>JAPVLO010000055.1:1353125-2706250 GCA_027257055.1 Cephalopachus bancanus
GGAGAGCTTGGAGCCCTATCTTCAAAGTTCTAAAAGATAAACAACTTCAACTGAGAATAATCTACCCAGCCAAGCTAAGCTTCATCAGTGACGGAGAATTGAAATATTTCCCAGATATCCAATGCCTAAGAACCTACGCCGCCACCAGACCACCTCTACAAGAAACACTTAAGAAAGTATTGAACACAGAAGAAAAGGAAAAATGAACAACAACATTCTTCACAAGAGTACAGGCAAAAGATTAAAAACACACATGATCCAACTCTAAAACCAGAAGAAAGACAACACACAAACGGGAAGAACAACAACTCTGTAAGAACGTTATGATAGTGATCAACTCTCACATTTCAATAATTAGTTTGAATGTGAACAGACTAAATGCACCACTGAAAAGACATAGAATGGCAAAATGGATAATAAATATCACCAGACAACAATCTATTGCCTTCAAGAGACTCACCTCACTAGAAAACACACTCACAATTCAAAGTAACAAATTTTCAGGTGAATGGAACACAAAAGAAAGGAGGAATCGTGATCTTAATCTCAGACAAAATACCCTTTAAGCTATCAAAAATTTAAAAAGATACAGAAGGCCACTACATACTTATAAAAGGTTCAATCAATCAACAAGAAATATCCTTCCTAAACATATATGCCCTGAACAAAGGAGCACTGACTTTCATAAAGCAGCTCCTAGGTAAACTAAAAAAAGGCATCGACTCTAATACCATCATAGCTGGGGACTTTAATGCCCCACTCACAACCCTAGACAGATCATCAGGACAAGAAATCAGCAATGAGATCCGAAACCTCAATGTGACTCTTCATCAAATGGACTTAATTGATACCTACAGAACCCTCCATCCAAAGACCACAGAATACACATTCTATTCATCACTGCATGGAACGTACTCTAAGATCAACCACATACTTGGCCATAAATCAAACAATAAGCAAATTTAAAAGGACCAAAATTTTACCATGCACCTTCTTGGACCACAGTGGCATAAAAATAAACATTAACACCAACAAGTTCCCCCCAAAACCCACAAAGACATGGACACTAAACAGCATGATGCTAAACAACTCCTGGGTCAATGATAAAATCAAAACAGGGATTAAAAGATATCTGGAAACAAATGAAAATGAAGAAACACCTTGCCTAAGTCTCTGGGACGCCAGGAAAGCTGTAGTAAGAGGAGAATTTATATCCCTACAAACGCACATGAAGAAAATGGAAGGATCACAAATTAACAGCCTAAGAACCCACATAAAAAAGCGGGAAAAGCAAGATCACAAAAACCCTAATTTCAGCAAAAGAATCCACATCACCAAAATAAAAACCCAAATCCAGGACATAGAAGACAAAAAGATAATACAAAAAAATCATTGAAACGAAAAGCTGGTTCTTCGAACGGATAAAAAAGATCAATGGTCCCCTAGCTAGACTGACCAAGAAAAAGAGAGAAAAAGCCCAAATAAACACAATCAGAAGCACAAAAGATGAAGGCACATCTGATCTTGAAGAAATACCAAAGGTCGTTAGAGACTACTCTGTACACTTGTATGGAAACAAATTTGAAAATCTCAAGGAAATGGTGGACCTTCTGTCATCACACAAGCTACCTAGCTTGAAACAAGAAGAAATTGAGACCCTAAATCACCAATAACAATCAAAGAAATTGACTACATAAAAAGAAAACTACCTACAAAAAAATAAGCCCTGGACCAGATGACTTTCTAGCAGAATTCTACAAAACATTTAAGGAAGAGCTGACTCCAATCCTACTGAAGGTATTCCAGGTGGTTGAGAAAGATGGAACTCTCCCCAAATCATTTTACAAAGCTAGCTTCACATTGATACCCAAGCCAGGTAAAGACCCAACAAAGAAAGAGAACTACAGGCCAATATCTTTGATGAACATAGATGCTCAAATTCTCAACAAGATCCTAGCGAACCGGATTCAACAACACATCTCAAAAATCATCCATCATGACCAAGTAGGCTTCATACCTGGGATGCAAGGCTCGTATACCATTTGTAAAACCATAAATGTAATTAAATACATCAACAGATGTCAAGACAAAAACCACATGATTATATCATTAGCTGCAGAAAAAGCTTTTGATAAAATCCAGCACCCTTCTAGATAAAAACCCTTGAACATCAAGGCAGATGGGGAACATACCTCAAAATAGTAAAAGTCATCTACGAGAAACCCACAGCCAGCATACTCCTAAACGGACAAAAACTGGAACCATTTCCCCGGAAAACTGAAACAAGACAAGGATGCCCACTCTCACCCCTCCTGTTCAATATAGTATTGGAACTCCTGGCTAGAGCAGTCAGAGAACAGAAGGCAATCAGTGGTATCCAAATAGGAAAAGAGGAAGTCAAGCTATCTCTCTTTGCAGATGACATGATCGTGTACCTTGAAAACCCTAGAGAATCTGTCAAAAACCTAACACTGATAAAGGACTTTGGCAAAGTCTGAGGATATAAAATAAATGTGCAAAAGACAATCGCATTTCTTTACACCAATAATAAACAAAGAGAAACCCAAATAAAAACCACAATTCCATTCAAAATAGCCGCAAAAGAAAATGAACTACCTTGGCATCTTCCTAACCAGAAATGTGAAAGACCTTTACAATGAAAACTACAAAACACTGCTCAAAGAAATCAAAGATGACACAAACAAGTGGAAAAATATCCCATGCTCATGGATCGGAAGAATCAACATTGTGAAGATGTCCATCTTACCTAAGGCAATCTATAGATTTAAGGCAATACCCATCAAATTACCAGCAACATTCTTCTCAGACCTAGAAAAAAAAAACAGGAATTCATATGGAAACAAATGACCAAGAATAGCAAGAACAATCCTCAGCAAAAAAATAAAGCAAGCCGGGCTCAGTGGCTCAGCCTGTAATCCTGCGCCTTTGGGATGCTGAGGTGAGTGGATTACCTGAGCCTGTGGGTTAAGACCCGCCTGGGCAACTTGGTGAGGCCTCATCTCTGCAATAAATCAAAAAATTAGCTGAACGTGGTACTGTGCGCCTGTAGTTCCAGCTACTTAGAAGGCTGAGTTGGAAGGATCGCCGGAGACCAGCAGGTCGAGGTTGCGGTGGCTGGGAGCGGCCACTGCACTCCAGTATGAGCGACATAGTGAGACTCCAACTCAAAAAAAAAAAAAAGAAAGCAGGTGGTATCACATAACCAGACTTCAAACTTTACTATAAAGCTACAATCATCAAAACAGCTTGGTATTGGTACAGGAACAGGCTTATAGACCAATGGAATAGAATTGAGATTCTAGAAGCAAAACCTCAATTTCTCAACCAACTCATCTTCAACAAGGCCTCCACCACCTACCACTGGGGAGAGGAGAACCTATTCAGTAAAGGTGCTGGGAAAACTGGCTGATCACATGCAGAAGATTGAAACAGGACCCCTATCTATCCCCATACACAAAAATTAACTCCAAATGGATCAGAGACCTAAATGTAAAACCTCAAACGAGAAGAACCATAGAAAATGAAGGACATACCCTCATGGAAATCGGAACTGGCATCCAATTCCTGAACAAAACCCGAAACCCACAGTCCATAAGAGAGAAGATAGACAAGTGGGACTTCATTAAACTGACAAGCTTCTGCAAAGCCAAAGAAACCATCAAGAGAGCAGGGAGACAGTCTACAGACTGGGAAAAAGTATTTGCCAACTCCAGGTCTGACAAAGGCTTAACATCTTGGACCTACAAGGAACTCAAATGTGCTGAAAAGAAAAGGACAAACAACCCCATTATAAAATGGGCAAAAGATTTGAACTGACACGTCTCAAAGGAAGACATCCTAGCAGCCAACAGACACATGAAGAAGTGTTCAACCTCACCAATCATCAGGGAGATGCAAATCAAAACCACACTGAGACACCACCTAACTCCAGTCAAAATGGCAATTATCAATAATTCAAAAAATAACAGTTGCTGGAGAGGGTGTGGCGAAAAGGTAACTCTTCTACACTGTTGGTGGGAGTGCAAACTAGTGCAACCTCTGTGAAAAACGGTATGGCGATTCCTAAAAGCTCTAAATATTGACCTCCCATATGACCCTGCAATCCCCCTACTGGGAATGTGCCCTGAAGAACTCAAATCACTCTATTGAAAAGATACCTGCACACTGTATGTTTTTTGCAGCATTTTTTCACAATAGCAAGAACCTGAAACCAACCATGCTCTCCATCAAAAGAGGACTGGATTAAAAAAATGTGATACATATACACAATGGAATACTACACAGCGATAAAAAAGAACAAAATCATGAAATTTGCAGCAACCTGGGTGGAACTAGAGTCTATAATACTGAGTGATCTCTCATGGAAACAAAGATCTGAGTATCACATGTTCTCACTCATATAGTGGACCTTGAGCATCCAGCCTAATACTATAAGAAAATTACTGACAGTGGTGGGAAACTATGGGGGGGAGGAAGGAAGATGGGATTAACAGTAGTAAATATCTGTCTGGGGACAGAGAGACACCTCTTATCAACAAGGGTGCCTGAACAAAGCATATTTGTATACCTAACCCTTAACTGCACCCCACAATATCATAGTAAAAAATATTGATTTAGAAAAAAAAAAAGAAAACAAACTCACTGGGAAGCAGATCAGGTGAATAAGAAGGGTGTTCCAGTACAGTCATTTGTTCACTGGCTAAAAATTTTCTCACAAACAGTGATGTGTGAACCAGTGCATTGTTGTGATGCAAGAGCTCCTTCAGAACCATTTTTGCACACACCTTTCTAATGCCAAGATTTTCAGTTAAGATTTTCCTAACTGTTTCACTATCAATGTTTATTTGGTCTGCTATGCTTTTCACAGTCAGTCAACTGTTTTGAGGCCTAATTTGATGAATTTTTGCAATGTTTTCATCAGTTCTGCTCTTTACTAGCCTTCCTGGCTTCTCTTCATCAGTGATATTTTGTCTCTTCTCAGAAAAACATTTAAAACATTTGTATGCTGCTGTTTCCTTCGTGGTATTATATCCATAAACTTGGACCAACATGTTACTAATTTCACTTCCACTCTTGTCAACTTTAACAAGAAATTTGATGTTTGTTCATTGCTCTAATTAGAGCTCCAGCATTTTTGTGATGGCACACAAAAACACGCAACAATAATGAACACCACTCAGCAAGACACCATCACACATTGACACGAACACATCTGTGAGACACTGATATACCAAGGCTATGAAACTTTACCGAGGTGTTGGTACAATCCTGCCGATGTAAGTGCATGGTGACAAGTTTGTGAACTTAATTTTCAGAATTTGTATTAATTGTCCATTTCTATATAACAAATGATCACAAACTTGGTAGCTTTCACAAAACACCTTTATGATATATGATTTCGGCAGGCTGAAGTCTGAGCTTTGCTTGCTAGATTCTCTGCTCAGGGCCTCACAGGCCGCCCTTGAGGATTTCCTGAGCTACATGGGTCCCCTTCCAGGTCTTGGGGCTATTGGCAGAATCCAGCTCCTCAAGGTTGTAGGAGTGGAGTCCTGGTCTCTGAGTTTTGAGAGGCCACTCACAGCTCCCTGCCACTCTAGGCCTTTGGCTTTTTGAAGTAAGCCAGAAAGGGTTTCCCCATTCCAGCTGCTGTGGTGGGTTCATCTACATCACACACAGTCTGTCACTGGACTTCTACCTACACTCGGGCTTGCACAGGCTGTGACTCCTTAGGAGGTATCGGGGGGCAGATACAGCACACGTGTCCTCAGCAGGTGGCTAGAAATTGCAGCCAGGAGCCCACTGGGGAATGCAGGCCAGCCAGGCTCCTTCCCTCCAAGGTGCTGGCCGTGAATCCCACCTCACAGGGGGTTGAATTTACCACAATGCAGAGGGCTTGAGAAAATAAAATGTTCTCGTCAAGGAGAAAGAGCTACCAGAGTGTTCTAAATATGGGGTAAGACAGATCAGACAACTGGATGACCCCTTTACCCAATGTGCTGCTTTCTAAACTGTTGGAAAAAGAGTAGGAGAGTATATTGCATTTTGCTTAATGTACTAAATAAGTTAATACCATGGAAAAAAAAATCTTTGAAAATACTAGGCATTTTGCCAGCAGAAATGATTATTTGGGTCCTCAAAGATTTGGAAAACTATCTTCTAGAAGGCAAATAATAGGAAGTAAAACAAGAAATAATCAAGGAGCACTTGGAGAAAAAAATGTTAAAAACCACACAAGTTTTTAGTTGAAAAAAATAACATACTTGTGACAAAATCAACTTAAATATATCCCCTTATGACCTAAATAGTGTTTTCACATGTCTTCAAAAGAGTCACTATTAAGTTGAAGAAACATAACATGGGAGCAGAGAAACAAATTCAAATTTAGTATGGTTATGAGCCTAGTACAGAAACACAGGATCCAGACTCAGGATCCTTGTGTCAGAAATGGCATGGTAAAAGCACAACACAATAGCATTCATACTCACAGAATGGGCAAAAAATAAAAGAAACAATTCCCATTCCAAGGGTGTGCTGAGATTTGGAGAAGTCACAGCTCTCATATGTTGCTGGTAGAAGTGTAAACTAGTAAAACCACTTGGGGGAAACGTGTAGCAATATCTACCAGTGTTAAACATAAACCTACAAAAGTCAAAGTGCATATGTAAGTTCACCCCAAAACATGTTTATAGAGGCAGCATCCACACTAGCAAAAAACCAAACAAAGCAAACCCCGTAAACTACAAATGTCCTTCAGCAGTAGAATGAATAATTAATTAGACTGCAGCATTTTCATGCCATGGAATACCATACAATAATGAACACAGTCTGCATCTGGACACAGCAATGTGGATGCAACCTTATAGACAAAATATTGAGCAGAAGAAAACAGACACAAAGCCTATATGCTGTATGATTTCATTTATATTTGTATAAAAACATGAGAAACTAATTGAAGTTCTTAGAAATTGGGAGCGTGGTGATCCTTGGGAGCAGTGACTAAGGACCAGAGTGAGAAGTTCTTGTGAGTTGCTGTGCCCGTCTTTCTTGAGGTGAGTGCCAGACACATGTTTGTGTTGAAGTGGGTGGTAATTCATATGCGTGTGTTTATGTTCAAGATTTACCATGCCCAAGAAGGGTGATCATCGCGGACTACCTGTGCTGGATAAGGAGGAATCTCCTAGGAAGTAGGTTCCAATCAAAGGACCTTCAAATCCGCAATATAGAACCTCATACTGCCCATCCAGTGGAGATTTTATTACTGTGAGTCAGTGTTCACAACATTGTTTGCTGTTAAGTATACTTGCCTACTTTCCTCTGCCTTTTGAGAAAAAACGTGCCCTTTGAATCAATAGGTTGGAGAACACATCTCATCCTGGGTTGATGAAGAAACCTTTGACCTGGATGCAACGACTGGATGAGGTCGTGGGCTACCTCACTTGAGAGGAGTGAGAAGACTAGTCGCCAGATCAGTTTCTTCTTTGCTAAGCATACAGAGAAAGCTTATCTTCCCCAGCCTGCTCAATACTCAGAGGTCCTTGACTCCATGAAGGCCCAGGAGGTGGAGTCCTCCTGCCCCACTGAGTTGGCACAGCCCTGCTGTGCAGACACTTGAGTCAGAAATAGCGTTTTATGATCTTGAGCCATAGAAATGTCTGTGTTTGTTTACTGGAGGAACTAGCATTGCCTAACTGGTCATTTATTTACATTAACTCCATTGTTAACTGTAAGCCTGTAAGTCATTCTTTTTCGTTTTCCTCATCTTCACAACTATATATGCTAGCAATTAAGGGCTGCACAGTTATTCAGGCAATATGGAAGGTGATATATAAAAAATTCTAGCACAGAGCAAACACAAATTATGAGGGTCATGATTACTTTCATCTTAAAAGTCTACTTTGTTTAGACTCCTTTTCCATAAACGCCTTTGTACCTTAGCAATGACCCATTCTATGTCCATAGAATTCCTGCTGGGTGATGTATCCTTTTTTATCTTCATTATTTATGGTGAGCATTCACTGTGAACATTGCCAAAGTGTTATTTAAATAGGAGCATAGCATAATCTCCCCCTCTCAAAAAAACCCCACTAAATATTCTGTCATTCTAAAATATTGCTAAAATTGTCTCACAAGGAGATTTATGCAAGGAAACATATACAAATGATAAAAGATCTCTCAGTGGACACTGCTAGGTGCCTTTCTTTCCTAATCCAACTTATAATGAGTTTATATAATTTTTTAAGAAATATAATAATTAGATCTTAAAAAGTGTTTTCCTACTTGATAATGAAATCGCAAGTGAGCATTTTTAATGGTTGTTCTCTTATGGCTTTCCCAACATCTGAGAATTCCTTGCACCCCTGGAAATGTGTCATCTGATTATGACATATCAGAAGGATCTCAGAAGCTTAGGGATTAAATTCCTGAACCTTCTGGTTTTCTCTCTTAAAGTTTGCTTTAATTTATTCTAAATAATGCTCACACAATGCTGAAGTTTTAACAACCATGGAATTAATTTTCCCTGAAACAACCCAGAAGAGTACTTTATTCTATAAATTCTTCATAAAAATCAAGAAGATTAATCTTTAAATTTATTTCTAACTGTGGAGGATGCATATTTCAAAACAGAGTTTTGAACTTCTTTTGTCCTATGAAACCCGCAGTATTTAATGGAAAATATGCAATGCAATCAGCAATTGTCTATCTTTGGCCATGATTTTGATATGGAGAAAAATATAGTGAATTCAATATGGCTCTTGAAAGCCTTTTAAAAAGTTCTTTCTCTCTGGAAAATATCTCATAAATATGAATAATCTCTTTTTGCTTTGGTGTGGCATGACATTTATCTTTGTAGATTAAAAAATGAATCAGGAGCCGGGCTCGGTGGCTTAGCCTGTAATCCCACGCCTTTGGGAAGCTGAAGTGAGTGGATTGCCTGAGACCGCGGGTTCGAGACCCGCCTGGGCAGCGAGACCTCATCTCTACAATAAATCAAAAAATCAGCCGGGCGTGGTAGCGCATGCCTGTAATTCCGGCTACTTGGAAGGCTGAGGCGGAAGGATCGTCGGAGCCCAGCAGGTCGAGGCTGCAGTGGCCGGGAGCGGCCACTGCACTCCAGTCTGGGTGACAGAGTGAGACTCCAACTCAAAAAAAAAAAAAAAATGAATCAGCACCTGGCAACATATTCCTCACGGCAAGATGCAGCCATCTTATCAGAGGAAATGTCATCAGCTTGGAATTTTAGCACTGGTGATTGAGTCATCAGCCAATGGGAAGAGACTGAACCTGCATCTTCCTACTGCAAAGCATCTGAGAAGGACCACATGAAAGTAAACATATTTATTTAATTCATTTCTGCCAAAACAACAATTGCTGAATATCTTTCATTGTAGTGGAGTGAGATTTTTTTTTTTTTAGGCTAATGCAGAAATGAACAAAAAATAGTCATGTTTTTCCACCTGTGAATGAAATGTTTTCTGATATTAATAAAATAATATTTGTAGGGATGCAATATTGCTTGAGGCTTTGTAGTTATGAATACTTTACTTGCAAGTGGACGCTAGATATGTTTTAAATTAGTCTTTAAAGTGTTCTATGCATGCAATATGCCTTTCAGAGGCATGAGAAGAAAACAGCTGATCCTTGATCTTAAAGGAGACAAAATGTTTGTGCACAATTATTACAGGACAGGATGTGATAAAGAAGGATGTTTCTGTCCACCTCTACAACTCGGAATTATCTATATTATTCACTGACAATATAAATATTGTAGTGCCTTATAGGTAACAATCCAAAGTGTCTGAATTACATGGTCTGCATTGGGATTTCTGGGAAGATGGTGGCACAACCAGTCAGACTGCATGAGTCCTTGTGGATGTGAGTGATTGTATGGACAGTCTGCATATGTTTTTCTGTGTATGTGGAAGTGTGAGAGACTGACTGAATGGAGACTTGAGAGCAAGTGGCCAGGGTCCTCCTGGTGAAGCCGCTGGTGCCACAGCTGCTCTGCATGGACCCTAGTGCTTCCTAGAGTGCATAAGCTGAGTGCCCTTTTCTAAAATCAGCAGAGCTTTTCTCAGGAAGAATGGCTGGAGTGATTGCCGACCGCAGCACCAGACTGAACACTGGGAGAGAGGGCAGTGCAGGGAGTGCAGTAAGGAAGTCTGAGGCAGAGTCCCGAGGAAACAGCAGGGAGAAGCCACCCCAAGCCTGAACTGGGCTCCAGAATCTTGCCACCGGGTCTTGAGATCTGGAGACTGTAATAACTGCTGGAGAGGGAGCATCAACTCCTTGGTGACAGGAACAGTAGCCGGCAGAGAAACTGACCGGACTCTCTAATGCCTGGCAGAGAAGTGCTCCAGGACTGCCTCTGTGGAACAGCAAAACTGCATCTTGAGAGCAGGCGCTCTGTGTTGCATTGGGGCTGCTCCTTGTAGCCTCAGAAACCACTGCTCCCAGTGCAAAAGCCCCAGGGGTAACAGCAGATGCAGAACCCCAGATGATCTATCCTCCATCCTGAGCCAGCTGATGGGCAACAGATGCAGACAGTAGAACTCCCCAAGAAGGAGCCTGATGAGTGCCTAACTGACGATACCCGCCTCCCTCTAGCAACAAGTGAAAGAGATTGGAAGGGCAGAGAAGAGACAATAGACCCCATTCACCTGCCATGAACTGGATGCCCTGGGAGCTGTGACAAAGCTGGGAGAGGAAGGAAGGGGGTGAGGTCTTGAGAGAAGCTATGTCAAGTTATTTCAGCCTCCTTCCCTCACATGTGCAATTGCTACCCATTGTGGACAGCAGGGGGTGAAGATTCTTTCTTTCTTTCTTTCTTTCTTTCTTTCTTTCTTTCTTTCTTTCTTTCTTTCACATAAAGGGTTTATTTTAGATGCCCAAGGGATACGATAGAGTTACATCATAATTGTAAAAATTACTTACAGAATTATCAGATTTATATTGCGTATACTTCTAAATGCAGAGAACAGGAAACTGTCTACACATTGTATAAAATAAACTTTAAATTAAAAATGAATTCAAGCTCAAAAGATGAAGTCATTTGCCTACTTTTAAATGTGGAGATGAAGACCTCTGAACCACACATATCCATGCACCCTGCTCTGTGGTGGGAGCGTGAGAGCGGCATTTCCAAGAAGCCCTGGGTGCTTCAACCGTGACTATTTGGTTAGGGTAATCGTTCCTGTTTTGTCTTTGGAGAACGTTCATTTTTAAAGACAATCAGCTTGAGAGTGTTTTCAGGCACTACAATTTGTGACAATCGGAGTAGTCTTCTAATGGGTCTACCGTGTTCAGAGATTCACACCCAATGCACTTCGCGATTTGGCACATAAAACGATAACAGGAAGGAAATCTAGTGCAGAAGTCAGGATGATTGTGTGAGAAAGCACAGTCCCTTCAAATGCTGTGTGGCATTTACAATGGGAAAACCACCTTGTGTTGGCAGGACATTTGCTTCCCAACAGCGAATAGGGACCCCGCAATAACAGCCCTGAAGTCAAAGAACCTACCACAAGAGGGATCCCCCGTCAAAGAGGCATACTAAAGTTGAGAACTCTTTATCAACGTTTGCTTTCTTTTTGGGGGGTGAGGGTGGGGAATGGTATTGGTTTGTTTGTTTGATTATCTCATTTGGTTGATCTCTTTGTTGGTTGGTTTTCCTTTTTCTTTCCTTTTTCTGTTTCTCTTTCTGTGTTCTTTCTCTATTTTTATGTATTTTTCTTTCATTTTCATTTTTTTAATTTTTTCTTTCCTCTTCTTCTCTCTTCCATTTACTTTCTCTCTTTTCCCTCTTATACCCTATATTGGACTCAGGGGCTATGTAAGCATACCCACTGTAAGGTTATATTGTGCAGAAATGAAGAGCGAGTCCCAGCAGGTTCGTTCACCAGATAGCAAACATTACAACCTGCCAATACTTTAAGAATCCTTGCAGCCCCCTAACCCCCAGTAAGTGTTCAAAATTGTAAAGATACAGCACAATGTCCCATCCCCAGCTCTATTTCATAATTGAACAAACTCTAAGCCCTGGCTCAAGGAAGGACAAAAGGTAGAGCGAATATCAGAAGTGACTGCGTCTCCATTTTCCACCGAGCAACTGAATTAAAGAGAAAGATATGAGAACTGTTACAAATGAAGGAAAACCAATGAAAAGCTGTTGGTAACCATCAGAGGCCCAGCAAAGGGTCAGTACTAGAAAGAGCAGTTACTGGGGCACAAATAATGGCTATCTCCCAGAACGACAGTACCCAGAAGGTACTTGCAGAGATCAGAGGATCATTGGATAGAATGAATAAAAATTAAGAAATGCAAAGGCTAAAACTCAATGAAATTGCAACAGTGCTAGACAGGCTCAAGAAAGTTTACTTAAAAATAACAGAAATAAAGAACTCCATCCAAGAAATAAACAACAAACTGACAAGCAAGGGAAGCAGAATTAACCAAGCAGAAGAAAGAATCTCAGACCGGAAGACCAAAATATGGAAATAACTTAATCTATCAAAAATATAGAAAAAAAATTAGAAGAAAGAGGAAACTCTCCAAGAGATGTGTGATTTTATCAAGAAACCAAACCTACATCTGATTGGAATACAAGAAAGAGAAATGGAAAATACGTTGGAACAAATATTCCATAAGGTCACTCAAGAAAAATTCCCTCATCTTGCCAGAGAGATGACTATACAAGCACAAGAGATGCAGAGAACCCATGCAAGACATCTTATGAGAATACCAACCCCTAGCTACATAGTAAGTCACCTACACAAAGTAGGTGTAAATGAATATACTAAAGGCAGTAAGGGAAAAAGGTCAAACTACCTACTGGGGGAGAACAATCGGAATTGCTACAAACTTATCTGCAGAAACACTACAGACCAGAAGGAATTGAACCCCAGTCTTTAATGTTCTCAAAGGTAAACAATTTCAACCAAGAATTTCCTACCAGCCAAGTTAAACGTTATCAGTGATAGAGAATTAAAATCCTTCCCAGACATCCAATCCCTATGAGAATATGTTGCTTTGAGACCAGCTCTACAGGAGATGCTTTAAAAGGTGCTGTGCACTGAAGAAAAAAGAAGTAAAATAAAGACCATATACTTCGCAAGATCACAAATGAGCACAGATGCAGCAGAATACACAGCATACCTGTGAAATGAAAATACACACATATTGGGAAGGCTGAGGCAGAAGGATCGCCGGAGACCAGCAGGTCGAGGCTGCGGTGGCCAGGAGTAGCCACTGCACTCCAGTCTGGGCAACAGAGTGAGACTCCAACTAAAAAAAAAAGAAAATACACACATATATGAACACAAAAGCTAAATGACAACAAAATCGCCTAATAGGAGCATTATGTCAGGGACAAACTCTCACATTTCAATAATCAGCCTGAATGTGAATGTACTAAATGCACCTCTGAAAAGACAGAATGGCAAACTGGATGACCCAGTAATTTATTGCCTCCAGAAAACTCATCTCACCATAAAGGATGCCCACAAACTCAAAGAGGATGGAAAACAAATTTTCAGGCAAATGGATCACAAAATAGGGCAAGAGTTGTGATCTTTATATCAGACAAAACAACTTTTAAGCTATCGAAAATTAAAAATACAAAAGGACCCTACATAATAATAAAAGGTTTGATCCATCAACAAAAAATATCCATCCTAAACATATATGCACACAACACAGGAATAGCAGCTTTTATAAAGCAGCTACTAAGTAAATTAAGTAAAAGTAGAGAAAAGTTATTGACTCTAATACCCCACCAACAATCCTAGATAGATCATCCAGGCAAAAAAATCAACAAAAAGATCTAGAACCTCAATTTGACATTTGACAAAATGGACTTAGTAGATACCTACAGAACAATCCACTCAACAACCAAAGAATAGACATTCATCACCATAAGAAATGTACTCCAAGATCAACAAAATACTCAGCCATAAATCAAGCATAAACAAATTTCACAAGATTGGAATACTGCCTTGCACCTTCTCAGACCACAGTGGATTACAAATAAATACCACCAACAACAATATTCTCTCAAAACCAACAAAGACATGGATAGTAAAAAGTATGCTAAATGACTCCTGGATCAAAGCAGAAATCAAAACAGAAATTAAAAGATTCCTGGAAGCAAAGGAAAATGATGAAACATCTTATCAAAACTTCTGGGATGCCATTAAATCAGTACTAATAGGGGAATTTATATCTCTATGAGCACACATCAAGAAAATAGAAAGAGAACAAGTTGACAGCCTAACAAATCACTAAAGGAGCCAGAAAGGAAAAACAACCAAAACCCTAACTTCACAGAAGAATCCAGATCACCAAAGTAAAAACTCAAATATGGGACATAGGAAACAAAAATATCATAGAAAAAAAAAATCAGTGAAACATAAAATTGATTCTTTGAAAGCATAAACAAGATTGATGGGCCCCCTAGTCAGAATGACCAAGAAAAAGGGAGAAAAAGTCTAAATAAACACAATCAGAAATGCAAAAGATCAAGTCCTAACTGACCCCAAAGAAATACAAAAGATTATCAAAGATTATGGTGCACTACAGTATGGAAAGAAGCTCAATAACTTAAATGAAATGGAGGACTTTCTAACATCACAAAACCTCTCAAGGTTGAAACAGGAAGAATCTGAGACACTAAATAGAGCAATAACAACCCAGGAAATTGATTTTATCATAAGAAAACTACCTACAAACATAAGTCCTGGACCAAAGGCTTTCCAGCAGAATTCTACAAAACTTACAAGGTGGAGATGATACCAATCCTATTGAAAGTATTCCAGGCAATTGAGAAAGACAGAACTCTCTCCAAATCATTTTTTGAAAGTAACATCACACTGATACCCAAACTGGGTAAACATTCAACAAATAAAGAGAACAGCAGACTAATATCCCTGATGAACATTGATGCAAAAATTCTTACGAAGATTCTAGCAAATCAAATCCAACAACACATCTCAAAAATCATCCATATGACCAAGTAGGTTTCGTTACCAGAATGCAGGGCTAGTTCAACATCTGCAAAATCATAAATGTAATTAAACACATTAGCAGATGTAAAAACAAGAGCCACATGATTATATCATTAGATGCGGAAAAAGCTTTTGATAAAATCCAGCATTCCTTCTTGATAAAAACCCTTGAACACCTAGGCATAGAGGGAACATACCTCAAAATAGTAAGAGCCATCTATGATAAACCCACAGCCAACATATTGCTAAACTGATAGAAATTGGAAGCATTTCCCCAAAAAACCGGAACAAAACAAGGCTGCCCACCTTCACCCCTCCTTTTCAACATAGTGTTGGAAGTCCTAGCTAGAGCAATCAAGCAAGAGAAGGAAATCAGGGGTATCCAAATAGGAAAAGAAGAGGTCAAGTTATCCTCTTTGCTGATGAGATGACCCTATATCTTGAAAATTCAAAAGAATTTGTCAAAAACCTCCTTGCACTGATAAAGAACTTTGGCAAAGTCTCAGGGTGCAAAATCAACATGCAAAAGACAGTAGCATTCTTTTTTTTTGAGTTGGAGTCTCACTCTGTCACCCAGACTGGAGTGCAGTGGCCACTCTCGGTCACCACAGCCTCGACCTGCTAGGCTCCGGCAATCCTTCCACCTCAGCCTTCCAAGTAGGTGGAACTACAGGCATGCGCTACCACGCCTGGCTAATTTTTGATTTATGGTAGAGATTAGGTCTCTCCAGGTTGCCCAGGCAGGTCTTGAACCTGCGGGCTCAGGCAATTCACTCACCTCAGCCTCCCAAAGCGAGGGATTACAGGCTGAGCCACAGAGTCTGGTGACAGTAGCATTCTTATACACCAACAACAAACAGGTAGAGAACCAAATAAAAAGCACAATCCCATCTACAATAGTCAAAAATAAAATTGAATGAACTCTATCAGCATCTTCCTAACCAGAGAAGTGGAAGATCTTTACAGGGAAAACTGCAAACCATTGCTCAGGGAAGTCAAAGAGGACACAAACTAATGGAAAAATAATTTATGCTCATGGATTAGAAGCATCAACATTGTTAAGATGTCTGTCCTACCAAAGGCAATCTACAGATTTAACACTATACCCATTAAATTGTCAGCAGCATTCCTCTCAGACCTGAAAACAACAATACAGAAATTCATATGGAAACATAAAAGACCACAAAAAGTCAAAACAATCCTCAGCAAAAGAAACAAAGTGGTAGGTGCCACTCCTCCAGACTGTGAACTTAATATTATAAGGCTACAATAAACAAAACAGCTTGGTATTGGTATAAGAACAGGCATGTAGACCAATGGAACAGGATAGAGATTCCAGAAGCAAAACCTCAATTTCTCAACCAACACATCTTTGACAAAGCCTCCACCAAAAACCACTGGGGAGAGGAGAAACTATTCAGTAAATGGTGCTGGGAAAACTGACTGACTGCGTGCAGAAGAATGAAACAGGACCCCTACCTATCACCATACACAAAAATCAACTCCAAATGGATCAAAGACCTAAATGTAAAACCCCAAACTTTAAGAATTTTGGAAAACTTATGAGACACCTTTATGGAAATTGGCTTAACATGGTACAGAGAAGGTTAACATGGTACAGAGAAGTGAAGAGTTGGGCTCAAAATCTTCCAAAAAGTGATTATAAAGTTTATTTCTTTGAATAGCTTCTTCCTTGATAACACCAGATAACTTTATAGCAGATAACCGAAAACTCATTGTTATAACTGGTTTTACTGAAGTTTTCTAATAATTGATAGGCCGCTTGATTGTCTTAACCAAAAGGCTAGTTTATATTAAATATAATAACTTACCTTTGTTCCTGGTGTCCTGTTAATCACAATTAAGGCTTACAAACAGAAGGTAGGGAAATATCCATATGTTGTAGCTCCAATCCTATCATGCCATAAGTTTCTCCCTAATATTTAGTTTTGTTTCAAAGTGACCAGTTGAAGACCCAAACGTCACCTGCACATAGACTACCTATGTACCTAATCCTGACTTGTACCCAAATCTTTACAATAAAATAAAGTTTAAAAAATGAATTTTTTTTACTGTAATGCTTTACATCAAATCCTATTGTAAATAATTTACTGTTAAGATATACATAGCAAAATTACTTACAGTGTACCACTATTGTAACAAAAATTCACTTTTATTTTTAATTGTCTATTAACCAGGGGTCATAAGTAAATGTTCAAGTATGTTAAAAGTTGTCTTTGTGTGTGCATGCGTGTGTGTGCATCTGTGGATAGTAGAATAAAGTTGTTTAAGAACACAAAAAAAGTTTTAAAAGTTTGCCAATTTATCATGTATTATCTGGTATATTCGATAAGATTTCTAGGTTAAAGATTATGGTGTATTATTTTAAAATATTGATTTTGAAGTTATGTAACATAATTTGGTAATCTCATTCATTTTCTGTTTTTTAGCATAAGATAATAAGCAAAAAAAAGGTACAAAACCCTTTAAAAAATAAATAAATTGTGTACATCATCAAATATGAAGTGATTCCCACTTAACCATCAGATTCCTAAAAGACCAACTGCACTCAAAATGTTTAGGTCACTTTGCTGATTGCAAAGCACTTTCAGACAGATACATGATAGGTAATAGATACATAGATAGGTGACAGATATTTGATAGATGATAGAAAGATGGAGGCACATGCAAAGGCTACATAGATGTGATATATTGTGATATACAGTAATACATGCCACTCCACAGGCAATAATTTTGAAGTGTCAACAGTTTCTATACATGCTACTGGTCAGCATTCTCGCTGAGATTTAAGTTCCAGCCTTCTAATTCTGAATTCCATTCTCAGTCTTAAAACTGCTGCGAGAGTTCTGGGACTGGGATTTGTGGGTGTCTCTTTCCTGGTCTTCCATTCTTCCCCTCAGCCTCACTTCTTCCTTGTCCCCTCCCCCCACTCTCACTCCCTTTCATCCCTCCCTTCCCCTGGGATTTCATCTCCCTCCCCACCCTTGCTCATTCTCTCCCTTTTTTCTCTTCTTTTTTCCTCCTGCTACCCATTTCTCCCCTTCCTACCTCCCTTTCTTGCAACCCTGCTTTTTAAAATTATACAGCGTAACCCAATCAACACATCTTCGTTATTTTCGAGACAACAAGCAAAGGAATCCCATCTGGCAAGAAGACTGCTGAGGAGACTCTCATGCAGAGTGAACGGAGAGAGGCCCCAGATCACTATGCATTCATAACATCAGCAGGGCTGTGTGTCTCTTCTGAGATCTTCACTTCTGCTGTGACTGCCCCCGGGACTCCCTCCGGGCTGCACAAGTGATGTGTGTGTCTGGTCTACAGTGTGGGAGAGGCATAGTTAATGTCCAAGTGCCACTAACCTACTGTTTTCTCTCCAGCACCCCACTGATTTTTTCAGAACTTAGGCTTAAAGCCATAGCTTTATTTTTACAACCAACCCACAGATAATTTTACAGTCATTTTAGGCTCAGAAGTCACTATGTTGGATCTGATCATCCCCTGTTTATGCTGACTAAAATGAAGATGCTCGCTTTAGAAGTTCCCCTGTGGAAGAAAACTTTGCATTTATTTAGATGGATAACATTCTCACCCAACATGAAACCAAGCCCAGAACTTAGAAAGGAGCATTCCTCCCACTTAGGCATAGCCAGTCAAGCACAAAATTAAGCTATTTTGAATTGTGTTTCTACTACAAATCACATTCAAATAGATCATTGGCTATTTTTTCCAACAGAAGATTCATGTCAATTCTATCGTATGCCACCAGACTAAACTTCTACAGGGGACCACATGCTAGGTGTGGGAGTGGATTTGTCAGCCAATTATCAGCTGCATTTTCTATGATGGGCTTTAGGCTGGAAAACATTGTGTTTGGTCTTATGTGGATGGGGAATTGGGAGCATACTCTCCATCCTGCCCTCCTTGGAGTCAACTCAGGGAGATGTTGTCCTGTCACTTGTTTTTGGTCTTTAAAAGAGGTTGAGTGTGAGGAAGGGGCAGGAATCACAGCAGGGAACAGGGTTCTCAGTCCACAAGCTCACTTCCTTACATGTGTGCACAAAACCACTAACCTTTCTCCTTGTGTGGGAGTCCACAAAATCAATGCATCAGTCAACTGGTATCCTGCCCCAAAACCATTCTAGTGGGGGCAGAGAAGAGTTCTAATGTAAAATAATCAGGTTGAAACTTAAGACTAAACTTTGGGGAAGGTCAATATAAGAAAGGGAGTCAATACATTTTCCAGAACTGATGTAGCAAAGTGGCACCTTTTGGCTTAAATAACAAGATTTTTTTAAATGTATTTGTCTCCTTGTTCTTGAGGCAGAAGTCCAAAACCCAGTTGTTTGCAGAGTGGGTTCTTTCAGAGACTTTGAGGGAAAGACCTGTCTTGGTCATTGCCATTGACTTGTTGATGGTAGTCTTTCCTCTGTCTGTCTCTGTCCAATTCTCATTTTGATATAGACACCAGTCATCTTGGGTTAGAACCCATCCTAAATGCCCTCATCTTTTTTTTTTTTTTGAGTTGGAGTCTCACTCTGTCGCCCAGATTGGAGTGCAGTGGCCGCTCCCGGCCACCGCTGCCTCGACCTGTTGGGCCCAGCGATCCTTCCGCCTCAGCCTTCCAAGTAGCTGGAACTACAGGTGTGCGCTACCACACCCGGCTAATTTTTTTATTTGTTGTAGAGATGAGGTCTTATCAAGTTTCCCAGGCGGGTATCGAACCCGCGGGTTCAGGCAATCCATTCACCTCAGCCTCCCAACACACGGGATTACAGGCTGAGCCACCGAACCCAGCTACTGCCCTCATCTTAACTTGATTTCTGGGCAAAGACTATCTCCAAATAAGGTCACATTCTAGGGGTTAGTACTCAAAAGATGGCATTAATAAAATAACTGCTAGCATCACCATGTGACAGGCAGGACAGTCAAAGAAAATGGAGGAAGAATGGTTGTTATTCTGGAAGAGCAAGACCGTTTTGAAGTGATATTTGAAATTCAAGAACGTTAAGGAAGTACAATGGCAATGGAGGCGTGAGTATGCAACAGAACCTCCAACATGTCTAAAAAATAGCACACATTCATGATAAGTTTGAGACGCGAGGTACAGTATGCAATGTGCATAAGGGAAGGTCTAGGAGGCCTAGCACAGCAGCAAGTCTTGCAGTAGCCAGAAGTGTCTGAACACTGATGGTAACCACTTTGAACATGACTTGTAATTGCAGAAGTCAAAATGTGACTTGTATTCATCTTTTGTTACCTGTTTATATTGAGTATTACAATTTTAATTCATAAAATGAGTATACAGTTTTTGGCACCCTCTGTAAAATCTGAATATCTAAAAATAAAATGGAATAAAGTCTTTAGCAATAAATGCACATTTAATAAAACAAAAAAGTGAAAGTTGCTATATATTAATCATTCAGGAAAACAGAATTATTTATAGAGTAAAAAATGGACCATGAGGAACCATTTAACAGTATTAGTTTTCTCACATTTACAAAAATTAACAGTATATAAAATAGATGTTGAGGCCAGGCTCGGTGGTTCAACCTGTCATTCCAGCACTTTGGGGGGCTGGGGTGAGTGGATTGCCTGAGTCTGCAGGTTTAAGACCAGAATGGGCAACTTGGTAAGACCTCATCCCTACAATAAATAAAAAAAATAACTGGACGTGATAGCGCTCACCTGTAGTTCCAGCTACTTAGAAGGCTGAGGTGGAAGGATGGCTGGCACCCAGCAGGTAGATGCTGGAGTGGCCATGAGAGTGACACTGCACTCCAGCCTGGGCAATGGAGTGAGACTCCCACTCAAAAAAAAAATAAGAAAGAAAGAAAGAAATAGATGTTTAATTATAAAGACTCTTAATTGAAGAATATATTGATATACAATTCTGAAAAAATGGAAACTGGCTAGCAACTCTACTGTAAAAAAAAATAATAATATGTGTTGACATTGTATATCTGACCACTCGAAAATCACATAGCTTTCTACATATGGCAGGCTGAAAGTTTAAATTCTCAGAAATACATCTCCAACCAGATATCCCTTGGGAACATGGGCCTTACCATGCTGAAAACAACTGAGCATCTTTGCTGTTCTCAAATACCCCCCTAGAGGAGGAGACAGGAAGGCTCTACCAGACCTCTGCTTGAGCCATGCGGTACCATGGCTGATGCTGCCACTGACTGAGATGGGAAAGACAGGAGCTTGGGCAGATAAATCAAAAGTGGAGTTTGGAATATGCAAACGAAGATACCTTTGAGACACACAAATGCTGATGACAGACAGGTGGTCTGGGGCTCAGAAGAAAACAGGAGCACAAGCTATAAACCTGAGTCTTGCTGGTGAATCGATGGCACATAAGCCTTGAGGAATTGATGCCATCCCTGAGAAGTCTGTGCAGGGAGAGAGGACAGGACTTTGAGGATTTCTCCCATTTGGGGGCTAGGTAGAAATCTTTGATGTGGCAAGGGACAGCAGAAGTGTTCTGAGGGGAAGGGGGCGACCTGGTGTTCTTTTGAAAATCAAGAGGAAGAAGTCTTTCAAAAGGGACAGCCTGTTCAAATGTGTTGAATTGTCTTGGGGGAAGAGTAGATGAATCCTAAGCATTGGTGTTGGTGTCCTGGGATCCAGGTTGTCACAGAAAGGCAGCTTCGGGGATATGGGGAGCTGGGTGATGCTTGAAGGTTAGGAGCAAGAACGAGGAGTAAAGACGTCCTTCTCTTTGTCCCCAGACAAGACATCGTCCCAGTAACATCAGGATTCAGATGAATGACTTTGCTCCATAAATAGATGCTGTACCTTATTTATTCTCATGGTACTCCCCATATCTTTCCATCACCTGAGTCTGGCCTATGTCTGGAATATTCAGGTCTGTTTTCAGCGTCTGTACCCAAAACATCGTGACTTTCCAATGCTTCTGCATGCACAGCACCTCTAATCAATTTAACTGAAACAATAACACATTTCTTGAGCTCCATTTTTCAAGCTTCCAAGCCTTTCCTGGCTTCTTCATGAAGTGATCAATTGACACAGACATCTCCGCACTTTTACTCAGAAGACCTTGTTGCTACCACCTTCTCTGCAGTGGCATCTGTCTGGTCTCCTTCTCAGTAGCACAGCAGGACAGAAAAGAATGCCAAAAATATCCAGCAGGAGTTGATGCCAAACTACAAGGTCAGTCTAAAAAAAAATAGACTCCAGATGCATCATATTGAGAGAGCCCAGGTACACAAGACTGCAGAACACCAGAAGAAGCTCTGCGTCAAAGTCACGGGAAGGTCATGTTGCAGAGACAAAGTTAGAGAAGAGACCTCAGAATGGACTGTGGAAGGCAGGAGGAGTTTGCTCAAGGTTGGTTCCGAGAGCCAGAGTGTCTGAGAGCCCCAGTGTCTGAGAACAAAAGTGAATTTTTGTTCTGCCTACTTAATCTCACATGGTTTGCTGACCATATTAGTCGTCAATTTTGTTAATAATGTAGATTTAAGAATGTAAAGGCAAGAGGATTTAAACTACTCATGAGTCAAATTTTCTGAGAGTAAGAATTGTAAAAGTATAGAAAGGATTTCAATGTAATAACTTATTTGAAGTAAGTAAAATACTTTTAGTATAAGCTTAAGCAGTCAGACATGTAGAGGATCCCGTGAGAAATTCTATTAAGCTATAAATTAATTTCCCACACCATACAAATGATGGACTGCCTTCCAAAGAGGCCCCCGTTTCTTCTAGAGCAGAAATTTGCAGAGGTTTTCACTCAACTGGCAGCGTCAGCAGCACCTGGGAATTTGTTAGACTGTCTCACCCCAGACCTACAGAATCTAAAGCACCGTAGGCAAGTGGACAAGCACTCCAAGTGATTCCAAGGCACCATAAAGTTTGAGGTCAATGTTATAGAGGAACGTATCTATTAGAGTACATTACTGAAGCAGACTTTGTGGACCCAAAAATAACACAAAAGAAAACGGGAGAAGTTGTGTTGACAGAGCAAGTAGTATCAAACCTATTTGTGCTAGCAGAAGACCAAGAAGATCCCAAAACTGAGGCCAAAGCTGACACATCAGAAGCATATATAATCACAGCAGCACGATATGTACAAGATATTTAGATTCTATTGAATATTGTTCAAGTTAGTCAAGGATTAAGTAAGAGACTGTGACTGCAGGGAATTGAAAATTATACAAGTTCCTCGGAAAGTCTCTTGCTAAAAATGTACAATGTGAATCCCTCCTCACAGCAGATAGCAAAATTTCTGCCCCCAGGACAGCTGACTGCCCAGAGATCCCAGTGGTGACTGTTCAAGGGTACGACAATTACGTCAGAAAAGGAAGCCTCAGCAAAGATGTGGAGGACCCACCACCAGATGTTTCTAAATTTTGCATTAAGAAAATCGACTTTAAAAAAAAATTTTTTTTAAGTTGGGGTCTCACCCTTTGTCACCCAGGCTATAGTGCAGTGGCATGCTCACAGCCACCACAGTCTCGACCTGCTGAGGTTAGGTGATTCTTCTGCCTCAGCCTTCCAAGTAGCTGGAACTACAGGTGTGTCCTACCACGCCTGGTTTATTTTTTTATGTATTGTAAAGGTGAGGCCTCACCAAGTTTCCCAGGCTGGGTCAAATCCCTGGGCTCAGGCAATCCTCTCGCCTCCACCTCCCAAAGTGCTGGGATTACAGGCTGAGCCACTAAGACCGGTCAAATTTTTTTTATTTGAAAGATGTGGAGTACAATTCAGGATTATGTATGCAGATATTCATCATGCAGATACCCTTGTTGATAAGATGCCCCCCCCACTCCCCTGGCAGCTTCCCACTACTGCCAATCCCTTTCTTATAGTATGATAATTGTTCAAGGTCTGTTTATGAGTGAGAACATGTGGTACTCAATTCTTTGTTTCTGTGATAGATCACTCAATTATAGACTCTAAATCCATCCAAATTGATGCAAAGTTCATAATTTTGTCCTTCTTTATGACTGTGTGATATTCCATCATGTATATGTACCACATTTTTTTATCCAGTCCTCTTTTGATGATCAGCACAGTTGGTTTCATGTCTTTGCTATCGCAAACAATGCTGCAAAAAACATATGTGTGCAGGTATCTTTTTCACAGAGTGATTTGAGTTCCTCTGGGTATATTCCCAGTAGGGAGATTGCAGGGCCATATGGAAGGTTGATTTTTAGATCTTTTAGGAATCGCCAATCTGTTTTCTACTAATTTACACTTCCACCAACAGTATAGAAGTGTTTCCTTTTCCCTGCATCCTTTCCAGCATCTGTTGTTTTTTGTTATTGATGATGACTACCCTGACTGGAGTTAAGTGACATCTCAGTATGGTTTTAATTTGTATTTCTTTGATAACTAGTGAGGCTGAGCATTTTTTCATGTATCTATTGGCTGCTCATATGTCTTCTTTTGAGAAGTGTCTATTCATATCTTTTGCCCACTTTGTTAAAAAAAATTAAATAAGTAGATCTTGAATAAAGCAAATTATCCTCCACAATGTGAGTGGGACTCTTCCAATTATTTGAATGCCTTAAGAAAAAGCTCTGCGTAACCAGAGAAAGAGAAAATTCTACCTTCAAACTGTCTTCAGACTCATGACTGCAGCATAAACTCTCTCCTTGGCCGCCAGCCTGCTGGCCTGCCCTTCAGATTTTAGACTTGTCAGCCCCCATAACCATGTAAGTTGCTTCCTAAAAATAAATTTCTTACTTCCTCTGTAAAAGACGAAGAAGGAGGAGGAAGAGGAAGAGAAGCAGGAGGAGGAGGAGGAGGAGAAAATAGACATGCTATTGAGTTTGCTCATTGACCTATACACTAATGAGAGCAAATTTAAACTCTAAAGTCTGCAGTTGTACAGAATGTCTGCCATTTAGGGAAAGGGCAAGAGTTAATGTCCCAAAGGACCAAGAAGTTAGGAACTTTGGCCCAGTCAAAGCACAGCTATCCTGTTGACAGTGCTTTGAGTTTCCAGCATGTGGGTCTGCTCTTAAGCTTATGACAGAAGATCCAAACCACCTGACTGTTCCCATCTGCCTGCTACACCAACACCAGGATGAGGAGTTTGCTGCCTTGTGTCCTGTTGCATAGTATGTCAACCTATACCTCTGAGATTCTGAGGAGTACCCACGGCTGAATGTCCCATTTCCCCGTCAAACTTATCCCCATGCAGGACCACAGGAGAGAATGGGAGGTGAACAGAGTCACACCAGACCTGCCAGTAGGTGCCATCTTAGAAGGAAACCAGACTTATCCCTCAGACCAGCACCCTTTGGTTGGCCCAAGCAGAATGAGAAAAACAAGGAGAGAAAATTTGGGAATGGAAAATCAGGGGACTTTAATGTATCCAATGAAAATATATTTTTAGATTATCATTTTTATCGGGATTTGAAAACAGGAGGAAGTTCATGGAACTTGAATATCAAGTGTCATAGAGTCATGCTGACTTGCAGATATAAATGGAGAGTCAAAGGCGTGCCTTTGACCCTGACAGCCGAGGCTCTGTATTCCAGCTCTGGCTACATCACAGCATTATGCCCGGATCCAGCTATCACTGAGTGGTACTTGGGTTTCTTCTCCATTGTTCATTATCTATTGTTTCCCTTAGAAAATAGGCGGTAGTGTGCTGGAACAGGGTCAGGTAATCCTGACCAATTTTTATCATAACAATAAAACTCTACACTCCTAAGACAGCAGTTAAGTGCCCTTTTTGAGAATCAAGCAAACAGTTCCTTCCTATGATGTGTATCATTCAAACTGATAAAAAAATTCATAGATTTGATCTGAATATTCTTTTTTATGATTCTTAGCTCTCATCAAAACCAAGCAGGCACAGTAAAGAAGAAAGAACAATGATTCTTTCCTTCATCTATCCATCCACTGAACAAGTGTGCATTTTAAGCTAATTCTATGCCAGGAACTGTATATTTGGAAATTCAATTGACTCAACCTGTATATAATCTTGACTAAGAAAGATTGGAAAAAATTAAACATAAAGCTGTGCTCAGTGGCTCAGCCTGTAATCCCGCGCCTTTGGGAGGCTGAGGTGAGTGGATTGCCTGAGCCCGCGGGTTCAAGACCCGCCTGGGCAGGCGAGGCCTCATCTTTACAATAAATCAAAAAATTAGCCAGGCGTGGTAGCGCACGCCTGTAGTTCCAGCTACTTGGAAGGCTGAGGCGGAAGGATCGCCAGAGCCCAGCAGGTCGAGGCTGCGGTGGCCGGGAGCGGCCACTGCACTCCAGTCTGGATGACAGAGTGAGACTCCAAATCAAAAAAAAATTAAACATAAAAAGGAAAACTCAAAGGCATTGAGTCTGTACTGTGCAGCTTCCTTTCTTCAAGTTGGAAATTATCACTAAAAGATCCCTGAGGAAAAAGTGTTTTTCCCTGAGGAAAAAGTGTTAAGCGTTTAAAAGTGGACAACCATCTACTCTCTCCAATTATGCTTGAGAAGAACTTGAATTTAGAAGGGAGACCACCATAGATTCACAGAAGAACATTAGTTTTTGTCCTAGTTTAATTATTAACAAGCCTGGTTAATTTGAGCAAATTACCTAGCATCTCTAAATCTTAACTTTCTTGTCTTTTTAAGGTGATAATTGTTCTTTTCTGCATTGTTGAGTCATGAAGATCAAATAACACTCAAAGCTTGTTAACCCATTTTTGGAATTCTCAAGTCATATATAAATTTTACTTAGCATCAGTCAAGCTGATATTTGGAGTCAGCTGACAGTTTTGAGCACTCTACAGAGAAACGCCAGAAGGCTACATCTGACGGGGTTTTGTGCAAGCAGAGGCTGAGGAATGAATTCTGACAGTGAAGAAAGTTTCCATCATGCTCTGAAGGAAATCCTCTCTGGCCACATCGGATTACACAGGTATCAAGTTTGATGCAGTCACCAGACTACATAAAATTATCTTCTCAGAATGTGATCGTCAAATCTTGGTTATTAGAAATTAATGGAAAATATTAAGAAATAGCAAATAGTGACTTTTGCTGTGTACATTTGGTTACATCATTCATTCAAATTCCGCTTGCATCACTAGAGGAGATCTTTTATTTCCTTCTCTAAAGTAATGAAAACTGCTTTCCTAAACAAATTTTTAAATAACTTAGTTTCATGTATAGAAATATCTTATATTAAAGGATAATGTTGTGTCTTAATTAAGCTACTATCTTAAGAGACTAATTGAAAGCACCTGCATTCACCAGTCTCAGCAGTGGCAAAAGTGCTTTCAGTGCAGATCCGTGTGGACCCTTCCCAGGTTGATTCACTGGCATGGCATCCGGAGCTCTGGGACTCAGGAAGGGCCTCAGCATGTTGATCTCTGAAATTCCCACTTGGTAAAACTCCATGTCTTCCACATCACCATCGCCCAGAGAAAGTGCTGACCCAGGGACTGGATTCCTTCACTAATTTATCCTCTCATGCACGCATTACCTATCTTTGTCACGTACTCTACAGTGCTAATTAAGAAATAAATTCCCTATACCCCTGCCCTCACAGACTCTTAGGGGCAGCAACACAGAAAGCAACTAGCACAGCCTGAAGAGTAAAAGGACAAGATTTATCCAGTGAAGTAGTGCTTAACATTGAATCCTTTCACAAATAAATAAGTAATTTATGTGCACTCAAAGTACTCCCAAGAACCCAGGAACTAATACGTATAAGTAAAATCACATTTAAATTAGAGCTAATATCTACTTGCCCAGGGATTAGCTGCATAAGGGACACAGCCCAGGGCTTTGTCTCACTTTCCTTCAAAGGGTCTTCATCGGTTGCAAATCTCCAGGACTTTGCAGGGATGAAGAGGGGTACACATGAGCCCTCCATCAAGCCAGGCAAGGCCTGGTCCTTGGCCATTCATTGCTTAGAGAGGCAGCTTCCCTGGCTCCTGAAGCTACAGTCCCAGTAGCACTGCTGTCTGGGCCACCACCCATGCTTAGAACCCCTCTGGTGATTTCAGATGCACCCAGGAGTCAATCCTTGTGCTGACCCTATAGCTCCATCCTTCCTGTTCCTCAAAGCCCCATATCCCCAAAGCTTCCTTAGATAAATGGCTGCAGCTTCTATAGTGTCGACTCACACACCTCAATCTGCACGGTATGTCCCTTGTGGATAATCCTGACACCATCTCATGGTACTGTGTGTCCTTAGCTTCTGTTTATCTTTTATTGCAACATAAGCCTATACACAAGATACTAAAATCCAACTGGAGTGCTTTGTTTATCTAATGTGCAATTCCAAAATTCATGTGGCTCGAAAGAGAGCAATCAATGACAATGATGTGCAGCAAATATTTCAGTATGGAAATTAGGCCTGCTGCAAAATATTCAATGCCTATAACTGAAAAGATGTTCAAAAAGGGCTGTTTTTCTTTTCAGATTAAATAATGTGTGTTACTTTAAGGACTTGTTTTATCTTTTACCTTATTAAGTCAGCTCCTTAGAATATGATGCATCTTATGCTTAAATTTGGAGTCTCCTCCAAGGAAAATATAGTCCATTTATACTTTCTACAAGATAATTTCAAATTTTTCTTGTAAATTTCTCATATATTTTAATTCACCTTACATATCTACCTCAGTGTTGTTTATTGTAGACTTACTTAAATCATTTTTTATAATTTTATGATATTAGATATTACTTACATGTGTTATGTATATTAGTAGGGATATTTCAATACATTTAGAACATTTGTTATAAAATATTTACTCAACATGCACTTTGACTT
Organism: Cephalopachus bancanus; assembly: GCA_027257055.1. Taxonomy (NCBI): domain Eukaryota; kingdom Metazoa; phylum Chordata; class Mammalia; order Primates; family Tarsiidae; genus Cephalopachus; species Cephalopachus bancanus. The sequence continues at coordinate 1,381,901 of JAPVLO010000055.1, forward strand.
AGGTTGAGGGCTATAACTGCAACCTGTAGGCAAAACCTGGCCTGTGACTTTCTGTGGATGATTCTTAATGAAGAATGTTTGATATCAGTTACTGTTTGATGCATAACCAATTACTATGCACACAGAGGTTCACACCAGCACACATTCATTATCACAGAGTTTCCTCAGGTCAGGAGGGCAGGTCTGGCTTAGCCTGATTCTCCCTCTAGGATCTTAAAGGCAGTTGTCCAGGGTCAGCTGTGCTGCGTCTTCACTGGCAGGCTAAATTGGGCAGAACCCACTAACAATGAGAAAAATGGGACGTGCAGCAGGTCTCACACTGTCATGTGTCCACTGGGACCTGGCGACATCGGGAGGCCAGAACAAGGGCCCCTTGGACTCAGGCCAAGCTCCTGGTTCCTCAAAGACCAGCTTCATTGGGCCTTCTGGTGGCACAGACCCCCGGGAGCAGTGCAGTGGAGTGCTCCTGTGTCCAGGCCTCTAGCAGAGGGTGGTGTTGTTGCCCACAGACATGATCTGCTGGGCATCGTCATTGCTCAGTCTCATCTCATGTTTCTCCCCACACTCTATGCTCTCAGATACACTGTGCACCCTCATCTCTGGAGAGCACAACACATCATTCAACACACCCACACCCTTCGATAGCCAACCTGTGTGAAATGGCAAGTCATTCCAACTTTCTTCTTTCTGGAAACTTTCCCCAAGTCTTCAAAGCCTGGATGAGATGATTCTGCTATGACCACCTGTAGGACCTTGACTTTTCCTATATGAGATAGGTTGCTTAATGTGTCTTTACTTTTGTTTCTCCTTCTCGAGCCAAAACATCAATAAAGAGCAGGATCCGTTTCTGCAATATTTATTGCTGTGTCGGCAAATCAAAGAGCAGTGTCAGACAAAGAAACAGAGAAAATGTGTGTATGTGTGTGCCTGTATGCATTTGTCTGTGTGTGTGTGCGTGTTCGTGGGAGTGCATGCAATTGTGCACGTGCATGTGTGTGTGCATGCTTGTGTGTACCTGCATATGTGTATATGCTGAATCAATCCAGTGCTAATGAGTTGAGCAACAAGGCCTCAGCCCAAAGCATTGCCGTCTGAAATATCACCCTGACATGGCTTTTGGGTCCCAGGCTCCAAGTGGGCCTCAGTCCAAGGTAAGAAAGCTGTGGTGGTTACTCTTGGGTGTCAACTTGACTGGACTGAGGGGTGCCTGTCAGGTGTTCCTAGAGGAGCTTGGCATTAGTCAGTGGACTGGGAAAGCTCTCTCCTTGGGTGGACAGCACGAACCATTCCTGAGGGGGCCTTGCTGAACAAAACAGGTAGAAGAAGAAGGATTTGTTCTCTCTGCTCTCTCTCTCTCCTCTCTGGAGTGGGAGCCTTTTCCCCTCCTGCCCTTGGATATCACAGTTCAGGTTCTTCAGCTTTTGGATTCCCTGGGCACCCAAGCCTTTGGTTTCAGACAGGGACTGTGCTGTTGGTGTCTGGGTTCTGAAACTCCTGGACTTGAGCTGAGCCATGCTACTGACATTCTGTTTCTCCAGCTTCTCTGGCTTTCCACCTCCTGTGGCTCTCCAGCCCGTCTGGTTCTCCAGCTTCTCTGATTTTTCTGCTTTTCTGGTCCTCTAGCTTTCTGGTTCTCCTGCTTCCTTGTTTCTCCAGTTCCTCTGGTTCTCCTGTTTCTCTGGTTCTCCAGATTCATTGTGTTTCTGGTTCCTCTGATTCTGGATCTTCTCCGGTTCTCCAGCTCTTCTGGTTCTCCAGCTTCACTGGTTCTCCAGTCCCTCTGGTTTCCTGTTTTTCTTATTGCTCGGCTTCTCTGACTCTCTAGCTACTCTGTTCTTCTAACTTCTCTAGCTCTCCAGCATCTCTTTCTCTAACTTCTGTGGTTCTTCTGCTTCTCTGTTTTTGCAGCTTCTCTGGTTCTCCAGCTAGCATACAGGTTATCCTGGGACTTTTCCTCTGTGACCATTGAACAAACCATTCTCCTTATCTTTTTTCACACATCAAACTAATTTTGTCTCACTGAAGAACACTTACTAATACACATGCCTTCTGTAGAAAAAGGAAATTCCAGAGGAAAGGATTTTCTTTTATTCACACTGACATTTCAACAGGTTAGTCAGAATCTTGGTGAAGAACCGCCTTAGGAAATTCTGGACAACAGTCTTCCTACAATCCCCCACCTCTCCCCCCAAATAATCCTTCTTTTTCTTTTCCCATTTTTCAGTGACTAAAGCTCCGTTAACTATGCATAACAATGTTAGGCTTTTTAATTATCCAACAACACTCAGGTATACACATTGGTGTCAATAAGCACAGTGAGTGAACAGCAAAAGTTTTTGTGAAAAGGGCAAAGCGTCAGGATCAAGAAGCACTCAAAGTCAGAATTAGAGTGACCTCTTAGAAGAGGGAAAAAACAGAAAAAACTTGACCTAATAAGTAATTATTCTCTAAGTTTTGGTGCCTAGTGATCCTTAGGGTGATTATACTGAGAGCCACTACAAAAGAAAATTTTTATGAAATTTTCACGTTTAATAAGACCATATTTTAGATTCTGCAGTGATAGTCATCTAGCTCTGGATATCGTGCTAGTTATTTTGAAAAATCATCTGGTAATGTAATGCTTAGAGGTCTTAGACTAAAAGACCCCCAAATTAAGGTAGCATAGATGGAGATTTACTAACACAGAACTATGCAAATCTGAGAACAAATATGTTCCAACATGTCATAGCAGCAATTTTCTAAGGGAAAGCAAATTATAACATGAAACAATAAAAATTATTTCATATTTTTTTAGTTCTACCACAAGCAAAGTGGAAGACACATCAGAAAAGACATTTTGAAGATTGCTCCCTGGTGCCTACAATTTATATTTTGTATAAAAGCCTTTTGGGAGCTATATTTTTGGTTCATAAGTTACTTAAAATGTGGTAGCATGTAAGCCACAGATTTGTCAAGGATGAATTTATTCAATGTGACTTAAGCAAATTCATTTCAAATTGTAGTCATACTCTAGAGATATCATTCCAAAATAAGAAACTTTTTGATTTATCTTCAGTTTTATAAGTAAGGTCACCTTCCTTGAGTTTTAGAGGAGGACTTATTAATTCATTCCATTCAACAAATAGCCATTAGACACCTATTTTGTGCAGATCATTAGTAATAGCAATGAGAAAATTAGAAGGATATTGTGTTCAAGTTTTGTGAAATATAGATATATGTCTGTAAATAGCTATGAAACCAGACACAAGTAGATAAATGCATTCAGAGAAAAAAATCCACTTAATAAAGGAGTGGATAAAAATCTCACTCTGGATGAAATGCCCTGAATAAGGGATTTGAAATTAAAACAGATCCTGGACTTGCATAGATATTGGGGAAGGATAATTCCAACAGAAATGACCTTATCAAAAATATGAAAATAGTATTCTCTACATAAAATGTATACATGCAGGATCTTGCTCTATATGTAAATAGAGATAATAACCAATTAATGAATGCAAACATTTAAAACTTCACTAGAAATTAAGACATTTTAAGTTAAACAAACATGGAATGCAATGTTTTCCTATTGGCTTGAGACATTAAGAAGACTCCTGAAACTCAAAGTCAATCAGACATCTAGACACAAAGGGAGGAGTGGCAGTTGGCACAGTCCTTTGAAATCAAACCTGGGCCTTATATGACAAATCTGAAAAAGTGCTCACCCATTTGCACAGCAATGCCACTGTTGGAAATGTCACCTAAAGCAACAAACGAGTAAATGTTCAAAGCTATATGCATAGGGATCCTTTTTATAATATCCTTAAAATTGCAAATAGCTGAGAGTATCTTAAGTATGTGTATCAGTCAAGCAGGAGGTTCTTCAGGGAAAAAAAACCAATAGAATAATCAAATTATACCTACAGAGAGAAAGAGAGGCAGAGACAGAGAGAGCAAGAGCGACGGAAGAGAAGGAGAAAGGGAGGGACTATAAGAAATTGCTACATGTGACTGCGGATGCTGACAATCCCGAAATCTGCAGGGTGGATCAGCAAGCTGGGGACTCAGGAGAGAGGATAGTTTAGCTCTGACCCGAAGGCCAGAAGGCAGGAAGAATTCTCTCTTACTTGAAAGAGTCAGTCTTTAGGTACTATGCAGGCCTTCAACTGAGCAAACAATCTGACATATGGCGAATTCATATGTTAATTGCATCCAAACACCCTCACAGAAACTCTCAGAGCAACAAATATCTGGGCACCTGTGGCTCTGTTAGGTCGACACACCAGTCAAAGGCCATGGCACAAACAATTTAAAATGAGTTTAAGATCCTGTGCTGCATCCCTAAAAGGAGACTTTATATAGTGACTCATATGATATAAACTTATTATTACATAGGTGAATGTTTAAATATCTTTTAATTGAAAAGCAAAATAGTAGGTTGCAAAGTATAATACCAATCCTGTAATATAACAATATGTGTCATTTTTATGAAAAGTAATATACTCATAAGGGAATAATATTTGAGATAATTTACACCACTGATATCTATATCTATGTAATGGAATTTGGAGTAATATTTCTCTGCATTTTATTTTTTTTTAGTGGATTACTTCAGAAAGAAACATGAGGGATGAGTTTATCATTATCAATAGCCACAAGCTTTCAATAAAGACTAAAATAAGTTACAAACGAATCCAAGAGCACTTTCTAAGTAATGGCTGTTTAATAAACTAAAATGTGAAGTTATCCAACTATGAATAGGTATGTGTCTTAATCAGACTGGGCTGCCATGACAAGATACTATAGGCCGCATGGCTCAAACAACATAAATGTATGTTCTCACAAATCTGGAGTCTGGAAGTCTGAAATCAGGGTGCCTACATGGATTGGGTTTTGGTAAGAGCTTGTAAATGGTTAGCTTTTCTCTCTGTCCCCACATAGTGAAGAGAGGAAGCTAGCACTCTGTTGTCTTTTCTTATAGAGCACTAGCCCCAACATGAGAATCCCGCTTTAATAGCCTCATCTATTCGTGTCCGGCGGAGTCACAGGAAAAAAAAAAAAAAAAAATGGCCTCATCTAAACCACATCATCTTCAAAAGGCCCCATCTCCAGATACCATCACACTGGGAGTTAGAACTTCGGCATGTGGATTTGGGAAGGGGGTCTTAATTTAATCCATGGCGCTATGATGAGGTAAGGTAGGCCAACACCACCCACACATGTTGAGGGACCTCAAATTTTCAAAATAACCCATCTGGCATCAGATTCGATGAAAACAGAGGACAGACAATGTTTTGATGAGGCCTTGAAATGTTGAATTGCTGACTACTTTGGCAAGGAAAGTTGGAATGAATGCAGAACCTGGAAAATCTTTGTCCAGAGGATGGGAGGATCAGCAGCATCCTGGAGAAATCTTTTTAACAGTCTTCCTTACACATTTTCTCTTTTTAACTCTATACACAACCCTAGTAACTTTTCCTGTGTTATTTTTGAGGAAATGTATCTCAACACTATCGAGCTTCTAAATGTTTTAAAAAGATATCTTAGTGTGGGTTTGCAAGGGCATAAAATCGTCTTCAAGTCACTAAAATGCTGTAAATAATGTATTGCTCATTTCTCAGGTGCTGATCTCACCTCCATCTGGTAAATATAAATCATCTTAATAAAACAGCCCAGTGGCTCTGTAAGGGTGGAAATACACATCAATCTTGCCTTCCACTGGACCTATACCACAGTTCCCAGAACACTTTAATTACTTCAAAAATATGTAACAAATTAATGCATGCATTTTTAAGATTGTCATTTGAGTTGCAGATTTTTCTAAACTTTTTTTTGCCTTCATTTCATTTCTTGCAATTCAATAAGATTTAGCCTGATTTAGACAAGTATAGAGAGAAGTAAATTCCAAGTGTCTACTTATTTAACATGTATTAATTGTGAATTTTTTTCTGGGCTATCATATGCCAGGAAGGAAGATGCTAGGAAGATGAATGCATGGCTTATAAGACATCACAGACATAGAGTACCCTAAGGAAGTCAACATGTAAATGAATAATTACAACAGAGACAAAATCTGCTACTCAGTTCTCAAGTTTCTCAAGAAATTTGCCTACATTGAGCCCAAATGTCCCCCTGCCTGCATCCAAGGGACCAGGAGAAAAGTACTGAGACAAGTTTCACAGACTGCAATCCCCCTCCCAGAGACGTGTACGTCCTGGGAGTTGATACACCAACAGGCCAGATTTGATATTTATACAGATTTGATATTTGTATTTTGTCTTTGTCATTTATATTAATTTGAAGTTAAAAATTCACATAGATCATTCTACTTGTGCAGATAATTTTCAAATAAAAGAATATAAAGCATTTGTAGTAAAGTCACATACAGTAATGAAACCAAATTCTTTTTTTATGAGGTTAGGCAGATGGAGAACTGTTGACACATCAATAAAGCCAGACAAATTTCAGGTCAGTTGACTAAAACTTTCAAAATTCCTTTTGATTTTGGGAATATTTTTCTAAAATTTTACTTCTATGTTCCATAGCAGAAAAATATAAACAAAACAATCTCTTTGAAACAGTTCTTTTATTGTCATGGAAAGGAGAATTAATAAACTGGCTATAATACGTGATATCAAAGGCTCAGGAATATTCTGCTAAAATGAAATATCTGATAATACTATAATATCTTGAAATACTATAATAAAACTTAAAGACCACTCCTGTTAAATGGAAAGGTCAAAATGGTTATATTGATGTGAAAAAAAAAGCAAGTGTTAGAGCATCAGACAAATAAACAAAGGGTTAGAAAAATTTCTAGGCCGGGTTTGGGGGCTCAGCCTGTAATCACAGCACTTTGGGAGGCCAAGGTGAGTGGATTGCCTGAGCTCGTGGGTTTGAGACCCACCCTGGCAACTGGAAGAGACCTCGTCTCTACAATAAAATAAAAAATTAGCCTGGCGTGGTAGCACATGCCTGTAGTTCCGACTGCTTGGAAGGCTGAGGTGGAAGGCTTGCTGGGGCCCAGCAGGGCAAAGTTGTGGTAGCTGGGAGCGTGCCACTGCACTCCAGTCTGGGCAACAGAGTAAGACTCCATCTCAAAAAAAAAAAAAGAGAGAAAGAAAAATTTCCACTATGTAGAATTAGTTTAACTTCAGTGAAGTGTACTCAAAGGTTTTAAGAACAAAATAGAGACTTTTCCTTAACTTGTCCCAGGTGAACAAAAGTACAACATGGCCTTCCTCCAAACAAAGACAACAAAAGCCTCTTTCTCACATCTGAAATGCCAATCTAAGAAATAATAAATAAGTAAGCACAGAACTTTAGCTTTTTCTGTTGCTGCCAAATAAAATAAACTACATCAGCACTCAATAATGCCTTACAAAAAAATAAAATATATTCCCAAATTGGGAAGGCTGACTGTTATCAAAAGGCCTTAAAATTGTTGTCAGTTCTGAGTAAATTCAACTCCAAATTCAACCATTTGGAAAATTATAACCACCGAACTGAAAAATCCATCCCAGTGATTTGGGAAATCGTGCTTATTGTGTGTTCCAATCAATAAAGCTGTACAAGGGCAATGCAGGTCAATGTCCAGGCCCCACTTGTACCATTTCAGATTTTCAGAGTTTAATTTTTGCTCTGACAAACTCAGAATGCAGTGGAGCAACTAAGCAATAACTAATTTTGAACAGAATCTGACACTAGACCAAGTGCATAGATAGTCATTGTCAACTTGACTTTGGACAACACACACATCCCTTCTCCAGGGTACTTACTATACTGATCTTTGTGATAGAAAAGTAAACTTTATTCATTGTTGTAAGTGAGGTCATGCTACTGGCATTCTCATAATTTCTCCACATTGCATGGCTTGAGAAGACGTTGCAGGGATTATTTCATGTGGTCAAAGGTGCACTCTCCCTTGTGGTTCAACCTGCAGCCTTTCCCTGTCCCAAGTGTCCCCTTCTGTTAGCACCATGAGGCCACTGGCAGTGATGAAAGTGGGTAAACTCACACCATTCTCGCTCTTACTGCCCTGAGGTGGGGAATGAAAGGAAGAAGGAAAACCGGGCTCAGCCTGTCATCCCGCGCCTTTGGGAGGCTGAGGTGAGTGGATTGCCTGAGCCCGCGGGTTTGAGACCCGCCTGGGCAGGCGAGACCTCATCTCTACAATAAAATAAAAAAAATAGCCGGGTGTGGTAGTGCGCGCCTGTAATTCTGGCTACTCGGAAGGCTGAGGCGGAAGGATCGCCGGAGCCCAGCAGGTCGAGGCTGCGGTGGCCGGGAGAGGCCACTGCACTCCAGTCTGGGTGACAGAGTGAGACTCCAACTCAAAACATAAAAAAAAAAGGAAAGAAGAAAGAAACTCTTGGTTGAAACAGGAAAAATTAGACCAAGAAGCAGCTACATGACTTACTCCCTGGGACCAAAACAGCCAAACCAAAGAACATTAGAATTCCTTCCCATGATTTTCCTTTGTCCAGCAGAGGAATATTTGTTTGTCTTGTTTCAAAGAATTTCTGTGTGGATAAACCAAAATTTTTTGCCGTGAAATGTGGGGAGAGAAAAGGCACAAGTTCGGTGTATAAAAAGTAATAAATCCATTAGATTCTGTAGCAGAATGCTCTTCTGTACCTTACTAAATTGTTAAAAAACATACTACTGGACTTTGCAAAATGGTGTTGCACTATGCATCATATCTTATTATGTACGTGAATGAGCCAACAGTAACAGGAGGTACTTGGAGTCACCTAGTGTTTACTGAGCACTTGCTAGGTGTCATACTCATGTATGGTTAAGTGCTTCCCATGACATGCATTATTCCATGTAAGCATTGGAAAACTCTGGTGCAGTAGAATTCCTTCATTTTACAAGTGATAAAACCAAAGGAGAGAGAAGTGAAACAAACTGATAATGAACATATTGTTATCAAGCAGTGAACTCACCAGATGTTTTTTGCTAGATATATAATTTCCAAATATGTGGTGAGGTTAGTTTTGGCAAAGTGGTATATGGACAAGATCACGTAACCAGTTCACCACGCCTCCACTGACAACCCTCTCTTTGCTTAGGCAGTTGTTTTCCTCTGTGAACATGGTTAAGTTTCTTTGCCTTCTCTTTGAATTGCTTTATGCACATGTGAATAATAGTTTTGGAATGTGACCTAAGCCAGGATCATCTTGTGGAGCCAAAGTGTCCACTGTTCGGCTTCTTGTTGCATAAAGTGGAATCTTCAAGCTTCAGAATCTTAAGGAGCATTCAGGTGTGAAATGTGAGCTGGGAAAAACCATCCTCGTCTTCTCTCCCCACATCAACTTCACATACAAAATAAGAAAGACAACGCAATCCTCACTTCCTCCTTCTACATATTTAAATAATCGTTTTGATTTAAACGTTCATACTCTAAATGTCAGATTATATAACCCATTATTCAAGAATTAGTAAAATGGAGCCTCTCTTACAGTGAAATACTCGAGTTTGAGGACCCACGGTGACAATTCTGAATTCAAGAGAATGTGACTTCAGAATATGGACATTCTTAGGAGAGTAGCAAAGAACGCAGTTCCAGAATCCAAAGGCAGGCGACGTTCCTGGGTGTTTATGGTGAAGTGTGAGGCACGTGAGATGTGGTTCTCTGTGGGATCTGAAGGTTCTGTCTTCTACAGGGTATACCGGCCGCATCTGCCCTGGCAGTCTCCCCACTCCACAGCAGATGTTTCCTTGGATCACCTCCTGAGAAACACCTTGCACCCCAATTCTCACCTCAGTCAGGGTCTGCTTCTGCCAGTATATGGTGAAGCCAGCTCCTCTCGGAAATCACACAGGACTTGAGATACATTCTCTTTAACCCTCCTTTTATGAGTTTGAGCTTTATCTCTGATCCACAGTTTTTGTGAGGAAATGGTTGCTGTCTCCTGCACTGGAAACGCCTGCAGACCCCCAAATTGGATGCAATTACTCGTGTGTCCTCATTGTTAGCCACTTTGCATGTTTCTTCACTTTAAACATATACATTAAGTAATAGCAGGGATTTAGGGCCAAGACTGTAGTGAGCACATGCAGTATTCATCAACTGATTACTGAAAAAGTGTTAGATTGGAAAGTGGGATTTCTTACCAAAATTGTTCTCTTCATAAACTTTTATGAAATAGTAATAAAAATATTTTTAATAATGAATGCACATATAACTAGTACTTAAACCTCCTAAAGTTAGAATGTTTAGATTCCATCCTGATCACAAAATAAAAGTGTATTTCAGAGAATTGAAATAATTCCTCAGCTAAATGACAGGAAGACTAATAAAATGTTTTTTCAAATTTAGAGCCTAAATTATTTTTAATTTCTCTGCCTTGAACATTAAATAATGCTTAAGTTGTCCTGTTTAACATTTTTAGTATCCTTTAACATACAGGATCAAAATTTTAATGTTTCGCAACTATATTCACCAAAATTAACAGATACCATGACTCTTACATTTCCTCCCAAAGGCACTTACTATGAGTAAATCCTGTCACCAGATATGTGCCATGTCTAATTACAATGTCTTTTAATTTTGTTAGCTAATATTTATAGAATACTTACCATAAGCACAGCAAGTACAAAATACATTTCATGTTATCACATTGAATCTTCAAAGCAGACTTAGCAGGTAGTAAAGCTTTTCATCATTTTACTTGTGAAGAAACTGAGGACCTGGGTGGGTGGGTGACTTCCCAGGCCACATGGAGGCTCCAAACTTGGTCCCGCATGTCTGAGTCCTGCTTTCAGCTCCATCTTTATCACCACCATCTTCACTGGAACTATAGGTGTCTCTCAAAATACAACCAGAGTTGTTCTTCAGGTACACTTGGTACACTTCAGGTACACTTGGAAGACTCCCCCGGTCATGAAGCCAACAGACTCATAATGAACACACTCTACAACTTAGCTGAACACCACCAGAGATGCTGCTGGACATGGGAGGTAGACAGAGTGACCAGCAAATGGCGGGGCTATAAGATGAAAGAAGTGTGATACTGAGCAAATGCAAAGACGACTTCGGCACAGGCAGGCAGTCCAGTACACTGGCTAAAAAAAACCAAAGAGCCGCCTTGATTTCTTCTCTCTATCTCATTTCATGTCTTCATTTGCAAGATGAATGTTCATAGAGCACTTAGAACACACACATGCACACTCATGTGTAACAACTGAAAATCTCCAGGAGATCCTGGGGAAGTAGAGGTGCCCTTCTCTTGGGGACAGGGAGAAGGATGTGGAAGGGCCTATGAGGGCAGTCATGGCAAGTAGAAGGGTGGAAAGCAGCATCATCTACGCTCTGCTCCAACTCGTGATGCCGCCTAGCCTTGAGTAAAGCTTACAATCCTGCCTTGTAGATTGAAGAAGAATGGCTTTCTTACAGAGACACTGGCAGGGAACTTCTCTGTGTAGGGTGTGTCAGTTGAGCAGACATCCTTTCTGAGAACTCAGGAAGCAGGAAGCCTGGTGGGGGGGTTGGAAGTGGGAGCAGAGCAGGGACCATGGTGACACTGGGGCCACATCACTCATATAGTCATTGTGTCCTTTCTCTTGCATTATTCTATAGGTTACAATCCACATCCATGCTACTTCCTTATCTCAGGGAGGAAATGTTCAACTGTTTGCTGTTAAGATGAATATTTACAGCTGGGTTAAGATTTAGGCGGATATCTTTACCTGATTAAAGTAGTATCAGGCCAGGTTCAGTGGCTCAGCCTGTCATCCCAGCACTTTGAGAGCCCAAGGTGGGTGGATTGCCTAAACCCGTGGATTCAAGGGCAGCCCGGGCACATTGGCAAGAATTCGTCTCTACAATAAATCAAAAATTAGCCAGGCATGGTGGAGCACACCTGTAGTTCCAGCTACTTGGAAGGTTGAGGCAGAAGGATCACCTGAACCCAGCAGGTCAACGCTGGGGTGGCCATGAATGTGCCACTGCACTCCAGCCTGGGCAACTCCAACTCAAATATAAATAAATAAAGAAACAAATCAATCAATCAATCAATAAAGCAGTATCATCCTATTCCTAGTTTGATAAGAGGTTTTAACCTACATGGATATTTACTATATCAAAAATCTTTTTTTTATCTAAGGAAATGATCATTTCATTTTCTCCTAAAATTTCTTAATGTGGAAAGTTTAATTGATTACTTTAAAAATGTTAAACCAACTTGTTATTTTTTAAATAAGCCCTGTTTGGTCATAATATTATATCTTTGGTATATACATATTGCTAGATATGGTTTGCTATTATTTTTTACCAGTCTTACAGAGAAACAATTGACAACATAAAGTTCATACATTTAAAGTATACGGTTTAGTTTTTTTGTACAGCAATAACCACAATCTCAATTTATAATAATTTCATCACTTTACAGAAAAAAAATATTCCTGTATTTATTAAATACTGTCCTCTTCCTCTAGGCCCTGACAACCTTTCACTCATTTTCTATATCTAAAGATTTGCCTGTTCTTGAAATTTTATATAAATTAAATCATATGGCCAGGCTTGGTGGCTCAGCCTGTAATCCCAGCACTTTGGGAGGCCAAGGTGGGTAGAGTGCCTGAGTCCATGGGTTTGAGTCCAGCCCGGGCAACTTGGCGAGACCTCATCTCTACAATAAAATAAAAAATAGCCAGGCGTGGTAGCATGCGCCTGTAGTTTCAGCTACTTGGAAGGCTGAGGCAAAAGTATTGCCAGAGCCTAGCAGTTCGACGCTGGGGTGGCTATGAGCATGTGTGCCACTGCACTCCAGCCTGGGTGAAGAAGTGAGACCCCAACTCAAAAATTAATTAACTAATTAATCAATCAATTAATTAAATCATATAACATTTGTCTTTTCTTAACTGACATCTTTTGTTTAGCATAGTGTTTTCAAGGTTCATTTACACTGTAGCATATATCAGTATTTCATCAATTTTTATGACCAAATAATATTTCATTGTATGGCATTTGTGCTGCTTTGAGATAATTTTAGACTGGGTAATATATAAACAGAAATTTAGTGCTCCCAGTACTGGAGGTTTTGAAGTTCAAGATTAAGACACCAGTAGATCTGGTGTTTGGTGAGGGCTTGTATTCTCACATGGTGGAATGGAGTGTGGGGAATTGGAGATTCTTACAAGGGTGCTAAACCCAGTCGCGAGGGTGGAGTCCTCACAACCTAATCACTTCCCTAAGGCCTCATCTCTTATTGGCATCACATTGGTTATTAGTCTCCAACACACGAATTTTAGGAGGTACCAACATGTTTATCCACTTGTCTGTTGATGGACACTTGGGCTGTTTCTTCCTTTTGTTTAACGTAATTCCTACATCAATGGACATGTGTGTATTTAGGTGCAGACACCTAGAGTATTTCTGCCCTGGAGAGCCTTGTGGGAAAGGGGGATTCACTTTTCACCATTTCCTCCCTACATAGCAAATATGAGAAAAGTGGGGCGCTGCCTGGTGGTCACCCACTTGATGTAGACCATCAGCAGAATGAAGCTGAAGAAACACCATCTGCCATTATTTTCTACTTGGAGCACTCTTCCACCCTACAAAGTCAGTGCATTGGGAACTGACACTGGCTTTTCCCAGAGTGCAGAACTGTGCAGAGTCAAGTGCAGTTCCTCAAGCATGCATCCACTGCTCTTACATGATCCCCATAGATATTGCTGAATGAAAGCATCAAAATTTGATGTGAACACCCGGATCAATCTCAAGACCTTGAACATTTATTTGTCCTTGATGATTTTGTCTCATGAAGATGTTTCCCTGAGTCCCTCACACCCACATTCCAGAAGTTCTGCCAGAGTTTATCCATGTTTTGCTTAGGGTTTTGCCCTTCAGTATGTGATTAACATGGGTTGATATTTTTTCTTTCTTATCATAAGCCTTTGTCAGGTGTTGTTATCATGTCTTCCCATGAAAATGAGTTAGGATTTTTACTTTTTTTTTCATTTCCTAGTTGAATTTTTGTAAAATTCCATGGTGAAGCTTTGTGAGTTTAGGATATTTTTGTGAGAAAATTTTATTTCTAAGATTTAATTATTTAGCAGTTCCAGAATATTAATACTTCTTATTTTATCTTGATTTGATTTGGTAAATTATGCTTATCAGAGGTTTTAATATCATCTAGATTTATTTATGTATTGGTAAAAGATCTCACTCTGTCACCCAGGTTGGAGTGTAGTGGCGCACTCATGGCCACTGCAGCTTTGAACTGCCAGGCTCAGGTGATCCTTCCACCTCAACCTTCCAAGTAGCTGGAACCACAGGTGCACGCCACTACACCCAACTAATTTTTTGATTTATTGTACAGATGAGGTCTCTCCAAGTCACCCAGGCTGGTTCCGAACCTCTGAACTCAGGTGTCCGGCCTACTAATTTCACTTTAATGTTTGGTAGTTAAACTTCATCGTTGTAAAGATGCAAAGGAAATGGATCTGAAAGTGTTACTGCAACTGAGAGCTCAAAAATCACAGCAGATGGGCAAACTCAGGGACACAGCTGCTTTCTCTAGCTGTAAAGAGAATGGTTTGGTTTTTAAGATAAAACACAAAATGAAATTTATGGCATCAGCCTTACTTTCTTGCTGGTTTCCAATTGGTGTGTTAACTTAACCTATGTCATGGGCTCAGTTTATGCTTGGATAAAGCCATATTTTCCACTTTTTGAAAACTATGATGGGGTCTATCCTCTTTCAAGTGAGAGATAACAGAATTTGGTTAGTTCTTCTTTGTGTTTGCCTGTGCAAGAACATATCTCATTTTCACTAAAAGGAATAGCTCATTGTCATTTGGATTTGCGAGTTTTGTGTTTACTTTAACCCATGTCTGAAATGAAAATACTGAAGATGCAAGTTCCATGTGGGTCTATGTGTATCTATAATTAGAAAAAAAATCTCATAACTACCATTGTATGATATTAAATATATTCCTGCTTTCAGAATGTATTAATAAATTAGATTATGAAGACTTTTTAAATAAAAGAACACTTTTCTGATTGATTTTTAGACTAATAAATGTTTACACAAATTTAATGAAATTCTGAGAATATTTTTTAAATGAATTCAACATTTTAAATGTACTGAACTTTTTAGGCCAGGCTTGGTGGCTCAGCCAGTAATCCCAGCACTTTGGGAGGCCAAGGCGGGTGGATTGCCTGAGCCCATGGGTTTGAGACCCACCCAGGCAACTTGGCAAGACCTCGTCTCTACAAAAAATCAAAAACTAGCTGGGTGTGGTAGCACGCGCCTGTAGTTCTGGCTACTTGGAAGGCTGAGGCGGAAGGCTCGCCAGAGCCCAGCAGGTCGAGGCTGCGGTGGACAGGAGCAGCCACTGCACTCCAGTCTGGGTGACAAAGTGAGACTCCAACAAAAACAAAAAAAAAGTTGTCTCGAGTTCTGATTCTTCCAAGTAATAAATTCCTACAGAAACAGTAAGGTGCTACTGTCTTGGCAAATTTGATAAAATTTTGATAGATTTATTCATCAAATTTTTAAAAAGGATCTTGAGAATTCCTTAAAGCCAAATATTATCATAATGTAAAACTGATTTTCTCTCAGTAAGAATGGCAAGCTAGTCATAAAATTTTTGCCTGTTTTTAATAACAGAGAATAAAATATTATTTGCCTTCTGTATAATCCATGAAGAAAGCAGAGATTCTGTATCTTATCAAAATAGCTTTTTGTTCCACATGTTGATTGTGTTATTTATTTCATTTTTAAGCAATTTTTTTAAAAAATCTGAGAGAACTAAGGTTCTTTAATATTTTGTTGACTTCTATCCTCCACTTAAATATGTTCTGTTGTCTTAATAAGTAACCAAATCAAAGCCATTTATATTTTCAGGCACCTATGACGATATCCTAATTAGGAGACAATACTTTTTTGGTAAGTCTTTTGAATTCCAAGATAACACCCTCAATTCAAAAAAATGAAATTAATTTCTCAGGATGAGTTTTACCTTGGACTATCTTTGAGATTTTCCAGATGGCCATGTAAACGTCTCAAAGATGACTGTTGCTGTTTCTCAAAGAGATCAATGCTGAAAATAATGATGATTACCTAGTTATTGTATACTTACAAATAGCCCAAAATTATTTTGAGAGAGAAAAGGAAAAGATGTCAACTCAAAAAGAGAAACTCAGCAAACTTAGGTGGTGTTCTCCAGGTTAACAATGAGTGCAGGTAGATTTCAGAGCTGATTTGTTTCACCGGAAGGCCCTAGGGGTTTTCAAACACCTTTGATATATGTAATGTATACTTACCTCAAGGGCAAACCCAGGTCAAATCCCAATGAAGTAGCCATGTATTTTACCCAAAAAAGGTATCCAACTCTCATTTCTCTCAAAACTGTGGTCACTGCGGCATCATCAATAGGTGGCTTTTACTTTTGCTGCTGCTCTTGCTGTGGCTAGGAATTGGGTTTTCAATACAAAAACATCCTCAAACCTCCAGAAAGGACTACCTAACACTCTTAATTGTCGATATTCAATTCTAGACCATAGGTGCAGGCTTCAGGGTCGACAGTGATCAGACAACTGCTGGCAATGCCGTGAAATAAAGTTGGCATTTCCAGGACTGTTTTTCTCTCAGGAGCAGATGACCATAAAAGCTGACTAATGACCCAAGATCCAGTATAATGAGAATTAATTACATACAACTAATTATGGTTATTTATTTTAGAATAAGAGTGGTATTGTTGTTAACCTTTATTTTCAGAAAGATATATACATTACATATCTATATAGATAGATTTCTTTTCCCCTCTTTATCACCCAAGGTAGTTGCACAAACCAATTGTACAAATCATGGAACAATGAATAATTGTTTAAGGGAATAAATCTTATTTTATCAATATAAAAAACTCATCATTAAGCAACAAATTTTAGTTCATTAGCAGGACGAATACTTACAAGCCTGCCCAAGAATCAACCTTGTACAGGTTCTAAGTGTCCCAACTGCACAGAGCTTCTTCCAGGCAGGGCAAGAGCTTCACCAGAGCTGAGCAACCCCAAGAAGACAGGAACTCACCCAAATCTCTAGATAGCTGGCAAACTGGTAGAGGTAACTTTCTTGCATTTGATTTTCTATGCTTAAAATATAAGAGAAAGTAAGAACATCAAAACACTTTTAAAAACTATAGATGATATTTAAATATAATCTCAGAGTCCTTAGAAAATCTCTAGAAGAAAGTTGATTTTCTGGCCTTAGATGTTACTTCATACTTCATTGATGATAATGCATATGTGGGCTTAAATATGTCAATTCACTTATTGACATATCAATCAAGCCAAAAAACAAGGAGATCAGATTTTGTGTTATAAGTATAATCTTTGGAAAGTATTTATGGTCACAAGAAAGGACTATTAACAACAAATACTCAAAACTGGAAAACAAGTAAGAGGCATCATCACTTGTCTTTCCTGGGTTATGCGGGGTGTTGCCTGCCAGGGCCTCTCAAAGATTACTTGCAGTTTTAGACATGTATGCCTTTGTTTGAATTTCTATATGCAGTCATTCTTCATTGTCCACAGGATATTGGTTCCAAGACTCACTGTGGGTACCACAATTCATGGTGTTCAAGTCCCTGATAAAACATGGTACAGCGTTAACAGGTAACCTCTACGCACATCATCCTGTGTACTTGAAGTCATCTCTAGACTGCTTAAAATACCTAATACAATGTAAATGCTATGTAAATTGCTGTTATTCTGTAGTGTTAATGGAATTTTGATAAGAAAAAATGTCTATATCTATTCAGCACAAACACATCTTTTTTTTTGTACAAATATTTTCAATTCCAGGTTGGTTGAATCCAAAGACGGGAATCCACAGAAACAGACAGCTGACCTGAGTGTGCTATATATAGGATCTTCCAGAGCATGACATAACATAAGGATATATATTAACTTGCAGAAAACTGATGATCACACAAATGATTTGCCCTACAACGAAAATATGCTTTGTCAAGTAGAGCTGCAAGTCATTCTGCAGGTAAAAAGATAATATGAACGGTTACTGTCTTATTGGTCTGCAGAGTATGAATCCATTTTAAATTTGTATTTCTAACATTATTTCATAATTCTTTGTTTAAGCTATTGTAAATGCTTTGTTGTTCTGTATGAACCAACCTTACTATCTCGCTGATGACCTCATAAAGGCATTGATTAAAATTTTTGACATGTGCTTCTTTTTGCATCAACTTGAATGGAACTGGGGGTCATCATCTTAAGTGAAATAACTCAGGAACAGAAAACCAAATGCCATGTGTCCTCACTTATAAGTGAAAGCTAAGTTACGGGTCTTCCAAGGCATACAGGTTAGTATAATGGACACTGGAGACTAGAAGTAGGGAATGGGGGAGGCCAGTGACAGATAAAAAATTACCAGCCGGGCTCGGTGGCTCAGCCTGTAATCCCGCACCTTGGGGAAGCTGAGGTGAGTGGATTGCCTGAGCCCGCGGGTTCGAGACCTGCCTGGGCAGCGAGACCTCATCTCTACAATAAATCAAAAATCAGCTGGGCATGGTAGCGCATGCCTGTAATTCTGGCTACTTGGAAGGCTGAGGCGGAAGGATCGCCAGAGCCCAGCAGGTTGAGGCTGTGGTGGCCGGGAGCGGCCACTGCACTCCAGTCTGGATGACAGAGTGAGACTCCAGCTCAAAAAAAATAAAAACAAGAAAGAAAAATTACCTAACACATACAATGTACACTCTCCAGGTTATAGGTACACTAAAAGCACAGGTTTCACCACGATGTAGATAATCCATGTAACCAACAACCACTTTTACCCCCAGACCTACTGAAATAAGAAAAAACCAAATGGGTAATAATTGTCTGCATTCTAGAGTTGTGATTTTTTCTGGTTTTTTTTTTTTTCCCATTTCTATACCTAGAGCTCTCCAAAGTTTTTAAAATATTCAATCACATGTAATTTTGCTCAAGGCACTGCTTGCCTGCTGTCTTATTTCTTGTGTTTTGTATTGATTTGGGGTCTCACTCACTCTGTCATCTAAGCTGGAGTTCTATGGTTCAATCATGGCTCACCACACCTTTGATCTCCTGGACTCAGGCGATCTTCCTGCCTCACCCTTCTAAGTAGCTGAAACCAGTCACAAGCCACCATGCCCAAATAGTTTTTTTATTTATTTTAAGGATGAGGTCTCGCTATGTTGCCTAGGCTGGTCTTGAATTCCTAGGCTCAAGACATCCTCTTGCCTCAACTTCCCAAACTGCTGGGATTATAAGTAAGAGCCACTGCTTCCAGTTGCCTACTGTCTTAGTTGTGCTACTATAACAAAATTTCTCAGAATAGGTAATTTAGAAACAAAAGAAACTTATCTATTCTGGAGGCTGGAAGTCTGACAGGATCCAAGCATCAGTAGATTTGGTATCTGATGAGGGCTACTGTCTGCTTCCAATATGGTACCTTGTCGCAGTGCCCTCATGAGGGGAAAAGGATTGCTCCCTCACATGGTGGGAGTGATAGAAACCACTTTGTTCAGCCTCCAGCCCTTTAAAAAGGGTGCTAATCTCATTCATGAAGGCAGAGCATTGGGCATTAAGTGTTAACATGGATTTTGGAGAAGCAGTGCCTTGAGCAAAATTACATGTGATTGAATATTTTAAAAACTTTGGAGAGCTCTAGGTATAGAAATGGAAAAAAAAAAAAACCCAGAAAAAATCACAACTCTAGAATGCAGACAATTATTACCCATTTGGTTTTTTCTTATTTCAGTAGGTCTGGGGGTAAAAGTGGTTGTTGGTTACATGGATTATCTACATCGTGGTGAAACCTGTGCTTTTAGTGTACCTATAACCTGGAGAGTGTACATTGTATGTGTTAGGTAATTTTTCTTTCTTGTTTTTTATTTTTTTTGAGTTGGAGTCTCACTCTGTCATCCAGACTGGAGTGCAGTGGCCGCTCCCGGCCACCGCAGCCTCAACCTGCTGGGCTCTGGCGATCCTTCCGCCTCAGCCTTCCAAGTAGCCGGAATTACAGGCATGCGCTACCATGCCCAGCTGATTTTTGATTTATTGTAGAGATGAGGTCTCGCTGCCCAGGCAGGTCTCGAACCCGCGGGCTCAGGCAATCCACTCAACTCAGCTTCCCCAAGGTGCGGGATTACAGGCTGAGCCACCGAGCCCGGCTGGTAATTTTTCATCTGTCACTGTCCCCCCCCATTTTTGGAGAGGACATCATCATTCAAAACATAGCACCTTGCCCCTCAACAGGTTGTAGAAGTGCAAATTGAAACTGGGAACCAACTGTGCATAGCCCAAAGGTTGCCATGGGCAAGGTGTCAGTACCTGCACGCTTCAGAATGAAGTTCTAGTCACCACAAAGACACTTGATGTCAGTGTAATTTGGTGTGTAGAAATCACTTTGACATCTACTATGGGTTGAGTTGTATCCAAAAAAGATATGTTGAAGTACTAACCCCAGTGTCTATGAATTTAATCATATTTGAAGATAGGCTGATGTAAATATAACTAGTTAAAATGAGGTCTAATACAAACCTAGGGTTTACTTTCTGAAGTAATCCTTAATCCAACATGACTGGTTTCCTTGTATGTGAAAACACAGAGACAAAAGAAGACCACCACATGATGATGGAGCAGAGACTGGAGTGACGCATTTCAAGCCAATGGAGCAACAAAGACTGACAAACTTTCAGAAGCTAAGAGTCACTGCAGGTTTCAGAGGGAGTGTGGCCTCACCCACTCTTTAATTTCTGACTCCCGTCCTCCAGAACTCTGAGAAAATACATTTCTGTTGTTTCAAGCTGCCCAGTATGTGACACTTGGTCACAGAAGCCCAAGGACATCAAAAATAAACATTCAAAATCAGGTGCCTTTTAATATTCTTTTTCTTCCCAGTGTTCAGATTATGAAAATTTTCTGCTTTCATCAAAAAATAATTTGTAAAAACTTAAGGAGAGATTCAGTCCAGGGGCTCATTCTCAGAGAAAGTTTCTGGTAAACAACTATCCTTCTTTATTCTAATATTTGTGAAAAATAACTGTATTTATCTATCATCTGTACAGCAGAAGAAACTACTTGATAGTGTTCCTAGACACAATATATACTGAGCATTTAAGATAGATTATGGAGAAAGAGCAAGGAATAGTCCCTGAGAAGCATTAAAAAAAAAATGTATAAATAGACAACCCTGAAGCAAAGAATTAACGAAAGAATAAGAATTTTGAAAGTGGTCAAGAAAAGAAGACATTCTTGGTAAAGGGAGGAGCCTAGTGTTACAGCTCTTTTAGAATTTGTCTAGAAGATTTTTCCATTTTTCACTCTCCACATCACAAAAGAAAAAAAAAGAAAAGGAAAGGAAACACCCTCTGAACATCTTAATAGTTGAAAAAAATAAACAAAGCAAAAAGTAGTTTAGTAAGAACATCCAATAGTCTTTATTCTGATGTTTTGAATCTCTATAGCTCTCCACTTCTCTATTTTTTTAATTTACTTCACTTTTTTCCCTCACTAAGTTTTATCCTTTTTTGAAAATTCTCTTTATTATATTTGATTTCCTATTTAATTTTTTTTTGTTTGTTTCTTATGTCTTTTTCTGGATATCGGGTTAATTTACTCTAATAACTTTTGCAGGTAGATGTTGGGTTCATAAATTTTTAGTCCTTTCTTTTTATAATATATGAGTAAAATATTATAAGTTTCATTCGAGGCATGATTTAACTGCATCTCAAGTTTTGATATGAGGCATATTATGTTTTCATTAAATTCAAATTATTTACTAATTTGTGTTGCTATTGCTTATTAAGTCCATGGGTTATTTAGAAGATGATTTCAAATATCCAAATGTATAGAATTGTCCAGCGACTTTTAAACATTCTTTTCAAATTTACTCCCAATATGGTCAGAGAACATCATCAGAGTAAAATCATTTGAAATACCTTTGTGACTCTGTATATGGCCTGTTTTATAAATGTTCAATTTTTACATGAATAAAAGGTATGCTCCAAATTTTTGGTGCATTATCATATAAAGATTGATTTTATCTGATTTGTTCAACATAAGGTTCAAATCTTCTGCATACTGTTTCATTTTTGTGTGATTATTATTTTACATACTGAGAAATGAATATTAAACTTTGCCATAGTGAAAGGAAATTTGTCATCTCGTCATAGATTTATTATTTTTCTTATATGTTTTTAGATATTGTTATGAAGTGTAAATAAATTTGAAGTTATGATTATAGCTTTCTAGTAAAATATTATTGTCTTTATGGAAGTAATTTTTATGTGTCAATTTAATGGAGTGTCAATGTAATGAGGATTACAATTAATATATTTTATTTATCAAGGGCTAATATTAATTAGTCTTTAAGTCTTACAGTAGAGTAAAAAGACCTTAGAAGAGTTAAAATCAATTTACCATTTTCCTGATTTAAATCTTCCTGTAGAATTTTTTTTAATTTTAAATACTTTGAACCTTAATAGGCATTATTTTGTTATGGTGTAATTATAGGCAGTATTACTTAGGTTTACACACATATTTGTAATGTCCATTTTTTTTCATTCCTTCCTAAATCCCTGAGCTCCGATCAAGATCTTTATTTCTCTATCTTTAATATTTCTTTTATGCAGGCCATCTCTGAGAAAAACCTTTTATGCTTTTCTGAAAACATCTTTATTATTTTTTAATTCCTAAAAGGTGTTTTACAGTGCATAAATTCTGTACTAGTAATTTTTTTTTTCCTACATTCAAGATAACTCATCATCTTTAAGTTTCTATTGTTTCTTTTAAAAATTTAGCTAGAGTCTTAGCTTTGGAAATTTTATACATATAAATATATATACATATATACATGTATTATAAATCATATAAATATATATATGTATAATTTTTCATTCATCCTGTGCTGTGATCATAGATTTTGATATGTGGCTTGAAGAATTCACATGTTTTGGAAAACTCTATCATTCTCTTTCATGCTTTTGCCCAGTTCTCTGCTTTCTTTCTTGCTATAGCTTAAATTCAGTATTTTAAATTAACTTCTATTAACCTTTTGTTATATATCCTCTCTTCTGTATTTTTATAATTTTACTTCTTCATGTTTAGTGTTGAATTCTCCTTTCCTCCATTTTCTGGTTCACTAATTTTGTCTTCAACCTTTCTAGCCAACTCTAAAAACCAAACATTTGATTCTTACTTTAGATATGTAAGTTTCTAATTCTATAATTTCAATTTGATATTATTCTAAAATTTTATCTGTCCCATTTTTATTCTTTCACCTTCTCTATTGAAATTCTCAATTCCTTCTTCCTGGGACCACCAACACACACACACACACACACACACACACACACACACATGCACATATCGTTAGCAGAGTGTCTACTAGCAACAAAAGATTGGACTAACCAACCAATATAGAGTGAAACGTTTCTTCGTCGGGTAACCATTTTATCACTATCCCTTAACATTTTCAGCCTAGAGAAGTCATAGCAACAGAATAGACACATGTATATACATATAAAATTAATTCAATTAATTTTAATTACTTTTTTGACTAAATATAGATATCAAATTAAGCCATTTATCTCTGGCTGGCAAATGACTCAACCCAAACACATGTGATGCATTCAACTGCCTTTTTTTTTTTTTTTTTTTTTTTAGTTTTCTTTAGTCTGGAAAATCTGTTCAATCTTTCCTTGACTTTCATATCTGACCCTATTGAAAATTTGTCATGATTTCCCCCATGTCTCACTGATTCTAGACATTGCCCCTTTAGAGCATGGCACACATGCACTCAACTCCTCAAAAATCTGTCTTATATAGAAATGTCCACTCAGTAGGAATCCTAGTACCAAAGTGCTGGTAGGCCAGGAGTTTTGTGGCTATGATAATAAAATTTTAGTCACACATTAGGGATTCCAAGAATGCTAAAGTCTCTTAATTTTTAATTTTTTTTTTGAGTCACTCTGTTGCCCAGGCCGGAGTGCAATGTCACACTCATGCCCTCCACAGCCTCGACCTGCTGGGCTTAGGAGATCCTTCCACTTCAACCTTTCAAGTAGCTGAAACTACAGGCACATGCCACCATGCCCAGCTAATATTTTTGATTTATTATAGAGATGAGTTCTCACCAAGTTGCCCAGGCTGGTCTTGAACCTGTGAGCTTAGGCAATCCTCTCACCTCAGCCTCCCAAAGTGCTGGGACTATAGGCGTGAGCCACCGTGCTCAGCTAATTTTTTTTTCTGTAATGTGATGATTTTCTTTATATTACGTTTGCAAAGTTAATACAACAATAATATTTCAAAAGAATAAGTCTACTTTTTTTTCCTGACATATTAGCTATATCCACAAGGAGAGTTTGGGGACCATCACCCCAATAGCAGTGAATGTTCCAGGCACCTGGGTTTTAGTCTCTAAATACCACAGGCTTCTAAAACACACTAAAAATGTTTGGAGAAATATGATTCTAAAGTTGGAGCAAGGAAGTTACAAAATAAGCCTAAATGCTTTCTTGTGTCTGAAATAAGTATTAAAATATGGTAGGGATATATCAAAAGGGTACAGGAGCTATCCTGAAGGGGTTCCCATTGCGCAAACATGTGATAGATAATGTGTGCATCAAAATAGCTCCCTGAATTAGGTACAAGTCCAAAGTCCACATTGACATAATGAACACAAATCTTCAGGAAAAAAAGAAGTTTTACCTTATGGCAGAATGACAATGAATAGATATAAAAGTGAACGTTAAGCCTAGAGTATGGTAATTAGATTAAAAATAGCATGTTTTATAACCCAAAGTACTTTACCACAAAAATACTTATTAAAGTCAAGGAGGAAAGATTAACTTTTTACTGGGAAAACCTAGCAGACACTACCTTAATCAGGCAATCAAAACTAACTCTAGTCATGAGACAAACCAACACTGTGCAAACCCTAGCCAAATGGAATTAAAAAAAAAAACTTCTGTGAAATTCTGACCGCAAATTCATACTTTTTAGCTGTTTGAAAGGAAACATCAAAAACCTATTGAGGTACATTCTACAAAATACCTGGCCTGGTATTTTCAAAAGGGTCAGATATGAAAGTCGAAAGATTGAACAAATTTTCCGGACTAAAGAAAAAAAAGACAGTTGAATGCATCACATGTGTTTGGGTTGGGTATGTTGATTCTAAGGAGCATTGTTGGACTGACGGGCAAAGTTTGAAAAGGGTCTGTATGTGAACAGTGCTATGTGTCCTCACCAATGTGCTGATTTGGATGGACATTGTGCTTTATTAGGAAAGCATTCTTGTTTATGGTGAAACACAGCAGACTCTAGTACAACGGTATCCAACAGAGAGATAATACAAGCCACGTATGTCATTTTAAATTTCTAGCATTCATATTTTTAAAAGTAAAATAAAAAGAGGAAATTAATTTTAGTAATAAAAATTTTATATAATCAAATATACACAAAACATAATTTCAGCATGTAAAACATAAATCATATTAACAAAGGTTACAGGATAAATTGTGTCCCCTCAAACTCATATATTGAATTCCTCACCCCCGTTGCCTCAGAATGTGCCTGAATTTGGAGATAAAGTTTGGAAACAGGTAATTGCACAATGTTTCCTATAGGTGGGCCTTAATTCAATAGGACTGGTGTCCTTCGAAAAGGAGATTAGGACACAGACATGCACAGAAGGACAGCCATTTAAGAACACCGGGAGAAGACAGTATTTATAAGCCAAGGAGAGAGGCCTCAGGAGAAACCAACACTGCTGACACCTTGATCTTGGACTTCCAACTTCCAGAACTGTAAGACAATAAATGCCTGCTGTTGGAGTTGCCCAATATATAGTTCCTTGTGATGGCAGCCCTAGGAAATGTATACCATGAGATAGCTTACATTCTCCTTTTAGTGCTAAGTCTTCAAAATCTGATGTGTGTTTCACATATAGCTGCTGGCCACTGACCTGGGCAACACCCACTAGAACAGTCAGGGTTTTGGTAGGATGTGATGCCAGAAACTTGTTCTCAAATGATCAAAGAGTAAAACAAATGTTATTGGAACACTGTGTCAGTTTGAAATCATTTCAAAGTGAAAGGCACACATGTACATAGAAATACATGAGAGGAAGACTGGAAGTAAAAGAGGGCTTACTCTCTCATGCTGGGATCCTTCTGGAGAACAGACAGTGATAAAAATTGGAGAAATGAACTCTCATCCATTCAGTCCTCCTGTTGCGGTGTCAGAATGATTATTCAATGTCACCTTTGCATGAGTGAACATAAATTCTGAAAGAACAAACTGTCATAGAGCGAAGCAATAACCAATAACTATGCTTTCATATCCACATGGGAAGGATTCATCCTAAAAAGAGTGAACCTGTTGATCTTCTAAATTGTAGAAGATCGCGACCCGCCTGGGCAACTTGGTGAGACCTCATCTCTACAATAAATAAAAAATTAGCCGGGCGTGGTAGTGCGCGCCTGTAGTTCCGGCTACTCGGAAGGCTGAGGCGGAAGGATCGCCGGAGCCCCCAGGTCGAGGCTGCGGTGGCCGGGAGCGGCCACTGCACTCCCATCTGGGCGACTGAGTGAGACTCCAGCTCAAAAAAATATATATATTAAATAAATAAATAAATAAATAAATTGTCGAAGAAGAAAAAAACATGTGAAGAAGCCTTGTTCAAGAGGGCTAGGAAATTCATACTGGGTGGCCGTGGGGTGGAGGAGAGTTTAACAGCAGCAGGTAGAAAAAGGCTTCACTGTTTCTGATCTAGGTACTCTGGTTTAAGCTCCTTGCTCATCAGTTATTATGAACCAATTTTTTAAAAACTATGTAAAGTAAAATGGAAAATTAAGAAGAATATTTAAGAAAAATACTAATGAGACGGTGTACTATCTAGTAGACATTAAAATAAAAAGTATGCCAGGCTCGATGGCTCAGCCTGTAATTCCGCACTTTGGGAAGCTGAGGTGAGTGTATTGTCTGAGCCTGCGGGCTTGAGACCTGCCTGGGCAACTTGGCAAGACCTCATCTCTACAATAAATCAAAAAAATTAGCCAGGCGTGGTAGCGCATGCCTGTAATTCCAGCTACTCGGAAGGCTGAGGCGGAAGGATCGCCGGAGCCCAGCAGGTCGAGGCTGCGGTGGCCGGGAGCGGCCACTGCACTCCAGTCTGGGCGACAGAGTGAGACTCCAACTCGGAAAAAAATAAAAATAAAAATAAAAAGTAATTTAAAAGAAAACAACAAAAAAGTAATTTCTATGATTTAAAAATAAGAGACGTAGAAGACTAATAAAGATTAAGAGGTGGAGAAAGAAACGTACTAATGAGATATATAATAAATGTAGTTCAAGACAAAAATCTTGGAACCCAATACATTAACGTTATGACATCATAGTTAAACAGGTGAAATATTAATGAGAGATAAAAATTAAAATGAGAAGAGTAGATAGAATTAGACATTAAATATACAACTTAAGAAATTTCAGATTAATGATGATAAAAAACATGTGGAAGAAAAGAGAAAAAGAAATCTGAAGGTATATTAATTGAAATCATATTACAAAAAATATTTAAAATAGCCTGAACTGACAATATAATCTGTAATAAGAACAGAATGACAATTTTATAGATTACACACTCAAAATATTTTCTTAGTAAAAAGACATTTCCAAATGTGGTAGTCTTACTGCCCTGCTTGGAGTACAGAAGTGACAGGGTCTGGAAGAGCGCCCATCACTGGTGTGAGCAATAAAGATTTTCTTTTCCCTCTGGTGTGGCTTTTGTCTTGGTTCTAGCCCAGTAAAATCTATTTGTATTTCCCACCTCCAGAACTGTAATATGATACATTGATGTTGCTTTAAAATTATGAAGTTGGTGGCAATTTGTTACAGCAGCAAGAGGAAACTATTAAAGAGATGCATGTCATGCAGGGCCGAAAATGTAGTGAAACCATCACTTACAAATACCTATAACATACAAAATATAAGGAGCCAACTTATCACTTGGAAAGAAAAACATAGGTTTAGTGTTCTAACTTGCCAACTCCTTGTATAATTTAATAAGATAATACAAGAAAGAAATGAACTTAGAAAAGAATTGACTAAGTTTACATGTAGAAATGAAATGAAATACATCTCAGAAATGCAGAAGATATTTGGAATTAAAAGAGGAAACTACCTCTCAGGTACTATATAAACTTAAAAGTCTTTTTAACAATAAAAGTACATAATTGTGGCAAGAGTTAAGTGATGGGTATAGCATTAACAGCCACTGTGTAGCTTGGGGATAAAACCCAATGGGTTCAGATTATACTCAGTAAATTCTTTCAATTGCAAAAGATTTGTCAAGAAAACAGGCTAAGAATGTACTTATCACTTGCAGATGGGTCTAGCCGTGGGACTGAAAGTGATAGTTACTTCAGGCTGAGCATTTAGTTGACAAGCAAGACCTTCCAGAGTTTCCAGTACCTTCTGGCTCAGCAACCAGAAACATTTGAGATGGGAACTGCCCTGACAGTATCAGTCTCCAAATGGCAGCAACTGGGCAAGTTCTAAGCTACTCATTACTAACAAATGGGATGATAACTACTGTTTTTGTCACTGAGATTGTTTAAAAGTTTGTTACTACTGTACCCAGCCTGCCCTGACTATAAGAATGCTAAATCCCACATCCTTCTTCCCACACAATAGCAACAAACAAGGGCATCACATTCTTTTAAGGAGTTTGAGGTGTTTATCTCTTTTATCACAGTAGTCTTCTGTTTTTGGAGGAAATAAACGTCATACGCACTTTCTCACCCCCTTACTCTTTCTAACATCTGAGACCTCCAGTGCCCTTTACAAAGTTTCAGGGCCTGAGTCCTTTCATATGCATAGAGACCCCAACAACTCAAGTGAAGCATAGTTTAGGCTCTGTAATATCCCAAACAAACACTTTTTCCTTCCACTCCTTAGTTTTAGAAGTTACCCTGAAGACTTCAGTAGATAACTGTGCAGAGTGGTGAGCCGAAAACAAAACAGTGAGGTGTAAATGGCCAACAAACATAGTGTATGAGCTACCTACTTCTGTGCAACAAGCCACTCCAACATGTGGACCTTGTTCCATGTCATCTTGCATTTTCAAGGAGGAGGTATTAGACTTTCTCCCTCCCCAGTGAGAAGTACCAATGTTCACACTCTTTCAAACTCTTGATTCATATCCTGCTGAGTTAGCCAAAGCAAGTGATGCTGTGTTGTGGATGGAATTGTGAATTGTGTTACAGTCCTATCTCCAGTAGCACAATTATGTGACATTATTTAGGGACAGAATGCCATGTGAAAATGAAGGCAGAGGCCATAGTGATGTGTCTCCAAGTGAATAAATGGCAAGGATTGTCAGCAACCCCTCAAAAACTGGGAGGGATGCAGGGAACAGATCCCTCTGTCACAGCCAGAACTGACTCTGCCAACATCTTGGTCTGGGACTTCTGGCCTCCTCAACTGTGGAGGATAAGTTTCTGTCATTTAAAGCACCTGGTCTGTGGCACTTTGTTACAGCAGTCCCAGAGCACTCACACACAGCTAAGCTCAGATTCAAGGGATGTGTACGTGGTAGGAAGTATGAGGGTATAGAGGAGTCATTATCTTAAGAGAGAGAAAAACTTGGCTGACCTGTAATCAAATAAATACCATTAAAAGTGACCATTCATCTCTTGATTATCAGCTTAGTAGAGATATAAATGTTATAAAAACTTCTGTGTTGGGAGCTGGCCACAGATGCCCACTGAGCATTAGGGATCAGGAAGGGCCGTTGACCCCGAGACCACTAGGATGCGTTCGGGAGCTATTGACCCCATTTCCTCCCCCTTTCTACTCAGCACTAACCAGATTAAGCTCCTATGAGCTTAAAACATAAAAACTCTGAGACCAGGACGAACACAAGCTAACTTTAGAAGCTCATTGCTCCCATTCTTCCACAAACTGCAGTTTTGGCTTTCACACAACTTATAATTCAAATTCGTGTCACATCTAAGAGCCTTAGTATTGGTCACAGGCTTCTGGGTCATGATCTTAGGATTTATTGAAGGTGCAAATTGTAGAATATAGTTTTAGAAGACAGCCATTTTGTTGAAAGAATGCAGCTGGGTTACTTGCAGGTAGCCCACTGTGAACTTTGGACTGGGCCACATTCCAAACATTCTGGGATGGGCCACTTTCATTTGTAAAGTAAATACTTAAGCTTCTGTGGAATTGTTTAACTTGGCATAAATCAATCAGCTTAGGATGAAAAAGGTTTATAGAATATGTCAGTCACAGATTAGGTTATCCTTTGTTATGGGATTTTAAGATTATCATATGAAAAGGGTTTAAAGGCAATCATTGATTAAGTTTTCATGGATTAAGGTTTCTGGTGGGTGGGGGACACCCCTCCCACATCTGACTTTGTGTATAAAAAACCCGTTGTAATTCCCAATGACTCACATCGCTTCTGCACTAGACTGGAGTCCAGTTTCTTTCTCTCTCTCTCTTTCTTTCTCTCTTCTTCCCCCCAATCACCGATGCCGTCTCCACCTTTGGGGTACCCTGAACCCAGCTGGAGCTGGTCTCCGGCACTTCTGAAATGTAATTTAGTGATTCACATAAAATATTTCTTTTTTTAAAAAATTGGAGTTTCACTCTGTCACCCAGGCTGGAATGCAGTGGCATGCTCATGGTCACCTCAGCCTTGACCTGCTGGGCTCAGGTGATCCTCTGCCTCAGCCTTCCAAGAAGTTGGAACTACAGGTGCACACCACCATGCCCAGTTAACTTTTTGATTAATGTGGAGATGAGGTCTCACCAAGTTGCCCAGGCTGGTCTCGAACCCCTGGGCTCAGGCAATCCTTTAGCCTTGGCCTCCCAAAGTGCTGGAATTACAGGCTTGAGCGACTGCACCCGGTCACACATTAAGTATTTCAAGTGCACACATGTGGATTCAATTTCCAGAAATCTCTATGAAATAATTCAAAATTCAGACAGAGATTTATGTATAATTATTCATTGTTATAAGTCTCCTTCAGCTGGCAATTTGTCCCTTCTCTGTAGTTGTTTTTAGGGCTTTCTTTTTTCATGATCACCTTGTGGAGATAAATTATTATATGTCTTAGAGAAGATCTTCTCATGTAATTCTACACAGGAGTTCTCTGGATCTACTGTGTCTATATGACTGTGAGATAGGAAAAAAATTTCTTGGATGACCTCTTGGAAGGCTTACTCAGATGGTTTCAATTTCCCCTTCTGTCTCAGGGATGCCAACCAACTGTAGATTTGGTCTCTTTGCATAATCCCAAACCTCTCATGGACTTTGCTTATGCTTGTCAAGCTTTTTCTCCCTGTTTTAGTTCAACAGTTTAATTCTCAAGCTCTGAGATTGTTTCTTCTGCTTGGTTGATTCTGCTGTCCAGGTTTGTAATTGTATGTTGAAATTCTGGGAAAGAATTCTTTATTTCTAGGAGTTCATATTGGACCTTTCTTATAATGGCCAGCTCAACTTTCTCTTTCTGCACTGCTTCCATTTCCTGGATGATCTGTACATTCATCTTCTTGTGGCTTTTCTTGATTGTCTTTGTCACCCATAGTCTGAATTCTATGTCTGTCATCAGGGCCAGGTTGTTCTGGATGGGTTCCATAGCTTGGGATCTGTGAAGCTCTTTTGTGGGTGTGAACTCATTAAGGCTTTAGGGATTGCTAGTATTTTTTTGCAGATACTTTCTTATTTATGAGAGCATACACTTCTCTTTTTATTTTTAGTTTAGTTTTTTTTTAATTACATAAGGTTGCTACTGTTGTCTGAGCTCTCTTCTGGCCCACCTGTGGTGGGGGAAGCAGTGGCAGAAAGGTTGGCGTTCTATGGGAAGACTGCCTGAAGCTGCTTCACTGGTGCAGTCTGCTGGAAGCAAAAGAGGACCTTTCTCTATTTCAGATTTTCTCCCTTCCCTCTGGGACAGGCTACAGGGAGAGCTCCTCCTCAGACTGTCAGTAGATTTGGCAGGTTGACAGGTGGGGCCCTGCAGGTCTACTCTGGCTCAAGTGCTCTTGGGGTTGTGGACTGGGCACCTCCTGTGTGGGCAGGACAGCCCTATTTCCCCTGGGGTAGAAGGGAAACACTGGGGTGTATTATTTCTTCTGTTCATGAGTGAGCAGGGCCACTACCACGAAAGGTTGTGGAGTGATACTCTGCTTCTTAGGTCCTTCCCTGCTCCATGAGAGAGGCTGTAACTACGTTGGTGACCCCCTGAGGGTAAAACACACCTGCAGCTCTGGTTCAGGGTCATAAGGCTGCCCAGTACCAATGAGACTTCCCCAAATTGGTTGCATTGCACCTTCTGGGTGTTGGGAAGGCAGGGAGGGGATCATGTCCATGTGGCACAGACCACCCTGCTAGATGTTTCCCACTGAGGCTCTTCATGGGGGAGGTCATCAGCTGCAGTGCTGAAGTCCCATGAATTGGGGTTTCCTGGGTTCTACATGGAACTGAAAGGTCTTTACCCAGGGCAGCCCTCTGTGCCCCATCAGTGTCAGGGAGGGGGAGTTCCTGTGCTGTCTCTCCCTTGGATGAGATTACAGAGGCCCATCAGAGGTATGCAAAGAAGAAAAGTTATCATTTCTACTTATCCTCCCTATCTTCAAAGCCCCAACACAATCCCATTCCTGTTCTTGTGTTGGTGCTGCCTCCAGAGGTGTCTGGAGCTTCGAACTGTCCATTCTTTGTGCCCCTAGCTGACTTCCCAGCAGATCTCAGATTGGATTTTTAGGTAGACCCACAGGGTCCCAGTTCTGTTCCTCCACAAAAGCTTTTTTTGCAGAGAAGATTTCTCTGCAGACTTCTCAGAAGAAACCCTACAAGTCAGAAGGGACTTGGGTCCCATTTTAGGCAGTCTTAAAGAAAAACAATTTCAGTCAAGAATTTCTTACCTCACCAAGCTAGGCTTAATTAATGAAGGACAATTAAAATCCTTCCCAGGTATCTAATCCTTAAGAGAATATACCACTTCCAGACCAGCACTCGAGGAGATGCTTATTAGGAAAGTTTTAAGCACAGAATCAAAAGCACAGACAAGCACAGAGTTTGCAAACCATACAAACTAACCACAAAACCTAAAAAGCAAAGCTGCCTCTTAATACCAATATGACAGGAACAAATCCCCACGTATCAACAGCTAACTTAAGTGTAAATGGACTGAATGCATCATTCAAAAGACACGGACCAGCAAATTGAATAATGAAGCATGACCCATCCTTCTGCTGCCTTCAGGAAATTCATTTCACAGGACATGGCATTCACAAGCTCAAGGTAAAGGGCTGGAGAAAGATATTCAGGGCTGGAGAAAGATATTACAGGAAAATGGAAAACAAAAAAGAGCAGTAGCTATTCTTTCTTTTTTTTTTTTGAGTTGGAGTCTCACTCTGTCTCACTCTGTCGCCCAGACTGGAGTGCAGTGGCCTCAATCTGCTGGGCTCTGGTGATCCTTCTGCCTCAGCCTTCCAGTAGCTGGAACTACAGGCATGCACTACCATGCCCAGCTAATTTTTTTATTTATTGTAGGGATGAGGTCTCACCAAGTTGCCCAGGTGTATCTCGAACCCTCAGGCTCAGGCAATCCACTCACCTCAGCCTCCCAAAGCATGGGATTACAGGCTGGGCCACTGAGCCTGGCTGTAGCTATTCTTATAGCATAAAAAACTAATTTTAAACAGGACACCAAAGGATACTACATAATGATAAAAGACTCAATTCATCAGCAACAAATACACATTTTGAATATATATGCATACAACATAGGAGCAACCAAATTTATAAAACAATTGCTAATTAAACTAATAGAGGTCAGAAACAGCCATACAGTTATGGCTGAGGACTTTAATGCCCTGCTAACAGTCTTAGATCATCGGGGGGGGGTGGACCCAGGAAATTAGAAACTTTAACTTGATACTTGACAATTGGACCTAGAAGACACTTACAGAATACTTTGTTCAACAACCACAAAATACATATTCTTCTCAACAGCACATGGAGCACACTTCATGATTGACCATCTACTTGGCCATAAATCAAGTCTTGGGATACAAAATCAATATTTAAAAAAACACCAAAAACAAGCAGACTGAGAACCAAAAAACAAACAAACAAACAAACAAACCCACAATCCCATTCATAATAGCCACAAAAAAAAAAAAAAAAATACTTCAGCATCCATCTAACCGAAAGGGTGA
Source organism: Cephalopachus bancanus (assembly GCA_027257055.1). Taxonomy (NCBI): domain Eukaryota; kingdom Metazoa; phylum Chordata; class Mammalia; order Primates; family Tarsiidae; genus Cephalopachus; species Cephalopachus bancanus. The sequence goes on from JAPVLO010000055.1 coordinate 1,416,102, forward strand.
AAGACCTTTACAATGGAGTTACAAAGCACTGCTCAACAAAATCAAGGGTGACACAAACAAATGGAAAAACATACTATGTTCATGGATTGAAAAAAATCAATATTGTCAAGATGTTCATCCTACTGAAGGGACTCTAAAGATTCAACACAGTCTCTATCAAGCTACCAGCATCATTTTTCATAGAACTAGAAAAAACAATACAGAAATTCATATGGAAGCACAAAGAGCACAAATACCTAAAGCACTCCTCAGCAAAAAAAAAAAAACAGAGCTGGAGGCCTCACACTTCAGGACCTCAAACTTTACTATGAAGCTATATTAATCAAGATAGCAAAGCACTAGTACAGAAATAGACACATAGACCAATGGAACAGGTCAGAGAATCCAGAAATAAAACCACAGACCTTCAATCAACCCATCTTTGACAAAGCTGACAAAAACAAACATTGGGGAAAAGATGCCATGTTTAGCAAATGGTGCTGTGAACACTGACGAGTCATATCCAGAGAAAAGAAACTGGACCCTTACTTAACACTACATACAAAAATTAACTTGAAATGGATCAAGAACTTAACTGTGAAACCACAAACTATAAGAATCTTAGAAGAAAACTTGGGGAACACCCTTCTGGACATTGGCCTAGGCAATGAATTCATGGTCAAGTCCTCAAAAGCAAATGCAGCAAATCTAAATTAATAGATGGGAACTTACCAAGCTAAAACATTTTTTTTCTGCACAGCAAAAGAAAACATCAAATGTATAAAAAGACAACCCACAGAAAGGGAAAAAAAAGTATCTGCAAGCTATGCATCCAACAGAGGCCTAACATTCAGCAGCTACAGGGATCTTTAATGAATTGACAGGGGAATCAAAAAAAAAAAAAAAAAAACCCAATCCAAAGTAGGCAAAGGACATGAACAAACACTTCTCAAGGAAGATATGCACACAGTCAATTAACATATGAAAAAATGCTCAACTTCACTAATCATCGGAGAAATTCAAATAAAAACTACAATGAGATACCACCTCACACCTGTCAGGGTGGTTGCTATTAAAAAAATCAAAAAAACAGCAAGAATTGGCTAGGCTGCAGAGAAAAGGGAATGCTTGTACACTGTTGGTGGAAACATATGCTAGTTCCACCTTTGTGGAAAGCAGTGTGACAATTTCCTAAAGAACTCAAAATTTAGCTACCATATGCTCAGCAATCCCACAACTGGGAATAGTCCCAGAGGAACATAAGTTGCTGTACCAGAAAGACACCTACATATGTATACTATCCTCAATAGCAAAAAGCATGCAATTAACCCAGATGACCATCAAAAGTGGACTGTACAAATAAAATGTTGTGTATATATACAATGGAATACTATGCAGCCATAAAGAAGAACAAAATCATGTCCTTTGCTGCTACATGGATGCAGCTGGAGACCATCATTCTAGGAGAGCTGTCAGAGAAACTAAAACTAAATACTGCATGTTCTCACTCATAAGGAAATGAGTGATACTGGGCACCACTAATGAGGGAAATCAGAGTGGGGATAAGGGACACACAACCACCCATTAGTTACCATTGGGAGAGAGAGTTTGCTTGAAGCCTAAGTTTTACCTATACATAATCTACTTGTGTAGCAAATCCTTGCATGTATCCCACAACTCCAAAATTAAAATTTAAAAAGTATTCAGTTTGGCTGGATGTGGTGGCTCAAGACTGTAATCCCAGCACTTTAGGAGGCTGAGACAAGAAGACTTCCTGAGACTAGGGGTTTGAGACCAGCCTGGGAAACTTGGTGAGACTTTTTCTCTATAATAAATCAAGAAAAATTAGCTGAGCACGGTGGCACATGCCTGTAGTTCCAGCTCCTTGGAAGGCTAATGTGGAAGGATCAACTGAGCACAGTAGGTTGAGGTTGTGGTGGCTGTGAGCATGCCACTGCACTCCAGCCTGGGCAACAGAGTGAGACTCCAAAAGCAAACAAACAAAAAAATTCATTTTGATGTTATTTAAAATAACAAATTGAAATAATCAATGAACACAATAGGGTAAGCTATATTAAGAGAAATATCAGAAAACTGAATATTCACATGCAATGAAAGGAGACATCCAAATGGTCAGCAGTATATGAGAAGATGCCCAATAGCTCTAATTATCCAGAAAATGAAAATCAAACCATTGTGATATATCACTACTCATTTGTTATCATGTCTATTGTTTAAAAAAAAAGAAAGAAAGAAAAAAGAAAACTGGCAAGGATGTGGAGAAACTGGGCCCTTGGGCATGGCATGTGGGAACGTGAAATGGTGCAACTGCTGAGAAGTCAGTCTAACAGTTTCCCAAACTACTCCACTTGTAAGTACATATTCAAAAGGATGAAAACAGGTTCTTGAGATTCTGTACTCCTATGTTCATGAGAATGTCCTACACCACAACTGAGATATGGAAACCACACAAATGTCAATAGACAAAGGGGTAAAGGAAATGTGATCTATACTGGGATACTATTCAGTCTTAAAAAGGAATGAAATTCTGACACATGACACAACATGAACAAATCTTGAGGATATTGTGCTAAGTGGAATAAGTCAGTTACCAAATAATAAAATACTCTATGATTCCACTTACATGAAATATCTAGGGTTGTCAGATTTATAGAGGCAGAAAGTAAAATGGTGGTTGCCAGGAACAAGGAAGAAAGAAATAAGGAGTTATTGTTTAATGGGTACAATGTTTCAGATTTCCAGGATGAAAAGTTCTGGAAATCAGCTGTACAACAATACTCGTATAGTTAATCCTACTGTACTAGACACTAAAAAATGATTGCGTGTGAATTGATATGATGTACTTTATGCCACAATAAAAATAAATATTATTAAAATAAACATTACATTATTCAAAATATTATTCACCCCTACAATGATTATTATAAAGATTTTAACTACTAATAACTTTTAATAAAATACTTATAAATAGCATAATGTACGAAATAATGCCTACAAGATTTTTATAGTGGTTTTATTTTACCTAGATATACAATTTCTACTCCATACTATTACTTGTTACTATTACAGACAACATACACTATACAGGCTACAATACACAATGATGGTTATACTTTTTGGAGAACAAAAGTAGCCTCTGCAACCAAAGCTCTTGGGTCTAAATCTTCCGATGGCCCCTGACTGGTTGTTGACAGTAGAAAAGTTACGTAACTTTTCTGTACCACAGTTTCATCATCTGAAAAATGGGGTTGATAAATGGCCTAAATTTTAAAAACTGTGTCTTGGATTATGTGAGTTAAGGTATGTGAAGTACTTGTAAAGGTCTGGGCAGGAAAACCATCAAAAATACTAGCTGTTTGATGTTACTGTGCAAAGGGGCTTAAAAAGACATCTACAGTGTCAAAAATTAGGCTAAGCATAAACTCAGCCTTTGCACAGTTAAGCATGTACTCAGCCTTTGCACAGTTAAAAAGTTCCCTTCCTGGAAACTAGCTGGCTAGGTTAAACTGTTTAACAGCTTTTTTTTTCTGCTTCTGTGAACCCTGCTTGCATTGCGTGAAAAGTACCTAGGCCTCCAGGATGTTGCAGTTTGTCCTACTTGGAAAGTCCCAATGTGGTTTAGCCCCATTTAGGCAAGCCCCTACAGCTAATGGGTCCCTTGCTGTGGGACTGTTATGTCCAGCAGGCAAGTGGCCACCAGCCCAGCTCTTGGCTAATAAACACCTCTCCTTTTTATAGCTTGTACTTTTGGTGTTGATGTCTGTGAATTAAGCGCTTGGTCCCTATTTCATTTGGGGGCTCACCTAGGAGATCCAAGAGCTTAATCCCCAGCCCCAATCACCAGTAGACCTGGTGGGTCTGTATACACATGAACCTCAGTGTTCATCAGACCTGGTGAGTCTGTGGACTCGCAAATGGCTGATTGTCTTCTCTGGCAGGCTCGCAATGTCCCCAGAGCACTCTGAGAGGTGAGTCAAATTCCTGTTTTGTTTGTGCGCACTTCTGGTTGGACCTGCAGGAAAGCTAGATGCAACACTAATTCCTGGGTCTGAGGTTCCAGCGAGACATCACTGGGCCCTCTGGTATTGGCCCTGGGCAGTTAGGTCTGTCTGTTCACTTTGTGTTATTGTCTTTATTTGTTCAGTGTTAGTCACTGTTGTGTCTGTCATTGTTATCAATATCATGGGGCAGCAGTGCTCTAAGCCTGACATCCCTCTGCAACTGGTTTTCTGCCACTTCAAGGATTTCCATGGAGTGGCACAGCAGTCAGGTTATCAGGCAAACCAAGGAAACCTAACCACCTTTTGTTTCCTCGAAGGGCCCACACTTCCTAATTGCAGCTGGCCACAGGAGGAGACCTTCAACCCTGCCATATTGGGGAAGGTCTGACAGTTTGTCTATGGATGCCACCCGGACCAGATCCCTTACATCACTGCCTGGTAGCTCCTGGTAATGCAGCAGCCACCATGGATGAAGAAAGTCGAAAAAATAGCTAATTCTTCTCATTTTTTAGCCTTACAGGAAACTCCAAAAGCCAAGCCTCCAGTCCTCCAGAGCCCACCGGAGGATGATGAAATGCCCCTGCCCTACTCTACATCTGAGCAGGAGCAGGGGGCCCCCAAGGTTCTCGGCCCGACACTCACCGGGAGTGGGTCCTCGTATCAGCCCCTTTATCCCCTTCTTCTCCATGTGTCTCGCGAGGGCCCAGCCACCCCTGATAAACCGACTAGCCCCGAATCATCTTTGGGGAACTCAGAACCACCGTCCTCCCCATGAGACAGACCCCGGGACTAGACGTGGGAGGTTTGGGAGGCCAGCCCTTTATAGTTTATGCCCCTTTCTCTACTAGTGGTCTTTACAATTGGAAGCACCAAAATCGGTGTTCTCTGAAAAACCTCAGAGCCTCACAGGCCTTTTAGAAACTATTTTCTTCACCCACCAGCCCACTTGGGATGGCTGCCAACAGCTCCTCCAAGCCCTTTTTACTGTGGAGGAAAGAGAACGAATCCATCAGGAGGCAAGGAAATTGATCCTGGGACTAGATGGCAGACCAGCAGAGCAGGACTGTGTGGACCATGTCTTCCCCACTGAGAGGCCTAATTGGAATCTGAACACCAATCATGGTAGGGAGTGTCTCACCACCTATCACCGGACTCTAATGGGGGGTCTCCAGGCCACAACCAGGAGGCCAACAAATTTTTCTAAGATAAGTGAGGTAACACAGGGCCCACAGGAATCTCCCATGGCTTTTCTGGAATGCCTTATGGAGGCCTATTGGACGTATACTCCCATAGACCTAGAGGCTCCAGAAAATCAGAGGGCTTTCATTATAGCCTTTGTCTCCCAGTTGGCCCATGATATAAGAAAGAAATTGCAGAAAATTGAAGGACTTGAAGGGCAAAGTTTATCAGAATTAACTGAGGTAGCCCAGAAGGTCTATAATAGCAGGGACTCACTTGAAAATCAACAAACCAAAAGGATGGCCAAAGTAGGAGCAGCAGCTTTACAGTAAGTTAAACCCAAGCAGCCAACAGGGAAAAGAGGAAGCAGCACCAGGCGAAAAACTCCACTAACAGAAAATCAATATGTCTACTATAAAAAAAAATTGAACACTGGGTAAAAGACTGTCCAGACAGGCTACCCCGATCACAAGAGTGTCCTCCGGGAGGGGGGTATCCACTGAAATCTACTCCTGTGCTTCAATTACAGACTGACTGACAGAGCCGGGGCTCTGTCAATCCCCCCCCCAGAACCCAGGGTGAAACTTACGGTGGGGGGAAGCCCTGTCCACTTCTTAGTGGATGCAGGGGCTGAGTATTCAGTCCTCCAAAAGTACAATGGCCTGCTTCAGAATATGCATTCCTTGGTCCAGGGGGCAACCGGGACTTAATTATGCCCCTGGACCACTGAAAGAGCAATAAATTTGGGAAAAGGGAAAGTAACTCATTCATTCCTAGTAATGCCAGAATGCCCGTACCCGCTCCTTACACAAGCTTAAGGTCAACATAAGTTTTGAGGAAACTATGGAAGCAGTAAGCCTAAACCCACCTGGGGCATCAAAAATTCTTGTTACTGTTCCCCTAAGTGAGGAATACATGTTAACAGAAGGTGGGGCCCCTCTTGACTCTTCAAACGCCATGCTGCTGGCCCAGCTGCAGATTGAGTTTCCCCAAGTCTGGGCAGATTAAAGTCTCCTGGACTGGCATCCCATCAACCGCCATTCGTCGTACATCTCAAAAGTCAGGCAACACCCATTAGGGTAAAACAGTACCCTATATCTCCAAAGGCCTGAAAGGCATAGCAATCCACGTCCAGCGTCTCTAGGAAGCTGAAATCCTAGTGCCGTGCCACTCATCCTGGAACACCCCACTTCTTCCTGTCAGAAAGGTGAGCACAGGAGACTACCGCCCTGTCCAGGACCTCAGGGAGGTCAACAGGCAAGTGGAGGATATCCATCCCACAGTCCCAACCCGTACACCCTCCTCAGCGGGTTAACTCCAGAGAGACAGGAATACACTGTCCTGGACCGTAAGGATGCCTTCTTCAGCATCCCATTGGCTAAGCAGAGCCAACCTTTGTTTGCCTTTGAATGGACAGATCTTGAAAAAGGGGAAAATGGCCAGTTAACCTGGACATGACTCCCACAAGGATTTAAAAACTCTCCCACGCTGCCCGACAAAGCTCTCTGCCAAGACCTCTGAGCTTTCTGGCAACAGCACCCTGAAGTAACACTGCTACAGTATGTAGATGATCTGTTAATAGCAGCAACATCAGAAGGTGCGTGCCTACGTGCCACCAGGCACCTGCTTAAAGAACTTCAGACTCTGGGGTACAGGGTGTCAACAAAAAAGGATCAACTCTGTGTGACTGCAGCCACATACCTTGGGTATAACCTCGAGGGAGGTAAAAAAAATCCCTGATTGCCCAGCGCATTCAGGCTATAGCAGGCATCCATGCCCCAGGAAGCGAAAGGCAGGTCTGGGAATTCTTGGGAGCTGTAGGATACTGCCGACTATGGAGCCCTAAGTTTGTTGAACTCACAAAACTCCTCTACAAAATAACCAAGAGACCAGAGGCTAATTTTAAATGGACACCAGAGGGGGACAAAGCTTTTCAAACCCTTAAAAAACACCCTGGTCTCAGCTCCGGCCCTGGCCTTGCCGGATATTGTAAAACCTTTCCACCTTTATGTGGATGAAAGATGAGGCATTGCCTAGGGGGTCCTAACCCAAAAGCTCGGCCCATGGAATGGCCGGTCGCCTACCTGTCAAAACAACTGGACCCGGTAGCCTCGGGTTGGCCACGCTGCTTGCAGGTTATAGCAGCCATTGCTATGTTAGCAAAGAACTCAGACAAGCCGAGCTCGGTGGCTCAGCCTGTAATCCCACGCCTTTGGGAGACTGAAGTGAGTGGATTGCCTAAGCCCGCAGGTTCGAGACCCGCCTGGGCAGCGAGACCTCATCTCTACAATAAATCAAAAAAAATTAGCCAGGCATGTAGTTCCAGCTACTTGGAAGGCTGAGGTGGAAGGATCACCGGAACCCAGCAGGTTGAGGCTGCAGTGGCTGGGAGCGGCACTGCACTCCAGTCTGGGCAACAGAGTGAGACTCCAACTCAAAAAAAAAAAAAGAAAAAAAGAACTCCGACAAACTAACATTGGGGCAGAATCTGACTGTCACGACCACGCATGCAGTGGGGTCTTTACTCCGAGGGACCCCTGACGAATGAATGTCGAACACACGAATAACTCATTATCACATGCTGCTTTTAAATTAACCCCACATCAAGTTCCAGCATACCCCCAGTTTAAACCCCACAACTTTGCTACCAGAAGAAAGTCCCACGGGGCCGCCGCACTGTTGTTATGAAACAACTGAGTTCCAGAAGCTGCGCTGGCACCTAACCGATGTCCTGAGAACAAACCCCGACCTAACGCTTTTCTCAGATGGCAGCAGTTTCATCCAGAATGGAGTAAGGTATGCAGGGGCAGCGATGGTCACTCTACAGGGAACTATTTGGGCTGAGTCTCTTCCGCAGGGAACATTGGCCCAAAAAGCAGAACTGATTGCCCTAACCGAGGCCACAAAAGCAGGTAAAGGAAAAGTAAACATCTACACTGACAACAGTACGCATTTGCAACTGCACACGTTCATGGGACAATTTACAGGAAGCGGGGATTGCTCACCGCAGAGGGGAAAACTATAAAAAATAAAACGGAGGTCTTAGACCTCCTAGCAGCAGTATTGGCCCCCAAACAAGTCACCATCATCCATTGCCCGGGCCACCAAAAAGGAAACTCAAAAGAGGCAATAGGAAATAGAAAAACAGATCAAGCAGCCAGAGAAGCTGTTTACTGCAGAACCACCTGCCTGCTGGAGCTGCCTCTTCCAGTTCTATGTGAGCCACCAAAATATACAGAAAAAAATCTCCTCGCTGCACAAAAATTGCAGACAACCTAAAACCCAGATGGATGGCTTCAACTTCAGGATGGCAGAACCTTCCTCCCTCGAGTCCTGGGACAACAAATCCTAAGGCAGCTCCACGAAGGTACTCATTTGGGAAGGACAAAACTAACTAAACTTGTGAAATAAAAAATTCTATCTCCCTCATCTGGACCAGCTCGCCTAGGAGCTCACTCAAGGCTGCGTGTCATGCCAGCAGACTAATAATGCTAAGGTCAGTGTATCCACCCAAGGTATCCAAGGTAGGGGACTAACCCCCGGAAGACATTGGGAAATAAACTTTACAGAAGTCAAACCTGGACAACATGGATATAAATACCTATGGGTCTTGGCAGACACCTTCTCGGAATGGGTCGAGGCATTTCCTACAAAAACTAAAACTGCTTCTGTAACAGTAAAGAAACTCTTAAATGACATCATACCAAGATATGGTCTACCTATCTCAATAAGCTCAGATAATGGCCCAGCATTTATTTCTAAACTTACTGAAGGTATTGCAAAAACCTTGGGGATAAATTGGAACTTACATTGTGCTTATCATCCCCAGAGCTCAGGACAGGTCAAAAGAAAGAATCAGATGCTTTAAGAGACCTTAACCAAATTAACCCTGGAGACCGGAGAAGGTTGGGTAACATTCCTTCCCTATGCTGTCTTAAGGGCCAGGTGTTCCCCCTACATCAAGGGTCTAACCCCCTTCAAAATTCTGTTTGGATGGCCCCTGCCGTTACTTCCAAAAATCAGATTGGAAAAAGCACTAGAACTGTATAACCATAATTTGCTTCAGTCACTGCAGGCTTTTCAAAAAGTTCAGCAAGTTGTCACTGACACTATGCAGGCAGCCTTCCGGAAACCGGTTCTAGAACATCCATACCCGTTCCAGCCCAGGTCTGGATAAAACACTAACCAGGTCTGGATAAAATGGCACAAAGTTGAGGCTCTCACTTCAAGGTGAAAAGGGCCCCACATAGTCATCCTTGCTACTCTTATGGCCGTCAAAGTCAGCAGTGTCTGCCCCTGGCTTTCACAAGTAAAGGGAGCCACCACCGCACCCCCGGAGACATGGAAAGTCGTCAAACCAGCTACTGGAGAAGATCCTCTAAAGATAAGACTTTTGTGGGACCAGTATCTTAATCATATTCCTTGCATACTTTCCCCAGCTTGAGGCCTATTGTCCTAACCCACGTAATCCCTATACTCCAGGGAACTATTCCTGGGAACTGAGAAATACTGTCACTGAGACCGTAATTGCCACCTACAGAGGAAGCGAGCAGCCTGTCTTTAATTTTAACCTTTGTAAATTATGGCCAAGTCTAACCCTCGGGGGCACACACACTGACAGATGCGGCACTTTAGCTTATAAAAAAGAACTTAAATCTGTTGGTTTTTATGCTTGCCCGGCATTGGGACCAGCTCTTTGCCACAAAGCAGGGCAATACCACTGTGCTGCATGGGAGTACAAAACTATTGCTCCTTGGAAAAACTGAAACCCATACATAAGTCTCCTTGGTTATATTAAAAAATATTGTCATCAGTAAAATTAATAGTCCTCAAAACTCAATATAATCCCCTATATGAAGAATCAGTGACTTGACTTCAAGAACAACTGAAAGAGGGGAATGTGGAAGGGGGCTTAAAAAGACATCTACAATGTTAAAAATTAGGCTAAGCATAAACTCAGCCTTTGCACAGTTAAACGTGTACTCAGCCTTTGCACAGTGAAAAAATTCCCTTCCTGGAAACTGGCAACAGCACCTGCTGGATAGGTTAAACTGTTTAACAACTTTTTTTTTTCACTTCTGTGAACCCCGCTTGCATTGCTTGAAAAGTACCTAGGCCTCCAGGATGTTGAGGTTTGGCCCACTTGGAAAGTCCCAATGTGGTTTAGCCCCATTTAAGCAAGCCCCTACACCAAACGGAGGTAATTGCTGTGGAACTGTTATGTCCAGCAGGCAAGTGGCCACCGGCCAGGTTTTTGACTAATAAACCTCTTCTTTTTATAGCTTGTACTTTCAGTGTTGGTGTCTGTGAGTTAAGCACTCATTCCCTATTTCATTACAATGTGTCCTAGAATAATATTTACAATGAATAGAAATTATTTTCTTTGTTGGAGAAAATTGGTCCATAATGTAAAGGGGCTTCCTTTCTTTTTTCCTTCATTGTCAAGGAATCTAAAGTTATTGGGTTTAAATTTGATAAACAATAGAAGTCTGTGTAGCTTCAAATTTCCTCCCAACAAAATATTATTTATGATAAAAAAGAATAACTGCACAGTAGAGAACCTGGCACAAGTCCACTTCCACAGAAATCCAAGTGAAAATCGTCAGTAATGAGAGCAACTTCTCCAGATAAACTGGGTTTTTCCTTGACTTGTGTCTCATCTTCCAATTTCAGAAATCTCAGATCACATCATAAAAGTCTGAGGCACTCTGGAGTCACTACATCTGGGACTGAGGACATGCTTCTGCAGCACAAGCCTTGGCCCTGAGAGCCTGGAAGCTAAGTCTGCCCTGGCTCTGCCTCAGACACAGGCAAAGGCGGGTCTCAGTGTTCAGCTGAGTTCACCGTCCTTAACTTGGGAGTAAAGGGTTCCAAATACTACCTAGAAGAGAGCACTGGCACTACTCCAGTGTGAAGTCTATGAGAAGGAAAAACAAAAACAGTGTCTGTTCATGTGCATGTGTGTAATTTCATCCAAGTGAGATAGTTTTTTTGTTTTGTTTTGTTTTTTGAGTCGGAGTCTCACTCTGTCACCCAGGCTGGAGGTCAGTGTGACGTGCTCCCGGCCACTGCAGCCTCGACCTGCTGGGCTCAGGCGATCCCTCTGCCTTGCCTTCCAAGTAGCTGGAACTACAGGCGTGTGCCACCACTCCCAACTAATTTTTATTTTTATTTTTATTGTAGAGACGAGGGCTCACCAGGTTGCCTAGGTTACCTAGGCTGTTCTTGAACTCCTGAACTCAGGCAGTCCTCTCGCCTCTGCCTCCCAAAGTGCTGGGATTACAGGCTTGAGCCACTGTGCCCCACTCACATGATGTTTTTAATAAGCTCTCAGCTAATGTGTTGACAAAAGGTGGAAAAATAAAGGAGAGAACTAAAACTGCAGTTCCTTGGGAAGCGAAGTTTCTCAAACATAGCTCAAATTCATACTTTCTATTCTCAATTTACACAACAATTAGATGTAACATTTTTATATTTATATATTTTTCCAAGTCAGGATTCTCTTTTTCTCTTTTTTACCTGTAGTTTGGGCAGTATTTGTCCCTACGACAGAGCTGTATGTTGTAATCTACAACACATATTTTGTACCCTTTCAGCTGGGCTCTTGCTACTATTTAAAAAACTTAAATGAAACAAACAAACAAAATCCAGAGCAGCCAAATGACCCTCCTCTATGACCTTCCTCAGTCCTTTCATACTCTACCTGTTCAAAGCAGGTGAGAAATAACTGTGCTTCAGAGTAATCCAATAGCTGAAAAATCGAGGTATTAGGCAAGTCTAGTTCAAAAAATACACAGCTCGGTTTATTTTAGTTTTTTCATGATCAAAACCAAGGGAACAAAAAAATTACTTTACAAAGGTAATTCTTCAACATGGGGTCAAAAATAGTAACAGACAAATAAAGAACATTACAGACCTCCAAATTAACAAGATTTTTTTGAGGTGGGTAACTTGTTTACAAGCTTATGAAGTCTTAGAAAATAGACTGCATTTGTGGATGACAGTCACAACAAAAGAGACTGTAGAAAGCACTTGCTGGAAGTCAGGATTCATTTCAATAAGTAGAAGCAGCTCTAATACAGAGTCCTGTAATTCCTATTTAGAAAATTTGCTTGTGAATCTCAGGCCAAATGGATATTTTCTTAGGTCTAGCTGTATGCCAGAGGCTAATTTGTACTGAGGCAATAGACACCTTTTCTACTGAGCTTTTATATTACTGTTTACCAAAGTGCAAATTAGCAGAAGTATTGTTTTGTAGAATGAAATAAATAGGCATAAACAGAAAAGTAGAATTGTAGGCAACACTAGATTTTTTTAATTTACAGCACATTTTTTAATGGGGAAAATATTTATTTTTATGAGGGAAGGAGTGTGAAACCCAGAGCATCTCTGAGACATATCAGAACTTTTTAAGTCTGTCTAGAATTTAGATCTATACAATAACTAATCGCCATAACAATTGATGAAATTTTTAATAGTTACTTATAATTAATAATCACATTTGTTGATTTCCTTATATATGTTGGACAAAACCAGCCATTTTATAATTTCATCATTATAACAACTTTTCAAAGCAGGCATACTAATTTGACTTTGAAATCCAAAGCTCAAAGAATAAAGTAACATGATTTACTTTCATCACACACAAAAAGGGAAGGGACCTCGTGCTATATGCAGGTCCACACTCAAGAGCTCTGTGATGGAAGACTTGCTTCTACCTCCCCTTCTGTGGAACGGGATGCTAGCCTCCAGTGCCATGGTCAGGGAGGAAATGAAATGAGATCATCCATCAGGGCACTTAGCTCCTGGCCTACTCTATAGAAAGCTCTCAGAAAAGGTGGACAGCAGGCCCCTGCCATAAGTGATTGTTGTTAGTAGAGCTACTCTCTGGCAGGGGTGATGTCAGGTCTGCCCACCCCAGGTTTCAGCCAGATCATGATCACACATCAGACCAAACTCTCAAGTAACACTCTACAAAGTTTTGAAAGAACATTGAAACATTTGATGCTATTTTTTTTTCATCCAAGTCAACTTTCTAAAGTCTTTTGTCAAAAATCTGGAGATAATTCTCAAATTTGATATTCATGTCCTTCTTTAGAAATACATTTGCTAATATTTTTGTGTTTTTTAAATATATTGAACTAACTAATCTAATGATCAAAATTATGTGAAGTTCTGAAGTGCAGTAATTTGGAAAAATAGTAGCAAATTTAAAAAGGGTCACAATAGCTGGAAAGGATGAACAATAATAATGAATATGATACCGGACTGTTGAGTAACAGATGAATAACATACTTCAAGAAACCCCCACCTACATCCAAAAGCAGATCAAGTAAAAAGAATTTTCATCAAAATATTGCTCCCTGCAACCAAAAGTTAGAGATAAGCTAAAGATTTATACTTTGGGAAAACCTTAGTAAAATAAAGAACTTCTATGAAGTAGTTGAAATAATACATAAAGTTTATATGTCATGTTAATACAAATCTCAAAATAATAGTAAGATATAGTAAGATAGAAAATGTTAGGATAATTTCTGTAACAAAATATATAGTTCTAAGGATGTACATATGCACTATAACAAAGTATGGATATAGGATAGCAAATAGGAATGGGGAGAAGAGGAGGAATTACTGCAAAATAAAAGAAGGTGTGCTTCAACAAACATTGTTTACCATTAACTGAATTAATACTCAGTCTTATCAACCCAAGATTTTATTTTTTTTTATTTTTTGAGTTGGAGTCTCACTCTATCACCCAGGCTGGAGTGCAGCTGCTCCCTGCCACCGCAGCCTCAACCTGCTGTGCTCCAGCGATCCCTCCACCTCAGCCTTCCAAGTAGCTGGAACTACAGGCACACGCTACCACGCCCGGCTAATTTTTTTTTTTTGAGTTGGAGTCTTACTCGGTCGCCCAGACTGGAGTGCAGTGGCCACTCCTGGCCACCGCAGCCTCGCCTGCTGGGCTCCGACGATCCTTCCGCCTCAGCCTTCCGAGTAGCCGGAATTACAGGCACACGCTACCACACCCAGCTGATTTTTTGATTTATTGTAGAGATGAGGTCTCACTACCCAGGCGGGTCTCGAACCCGCAGGCTCAGGCAATCCACTCACCTCAGCCTCCCAAGATGCAGGATTACAGGCTGAGCCAACAAGCCCGGCTTCAACACAAGATTTTAATGAAAAAAAAGAATGCTAGAAAATATAACAATCTGATCACTCACTTTTCTTTTTCATCCCTTTGGAGTCCCCACCAAAACAAAATTATAAGTAAAATAGAGAAAAGTTATGATTGTATAAAATAAATAAAGACACAATGATACACATATCAGTAAATTAAGACCTATAAATCTCCCAGAATGCAAAATAGACAAAGGGGAAAACCTCTATGAAAGGAACTGTTAGGCTCCAGACAAGGTGAGGGTGAATGGAGTAAGGAGTGCAGCACCAGCAATCCAGAGATTGAGTAAATGCAAAGAATTGCAACCAAAGAGGTGAGAGAAGAAAAGATTTATTTAAGAAAAGTTCACCCCCCACAGACAGGGAGCAGGCCCACACCCTAGGTGAGTGTGGTGGCATAGCCCCCCAAAGCCCTGGCTTGAAACCTTTTCCTTGGAGATGTTGCAATCAGGTAAATGTGACTGCCATGAATTCCTTCCTGTGGATGTCTTGGAGAACCTGTGACACAGAGACCCACTAATGTCCTCCCACATTATCATAGCTCCTAGAGAAGGGTGTGACAAGAATTCTAATTCTTCTGCACCTTCCCGACATTCCTTAGAGTTAATGAACAGTGCACCTCCCCTTATCTCCTAGGCATTCCCAGTGGGTAACTTTGGGGGATCTGTGGCTTCCCTGTAGATAGTGCTCAAATTACTGGAAGATCGAATCCCCACCTGCTCTCCCTCTGAGCGGTTATAACTTTTGTAATTACAAGTTTCATGACTTTTACAAACCTTGTCCAATGTGTGATGTCTTAGGCCTTGTAAACTCCCTTTACTCTAGGCAAGCTTGATTGCCACTATGAGATACCTCTGATACCTGGCACCAGGAAGTCTGTTTCTGAAAAGACAAAGTTGGTAAACTTAATTTTACCTAAAGTGTCCATTTCTCCAAAAGCATAGCTTCTACCTTCTCATCATTGTGTCAGTGTTTAAGAACAAGATGAAAAATGGCCTCCCACTCTCGATCTGTCCTTTCAGGAACAATATCTCAAGCAGGAACAGGACTCCCAAGAAGAAAAAGTAGATAACATAAGCCTCTGCTTATGTAGATAATAGGAAAAAACAACAACAACAACAACAAAAGCTATTGTTTGAGGTAGGGGACATTATGTCCTCAAACAAAAAGTCTAGACTTTATGTTCAGCACAACTAATCAAAGCAACTCAGAACATGACATATAATTAAGAGATATCTGGCTGGGTTCGGCGGCTCAGCCTGTAATCCCGCGCCTTTGGGAGGCTGAGGTGAGTGGATTGCCTGAGCCCATGGGTTTGGGACACGCCTGGGCAGTGAGACCTCATCTCTACAATAAATCAAAAAATCAGCCGGGCGTGGTAGCGCCTGCCTGTAATTCTGGCTACTTGGAAGGCTGAGGTGGAAGGATGGCCGGAGCCCAGCAGGTCAAGGCTGCGGTGGCCAGGAGCGGCCACTGCACTCCAGTCTGGGCGACCGAGTGAGACTCCAACTCAAAAAAAAAAAAAAAGAAAGAGAGAGATATCTGAAGACAAAGGTGAAATAAAAATCCTAAATCTTCCAGAGAGTGGAACACATTCCCCTACAAAGGAATGAAAAACCCTCTAGGCAACAGATTCTTCATCAGCATGCCAGGATGTAGAGACAGCCATTGATGTGCTTAAGAAAAGAGGAAGCTGGGCTCAGTGGCTCATCCTGTAATCCCGCACCTTTGGGAGGCTGAAGTGAGTGGATTGCCTGGGACGTGAGTTTGAGACCCACCTGGGCAACTTGGCGAGACCTCATCTCTACAATAAATCAAAATGAGCCAGACATGGTAGCATGCACCTGTAGTTCCCACTACTTGGAAGACTGAAGCGGAAGGATCGCCAGAGCCCAGCAGGTCGAGGCTGCAGTGGCCGGGAGCAGCCACTGCACTCCTGTCTGGGTGACAGAGTGAGACTCCAACTCAAAAAAAAATAAAGAAAAGAGGATTTTTCAACTGAGGCTTTTATAACCACATAAATTAGCATTTAAGAATAGACAGAATGAAGAGATATTAAAATATTTCAGATTCAGAAAGTGCAGGAGGAATGAGGACTCCAAGTAGGAAGAAGTTGAGAGGAAAAATATATATAATGAAGGTGAATAACAGTAAGAAAATGTAACAGTAACAAGAAATTCCAAGGAAGAAAATTTATGAGACAGTCACAGTTAAAATATGCAGCAAAGTAAAATAATAAATAACTTTTGTAATTGTTGCTTTTGGAGAGAAGATCTTCTAAATGGCTGATTGTGGCACAGATCATTAAACAAGGGAAACAATCCCAGAAAGCCACAGTAAGCAATCACGTAATTACAGAGAATGTCCACATGGTTTTAAGGTTTTGATTTTCAAATTAACATATGGAGAAAGCATTAAAGACCTATTAGATTGCCAATGACACCAACCTTAGTTATGCAAACATTTTAAAAAATAGCTGATTGAAGCTGCAAGTTAGGAGGAAAATGTGAAGGGCGCAGGGAAGTCAGAAGGGCGTCTCCCAAGATGGCGCAAAACACTACATAGAACCAAAGACTACAAAGGCCCTAAACTCCAGCTTTTCCCGCTTGTGTGAAATTTAAACCTATGCGCAAATATCATCTCCCTCTAGGAATACTACCTCATAGCCCCCTCCAATAAGATCCAAACACGGCACTGGCCAGCTCTTGCCAGGCCCTGGCACAGCACTGGCCACCCCCTCCCAAACTGATAAATACAGACCTCTCTCGCGGGCTCTCTCTCACTCTCCCTCCCCTACCCGGCGGTTACAGACCCTCTTCCTTCTTTCTGTAGCCACCGCTTTAATAAATCTCTGGGCCTTAAAGGGTGTTGAGTCTTGCTGCATGCCACCGTCTTTCATTGGTGCCGTGACTCAGTCGGGAATTCTCTCACCCTAAAGTGGGACCCCATTCCGGCACCAGTGGAACTCTCCCCTTAAGGCCTTTGTCCACTTTCTTGAATGCCAGCGCCGCATCCATCACCACCTCAGATAGGTAAGTGCCCCTAACTGGAAAATCTAAAAACCTCGCCCAGGATACCAGGAAGAGACTGACCGTTGATCATCCGGCGGCTCTTTCGGCCCCAGGTGACGGGGGCCTACACCCCGCCTAGGCTTTCAAAGCCACAACGGACCCCTACTGGTTTTCCCCTCTCCCACCTAGGTCTCTAAAACCACCTCTATAACTTCTATGAGCATTCAAAAAAGTGGACAGAGATTTCCCTCCCTCCCGTCCCGCTTCGACCCATTGAACTCTTGGCCTTAATGGGTGTTAGGTCTCACTGTGAATTGGATCTTTCTCGCCCTTGTGCAGGTCTCTCTCTCACCCCTGGGTGGGACCCTGATTCGGCGCCTGTGGCCAATCCAGCCCTCCCAGACTCTCCCCACACTTCTGAATGCCTGAGCCATATCCACACTAGCACTCATTGGACAGGCAAGTCCCCCTCCCCCAAACAAGGGAGTGAAAACTCTGGGGAACTCCAGAGGGAACGGACTTCAAGAGCCACCCCCTCCAGCCCCCAGGCAAGAAGGAACACACCCTGCCTCGGCCTCCACAACCATAGCGGACCCTAAAGCCTTCCTCTTCTCTTTCATCTCTCTCAAACCTTCAAAAACTCCTGTGGCTGCTGGGCTGCAGCGGGCCCCAGGGGCCCCACGTTTGCTAACCCACAGTGGTTTCTGTAAAATTCTCTTTCTTTCCCTCTCTCTCTTTCCCCCCTTCCCTAAGGAATCCCACGTCTGCTGGTCCTTGTGGGCTCCATTTTTTTTCATACGGTGGAAATTATGATACTGATGTTAAAAAGTTATGGAGCCATCGAAATAAGGAAACAACACCCTGCCCACCAGAGGTGTCTCGTATGGGCATATATTAAGGTTACCTGTGACAGTTGATTTTTTGTGTCAACGTGACTGAGTTGCAGGTACCCAGATACTTAGTCAAAGATTGTTGTGGGTGTTTCTGTGAGAATTTTTTGGATAAGATTAACATTTGTATAGGTAGCCTGAGTAAAGCTATTCCCTTCCCCAATGTGGATGGGCCTCATCCAATCACTTGGAGGCCTGAAGACAATGAAGAGATTGCTCCTCCCCTGGAATTAAAGGAAGTTCCTTTGGCAGAAGCTCCCTTTGGTTGACTGGCTTTGAACTATGATGTTGATTTTTTTCCTGTCTTTGGACTCTAATGGAAACTTCAGCTCTTCTTGAGTCTTGAGCTTACTGACTCACTCTGTAGATTTTGGGACTTTTCAGTCTCCATAATCACGTGAGCTAATTTCTAATAGTAAATCTCTTCCTATATATTTGCATACATCCTACTTACTCTGTTTCTCTGGAGAACCATGGTTGGTACATCACACTTTCTTGACTGTGCTTTTCTGAAAACTCAAATATCATACTTTCTCCTTCAGGGAGGAAAAGGGAGATACCACAGATGTGAGCTTAAGGTTCAAAGAACTGAATCCATAATACTGAAGACAGCAGGAAGTAAGGGAGGGAGGGAGCAAAGGGAGTTGGTTTTGAGACTAGGGAATCAAATGCACCAGGAAGGCAGGAATGTTCAAGTGCCTGCTTGAGATATGATTATAAATGAAAACAGAGACCAGTCAGCAACTTCTGCTTTCTCTCTCAGGTTCTCAGGTGTTTGGGGATAGGTATGGAATCGGTGGATAGTGGGATGAAGCAAAGTTGTGGTTTTTCTAGGCAGGTATGACATAAGAAAAATTGGTAGCCATTAGGAATGTCAGTAAGAGAATGATTACGGTAATGGATCTTATATTTAAGCAGAATAAGGGAGAAAATGAAGGCCTTTTAAGGGAGAGATCAATTGTTGGTAATGAAATCAAAACAGAGTAGTCTACTGGAAATGTAGAGTAAGACACCTTAGGGTTTGCATGGCAGTCCTGGAATGAATGAACTAGAATGATCTCAATGTTGCAAGTGACACAGTGCCTGGCTTGCTTGGTTGGTGGGGCACACAGCCAGAGTAAGAACGTGTACAGCTGAGAACAACAGAGCT
Source organism: Cephalopachus bancanus (assembly GCA_027257055.1). Taxonomy (NCBI): domain Eukaryota; kingdom Metazoa; phylum Chordata; class Mammalia; order Primates; family Tarsiidae; genus Cephalopachus; species Cephalopachus bancanus. Next base: position 1,435,510 of record JAPVLO010000055.1, read on the forward strand.
GTGGATGTTGGTGCATGAGGGGCGCTGTGCCTGATGTGTAACATGAGTTCAGCACATGATATCGAATAAATAATTTATTTTTAAATGACCGCCTTGTTCAATTATGAAATGAAAGAACCCCCATATACCCTGGATGTAGCTGTTTTTCCTTGTAATGAAACTACTTTCTTATCAATAACATTCTAGATTACAAGTAATTTTCTATAAGAAAAAAATACATCTGAATTTAAACTTCACAAAATTCATATACTTGTATGTTTCTAATATATTTAATAAGACAAGGAAGAATAAAATGAGAGTTTATACTTACAATTATTGTTATCATAGCACAATTTGAGGAGAGTCATAGAACATTGTGCAAATATTTCTAGTTATGCTACTTGTTTTTGAAAATATAAGTTTGATACTTATACATGGTCCCTGTATATTTTGGTAACTGAAAATAAGGTTTGAGGATTTGGTGAGTTGAGCCTAAACATATTCATAGTTTATTTCTATTTGGACTTCATTCTAAAAATTCAGGTTCATATTTAAATATTCCAGTGCCTGCTACATAGTTTTTAAATCTTCCCAAAATATTCTCACACAGGTAAGGAGATAGTCACAATCAATCGTGAATTCATTCATTCATTAATTCTCAAAAATATTTCACACACATATGTTAAAAAGTTAATTTATGACACATTTTCATTATATGGTCATTAAAATGTCTGTAATACAGCAAATGAGAAAGGCAGTAATTGTGTGAAAGTGAATCATTAGAATATGAACCCTATGAGGGCAGGGTACTCTTATATTAAATATCATAGCCCTGGTATCTGCTAAAGCTTCCAAAACATGATCAGCAGTCAGTCCATAGATGTTGAATTTGTAAGTAAATGACTGGAAAAAAAAGTATATTGAAGAGTAAAAAGTTGTAAATGATATAAATATTTTCATATAGTTTCAGAAATTCACTGATGACGCCCTAAAACCCATTCTTGGACAATCAATTAAAAGCCCTTGCATGAGACTGTTGTGTAGCTCCCTTAGGCCTCAAGACAACTTAATAATAGCTCTGGCTAATAAAACACTAGCTCCGGCTAATAATAATAAATTTTTGAAAGAATGGAAGGGAAACCGATAAATTGTGCAGGCAAACCACTCTGGAGAGAAGGGAGAAATTCTGAGGATAGGTCCACTTTCTGTGCATTTCTGATCCACAAGTCTGCTCATCAATAAGCAGTGCAGGGTCAGGGATTGAGCAGAAACTCTAGTTAGAGCTCTCGACAGCCCCGCAGACATGCAGAAAAACAGTAGGGGCTCAGAGCTGCTCAGGTAACCAGAACTCAAGGAACAGAGGCCACAGAGAAGAGAGATCACAGATAAGGTGAGCAGCTCCCTAAGTGATCTCCCTGCAGGGACCACAACGGAATAGGGTCTAACCACCTGGACTGTGCCCCAACTCACCACGAACAGCGGAAGTTGGACCCTCAAAGGATAAAACCTGACTTCAAAGCATTCCAATGCATGCTGAAACAGAGGAGGTGTGGTCTATGCTACCTTCTACTGGAAGGGGAGATGCAGATCTTAGGAGAAACTGCCTAAATTTAAATTGTTAAAAGCATGATTTATCACTCAATTTTTTAAAAATGCCAAGAATGAGAGGAGACAGAACCAAGTGAAATAAGATGAAAAGACAAAAGAATCAGATCCAGATACAGGTGTTGTCAGAAATCGACTTTAAGTAGCTGGGCTAAAGGTTTTAAAATAGATGACAGGTTGGGCACAGTGGCTCAAGCCTGTCAACTCAGCACTTTGGGAAGCCAAGGTGATAGGATTACCTGAGCTCAGGGGTTTGAGACCAGTCTGAACAACATGGCAAGATCGCGTCTCTACATAAATAAAAAAAAAAATTAGCCAGTCGTGGTGGTACATGCCTGTGGTTCCAGCTACTTGGAAGGCTGAGGCAGAAGAATCACCTGAGTCCAGCAAGTTGAGGCTGTGATGGCCGTAAGCATGCCACTGCACTCCAGCCTGGGCAACAGAGTGAGACCCTTACTAAAAAAAAAAAAGAAAGAAAATAGATGACAAGATAGAAATTTTTAAAATCAAAAAGAATCTGAAGGTTTGAAAATTAGATAATATAAATAAAAATTTGAAAATTCTGCCTAAAGTAAGAAAATGAACCTTGACAGAAGGGCAAAAATAAAATAAGAAAGAGTATTAAAAGGGTCATTGTAGCTGGGCTCGGTGGCTCAGCCTGTAATCCCGCGATTTGGGAGGTTGAGGTGAGTGGATTGCATGAGCCCGCGGGTTCGAGACCCGCCTGGGCAACTTGGCGAGACCTCATCTCTACAATAAATCAAAAAGTTAGCCAGGCGTGGTAGCTCACGCCTGTAGTTCCAGCTACTTAGAAGGCTGAGGCGGAAGGATCGCGGGAGCCCAGCAGGTCGAGGCTGCGGTGGCCGGGAGTGGCCACTGCACTCCAGTCTGGGCGACAGAGTGAGACTCCAACTCAAAAAAAAACAAACAAAAAACAACGTCATTGTGTGGGCAAATCCCAATATATTTTGTATGTGTAAAGTAGTATTAACACTGTTGTGTTGGTTTCATTAAAATTAAAATGTAGGACAATAGAAGCAGAGACACATATAGGGAGATTGTTAGTTAAAGTGTTCAAAGTTGAATTGTTTGGGAATTGATTAAAGTACTAATGTACAGCCGACTTTAGAAAGATAAGTCTGTAGAATTAAATATTTAAAGAAACTATTAAAAAGACAAATTTAAATAAATAACCATCTAATTGAAGAAAAATTAATAATAAAAGTATTTGATTAATTCAAAGGAAGGCAAGTTTAAAGAAAAACAAGAAAAAAAGCACAATGGACAAATAGAAAACACATAGTGAGATGAAAGACACAAACCTAAATATGTCAATTGATGAGTGAAGTATAAATGCATCAAAGATTACAATTAAAATACACTGATTGCCAAACCAAATTTTTAAAAAGCAGCATGTAGCAACATACTGGTTAGAAGAGACGTTTTAGATATAAAGTCACAGAACGATGAGAGAGAATGGAAGAAATGTGCAGTGCACATGTTGACCAAAGGAAAATTGGCCTGGCTTTCTTAATTTCACACAAAGTATACTTTAAAATTCAGGTGCATTACTAGGGATAAGAGATCCATTTTATAAATATAAAAAAGGCTAATTCACAAGGAATATATTGCAATCTTGAGCTTACTTACACCAAATAATGTTGTTTTAAAATAAATACAGCAAAAACTGAGTTAAAAATTTTAGCACTTCTCTCTCAGTTAATGATAGGATAAGCAGCTAAAAATCACTGGTCTCTAGACCAATAAGAATATGACTGGGAATTGTACTCCAATTTTAAAATAAAAAATTTAAAAGTTAAAAAGAATATGACTGGTATATTTGACTTAATTATTTTATAAGGGTGGAAATTATAATACTGCTTGAACTGAAAAATGTTAAAAATACAGAATGTTGCTATACATTTTGTCACCTGAAAAATATAAAGCTGTACAAAAATATTACTATCATACAAAATATAAAAACCTACACAATTTAAAGACCTCTGACAAATCTGGTAGAGACAAAGAAAGAAGAACAGGCAAAGTTTACCAGTGCAGGGAGACATCACTAAAGGTCACACAGACACTGACGATGGTGAAAGAAAACTCTGAAGGGAGGCAACGACCAGAGTTCTGCTAGAGAGATGCAGTTGTGCAAAAGAGAACAATATGAGGAAGCCATGCTTGGGCCTCCAGAGGAACAGAGATAAAAGAAGTAACGTCTGGTGCAGTACCTACTACACCTTGTCAAAAAAACCACCAGTTGGGTGGTGGTCGTGTTGAGAGGAAATGACAGGCCAGACTTGGCTTCTGCTATGTGTGTGTGTTGTGTGTGTGTGTGTGTGGTGGCACTGAGAGAGATCTTTGTGTCTGGACAAGCATAACCAGTGTCCTGCAGATTGCCCACCATTCTGAGAGCTTGGCTAAATATGGGAAATAAAGTAAACAGATAAATAAAATTGAGGATAATAGGAGTCACTGAGAAAAGGGAGACCAAGCTATGGAAAAGGAGGTAGCTAGAACACACTGCAGTGTTGGTCATATGTCTCCATGTTAGAGGATTTTCAATTGTGTAGATTTTATCACAACCCCAACTTACAGCTTTATTGATAATCTCAAAAATGCCATTGTTTTTTTATTAATTATATTATTTCCTTTAATTTTTTGTAGGTTAAAATTAGATAGATAAATTTTTTTCCCATAGTTTTGTCTCCTAAGAGGAGCTAGAAGTCAGATATTTCACTAGCAATGAGACATTTTTCTTTTATCTTCTAAATGCCATTCTCCGTGAAAAAGAATCAGATCTCTTTAGAAAGAAGGACCATTCTGGAAATCAGGTAGAAAGAAAAATATGAGATGAGCCTGGAATAGAAGGCAGGGAAGTCCTCAAAGAATGAGAGGACTTGTCAAAGGACACAGGCATCAACTTGAAGGAACTCTGGCCAAAACTGACACAATTTAAGCATAAAAAGAATAATAAAATATAACCCATTAAAGAAAAAGAATTCATTTGTCTATATTGATATGAATGGATGAATGAATAAAAACTTTAGTATGGAATGCCAAGTAATGAATGTTGAAAGATTAAATTACAAAATCATCATTTGGCAATCATTATAGAATAATTTACCCAGGCAAAAACCCTCAGTGGTTTACTCAAATTTCCATGTGCAACTTGTGGCCTGGGATGATCTGAGGCTGCTGGGGTTCATGTCCTTGTGTCTTCCCAGGGGGACTCAGCGTTAGCCATGCGTGACTCATAGTGTCCATAAGGTGGCAGTACTGACAGGCACTTACTGAAGGCCAGGTCATTAGGACATGGACGCTCCGCCTCTTTCATCACTTGCTGAAAGCAGGTGGCCATGCCATGGGGACACTCAAGCAGCCCCGTGGAGAGGACCAGAGGAAGAAGAACTGAGACCTGGGGATGGTGCCTCATGTTCACTTTCCAGTCTGGCAAAACTGCGTGAGAAGGCAGTCCTGGAGACTCAATCCAACTTTCATGCCACTGTGGCCCTAGCTGATATCCACCTGCAGTTTCATCAAGCATCCTGAGCCAGAACCACCTAGGTTAGTCAGTCTTGAGTTCCTGATCCACACCACTTGGCTGTAGATGTGGGGATTTATTTCTGGGCTATCTACTATGTCCTCTTGGTCTACATGTCTGCTTTTAAACCAATACCATGCAGTTTGGGTTACTATAGCCTTGTGATATATTTTGAGACCAGGTATTATAATGCCGCAAGTTTCTTCCCCAAGATTGTTTTGGCTATTAGACAATTTTGTGGTTCCACATAAACTTTAGGATTGCTTTTCTTTATTTCTGTGAAGAACATGACTGACATTTTGATAGGGATGGCATTAAATCTGTAGATCACTCTAGGTAGTATGGATATTTTAACAATATTAATTTTTCCAATATATGAACACAAGATATATTCATTCATTTGTGTGTTCTTCAATTTTTCATCAATGTGACATTGTTTTCAGTGTAGTGATCTTTCACTGCCTTGGTCAAATTTATTCCTAGGTATCTGTTTTTTGTGGTTACTAGGAGTGGGTTTGTTATCTTGATTTCTTTTTCAGATAGTTTACTATTAACGTATAGAAGCTTTTCAGCCGGGTGGTAGCGCGCGCCTGTAGTTTCAGCTATTTGGAAGGCTGAGGCGAAAGGATTGCCGGAGCCCAGCAGGTAGAGGCTGCAGTGGCTGGGAGCGGCCACTGCACTCCAGTCTGGGTGACAGAATGAGACTCCAACTCAAAAAAAAAAAATTATATAAGCTTTACTATACATATAGAGAATATACTCACCACTTCTGTTCAGCTTAGCACTAGAAGTCCTAGCCAGAGTAATTAGGCAAGAGAATAAAATAAAGGGCATCGAAATTGGAAAGGAGGCTGTCAAATTGCTCCTGTTGGCCAGGAGCAGTGGCCCATGTCTATAATCCCAGCACTTTGAGAGGCCAAGGTGAGAGGATTGAGCCCACGGGTTTGAGACCAGCCTGGGTAACTTGGCAAGATCTCATCTCCACAATAAATCAAAAAAATTAGCTGGGCTTGTGTCCTGTGTCTATAGTTCCAGCTATTTGGAAGGCTGAGGCGGAAGAATTGCGTGAATCTAGGAGGTCCAGGCTGCGATGGCAGCATGCCACTGTACTCTAGCCTGGGTGATAGAGTGAGACTCCAACTCAAAAAAAAGGAATGAATCTTCTATTCTTGAAATTGTAGAAAAGGAAAATAAATTCATGCTAGTTTTGCTATCACACCTCAAACTGCAAACATATAACCATAGTGTGTGACAAAAGTTTACTTAAAGTGAAAAAGGCAGTACATGTGTGGGTGGAAGACATGAGCAGAAACATGTTCCCGCTGATGGTATGTTGGGTCAGAAAACACTGAGCCTACAAGACGACTTCAGAAGGGATCACCTGAAATGAGTGAACCAAGCCATTTACAGCAAATAAGAAATAGTTATACAGATTCAGGTTTGTACAGAAAAAAAATTTTTTTTTGAGTTGGAGTCTCACTCTGTCACCCAGGCTGGAGTGCAGTAGCATGTTCCTGGTCACCACAGCCTCAACCTGCTGGGCTCAGGTGGTCCTTCTGCCCTCATCCTTCCAAGTAGCTGGAACTATAGGACGTGCCACCATGCCTAGCTAATTTTTTTGATTTAATGTAGAGATGAGATCCCACCAAGTTGCCCAAGCTGGTCTTGAACCTGTTGGCTCAGGAAATTCTCTCACCCCGGCCTCCCAAAGTACTGGGATTATAGGTGTGAGCCACTGCACTCAGTCCAGAAAAATGTATAAAAATTACCTGAGTCTGGGCTCAGTGGCTCAGCCTGTAATCCCAGTACTTTGGGAGGCCAAGGCGAGTGGATTGCCTGAGCACGTGGGTTCGAGACCGGCCAGGGCAACTTGGCAAGACCTCGTCTCTACAATAAATAAAAAAAACCAGCTGGGTGTGGTAGCACGCCTGTAGTTCCAGCTACTTGGAAGTCTGAGGTGGAAAGATCGCCGGAGCCCAGCAGGTCAAGGCTGCAGTGGCCGGGAGCGTGCCACTACACTGCGGTCTGGGCAACAGAGTGAAACTCCAACTCAAAAAATAAAAAAAATAAAATAAAAATAAAATTTACTAGAGAGGCTGTGTTTGGTGATGAAGATGCTGGTGCCACATTTCCAACAATGTTAAAGAAGTTGATTAGGGAAGAAGGATGTCATCCAAAACAAGTCTTCAATTGCAACGAAACTGAGCTCTCCAGAAGGAAGATGCCTCCAGAGAACCTGCACTTATGAAAGTGCAAATGAAACACCAGGATGTGAAACATGGAAGAACCTGTTAAATCCTGGTACCACATGGTAACACTGTGGGGTACTTGATAAAGCCAGGTGTAATACCTGTGTAATGCACAGGGCGAAGAACCCATGCACTTTTAAGAGAAAAATTACCTGTCTGTGATCTGGCCACATAATCAGAGCGTGTGAATGACAGCCATTGTATTCACTGGAAGGTTCTACCAATGCTTCAGTGCCAAATACTTGGAATAAAAATGGTTAGAATTCAAAGCCCTATTAATAACAGACAACGCATCTGACCATCCTGAACGTGTTTGCTATGAAAACAAAAATGTCAAGGTGATATATTTACTTCCGTATACAATCTCATTGTTTCAGTCTCTTGCCCAGGGCATCATCTGGTTGTCAGGGCCACATACACTCAACTGGTATCTGATACACACCCTGATCTGGACATAATGCAGTACTGGAAATCATTCACTATTGCTGATACAATAACATTAATCAAATCTGCAATTGATAAATTAAAACCAGAAACTCTAAATGCCAGCTGGAAGAATTTATGTAGTGAAGTCACCAATGATTTTAAAGATTTCCCAGGGATTGATGGAGAAGTTGGGAAAATCATTCACGGAGCAAGACAAGTTAGTGAAGGATTTGCCAACATACTTGATTAAGAAATAGAAGAACACATGGAAGGTCAGGAAGAAATGTTAACAAAATGAGAAATTAGAAAAACCTGCCGAGTCATCTACAGAGGAAGATGAAGAAACTGAAGCAGAACGAGCAAGTGGATATTACTGAAATTTGCCAACTTTTGAGTTATACATGTTAAAGGACAAAATTATGGAAAACAATCCTTGGATGGAACATGTTATCAAAGTCACCCTTACAATCACTGAAAGATTAACCTTTGCAACAAGACTTTGATGAGAAAAGAGAGAGACAATTTCCTGTTATAGTATTCTTCTACAAGTTTTGGCAAAAAAAAAGAACATCAACGATCTAGGGTCCTCAACCATAGGCATTCTCCTATCTCGAGGATCCAGGATCACCTGAAGAAGATGACCCTCCTTCTGACCTCTTCAGCAAGTCAGTAATATCCTGACACTATGTCACGACGCCTACATCATTCACCACCCTGCCTCTCATCGCACATCATCCCAAGAAGAGTGAGTGCAAGCACAAGACACTTTCAGAGAGAATATTTTATAACTTTTATTACATAATGTTGTGATAGTTGTTCTATTTTATTATGAGTTATTGCTTTTATCTCTAATTGTGTCTGATTTCTAAATTAAACTTTATCATAAGTAGGCATGTACAGGAATAAACAGTATATGTGGGGTTCTGCACCAGCCTCAGTATCAAGCGTCACTGGAGGTCTCAAAGCATACCCTCAAAGATAAGGGGGACTGCTATAGTTTTGGGTACTGCATGTGCAATGTTTATGTAAGTTTGGAATTATCAAAATTAAAAATTAATAAATTAAAAGACACTATACTGGCTTTAGACACTTCTCAGAAGCAACGCTATACTCTTCATGAAAATTGTAGAACCAGACTTCAGGAACTCCATTCCCAGTCATTCTCTCTCAGAGTTTCAGCATATCGCGTTTTACTTTTTATTGTTGTAGCAGATCCCTAGTATTTAAAACAAAACAAACAAAAATCCTCTTATGTGCAGCCGTAGCACAAAAGGCATAAAAGCAGACCTACAGATAAATCCTGAATTGATTAATTTTTTAAAAGCAGCCCTAGAGCACCTGAGATGTCTTGGATCTAGACTCATAAAATTTTAGTGTAGAAGAGACTCCAGAAATTGTCAGGTAAGACCACACTATCTTATGTATGAATTAACAACTAACTTTGGTCTAGAAAACAAAACAAAAGGTCCTAATTCATTTAATGGTAAAGTTTGAACAAAAAATTTGAGTCTCCAAATTCAACAATCATGCACACACCACACTGTGCCACCTCCAATCCTGGAATGGATCTTCCCTTTGGAAGTTAATTAGTATCTAATATGTATTTGTAGATCTTCAATTTCACAGAGAGTACTGTCGTAAACTTCTTGAAACACAACTTAATTTTTTTATTTTTTTTTTTTAGTTGGAGTCTCACTCTGCCGCCCAGGCTGGAGGGCAGTGGCACGCTCCCAGCCACTGCAGCCTCAAACTGCTTGGCTCAGGTGATCCTTCCGCCTCAGCTTTCCAAGTAGCTGGAACTACAGGCGTGTGCCATCATGCCTTGCCAATTAAAAAAATTTTTTTTACTGTAGAGATGAGGTCCTACCAAGCTGACCAGGCTGGTATCGAACCCGTGGGCTCAGGCAATTCTCTCACCTCAGCCTCCCAAAGTGCTGGGATTATAGACGTGAGCCATCACGCCCGGCGAAATGCAACTTTAAATAATAATCTCTTGTACTTTTGTTCTGGGTCCTGCTATTAAAAAGTACATAAAAAAATTATTCAACTAGGTTTGGTGGCTCAGCCTGTAATCCCGCTCTTTGGGAGGCTGAGGTGAGTGGATTGCCTGAGCTCCAGGGTTCGAGACCCGCCCGGGCAACTTGGCGAGACCTCATCTCTACAATAAATCAAAAAATTACCGGGCGTGGTAGCGCGCGCCTGTAGTTCCAGCTCCTGGGAAGGCTGAGGTGGAAGGATCGCAGGAGCCCAGCAGGCCGATCTTGGGGTGGCCATGAGCCTGCGTGCCACTGCACTCCAGCCTGGGCGACGGAGTGAGGCTCCACCTCAAAAAACGAACAATAAAATAAAATAAAAGGGAGGAAGATGCATGCTCGCTTCTTTTTAAGATGTTGGTAGCCCGTCAATAAGGGTACCTGATCTCAAACCAGACGAAGTGAGGAGCAAAGGCAGGCCCAGAGTCTACCTGTACGACGACCACTTGTATACCCAACCCTGAATTGTGTACTCCACATCTTTAAAATTAAATGGAAATATACATAACAAAGAAAATTGAAAAGAAGAAAAAAGGGCAAGAAAGGTGTAAAAGAGAAAAAAAAACGTTGGTAGTCCTCGACGTTCCTTCCTCCAGTCCCCACTGGAATTTATTCCAAACTGACTTTCATTTGCACTTAAATTAGGACGATTTGCTTCTACAAAACCCCAAATTGCATTTGCAAGACTCCTTTGGGCACACGCCCGAATCAACCGGGTGGACCAGCCGGCGCAGCGGGAGTCCGAGCTCGGAGATCCCTCCCGGGCCGAGCCCCGCGCCTGGTAGGAGCCTGTAGAGCGATGTGGCCCCGTAGGGTGTGGGTAGATTTTGTGGGCAGGAACAGGAGGGGAGCCCCAAGCGTTGGGGCGGGGCGGCGGGAAGAGTTGGGGCTTCTGGAGCTCTTCTTCAGCAAGGCGGCTCCCAGGGTCTGGCGTCCGCTCTCCGGGCCTCGGGGGGACCTCCTGGAGGGGGTTCTGGGAAGAGCGGAAGGCGGCCGGGCGTGGAGAACGGCGGGGACCCGAGAAGGCTGGGGACTGCCCAGCGACCGCGAGGCTGTGGACGGGCGGCGTCCCCGCTCGGGAGCTGAGAACCCTTGGCCACCGGGGCAGGGGAGGGCAAGAAGTAGGTCGCCAAGCGGAGCCAGAGCGCTCCCCCCTGCGTCCTAAGGGAGCGGCGAAGCCCCCGCCCCCCCCGTCCAATCCCGGCCATTTCGCGCTGGTCCCGTCACCCCTCACCCCCGGAGCGTGTCCGCGCCCCGACGCCAGCCCTGGCGCCTTCAGCATCCTCGCCTCGGTGGAAGCACACGCTCCCCGCGGCCCCGGCGCTGCGCCGCTGCCCTGCGTCCCGTGGGAGCGCTCCCGTGCCCCGCTCCCTCCGACCCTTGAGCGCCGCGCACCCACGACTCCAGCGAAGGAGCGCTCCCCGGCCCCTCCCGGGGACTGCACGCCCCCCGCCCCCCGCGGGGAGCGCATCCGCCCCTCCCTCACCGGGGCGGGCCTGCGGGGGCGGCGCTCCCGGGCGGCGGGCGGAGCTCCCGACCCCCAAGCCCTGCGCACCGCGCGCCGCCGCGAGCCCGAGCCGGAGCCGGGAAAGGGGCGCGAACTCGGCGCCCGGCAGGGATGCTCGCGCAGAGCCCCGGCGCTGAGCTCGGCCAGCCCGGAGCGCGGGCCCAGCCGCATGGGCGGCGATGAGCGCCGAGGGACCGCCGCCCCCGGCCGCCCCAGGCGGGCGCCCGGGCTGCCTGCTGGTGCCCGCGCCGGTGAGTGCGGCCCCTCCGCGCCCCAACTCCCCGCGCCCTCCGTTCCCCGCGTCCCGCTTTTCTCCGCTTGTCCCTTCTCCCCTGCGTCCCCTTTCCTCTCTCCCGGGCGACTGGCCGGGTCTCTGCGGGTGGGCGCCTGGTCCCTGGGTACAGCTGGCACGCGTCCCCGGGCCGCCTGCTCCTTCTCCGATCCAGCGTCTCAACTCGAAACTTCTAGGGTTTGCTTTTTATGTCTTGAAAGGTTTGGTTTTAAGGCACGCGGCTTCACTTTACTGCTTGGGAACTAGGGTTTTCCGGAATCTGGGGGGGCGGGTTGCCCAGAATTTCTTCCTAGGGGCGACTCCTTTACGCTGAGACTGTTGGGGCTGCCCTCCAGTCTCTGAGCGCTCAGGCTGGTTCTGAGTTGATCTGAGCTGAGCTTGGCCCTGTTCTTGGACCGGCCTCTGCCTGGGCCACGGGGTTCTCAGTTCAGAGTCTCCAGAAACTCTGGGGACCGCTGGTGTGGTAACTTCATCATACTGATTTTTTTTAGGTCTATTCTAAATCCTACCCCAAACAACTCCCTCTCCACCCTCCTAGTTTTAAATAACGAAACTATTGATTGACAGAAAACAAATTTTGGCTCCCACAAAAACAGAAAGTTCTTGGAACCTGCAAGTTGCCACCCACAGCACAGCCCAGCGTTCTGGAAATAGATGGAGAAAGCCAGTGACTCTCCTGAGTCTCAGGAAGCTGTGGATGAACGTGATTGTTTCTACAGTGAGGTGATCACTACTCCTTTAGGATTTGTCCGCCACACTCCCCAGTCCCCTGAATGGCCAGCAGTACATTCAGCCATCCTTTCTAGGACAGCACAGAGGCTTTCCAGAAGGCCATAGTTTGAAGGTTATTGCAAACCCCTCTTTGCCAAAATGCTTATCAAGTAGGGTGGTAGTAGTAGCAACTGTAAGGTGTTAACATAATTCTATGTCGAGAGATCTATGCATCTTCGGTGCAAGTTGTACCTTCCTGGGCTGCTGCCACAAAAATATTAAAATCGAATTTCATGCAAAACTCGGGTGTTTTCTTTTTGAAGTACTTTGTCATCCAAGTTATCTAATTATTGCCAGTGGTAATTAAGCAGTAGAAAATATGCTCACATTACTTGTACATAAGCTGCAGTAAAAGGCAGGTGGCTTGGTGTCACATGCTTTCCGTTGTCTTACTGCTTTGATTTTTAAAGCGATGCCCTCTTGCTTAGGGATTGTGCATTTTGCTTGAGCCATTCTTGCATTGTAATTATAGGGAAAGAACTTAAGTGGATTTATCATACTTCTTTATTTGATCCAATTAATGATTTACTGGCAATAACTTGAAAAATGTATATGAAGTATAAGTATTTGATACTCTGTTGTGCTAAATATTGATTACTTTAACGTGCTTAGTTTTGTATTTTCCAGCCAAGGGTGGCCTGTGTTCACCAGTGAGCCACAAGATGTGGTTAGTGTTTCCTTCTTAATAAGAACCTTGATTATGTGAAACAGCCTATCTGAATTGTACTTGAAAGGAACTTGTATCATCTTTGGAGACCTAATATTATAATAATATGGAGCATATTAACAGCAAGACTCATAACTTTGGAGTCATAAATAACAATGTATGCTCTAATGCTACATTGAACTCCAGGGTATTGTAAAGTTCAAATTTGTATTTATTTGAAATGAATCCATTAAGCATTATGTTTTCAAGTTTGTCTTAAAAACATGAGTGTTCCTAGAATACAATGTAATCATTGCTTAGTTGCAGAAACAACTATATAGAATTACTAATTTTCTTGCTAATAACTATGTGTAATATAATTTCATTTGTGTAGTTATTTACTTATTTCAGTTAAGAGAACTTGATGCTTCTAATTAGAAAAAATGATGACAAAAAAGAAAGTTGTTTCTAAAGTTGTTATATTTCCAGTCATAATTTTTCTTTCTGAACTAAAAAAATAGCGCATTCTTTACCATGTCTGCTTGCTTGTTTTGTGGAATTTGGCCACATTTGATCATCTTGTCAATAGCAGGACTTTTTCCTCTTATTTTAAGAAGCTGTTCCCTATGTATTTTTCTAAGTTGTCAGTTCATGGAGCTCTGACCCTGACTGTACCTGTTTTCTTGGGCCTAAAATCCCATTTCTGGAGAACTATCAGTACAAATGTGCTAAATAGATCTTGTTTTTGCCTTCAAACACAGCCATTGCTTGGTGTTTACAGCTAAGTGATAACACCTCTTCAGTCTAGGGTGCTGGAAGCATTGCTGGCATGAGCCAGGAATGTGTTCTTTCCTATGAGGAACTTGCCAACTGAAAGGTGAGAGCACATTAGGCTGCTTTAAAGGCACATTTGGTAACAGCATCACTTAATCATCTTTAGAGATACAAGTTGCTGCAGGAGATACATGAACTAAGAAGGCTACCCATTAATTCTGTGCTCTTGTTATGCTTCCCGTCCTTGCTGAATCATTTTATTGTAGACTTTCTGTTGATGTCTATGATCATAAGCAAAATTCACATATTGAAAAGCAAGCAGTTACCTGATTTTACAAAGGGACATTCTTTTCAGCAAATATTTGAACAAGATCCAAGGTAGAAAATTCTGGTTATTTATTGACAGTATCTGATGTTAAAATTGCCTTATTTTTTGTACAATGTAGACCAACAGCTTTTTATATCTGCATGTCTTAATAGATGATGAATGTAGACAAGGCTTTTTAGATTTCAATTTTAATTTAGATCTGCTTCCCAAGATATTACCTGAGACACACTTTGAAGGAGTTGGCATGGAGTCTGGCATTGAATTTCTGAGTGAGAGGAAATGCACTTACATTCCAGTTCCCTTACTTATTAAATGGCTGTATTCACTACAGAACTGTTAAACCTGTGTGCCTTTTTGGGTTTCCTAATAGCACATGTAGCACATGACAACAGGTACATAAAGGGAGTCTCAAAGGAGAAGATGCTCTCAGAAGTCCTTCCCTGAATCCCTGGTGCCTCTGTGTGTGAGTGCTGATGGAAGTGGTGTGGGAAGGACAGTGGTCAATATTCAAGGGAACTTAAGGTTCCCTGCACTGGGAACCACCGAGCCCTGTCAAGCTTCTCATGTGCAGCATGTGTGCTGTGAGTTCTACAGTTAATTTTAGATCTCTGATTCCAGTCAACCTTAGAAACTTGCTATTTTATAAACAAATTAATTGACATATAATAATTATATTTGTGGGAGAGAATATGTTGTTTTGATATATGTGTACGTTGTGGAATGATTAAATCGTTATTAACATATCGATCGCAGAAACTGGCTATTAAATTAGATTCTAGAGATATTTTGGTGAATGAGACACAACAAAGGATAAAAAGATTTTTGAAAGAAAAAATGCACTAAGAATCTCATGGAAGCTGCATCTGTGTTTTGGTGTGTGCTTGTCATTATTGTCCAGTTGGTTATTGCATGTTGTCAGGGTTGTAGTTTCAAATAGGAGATTTTGGATTATTTTCAGCTAACACTAGATGTCACTTTCCCCCAGTCCATATGAAGGTTCTCTTTAAAACTCAGGATGCCAAGTTTATCCTTTCTATTTCTATACTAAATTGTAAGCTCCCCATGTTGACATAATCCCTCACCTGAGAGCTGATTCCTGGTGGCCACTCTACGGAGCTTGGCCTGTGACGGCTCGGTCTCCACCCTTCTAAATGAGAAGGTACCTGTGAAACCCATCTGGTCCCCAACTGCCCCCTTGGGACTGTGTCACGTCTTTACCCCATCAGCTCTAACCTTCCAGTTTTTCCCTCTTGAACATTTTAGTAAATGCTATTAAAATCTCCTATGAGTATTATGATGTGATTTTTTTTTTTTCAGTTAGAATTACTTGGTGAAATAGTTTGTTTTGTAAAGGAGTCTACATTTTTGCATCCTGTAAATATTATTATTAATTCTGTTTTAATTAAGCAAAGAATAAGGATAGAAAATGAATATGCCTCTTAACTTATTGAGGAGATACTATTTTAAACAATTGTAAAATATAAAGCTATATTTTAGTGCATAAGATATTCAATGTTAGACACTTTTAACTCCAAAATCGACCAGCTTTGATTTCATTTTACTTGTTACAGTTTCTAAAGAAACTATCATTTGTGCTACTTTCCTTGAAAACTAGGACAGTTTCTGGTCTCTTTTTAAAAAACATATAGAGTGTATGTGTGTGTGCGTGTGTGTGTGTGTGTGTGTGTGTGTGTGTGTGTGTGTGTGTGTGTCTCATTCTGTCACTCAGGCTGGAGTACAGTGGCAAGCTCACAGCTTCAATCTCCTGGGCTCAGGTGATCCTTCCGCCTTAGCCTCCCAGGCAGCTGAGACTATAGGTGTACGCCATCACACATAATTTTTAAAAAATTTTTGTAGAGACGAGGTCTTGCTGTGTTGCCTCGGCTGGTCTTCACCTTCTGGGCTTAAGTGATTCTCCCACCTCAGCCTCCCACAGTGCTAGGATTACAGGGATGAGCTACCACCCCCAGCCAGTATGTATTACTGTAAATGGATAGTGCTGATTCTAAAGTGTCAGTAATTTGAGATCAACTCAGTTTGGATAGGCAGCAACATTCATTTGGCGTTTGGATGACTATCATGTGATAATAACACTGAAACATGTTATTGTAAATACAATCATGTACATTTTAAAGTTAAGTATCATAAATGTTATTGTGCAAATAGCTTTTATTTTATTTTATTTTATTTATTTATTTATTTTATTTTTTTGAGTTGGAGTCTCACTCGGTCACCCAGACTGGAGTGCAGTGGCCACTCCTGGCCACCGCAGGCTCGACCTGCTGGGCTCCAGCGATCCTTCCGCCTCAGCCTTCCGAGTAGCCGGAATTACAGGCATGCGCTACCACGCCCGGCTGATTTTTTGATTTATTGTAGAGATGAGGCTTGCTGCCCAGGCGGGTCTCGAACCCACGGACTCAGGCAATCCACTCACCTCAGCCTCCCAAAGACGCAGGATTACAGGCTGAGCCACCGAGCCCGGCTTATTTTATTTTATTTTAAAATAAACATAGGGATTTATTTATAGGAATGCACCCAATTCTATAATAGGACATTTTTGCTACTCGAGGTAATGTTTAGGGAATTAACCTGTATCTGTGAAGTGGGACAATGCTGTCAATTATTCTTATCAAAATTATAACTTATTTTTCACTGAAAATACATACTTATGTGCCCCACGTACTGCACATGTCTACACAATACACATGCCCAAGCAGTATTTTCACAAATTTAGTTTAGGCGGCAAAACCTTCAGTCCCTGAAGGAGAAGCCAGCTTCCTTCACTAAAGGAAATTATAAGATGGTGGGGGAGGCTGAACTTGCTCTCTGAATCTGTTTCCAGCCTACCGTAATGTGAGCTACCTGCCCCACCCCAGCCTTCCTTAGTCTCCTCCCTCCCTGAGGCTGTGAGGCCTATGTCCCAAGGTCCTGAGGTGCTGGACCCCGTTTTCCTCTGGCTCCACAGTTCAGGATGTTGTATCTTCTTCAATTCCCCGTGTGGTGGTATTCTTTCTGTTGGCCTCAAAACCTTTGCTCACACTGTCTTCTCCCCCTGGACATTGGTGGCCCCTAGCCTGGCTCCTGGCTGCTTGCCAGCCTGGCTGATTTTCAGTTGCCATTGCAGCTCCAAGCCCAATGTGGTGCATTCCCCCAACTGAGCAGCCCTCTCCTGCCATGGGGGATCCCGTTCCTTCTGTGGGTCTGGTACTCCCAGGCCTCTGGTCTGGTTCCCACCCTCAGGTTTAAATATGGACTTGTCTAACTCAGCGAGTGCTTCCAGAATGAGCATATTATAACTTTGATACCGCTGCTGCTTACAGCAAGTGAAAATTCCTTCTTTTAGGAAG
This sequence comes from Cephalopachus bancanus, assembly GCA_027257055.1. Classification (NCBI taxonomy): domain Eukaryota; kingdom Metazoa; phylum Chordata; class Mammalia; order Primates; family Tarsiidae; genus Cephalopachus; species Cephalopachus bancanus. Next base: position 1,453,014 of record JAPVLO010000055.1, read on the forward strand.
AGACACAGACTGGATAAATCAATTATATGCCTCCTGTATCACAGCTGACCCATAGATATCAGTTGAATCATTGAGTATTTATCTTAATTAAATGCACGCAATTCCATGAATAAGAGGAAGAAATTTCCATTTCTGACTTTAGAACTGAGAACTTATGTATGTTAGTTAGCAAGGAGATGGCCACCGTTCATGGGGAGTCACAGAACTCTGAATATGGTGGTGTTAACCTGACCATCCCTGGGAAGCATCTGGTGGGTGGGGTGATAACTGGAAGATGATCCAGCAGATCCTGTGGGAATCAGGGAGGGAATACAGAGGCACTCATGCCTGCAGGTCTTGGAGGAAGAATCAGAGAGGCCAGGTATGGTGGCTTAAGCCTCTAATCCCAGCATTTTGGGAGGCTGAGGAGAGAGGATTGCCTGAGTCCACGGGTTTGAGAACAGCCCCGGGCGACTTGGTGAGATCTCATCTCTACAATAAATGAAAACATTAGCTGGGTGTGGTGGCGCATGCCTGTGGTTCCAGCTACTTAGAAGGCTGAGGCAGAAGGATCCCTGGAGCCCAGCAGGTTGACACTTGGGTTGCCCTGAGCATGCCACTGCACTTCAGCCTGGGTGATGGACTGGGACTCCAACTCAAAAAAAAGAGAGTGAGCAGCACATGTGCAACATGCCACACATGCACACAACTCACATGCATCCCTAAATATGTATACCACACACACATGCCACACACAAGTACCTGACACATACATGTGCACACATATGTATATGAAATGTGTATGCATCACACATAGGTGCACAACAAACACCTGTGAACCACACGTGTTCAACACACCTGAGCACACAGCATACATATACCATACACATGTACACATCTCACATGTACACATGTGTACATGAGAGATACAAGTACACAACACACATGTGCACAATACATCAAACACTGGTACAAAATACACAGCCACACATACCACACACATGAGTACACACCACATGAGAACGTGTCGCTCTTGAACATACCACACATCTGTAATAACACACACAAATGCACAACATATGTGTACACAACACACAGGTACACAACACACATGTACACCATACACATGTGCACCAAATGTGCCCCTGTTTACACCACACACACATCACACACACACACACACACATGTAGACACCATACATGCTGACACCACCCAACTGGACACACCACAAACACATTCTCAGCCCAAATGTGTGCATAACACATAGGTACACAAGGCACATATGCACAGTATATGTAGTGCTATGTGTGTACATAACATTACACACATGCGGAGAGCACACAGAACACTACATAGACCACACACGTGCAACACAAGTCGCACTTTGCACACATTACACACATGGACACAGCACACACCAATACATGTATGCACCGTGCACAACACACATGTGCAAACAGACATGCATGCAACTCACGTATGCAAACATGCCACACATTTGCATACCCACAACACATATGCACACCCACAACCCGGCTGTTCAGGGCTGGGTCTGTTAGGGCTCATGTTTCTATTTTACATGCACAGCTAGACTGGAGGGAAAGAAAATAACCTGTATCCTGGCATCTGAGTCTTCATAGGAACCAAGGAGTGGCCACCGTCTGTTAATGGTGGTCTCACGAGCCTGGTTCATGTTCACTTAAGAGGAAGCACATTCTCTCTCTGGGGTCCCCGTGAGACAAGTTGGAGGTGGGACTGGAGGTTCTGGGTGATGCAACAGGAGGAGCTTTCCAGCCACATTAAATGAAAAAGTAGCGAGAAGGATCCTGGGGCATTAGCAAGAAGCACAGCCTCGGTGCTTCCACATTTCAATCAGATCCTTTTTCTGAATGCGGGGTCCCTGTGCTCCATGGTCCTGAGAGTGGTGGGCTCCAAGTACATCTGTCCTCCCAGCACACGTTCTTCGGCACCATCCTTACGAGTCAGAATCTGGCATACTCAAATGCTTCTGTGACCCACTGTTTATGTTCATTTTAATCAGGTCTGGCTCAAAATACTTTGAGGTTGCTGACTTCTCTCCACACATTATCCTAGTCTACTTGTTCTGGTTGGTTTGTGTTCGTGGGGAGAACAGAAGGCCTAGGGTGCATTGTGTGTGTGTTGTGGCCTTGGACAAGGTGCTCAATTTCTCTTTGTCTCACCAGCAAAGTGGGAGTCATTGTAGGTTCTGCCTTATAGGGTTAATTAATGATCTCATTAATTAATGGCTGTGCTTATAAAGATATAGGGATATTTATAAAGACTGGCACAAGTATTAAGTTTTAGGAACTATTATTAAACTTATTTTAATAAATGCACATTATTCTCACTGTTACTGTTATGATACTTGTGAAGTTTTTATTATTTATTTTCCTGATAAGTCACTGTCAAAGAACACAAGTCCCAGACTTCTGTGTTTGGGTAGGTTTTGTTTTAATGGGACAATACGTGGAATTAAGTGTGTGTCATATACCACCAATGAAAGCACATCTTTCCTTATTATCTTGAAAAACTACTCAGTGCCACATGATTCTATAAAAGCATACCTATAACAGTCACTATTTCTGTTGGAATTTTGCCTGGAGTTAGCTGTGTTTTGACTGATTGTGGTGGATTTTCTCTCTGAGAGTTTTCTTAGTAAGATACTCGGCATGTTTAGGGAAGTTTTTGTCTGTAACTTGAAGCTGTCTAATATATCATCTGTGGTGAATTGGATGGTTGGCCCCTAAAAATTATGTCTATAGCCTAATGAGCTCTGAAAATCTATGTTCCAAGATGGTGAATATCACCTATTATAGCAAAAAGATGAGATAAGTTAAGAATTTTTAAACATTTTACAATAATTAATTGAAAAAATAAGAACTTTTCAAGGTGTACAGGTGATGATTTGATGCATGTATACATTGTGTACCAATTACCACAGTCAAATTCGCACATCCATTACTATCATAGTTACCATTGTGTGCTTGCATGTGAGATGTGGACACTTCTCTATTTAGTAACTTTCAAACAAACAGTGCAGTATTATTAGCTATAGTTACCATGTTGTCCATTATTACTTGTCTTATAACTGAAACTTTGTATCCTTTGGCAGCCATCTCCTCATTTTCCCACCCCACCCTCAGCCTCTGATAACCATCATTCTACTCTCTGCTTCTGTGAGTTCCACTGTTTTAGATTCTGCATGTACGTGAGATCATACAATATATGACTTTAAGAATCTTGGAAGAAGGAGCTAATTTTGAGTGATTTCAGTGGTCCCTAAATACAAGTGCATGCGTCCTTGAAAGCGAGAGGAGAGAGATTTTGGAGACCACCCTACAGAGGGTGAAGTGAGCACCAAGGCAGAGTTGGAGTGGCACAGCCACAAACTGAGGAAAGCCTGGAGCCACCAGAAGCTGGAAGAGACAGGAAGGCTCCTTCTCTAGAGCCTCTGGAGGGGTTTGATTTTGAGCTTTTGTCTAGATCTGAGAGAAAAGAAAATTTCTGCATTTTAAGCCTTTATGTTTGTGGAAATATTGTTATAGCAGTCCTAGGCAGTTAATGCAACTTCTTAGGTAAAGAATAGACTTTTAAAGAAATATTTCTCTGAAATATATGAGGAACTTAAGCACAGACCCTGCCCCTCCAAGTTAGAAATATTTACATAACTGCCAGCATTTACTGAGCTCTGTGCTAAGATCTCGGAGGGCTTCTCTCTTTGACCATTCTGCCCCCACCCCCCCACCGTTAGGTGGCAGTGTTAATACCCCTACTTACACATGGAGCTACAGTGACAAAATACCTTTGGCATGAGCGACCTCTCTATCCTACACACAAAAAATGAGAAATGGCACTAAATGCATTCTCTTACGTGGTCATTTCTATTTCACATTAGACAAAAGGATAACAACAGGAATTAGAAAATCAGAAAACAAGAAGGAGATATACCTGTTTTAAATTCAGGTCACCACTAAAAATTGGGAGCAGGTTAACAGGTCAAATAGAAGGAACAGTTCATGCACCTTCCCTCCCCTTCCACACACACACACACACACACACACACACACACACACACACACACACACACACTGTAGTGGAATGACGTTGAAACACCGCAAGTGAAGTACGATGTGATATTCTCCAGACCTGGTGCTTCAAGATGGATCTCGCTTTAAAAATTTTGCAAAGATATGACATTTTATTGAAGCTGAAAGGAAGCTTTGTGAATTTTCTGTGTTGTAATTGCTTTACAAAAAGAAAAAAACCCTAAAGTAACCATTATCTAAGCTGGTTTTTCGAATTTGAAATGCATTGAGAACATGAATGTATAACAAAAATCTGTTATAATCTAAATAAATGATTCACTTAAAAATCCAGAGAGATATGGAAGAAATCATAGGAGCTTGCAAATTATTTTTTCTGTTAGCTTTCTAGATGTAATACAAGGAAAATATACAGTTTCTTATATATTTTTATATTTTGATGCGAATATAGTTATAATATCAAGCATGCTTTATTGACACTTAATATTTTGTAATAATACAATACCTTAAACAATTTCATGTTTCTCTCTGATTTAAGAAATTAGACTCAGCCGGGCTCAACGGCTCAGTCTGTAATCCTGTGCTTTGGGAGGCTGAGGTGAGTGGATTTCTTGAGCCGCCTGGGCAACTTGGCAAAAGCTCATCTCTACAAGATATCAAAAAATTATCCGGGTGTGGTAGCACGCGTGCCTGTAGTTCCATCTACTTGGAAGGCTGAAGCGGAAGGATCCCTGGAGCCCAGCAGGTCGAGGCTGCGGTGGTCAGGAGCGTGTCACTGCACTCCAGTCTGGGCAACAGAGTGAGATTCCAACTCAAAAAAAAAAAAAAGAAATTAGACTCTAATCCTGAAACTGCTAATAACAGAAGATAAAACAAGATAATGACACGCTCACACGCAAATAAGATGACTACTCTGTAAATAAAATATATTTGTTCTTTCTAACAACCACAATGAAATAGGAAAGAAAAATCTAGTAATATGCTCTGTTGTAATGTACAGTTCTTAGATAAGATTGAATTATATTTTTAAAAATTAATTTCCATGTTGGATAATATTGTAAATTTAGTGACAGAATAAAGAGGAAAAACTGGTAGATAAAAAGAGAGGTAAAATTGAAAGCTTCACATAAGGACAAGACCTGAAACCACTAGAAAATGGCTGCATCTGAGAAGTGTTTGCTTTGTAAATGTTGAGATCGAAGTATTCCCTTATGCAAATTATTCTTATCTAATTGAGGTGAGGACCAGCTCAGATCTATGAAAATTCTGTGTGCTTTTTGTATTGCAATGATTTTCTTCCAAGGCATTGTCAAATGTCTTTGTGTCCTGTACATTCTTTTCATTTTGATGAGTCTAGAATCAACATGCTGTTAGATTTGTCATTTCCATGTTCACAGGAAGAAAGAAAGGTGGGGTGGGCAGCGTTTGCACACGGGTCTGGAGTAATGAAGGGTCCAGGGAGGACACAGAGGGAGACTGGGCACAGTTGGTGTGCAGAATCTCCATGTTGGCTTTTGCCTTCGTGGCATTGGGCTGAATGAAGAAGAGGAACAGGGAGAGGCTGGGTCACTGAAGCAGCATCTTGCAGGTCCTGGAACTACTGGTCGCTGGGCTAGAGGCTGCGTTTCAGGGGTTCAGCTGGAAGGAGCTCCCTCTGAGCCCTCCTGTGATATGATTCTGCATGTCACCTCTTTTGGTTTAAGTGCAGTTGCTTCATGTTGTTGACATCTGAATGTTTAGTAGCACGGTATCAATATCAATACTTCAATATAGACATTGTGTAAAATACAGAGAGGTGGCAGGAAGAAAGGTTCCTGTGACCTGGTCTATGTATAGCTAGCATTTCATAGATTCCTTCAGGCTTTTCTTTTTTGTTTTAAAATTTTTTTTTTTTTTTTTTTTTGGTGGTTGCTGCTGTTGTTTTTCCAGTGTATATCTTCTAAGTTAAACTCATCCTTTGGAAAGAATTTTTTATCCTGCTTTTTATAATCTCTCATTATAGAACAATAATATTCACAGTGTATTCAGACATAGCCATCAATTACTGTCAGATTCCTGCTCCATACTCTACTGTATCAGTAGAGTCCTTGACAGTTATTCCCATAGGAGGGGTCTTTGTTTATGACACAATCATTTGCTTTTATGTGTAGAAACTAGTACCTGTTCTTCTTGTTCTGTTAGCTCAGGTATGTTTGACTAAGGTGACAGTGGTGCTTAGAAATTTTTGCTGATTGTTAAGTTTGTTCACAGGACAGATGCTAGTTTTCTAAACTCCGCAATTCCCTTGAATTTTCAGATTGTGTTCATATCATTTCCTGCCTTGTTAGCTCCCGTTTATTCTGTCAGTTAGTTTAAATGGTGTTGATCACAATAATTTATGGTTTTTAATATTCTCATTTTCTGATGCTACCAGAATCTCTAGAAAGTGATAAATGCTAATGGTAAATAAAGCCAACTGTATTTTGCTTTATATGTTAAGAAAATACCCTTGAGTGGATGTTGTTTTGAAATATAGTCTATTTATCTCTTGAAGGAAATCCTACTATAAATTTTTAATTAGTTTTTAAAAATTGGTAACGATCTAATTTTGTTGATTCTCTTTAGCTTTTGATATGAGTATCTAATTTTTTAATCTTTAATCTATTGTTGACTTGTCTCATATTAATATATTTAAGTATTAAATATCTTGATCTCATAGATTAATCTATTAGATGTAATCTATTGAGATGAGCAGATAAAAAAATATACTTTTTACATTTTCAGTTGTGAAAAGTGAACTTGTACCATTCAGCCTTGGTGTCACTTGTTCTTTGGTGAAGTGTGGAAATACCCATAACTCAGGACAGTTTTCCTAAAATTAAAAAAATTATTTTCAAACATGTAAACATTATAAATTGGTCTCAAGGCATAAATATTGTAATAACTAATGCTAGAATCTTTTGTGTACCTATTTGTCTAATATAAGGCAAGAACATTACAATGGTCAGTTAACTTGAAAACATGTTCCCTTCCTATGACTTTCTCCAAAAGTACCAATGTTTTGGTGACAGTTTTAGGCCAATTTTGGCCTCGTACATTTTGTTTAACCATGTTCTGTTTGAACACATCATTCTCAGTTTCTTTGTATTCATAGATTTTAAAAACTATAATTTTTCTTAATTTCTTCTTTGTTAATCCATCAGACTGCTTTGAATTTTTTTGGGAAATTGATATTCTTTATTATTTGAGAAGTGATTAACATTTACATATGAATTTAAAGCCTATTTTCAAGAGGTATCACAAATTAAGCACTTTTGAAAATGAAAATGTGCTATGTATACATTGATATGGAATGGTCCAAGAATTTCTAGATTCCATTAAAATAAGTAGAAAGTGTGTTTCAAATGGATAAGAAAGCCCACATGCTCAAAAAAAAGGTTCCTCTTTACTTACATAATACAACATTTCTAAACATTGGTACTTTTGGAGAAAGTCATAGGAAGGGAACATGTTTTCAAGTTAACTGACCATTGTAATGTTCTTGCCTTATATTTGACAAATAGATGCACAAAAGATAGTAGCATTAGTTATTAAAATATTTATGCCTCGAGACCAATTTATAATGTTTACATGTAATGTTTGCATTTTAAAATATAAAAACAAGGAGATCCCCCAAATCAGGATCTTTTAAATTAAAAAATGGTGTATTTATTATTACACGTTTACACTTCAGTCACCTTCAAAGGAGTCTCCATTTGTTGCCATACAGCTATCAAGATGCTTTTTTCAGCCGGGCTTGGTGGCTCAGCCTGTAATTCCGCGCCTTGGGAGGCTGAGGTGAGTGAATTGCCTGAGTCTGTGGGTTCGAGACCTGCCTGGGCAACTTGGCGAGACCTCATCTCTACAATAAATCAAAAAATCAGCCAGGTGTGGTAGCGCGTGCCTGTCATTCCGGCTACTCGGAAGGCTGAGGCGGAAGGATCACCGGAGCCCAGCAGGTCGAGGCTGCGGTGACCGGGAGTGGCCACTGCACTCCAGTCTGGGCGACAGAGTGAGACTCCAACTCAAAAAATAATAATAATAATAATAAAAGGATGCTTTTTCACTGCTCAGAACAGTTTTTGAACTTGTCAGTTTTGATGCCTTTTAGTGCTTCTGCCATTTTTTGTTTCACTTTTTCTACATTGGCAAAATGTTTCCCTTTGAGACCTTTTTTTTCATTTGAAGACACAACAAAAAAAGTTGCTTAGGGTTAGATCCAGCGAATAGGGAGAGTGGGGCCCTGGGATCATGACGTTTTTGATAAAAAACTGCTGAACACTCAGCTTCCTGTGTGTAGGTGCTTTGTCATGGTCGAAGAGCCAGTCACCTGTTTACCACAACTTGGGACTTTCCCCTACAAATCCCCTACAAATCATGACACAGCCTTCTCAAAACTTCCAGATAAAAACTTTGGCTGACAGTTGACCGTTTGAATAAATTCTGAATGTACAAGGGACTTTCCCTCCAAAAGATAATTTTGTGGGGTTTTTTTTGCATCCCCCCCTTATGTATTGAATATACTTGCTGTTACATTAACTTCTTTAAAATTTGAGCCTTGATTTTTCTTTTCCATTGTATTTTGAGTGCTTGTAATAGTGTTTGGCACATACTTGATGCCTAATAAAAAACTTGTTGAATAAATGAATTCTAAATTAAAATATTTAAATTTCAAACTAACTTTGGGATTTTAACAAATCTACTGATGTATCTCCATTTGGTACTCAGTGTAATTCTTTTGAAAAATGTCCTGTGAAATAAAACTTACAGCTAAGAAAACCTGCTCACATACTATTGTAACTCTCACTTCATTTTCTTTATTGTGTTCCACAGTGACTGTCTCTTTCATCTGAACTTGAAACGTCTTTTTGCCTGAGTTTTCCAGGTTTTTTGTTTGTTTGTTTGTTTGTTTTTTGAGCTGGAGTCTCACTCCGTTGCCTAGGCTGGAGGGCAGTGGCACGCTCCCAGCCACCGCAGCCTCGACCTGCTGGGCTCTGGCGATCCTTCTGTCTCAGCCTTCCAAGTAGCTGGAACTACAGGCGCACACTACTACGCCCAGCTAGTTTTTGATTTATGGTAGAGATGAGGTCTTGCCAAGTTGCCCGGGCGGGTCTCGAACTCGCGGGCTCAGGCAATCCACTTGCCTAGGCCTCCCAAAGTGCTGGGATGACAGTCTGAGCTAACGAGCCTGGCCATTTTTCCAGTTTTTAATCAGAGGTTTGGTGATCCACACTGCCATAGTGAGGTGTGTGCTCCCTCCCCTAAAGAACTTTACTAGTTGGATACATCTTCTTTGTGGTATTCAAATGCTATCATTGTTGTTGGACCCAGGCACCAACCAGCACCATCATCAGTGCCTTTTTTTTTTTTAATTGGAGTCTCTGTCACCCAGGCTGGAGGGCAGTGGCACGCTCCCAGCCACCGCAGCCTCGACCTGCCGGGCTCCGGCAGACCTTCCGCCTCAGCCTTCCAAGCAGCTGGAATTACAGGTGCATGCTACCACTCCTGGCTAATTTTTTTGATGTATTGTAGAGACGAGGCCTTGCCAAGTTGCCTGGCGGGTCTTGAACCCACGGGCTCAGACAAGCCTTTTGCCTCGGCCTCCCAAAGTGCTGGGATGACAGGCTGAGCCACCGAGCCAGCCATCATTGCCTCTTAAAGGAGCCCTGAAGTGGCTGATGGGCTCCCATGAGCCTGCAACTTTTTTGGAAGAAATCCGTTTTATAAACCACATCCCTTACTGAAGTGAGCCTTGCTATAGTTGCATGTAAAGTTTGTTAAAGCATCTCCTGCTGACTTTCTCTAGGTGTCACAGTCGGTCGTAATTATGTTGGGATGATGTGGGGATGATGTGCATGAAGTACGGGAATGTGCTCTTTGTGTTGCATGCGCTTTCCTCCTTGTCTCCACTGCTTCATCCCATTTTTGCAGCACAATCAGAAAGAAAAAGAGCATTTAGCACTTTACTTCCGGAAGAGGAGTCTCATACAAATCCTTCTTTTCCATGTTGTTGCATTTCTGGAAACAACACTAGGAGGAGGAAGATGATGATGGAGTTTTGCAAGAAGTTGATGATGGAGGTTCTTAGAGTCACCCCAGGGGAAGGATGGGAAGGAAGCATGGTTGGACAGAAAGGGCCATGGAGAAGCAAGGCAAACTCCAGGCAGTATCTCAGGTCGGCCCCACAGCGGGTTCTGGAGACGGGGCCAGCCCCTGAGGCTCTCCCAGTGGGGGAAGGAGCATGGAGTCCTCAGAAACACTCTTTCCTCAGGCATTGCACGTGGGTCTCCCCAGAAACCAGGTGTTTCCTCTTTAGCCGAGGCAGTCGCTCGGGCAAGTCTCTGGGCAGCGCCACCCACTGTCAGAGACCTGTCCTGGGTCTGAGCAGCCTTCGCCTCCACTGTGTGACACTCAGACCCACATTTTTGTGTAGGCTCTGGGGAGAGCTCCTTCTGGGCGGGCGTCACGACACTGGAGGACTCTGGAGACAGAGGTGAGTGACTGAGCAACTCCCTTTGCCCCCTGACCTGGCTGCTCTTGTCCCTGCATTCTTCCTCCTCTGCCAGCTTTTTTGGATGGCTCTTGGCACCAGGGGCTCTTCTGCTGTGCAGGGTGGGTGACCCGCTGACCTGTTCTTGTCATTGGGGAGTCCAGCTGGATGTAGTCGGGGAAGTTATCTTCTCTGTCTTTCACTTGGTCTGCGCTGTCCACGTGGGTGTGCCACGCAGTTCGCCAGGAGAACCTGCTTGTAAGGGTGATGGTTGAGAGCTCGCTCGTGCTGCCCTGGAGACTTGCCCCCTTTCCATGAGTCCATGCCCCTCCAGGCTATCCATGCTCGGGTCAGGGCTGAGCCAGGCCAGTGTCCCGGGATAGCAGTCCCCGCAGCAGTGGTCTGACAGAGACTGCCTTGGGGCTGGGTGCCCCGGACTCCTTATTCCCAATACTCGCTTCCCTGGTCCCCCAGGACTTGGTCCTAGGATGCTTGCCAAGGCTCTGCTGCTGCTTGCCCCTCCCTCTGTTACCCTGTAGGTCTAATCCTTCTGGAGGGACCTCAAACTGCACTCTCCCGTTTCCCTGTCTGTGTGCTGCTTTCTCTGTGGGGGTCTTCAAAATTACTTCCTTGATCATCAAACTGGGTAACTCTTACATTTAAAAAATTGTTACACTTACAATAACTTCTTTTAGGTTTTTAAATCTTTAAGAATACCTATTTTATATTCTGTACTTAATTATTTCAACATCTGTAATATTTGCCTGATTCCGTAATTTGTTACTTTTAGGTTTGAGAGAGAACTTTTATGGATGTATGAGAAAATTTCTTGTTTTTAAATCATTTCTCATTGAGTTTCTTTGAACTTTGATAATGAGAACTCTTTCAGGACTATATTCCTTTAATCTTTATCTTTGAGAATCCTAAGATTTGGAAAGGCTTTTTATAATACTGAAGCTCTAAGAAAAGGACAGTATTTCTGACCATAAATAATTTTTTTAAACTAGGACAAAGCAAAATATAGATAAATTATAAAATAAACAAATTCAAATCAATGGAATAGAAAACTAATTCCAATACAAATGACAGTTGAAGAGCTGTATTTTTTATTTTAAAAATGCTTCTGAAATGAGAAAATGTAAAACGTCCAGGAGAAAAATAATGTACAAAGGATATAGATTTCTCATAGAACAAAAAAGAATTATAACTAGTCAAAAATATGTGAAAATTTATTCATTCTTTCCCAGTAAAAACAAGGACAGGATTGTAGGTGTGTGTGTGTGTGTGTGTGTGTGTGTGTGTGTGTGTGTTGTGTGTGTGTGTTTTATAGATTCTCATGTGACCAGAAGATAAAGAGATTATTATTTTTTCTTTAGCAAATTGCATGGCTTTTTTTTCCTTTTTTTTTTTGAATTGGAGTCTCACTCTGTCGCCCAGGCTGGAGTACAGTGGCTGCTCCCGGCCACCCCAGCCTCGGCCGCTGGGCTCCAGCGATCCTTACGCTTCAGCCTTCCAAGTAGCTGGAACTACAGGCGTGCGCTACCACGCCCAGCTAATTTTTTGATTTATTGTAGAGATGAGGTCTCGCCAAGTTGCCCAGGCGGGCCCCGAACCCGTGGGCTCAGGCAATTCACTCACCTCAGCCTCCCAAAGGTGTGGGATTACAGGCTGAGCCACCGAGCCCGGCTTTTTTCTTCTTCTTTTAACTTAAAACGAGTAGGACCACAAATACGTTATTGAATAGAAATGGTGAAAATGTACATCTTGCCTTGTTTCTGATCTTAAGAGAAAGGCAATCAATTATTCATTGTTAAGTATAATGTTAATATTTTAAAAAAATTATGCCTTTTTTAGTTTGACAATATTCCTTTCTCTTAGTTTAATGAGAGTTTTATCAGGAGTGGATGTTAAATATGGTGAAATGTGTTTGGCATCTGTTGGGATAGTATTGTTTTTAGACTGTTTATATAGTGAATTGCATTTATTGGTTTTGTAATTTGAAATGACCTTATTTCTGGAAACGAATTCCCTTTGACCACAATGTATTCTTTTTATGTACTACTAGATTCAATTTGCTAATATTTTGTCACTGGATATTTGTGTCTATGTTCATGGTGGATATTGGTTTATATATATTTTTTTCTTCATATAATGCCTTTGCCCGGTTTGGTGTCAGGGTATCAACGTAATTCTAGCCTTACATAAGTTGAGAAAGGTCTTCTATATTCTAATAGGCTTCCTGTAGTACTTATTTCTTTCTTTGATAGAATTTATAATGAATATATTTGACTCCAAAGTTTTATCTGTGGAGCGTTTTTAAATTATAAATTTAGTTTCTATAATAAAGGTTTTATCTGTTCTTTAATGAATTTTAGTAGTTTACGTCTTCCAAGAAATGTGTTCATTTAATCTAAGTAGTGAAATTCTTTTTTTTTTTTTTTTGAGTTGGAGTCTCACTCTGTTGCCCAGGTTGGAGTGCAGTGGCATGCTCACGGCCACTGCAGCCTCAATCTGCTGGGCTCCTTTGATCCTTCCACCTCAGCCTTCCAAGTAGTTGGAACTATAGGCATGCACTACCGTGCCTGGCTAATTCTTTCATTTATTGTAGAGATGAGGTCTTGCCAAGTTGCCTGGGCTGGTCTTGAACCTGCAGTCTCAGGCAATCCACTTGCCTCGGCCTCGCAAAGTGCTGGGATTATAGGCTGAGCCACCAGGCCCGACCAGTTATGAAATTCTTTAGCAAAAAGTTGCTTCAGTGTTTTCTTATTATGTGTTCAGAGCCTGTGGTTCTGTAGTGATGCCCCTTCTCTAGTAACATTGGCAATTTTTGTCTTCTCTTTTTTTTTTTTTTGTGGTCAGTCTCTAGTGCATGATCAGGTTTAATGTTCTTTACAAAGGACACATTTTTTATTCTGTTTTTAAAATTTGGTTTTGAAGTTCATTGATTTTGGGTCTAAGGTTTTCTTAGTGTTTGCTTTTGGGCTAACTGTACTTATTTATTTATTTATTTATTTATTTTTTGTTTCTTTCTTTTTTTTTTTTTTTGTTTTGAGTTGGAGTCTCACTCTGTCGCCCAGACTGGAGTGCAGTGGCCGCTCCTGGCCACCACAGCCTCGACCTGCTGGGCTCTAGCGATCCTTCCGCCTCAGCCTTCCAATAGCTGGAACTACAGGCATGCGCTACCACGCCCGGCTGATTTTTTGATATATTGTGGAGATGAGGTCTCGACAAGTTGCCCAGGCAGGTCTTGAATCTGCGGGCTCAGGCAGTCCACTCACCTCAGCCTCCCAAAGGCGCGGGATTACAGGCTGAACCACCGAGCCCGGCTATTTTTTCTTGTTTCTTAAGGTAGAATCTTGTATGGTTGGTGTGAGACATTCTTTTGCTTTCCTTTTTTTTTTTTAAAGGTGGCAAAGCAGGATTTATCGAGAGAACAGAAATGCTCCCAGAGTAGGAGGGGACCTGAGGGGGTTGCCCTCTTTTGCTTTCTATTGCAATTATGTAATAGTATACATTACCATGGAGATGCGTTTATTACATCCCAAAAGTTTTTGCATTTGATGACATGTTTTGCATAAAAGAATGAACATAGTAGGACCGGGACTTCTATTCCTTAGAAAGGTCTACTTGAAAGGCTGGCCCTTGACAGTCATCTGGGGATTCAAATACCACCCTTCTCTATCTAGCATGGATGACTCCCTGTGCTTGGACGGTTTGTGCAGACATTATGGTTTGTGCTGAGCACTTGCCTCTCTTCTGGAAATCTGGAATTTGGTATGTGCCAGACAGAGTTGCCTGTTTGACCAGCCCGAAAAGAAACCCTGAATGCTGGTTTTCTAATGTGCCATTTTACACAGAAACATTACACACATGTTGCTGCATTTTTGTTGCTAGCGGAGCTGCACTCTGTGAACCATCATGGGAGTATGAGACCATGGGGAAGCTTGCACGTGGCAGCCTCCAGACTCTGCCTGTGTCTTTCCTCTCTGACCCAGCGACACATCTCATCATATTGCTGTAATGCACCTTAGCCATGAATACAGCTCTACATCTAGCCTCTGCATCTCTATAAGGACTCCCCCAACATATGGGTGTTCTTGGCAGTGTCACAAAGCACATGTTCACCTAATTAAAATATTTTCTGTTTTTCTCTTTGATTCCTTCAAGGACACATGTGTTACATAGAAGTATGTAGCTTACTTTCTGAGTATTTGCGAATACTTAGATATTTGTTTTTAGTTTAATTCTGTTGTGAATGGAAACATACTTGACATAAGATCATCAATCATTTTACATTTATGGAAATCTGTTTTATGGTCCTGAATGTAGTGTATCTTAGTGATTTTTTAAGTGCTCCATGTGCACTTAAAAATGTGTCTTCTAGACAGGGCTGCATGCAGTGACTGGAGACTGGCTTCCTTGGGTCCCTGCCCTGTCCTGGTCTTTACTGGACACCTGGCAAGGCTGTCTAAGGGAACATGTGAGGGAGTGAGATTTTCTGCCTCGTGAGCCAGGCTCCAGACTTCCAAAGGTGTCTTGCTAACTGAAGTTGTTAAAATGTTGGTGGCTTCCTCCCAGCCTGCTTTATAGCAGAGCCTCCTCCTCCCAAGCTCTGCTGCCAATGAAACCTTTTCATCTTATCTTCCTTTAGAGGACCCTTCTGCTCTCTGGAATTAATTCACTCTGTTGCCTTCAAGGCTTCATCCCTGACAGACTCAAGTTAATTCATGGTTTTATAACTATCTGACATTTTCTTACCATTAGGGTGGGCACAAGTGCTTCCTTTTTTTTTTTTTTGAGTTGGAGTCTCACTCTGTTGCCCAGACTGGAGTGCAGTGGGCGTTCCTGGCCACCGCAGCCTCGACCTGATGGGCTCCGGCGATTCTTTCACCTCAGCCTTCCAAGTAGCTGGAACTACAGGCGTATGCTACCACACCTGGCTAATTTTTTGATTTATTGTAGAGATGAGGTCTCGCCAAGTTGCCCGGGCGGGTCTCGAACTCGCGGGCTCAGGCAGTCCACTTACCTCAGCCTCCATTTCCATATCCTGTATACATACCTAAACTTAACCAAAAATAAATAATCTATCCCAACTTTTTGCTCTTACATTTTAGTAACTCTGCACTTTACATCATTTGAAACAGGGAGTGCATGAAGAAGGTGAAACACACACAAGGAAGTTACACACATACTTGTCCACACTCATGCACATGCAAAAATGTCAGTTCAGTTGTAAACCTTAGGATTCTGAAAAGCCTCCAGGGATAGGAGTACTGAATACATTGACACCTAATATGTAACAGGCTCTAAAAATACATGAATTAATGAGTAATCCAAGAAAATACAAACCCAAAATAGACCCCCTCTATACATCCACACACCCACCCATATAAACAGAGAGAGAGAGGGAGCACTTTACTTTTGACAAAAATGCCAACTGTTTTTTAACCAAAGAATGTAACCATGGTCAAAGACTAGAATTAGTTATGTGTTCATCTTGAATAAAGTTAGGAAGTTGTGAGTTTAAATATATCAATTTTTTTAAACAAATATGTTCGTAACAAAAGTTATTGCTATATATCTGTATAGCCATTATTATTATATGTATTCAGCCGTAACCTTTATAAATGTGTTATAAGGATGTTCTAATATATGACAAACAAACCATAATAAGAAAAGTACAGTGGCTTCTTATATAACATAATGCATAAAATAAAATCAAGGCATGGTCAGTTGTCTTTTGAGTACATATTATTATAGCACATAGTGACTGTCAGAGGTTCAGTGGTAGAAACGGGTTCTCCTGCCACTGTTATTTTCTTCTGAGATGAGAAAGCTGTGACTTGAACTAGGAATGAATGTGAAGAGTTGGGTAAAACATATTTGAAGGCTACAGTGTCGTGGATCTGGTGTTTGTGGTATGCTTATCAGTGAAATAATTAGAGGCAATTTATTTTTAAGGTAAATATGAGAAATAAATAATGAATCTTTTGAAGTGGAGATTTCTATTAAGTCTCTAAATCTTAATTACAAAGTAAACATGTGTTTTGAGTTATCGAGACTTGTACTTGATGAGGAAGAGAAGCAGATTATTTTGCACACTGTTGACACTTTGATGTAGCTATTAAAAGTGATGAGCTTTTGAATGGTTCTCGATATGCATGTTATCTTTGGAATGACTGAGAGAAAGAGTCCAAGGTTTTATGAGAAAACTTGAAAGCTAGTGATTTTCCTTGCTTTCCCTACTCTGTCTCTGCTTTCCTTTCTTCATTCCTTTTTAACATTTGGTAGTTTCAGAGTTTAGCTGAAAGCTTGCCAAAAGAGTGACAATACTCAGGTCTGTATGTAGGCTCCTCAAAAAATGTTCTTCAAGGATTTTTTGAACACTAAAATAATGCAAATTATTACCCAGTTCATTCCAGAACTAATCTGAGATAAACATCATTTGCAAATGTTAGTCTTCTCTAAATGTTTAGGATCATGGTGGCACTTGCTATTAATCGCCCAGCAGTGTCCCTCTGCCTACTTTGAAGTTCTCGTCTTTTTTTTTTTTTTTTTTTTGAGTTGGAGTCTCACTCTGTTGCCCAGGTTCTAGTGCAGTGACACGCTCCCGGCCACCACAGCCTCGACCTGCTGGACTCCGGCGATCCTTCTACCTCAGCCTTCCAAGTAGCCGGAACTACAGGCACGCGCTACCACGTCCGGCTAATTTTTTGATTTATGTAGAGATGAAATCTCGCCAAGTTGCCCAGGCGGGTCTCAAACCCACGGGCTCAGGCAATCCACTCACCTCGGCCTCCCAAAGTGCTGGGATGATAGGCTGAGTCACCGAGCCCTGCCTGAAGTTCTCTTCTGAAGCCGGTGAGCACGGCTCGCAGGCCCCCACCTCAAGACCCCCAGTCCTACTCCCTGCCTGCCCCAGTGCTGTCTCTCTTCTCTACCTCCCCTCCACTCAATTTACCCAGCAGAACAGTAAAGGGGAGTTTTGCTCTCCAGAGGCAACCTCATCCAAGGCAGAGAGGGCCCCTGGTGAACTCCAGGAAGCTCAGTCTCCTCCTGGGAAATGCTGAGTTCATCTCAAGGTATTCCTCAAAGACTTGGAGATGGGAGCCCCACCTGGCAGACACTGTTCTAGAAACCTACTCCTTTCTTCTTCTGCTGTCTTTGATGCTGCTTCCTATACCACCGCCTACAGTAATCACCTGTGTTCACAGTCGCCTCTAAGATTCTGATGTGGTTCACAGCTTGTAACTTTGACTCCCCCTTTTCTCCATAGTGACCACCAAATCCTCTACCTCTCCTTTCTGGGTCCGCTGCCTCCACCTGATTTAAGGCACCAGTACTCTACACTATGTAATAACCAACAGGTTCACTCCCACTGGTGAACTTTGAATCCATATTGCTTACTGGTCCATTTTGGCTTGTCAGCCTTCAGTCAGAACTCATCGTCTTGGTGCTTTAACCTTACTGATGGCTGCCCATTGCATCTAGGAAGAGATCCAACCCTTCCCATTTCTTATGGTCTGTAAGCCTTACCAAGATCAGAACCTTCCTTCCCAACGTCATGTCCATGAGCTCATTTCCTTCCACCCTCCTCAGCCTCCATTCTGTTTCCCCGAGGATGGCAGAGTCTTCCCACCTGGAGCAACCTCCCCTCTTCAATAACTGATATTGACATCTCTTTCATCTCAGCTAACAGGTCATTTCTGAGAACAGACTTCTCTAAACACTTCATGTGAAATAGCTGCTATTGTTTACAACATCACCCTACTTACTGATTTCATGAAGCATATCAAAATCAGTACCTGTCTTGTGTGTATATTTGTTTCCTTGTTGATTGTATGTGACCCCACTGTAATACAGAGACATACTCAAGATGGTTGATTCACCTGACTTGGTGAGTGACCACATATGGCCAGGGAAGGAGAGAGGGGATGATGACCATCTCCTGCTTTAGGTGACAGGGTATCTGGCATGCACTTCCTTAGCTGAGAGGCTGAGCTGTGGAATGGTGCTGCAGGCAAAAGGAAGTATCTATTCTCATGCTTTAAAATGGCTCAGCAAACTTGGAAAATAGTGGAGAAAAACACATGAGTAAAAACAGCTCAGACATTACTAAAAGTTTTTTTTCCTCCATAATTTGAAATGATTACTTTTTCATTTATGTTTAATTAGTAAATATCGTCTGATATTTGTCATGGACAGTATCCAAAGTATTAAAGAGGAACAAGTCTCAAAAGTTAAATAAAAAGAGGAATTTGGGGGTGCTATAAACTTAATGAGACTTAGGTTTATTCTGCTTTTATGTTCATTTTCCACTCATCGACTAGTAAGGTAGGTCTTCTAGGTGACATTTCTCCACTTTGGATATGCCCTGTGTTCCTGTGATTAATGGTAGTCACATGTCCATTTGCTGACTAGAGCTGAAAGCCATTGGAAAATGATTTTTTGATACAGATTTTCTGACCCATGAGGATATTTTTCTGACCCATGAGTGTAGTGTGCAAGTGGAGGTCTTCTGTTGTGGATACAGACTAGTAGGTTCATTGGGAAGGATGATGGTGAGTTGAGAATCTGAGTCAGTCTCATGCTCTTGCTCATCAATCATGTTATCATGAGTAAGTCACTTACTGGGGCTAGAGGTTCCTCAACTATAAAGTCATTTATAAGGATGAACTTAGCTGATCATTTTATATTGGATTACTTAATATTATGTATTTATTTACTTATTTTATTTTATTTTATTATTATTTTTGTTTTGAGTTGGAGTCTCACTCTGTCGCCCAGACTGGAGTGCAGTGGCCGCTCCCGGCCACCGCAGCCTTCCAAGTAGCTGGAACTACAGGTGCGTGCTACCACGCCCGGTTAGTTTTTGATTTATTGTAGAGATGCGGTCTCGCCAAGTTGCCCAGGCGGGTCTCGAACCCTCAGGCTCAGGCAATCCACTCACCTCAGCCTCCCAAAGGCACGGGATTACAGGCTGAGTCACCGAGCCCGGCTTTTACTTATTTTAAATGAGCACTTGGTGTGTTGCCGGCTCAGTATATTGATGATTAAAAGTACGTGAGCTAGGAGCCCTGCTCTCCTTAATCAGAATCTCATGGGAAACATTGAAATGAATTTGGTTTTCATTTCAATGAAATGAAAATCAAATGGAAATAGAATAGAAATTGACATCAAAATATTACCATGAGCTCAGAGTGGCTGGCTGGTATACTGGCTTTTTGAGGTGGAGAATATGGGTCTGATTTGTGGTGTGAGGTAATTTCTGTGGTGTAAATACTTCTATAGTGACTGATTTCAGACTACCAGTGGTTTAATGACCAGTTTGCAGCATTCCCTAATATCTACCAATGCTCTCGTCCATGCTGGTGCACTGATCGAGTCAATGACATAATTGATTATATAAGAAGTTAGACTCTAGGGACAAACTCAGCACAAACATTGTCATAATTATTCTCATGGAAACAAAGTTGGGTTTGAAGGATGAATAGGAGCTTCCTGGTCATGACCCCCAGCTCACCGTTGTTGACCTTTTTGGTTACCGTATGTCTTTGTGATTGTTTACTTAACAGCTCCTTATGGTGACCTGTCTGCTTTCCTTGTTAGGAGCTGGGAGATTGTCGTGGACTTACCTGGTTGTTTTGTTACTAACGAATACCTTCCTCACAAATGATTTTAGAAAACTTGTTCCATTGTTTTCGGTCTTTTTTCTGTTCACCTTTTAAAAGACATTTTCTTTTCTCAAAACTGGGAACAAATCGGTCCTACTTGTTATGCAAGTGTGTGGGTATCTTTCAAACAGCTGCTAGAGTGGTTTTCTATTTGAAGACCAAGATGTGGGGTACAAGTGAGGATTAATTACGTAAGTAGGCTGTATGCAGGTGAAGTTTGGGCTTCTAACTGGCCCTCACTCCTCGTGGTAGTAGACCAGGTACCCTTCATGTTGTCATGTGCCTGGCATACTTCTTCCTTCCTCTCTCCCCTAGCAGTGCCCAGGGACTGCTGATCCCCCACTTGTGCTATTGTGACTAGTGATCAGGACCCACTTATGAGTGAGATCATGTGGTATTCAGTTCTTTGTTTCTGTGATAAGTCACTTAGTATAATAGTCTCCAACTCCATCCAATTTGCTGTGAAGTTCATACTTTTGTCCTTCTTCATGGCTGTGTAATATTCCATCATGTGTATTTTCTTTATCCAGTCTACTTTTGATGGGCGGTATGGCTGGTTCCATGTTTTTGCTATTTTGAGTGGTATGGCAATAAACATGTGTATGCAGGTATATTTTTTGTAAGATGGCTTGAGTTCCTCTGGGTATATTCCCAGTAGGGGGATTGCTGGCTCATATGGAAGGTCAATATCTAGTTCTTTTAGAAATCGCTTCACTGTTTTCCAAAGAGATTGTACTAGTTTGCATTCCCACCAGCAGTTTAGAAGCATTCCCTTTTCACCATATCTGCACCAGCATCTGCTGTTTTTTGATGTATTAAAGATGGCCATTCTTATCAATATTAGGTGGTATCTTATTGTAGTTTTGATTTGCTTTTATTTGATGATCAGTGAGGCTGAGCATTTTTCATGTGTCTGTTGGCTGCTTGTATGTCATCTTTTGAGAAGTGTCTGTTCATGTACTTTGCCCACATTTTAGTGGTTTTTTTTTTTCCTTTTACTTCATTTGAGTTCCTTGTAGATGTTGAATGTTAGTCCTTAATACATAATTTGCAATTTTTTTTCCATTCTGGGGGTTGTCTCCCCATTCTCTTGATGGTTTCTTTTGCTGTGCAAAAGGTTTTCATTTTGATGAGGTCCCACTTGTGTATCTTCCTTTTGTGGCATTTGCTTTGGAGACTTGGTCAAGAATTTGTTGCCCACTCTGATGTGCATAAGGGTGAAGATCTTTTAACTCAATGTCATATTTGTAACTTTTTAAAACATTGAAAGTCCACAGAGCACTAAGACTTTGTAACAAAGTTATCACTGAAAGTTAAAGAAAGGGAATACTTTGATTTATAATATATTAAACAACTTTATGAAATAATTGTGCCACTTTTTAAAGAATTAGGTGGCTAAAACAAAGAATTAACTAGATACATTTTTATTCAAAATTTCTAGTGGAAGAAATTTTTTAGAAGACAGATTATTTAATATAGAATTTTATGCTTTCTGAGTTGCTTCTATTACTTTCATGTTACTTGTATGCTTTAATTAAAGCCAGTCTCAAATCCGGAATATATCATCCTCTTTATTTTTTTTTTTTTAATTTTTAAAAATTTGGATACACCTTTTTATCTTTTATTTTTATTTTTTTATTTTAAAGATGTGGGGTACAATTCAGGGTTAGGTATACAAACATTGATTATGCAGATACCCTTGTTGATGAGGTATACCCCTCCCTCCCCTAGCAGTTTCCCTCATTCTACAAAAAAGATACCTGCACACGTATGTTAGTTGCAGCTCTATTAACAATAGCAAGCCGGGCTCAGTGGCTCAGCCTGTAATCCCACGCCTTTGGGAGGCTGAGGTGGGTGGATTGCCTGAGCCTGTGGGTTTGAGACCCGCCTGGGCAACTTGGCGAGACCTCATCTCTACAGTAAATCAAAAATTAGCCGGGCGTGGTAGCGCACACCTGTAGTTCCAGCTACTCGGAAGGCTGAGTCGGAAGGATGGCCAGAGCCCAGTAGGATGAGCCTGCAGTGTCCGGGAGCGGCCGCTGCACTCCAGTCTTGGTGACAGAGTGAGACTCCAACTCAAAAAAAAAAAAATAATAGCAAAAACATGGAACCAAGCATGTTGCTCATCGAAGCTGGACTGGATAAAGAAAATGTTATTTGCAGCTATCCTCGTTATTTATAGTTAATTCTTTTTTAGATTTTGTTGTTGAGTTGGAGTCTCACTCCATCACCCAGGCTGGGGCGCAGTGGCATACTCATGGCCACCCCAGTGTCAACCTTTTGGGCTCCAGCAATCCCTGTGCCTCAGCCTTCCGAGTAGCCGGAACTACAGGCGTGCACTACCATACCCAGATATTTTTAAATTTTATTGTAGAGATAAGGTCTTGCTACGTTGCCCAGCCTGGTCTTGAACTTGCGGACTCAGGCAGTCCACTCCCCACGTCCTCCCAAAGTGCTGGGATTACAGGCTGAGCCACCGAGCCCGGCCCTGTAGTTAATTCTTAATCATAGGTGCCCTTCTAAACCAGTGCTACTGTGGTACACATGCCAGGATCAAGTGTTCAATTACAACTCTTTCGTAGGATTCCTCTTTATAGGTGAACAGATGAGAGAAGATGAATTCATAGTAAACACCAAAAAGAATAAGTTTCCTTGGGTAAAGTAAAAGACATCTGATGATGAATAATTCATGGAAAAGATTTTGTTTCCGATGGATCTGGGTGAAAGTTATTACCACAAGGAAATACAGTGTTTATAAGCCATTGGGACTCTACCAGAAATTTGGAAAACAATACGTTTTGTATGTTGATACCCACATTTTCATCTTCTGTTTCATATTTAAACTGAACACAAGGTGAAGTTTGGAGTAATCATTTTACCAAGAATACAGTGACTTCGTCAAAGCTCATATTTTGCTATATGATATGTTTCTGAAATTTTAGCTCCATATGAACCATCTAATATGTTTAAATACAGTATAATAAGTAGATGGGATTATGTGGGTGAATATCCGTGTGTGTGTGTGTGTGTGTGTGTGTGTATGTGTGTATACTTAAGGGAAGGGATGACTATATCCCTTGTTTTAATATTTGACATCACAGAACACTTTTAGTTTTCCTTGAAAAACATTAACAAGTGACATATTAAAGGATAGTAAATTATTTACCAGATTCGTGTTGTCTGTACTATGCTTCTGGTACTAAGGACTTCATAAGTTGGTTTTTTTTCCCCTAAAGTGATGACTATGCTTGTTTATTTGTGCTGCAAGAGCATCAATACCTTAATAAATGTGATCTACAGAAAACTTTTGTTTCCAAATGCTACAGAATTTTAAGTTTGTCTTCAATGATTTATGTTAAAATTCTGCATTTCATTTATTAGGGAGGGTAATGTTGGTTAGTCCAGGGCCCCTGTGGACCTGATCAGGATACCTGGAGCACAGGGGAAATGGTCTCTATTTCCTCCAACATTTGTTAGTTGATTCCATTGCTGTGACCCTCATCATCTTTTTAGAGTGATACACAGGGATGTATGTTGCCAGCTCTGGAAAACAGAGGTTTATGCTTTTCTGGTGTCTTTTTTATTCTGGTGGTCAAAAGTCAAACTTTTACCTGACAGCTTTAAGCCTCAAGTTCCTCTTGCTATTTGGTTCATATTTACTAGGCACCTACTGTGCCTGATCGTAGTAATATGAGAGTGACCAAAAGGAAAAACAGTCCTTGACCACATGGATTTCACATTTAGGATGATAAAGGTGAACAGAATGAATTTAGCGACTCCCTAAAATTCTGCATGTTTCAACCGCATTAGGTGCAAGAAAGGAAAATTACAGGGGACTTGGAGGTGGGTGGTAGGGAATGCAGGTGTATGGAGACTTTGAGGACAGTGTGAGTAGGAGCTGAGCTGGGGGCGGAAGGAATACAAAAGCATTCCCAGCTGAAAGAGAAATCCAGATTTTATGCAGGACCTTGTGGGCCATTATAAGTATATTGCCACTCCTCTCAAGAGGCACTGGTTGTTCAACATTGTGTTGGAAGTCCTAGCTAGGGCAATAAGACAGGACAAGGAAATCAGGGGTATCCAAATAGGAAAAGAGGAAGTCAAGTTATCCCTCTTTGCTGATGGTATGATCCTAAACCCTCAAAAATCCAAAATAATCTGTCAAAACCTACTTGCACTATTGAAGGACTTTGGCAAAATCTTGGGGGTACAAAATAAAGGTGCAAAAGAGAGTTGCATTCTTTTTTTTTTTTGAGTTGGAGTCTAACTCTGTTGCCTAGACTGGAGTGCAGTGGCACGCTTCTGGCCACTGCACCCTTGACATGCTGGGTTCCAGCAATCCTTCCACTTCAGCCTTTCAAGTAGCCAGAACTACAGGCATGCGCTACCACACCCCGCTAATTTTTGATTTATTATAGAAACAAGGTCTCGCCAAGTTGCCCAGGTGGGTCTTGAACCCCAGGCTCAGGCCATCCACTCGCCTCGGACTCCCAAAGTGCTGGGATGACAGGCTGAGCCACCGAGCCCATCCGACAGCTGCATCTTATAAAACAGGCAGAGAACCAAATAAAAAGCACAATCCCATTCACAATCGCCACAAGAAAAACGTAATATCTCGGCATCTTCCTAACCAGAGAAGGGAAAGTAAGACCTTTACAATGGGTATTAACTTCTTAATAGACAACCCAATTAGGTAGCGCAATTGTTTTTTTCTAGTTTGTGGGGAAACTGAGGCAAAATGAAATTAAATGACTAGTCCAAGGTTAGAGCTAGTGACTTTCAGGGCTGAAACTTTAAACTTAGTAGACTCCATCTTGAATTTGAAATACTATTAACCACTCTCTATGCTGTTTCTCAGATACAATTTTTACTACCATTCAGTCCCATTCTTTTCATGATCAAAGTGTTTGTATTTAACTAGGAAGTGTGACCTTGAGCAAGACATGCAAACAAGTTACACACAAAAAAATAACTGCCTGTCCTCCTTAAGGATCAGCATTTTTGAGTAAATAGTAGTGGTTTGGATGATTTTCAGGCTGGCCAAAGTTTCACATGAAGTGTCCTGTTTATTTTTGTGGTATCTAATTTTTCTGTCTCCAGGCATGCACATATATGCATGTTCACACAAATGCACATAAATACATGCATATGCACACATATACACATGCACACACAAATGCATACACACACTTAGGCACGAGCTCATGCATACAGACACATATGTACCTCATACAAATGCACATGCACATGTATGCATGCAAGGCATGCTCACACAGGCATATGAATGCACATGTGTCCATGCATGTAAACGAATGCACACATGTGCCTCCACATGCAAGCACACAATACACTGATGCACATATATATGCATGCACACACCACACACATGCAACTGCACACACATGTGCCCCCCATAAACATGCATGTGCACACATGCACACACATATTCACACACACCACACACTTGCAACTGCATGCACACATGTACCTACCTGCTCATATGCACACATGACACATGAACACACGTATGCTCATGCACAAGCAGGTGGCATAAATGCACACACACATGCACACACATACACACGTCATGCACATATACACATGAGTACATGTCCATGCCTGCACACGAGTGCACACACATAAACACTGTCTTGCACATGCCCACACATATATGTGCACACTGACATGTGCACCACACACAAGTGCATATGCTCATGTTCACATATGCATATGAACACACACATGGTCACATACATGTACGCTCACTTGCATTTGTACACACAGGCATGCACACACATGCACATGAACACACATATCCTACATGCATATACATACACTTGCCCATGCACATACATCTCCAGGCTTTTTCTTGGGCCCGTCATTTTCTCATCAATAATCTTCAACCCTGAATTTCAGTCTTTCCATAAATTTATTAAGATTCTTCAGCTCTAATTAGAATCCTGGTCTTGTTTCCTTGTGTTTTTTTTTAAATTTATGCAAAAAATTACAGTCTACTTTATAGTATATGAGATTATTTTAAGGTGAAATAAGGCTTATAGTTACCAGTTACAGCAGTTTTTCCCCAGTTTTTCTTTCCTTTTTAAAAATTATTTTAAAGATGTAGAGTAAAATTCAGGATTAGGTATGTAAATGGCCATCATACAGGTGAAGTTTGGACCTCCCATTGATCCTCACTTTGCCTGGTTTGGGATCAGTTACCCTTATTGATGTTATGTGTTCCCACACTCCCTCCCTCCCCTGGCAGTGTCCTGTTACTGCCTGTCCCTTTCTTATAGTATAATGATAAATGTTCAGGATCCACTTATGAGTGAGAACATGTGGTACTCAGTTCTTTGTTTCTGTGAAAGATCACCGATATGACAGACTCTAAATCCATTCAAGTTGCTGTGAAGCCCATAATTTTGTTCTTTATGGCTGCATAATATTCCATCGTATATATGTTCCACTTTAAAAAAATCTATTCTGGCTGGGCTCGGTGGCTCAGCCTGTAATCCCAGCACTTTGGAGGCTGAGATGAGTGGTTTGCCTGAGCCCGCGGGTTTGAGACGTGCCTGGGCAACTTGGCGAGACTTCGTCTCTACAATAAATCAAAAACTAGCTGGCAGTGGTAGTGCGTGCCTATAATTCTGACTACTTGGAAGGCTGAGGTGGAAGGATCGCCGGAGCCCAGCAGGTCGAGGCTGCGGTGGCTGGGAGCATGCCACTGCACTCCAGTCTGGACGACAGTGTGAGACTCCAACTCAAAAAAAACAAACAAACAAACTCTATTCCACGCTCGATGGGCACCACCGTTGGTTCCATGTTTTTGCTATTGTGAATAGTGCTGCAATAAACATGCATGCACAGGTACCTTTTTTGTAGAATGATTTGAGCTCCTCCGGGTATATTCCCAGAAAGGGGATTGCTGGGTCATATGGAAAATCGATTTTTAGATCTTTCAGAAATCACCACACTGTTTTTCACAGAGGTCGTACTAATTTACACTCCCACCAACAGTGTAGAAGTGTACCCTTTTCTCCTCATCCTCTTTAGCATCTGTTGTTTTTTGAGTTATTAATGATGGCCATCCTGATTGGAGTTAGGTGGTATCTCAGTAAGGTTTTGATTTGCATTTTTTTGATGATTAGTGAGACTCAACATTTTTTCATGTAGCTGTTGGCTGCTTATCTGTTGGCTATCTGCTTTTGAGAAGTGTCTATTCATGCCTTTTGCCCACTTTTTAATAGGTCTTTTTTATTTTTTCTTTTTTGGCACGATTGAGTTTCTTGTAGATTCTGGATGTTAGGTCTTTGTCAGATATACAGTTGACAAATATTTTTTTTCCCATTCTGTGGGCTGTCTCCCCACTTTCTTGATGGTTTCTTTTGCTTTGCAGAAGCTTTTCTGTTTGATGAGGTCCCCTTGTCAATCTTTTCTTTTATGGCATGGGCTTCTAGGTTTGATCAGGAATTGGTTGCCTATTCCAATTTCTGTAAGGGTGTCTCCTACATTTTGAGGTTTTACATTTAGGTCTTTGATCCATCTAGAGTTTTTTTTTTTTTAATGTGTGGTGATTAGTATGGGACCTGTTTCAATCTTCTGCATGTGGTCAGCCAGTTTTCCCAGCACCATTTACCAAATAGGTTCTCCTCTCCTTAGTGGTTGTTGATAGAGACTTTGTCAAAGAGGAATTGGTTGAGTAATTGAGGTTTTGCTTCCGAAATCTCTATCCTTTTCCATTGGTCTGTAACAATACCAGGCTCTTTTGATTATTATAGCCTTATAATAATGTTTAAAGTCTGGAAGTATGATACCTCCTGCTTTGTTTCTTTTGCTGAGAATTGTTTTGGTTATTCATGATCTGGATGTTTCCTGCATATCCCCTGGCTATGCAGACAACACTGAGGCATCTCAGTCCTTTCCTCCTCAAGCCTTACTGCATGTGGGTCTATGGCATGTATGAAAATGCCTGGGTCTCTACAGTTTGCTTTTCTAGGTTGTGAGTAAAGTTGAACAGCTAATAGTGTACCAATGTGAAATACAGAATGCCATTCCAGTAAAAAAATCTTCACATTATGAGACTTGTCTCCTAATCACTGTTTATATTAAAGTCAGCAGCTCATACAGTGGGTTTCATAAAAAAGTGATACTGGTCAGGTGTGGTGGCTCAGGCCTGTTAATCTCAGCACTCTGGGAGGTTGAGGTGAAGGGGGATTGCCTGAACCCACTGGGCAACTTGGCAAGACCTCATCTGTACAATAAATCCACAAAATTAGCCAGGTGTGGTAGCGTGTGCCTGTAGTTCTGGCTACTTGGAAGGCTGAGGCAGAAGTATCACCAGAGCCCAACAGATCAACGCTGGGGTGGCCCTGTCTCGCTGACTTGGTGGCTGTGGGTATCCCCTCCCCTGCCTTCACCAGAACCATGGCTCAGTTTTTGATTGTGAACTTCATCACTTATAACTGAGTCTCACCTAGATTGGAAGTCCCAAGGCACAGAGAGTGTGTTTTCCAGATCTTCCACTCATCCTCGGAGACTCAAGCTGGACACATGGTAGCTGAATTGAGGTTTTCAAGAGCTAGAATGAAGTCTGGTCTGCACAGTGGCCTGGGATTTTAAATACTCGTGGTCCTTCCAGACATGCATGGTAGAAAAAAATAGCAAAGAAGAGAGAACTCTAGGAAACTGGGGGTCATTGTGAAGCCAGAGGGAAGAATGGAGATCACTGAGGCAATGAAAGCTCTACCCCAAAGAGAGAAAGTCTGTGTAACAAAGGATTATTAGAAGCTGCAAAGGTGACATGATGCTGCCGGTGCTGACTAGTATGCTCTGGTTCCATCTCAGTGCCGCCGAGGCCCCTGTCTGCCCAACTGTGTTCCAACAGCACTGCATTTCAGTAGGCATATGGGCAGGTGCCTCTGCTTTTCTGATCTCACCCTTTAAAGGAATCACTCTCAGCACTGAGCCCACAATGTGTGTTCTCAGGCCAAATCTGAGTACCCCATTCTTCTCTCTACTCCTCGGTGGTTGCCGTTGCCCCAGGAGGAAATTCGAGCCCTTGGGCACATGTCAGATCCATTGATCATTAGCTCTGCTTTTATGTCTTTGGCGAATCTGAAGTGTCACATGATTGATTTTTCTTAGAAATCATCTGAGAACATATTGAGAGCAGGAAGGGGTTCAAAAAATCAAAATGTGCTTCTCACCATAGGACATCCCAGCTGTAGAGCCTGGAGCACCTGGAGGTGTGGAGGCAGGGATGCATGCAGGAGTCACTTATGCATGCGGGAGTCACTTCGGGTGCAACCCTTGAGGTGGCAGGTTCTGGGCTAGGGCCCCCTGAGGTGGCTCTGGCCCTGTGGTCCTGCACACCGGCAGGACCCAAATCCATGTTGGGAAGGACCGAGGGCAGTCTGCCTGTCAGAGGGCGGCCTCACTTGGTGGTTCATAAGTGTGCCTGCCCCTCATCATCACCATATGGCCAGGTGGCAGATGTCCTAGGAGCCACAGTCCTCTTGTTTGACATTCCAAAATTGGAGGTCATTAAATCACACTTCAGGGCTAGGGATACCTGTGTGGACCAAATGTACTTTTGGAGAAGAAAAATGAGAAGCAGCCCTACTTGTAGAGCAAAAAAATGAAAACAAAAGGCAGAGCCCTCATGTCTTTTAGTTATGGAAATAGGAAGTCCATAGTCCTTTTGCTCGGGGAGGGGCCTCTCGTACCTGGGGAGGGGGACCACAAATCCTGTTGTGGGAGACCTTTCATTTTGTTCATTCCTCTGTGGCTGGAACAGGATCTATGCTGTTGGCTGGTGACCGTACCTGGTGCTCCCTTCCCCTCTGACGTGTGTCATCCCTCTCCCACCTGCTGCCTCCTGCATCCTCCTGTCTGGGACCACGTGCACCTCCTGAGCACTGTGTGCTGCCATTGCATTGCTGACTGTACAGCATTGAAATCACCGCTTTGTTTGGCACATCTTGCAATAGTGGATGGCATCTAGGAAGGCATTCTTTTTTTCCCAACATCTAAGAACAGTGATGAATCACTAAAAGGTTCTGAACAAGGGAAGGGTGGATGAAGATTACATTGTTATGGTACTGTCAGGAAACAGAATATCCAGAGATACTGTGTCCCTTGACAGGAAACAAAACATTCAGTTTTCAGTTCTTGAACCCATACCTTAAGTATGCAAGTCTAATGCTTATTTTATTGCAGGAGAGCACAAATTTTATTATCAGGATTTAACAAAAATTGACATAAACCTTTTGCTCCTTTACACAGTTCTCTTTAATAACATCAGAAAGAGATGTTATGGGCTACACAATTTTCTGGGAGAGATTTTCTATGCAGAAGTTTATTATATGCCCATTTTTTCATCCCTCTAACTTTTGTTCCTTTTTTCCCCAATCACTTACATCTGTGAAGATACAAAATCCAATCTTCAAGTGTTGCCAGAAAACCAAATATATATAAATTACTTTCATTCTTAGACACAATCTGGTTTCTATAAAAACCACACACTTTCTCCTAAAGAAAACATCTCCAACACCCAAGAGTAATTGCCTTTTTTTAAATGAATATGTATCAGGTTCCATAAAAGAAAGTCTATGGAGACACATGTGCCTACTTTTATTAAACTTAAAGACTAGTTAATTTTTTTTCTTTTCGGCAATATAGACACTGGCAAGAAAGGCTTTTATGCTGGAGCAGTTTCGGCAATTAAGACAGTTCCTTCCTCTCAAATAGAGTGGCTTGTGTGAGCTCACAGATTGTCTTTTTTCTTCAGAGTTGACCTTTTCTTTTCTAGAAAATGGGCAAATTCTCAACCTGAATGTTGGTACTGCTGCTAGTAAAAACCATGATGCCCTGTTCTGAGTGAGCTTCCACTGTGTCATATAGATGCCCCAAAAGATCCAATCCTCAAACCAAGGCCATTCTGCTTTTCACATTTAGAGGATTTGTGCAGAATAACTTTATTTTAAGAGAGAAATAGACTGCTGTGTAACTGGTATCGCAGAACTTATTTGACTTTCTCTGTGGTTAATTTTTGGTAATTTTTTGCTTCCTACAGTAAATAAGTATCCCCTTCTTCTGTATAGGACTGTCTGGGAACAGTTTACCTAAAGGATCCCATGCTGGTTGGCTTTTTGCCCTAACCATTCTTTTTTGTTTGTTTGTTTGTTTTGAGTTGGAGTCTCACTCTCTCGTCCATACTGGAGTGCAGTGGCATGCTCCCGGCCACCGCAGCCTCAACCTGCTGGGCTCTGGCGATCCTTCCACCTCAGCCTTCCAAGTAGAAGTAACCGGAACTACAGGCGTGCACTACCACACCCGGCTAATTTTTGATTTATTGTAGAGATGAGGTCTCGCCAAGTTGCCTGGGTGGGTCTTGAACCCTCAGGCTCAGGCAATCCACTCATTCTCGGCCTCCCAAAGTGCTGGGATTACAGGCTGAGCCACTGAGCCTAGCCTAGCCACTCTTTGAATGGGCGTAAATGTTTCTACTATATTCTGAAGCCTCAGAACTATTTGCGTTAATTTTCTTGCAAGAATAATTAATATTGAGGCAGAATTATTAATATTAATAACTGCTTTCCCAATTTTATAGACAAAAAAGAGAAAATACATGGAAGAAGAGCATTGTGTTTAGAGACTCAACCCTTTTTTTTTCCTGAGAAGAAATGCTCAGAAAAGAAGAGGAAAGAGAAAAAGTATATTTTATTTACTTGTTTTCATTATTTCCAGGGAAAAATATATAAATTTCCCACAAATATTAATATTTATGAATGAAGAGAAGGACACCAAGAGACAACGTGAGATCCAGGAATTCCACACTTGCCACCTGTCCATTTTCCTGCCCCAGTGTTATGCAGCAGGTTTGGGAAACAGCATGGACGTGCAGCTGTGGCTTGGGAGAGTTTATGCAGGCTCTAATCGGGTTGTTTGGGATGCAGTGACAAAAGGAAATTTACCCTTTGGAAAAGGGAAAATCTCACATGGAATCAGGTTTCTGTTTTCATTTTTAGTGTTTGAAAAGACACCCCTTTACAGAATGGACCTAGACTGAATCAGGGATTATGTAACTTTAAATAAATAGTGTTTCCCATGTAGAATTTGGCAAATGTTTGAAAGACATTGTCATAGATGGCTAAGAGAAAATAGTTCAGTTGAAATATTCATGGAGCTGTCTGGACAGCTCAGGGTTCTGTAGTAGGAAGGAACTGGTCAACTGAGGTGGAACCTAATGCTGGCATGTTTTTTAATAATACGAACTCATCCTAGAACAAGTGCTCCATACCTTATTGCTGAATATCACTACAGTCACCTTTGAAGTCCTTCCCTTGGGAAGCTATAAACTGATGCCAGCACCGAGTCCACCCATCAAAGCAATTTGGGAACTCTTTTCCTAGAATGGCCATCAAAGCTGTTCTCTTATTACCCTTTATGTTCTGAATGTCATCAAAATGTTTTCCTTCCAATATTTTCTTTATCTTTGGGTAAAGAAAAAGTTACTGGGAGCCAGATTAGGTGAGTAGGGAGGATGTTCCAATGCGATTATTTGTTTACTGGCTAAAAACTCCCTTACAGACAGAGCTGTGTCAGCTGGTTCATTGTCGTGGTGCAAGACCTCCTTCGGGACCATTTTGCACACACCTTTCTCATGCTGATGTTTTCAGTTAAGATCGTCCTGTTTCTCTATAGATTTTTTTTTTTTTTTTTTTTGAGTTGGAGTCTCACTCTGTCACCCAGACTGGAGTGCAGTGGCCGCTCCCGGCCACCGCAGCCTCTACCTGCTGAGCTTCAGCGATCCTTCCGCCTCAGCCTTCCAAGTAGCTGGAACTACAGGCGCATGCTACCACTCCCAGCTCATTTTGATTTATTGTAGAGATGAGGTCTCGCCAAGTTGCCCAGGCGGGTCTCGAACCCGCGGGCTCAGGCAGTCCACTCACCTCAGCCTCCCAAAGGCGCGGATTTACAGGCTGAGCCACCGCTCTATAGATGTTTATTTGGTCTGCCATGTCAGCCATATGACTTATGACTTTGATGCATAGTTCAACAAATTTTTGTTATGTTTTTGTCAATTCTGTTCATTACTGGCTGTCCTGACCTTTCTGCATCAGTGATGCTTTCTCTCCCCTCAGAAAAACATTTACTCCATTCATATACTGCTGTTTTCCTCATGGTATTATCCCCATAAACTTGGACTAACATGTCTCTGATTTTATTTCCACTCTTGCCAAGTTTAACAAGAAATTTAATGTTTGTTCGTTGATCTAATTTAAACACCAACGTTCTCACAATGACAGCTCTGATGGCTATTGCAGAAGGAGAGTTCCCAAATTGCTTTGATGGGAGGTCTAGGCGCTGGCATTGGTGCATAGCTTCCCAAGGGGAGTACTTCAAAGGTGACCATAGTGATATTCAGCAATGATGTATGTAGTTCTAGGATGAGTTCAGAAACTTAATTGTCAGACTATGTAAACGTCCTTAAAGACTGTTAGTGATTTTGTGAAAAATCCAGGGAAAATTGCTTCATTAGCAATGGAACTTTTTTTTTCTTCCTTTGATAGAGAATTCATTCTTTTAGCAGAG
The DNA here is from genome assembly GCA_027257055.1 of Cephalopachus bancanus. Lineage (NCBI taxonomy): Eukaryota > Metazoa > Chordata > Mammalia > Primates > Tarsiidae > Cephalopachus > Cephalopachus bancanus. Next base: position 1,486,836 of record JAPVLO010000055.1, read on the forward strand.
AAGACAAAATGTAGCGGTGTTCTAATTAAAGCACAGATTGTGTTGTTTAAAGAAAATGTCCTTGGCAATCCAGGAAAATAGAACATGTTAGGAAAACCAATAAACATTTAGCATTTTTAGAGAACATAACTAGGGGCTAAATTATTTAGAACATTCCCAAAATACAATAGCTTTTTTCTATAACTTCATGGATTAAGATGACTTTCTTGCAACTCCGTCAATGAGTAATGTATACTAAGACACACTCACATATACATGTATTTACAAATAATATTCTGACACGTATTTGAAATATCGCTTACGTAGTTAACATATGTCAGGTACTGGAGAAAATGCAAAACTTGTAGAAAATATGATCTCTGTCCTCCAGGTGGTTGCCATCTACCTGGGCAGGGAAAGCATACCTGAAATGACAGCAGGTGATAACAGACAGAATGCAGTCAGCTGCTCAGCCAGTAGGTCCTGGAAGCTGGGAGGTGAGAGGAGCTAGCTAGATATGCTGAACCCGGAATGGTTGTCGTGATTGTCTGAGCAGGAGAACCCAGGCCCAATGGCACACATTTAAGTCCAGCAAGAGAATTGCATACTGGAAGGTATGGGGGACAGAGTATATGGTCCTCAAAGACACCCATGGCCTAATCCTGCACTGGGGACACATTTCCTTAAGCAGAAAAGAGGATGCAGATGCGGTGAAGTTAAGGCCCCTGGTGGGGGATCACCCTGGACTATCTGGGCCTAATGCTCTCCTGGGGCCCTTGTAGTGGGTGGCAGAAAGGTTAGGGTCAGAGAAGAAGACCTGAGCATGGACTCAGGGGTCCTAGTGAAACCACAGGAGCTGGAGACATGCGCAGCCTCTGGGCACTGGAGAAAATGAGGTGTGCTCCTCCCTGAGAGCTTTTGAAGGGGCACAGCCTTCTAATTTGTGGAATTCCAACTTCCAGAAATTTTGGACAATACATCTCTGCAGTGGGCAGAGGCCAGGAGAGGAGAGTCTGTGGTGGCAGTGGGGAGGAGGCCAGGAGGAGAGACGAGTCCATGGTAGCAGAGAGGAGGAGGCTAGGAGAGGAGAGCAGAGTCCATGGTGGGGCAGAGGCCAGGAGCAGAGCTGTCACAGGGGTCAGCATTTGCCAGGTGCTTCAGGCTGAAATGAAGGCAGCCTACATGAGGAGGGCTGTGGGACTAAGGAGGGAGGACAAAGGATGGTTCTGGAGTTGCAGGCTTGGGGTCAGTTCACTGTCCTGTACCTGCTCCGGTCCTGCCTCCCCAGCTCTCGCCTCCTCTGGGTCTCCATCTGTACACCTCATGTCCACCTCCCCAGCTGACTGCTTCTGAACACTGCCTCTTCATGGCTCCTAGCACAGCACCTGCTGGCCACCCCACACGCCCATCCCTCATCACCTTTCTGAGAGCCTCCCACATCCTCGGGCAAGGCTGTTAACCTATTCATTTTTAACTAAGGAAAGAAGTGTGCATTGTTTCCCAGCCTGTAAATGTGTCACACATTGAGAGGAGACAGGTGTTGCTTGGAACCACATCAAGAGATCATAGCAAAGATGCTCAGATGGGCGCTTGAACACTGCAGAGCGGACACAGGTGGGAGAGCGTGGCGCCAGCGGTGCACAGCCTTGCCAGGGTGGGCGGGTGCTAAGAAGTCTGTGCTAAGCCCTGGTTTTAAAAAGGTGCATTTGGAGGTGGGAGAGGAAGGGAGATGGGATTAACGGTAGTAAATATCTGTCTGGGGACGGGAAGACACCTCTTATCAACAAGGGTGCCTGAACGGAGCATATTTGTATACCTAATCCTTAACTGTACCCCACAATATCATTAAAAAAATTGATTAAAAGAAATAAAAGATGCATTATGGTATAATAGATGCTAATGACATTCCTGTCCAAGTGGACATAAAACAGTATGCATCTAGCCGGGCTTGGTGGCTCAGCCTGTAATCCCATGCCTTTGGGAGGCTGAGGTGAGTGGACTGCCTGAGTCTGTGGGTTCGAGACCCACCTGGGCAACTTGGCGAGACCACATCTCTACAATAAATCAAAAATTAGCTGGGCATGGTAGTGCGCGCCTGTAGTTCCAGCTACATGGAAGGCTGAGGTGGAAGGATCGCCGGAGCCCAGCAGGTCGAGGTTCGGTGGCCAGGAGTGTGCCACTGCACACCAGTCTGGGCGACAGAGTGAGACTCCAACAAAAAAACAAAACAAAAACAAAAAACAGTATGCATCTTAGGGCACACCGTGTCTTGGTACTTCTGCCTCTGTGCTCCTGGCTATCAACCGTGTCACTCCTTGCCTGTGTCTTTAGCAGATCCTGTGAGGGCATTGAGGTTCACAGTCACAGGGTCGAGAGAGGGAATACCCATGCCTGTGTCAGAGGTCTACTTCTGTTGTGACAGCCAACCATCCCAGAACCCCGTAGAAGCAGCAAGGACACCCACTGTGGGCTGTGAGTTACGGAGGAGGCCGTGGAGTGCAGAAGGATCAGCAGGGCATGAAGAGCAGATGCACAGGATGTGACCTGACATACAGAGTGGTGAATCCTATGATGAGCAGGATAAGCGAGCTCTTAGTGCTTTCTACACCTAACTCAAATGCAAAATAAAATTTAAATCCATTCTGTCTTGGATTTGATTTTACCCTACTTCCAGGCTTAGACGTCAGTCTTTTCATGGCTGTGTCAGGGACAATGACAGAAGTCACAGACACCTGGTCAGAGACAAAGGACTTTATTTCTCGAGGCCTCAAGCAGGAGGAGCACTGGCAAGTTTGCCTCAGTGTCCAAGCCAGACCCACAGAGGGCTGGTCGTAGGAAAGGCGCATGGAAACAGGCTGCCTGTGGCCCCTCGCAGCTGTGAGGCTGTCATCTGACAGGGCCGCAGCAGTACCAACTCTGAGAAGTGGTTGGGGAAAGAGTGCCAGGCCTTGCCTTCCTGACGTGCCAGCAGGGGGTAAAGGAGCAGAAGGGAAGCATCCCTCTGGCTCCCAACAAAATCGAGCTCTTTAATTCTAACGCTAGCAGCCCTGTGCTGCTCACGTGGGTTGTCTACAGAGCCTTCTAGAAGTATTTTCGGCTTAAAAGTATGTCCGTATTTATGGACATATCATGTCTGATATTCGTGTCCATATTCCGTGAAGGGAGAGCAGGAGCCTGCCCCAGGCTCCGTTGGCCTCCCTGGTCTCCTCTGTCCTCTGCAGCCCCGGCTGTGGTGGGGCAGCTGCCTTTCAGCACATGCTGACCCCAGTCAGGGCTCGGAAGTGGCTGAGTCTGGGGGGCTCAGGACGTATTTAGCCTGCATACGTTTTCAGGGGAGAGCAAAGTGGTAAGACACACAGTATCGCTGTGGTTTAATTCTTGGTTAATCTGAACTTCTGACTAACTCTTCCTTGTTCATTATGATATTAACTTTATTATTAGAACACACTAGAGCAAGTGGATATACTTTTTATCTTCTACAAGAAGACAGACTTATTGATATATAATGTACATGAAAGAGCATTTACCTTTCATAATTGTATAGTTGGTGAGTCTTGACAGATTTAAATATGGAACTACTACCACCATAATCAAGATATTGAATGCTTTCATAACCCCCCAAATTCTCTTGTGCCCCTTCACAATGAATTCCTCTCCTTCCCCTGTTTTGGCCAGTACTGGCCTGTTTTGTATCCCTTGAGTTGTGTCCCTTTCCAGCCATCAAGTAAGTAGACTATTATAATATGTTGTTTTAATGTCTTTGTTCAGTCAGTCTTCTTTATGCACACACTTTAAAAAAATTTATTTTAAAGATGTGGGGCACAGTTCGGGGTTAGGTATACAAATGTTCATTATGCAGGTAACCTTGTTGATGAGTTTGAAACTCACCTGGCCAGGCTCGGTGGCTCACCCTGTAATCCCAGCACTGTGGGAGGCTGAGGAGTGGATTGCCTGAGCCCACGGGTTTGAGACCATTCCCGGCAACTTGGCGAGACCTCGTCTGTACAATAAAATAAAATAAAATAAAAATTAGCTGGGCGTGGTAGTACATGCCTGTGGTTCTGGCTACTTGGAAAGCTGAGACGGAAGGATCACTGAAGCCCAGCAGGTCCTGTACACTGGGGTGGCCGTGAGTGTCCCACTGCACTCTAGCCTGGGCAATGGAATGAGACTCCAACTCAAAAAGAAAAGAAAAGAAAAGAAAAGAAACTCATGAGGATGCACATATCAGTGGTGGTATTCCATTGAATGGATGTGTTCCAATCTGCTTACCTTTTCACCAGCTGATGGAGGGTTTGGTTGCTTCCAGGTTTATGCAGTTGTGATTAAGCAGCTATCAATGTCCATGTACAAACTTTCAGTAGACATGTATTTTCATTTCTCTTTAATAAACTCCTAGGAGTGTGATTGCTGGTTCTTATATTAAGTATATGTGTAACTTTGTAGGAAACCTGGAAATCATTTAGCAAATATTTTGCATATTTGCCAAGATGTAGGATAATTCCCACTGCTCTGTGTCTTGGCAGCTGCTTGGTATTTCCAATCCTTTCAGTAAGAAAGCTCCTTTAATTAGCATTGTAGTGTATGCTGTTGTGACTTAACTTGTATTTCTCTAAGGACTGACGATTTTGAACATCTTCTCATGTGTGAATTTTCCATATGGAGAACTTCTTTTATGAAGTATGTTCAACTGTTTACCTCGTCTGTATGTTGCTTGTCTTCCTGTAATTAAATTGTAAGCTTTCTTTTTATGTTCAGAATGGAAGCCCTTTATTTGATAATCTTTCACTTATTTGTATTGGGTGGTTTGTGCCCTTAATATTGAGTTGTAAAGGTTCTCTATACAATCTGGATATAACTCCTATATCAGATTTATTTTACAAAATTTTATTCCAATCTAACAATAGCTTTTACAGAGCACAAATTTCTAATTTTGGTAAAATCCAGTACATCATTTTTTCTTTTGTTTCAATGTTCTGTCTCCTGCTTTTTGTGTCCTATCGAATAAATATTTTCCTAACCTAATGTCACTAAATTTTCCGTTTTTTTTTTTTTTTTTTTGGTGTTTATGAAAATTTATTTTAGAGTTACGGGGTATACATGAGGATTTGCTGCATAAGTAGAATGTATGAAGGTGAGCTTTGGGCCTCTAGTAAGCCTGCTTTCCCCTGACGTGGTACTCCGTGGGTGATGGCGTGTCTTCACGCCCCCTTCCCTCCCTCCTTTAGCAGTGCCCAGAGTCTGTGTTTTCTGCTTTGGTGCCCACTTATGTACATGCAGTATTCAGGTTCTTCTTTTTTTCTTTCTCTCCAGTTGCATCCATGTTGCTGCAGAGGACATGATTTTGTTCTTCATGGCTGCATCATAGTCCATCGTGTGTGTGTGTGTATCACATTTTCTCGATCAGTCCACTTTCTTCTTCTTTTTTTTTTTTTTTTTTGTGTTGGACTGCCACTCTGTCGCCCAGGCTGGAGTACAGTTGCACACTCACGGCCACCCCAGTGTCAACCCGCTGGGCTCTGGAGATGATTCCGCCTCAGCTGGAGTGACAGGTGTGTGCTACCATGCCCAGCTATTTTTTATTTTTTAAATTTATTGTAGAGACAAGATCTCACCAAGTTGCCCAGGCTGGTCTCAAACCCGTGGGCTCAGGCAATCTACTCATCTCGGCCTCCCAAAGTGCTGGGATTACAGGTTGAGCCACCAAGCCTGGCCAATCAGTCCCCTTTCAATGGGTTGGTTCCACGATTTTACTATTTTGAATAGTGCTGGTATAAACATACACATGAGATATCTTTTTTTGTATAATAATTTATGTTCCTTCAGGTATATTCCTAGGAGTGGGAATGCTGGGTCAAATGGTAGCTCAATTTTTAGTTTTTGAGAAATCGCCACACTGCTTTCCACAAAGGTGGTACCAGCTTACATTTCCACGGCCTCACCAACAACTATTGTTTGTTGGCTTTTTTTTTTTTTTAAGTTGCAGTCTCACTCTGTCACCCAGGCTGGAGTGCAGTGGCACGCTTACAGCCACCACAGCCTTGACCTGTCCTCAGGCGATCCTTTCGCTTTAGCCTTCCAAGTAGCTGGAGCTATAGGCATGCACCACTATGTTCACCTAATTTTGTGATTGTATTGTAGAGATGAGGTCTCACCAAGTTGCTCAGGCTGGTCTTGAACCCATGGGCTGAGGCAGTCCTCTCACCTCGGCCTCTCAAAGTGCTGGGATTATAGTTGTGAGCCACCACACCTGGCTGTTTTTTCACTTTTTAATGATAGTCATACTGGCAGGTATAAGGTGGTATCTCACTGCAGTTTTGATTTGCATTTCTCTGGTAATTAGTGAGGCTCAGCAGTTTTTCATATGTTTGTTGACTGCTTCCTTTGTGAAGTGTCTGTTCATGTCCTCTTCCCACTTTTTAATGGGGTTATTAGTTTGTTTGGTTTTTTTCTCCCCTCTCATTTAAGTTCCTTGTAGGTCCTGCATGTGAGGCCTGTAGGTCCCAACTGTCAGTTTTTTATTTTGCTGTATTTCCTTCTGAGGACTTGTCCATGAATTTATTGCCTAGACCAATGTCCAGGAGGGTATTTCCTAGGTTTTCCTCTAAGATTCTTATAGATTGAGGTTTTACAGTTAAGTCCTTGATCCATTTTGAGTTAATTTTTGTGTATGGTGATAGGTAGGGATCCAATTTCATTCTTCCGCACGTGGTTAGCCAGTGTTCTCAGCACCATTCACTAAGTATGTTTTCCTTTCCCCAATGTTTATTTACCTTGGCTTAATTGAAGTTGAGTTGATTGACAGTCTGTGGTTTTATTTCTGGATTCCATTCCTTTGGTCTGTGTGTCTATTTTTGTATCCATACCGTGCTACCTTGTTTGCTGTAGGCTTGTAGTAAAGTTTGAAGTCTGGAAGTATGATGCCTTCAGCTTTATTCTTTTTCTGAGGATTGCTTTGGCTGTTCGTGCTATTTTTTGCTCCCATATGGATTTCTGCACTTTTCTAGGCCTCTGAAAAATGATGCTGGTAGTTTGATTGGAATTGTCGTGACTTTGCAGCTTGCCTTGGGTAGAATGCATATCTTAATAGTATTAATCCTTCCTATCCATGAGCATGGACTGGTCTTCCGTTTATTTGTGTCATCTTTGATTTCTTAGAGCAGTGTTTTGTAGTTCTCATTGTAAAGATCTTTCATGTCTTTGGTTCAATGAATGCTGAGGTGTTTCATTTTTGTGTGGCTATTGCAAATGGATGGTGTTTTTAATTTGGTTCTCATCCTGCTTGTTGTTGGTGTATAGAAATACAACTGATTCTTGTGCATTTTTGTACCCTGAGAGTTTATTGGAGTCATTTATTAGTGCAAGAAGGTTTTTGTCCTACTTTCTAGGGTTTTCTAAGTATAACAGAATCATATTATCTGCAAAGAAGGATTTTTTTTTTAAGTTGGAGTTTCACACCACCGCCCAGACTGGAGTGCAGCAGAACACTCACGACCACCCCAGCGTCGACCTGCTGGGCTCCAGCAAACCTTCTGCTGGCTCCAGCGAACCTTCTGCAGGGCTCCAGCGAACCTTCTGCCGGGCTCCAGCGAGCCTTCTGCCGGGCTCCAACAAACCTTCTGCCTCAGTCTTCCAAGTAGTAGAAACTATAGGAGTGCATTACCACACCTGACTATTTATTTATTTATTTATTTATTTGTTTATTTATTATAGAGACAAGGTCTTGCCAAGTTGCCTGGACTCGTCTCAAACCCGCAGGCTCAGGCAATCCACTCACCTCAGCCTCCCAAATTGCTGGAATTACAGGCTGGGCCACTGAGCCTGGCCAAGAGGAATCATTTAACTTCCTCTTCTGCTATTTGGATGCCCCTAATTTATTTCTCTTACTTGATTGCTCTGGCTAGGACTGCCAGTACTATGTTTAATAGGAGGCGTGCGTGTGGGTGTCCTTGTCTTGCTCTAGTTCTTAGGGTTCCCAGTAAGGATGACATTGGCTGCAGGTTTGACAGAGATGGCTCTTATTATTTTGAGGAATATTTCTTCCATGCCTAGTTGTTTGAAGGTTTTTATCCAGAAAGGGTACTGGATCTTATTGATTGCTCTTTCTACATCAATTGAGACAATCATATGGTTCTTGGTTTTACACAACATATGTGGTAGATTAGATTTATTTATTTGAATATGATAAACCATCCTTGCATCCTGGGAGTGAAGTCTACCTGGTTGTGATGAATGATGCTTGTAATGTATAATGTTAGATGCAATTTGCTAAAATCTTGTTGAAAATTTTTTACATCTATGTTCATTAGGGAAATTGGCCTGAAGTTTTCTTTCCTTGTTGAGTCTTTGCCATTTTGGGTATCAGAGTGATACTGGCTTCATAGCATGAGCTAGGGGTGAATTCCTTCTCAAGTGCTTGGAATACTTTTAATGGCATTGGTGTCAGCTCTTCCTTGTATACTTTGTAGAATTCAACTGAGAAACTGCTTGACTTAGGGCTTTTTTTGGTGGGAGGTTTCTTTTTTACTGAGTCAATTTGCTTTCTTAGATTTTTTTAAAAATATGGCTCTGCAATCATTCCAGCAGCATTTTTGAAAAGGCTAAACTTTCTTAATTAAATTTCTTTGACACTTTTATTAAAAATCTATTGGCCTCATATATGTGGATGCATTTCTAGACTCTGTTTCATTGATATTCATGGCTATCCTTATCCATATCTACCTTTATGCTGCACTTTAGTGTTTACTGTAGCTTTACCGTAAGTCTGCAGTGATTAATGTAAATCATTCAAATGTGTTCTTTATTTTCAAAATTGTTTTAGGTAGTTTAGGTTCTTTGCATTTTATGTAAATATAAAATCATTTTCTCCATTTCTACGAAAACACTGTGGAATTTTGAGATTTTTTTTTAACATTAGCTCAATATGGGAAACATTGACTTTTTTATTTCTTAAAAATGAACTTTCCAATATATGAAGTATTTTTTATTTAGGTCTCTTTCAAATTCTGCTAGCCACGTTTTTAAATGTTTAGTGTGTAGATCTTGCACATGTTTTATTAATTTTAAGACTAAGTGTTCTATACTTCATTTTATAGGAAATGGAATGAAAAAATAGGAAATATTTTTTAAGTGTTAGTTTCTAAATTTTCCTATCACTGTCATATATAAATCAATGGGCTGGATCTTGTTACTCTTAAGTGCACTTGTCAATTTTGGTTACTTGATTTTTAGGCTATTGGAATTTTCTGTGCAGGCAATCATGTTATCTGGGATAAAGGCTGATTTACTTTTCCCTTTCCATTATGCAACTTCTTATTTTTCTAACCCATATTACACTGGATGGGATCTCTATTGAACTGTTGAAAAGAAGAGAGAGGGTGGTATCCTAGCTGTGTTCCTGGTCTCAGGGAAATATTGACTCATTCACCATTAACCATCATGTTAACTGTACAGATTTTCTTTGTCTGTTCAAGGAGTCGCCCCCTTCCATTCCATATTTGCTGAGAGGATTTTATGTGTTTGGATGTGTTGAGTTTATTTGAAAACTTATTTTGCATCTATTGAGATGTTCATATGGTTTTAGTTTTATAGTTTTATATGGTGTAGTATATTGATTTTCAAATGTTTATGCAAACTTGCAATACTGGTATAAAACTCAGTGAGACTTATGTATAGGAAAAATTTCTTTTAATCCATTAGTGAAAACAATTTGATATTATTTTGTTAAAGATATTTGCAGCTATGTTTATGAGGTATATAATATCTTATTTTCTTTTTTTTAGTATGTTTGCTTTTGATAGTAGGATAACTTTGGCATTATAAAATCAGCTGGGACATATTCCCTCCTCTGTTATATTTTGAGAGGTTTTAAAATAATTAATCAGTAAAGCAACTTGGTCTAGTGCTTTCCTTGTGGAAATTATACAATTTGCTTAATAGTCATAGGGTAATTCATGTTACTGTATCTTCTCAAGTGAATTGGTTGTTTGACTCAACAGATTTGTCCATTTTATCTATGTTGTCCAATTTCTTAGCCTGAAATTCACAGTGGAACTTTGATTACATACCACCTTTTAATCTTGATATTGGTAATATGTGCCTTTCTTCCTCCTAATCTCATTGTATTTGATACACTTGCTAGAAATTTCGTTGATCTCAAGGAACCATCTTTTGTTTTAATGTCATTATCTGTTTAAAAAATTACTGACCTTTATTTTAACTTGTTATTTGATTTACACTGCTTGCTTTGGGTTTGATTTTCATTTTTTTCTTGTTTGTTTCCTAAGAAGGAATATTAATTAGATCATTGATTTGAGACTTTTACAATTTGAATGTTTAATGTTATCAATTTTGTTTCAAACAATGATTTAGCTGCATTTCACAAATTTTGATATCTTGTTTTAAAACTTAATCCATTTAAAGTGTTTTCTCACCTTGGCTTATGTTTTATTATTTGAAATAGAAATTATTGAGTACAATGTTGAATGTCCATGCCTTTGAGATTTTTCCAGGTTTTTTTTTTTTTTGGTACTGATATATACCTTAATTCTATTATGTTTTAAAAATATATTTTGTATAATTTCAATTATTTTGAATTTATTGAGATTTTCTTATTCTGCAGAATTTGGTCTTTTTTGTTGATAATTTATATGTACTTGACAAGAATAGCAGATATTCATATAGCCATTCAAACTTTTGATAGGTATTTGCATATATATCTGCATATATATGTATTCCATTATATATATATTTTTTTCATTCCTTAACTTTAAACCTATTTATTTTTGTATATATAATATGTATATGGGACCTGATCATAACCTGAAAGAAACAACCCCAAATTCCATAATTCCAAATATTACAAATCTTTAAAAAAATATTCAGAAACATAATTTTGGGAAAAATAGTTTAAAATTTTATAAAAGATTTACTTACATTTTTAAAAGGGGATTTATTTGAGAAACATAAAAATGTTTTTTCTTTTGTTTCTTTTTCTTCTGTGCACAGCATCTTTTTAACTGTCTCCTGTAGAGATGATCTCAGAAAATCTTGCTTGAACTTGTTTTCTTTGAGAACATTAAAGATCAGGGTCCAGTTCTTCCTGGTCTGTAGTGTTTCTGCAGATAAGTCTGTAGCAATTTTTTTTTTTTTTTTTGAGTTATAGTCTCACTCTGTCACACAGACTGGAGTGCAGTGGCCGCTCCTGGCCACCGCAGCCTCGACCTGCTGGGGCTCTGGTGATCCTTCCGCCTCAGCCTCGTAGTATTTCTGATTGGTGTTTCACAGTAGGTAGTCTGACCTTTTCTCTTTGCTGCCTTTAGGATTTTTTTCTTTTATGCTTACTTTGTGTAGGTGAATTACTATGTGTCTAGGGTTTGATCTCATAAGATGGCTTGCAGGGGTTTTATGAATCTCTTGTATTTGTAGAATCATCTCTCTGTACGAATGAGGGAAGTTTTCTTGAATGACCTCATGGAATGTTCCAGGGTGTTTTCTGTTTCTCTTTTTCATGTATTCTGATCAGATGTAGGTTTGGTTTCTTGATAAAACCACACATCTCTTGGTGAGTTTCTTTTTTTTCTTTTCTATATTTTTGATAATTGGGTTAATTCCATATTTTGGTCTTCCAGCTCTGAGATTCTTTCTTCTGCTTGGTCAATTCTGCTTCCCATGCTTGTCAATTTGTTATTTATTTCTTGGATGGAGTTCTTTATTTCTGTTATTTCTAAATATGTTTTCTTGAGTTTGTCCAGCTCTGTTGAAATTTCATTTAGTTTTAGCCCTTGCATTTCTTGGTTTTTATTCATTCTATCCAACAATTCTCTCATCTCTGTAAGTACCTTCTGGGTACTGTCATTCTTGGAGATAGTCATTGCTTGTACCCCAGTAGCTGTTCTTTCTAGCATTTGCTCTTTGTTGGGGTTCCGATAGCTACCAGCAGTTCTTTGATGGCTTTTCTTAATTTGTAGCAGTTCTCTTGTCTTACTCTTTAATTCTGTTGCTTAGTGAAAAGTGGAGAAGCAGTACCTTTTTTTTTTTTTTTTTTTCTACATTTTGTCCTTCCTTGGACCAGGGCTCTGGGTTTGTTCAGTTATGAAGTAGGGCTGGGGGTGGGGCATTGTGCTGTTTTGAGCACTTACTAGGGGATGGGGAGCAGCAAGGATTCAGAGCCTATTGGCAGGTCATAATGTTTGCTCTCTGGTGAGTGGCCCAGTTGAGAATTGCTCTGCATCTCTGCACAATATGACATTACAGTGGATATGCTTGCATAGCCTCAGCCTCATTCTCAGTCAATTCTGCTGTCTGCCTCTATTGCCCAGTATCTGGCTCAGGGTGGAGAGTGGATCGATCATCTGGGGTTCCTCATTTTCCATTACCTGCCAGAGCTTGTGCACTGGGGGCAATGGTCTCTGAGGTCACAAGGAGCAGCCCCAGTGCAACACAGAGATCAGTGTCTGGTCTCAAGATGCAGTTCTGCTAGTCCACAGACTCAGTTTCTTTCTTGCTGCTGTTTCTGCCACGAATGGGATCAATAGCTCCTTCCCCGGAAGTTACCAGTCTCTGTATCTCAGGACCTGGTGGCAAGGCTCTGGAGCCCAGTCCAGGCTCCAGGTGGCCTCTCCCTGCTGCCTCCGGCTTCCTTGCCGAGCTCCCTCTGTGGCCCTGGCTGCCTGCGTTCTGCTCACTCCAGCAGTTCTTCCTGAGAAAAGCTCCCTAATTGTCTGCTGCTAGGTCTCCCACTCCCATTGCATGTGTCTGTGTTTGGTCCAGTGTGGGGCTGGGCATCTGTCTCTCTGGTATCATGCATTTGGAGTATCCTTCCTTGGCAAATGATGGTCAATTTCAGAGGGGTGGGGAGATTGTCCCTCAGTCTCAGGATACAGGCTGCTCAGGATGCAGGCTGCTCAGAATTGGAGAAGATAAAGCAGGCCTCTGCCCAGTTCCGGGACAGAGAAAATGGCGGCAGTCTGGGTTTTTTTTTCCTCTGGTGGGATTCAGATCCAGGTTTCTTCCCTGCGCTTTGTCCACAGTCTCCTCTAGGACCTTGCGTGTTGCTGTAGGTGGTGGTGTGGGACAGGTGTCAGGTGTTGAGAGGCAGCTGATCACTTCTGACTTGCAGAGAGATGCCCTGGGGATGGTAGATCCTTCTGTGCACAGTGGGTGCCAAATCCAGAGCAGCGGCAAGTTGCAGCCATTTCTGCAGGGGGAACCCCAGGCTCTTGATCCCATGTCTCCCCTCAGTTGGACATTTGCTCACCCACTTGCATACACAAACAGACGCAGGTTAGTTCTTTTGTACACTCACCCATGCAGAGACTGTCACACTCTGACAGGTTCTGTTGCCATCTTGCCCCTTCTTCTTGAGAAACATGAAAATGTGACAGAACATTTCATAGGTCAAATTACACAATGAAGTAGTCAATAAAAACATACATATTTTTGTGTAACGGTTATGAGCAGATGAACCGTATTCATAAAGAAGTAGGTAAAAAAGTGACTATCATATCACTGTGGTTAGTAATGGTGTGCATTCAGCTTTACGATTGTGGTCCCTGATGGACAACCTGTCTTTTGATGAGATAGATAAAAAAACATGATGGGTCACTACGACCTTTGTCATCTCACAAAGAGCAGAGATCTCACGAAATTCATCTTTCACAAGTGCAGATGTCCTGTGTGGGAAATTTCTTTACTGAGCAAGTTTCAATATTTTTATGTACATGCACAGTGTTTACATACAAAATCAATTTTGTGGAACCACTTTTGCAATAAATGCATAAAATGAACTAATACTCTTAAACATCTCCACAAATATACCTAGTATTGGAAATGATGTGAAGGTGAAATACATATTATAGAAAATTACTGAAATAATACTTAAATTTAAAATAATGAAAAAATTAAAAGAAAAGAATCGATAGCAAAAAAAAATTGACATATGAAAAAAGTATATTAGAGGGATCGATTATGGACCATTATGTGGAGGTCATCCATAAGAGCTGACCAACTTTCTCAGTCATTAACTGTGGTGTTTTTTTTTTTTTTTTTTTTGAGTTGGAGTTTCACTCTGTCGCCCAGAGTGGAGTGCAGTGGCCGCTCCTGGCTACCGCAGCCTCAACCTGTTGGGCTCCGGCAATCCTTCCACCTCAGCCTTCCAAGTAGCTGGAACTACAGGTGCGTGCTGCCACGCCCAGCTAAGTTTTTGATTTATTGTAGAGATGAGGTCTCGCCAAGTTGCCCAGGTGGGCTCAGACAATCCACTCACCTCAGCCTCCCAAGGTGTGGGATTGCAGGCTGAGCCACCGAGCCCAGCATTAACTATGTTTTGAAGTCTTGTATCATAATGAATAACTGTTTTTTGTTCTCTTTCACTACAAGACTTTCTTGGTGAATATGTTTACATTCATAGTATACATGGTACTACTTTTTGGAAATTCTTCTATTATTTGATATGTACCAACATGAGCAATTTCTCTTACATTTGCCTATCATCTGTACCATGTTGTTTTGTGTGCAAAGGTATCCAGTCACATGCACTCATATGCAGACCACAAATATGGTGGAAATAATGCCAATGGTTGAATACCAACACCGTTATGTACTGTCTTCTTATCCTACTGTGCACATAATTACTTTCAAGCCAGTCAATAACTTTTCTGACTTCTTCAGGCTGAGTTAGCTTGAATTCTTTAAAAAGCTTCTGGAATGTCATCAGCTGGAAGGAATGCCAATGCAGGCAAATGATGCAAAGATTAAACTGAAGTTTTTGTTGTTACCGTATTAAGTGGCCAATCCACTCATCTGAATTTTCTGCTAAATGAAAAATTTTCGGCTGAATGGAAAAATCAAGCACCTCAAAATTCACTTTTAGGATCCTTGCTCACACCTAATTCCAAATCTTCCCTCACGGTTTGGGAATTCAACGGAAGTCCATTTTCTCCTGCATAAAGACAATAACAAAGTTATAGTTTCACCTAACATGTTGCAACTATCTTGGGATAGTGATTTTTGGGACTTTAGACATTAGAGATTTTAGACTTTAAGGATTTTGACTTCTCAGGATTTCAACATTCAGGATTATGGGGTGTGGGATTGTCTTTCTAGATTAAGATTCAACCCCTATATCTGTATATGAATAATATTCTGTGCTTTATATGCATATATGCTTTATATTTGCTATATATGTGTTTTTGGCATGCAGTATAAGTATATATCTCATATATATAGACTAACATATATGAGCTATAGAGAAAGAGAGAGCACCAAAATGGGAACAGTGCAAATTAGGGCCTATTAAAGTTATTGAAGTTTTGAAAAGCACAGTACAAATGATGGGATAAATTGTTATATGCTATTAAAAAGTTCTTGCATCATATGTGCAGCAGCACAACTTTCCTTGAAGATCGACTATGATAAGTTAAAGGTGTAAAGCATGAACCTAGATCAACCACATACACATTTCAAAAAATTATAAATTTAAAATCCTAGGAAAGAGAAAACGTTAAATAACAAAAATATACCAATTCCAAAAAGCAGGAGAAAAGAAGGACAAAGATGGAATTAGAAAAACAGTTACAAAAAATGTAGAAATACATTATTTTTCATAAGGATAATTAAATTCAGAGTTAATGGTATTAGCCTCCTGATGAAAAGACAGAGAATGTCAGATTGAGTGAAAAGAAAAAAAAAATCCTAATGGGGGAATCAAGATGACTATCTAGAAGCAGCCAATTGACGCCTATCTCATGGAGCAAACCAAAGAAGAGAGACCTGGCAGTCAGAATACCCAGCAGCTGGAGAAGGCTGAGACAGAGGATGCACACAAAACCTGCAAAGGACTACTGGGACATGCGGAGTGCAGGTAGGAGAGACAATGGGTAACCTGTTTTGGAGGTAGTAAGCCTCCTTCTTGTCTTGTCTGGAAATAGAGAGCAGGATCTCGATGTGAGAAATGGTGAATGGAGGAAAATTAGGAACTCGGGGTTTGCTCCTGCCACAGACTGGAAGTACTCCCCTGAGCTTCATGGGTCTCAAGTCCCACACCAGAAACGGCTTGGTATGGCACTGCTATGCGCTGTCGCAGCCCACTTGGAGCTGGGAACCCAACGAACTCTGAATGCCTATCACCAAACCATCCCAAATAACTCATTCCCTTCTGATAGTGCTTCGTGGCCATCTCCCAGACTGAGATTCCAGCCCAGCCCAGCCTCCTTTACTTGCCCAAGGGCAGGTTCTGCCATTGCAGACAACTCCAGTTTGGGGCAAGCTGCAGCGCGGACTCTGTGACTGAAATAATTTTTGATTCTGAATGTGAACAGCCTCTAGCAAGGGAGGGGAAGACAGAAGGAGCCCTATAATCCTGGTAATCTTTCCCTCCCTGCATGAACACTTCTGTATAACAGACAGCTCTATAATTCCTGCAGCGCTGCCAACAGTGGTAGAAGACCCATCCCCCATTTGAGTGTGCACAGTTGGGGAGCTGGAATGCAAATCAGTAAGTTCCAGTTCAGGACAGAAACACTGCTATGGAAAGACTTTGAGTTCTGAGTGGGGATACTCTCAGGCAAGGAAAGGGGAGCTGGGACAATGGGAGTGGGGGCGTGTCATTCTGGCACACCCCCTCCCTGTGTGACCTCTTTAGTGCAACAGAATCAGCCCAGCCACTCCCACAGCAAGGCCACAAAAACCAGGGAACCCAAATCCCACTGGGGTAGCCAATTGTGTCTGGATATGGAGAGCTAGAGAAGGATCCAATCTGACCCAGCCCTCCTGATCAGCTTTTCCCTCCCAAACCCCATCAAAAGCCCAGGGACCGAGGAACTTTGGGAGTTTCCATAACCCCACCCATCACCGAGATCATCTCATTTCTCTGGGTAAGCAAAGGCAAAAAAAAAAAAAGCTGAGAGCCACTATCACTTGTTTCCTGCAAGTGCCACCTCCTGGCTGGAGGTCATTGCAGCATCTGAGAGAATAATACAACCCTTGAGAAAGAAATAAGAACAAAATCCATGCCCCCATACATTTTGCATTCTAGTCCATAGACCTAGGCATCAGAGAGCTTCTCTGCCAGAGATGTTGCCGACCAGCTGTCCTTAGAATTCAACCCCTGTACCTTCACATCACTGGATACCTTGCAGGCACCTTCCAGCACCAGCCAAATGGTGGCAACCTCATGTGGCAACTAGACACAGAAGAGAAGTAGGACCCACAGTGGTTGGGCCCTCTTGGATCACCCTCCTAAGGGGAAGAGGAAGTGCCCAACAACAGTGGGGAGCCCTGTGGGATTTAAAATAAAAGAATACACAAAAGGACACCCCAACCATATCTAGCTAAAAATCAACACAACAGAAACATAAAAGAGAAGAGTCTGTCCTCACAGATGAGGAAGAACCAACAAAGAAACACCTGCCATCTTCAAGGCTTTAATGAGTTGTCACCCGCTAAATGACCTCCTCGATCACAAACAATGGAACCTATCAAGAATGACCAGCCCTGATGACAGACATTGAATTCAGACTATTCTTCCTATCCTTGAACTTCAGGGTCTGTGGACTTCAGGTTAGAAAAACCCCAAATTCTCAGGGAAAGCCATGAGAAGATGGAAACACAAATCATCCAGGCAATGAAAAAGTTCAGGAAATAAAAGCTGAACTGACCAATAATAGAAAGATCCAATCTCCACTCCCGGAAATGAATAATTATTTTCTGGGCTTTCAAAGCACACTGAGAAGCCTGAGCAGCAGAACCAAACAGGCAGAAGAAAGAATCTCAGAGCTTGCAGATTGAACTATTGAACTAACTCAGTCCAAGAAAAACAAGAAGAAAAGTATTTGGGAGATTGAGCAAAGCCTATGAGAGGTTTGGGATTATGTAAAGAGACCCAATCTATGACTGATTGGCACCCGTGAGACAGAAGGGGAAACTGAGAACAACCTGAAACAAGCCTTCTGAGAGGTCAGCCAATAAAATTTTTCCTATCTTGTTAGATAGGCAGCTATGCAGACAAAAGAGAGCCAGATAACTCCTGTGTGGTATTACATGAGAATACCATCTCCAAGGCACATAATTGTCTCTACAAGATAAGCATGAAATACAAAAATCCTAAAGGCAGCTAGAGAGAAGAGCACTTACAGACCACTTACTAAGTATGACCCATCAGAATTGCAGCAAAATTCTCAGAAGAAATTCCTGCAAGCCAGAAGGGACTGTGGTCTCATTTTTAACATTCTTTTTATTTATTTGTTTGTTTGTGTCAGAGTCTCACTCTGTCACCCAGGCTGGACCACAGTGGCATGCTAATGGCCACTGCAGACTTGACCTTCTGGGCTCGGGTGATCCTTCTGCCTCCACCTTCCAATCTGGAACCACAGGCATATACCACTATGCCTGGGTAATTTTTTTTTTTTTTTACTGTAGAGATGAGGTCTCACCATGTTGCTCAGGCTGGTCTCGAACCCGTGAGCTTAGGTAATCCTCTCACCTCATCTTCCCAAATTGCTGGGATTACACACTTGAGCCACTGTGCCCGGCTATCTTTAACATTCTTAAAACCAATTCCAGCCAAGAGTTTCCCATCTCTCCAAACTAAACTTCATTAATGAAGGATAATTAAAATCATTCCCAGATACCTAATCCCCAAGATAATATACCACCTCCAATTCAGCCCTTCAAGAGATGCTTATGATTGTTCTAAACACATAAATGAAATAATGGTTCCATCCATCATAAAAGCACAAGCAAGCACAGAGTTAACAGTCCATACAAGTTAACCACAAAACCAAAAAAGCAATGCAGCATTTAATAGCAATATGACAGGAGCCAACCTTCACCTATCAATAATTACCTTAAATGTGAATGGCTTGAACATGTTGCTCAAAAGGCACAGAGTGTCATACTGGATTTTTAAAAAATGATCCATTCTTCTACTGCCTTCAGGAAACTAATTTCATTGCAAATGATACCAACAGGCATCAGGAAAAGACTGGAGAAAGTTCTTTCAGGCAAATGGAAAACTAAAAAAAGAGCACTAATATTTATTTTTATTTCACAAAACAGTCTTTAATCAAATAAGTGTGAACAAGACACTAAAGGACACTACATAATGATAAAAGGCTCAACCCACCAGCAAGAAATATCTGCCTTGAATGTATATGCACCCAACATAGGAGTGCCCAGATTTATAAAACAATTGCTAATTAAACTAAGAAAGGAATAGACAGCCATGCAATTATAGTCGGAATTTTAATACCCTGATAACAGCTTTAGATAGATCACTGAGGCGAAAAACTAAAGGAAATTAGCAACCATAGTTCAACACTCAGCCAATTGAACCTAATAGACATCTACGGAACACCCAAGAGAAGAATATATATTCTTCTCATCAGCACCACATGAAACATACTCCCATATTGACCACCTATTTGGGCATAAATCAAGCGTGAACACCTTTCAAAAGGTCAGAGTCATATCAAACATCTTCTCAAGCCGGGCTCAGTGGCTCAGCCTGTAATCCTGCGCCTTTGGGAGGCTGAGGTGAGCGGATTGCCTGAGCCCGTGGGTTTGAGACCCGCCTGGGCAGCAAGACCTCATCTCTACAATAAATCAAAAAATCAGTCGGGCGTGGTAGCACGCACCTGTAGTTCTGGCTACTTGGAAGACTGAGGTGGAAGGATCGCCGGAGCCCAGCAGGTCGAGGCTGCGGTGGCCAAGAGCGGCCACTGTACTCCAGTCTGGGCTACAGAGTGAGACTCCAACTCAAAAAACAACAACAACAACAACAAAAACATCTTCTCAGCACAGTGAAATAAAAATAAACATCACCCACAGGAACACCCCAAAACACACAAATACAGGGAAATTAAACAACATGCTTCTGAATAACTTTTGAGTTAACACAGAAATCAGGACAGAAATGAGAAGACTCCTGGAAACAAATGAAAACAAAGCCACAACACACCAAAATCTCTGGGATATCATGAAATTGGTGCTGAGAGGGTAGATTATACCACTTCACACACATATCAAGAAAATAGAGGGACTGCAAGTAAACAGGCTAAAGTCACACCTAAGGGAACTGGAAAGCCAGGAGAAATTCAATTATAGAATTACTAGAAAAATTTAAATTATTATAATAAAGTCACAATTGAATGAAATTGAAGCCAAAAATATTATAGAAAGGGCCACTGAGACCAAAGCTGATTCTTTGAATGGATAAATGATTGACAGGCCCTGCATGGATTAAAAAAAGGAAAGAGAGATAAATTTCAAATAAACACAATCAGAAACAAAAAAGGTGGCTGGGCTCGGTGACTCAGCCTGTAATCCCAGCACTTTGGGAGGCTCAGGTGAGAGGATTGCCCAAGTCCGCGGATTCGAGACCCACCTAGGCAACTTGACGTGACCTCGTCTCTGCAATAAATTAAAAAAAAATTAGTCAGGCACATTAGTGCATGTCTGTAGTTCCAGCTACTTGGAAGGCTGAGGCGGAAGGATCACTGGAGCCCAGCAGGTCAAGGCTACGGGGCTATGAGTATGCCACTGCACTCCAGTCTGGGCAACAGAGTGAGACTCCAACTTAAAAAAAAAAAAAAGAAACAAAAAAGGTGATATTATGATTGACCCTGAAGAATTTCAGAAGATTATCCAGAGAATACTCTGAACATCTGTGTGCAAATAAACTAGAAAATCTAGCATAAATGGAGGAATTTTTGGCATCACATAACCTGCTAACGTTAAAACGGGAAGAATTTAAGCACTAAAGAGACCAATAACAATCTAAGAAATTGACTCAGCAGCAAGAAACCTCCCTGCCAAAATAAAACCCTTGGCCAGATGGTTTCTCAGCTGAATTCTAAAGATGTACAAAGAAGAGCTAATGTCAACCTCTTAAGTATTCCAGGTAACTGAGAAGGAAGGAATTCTCCCTAGCTCATTCTATGAAGCCAATATTATCTTGATATCCAAAAACGGCAAAAATGCAGGCCAATTTCTCTGGTGAACACTGATGCAAAAAATCTCAACAAGATTCTAACAAATTGCATCCAACAATAAATTACAAGAATCATCCATCATGACCAGATAAACTTCATTCGTGGGATACAAGGGTGGTTTACATATGTAAATAAGTAAACATAATTCTTCCTGTAAACATGTAAAACCAAGAAACACATGATTATCTCATTAGATGAAGAAAAGATATTCAACAAAATACAACATCCACTCTTGATAAAAACTCTCAGATACCTAGGCATCGAAGGAGCATTTTTCAAAATCATAAGAGCCATTTATGACAAACCTGCAGCTAACATCATACTTAATGGGTAAAAACTGGAAGCATTCCCTCTAAGAACTGGAACAAGACAAGGATTCCTATTCTCATTCCTCTTATTAAACATAGTACTGAAAGTTCTAGTCAGAGCAATCAGGAAGAAGTAAGCAATTCGGGGTACCCAAAGAGGGAAGCAAGAAGTTAAATGCTCCCCTTTGCAGATGATATTCTATACCTAAAAAACCCTACAGATCTGTCAAAAAGTCTCCTCATACTGTTAAATGCCCTCAAGAATATCTCAGGATTCAAAATTAATGCACAAAAACATTGGATTTCTATACATCAATAGCAAACAGCCTGAGAGCCAAATAAAAACCACAATTCCATTCATAATAGACACACACACACACACACACACACACACACACACACACACACACACACATACCTCAGCATCTACCTAATCAATGAGGTGAATGACTTAAAATGTGAATGAAAAACTGCACAAAGCAATTTAAAAATGACAGATAGAAGAACATTCCATGCTCACAGATTGGAAGAATTGCTATCATTTCATCCAAGGCAGTCTACAGATTCATCACAACTTCTATCAATTTTCCAGCATAATTTCCATAGACCTAGTACATGCAATGTAGAAATTCATGTAAATGTAAAAAAAAAAACAAAAACAAAAAACAAAAAAAGAGGCCAAATAGCCAAAGCAATCCTCAGCACATAGAACAAAGCTGGAGGCAAACACACTTCCAGATTTCAAACTTTATTATAAAGCTACAGTAACCAGGATAGCATGGTACGGACAAAAATAGGCACACAGACCAAAGGAATAGGACAAAGAATCTGGAAATAAGAATACAAACTATCAACCAACTCATCTTTAACAAAACTGACAAAAACAAACATTGGAGAAAGGAAACCATATGTAGCAAATGGTTCTGAGAACTCTGGCTGACTGCATGTGAGTGATTGAAACTGAACTCCTGCAAAAATTAACTCAAAATGGATCAAGGATTTAAATGTGAAGCATCAGACTATAAGAATCTTAGAGGAAAACTAAGGGAACATCCTCCTGGACATTGGAATAGCCAATGAATTCATTGCCAAGTCCTCAAAAGAAAATGCAGCAATATCTGAAATTGACAGGTGGGACCTTCTCAAACCATGAAGTTTTTGCCCAGCAAAAGAAACCACCAAGAGAGTAAAGAGACAGCCCATGGGATGGGAAAAAAATATTCACAAGCTGTGCATCTAACAAAGAACTAACATCTAGGAACTGCAAGTAACTCAAATGAATTCACAGGAAAAAAATACATGAATAAACAGCTCAATTTAAAAAGTGGTAAAGAACATGAACAGACATTTCTCAAAGGAAGACATTCAGGCAGCCAACAAATGTGAAAAAAATGCTCAGTCTCACTAGTCATCAAAGAAATGCAAATCAAAACTACAATGAGATACCATCTCACACCTATCAGGATGATGATCATTAAAAAGTAAAAAAAAAAAAAACAGGTGCTGACAAGGCTGCAGAGAAAAGGGAACACGTCTCACTATTGGTAGGAATGCAAGCTAGTTCAACCTTTATGGCAAGCTGTGTGATGTTTTCTCAAAAAACCAAAAATTGAGCTACCATATGATCCAGCAATCACACTTCTGGTAATATACCCAGTGGAGCATAAATTGTTCTACTAAAAAGACACCTGCATGTGTATGTTTATTACAGCACTGTTCACAATGGCAAAAACATAGAACCAGTCCCAATGCCCATAGAAAGTAGATTGGGTATAAAGACAATGTGTTATATATACACAATGGGATACTACACAACCATAAAGAAGAACATCGTGTCCTTTCCAGTAACATGGATGCAGTTGGTGACATCATTATAAGTGAACTATCAGACACACACACAAAAACCTGAATACCACGTTTTCAGTCATAAGCTGGCCCTGATACTAGACACATGAGCGCAAAAGTGGGAACAACAGAAGCTGCACACTGCTAGAAGAGGGATGGAGGAAGAAGGGTTAAGGAGCACACACTATCTACTGGCTACCAAATCCACTTAACAGGGAGAAAGGGCTCACTAGAAGCCCAAACCTTACCGACCTGCAGTTTACTTGTGTCGTGGATCCTCACAAGTACCACACAAATCTAAAATTAAAAACTAACAAATACATTTTCATTTATATACAAATTTTCTTTTATATACATCTTAAGAGAAAAAATTATCCAAGAGTTTTTGCTTTATATAGTCAATTAGATATTAAAGGAATTAAAAATAAGAAACACATATTTTATATATCCATGTGTTCTTTCTGGTGCTCTTTATTTCTAGTGTGTATTCACATTTTCATCTGCTACTGTATTCTTTCTGTCTGAAAACCAGGCTCTGGTATTTGTTAACATGCAGGTCTTCTGACCATGCATTCTCTTTTATTCTGTTTGTCTGATAAATCTCTACTTTGCCTTCATTTATGAAACATACTTTTTTGGGTATCAAATGTTGGTTTGACTGTTTTTCCTGTTTTCTTTCTGTATTTG
Source organism: Cephalopachus bancanus (assembly GCA_027257055.1). Taxonomy (NCBI): domain Eukaryota; kingdom Metazoa; phylum Chordata; class Mammalia; order Primates; family Tarsiidae; genus Cephalopachus; species Cephalopachus bancanus. The sequence goes on from JAPVLO010000055.1 coordinate 1,510,645, forward strand.
ATGGTGTCACTCAGTCTTCTGGCTTTTTATGAGAGTATGCTGTAATTCTGATTTGTGTTTCTCTTAATTGTATTTTTTGTTTCTCTCACTGTTTTCAAGATTTTTTCTTGTTTTTATTTTTTATTTATTTATTTTTGAGTTGGAGTCTCACTCTGTCACCCAGACTGGAGTGCAGTGGCTGCTACCGGCCACTGCAGCCTCGACCTGCTGGGCTCCGGCGATCCTTCCACCTCAGCCTTTCAAGTAGCTGGAACTCCAGGCGTGCGCTACCACAACCGGCTTATTTTTTGATTTATTGTAGAGATGAGATCTCGCCAAGTTGCCCAGGTGGGTCTCGAACCCGCGCGCGCAGGCAGTCCACTCACCTCAGCCTCCCAAAGGCACGGGATTACAGGCTGAGCCACCGAGCCCAGCTCAAGATTTTTTCTTTAGATGTCAGCAAGTATCCTTATTTGTATTTATTCATCCATGTGTTCTCTGAGCATCTTGAATCTGGGGCTTCATTTTCATTTATTTTGGAAAATTCAAGTCCTTATTCCTTCATATAATTCTTTGGATGCATTCTTTTGCTTTGCTTTTCCTGAGACTCCAATTACACATATGTTAAAAACCCTTTATTGTTTTTCTGCATATTCCAGGTTATCTGACCCTTTCCCCCATTCTGATTTTTTTGTTTGCTTTATTTGGATAATTTTTATTGATCTCCTTTAAAATCACAGATTTTTAGCTCTGAAGTGTTTACTTTGCTGGTAACTCTTTAAAATCATTTATTTTTATTATTAGAGAGAAGTTCTCTCTCTGTCACCCACTCTAGAGTGGTGCAATCACAGCTCACTGCAGCCTCAAATGTCTGGGCTCACGTGATTCTCCCACTTCAGCCTCCAGAGTCATAGGGACTCCAGGTGCTCATCCATGCCCGCTAATTTTTTTCCATTGTTTTAGGGAGTGGTCCAGGCTGGACCTCAACATAGTTTTTAAAAACCTCTATTAAATTTTTTCTAGCATTTTAGTTGGAATTTTTTAATAGTTTCCTTTATTTTCTATGTATTCACATTGTCTGCTTTTTCCACTAGACTTTTTAAAGCTTACTAATTACGTTTACTTTAAATTACCTGTTGGATAATTTTAATATTTAGGCCATTGAAGGTCTTTTCCTATTGACTACCTTGTTTTATGACAGTGTGTCATTTAAATGTCTTGGATGGGGGAGCAGCATTTTTTGTTAAAGACTAGCAATGGAGTATAAGAAGAACAGAAGAAATTGAAATATATGCACTTTACACCCATAAATTGACATTTCTTTTTTTATACCTGGATGCTAGTGATGTTTTGACAACCCAGTGAGTGTTTGACATGGGCTTGGCTTCCCTGTTGCTGTAGCGACTGTACTTTAAGACTTGGGGTTTCTTCATGGATGGCTTGCTTTTGCCTTGTGCTCAATGATGCCTGCTGTGCTGGGGGATGCCCCAAAGCTTCTGCTTCTCTCTCAGCTTCCATTAGGACCTCTTCAATGCTCTGGACAGGGAACGCTCCCCTTTCTCTCGCTCCTCCTTTGGGGGTATGACTCTTCCTCCTGTTCCTCAGCTTATGGTTCATGGAGGAGACAGTTCTCAGTTTCTCAGTTTCTCAGTTCTCTACATCCTCAGTCTAGCAAAGCCTGCATCTGTGTGCCTCAGTGGCTGACTTCTCAGTGCTCCTGAGTCCCCTTAGGGCAGTCAGTCCTCACCTAGTGTTACCGGGGTGTGCTGGGCCCAGCTGTGCTGTTTGCTGCCTCTCCCCCAGTGCAGGAGACCTTGGTTCTACTTTGCCTTGTGGCTGGCCTTGTTGGCATTCCTGGGATTGGGGTGAGTGGGAGACTTACATGTTTCATTCCACATCAGTACATGGTCTTACTTCCCGTGAGAAAGAAAGGAAGTAAAGGGGACCTTATGCCTGGTCCCCTGTGGGTGAGGACTCCAGCCGAGTTCTTCCCCTGTCGTCTTGCCATGATCACCCTACTGGCCTTTGTGAGCGCTGGAGAGCAGCTGCCCCAGCCCCTGCGCCCAAGGCTCTGGGGCATCCCAACTGATTGGCTTTTCTCACACACAGTTCTACGTCTTTGTTAATGTTTCTGTGTTCTTTTTGTGTTTTGATTTGCTTTGTTTTGCTTTAATCTGCTTGCACTGCTGCCATCTTTGCCCTCGTTCTTTGCTAAAGGCAAAAAGATCATGGGTTCCCTCTTCTCTCAGAGAGGTTGGAGGGCCATTGTAGTTTATTTCGTCTGGTTGCCTTGAGCCTCAACTCTTGTGCTATTTCAGAGAGACCTTTCTTGTACATTCTACTTCCTAAACAGAGGTGGTTCTCCATCATACATGTCTTAGTCAGCTCAGGCCACTGGAACGAAATACCACAGACTAGGCAGCTTAAACAACAGATGTAATTCTTGCAGTTCTGGAGGCTGGAAGTCCAAGGTTAAGGTGCTGGCAGAGCCACTGTCTGGTGAGGGCTTTCTTCTTGGTTCATAGATGGCACCTGCTCACCTTGTCCTCGCATGGCCCGGGAAGCTCTCCTGCCTCTTTCTCTTCAATGGGCACAAATCCTGTGAGCAGGCTCCACCCTTATGACCTCATCATGACCCAAACATCCCCACTGAGGACTAGTTAGAGCTTCTGCATATGAATTGGAGGATGTAAACAGTCAGGCTAAAGCAGTGCTTAACTTAATTGTAAATTACAAGCATCTCTTTGTCAGTTCTATACGTTATCAATTGCAATGTGCATAATCTTATTGAAATTGAGAGAGCACTGTACTAAAATAAATTCAGTGAAATTGGTGTACAGCAACTGTTTTTATATGGTATCTTATTTTGGAAATGTCATCCTATGTCAGAGAAAAATTTACCCTTTAAAATAAAGTCACTTACTAATTTTATTTTTGTAGACTGAAAGTTGTATATTATGGTCTTTCAAGAGGGACACTTGGGTGCCTTTCCTTTTATAATAATTTACTGGCCTTTTTTCCTGCCATTTACTTACTAGATACTTACTATCCTAAGACCAGTAAAAACCATGAGATATGCTGATAGACTTTCTTTTGTCATACATGCTTTTTTTTTTTCTTTAGGTAGGGTTCTTCTCGGTTACCCAGGCTGGTGTACAGTGGCATGATCATGGTTCACTGTAAACTTGAACTCCTGGGTTCAAGGGATCGCCCTGCCTCAGCCTCCAAGTAACTAAGACTACAGGTGCATGCTGAGCTAATTTTATTTTTAGACATTTTTTGTAGAGATGAAGTTTTGCTGTATTTCCCAGGCTGGTCTCAAATTCCTGACCTCAAGCATTCTTCCCACTTTGACCTCCCAAAGTGCTGGGATTACAGGGTGAGCCACCATGCACTGCCAAGATTTGCTCTTAATTTACATGTTTCTGCTAGTAATCAGATAATTTATTACTGAAGACAGAGAAAACCAGATGATAACTTTATTGTTCCATAACTGTAGGGATTATAGTTAGTACTCCCTGAAAGTCCAAGTGTTGTCTTCTAATGAATTCCAAGGATGAATGCCACTACCTCAGATTCCTAAGTCATGCATCACTGATCAATATAGTCAGTGTGTTGACTGTAGTTGTGGGGAGGGAGTTTATAAGTTCTGTAATATTAGAAAATACAAAACCCACTTTAATTTGAAAATGGCAAGATGTGTGATAATCGATACTCCCCCAAAAAACTGAATTGCATTAAGATGTTTATAGTCAGCTACTCACTGGAGTCCTTCTAGTTAATTTTATTTTCGTATTTCTGTTATGGTTTTGGCCCAGTAATGTGCATCAGCCTTAGAGATACAGTGTCACTTGGAAAATGCCCAAAACAACAAAAACCATGGGCATGGTGCCCAGGGCCGCATGTCTGACATGCATTTTTTTCCAGCAATGGGAAGACACAAGCTACTTCTGCTTCCCAGGAAAGAGTTTCCTGCATGTCACCTGGAGACCAGGCAGCAGGAGTCACAGTAAATCCCTTCTCCGTTCATTATGATTAGCAGTAAATGATACAATTTCCTGAGAAACTGTACACTTCAAATTGCCCTTGAGCGTAGGCAAAAACCTAACAGGGAGAGGCTGATAGTTAAGCTGTGATTACCTGTTCAAGTTAGGATGGAAAAGCAGCAATGGTAACTGTAATTCAACCAGGGCCCAGTGAGCACCTAGAGAATAAGGTGTGCTATGCAGATGAAGAAAAGAATATTTAATAGAATTTCCTATTGAAAATAAGATGTTGTTACATAAATTGTCAGCACTGACTATTGAACTGAAGAGGAAACGTTCAATTATTTTATAAGGCAAAAGAGAGAAAAACTGCATCAGTCGAATAAATAGTAATAAGAAAAGAGATATCATGGAAATTAAAATAGTGATATCGAGAAAAGTTTGGTTTCTAAGGATACAGAGGAGAAAGGCAAATACAAAATGAGAAAAAGGATAAGAGAACAAGTGATAGATATATCTACTGAAGAAATTACAGAAATGAAACAGAAGTGATAATTGAATTAAAACTAAAAGACTTTCTTGATGCAGTATTTATTTTTGGCACCTTCGGAAAATACACTATTGACATTAGGAATTTCAAAAATAAATGATACAGAGGACTTCAAGAATTTCTGTAGGACAAAATGAATGAATGAATGAATGAATAAAGTACATTATTAAAAACAGTACCTTCCCTCAGACTTCATTTCTGAGTGACTTTGGAGCATTTTCCCAGTTTATGGGAATGAGATTGTGACCAGGAATTGTCTCCTCTACCAAGTTGTATTTAGTAAGTGAAGATACAGGGAGTCATTTTAAGACACTTACGTTTCATGTTAAAAAGCAGCAATCCATATGTTGTTATCTATGTTGAGTCTATCAGACAGTGGCCTGTCCAAATCTTTGTTCCCAGTGCTCTCTTATTCTTTGTTAGCTTTATTGAAATACAATTCACACACTGTGCTATTCACCCCCAGATACACCTCAGTGATTTTCACAGTGTATAACCATCATTGCAATCTAATTTAAGAACTCTTTCAACACCCCGAAAATAAAACGCCATATCCATTAAGCAGTGAGTCCTCATTATTCCTCCTCCCAGATCCTGACAACCATTAATCTACTTTATGTCTCTATGAATTTGACTGTTCTGGACATTTTACAAAGATGCCATCATATAATTGGTTTTCTGTGACTGACTTCCTTTGCTTAGCATAATGATTTCAAGTTTCACCCACATTGTGGTTAGTATCACACTATTTTCTTGTTGTTGCCCAATATATCTCATTGTATCACATTTTGTTTTTCATTCATCTGTTGATGGACTTTGGTTTGTTCCAATATTTGTCTAATGTAAATTATAATGCTATAAATATCTGTGTACAATATTTTGAATGGGCTTGTGATTTCAATTCTCTTGAGTATATAACTGTGAGTGGGATTATTTTTCAAATCACTTTCATTAATTTTGAAATTCCTAAAATCAGTAGTGTATCTTTGCTAATAATAGTGTATCAAAAATGTTGCACCATTTTACAGCCCCACTAGCAATGTGGAAGGTTGCTTCTGACCATTACTACTAAAACTATTTGTCTGTCTTTTGGATTACAATCACACTAGTGAGTGTGAGGTGGTATTTTAAATGGTTTTGATTTGTTTCCCTAAAAATTAATAATGTTAAAAATCTTTTCATATGTTTCTGGTCTTTTGTATACTTTAAATTTTTGCCAACTTTTAATTAGATCATTTGCCTTTTCCCTGTTAGGTTTATTATTATTATTATATTATTATTATTATTATTATTTATTATTTTAAATTTGGTTCTGGATACAACTACAAGTCCCATGTGAATAAGTGACTTACAGATATTTTCTTCCATTCCGTGGGTTGTTTTTTCTTTTTATTCATGGTATCCTTTCACAGGCAAAGTTTTAAATTTTAATGACATCCAATTTATTGTTTCTTTTTCTGCGTGTTCTTTAAGTGTCGTACCTAACAAACCATTGCCCAACCCAAGACCATCAATATTTGCTCCTATGTCTTCTTCTGAGGTTTCTAAATTTTAACTCTTACTTTTAGATGAAAGTTCCACTTTGAATATATTTTGTGTATTATGTGAAGAAGGAATATAAATATTTAAATTTATTTTTTAATGTGGATAACGAGGTGTCCCAGCACTATATGTTGAAAAATATGTTCTTTTCACATTTGACTTGTCATGTCAATCTTGTTGAAAATCAAATGACCAAAATATATGTGAGAGTTTATTTTGGGTTCTCAGTTCTATCCTGTTGATCAATATGTCCGTCCCTATAAAAATATATATACATGCTCTTACACTAATGCCAGCATCGTACTGTCTTGATTACCGTATTTTTGTAGTAGAAAATTTTGAAATTGAAAAATGTGAGCTCTCCCTCCGCCACCCAACCTTGTTCATGTTTGCTAAGACTGTTTTGACTATTCTGGGTCCTCAGCATTTCCATAAAATGCTAGGATCAGCTCGTCAATCTCTGCAAAGAAGCCAGCTGAGATTTTGTTAAATATTGTGTGAATTTTTCTTTCTTTTGAGTTGGAGGGTTGGGTCTCACTCTGTCACCCAGGATGGAGTGCAGTGGCATGATCATGGCTCTCTGCAGCATTGACCTCTTGAGCTCAGGCGATCCTTCTATCTCAGACTCCTGAGTAACTGGGACTAGAGATGTGGCCGCCACACTGGGCTATTTTTTTCTTTTCTTTCTTTCTTTCTTCCTTCCTTTCTTTCTTTCTTTCTTTCTTTCTTTCTTTCCTTCCTTCTTTCTTTCCTTCTTTCTTTTTTTTTTTTTTTTAGTAGATATAAGGTCTTGCTGTGTTGCCTAGTCTGGTCTTGAATTCCTGGGCTCAAGCAGTCTCCCATCTCAGCCTCCCAAAGTGCTGTGATTACAAGCATGAGCCACTGTGCCCAGCAAAAATGTGTATTTCAATTTGAAGATTATTGCCATCTAAACAATTTTAAGACTTCCAATCCATTAACATGGTGTGTCTTTTATTTAGTTATTTCTCCTTTAGTTTCCTTCAACAATTATATACATGGGGGGGGCAAAAAAACCTCTGGAATTTATTTATAAAAATGTGCATATTTATTCTTACATGTTTAAACTTCAATCACCTTCAAAGTACTCTTTGTTTGATGTAAAACACCTGTTGAGACACTTTTTCCACTGCTCGAAACGGTTTTCAAACTGTCACTTTTGATGCCATTTAGTGCCTTGCTGTTTTTTGTTTCACGTCTTCTACATCAGCAAAACGTTTCCCTCTGAGAACTTTTTCATCCAGGGAAACAAAATTAAGTTGCTTTGAGTGAGATCGGGTGAATAAGGAGAGTGGGGCATGGGGAGTCATGCTTCTTTTGGTCAAAAACTTCTGAACACTCAGCATAGTGTGGGCAGATTGTTCACCCATCACCCATCAAGAAATGCACAAATGTGTTGAAAGAATCTCCAGGCAAAAATTCACTGAAGCCAAATGCAACCTCACACAACAATGCTAACTGGTCCACTGATGGGTTTCTAGAGCATTTACCTAGCAGGGAAACATGTACTACAAGGACCCCCCAAAAAATTCTGTTTTTATTGGGTGCGCCCCATACAGTTTTCAGAGTTTTGCATTTCTCTTAGTGAAATTGTTCCTAGGCTTTTGTGTCTTTAACTTTTGTAATGAAACTGTTTTGTTAATTTTATTTTTTAGATGGCTTGTTGGAAGCATATGTAAATACAATTAACTTCTGCATATTGATTCATATATTGCAACGTTGGTAGACTCATTTATTATCCCAAATAATTTTTGGTGGATTCCTCAAAATCTTCTAAATGTAAGATCATGTCCTCTATAAATAGAGATAAGTTTCTTTCCTGATTTCCAATCTAGATAAGTTTGATTTCTTTTTTTTTTTTTTTCTTCTAGTTTTTTCTCTGACTACAACTTCCAGTGAAAAACTAAAGAAAAGTGGCAAGAGTAAGCATATGTGTCCCATTCTTGATTTTGGCAAGAAAATATTCTGAAGTTTCTTTCTTAAGTAGACTGTTAGCTGTGGCTTTTTCACAGATATCCTTTGTCAAGTTGATAAAGCCCTCCTTTATGCCTAGTTTGATGAGTATTTTTTTCAAGAAAGGGCTATTGGCTTTTGTCTAATGCTTTTTCTGCATCTCTTGAGATGACCACCTGATTTCGTTTTTGTATATTCTTCATGTGGTTTATTGGATTAATTCATTTCATATGTTAAACTAACATTGCATTCTTAAGATAAATCCCATCTGTTCTAGGTTTATAATCCTTTGTGCATGTTGATGGGGTTGACTTGCTAGTGTTCTGTTTAGGATTTTGCATCTATACTCATAAGAGATATTTGTCTGTAGTTTTCTTGTGACTGTTGTGTCTGTGTTAGGGTAATACTAGTACCATAGAATGAGTTAAGAATTATTTTCTCCTCTTCATATATTTTTTTAAAAGTTGGTATTGTTTATTATTTAAATACTTTGCAGAATGTATCAGAAATTACTATTTCAGTCCCTGCGTTTGCTGGATATGGATTCAGATTATGTATTTATTTTTAATCCATTTTGTTAGTCTATATCTTTCTAGGAATGTGTGAGTTTCACAAGTTATATAATTTTCCCAAAGCCTTTTCATGCTACACTTATCTTGACTCCTATTATGTCCCTCCTCTCCATACAGAGCAGAGCAGCTTCCATGAAACATGGGGAAAGAAGCACAGTGAGAAGCAATGGAATCAACTGGCATACAGCTCCCATCTTTGCTTGGGAAGGACACAGACAGTAGAGTTTCTAGTGTCGCATTTACCAAGCTTCTTATACTTTAATATTTCAGATAAAGGTAGAGAAGGTCTCAAAAATTCTTATTTAAGTTGAAGTTATTTTTTGGCATTCTAATGAGGAAGCCTCCTTATTATCTGCCTTAACCTCTAGTGATGGACAGATTGGTATGACTGATGACTGACCATAAACAAAACCACTCTAGACTTGTGGTTACACCTAGGTGGCTTGAGTGGCGTGAGATGTTTGGATTCCTTTGCACTTTTCTGGTCTGTAGTGGGTTTAAAAAGATTAATGTAAACGTTTAACAGGTAGCTTTCATTTAAATATCAAGATACCTTTTAAAAAACTGACCTTTCTGACAACCTTGGCCACCAGCGATCAGCTCAAAAGCCAGGGACTCCTTCCCCTTGCCGGCAGTGCCTTCCACTTGTAGAACACAGTCCTCAGCATTTCTGATGATGCTTCTGCTCCTGAGCTTACTATTTAATGCTGTGTTCTCTAGAACTTGTAGATAAATAGGTTTAGGCATAAACAGAGATATTTCCTGTGACTTATCTAATTCAAAAGTGAGAAAATAAAATGCAGATATATGCTCATGCTGCCACAAAAACGGGAGAATGCATACTTAATTTGTGGATGTATATCACCTGCACACATTTGAGTTATCCGTTTTTCTACCACCATTAGGTGTCAATGAGAGCAACAGAAGAAAGCCACTTTGGAGATGCTTGGGTACCAAAAACCTTCCTCTACCAATGCAACAGTAGCTCTCTAGCAGTGAAGAAAAGAGGAGACAATGTTTGAAAAATTTCTGACAGCTTCTCTTTCATTCATTTCATTTAATATCATATTAATCGTGTTAACTTCACTGGGGCCCAATGACTAGATGAGATATACAACGTTTCCAAGTGAGACACTTTTTCTGTTTCGCCAATGCCCCATGTGTGTGTCCAACCATCCACTCAGCGATTCTTCCTTTGGCGTCTGCTTTGTGTGAGGCACTGCTCCATATGCCTCTGTACAAGCACACAAGTTCTTATTTTCACTGACCGTAAATTGTTTTGCGGGATTGGAGGAAGGCAAAAAATATGCTAACCCACAAAGACACAGAATGGTTTCACACAAGGATAAGGGTCTTGTGGGATGCAGAGAAGGACATGAGGAGCTTCTGCTGACGTGAGGCAGGGGCTAGGATAAGTCGGTGCCCTCCCTGAGCAGGTTGCATCTGGACATAAGGCTGAAGGATAGCTATGAGCCAGCCGTGGGGACTCAGGGAGCCAGCATGTCCAGGACAAGGGGAACACACCATGGGCATGTGTAGGGCTGATGACTGGCCATCGTGTGTGACCTGTTGGCAGTGGCTGGAGGTGCAGGAGATGAGAGAGGAGATGAAGGATCACGTCAATGGTGGCAAGATGTAAGGGCATTCTGTTTGTGATGGTAACTACCAGAGAATATTAAGCAGAAAGCAGCGTGACCTTCATTAAAGTCTTCATCAAAGGTTTCACTCTGGCTGTGCTGTGGGCAAAAGGGGCAGTGGGAGCGTCTTGGGTGAGGACAGTGATGACACAGACAGAGAAGGGAGTTGAGCCGCTTCCACCACTCACTAGCCCCTGAGAGCACCACTGGCAGGTTCTTATTCCCATCGTCCAGGTTCCTGGTCAGGGTATTAAGTGCTGCTCCTGGGAATGGGGCCCATATTAATAGTCTCTCACATATTTAAGCAGAGGTTATGCCCACCCAGGAATCAAAGTCAAATCCCTGTGCCATTTTCCTCGAGTGCCCTGTCCCCAGTTTTTTCTTAAAGACTCTATTCAACGTACACCATTCCAGAGTGCTACTTACCTACATAGTGCAAGGATTTTCCTGTTTCTCTCCATCATTACCAGAAACCATGCAGAACCAAGGTAGCACTATCTCTTAAAGGACTGACTACACTCTCTTCTGATCCTTATATCAACTTTTCTTCGAGTTTTCTTTCATTCCACTCTTCACTGTGGATGGATTGCTATTCACCAGAGTCAATCTGATTTTATCTTCTCTGGTTTGAAAAGCTTCCAAAGGTATTTTTTGAATAGCGAGGTGATAATGAACTCTAACACCAAAGGGAGATTCTGCTGGGGGACCCATGGCCTACCTCTAGGGACATTGTCCAGTAATCCACTGATAATGAATGCCTAATGCCACAGTGAGGTTCTGCTAGGGACCTTTGTCCTTTTTGTGGTTTATTCTCCTCCTCTTCTTCATTCTGTTTTATTTTATCTACACTGACCTGATTTTGTCCTTCAAGCTCAACAAGCTCTCGCTGGGCTCTCACATGCACTGCTAGCTCTATCTAGAATTATCTCTTAACTCCCTGAATCTTTCAGATTTCAGCTCCTGTTGCCTTCTTCCATAAGCCTGTCTGGAATTCTTCAGCTAGGTGATTTCAGTCCCCAAATCCCACATGGTAGACTTTTCTTCCATGCTGTGAGTGGCACATGACACGTGCTTGTGTGGTTGATCGAGTAACTAGACCAGAGCATGTGGTGAGAAGCCATGCCATTTCTTAGTCTCACCATTGGATCACTCTGCCTGTCATTCAGTGAATCAGCAGTGAGTATTAGCTGGATTAAAAAATGGACATGAATAAATCACAAGAGGATGACACTTGACACTTAGGAATGTGGACTGGCATTAGATGAAGTGAGGGAGAGAGAAGTTTGAGAGCAGGAGATTGCTGAGAGAGTCTAGGGGAGATGTGCTGACAACATGAGCTCAGGCATGGTCAAGAGTGTCAGGTTCAAGTCACCTGACCTAATAAGGGACTTCCGTAACTAATAAGGAACATCAAGCATATTAGCCAAGAGTCCATAGTTTATGGACTCATTACATGCGGCAAGATTTCTATTTTAATTATAATAAGGTATAAAGAGATGTCCAGGAATCCTATACACATTTTGACAGGCATCTTTTCTTGTATCTTAATTTGACTGATTTCATTTGGCAGGTGAAAGTGATGAAGCAGCCTGGGGTTTCTGTCAGAGCCTTTTTAAATAATGTCCCGAGTAGTGTTAAAATAGGGACCGAGTGCTTAATTCACAGACACCAACACCAAAAGTACAAGCTATAAAAAGGAGAGGTTTTTATTAGCCAAGAACCTGGCCGGCGGCCACTTGCCTGCTGGACATAACAGTCCCACAGCAAGAGGCGTCCATTAGCTATAGGGGCTTGCTTAAATGAGGGAAGCCCACATTGGGATTTTCCAAGTGGGCCAAACCGCAACATCCTGGAGGCCTAGGTAATTTTCAAGCAATGCAAGCGGGGTTCACAGAGGCGGGAAGAAAAAGCTGTTAAACAGTTTAACCTAGTCAGCAAGTACTGTTGCCAGTTTCCAGGAAGGGAACTTTTTAACTGTGCAAAGGCTGGGTACATGTTTAACTGTGCAAAGGCTGAGTTTATGCTTAGTCTAATTTTTGACATTGTAGATGTATTTTTAAACCTCTTTCCACAGTGTTAAGTTTCTGAAGGAGGTTGCTGTTATGCTCTATTAATAGATGATTTCTCGTAACGGTATGGCACTTTTAAACATTTCTCTGTAGCTACTTGCTATTATTTAATTTCGAAACTTTATTACTCATGATGTATACTTAATGTAATGTTATTGAAATGTTCTTTGAACATAAACTTTGTATTATTTCTCAAATAATTAATTGTAAATTGCTATGCTTCTCTCTTTTATTTATTCCTTGTTCTGTACTATACAGCAGGGCTTCTAAAATTCCAACAAAAACTCAACACTTAATTTAATACCTGTCGTGACCTGAATTACTTCATTTGGGGAGAGAGCTATCATAAAGCAGATATGCTAGAAACAAGGTTTTGATGAATAGTTATGCCTATGTAAATTTCCTTAAACCAGGTAGCTTATTTCGTTTTAATTCTATAAAATATTTCTTTCTTCTTTGAATGTTAGTGCTTGACCTGACTCTTGTATGACAAAAACCAAATCATTAATCTTTATAAGATAACAAAGAAATTGATGTTTAAGATTTAAATTTTAGTTTCCACTAATGACCTCCTTATATGGACTTTTATGATTAAGTCAAACTAATTTATGCTCTTGTCATAAAAAAAGAAATTTTTTCAGTAAGCAACTTTGATGTGGTAATAAGTTTCCATTGTGCTTTTAAACTGATTTCTGACCAGTTAGCTCTTTCCTGTGCAGACAAGCTATATAATGTTTCATCTTTCAAAATAATTTTATTATATGTTACTTGGTGTCTCTGCTTAAAACAATTAAAGGCTGATGTGCTAAGATTATCATAATGCTAAAATCCCACAAGTATATATGAGGGTGGAGCCCCCCAAAAACCAGAATTTATTTATAAAAAATTATGTATGTTTTCTTATATGTTTGAACTCCAGTTACCTTCAGAGCACTCTCTGTTTAATGCAACACATCTACCAAGACTCTTTTGCTATCACTCAAAAATAGTTTTTCAACTCATCTATTTTGATACTTCTTAGTGCTTCTGCCGTTTTTTGTTTTACCTCTTCCACATTGGCAAGACATTTCCCTTTGAGGATTTTTTCATCAGGAATTTAAAAAAAAATCTCTTGGAGCAAGATTGGGTGAATAGGAAGGGTGGGTCACGGTGGGTGGGGATCATGCTGTTTTTTGGTCAAAAACTGCTGAACACTCAGTACAGTGTGGGCAGGTGCATTGTCATGATGGAAGAACCAGTCACTTGTTTCCCCAAACATGGGATGCTTCTTCTCAAATTGTGATGCAATCCTCTCAGAACTTCAAGATAAAAATTTTGGTTGACCATTTGATCTGGAGGAATACATTCTGAGTGTGCTACAAGGGCCCACTTGCCAGGAAATAATTTCAATATTGAGGGGTGTCCCCCTCATATCATAACCAAACACTAAATTCAAGCCTTAGGTTATACTTTAAAAAATAAAGATGAGTCCTGGCATAGTGATTCATGTCTGTAGTCCTGGCACTTTGGGAGACTGAAGTGCAAGAATTGCTTAAGTCCAGGAATTCTAGACTAGTCTGGATAACATAGCAAGACCTTATCTTTACAAAAAAGTTGGATGTAGTAATGTGTGCCTATAGTCCCAGCTATGTAAGAGACTGAGGTAGAAGGATACCAGACTTCAAACTTTACTATAAAGTTACAATATAGTCTGGTATTGTGATACCACTTGCTTTTTTTTTTTGCTGAGGATTGTTCTGGCTATTCTTGGACGTTTGTGTTTCCATATGAATTCCTGTGTTGTTTGAGAAGAATGTTGCTGGTAATTTGATGGGAATTGCATTGAATTTGTAGATTCCCTTAGGTAACATGGACAGCTTCACAATGTACAGATACCCGGGACTCTATCAAGTTCTGCTAAATACTTTATTTTTCTTAACTTGATTACTACTAGGTCATTTCAAAAGCCACAGTGAATTTCTAAAATCACTTTAATATTTTATAGCTTAAACATCATTTTGAAACAGTGCTGCCATATTTCTAACTTTCTGCACACTTTCAGGAGCTTTCTGTGACTTTTTCTTTCCAATAAAGGTTACTGTGTTTGGTGATCCAGTTACATATTTTAAGGTAAATAATTTGATAAAAATGTTTTGTGTTTCTGAAGTTTTCCAGAAGTATTATGGAAAGTTTGCAGCAATATCTACAGAATCCAAACTAGACATGATTTTCAGATTTCAGGTATAATCTTTCTTAAAAGCATTAAAGCTATCAGGCATATTTCTGCAATTAAGACTATCTTCCTCTGTACTTGGTGGCTCAGCCTGTAATCCTAGCACTTTGGGAGGCCAAGGCGAATAGATTGCCTGAGCCCATGGTTTCGAGACCAGCCTGGGCCAAGTTGCCAAGTTGTGAGATCTCGTCTCTACAATAAATTTTTAAAAATTAGCCGGGCATGGTCGTGCACGCCTGTAGTTCCAGCTACTTGGAAGGCTGAGTCGGAAGGATCACCAGAGCCCAGCAAGTCGACGCTGGAGTGGCCATGAGTGTGCCACTGCACTCCAGCCTGGGGGTGACAGAGTGAGATTCCAACTCAAAAAAATAAAAAAAAGATTGTCTTCTTTTAGCCTGAGTTGATGTTATCATTTTAGGAATAAGCATCAGATGTGTTTATCATACTTGAATGATATGTGGCATTTCCATTTCCATTTAAGTTAATCTCTGCAATGTCCTCTAAAAGCTATACTGATAAAAAATTTAAAATATCACTTGTGCTTAGATGTAATGGAATATGATTTACACGCATTTCTCATAATCCAAATGCCTGATGATAAGCAAATGGCTCGTGTGTAAAAATGTGCTCATTTTCATTTAGTCATAATAACATGGGACCAAAGAAATGCTTTCTTTTTCATACCACGTTTTCTTTCTCAGAGAATAATTAATCATTTGTAAGCACTGTAAAATCTAGTGTGGAAAGTTTTATTTAAAATTGTAGGTAGGTATAGAAAAGTAGCAAAAATATTTCCTACTTTCAACATTGTTTTGAGGAAATATTTCAAAGCCATTCAGGAGAAGAGAGGCTGTCTATCCCCTCACAAGCACCACCTGCCTTGCACGTCCTGCCCATGGCCAGGTTGTTCTAACTCACTTCCTCTCCTTCTCTTCTACCTTATCTTTTTTTTTTTTTTTTTTGAGTTGGAGTTTCACTCTGTTGCCCAGACTGGATTGCAGTGGCCGCTCCCAGCCACCACAGCCTTGACCTGCTGGGCTCCGGCGATCCTTCCGCCTCAGCCTTCCGAGTAGCCGGAATTACAGGACCACACCCAGCTGATTTTTTGATTTATTGTTGAGATGAGGTCTCGCTTGCCCAGGCGGGTCTCGAACCCGCGGCCTCAGGCAATCCACTCACCTCAGCCTCCCAAAGGTGCGGGATTACAGGCTGAGCCACTGAGCCCGGCTCTACCTTATCTTGAAGCAAATTCTAGACCTCATATATCTCTAAACAGCTTCTCAGTGCTTTTTTTTTTTTTTTTGAGTTGGAGTCTCACTTGGTCGCCCAGACTGGAGTGCAGTGGCCGCTCCCGGCCACCGCAGCCTCGACCTGCTGGACTCCGGCGATCCTTCCGCCTCAGCCTTCCGAGTAGCTGGAATTACAGGCACGCGCTACCACGCCCGTCTGATTTTTTGATTTATTGTAGAAATGAGGTATCGCTGCCCAGGCGGGTCTCGAACTCGCGGGCTCAGGCAATACACTCACCTCAGCCTCCCAAAGGCGCGGGATTACAGGCTGAGCCACCGAGCCCGGCTTCTCAGTGCTTTTTAAAATAATAAGACTCCTTTAAAAGCATCTTTGTCATGACATTATTACTCCTAACAAGTTAATAATATTTATGTAATATCATCTTATATCTAGTCAGTGTTCAAATATGCCCCAGCCTTTGGAGATTATTAAATGTATTGTAGGGCTTGTTATAAGCATCCTTGGCAATCACTGGTTCAAAATTCCCAAGTTACAGATGACACAGCGGAAGCTCAGAGAACAGAAGGTTCACTGAGTTCCCATCATTCAGTGTTAGAATCGCTCAGGCATCCTAAACCTAAGTGTAATGTCCTCTGTATTTTTTTTTAAAGAAAATATATATTGTTGAGACTTAATGCTTGTTCTACCTTTTGGAGTCTAACATCAGATACAAAATATGCTGTGTTTGACACATTTGCCAAATGATCAACCTCAGCATCTGGGTAGCCATATTGCAGGCTCTGTCATCTACTTCCCATGTCCACCCTTGTGGGTCACTGGCTGTCCAACCCGACTGCGTGTAAGGAGACAGACGGAGGCTTTAGCCCTCAGAACACCAACACTGCAGAGGGATGAAAAGAATGAAAAAAATCAATCCTAGGTACCAGAGCAAGATTCTAACCCGATTTCCTGTTTTTATAGTTGGGGAATTGTGGCACAGAAAGGTTGCCTGGCTGGATTCTGCTCTTATTTCTAGATAGTGCATAATTTATAACTAGAAAGAAGATACAATCCTTAGTTTCTCCATTGTCCTTATACCACTCACCTACAAGACATTAGAGCTAAACTGGAGGCCACATGACACTCATGGGCTGACCCAAAACTAAAAGAGGGTATATGGAGGTCACTGCAGTGGGAGTCAGCCCTGAGTAATGATGACAAGTCTCGGGTTAGCAAGTGGTGTGGGATATCTGTGTTATTGTTACTCTCTTTGATTAAGAAACACTTAATATGCAAGTGTTAAAATGCTGTGTTCATTCCATTTGCTTTAGATATTAACATAGTGCCACT
Organism: Cephalopachus bancanus; assembly: GCA_027257055.1. Lineage (NCBI taxonomy): Eukaryota > Metazoa > Chordata > Mammalia > Primates > Tarsiidae > Cephalopachus > Cephalopachus bancanus. Next base: position 1,527,743 of record JAPVLO010000055.1, read on the forward strand.
TGCACGATAAGCATTATTTGGGTGAGATCTCATATTGACATGGAAAAGTGATGGTATTAGCTACTGAAATAGGTTTTACAGAGTGACCTATTAATATACTACACTTTGTATATATTTATATAAGTATATACTTAAGTCTATAAGTACATATTTATATGAAAATATGTAACAAGTATCAAGAAGAATGATTGTCATCAGTTGATGACTAGGGACTTTGTAAAGATGCATACAGAAAAGGACAGAATAGAAATTTCCAGGGCATGAGCAACACTATTTAACCTGTTGAAAATATGAAGTGCTGAGGAGTGCATCATGATAATGGCAATTATGGGAATCCTGATGTCCTGTGGGTCTTGCATCTATTTTGTGGGTGGGTTGCTTTTCCTGTCAGACTACTGTCCTGCATGTCAGGAGGACAGAACCCACGAGTGTGAATTTTAGGCAACATTTGCAATCACAGGGAAGGCAGAAGCATGATTCACCGATTTCTGTCTTATCTAATTCCTTTTCACTTATCATTCTCCATGAAGAAGAACCCTGCATTTCCTCACACCCCAACACCCCCAAATCCACAATAACAGCCACAAATGCAAATTTCTCTCTTCCTCCTGCATCATTGCAAGAGGATGAGGCAGGTATATGAATTACCTTCTCAGCAGGTCGACCAGGGGAGTCAAACCTGTAGGCTGTCCTCAGCTTGGGTGCTTTCCTGGGCTGACAGCATTGTCCTGAGTGTGTAGGGATGACTTAGGACCCTCTTAAAGAAATTACTGTGAGCATGAATTTGATTTTTTTGAAGAAGTAGTTGCTGTGTTGTAATAGGTATATTTTTATAGCTAATAAGTGATATATCCCAGGGGACACATTTATTAGAATGTGGATGAACCATATCACATGTGGCCTCTGTGACTCAGTGCAGATTGCCAGATTGTCTGAGGCTGCAAAGACTTTAGCACATTATTATCACTTTACTGTGGACCATAAGGTAGATGACTGGAACAGCAACACTCATATTTGGAAGTGGAATTTATATTGCAATGGTAGCATATGATTACTACCAGAGATATATGTAATTTACAGCTATAAATAACAATGGGGAACCTTGAATTATAAAACATTTTAAACTGTTGAATTAGTTGTCGTGTTTGGAACTGAGTTTTCCACAGTTGTAATAAAAACAGTTAAATATCATTATGTTAAATAATGATTATTTTCTTAGTTTAGACATGTCAAGTATTTGCAACAAACCTGTCTAAATCCTGATCCCATTTAAAATGTTAAGTTCCCAAGATATTTGTAACATACTTCATTGCCTTGTTAATTTATTCATAGTGGAAAATAAGGACTTCGGACATGATCTTTATTCTTTGGACTCTAAATATATGGTCTCATATACTTTTTTTTTTTTTTTTGAGTTGGAGTCTCACTCCGTCACCCAGACTGGAGTGCAGTGGCCACTCCCGGCCACCGCAGCCTTGACCTGCTGGGCTCCAGCGATCCTTCTGTTCAGCCTTCCAAGTAGCTGGAACTACAGTCACGTGCTACCATGCCCGGCTAATTTTTAATTTATTGTAGAGATGCGGTCTCACCAAGTTGCCCAGGCGGGTCTCGAACCCGTGGGCTCAGGCAATCCACTCACTTCAGCCTCTCAGAGTGCTGGGATTACCAACTGAGCCGCCAAGCCTGGCCTCATTTATACTTTTTTTTTAAAGCTTTATTAAATTTTTGTGTTGTTGTTGTTACATAGTATTCCAGCGTGGCTATACAATGACATAATTGTTCTTCTATGGCAAGAGATGTCAGTTGTTACAAATATTTTACTTTTTTAACCCATATTTCTAGGAACATTTGAGTTTGAATGCTATGGCACAGGCAAAGGTGTCCCCCACTGGGGTCCACCAGGAATGTCAGTCCTGAATCCTAATGTCCTAGGGCTGCTCAGCAAGCACTCATGGCCACTCCTGGCCAGCCACCTGCCTGGTGCAGCCCATGAACCAAGAGTGGTTTTTGCACTTTTAAATAGTTGAAACAGAGCCAAAAGAAGAATAATACTTAATGGTTAGTTAGTGGAAATTATATGAAATTCAAATTCATTGTGACAAATCAAGATGCACTGAAGCATGCCCATTGTCTGTGTAGGTCTCTGGCTGCTTTTCACTGCAATGGCAGAGATAACTGTGACAGAGATCATGTGGCCTGAGAGGCCTAGAACTCTATCACTCCCTGCGAAAGGAAGTCTATTGACCCAGCTCTGAGGCATTTATTGTAGGCAAGGAACCAGCTTCCTTCCTATGCTTCTAGACCGATGCCAGTTATATTCCATTCTTGGAAGAACTGAGAAAGTAGTCATGAAAATATCTTTCCTTGCTGCCTGAATAAAGTGAAGAAAACTGGTTTGTACTCACTGGATTGTCGATAGTTACATACGTTTAACTGCATGTGATAATATCTGATTGTTTTCCAAAGTGGTGTTATGTGCCTATGAGCAGTATAGACACTGTACCCATTTTACCCTGTAGCCAAAATACACTTGATACCTTCAGACTTTATTTTTGCTCATTTTAGTGGGTGCCAAATTGCATCCACTTGTAGTTATAATTTTCATATTTTTATTGCTACTTAAATGGGAAAAAATGACATGTCGGGAGTACATGTGGCCTTTGTGCCTTCTCACTCTGTGCACAGTCTTTTCAGAACATTTGTTTTTGCACCACCTACCTTTTTTGAGTTGGAGTCTCGCTCCGTCACCCAGACTGGAGTGCAGTGGCACGCTCCCGATCACTGCAGCCTCAACCTGCTGGGCTCCAGCGATCCTTCCGCTCAACCTTCCAAGTAGCTGGAACTACAGTTGCGTGTGAATCCTGAGTCGTATGGGATTCCAGTCGTGCAACCCTCACACGTTATTTACATGTCCCAAACTTAGTCCGTCTGTAAAGTAAGGATAATAACATCAACCTCATGTGTCTTGGTTTAGTGAAAGTGAATCTGTTTAATCTCACCTTCCTGCCTTTCTTTTCTTTATTTCAGTATCTTTTGGAGGTACAAATAGTTTTGACTTCGTGGTTGCATTGTATAGTGATGAAGAAGTCTGGGCTTCAAGTGTACCCACCACCCCCACCTATGCATATTTTACTTGGTAGGTGATTTTTTGTCCCTCCATCTCCTCCCCTCCAGCTTCTGGGTCTCCATTGTCCATTATACCATTCTCTATGCCCTTGCAGATCCTCAGTTTAGCTCCTGCTTATAAGTGAGAACGTGTGGTGTTTGGTTTTCTGTTCCTGGGTTTGTCCGCTTAGGATGATGTTCTCCAATTCCACCCAAGTTGCTGCAGGCAGCAAATGACACTGAGAAGCCTTAGAAGCCCCTGGGGCTGTTTTCTTTACAACCAATTTTTCACCTTTCATTATACTTAGGAACAGTCCCAAGATTTTAAATTGCAGTCACAAAATCTGACTCCAGAACCAGAGATACCTGACTAGTTTCCAGCTAAAACAAATAGACTTAAAAAATGGCTCCTTAAAAGCAACCGTTTTAAGTATAAATAGTATAAAATTTCAAGTGCATTTATGCACCCAACTGTGATTCATTGGGTGACATAACTTTTGCATAAACAATTGACTAGTTTGTCCAAATTGTCACCAGAGCCAGGACTTGGGGAGAAGAGGATCAGGGAAAAGTCCCTTCCAGGCTCTAACTGGCATGATACTGAGCTGGAACAGCTATGGCAGCAGGACCAGAGTCCCTGGGGCATCTCTAATTGAGAGTGAACTTGGTACCGGAGTGAAGTTACATCACAGGAGAATAAGAGGATCCCATCCGGTGGCCACAGCCCGGGACTCTTTTATGTTTGGTTAATGAGAAAATTATGATCAGAACCTAGGGTAGTCTAATTTTCAGGAGGGTGGTATGTGGCTTCAGAACCCAGAAGAGTTCACATACAGGGGACAGACTAAGGTACTGGAAGGTGCATGCACATTTTACAAGGGCTAAGTTTCAGGTGATCTTAAGAAAATGATTTCCTGATTCTCAGCTTATGTATGAAGTCTTCCTGCCCTGCCCTGCCTGAGAAAGCACTGTGTTGTTTTTCCTCATCCTTCCCCCATGGGAGGAGAGCAGTGTCTTCCATGTCCCACACTTAGTAAGGTGCTTTGCTCAGTGACAGGCTGAGAAGCACAACGAACTGTTGAAAATACCCTTGCCATTCAAAGGATCTGATACACCTGCAAGCTTCCTGACTTCCTCTTCAGTTAGAGGTTTCCATGAGGTATGGTACATAGACATAAAAATTTAGACACATGGTGTGGAGCCATTAAAGCAAATGAAGGTAACAGCTGGTAGTGGCACTAAAAATGTGTGTGTGTGTGTGTGTGTGTGTGTGTGTGTGTGTGTGTGTGTGTGTTTGCTTATTAATTCCTCGAGCTTGTTATTAAGTAGAGAGATGACACCTCTGAGCAGTCACTACAGAAAAGAATATTTTAACTCTAACTGGAATATTTTTCTGACCCACCAAATTTATCTAGAGATATACAATAAGGTTTATAACTGGAAGGTTTTTGTTTTGTTTTGTTTTTGAGTTGGAGTCTCACTCTGTCGCCCAGGCTGTAGTACGGAGGCACGCTCATGGCCATCGCAGCCTTGACTTACTGGGCTCAGGTGATCCTTGCAACTCAGCCTTCCAAGTAGATGAAACTACAGGCACACGCCACCACACCTAGCTAATTCTTTTTTTTTTTTTTAGATTTATTGTAGAGACGAGGTCTCACCAAGTTGCCCAGGCTGGTCTCGATCTGTAGTCTCAGGCCATCCTCTCACTTCAGCCTCCCAAAGTGCTGGGATTATAGCCAAGAGGCACCATGCCTGGCTAACTGGAAGTTTTATGTATATATTTTTTGAATTTTTGTGAGTTTTATTCAATATATGAGTTAAAACCTGTGTAAGCAAGTAATACCAGCAGTCATTAATTTTAATTACACAACAGTTTTTATTTCAATTTTTAAAATATTCAACATTGTCTACCTTCTATGAAGCAAAATTATAAGCTAGCTGTTGCTGTGCCCATTAGTTTTAGCACTGTATAACTTCCTCATTCATAAATACTTAGAAAATGTTTGATCTAATTGAGACAAAATTCCAATAAAATTTAACTGTACCCTTTTTTTTTTTTTTAAGTCAGAGTCTCACTCTGTTGCCCAGGCTGGAAAGCAGTGGCTCAATCATAGCTCACCACAGCCTGGGCTTCTTGGGCTCAGGGGATTCTTCTGCTGCAGCCTCCTGAGTCGCTGGGACCACAGGCATTTGCCATTACTCCCGGCTATTATTATTATTATTGTTATTATATATAATATAAGAGTTCAAATTATGCTAGATATATTTAAAAGTTATATGGCAGTATTATTTAAAAATATTACTATTAGAAGACAAAAAGGGAACAAAGCCAAAAGTCAATGAATAGCAAACAGTAACAAAAATACTGGTATTAATCAAGTAATCAATCAACTAATCAATAATTAGTTTGTGTCAATAGTCTCAAAAATCAAAATAAATACATTGTCAGAATAGATAAAAATCAAGACTCAACAATAGGATGCCCACAAGAAACCCACTTTAAATTTAGAGACACATATAGATTAAAAGGATGGAGAAAGATGTATTGTCCTAACACTAATCAAAAGAAGAAGGCAAACAAGGCACAGATGCATTTGCTGGTAGTCCCACCTATGTGGGAAGACTGCTTGAGGCCAGAAGTTCAAGTCTAGCTTGGACAACACAGTGAGAACCTATTTCTAAAAACAAAACAAATTTTTAAAAATAAAAAAAGAAGAAAGAAGGAGTAGACACAGCAGAATTCAGACAAATGGATTATCAGGGATAGAGAGGGTCATTATCTAACAATAGAGGGGTCAGTTCTCCCAGAAGACATAACAATCCTGAACATAAAAGATCCTAACAACAGAACATTACAATAAGTGAGGCAAAAACTGATAAAACTGAAAGGAGAAACAGATAAATCCACTATCATAGTTGGAGACTTTAACATCCTTTATCAGAAATGGATAGATGCAGCAGGCAGAAAAGCACCGTAAACAGAGATGAACTGAACAGCAACATCAATCAATTGGATATAATGGACTCCTATGGACTGCTTCATTCAACAGCAGCAGAATACGCATTTCTCTCAAGCTCACATGAAAGATTTGCCACGATAGACCACATTCTGGACCACAAAACACCCCTTAACAAGTTTAATAGAATAGTAATCATATACAGTGTTTGCTTTCTGGCCTAAATGGAATCATACTAGAAATCAATAACAGAAAAATAGTTGTAAATTTTCAAAATATTGAGTTTCAATAGCACATTTTATAATCATGTGTAGGTAAAAGAAGAAACTTAAGAAAATTTAAATATTATTTTAAATGATACAAATATGAAAATACAATTTATCAAAATTGTGGGATGCATTAAAAATCGTCCTTAGTGGGAAATGTATAACTTAAATGCATAAATTTTAGAAGTAAAAATATCTGAAAGTAATAATCTAAGCTTCTGACTTAGAAAACCAGTTTTAAAAAAGCAAAATCCAAAGAAAGCAGATAGCAATGAAATTTAAAACAGTAAATGAATAGAGAAAATCAACAAAACCAAAAGCTGTTTAAAAAAAAAATTAAAAACGTCAGTAAGTTCTAGCCAGGCTAGCTAAGAAAAGAGGTAAAACACAAATTACTAGTATTAGAAATGAAAGGAGATATGACTATAGATCTCATGAGCATTAAAAGTATAATAAAGGAATAGTATTAAAAAACCCTTTGCCCACAAATTTAATAACATAAATAAAATGAACACTTCCTTGAAAGACACAATCTGCCAAAACATAGAAATGAATAAATAATGTGATTAGCCATATGTCTAGTAAAGAAATTGAATCAATAATTAATAATCTTTCAAAAGAGAAAACATTAGGTTGGTTCACTGGTGTGTTCTGCCAAACATTTAAGGCAAAAATGTTATCGATTCTCTACAAGAAGATAAAAGAGTTTCTGACTCATTCCATGAGACTAGCATTAACTTAATACCAAAACAAACAAAGATATTATAAGAAAAGAAAACTACAGACATCTTTCATGTACATACATGTAAATGTCCTTACTAAAATGTTAGCAAATCAAAGCCATCAATGTTTAAAAAGAATTATATACGATGATTATATAGGATTTATTCCAAGCATGCAAGACTGGTTCAACCTTTGAAAACCAATTGATGTAACCAACTATATTAATGAGCTGAATATGAAAAAAATTACATGATCATATAAATTGATGTAGAAAAAGCATTTGAAAGCTGGGCTTGGTGGTTCAGCCTGTAATCCCGTGCCTTTGGGAGGCTGAGGTGAGTGGATTGCCTGAGCCCGCGAGTTCGAGACCTGCCTGGGCAGCGAGACCTCATCTCTACAATAAATCAAAAAATCAGCCGGGCTTGGTAGTGCGCGCCTGTAATTCCAGCTACTCGGAAGGCTGAGGCGGAAGGATCGCCGGAGCCCAATAGGTTGAGGCTGCGGTGGCTGGGAGCGGCCACTGCACTCCAGTCTGGGCGACAGTGTGAGATTCCAACTCAAAAAAAAAAAAAAAAAAAAGCAAAAGCATTTGATAAAAGACAGTGTCCACTCATGGTTTAAACAACAAATTCCCAGTAAACTAGTAACAGAAACTTTCTCAAGTTGAGAAGAATATCTGCAAAAAACTTAGAGGTAACATTCTGCCTAATGGTGAGATACTAGAAAAATACTAAGATTGGGGACAAGGCAATGATGTTCCTTTTCACAGTCCTTTCAACATCAAATTGTAAGTCCTAGCTAATGCAATAAGACAAGAAAATGAAATAAAAGTATACAGATTGGGAAGAATGAAATAATACCACTTTGTTCACAAGTGATATGGTTATCTGTGTAGAGAATATAAAAAAAGAATAGATGAAAAACCTCCTGGAACTAATAAACAATAATAGCAGATTTGCAAGATTCAAAGTTAATATACAAAAGTCAGTTGCTTTCCTGTATATTGGCAATAAACAAGTAGAATTTACAATTAAAAAACACAATACCATTGATGTGGGTTCTCAAAGAAATAAAATACTTATGTATAAATATCTTTAAAATATACAAGATCTACATGAGGAATATTATAAATCTCTGATGAAAGAAGTCAAAGAAAAACTAAATAATGGAGAAATATTCCATGATAATAGTTAGGAATATTCAGTATTATCAGGATGCCAATTCTTCCCAACTTGATCTATGGCACCATTGCATTCTCAACCAAAATACAAGCAAGCTATTTTGTACATTTTGACAAATTGCTTTTAAAGTATATTTGGAGAAAGAAATATTCAGAATAGACAACACAATATTGAAAAATATCAGAACTGGAGGACTGAAACCACATAGCTGCAAGTCTTGCTGTATATACAGTTATGGTAACCAAGGTAATGTGATATTAGTGACATAACAGACAAATAGACCAATCAAATAGACCAATCAAAAAGAATAAAGAGCAAAGTAATAGAGCCATGTAAACTGACCCATGTTCATTGACAAAGGAGCAAAAGCCATAGGATGGAGAAAAGAAAGTATTTTCAACAAATGGTGCCAGAACCAATGGATATTCACATGCCAAATAACGAATGTGGATGTTTTACCCTTCAAAAAATCAAATGCATTATAAACCTAAATGTAAACACAAACTTATAAAACTCCCACAAGTTAACATAGGAAAAGCATCTAGTTTACCTGAGCATGATGATGACTTTTTACTTTTTAGATATAACATCAAAAGTAGGATCCATGAAAATAGTAATTGCTAATTTAAAATGGAAAACTTTTACTCTGTATAAGACATTGTCAAGAGAATGAGAAGACAAACCACTTACTTACAGAAAGTATATGCAAAAGACATGCCTGATAAAGGGCTTGTATACAAAATATACAAAGAACTCTTAAAATTCAACTATATGAGCATGAAGAACATAGTCAAAAGACCTGAATGGACACCTCACCAAAAAAGATATCCAGGTGACAATTAAGGACATGAAAAGATGCTCGATATCATAGGTCAGGAAATTGCAAATTAAAGCAAAAATGAGCTAATACTACACAGCAATTGGAATGGTTAAAATTCAAAACACTGACAACACCAAATGCTGTGAAAATGTGGAGTAACAGGATCTCTTATTCACGTGGTGGGAATGCAAAAAGGTGCAGCCACTTTTGGAGACAGTTTGATGGTTTCTTTAAAAACTAAACATACTCTCACTATACAGTTCTGCATTCATGCTCCCTAGACTTGAAAACCCAGTACACATAAAAACATGCATAGAGATATTTACAATAGCTTTATTTATTTATCTATTTATTCATTTATTTAAATGATATATAATTAGCAAAAACTGGAAACAATCACGATGTCCTTCAGTAGGTGAATGAATACATAAATTATGGTACATCCAGGCAATGTAATATTTTTCAGCATATCAAGCTATGAAAAGGAGGATATTTAAATGTAAATTACTAAGTGAAGTATGCCAATCTTTTGAAAAGGCTATATGCTGTATGATTTCAACTTTGTGACATTCTGGAGAAAGCAAAGCTATTGAGACAAAACAGATCAGTGGTTGCCAGGGTTGAGGGAAGGGAGAGATGAGTAGGTGGAACATAGAGGATTTTTAGGGTGGTGAAACTAGTCTGTATGATAGATCCATGTCATTATATATTTTTCTAAACCTATGGAATGTTCAACACCAAGAGTGAACCCCAGTGTCAACTATGGACTTTGGGTGACTATGACATGTCAGTGTGGGTTCATCAAATGTAACAAGTGCACCCTTTGGGAATAATGTTGATAATGAGGACATATGTGCATGTCTGGGGTTGGGGTATACAGGAACTCTCTGTACTGTCCTCCCAATTTTCCTGTGAACCTAAAACTTCTCTAAAAATAAAATATATTGAAAATATTGATATTGGCTTTGTTCTTGAAACTATCTTTATATTATTTAAACATAGGATGAAATATTTTACACACGTATTAAAAATATGTGAGAGAAGGCAAAATAAATAATTAGCCATACATGCTTAGAGATCATTTGAGCAAAAATATTTGCAAATTGTGGAATAAAATTATATGTAAGTTTTGGTACACCTAATCTTGGTTTTTAAAATCACTCCTCTTTTATGCTAACTGTATTACTGTTTTGGTTAGAAATTCATAGTATATACAATAGAATACTATGCAGCTATAAAAAAGAATAAAATCATACATTTCGCAGCAACCTGGATGGAACTAGAGTCTATAATACTGAGTGATCTTTCACAACATCAAAGATCTGAGTATCACATGTTCTCACTCATAAGTGGACCTTAAACATCTATCGTAATACTATAAGAAAAGGATTGACAGTGGTGGGAATCTATGGGAGGGGGACAGGGAGGGCAAGGGTACTATGATTAATTGTAGTCAATATCTCTCTGGGGATGGGAGGACACCCCTTATCAACAAGAATGCCTGAACGATGCATATTTGTATACCTAACTCTTAACTGTACCCCACAATTTTAAAATAAAAAATGTTTAAAAAAAAGAAATTCATACTTATAAAATTTTGAGTAGACTACAACACTTACTTATCTAGAGAATTTACCATTACCTGCTTTTAGTTATATTTTTCTGTATAGAGTTTACCCTCTGTATCTGTGAATTCAAACAACTTTGGATAGAAAATATTCTAAGAAAGATTGCATCTGTATTGAGTATGTCCAGACTGTTTTTCTTGTCATTATTCCCTAAATAATACAGTGTAGCAATTATTTACATAGTTGAACCCGTTTCCACAGTGAAAAAGGCACTAGTGATATCTGATACATTTTGTTGTGAGATTTGAAGATGATATCTCTTAAGCATTTGCCACAGAGCATGTAAAAGAATAGGCTCACAATAAATTCCTTTGTTTTGTACATATAAGGTAAGTGACAGACTAGGTGTACAATACATTACTATTATCCTCTAAGGTTGCTTCTCCTAAATGATTTCCTAGAAGTCAAGAAAAAAATGAGGTAATATATATGAAAGCACTCTGTAAGCTTTGAACTATATAAATAGACGTGCATTTCCTGTATTGAGTTATAAGCTATATAAGGGGAAATATCTTAAAGGGTTTATTTTGGCCACATTACTTCTTAGTTGTAAACATCTGTATTTAAATGGCTTGATCATAACTTATGTTTAGGATGCTGTTTTTCACATAAAAAGAGAGCCTAATTGTTTTTTATTCTATATCTTGCTCTCAAAATAGTACAATTATCTGTGTTTCTGTAAATAAACTCTTTTCTGTTTAGGTAGAATTTAGAATGTGTGTTTATAGAATGTTTACAGTTTATAAGTGAATTCCAGTAATTCTATATCTCTATTTGATTTCATATAGGCAGACTAGTATTAAGTATTAGTCTACAGTCTTGATTATTTTTAATGTAGCACACAAATTACAGAAATTTGTATAATGTTTTTGTTACTTTTTTTGAGATGTGCAAGAAAGAAGGTTCAGACAATGACCACAAAACAATCGTCATATACCAGTATGTGGTCCTCACATTGTGAACACTTTCAATTTAATAAACAAAGTATTCTGCGTAAAGTGTATGAATTTCAGATTAAATACCTGGGAAGTTATGTGATCAAACAGTTTCCATTCAGTTATATTTATTAGCTTTAAAGATATTTGTAATGTCACAGAACTGTCACTAGATTATATAAATCTTTATTTGATGTCTTAGTTTTAATTTTTATTGTGGAAAAATAATACAATAATTCAGAAGGGCATCTAGCATGCAGTGGATTTGGATAGTAATTAGTACTCTTGCTTTTACATAAAACAGATACAAATTTATAAATTACATATATTTTAACTTATTAAATTTGATTTCCCAAGTTTTGTACTCAATTTTTATAGCCATTCTTTCAGCCGGGCCCTAGGTGATACAATGTTGCATTTGACAGAAAGTGCTGTTTTAAATGATTAATGTCAGTTTGGCAGGAAAGAACCGGATGGCAACCTGAAACTGCATGTACATAATTGTCTTTAGAATTATAGACCTTTAGAAGGAAAAAGTACCTTTTTTAGTGCACCAGGAAAATCAATTTTTACAAGAAAATTACTTGTAGCAAGTTCACTAAAGTTGTGTGGGCAGAGGCTCTAATGGCAGTCACATCTGGTCCCAGGACTTGTGTATGTGAGCACACCTGCGGCTCATAGGTAGATGTGCTGCTTCTATTACTGTTAAATCTCTCAACCACATGAAAATGCATGGATTCTGTTATCGTTTACATTTGCCAGATCTCAGGTTTATACTCTGAGTGAGTGTCTCCCATCTCTCTTCTCATGCTTTCAGCTTTAAAACAAATGGCACATCCTGATTTGTGAAAAAGCTGTTCTAAAGAAGGTTGTGTCTCCGTATGCCACCAGTGTGTCTGCTGTATGTAAGTCACGGCAAAACAGAAGAAACAGTCCTCTTGTTAGTGTCATTTATGTTTGTACTGAAAAGCAACGCGTTGTTAGATCATGCTCTGCTTGCCTCTGATGATGAGATGGGAGTCAAACTAGATGGGTCCTCATATTGTGAGGCTAAGAGGAAGATGTTCAGTAGGAGCTGTCCACGGAGTAAGGTGACACCTGGGATGAGCATGGGAGGGTCCGTGAGAGATGGAGCCCAGAGATCAGACTGCAAATGTGAAGTGCAAAGAGAGGAGACCTACACAGTAACAAGCAGTACATACCAGAACAGAGCCTGGTCTTCTAGCTGAGCTTTAACCACTAATGTAGAGTTACAGCTATTGTGGGTAAAGAAGAAAAAGGAGGACATGACACTATGCCATTGTAAATGTGGTGTGTAGACTTGTGAATCTGTCCCTGTGGTCAAAATCAATCAGGCAGTTTATCTGAGCATTTTGTTTGTGGGCATCAGAGCCATATTACATTTGGAGAATTTGGAATACATCCAACGAAATGCGACAGGAATAATAAAATACTTGGAAAATATGTTGCAATAAACTGAATCTGCTTTTATTAGAAGAGTGAACAGTTATACTGTTTGCTTCCAGCTGGTACATGGCTATGGAAAAAGCATTGACGGAAAGGTGACTTACAAACTGTTCATGACCCTCAGCACTTTCCATACCTAGGGCTCTTCATCTTTGTTTCCACTGCTCCTGGAACCATTGCTGACAAAGTTATGAAATGACAGGTCACACTCAATGCAGTGACTTGAGAGGCAGGGACTCAGGGAGGTGCTGCCTCACTGTCTGGGCCCTACGCACTTTAAGCTAGAATGCAATACAGGAAGCATTTGCCTTCCAGGTGCCTAGAGTCTTCTAACTCTGGAGAGAATATGGGAAAGTTGAACTGAGTTAACATTACAGCAAGATGAAAGTGTGTGCTATCTTGGCTGGACTTGGTGGCTCAGCCTGTAATTCCAGCACTTTGAGAGGCCGAGGTGAGTGGATTGCCTGAGCCCGTGGGTTCAAGACCTACCTGGACAACTTGGTGAGACCTCATCTCTACAATAAATCAAAAATTAGCTGGGTGTAGTAGCACACACCTGTAGTTCCAGCTACTTGGAAGGCTGAGGCGGAAGGATTGCTGGAACCCAGCAGGTCAATGCTGCGGTGGCCAGGAGCAGCCACTGCACTCCAGTCTGGGTACAGAGTGAGACTCCAACTCAAAAAAAAAAAAAAAGAAAAAGAAAATGTTCCATCTTAAAGGCTCTTTTCAGTGTTCTGATAAATTCTATTTCAGTTCATTGTGTGGAAGATACATTTAGCCATAAGTTTAGTCAACAAGTGTGAGTCCTTTCTGCCATGCCAGTCTGAGGTCTCAAGTAGATGACTTTCTAATATAATCTCGTAACAACACCATGGGGTGGACTGAGGGATGCACTAATGAGGGATGAGGCATGATCAGGCATAAGGCACAGGATACAATACACAGTACTTGAAAGAGAGAGAGATGCCAGCTAAAGTGCTTTCTCAGCTGGTAGATCTAAATTTGGTTATACAGATAAGTCTTGTTGAAAGAGTGAGACAATGAAAGCATGCCTTATAATAGATAAACACAGTGTGCCATTCTCTGTTAATTGTTTAGCAAAACACTAAATTTGAAGCCTGATTATGTCATTTATGCACATATAATTTGTTAGGTACCTATAGGGAAGCGAACTCTCACCACTCATATTTAACATAATACTGGATGTCCTACCCAGAGCAATCAGGCAAGAGAAAGAAATAAAAAGTATCCACATAGGAAAAGAGGAGATTAAGTTATCCCTCTCTGCAGAGAATGTGATTCTAGCCTAGAAAATCAAAGATTTCACCAAAATACTCTTTGAACTGACAAATGACTTCAGTAAAGTCTTGGGTTACAAATCAGTATTCAACAATCAGTAGCATTTCTCTACACCAACAATGTTTAAGCCATAACCAAATCAAGAACATGATCTCACTCACAATAGCCACACACAATAGTCACGCACTTGGGAATACATCTAACCAAAGAGGTAAAAGGTTTCTATGATGAGAGCTATAATGCACTACTGAAAGAAATCAAAGATGACACAAACAAATGGAAAACAATCTCATATTCTTGGATTGGATAAATCAATCTTATTAACATGCCCATACTGTCCAAAGAAATCTACAGATTCAAAGCAATCCCTTTTAAACTACCTATATCCTTTTCCACAGATCTAGAAAAAACAATACTTCAATTCATATGAAAGCAAAATGAGTCCAAATAGCCAAAGCAATTCTGAGCAAAAAGAACAAAGCTGGAGGCATCACATTCAAACTTCACTACAAGGCTACAGTAGCCAAAGGAGTATCATGCTGGTACAAAAATAGACACATAAGCCTATGGAGAGAATAGGGATTCCAGAAATAAAGCTGCTGACCTGCAACCATCTGATCTTGGACAAAGTTGAAAAAAATTGGAAAACGTTTGCCCTATTCAGTAAACAGTGATGGGAAAACTGGAAGAATGAAAATAGATTCCTTACTCTCACAGTATACAAAAATTAACTCAAGATAGAGTAAAAACTTAAATGTAAGATCTCAAATTATATAAATCCTAAAAGAAAGCCTAGGAAACATTCTTCTGTACATCAACCTAGGCAATGAATTTTTGACCAAATTCTCAAAAGCAAATGCAGCATAAACCAAAATTGACAAAGGGGACCTAATCAAACTCAAGAGTTTCTGCAAAGAAAAATAAACTATCAACAGAGTAAATAGAAAACATACAGAATGGGAGAAAATATTTGCAAAATAAGCATCCAACAAAGGCTCAATATCCAGAGTCTCTAAGTAACATAAATGAATCCATGGCGGGGGTGGCAGGGAGGGACCGCGGGAACAAATAACCCTATTACAAAGTGAGCAAATGACATGAATAGATACTTATGTAAAAAAAAGACATACAAGTGGCCAACAAACATGAAACAATGCTCAACAGCACTAATAATCAGAAATTCGAATCAAAACCACAATGAGATACCATGTCTCATCAGTTAGAATGACTATGACTTAGTAATCAAAAAACGACAGATTTTGGTGAGACTGTGGTGGGAATGTAAACTAGTTAATACCCTGTGGAAAGAGGTCTGGAGATATTTCCAAGAACTAAAAATAGATTTATCATTCAAATCAGGATTTCCACCACTGAATGAAATTTTGTCCTTTGTGGCTATGGGGATTTGACTGGAGGCCATTATTCTAAGTAAGCTAACAAAAACAGAAATTCAAATACTGCATGTTCTCACTTGTAAGTGGGAGCTAAATGCTAAGTACACATGGGCATCAATATGGCAATAAGACACTGGGACTCTTAAGGTGGGAGGGAGGGAAGGGTTTGAAAAACTACCCATTGGGTAACATGCATACTATTTGAGGGATGAACTTAATAGAAGACCAAACCTCACCATCGTCACACACACACACACACACGGTTGCCAGTGTTGGAAAATGTCTTTGATGACTGAGCTATAACTCAGATTTTTAAATCATACTGTATTTGCATTTTAGTTCTATTGTTATTGCCTTTCAGTTTCTGGTGGCTATGCCATCATGTGTATCAGATGAAAAATGACTCAGCCTGTAATCCCGCGCCTTTGGGAGGCTGAGGTGAGTGGATTGCCTGATCCCGCGGGTTCAAGGCCCGCCTGGGCAGCAAGACTTCTTCTCTACAAAAAAAAAAAATTAGCCGGGCATGGTAGCGCGTGCCTGTAATTCCGGCTACTAAGAAGGCTGAGGCGGAAGGATCGCTGGAGCCCAGCAGGTCGAGGCTGCGGTGGCCGGGAGCGGCCACTGCACTCCAGTCTGGGCGACAGAGTGAGACTCCAACTCAAAAAAAAAAAAAAAAAAAAGAAAAGAAAATTGCTCTTTGGGGAGTGTTGCGATTTCGAAAACTTTAAAAATTTTTAAATTATAACCAGTCCCCTATTTAATATAACCAAGAATTAATTCCAAAAACATGTAGATTTTTTTCAGTCTATTCAAATTTCAAAAATGGTGGTCCTAAAACTGGTATTTTGCATTAAGTATTAATTTTTAAAAAATTGACTTTTAAATAGCAACTGGAAAAGCATTTAATTATCAAACCTGAAAACAAGCCAGGAAAAGAAACCACATTTTATCATAACAGACCTTAAAAATCACAAATACTATAAGAAAGGGGTAGTTTGTGGGAAATAGCCATGGAACATATCAAAAATATGCAAATAAATTTGTAACCTAATGAAGTACATTCACATCCTTTAATATAAAAATTAAAATTTCCCCTAAAGAAACCCGAATTTTTTTTTGACAAGATGGATTAGTTTTTTTTTTAAATAGTGACTTTCTAGAAACTTTTTTCCTCCCCTTAATTTCAATTTTTAGTTAAGAATAGCCCCAGTCTTCCTCAGAATGAAGTAACTCTAAATTTAAAAAGCAAATTGTAATTTATGTCAACAATTTTAAATTATTTGCTTTCCTTTTTTTTTTTCATATGGAAATAAAGTTTTAAAACAACAGTCAGGTGGTAGAAGCAATTTTTTTAAAAAATAATACAGCAAGTTAAAAAATAAAGAATATTGGACAATTTATGTAAATTTATGGTGTGTACTTTTGTTCTAAAAGACTTCCCGTTTTGGGAAAGTTTTTCATTAGCTACACAAAAATTTTGGGAAAAATGCTGTAACTTTTGGGTTCCTCTTTTACAAACTGGAAAGTTCCAGGTGATAGAAACTATGTGCCAGTCATAAGTCAGCTGAGTTTTTTGAGGCCTTGACCTTTTGGGCTCTGCTTTTCCTTTAAAAACTCACACCTCGAAAAAGTGTAAACAGTGAAATAGAATCCCCTCAAATAATATTAAAAAAATTTTCCCGATGGAAAACTTTATGATAGTTTTCTGTACTGGAAAAGTGGATTTTTCAAAGGAGTTTTCAATGTTCTTGAAATTTATTTCCATGCCCACGAAAAGTCTTTCCCCAAAACTTAGGCTTTTAACGTTTGGTTTTTTTAGGAGGAAGTTTTAAACTTTAGTAAAAAAAATAAAATGGAGGAACTGAGATGCACGCTGTTCAGCCCGGGGAACTGCACAGGCGCCCTTCCCTTTAGGAAGCCCAAAGGCAAGGGATCTGATGGAAGCCAGTATGATGGGGCTCCCCCAGTAGGGCTCCAATGTGTCACCAGAAACCTGCCTGTTCATCTCCTAATGTCTCTTGGGCCTAAGAAGTGGGACAGTCAGGGGGGCTGACAGTGAAGGAGGCTGCGGGATCCAAAGCATCAGGAAACCAAGCGATTTCGAAAAATCGCCCTTTGCTCCCTGATGCCCTACAGAGAGAATCTTGGAAGAGAGCCCGAACAGGGCCCCCCTTTTTCCCCAGGGCAGCCTATGTGGAACAAGCTTCCTAGAGCCCTGGCCTGGTCGGGCCCTTTTTAGCTTTCCGTGCTGAAAAAGGAACCCCCAATCATCACCCCCTTTAGCAGATTTAAAAGTCAAGGGCTTGGTGACACTCGGATGGGTGGAAAAATGACCAGTACCTTTAGCTCTTTTAAACACTTCACGCACCCAGACAACCAGATGATTGCGTTTCTTTGGGGCCGTTGACCATTTACGGGAAGGGGGCAGAGAAAGGAGCCTGTACAGCGCTTCATGCCCGGACCAGCTCTGCACCTAGCTGGGCATTTTAAACAGGGGCAGTATTTCTGTGGGATGTTGGTTTTTTAGCTAAATGAAACTTACATTCAAACATAACTAGAACCCAAAAAACCATTTAAAAAGATTTAATTTTTTTACTAAAGGTTAATTTGGGAATACTGTTTTTACGTAAGAAGAAAAGAAAAAATCTTGACAGAAACAATTTTTAATTTGACTGACCATTTAAAGTGAGAAACCTTTTTTTTTTTCAGGGAAAAACAATATCAATCAATTAAAAATTTGACGTGCTACATTTAAACTTGGAAAGAATATATTTTCAAGGAATAAATTTCTTAGAGTGGATTTTATTTCCGTATTTAAAAATTTTAAAAATTTTTAAAAAACAAAGAAAATTTAAAAAGTAATTTTTTTTCTCAACCCAGGTATAAAAAGCTGCATTTCCAACAAGTGAAATCGTTAAAAATAAACAAGAATAATGTTTCAGACCACTAGTATTTGAATTCAGAAAAAATCTAATGTTTTAAAAATAGGTTTTTAATACAGAAATTTAAATAGATGTTTAAAAATTTGTCATCAAATTTTGGATTGCCAGAAATTAGGGATTTTTTTTAAACCCCCTTTACCCCAAATGCAGTGGGCCGGACTCAGTGATGCTGAAGCTCCAGCGATACCCTTTCACCCAGTTTTTGTAGGGGGAATTTACAGGCAAGGTAAATGCCCCTAATTTTTTTCTTTTTGTGAGAAAAAGTTTTTGCCCCCGGGCATTGCCCCGTAGGCAATATCACTGTAAACAAAACCTTGCAAATGGCCCTGCACCAGAAACTTTTTTAAAAGGCAAAAACAAAAAACTAAAATTTCCCAAAAAAAGAAAAAATTTGGAAGTAGCTAAAAATTTTCCCAAAACTAAGGAGTGTTGTTGTTAATACATCATTAACACCCAAAAAGTACTGTTTCCCCTTATTTTAATTTTCCCCTTGGCCCTGCTTTATTTTCCCCTTGTATTGCTTTTCTAAAATGGCATGGGCTGGTAGCTTTTTTTCTATCAAACCCCTAGCCAAATTGAAAATTTATTAGTGGTTGATTGAAGAAAATTAGTTATAAGTTCAAGGTACATATCTAGACCTCTTCCACATAAATTAAAAAAACAACAGCTAAAAACTTTTCGTATTTTTAGAAATTCAAGTTTATACATTTGGAGAGGAGAATTGTTTTCTATTTTATTTATTAAATTTTAAAGTGTGGTGACATTTTTAGGGGTTTAGTTTTTTTTTCAAAGTTCATTATGCAGGTTTCCCTTTTTTAATGGGTTTTTTTCCCCTCCTCCCTGCCCGCTCCCCTGGCATTTAGTTACTTGGCCAAGGCCTTTCTTATGTTTTTATTTAAAATTATTTCCCCCGGTCTGTTTTGTTTTCTATGAACTCTGTTTTGGTTTTTTTTTCTTGGTTGCTGTGATAGATCACTGAGTATGATACACTCTAAATCCATCCAGCTTGCTGTGAAGTCCTATGTTTGTCCATCTTTATGGCTGCATAGTATTACATCATGTATATGTACAAAGTTGAAAAAAATTGGAAAACGTTTGCCCTATTCAGTAAACAGTGATGGGAAAACTGGAAGAATGAAAATAGATTCCTTACTCTCACAGTATACAAAAATTAACTCAAGATAGAGTAAAAACTTAAATGTAAGATCTCAAATTATATAAATCCTAAAAGAAAGCCTAGGAAACATTCTTCTGTACATCAACCTAGGCAATGAATTTTTGACCAAATTCTCAAAAGCAAATGCAGCATAAACCAAAATTGACAAAGGGGACCTAATCAAACTCAAGAGTTTCTGCAAAGAAAAATAAACTATCAACAGAGTAAATAGAAAACATACAGAATGGGAGAAAATATTTGCAAAATAAGCATCCAACAAAGGCTCAATATCCAGAGTCTCTAAGTAACATAAATGAATCCATGGCGGGGGTGGCAGGGAGGGACCGCGGGAACAAATAACCCTATTACAAAGTGAGCAAATGACATGAATAGATACTTATGTAAAAAAAAGACATACAAGTGGCCAACAAACATGAAACAATGCTCAACAGCACTAATAATCAGAAATTCGAATCAAAACCACAATGAGATACCATGTCTCATCAGTTAGAATGACTATGACTTAGTAATCAAAAAACGACAGATTTTGGTGAGACTGTGGTGGGAATGTAAACTAGTTAATACCCTGTGGAAAGAGGTCTGGAGATATTTCCAAGAACTAAAAATAGATTTATCATTCAAATCAGGATTTCCACCACTGAATGAAATTTTGTCCTTTGTGGCTATGGGGATTTGACTGGAGGCCATTATTCTAAGTAAGCTAACAAAAACAGAAATTCAAATACTGCATGTTCTCACTTGTAAGTGGGAGCTAAATGCTAAGTACACATGGGCATCAATATGGCAATAAGACACTGGGACTCTTAAGGTGGGAGGGAGGGAAGGGTTTGAAAAACTACCCATTGGGTAACATGCATACTATTTGAGGGATGAACTTAATAGAAGACCAAACCTCACCATCGTCACACACACACACACACACGGTTGCCAGTGTTGGAAAATGTCTTTGATGACTGAGCTATAACTCAGATTTTTAAATCATACTGTATTTGCATTTTAGTTCTATTGTTATTGCCTTTCAGTTTCTGGTGGCTATGCCATCATGTGTATCAGATGAAAAATGACTCAGCCTGTAATCCCGCGCCTTTGGGAGGCTGAGGTGAGTGGATTGCCTGATCCCGCGGGTTCAAGACCCGCCTGGGCAGCAAGACTTCTTCTCTACAAAAAAAAAAAATTAGCCGGGCATGGTAGCGCGTGCCTGTAATTCCGGCTACTAAGAAGGCTGAGGCGGAAGGATCGCTGGAGCCCAGCAGGTCGAGGCTGCGGTGGCCGGGAGCGGCCACTGCACTCCAGTCTGGGTGACAGAGTGAGACTCCAACTCAAAAAAAAAAGAAAAAAAAAATGAAAAGAAAAATGCTATTGCAGTGTTGCAATTTCCAAACTTGATGAAAATTTTAAATATATTTAATTGTCTGTATTTAATATAACCATATTATTCCAGACATGTAGATTTTTTTTCTGTAGACTTCAAATTTCACGTGTGGTCCTAAAATCTGGTATTATGCATTAAGTATTATTTTTAACTTGACTTTAATTAGTCACTGAAGAAATGCATGCTTATTATCACCTGAAAACAAGGTGAGGAAAAGAAATTACATTTTAGATACTTCTCTATAGTCACAAACTATTTTAGACATAGCTATTATTTAAATTCCATGTAACATGCACTAGGAAATAATTTGGAAGTCCATTATGCAAGTAGGCATTCATTCCTTCATATATAGTTCATATTCTCTAAGAAACTGAATGTAGACACAGATGGCATACAGTTTTTTAAATATTGACTTCAGAAACTCTTTTTCCTCAGTTAATGCCATATAATAAGGTTTCTCAGTCTTCCTCAGAATGAAGTAACTCTAAATCATGAGCAAATTGTATTGCTGTCAAGATAAATATTTGCTTTCTCTTCTCCCTGGACATAAGTAAAAGCAACAGTACAGGTGGTAGAAGCAATAACAATAACCAGCAGTAAAAATCAGAATATGGACAATGCTGTCATTTATGGTGTGCCTACTCTGTTCTAGGACTTTCTGTGGAATGTTGTTTCATTAGCTACACAAAACAACATTTTGAAATATGCTGTAACTCTGTGTTCCTGTTTTACAAACTGACAGTTCTAGGTGCAGAGAACTGTGTGCCAGTGCATGAAGTCAGCATGAGTAGAGGCTGACCTGGTCTCTGCTCCCTTAGAACTCACAGTCGAATGTGTAAACAGTGAAACCTGCAGACATCATCAGCAATCACACCAAAAAATCCTGATGGAAGACTGGTAACAGTGTCTGGGTGACTGGGAAGTGATTTACAAGAGCTGAAGGTGTGGAATTTATTTCCATGGCCCAGCGCGAGTCTCCCCAAAGACTTGAGGCTTTTAACGTGGTTGAGGCAGGAGTAGGGTTGAGTGAGTAGATGGAGGACTGAATGCACGTTCTGTTCAGCACAGGGAAGAACATGAAAGGCGATCCTGAGGAGGCAAAGGCAAGGGACTCTAAGGAAGCCAGTATGATGGGTCTCAGAGTAGGGCTGCGTGTGGACAGAAGCTTGGGGGCCTGTTCAGGGCTGTGTCTCTGTCCTAAGAAGTGGGGAGAGTCAGTGGGAGGCTGACAGTGAAGTGATGGCATGCAGGGAGCAAAGGATCAGATTAGTATTTCGAAAAATCGCTTGGGTTGCCGGATGCAGAAGAGAATGTGGAGGGAGTCGGCAGCCTCCTCTCACAGGGGAGAGATGTGGACAGCTCTGAGCAGGGTGGTGGCCATGCAGCTGCAGAGAAAATGGACTCAAGAGACATTTAGGAGATAAAATGTGCAGGTCTTGGTGACACATTGGATGTGGTGGAAAGAGGGGGAGGTGACCAGTATCTCAGGCTAAGGCTTACGCATCCAGATCAACCAGATGATTGCGTCCTTTGGGGCGTTGACCATCAAGGGAAGGAGCAGAGAGGAGCCTGTGGACAGCCCCCTGCTGACCAGCTGTGTTCCCCTCAGCTGGTCACTCACTGGGGCAGTAGGTTTCTGTGGGATGATTGGTTTTTTTATGCATAAAGGTTAAGACGTTACATCTCAAACATAACAAAACTCAAGAAAAATTAAAAAGATAATGTTTACATAAAGGTTCAATGGAAAATATTTTTACGTAAGATGAAAATGATAATCTTAAAGAACAGATTGAAAAACTGACCATATTAAAGTAAAATACCTACTTTTTTTTCAGAAAAGACAATATCATCAAGTTAATTGACAGAACATAAGCTGGAAGAATATATTATCAATTAATATTACTTAGAGTGGATTTATTTCCGTATTATATACGGATTTTTAAAACAAAGAGGAAATGTGATTTTTAAAACCCATGGTATATAGCTGCAGTCCAACAAGTGAACATCTTTAAGGCCAATAAACAAGAATAATGCTCAGACTCACTAGTAGTGATCAGGGAAATGTAAGTTTCTATCAATGGAGATGTCTTTTCCTAGCTATGAAATTGTGAAATGAGGATGTGTTAATCCCAAATGTTGTACAGTCAGTGGATTGCCAGAAATTCACGCGCAACTTTGTAAACATTACAAATGCTTGGGAGGATCAGTTATTTAGAAGCATTGAAGATACTTACACCCAGTGATGTAGAAATTTCACATCAAGGTAAATGCCCTAGATATCTCTTTACTGTTGACAAGTTGTGCCAAGCATTGTCTGTATCTATATCACTGTAATACAAAACCTTGCAAATGGTCCGTGCACCAGACATGCTTGTTTATAAATGGTCAGAACAGTATTATTTGCCATATGAAAGAAAAAATGGAAGTAGCTAAATCCAATACTATAGGAGATTGTTGTTAATACATCATTACACATGTACTGTACATTATTAATTTCATGCATGCTATTTTCATTCATTGCTGCTAAAATGTATGGGCTGGGGCTATTTCTATCAACATAGCTAAATTGTAATTATAGTGTTGAGGAAGAAAATTAGTTATAAGGCAAGGTACATAGTATGACACTCTTCCTATAATTAAAAAAAAAAAACTAAACAACTTGTCAATAAAGAATTCAGAGATTCATACATTTGGAGAGGAGAATTTTATCTATTATTATTATTTTAAAGATGTGGTGTACAATTCAGGGTTAGGTATACAAATGTTCATTATGCAGGTACCCTTGTTGATGAGGTGTGCCCTCCTACCCTGCCCGCTCCCCTGGCAGTTTCCCACTACTGCCAGTCCCTTTCTTATAGTATTATGATAATTATTCAAGGTCTGCTTATGAGTGAGAACATGTGGTATTCTGTTCTTGGTTGCTGTGATAGATCACTGAGTATGATACACTCTAAATCCATCCAGCTTGCTGTGAAGTCCATATGTTTGTCCATCTTTATGGCTGCATAGTATTACATCATGTATATGTACCATATTTTTTTAATCCAGTTCAGCTTCGATGGGTAGCCTGGTTGATTCCATGTTTTTGCTATTGTGAATAGAGCTGCAACAAACATGTGTATGCAGACATCTTTTTTGTAGAAGGGTCTGAATTCCTCTGAGTGTATTCCCAATAGGGGGATTGCTGGGTCGTATGAATGGTTAATTTTTAGTTCTTCCAGAAATCGCCACACTGTCTTCCAAAGAGAGAATTTTATTTCTTTTTTTTTTTTTTTTTTTTTGAGTTGGAGTCTCACTCTGTCGCCCAGACTGGAGTGCAGTGGCCGCTCCCGGCCACCGCAGCCTCGACCTGCTGGGCTCCAGCGATCCTTCCGCCTCAGCCTTCTTAGTAGCCGGAATTACAGGCACGCGCTACCATGCCCGGCTAATTTTTTTTTTTTGTAGAGAAGAAGTCTTGCTGCCCAGGCGGGCCTTGAACCCGCGGGATCAGGCAATCCACTCACCTCAGCCTCCCAAAGGCGCGGGATTACAGGCTGAGTCATTTTTCATCTGATACACATGATGGCATAGCCACCAGAAACTGAAAGGCAATAACAATAGAACTAAAATGCAAATACAGTATGATTTAAAAATCTGAGTTATAGCTCAGTCATCAAAGACATTTTCCAACACTGGCAACCGTGTGTGTGTGTGTGTGTGACGATGGTGAGGTTTGGTCTTCTATTAAGTTCATCCCTCAAATAGTATGCATGTTACCCAATGGGTAGTTTTTCAAACCCTTCCCTCCCTCCCCCCTTAAGAGTCCCAGTGTCTTATTGCCATATTGATGCCCATGTGTACTTAGCATTTAGCTCCCACTTACAAGTGAGAACATGCAGTATTTGAATTTCTGTTTTTGTTAGCTTACTTAGAATAATGGCCTCCAGTCAAATCCCCATAGCCACAAAGGACAAAATTTCATTCAGTGGTGGAAATCCTGATTTGAATGATAAATCTATTTTTAGTTCTTGGAAATATCTCCAGACCTCTTTCCACAGGGTATTAACTAGTTTACATTCCCACCACAGTCTCACCAAAATCTGTCGTTTTTTGATTACTAAGTCATAGTCATTCTAACTGATGAGACATGGTATCTCATTGTGGTTTTGATTCGAATTTCTGATTATTAGTGCTGTTGAGCATTGTTTCATGTTTGTTGGCCACTTGTATGTCTTTTTTTTACATAAGTATCTATTCATGTCATTTGCTCACTTTGTAATAGGGTTATTTGTTCCCGCGGTCCCTCCCTGCCACCCCCGCCATGGATTCATTTATGTTACTTAGAGACTCTGGATATTGAGCCTTTGTTGGATGCTTATTTTGCAAATATTTTCTCCCATTCTGTATGTTTTCTATTTACTCTGTTGATAGTTTATTTTTCTTTGCAGAAACTCTTGAGTTTGATTAGGTCCCCTTTGTCAATTTTGGTTTATGCTGCATTTGCTTTTGAGAATTTGGTCAAAAATTCATTGCCTAGGTTGATGTACAGAAGAATGTTTCCTAGGCTTTCTTTTAGGATTTATATAATTTGAGATCTTACATTTAAGTTTTTACTCTATCTTGAGTTAATTTTTGTATACTGTGAGAGTAAGGAATCTATTTTCATTCTTCCAGTTTTCCCATCACTGTTTACTGAATAGGGCAAACGTTTTCCAATTTTTTTCAACTTTGTCCAAGATC
This sequence comes from Cephalopachus bancanus, assembly GCA_027257055.1. Taxonomy (NCBI): domain Eukaryota; kingdom Metazoa; phylum Chordata; class Mammalia; order Primates; family Tarsiidae; genus Cephalopachus; species Cephalopachus bancanus. The sequence continues at coordinate 1,553,728 of JAPVLO010000055.1, forward strand.
AGATGGTTGCAGGTCAGCAGCTTTATTTCTGGAATCCCTATTCTCTCCATAGGCTTATGTGTCTATTTTTGTACCAGCATGATACTCCTTTGGCTACTGTAGCCTTGTAGTGAAGTTTGAATGTGATGCCTCCAGCTTTGTTCTTTTTGCTCAGAATTGCTTTGGCTATTTGGACTCATTTTGCTTTCATATGAATTGAAGTATTGTTTTTTCTAGATCTGTGGAAAAGGATATAGGTAGTTTAAAAGGGATTGCTTTGAATCTGTAGATTTCTTTGGACAGTATGGGCATGTTAATAAGATTGATTTATCCAATCCAAGAATATGAGATTGTTTTCCATTTGTTTGTGTCATCTTTGATTTCTTTCAGTAGTGCATTATAGCTCTCATCATAGAAACCTTTTACCTCTTTGGTTAGATGTATTCCCAAGTGCGTGACTATTGTGTGTGGCTATTGTGAGTGAGATCATGTTCTTGATTTGGTTATGGCTTAAACATTGTTGGTGTAGAGAAATGCTACTGATTGTTGAATACTGATTTGTAACCCAAGACTTTACTGAAGTCATTTGTCAGTTCAAAGAGTATTTTGGTGAAATCTTTGATTTTCTAGGCTAGAATCACATTCTCTGCAGAGAGGGATAACTTAATCTCCTCTTTTCCTATGTGGATACTTTTTATTTCTTTCTCTTGCCTGATTGCTCTGGGTAGGACATCCAGTATTATGTTAAATATGAGTGGTGAGAGTTCGCTTCCCTATAGGTACCTAACAAATTATATGTGCATAAATGACATAGTCAGGCTTCAAATTTAGTGTTTTGCTAAACAATTAACAGAGAATGGCACACTGTGTTTATCTATTATAAGGCATGTTTTCATTGTCTCACTCTTTCAACAAGACTTATCTGTATAACCAAATTTAGATCTACCAGCTGAGAAAGCACTTTAGCTGGCATCTCTCTCTCTTTCAAGTACTGTGTATTGTATCCTGTGCCTTATGCCTGATCATGCCTCATCCCTCATTAGTGCGTCCCTCAGTCCACCCCATGGTGTTGTTACGAGATTATATTAGAAAGTCATCTACTTGAGACCTCAGACTGGCATGGCAGAAAGGACTCACACTTGTTGACTAAACTTATGGCTAAATGTATCTTCCACACAATGAACTGAAATAGAATTTATCAGAACACTGAAAAGAGCCTTTAAGATGGAACATTTTCTTTTTCTTTTTTTTTTTTTTGAGTTGGAGTCTCACTCTGTAGCCCAGACTGGAGTGCAGTGGCTGCTCCTGGCCACCGCAGCATCGACCTGCTGGGTTCCAGCAATCCTTCCGCCTCAGCCTTCCAAGTAGCTGGAACTACAGGTGTGTGCTACTACACCCAGCTAATTTTTGATTTATTGTAGAGATGAGGTCTCACCAAGTTGCCCAGGCAGGTCTTGAACCCACGGGCTCAGGCAATCCACTCACCTCGGCCTCTCAAAGTGCTGGGATTACAGGCTGAGCCACCAAGCCCAGCCAAGATAGCACACACTTTCATCTTGCTGTAATGTTAACTCAGTTCAACTTTCCCATACTCTCTCCAGAGTTAGAAGACTCTAGGCACCTGGAAGGCAAATGCTTCCTGTATTGCATTCTAGCTTAAAGTGCGTAGGGCCCAGACAGTGAGGCAGCACCTCCCTGAGTCCCTGCCTCTCAAGTCACTGCATTGAGTGTGACCTGTCATTTCATAACTTTGTCAGCAATGGTTCCAGGAGCAGTGGAAACAAAGATGAAGAGCCCTAGGTATGGAAAGTGCTGAGGGTCATGAACAGTTTGTAAGTCACCTTTCCGTCAATGCTTTTTCCATAGCCATGTACCAGCTGGAAGCAAACAGTATAACTGTTCACTCTTCTAATAAAAGCAGATTCAGTTTATTGCAACATATTTTCCAAGTATTTTATTATTCCTGTCGCATTTCGTTGGATGTATTCCAAATTCTCCAAATGTAATATGGCTCTGATGCCCACAAACAAAATGCTCAGATAAACTGCCTGATTGATTTTGACCACAGGGACAGATTCAGAAGTCTACACACCACATTTACAATGGCATAGTGTCATGTCCTCCTTTTTCTTCTTTACCCACAATAGCTGTAACTCTACATTAGTGGTTAAAGCTCAGCTAGAAGACCAGGCTCTGTTCTGGTATGTACTGCTTGTTACTGTGTAGGTCTCCTCTCTTTGCACTTCACATTTGCAGTCTGATCTCTGGGCTCCATCTCTCACGGACCCTCCCATGCTCATCCCAGGTGTCACCTTACTCCGTGGACAGCTCCTACTGAACATCTTCCTCTTAGCCTCACAATATGAGGACCCATCTAGTTTGACTCCCATCTCATCATCAGAGGCAAGCAGAGCATGATCTAACAATGCGCTGCTTTTCAGTACAAACATAAATGACACTAACAAGAGGACTGTTTCTTCTGTTTTGCCGTGACTTACATACAGCAGACACACTGGTGGCATACGGAGACATAACCTTCTTTAGAACAGCTTTTTCACAAATCAGGATGTGCCATTTGTTTTAAAGCTGAAAGCATGAGAAGAGAGATGGGAGATACTCACTCAGAGTATAAACCTGAGATCTGGCAAATGTAAACGATAACAGAATCCATGCATTTTCATGTGGTTGAGAGATTTAACAGTAATAGAAGCAGCACATCTACCTATGAGCCGCAGGTGTGCTCACATACACAAGTCCTGGGACCAGATGTGACTGCCATTAGAGCCTCTGCCCACACAACTTTAGTGAACTTGCTACAAGTAATTTTCTTGTAAAAATTGATTTTCCTGGTGCACTAAAAAAGGTACTTTTTCCTTCTAAAGGTCTATAATTCTAAAGACAATTATGTACATGCAGTTTCAGGTTGCCATCCGGTTCTTTCCTGCCAAACTGACATTAATCATTTAAAACAGCACTTTCTGTCAAATGCAATATTGTATCACCTAGGGCCCGGCTGAAAGAATGGCTATAAAAATTGAGTACAAAACTTGGGAAATCAAATTTAATAAGTTAAAATATATGTAATTTATAAATTTGTATCTGTTTTATGTAAAAGCAAGAGTACTAATTACTATCCAAATCCACTGCATGCTAGATGCCCTTCTGAATTATTGTATTATTTTTCCACAATAAAAATTAAAACTAAGACATCAAATAAAGATTTATATAATCTAGTGACAGTTCTGTGACATTACAAATATCTTTAAAGCTAATAAATATAACTGAATGGAAACTGTTTGATCACATAACTTCCCAGGTATTTAATCTGAAATTCATACACTTTACGCAGAATATTTTGTTTATTAAATTGAAAGTGTTCACAATGTGAGGACCACATACTGGTATATGACGATTGTTTTGTGGTCATTGTCTGAACCTTCTTTCTTGCACATCTCAAAAAAAGTAACAAAAACATTATACAAATTTCTGTAATTTGTGTGCTACATTAAAAATAATCAAGACTGTAGACTAATACTTAATACTAGTCTGCCTATATGAAATCAAATAGAGATATAGAATTACTGGAATTCACTTATGAACTGTAAACATTCTATAAACACACATTCTAAATTCTACCTAAACAGAAAAGATTTTATTTACAGAAACACAGATAATTGTACTATTTTGAGAGCAAGATATAGAATAAAAAACAATTAGGCTCTCTTTTTATGTGAAAAACAGCATCCTAAACATAAGTTATGATCAAGCCATTTAAATACAGATGTTTACAACTAAGAAGTAATGTGGCCAAAATAAACCCTTTAAGATATTTCCCCTTATATAGCTTATAACTCAATACAGGAAATGCACGTCTATTTATATAGTTCAAAGCTTACAGAGTGCTTTCATATATATTACCTCATTTTTTTCTTGACTTCTAGGAAATCATTTAGGAGAAGCAACCTTAGAGGATAATAGTAATGTATTGTACACCTAGTCTGTCACTTACCTTATATGTACAAAACAAAGGAATTTATTGTGAGCCTATTCTTTTACATGCTCTGTGGCAAATGCTTAAGAGATATCATCTTCAAATCTCACAACAAAATGTATCAGATATCACTAGTGCCTTTTTCACTGTGGAAACGGGTTCAACTATGTAAATAATTGCTACACTGTATTATTTAGGGAATAATGACAAGAAAAACAGTCTGGACATACTCAATACAGATGCAATCTTTCTTAGAATATTTTCTATCCAAAGTTGTTTGAATTCACAGATACAGAGGGTAAACTCTATACAGAAAAATATAACTAAAAGCAGGTAATGGTAAATTCTCTAGATAAGTAAGTGTTGTAGTCTACTCAAAATTTTATAAGTATGAATTTCTTTTTTTTTAAACATTTTTTATTTTAAAATTGTGGGGTACAGTTAAGAGTTAGGTATACAAATATGCATCGTTCAGGCATTCTTGTTGATAAGGGGTGTCCTCCCATCCCCAGATAGATATTGACTACAATTAATCATAGTACCCTTGCCCTCCCTGTCCCCCTCCCATAGATTCCCACCACTGTCGATCCTTTTCTTATAGTATTACGATAGATGTTTAAGGTCCACTTATGAGTGAGAACATGTGATACTCAGATCTTTGATGCTGTGAAAGATCACTCAGTATTATAGACTCTAGTTCCATCCAGGTTGCTGCGAAATGTATGATTTTATTCTTTTTTATAGCTGCATAGTATTCTATTGTATATACTATGAATTTCTAACCAAAACAGTAATACAGTTAGCATAAAAGAGGAGTGATTTTAAAAACCAAGATTAGGTATACCAAAACTTACATATAATTTTATTCCACAATTTGCAAATATTTTTGCTCAAATGATCTCTAAGCATGTATGGCTAATTATTTATTTTGCCTTCTCTCACATATTTTTAATACGTGTGTAAAATATTTCATCCTATGTTTAAATAATATAAAGATAGTTTCAAGAACAAAGCCAATATCAATATTTTCAATATATTTTATTTTTAGAGAAGTTTTAGGTTCACAGGAAAATTGGGAGGACAGTACAGAGAGTTCCTGTATATCCCCAACCCCAGACATGCACATATGTCCTCATTATCAACATTATTCCCAAAGGGTGCACTTGTTACATTTGATGAACCCACACTGACATGTCATAGTCACCCAAAGTCCATAGTTGACACTGGGGTTCACTCTTGGTGTTGAACATTCCATAGGTTTAGAAAAATATATAATGACATGGATCTATCATACAGACTAGTTTCACCACCCTAAAAATCCTCTATGTTCCACCTACTCATCTCTCCCTTCCCTCAACCCTGGCAACCACTGATCTGTTTTGTCTCAATAGCTTTGCTTTCTCCAGAATGTCACAAAGTTGAAATCATACAGCATATAGCCTTTTCAAAAGATTGGCATACTTCACTTAGTAATTTACATTTAAATATCCTCCTTGTCATAGCTTGATATGCTGAAAAATATTACATTGCCTGGATGTACCATAATTTATGTATCCATTCACCTACTGAAGGACATCGTGATTGTTTCCAGTTTTTGCTAATTATATATCATTTAAATAAATGAATAAATAGATAAATAAATAAAGCTATTGTAAATATCTCTATGCATGTTTTTATGTGTACTGGGTTTTCAAGTCTAGGGAGCATGAATGCAGAACTGTATAGTGAGAGTATGTTTAGTTTTTAAAGAAACCATCAAACTGTCTCCAAAAGTGGATGCACCTTTTTGCATTCCCACCACGTGAATAAGAGATCCTGTTACTCCACATTTTCACAGCATTTGGTGTTGTCAGTGTTTTGAATTTTAACCATTCCGATTGCTGTGTAGTATTAGCTCATTTTTGCTTTAATTTGCAATTTCCTGACCTATGATATCGAGCATCTTTTCATGTGCTTAATTGTCACCTGGATATCTTTTTTGGTGAGGTGTCCATTCAGGTCTTTTGACTATGTTCTTCATGCTCATATAGTTGAATTTTAAGAGTTCTTTGTATATTTTGTATACAAGCCCTTTATCAGGCATGTCTTTTGCATATACTTTCTGTAAGTAAGTGGTTTGTCTTCTCATTCTCTTGACAATGTCTTATACAGAGTAAAAGTTTTCCATTTTAAATTAGCAATTACTATTTTCATGGATCCTACTTTTGATGTTATATCTAAAAAGTAAAAAGTCATCATCATGCTCAGGGTAAACTAGATGCTTTTCCTATGTTAACTTGTGGGAGTTTTATAAGTTTGTGTTTACATTTAGGTTTATAATGCATTTGATTTTTTGAAGGGTAAAACATCCACATTCGTTATTTGGCATGTGAATATCCATTGGTTCTGGCACCATTTGTTGAAAATACTTTCTTTTCTCCATCCTATGGCTTTTGCTCCTTTGTCAATGAACATGGGTCAATTTACATGGCTCTATTACTTTGCTCTTTATTCTTTTTGATTGGTCTATTTGATTGGTCTATTTGTCTGTTATGTCACTAATATCACATTACCTTGGTTACCATAACTGTATATACAGCAAGACTTGCAGCTATGTGGTTTCAGTCCTCCAGTTCTGATATTTTTCAATATTGTGTTGTCTATTCTGAATCTTTCTTTCTCCAAATATACTTTAAAAGCAATTTGTCAAAATGTACAAAATAGCTTGCTTGTATTTTGGTTGAGAATGCAATGGTGCCATAGATCAAGTTGGGAAGAATTGGCATCCTGATAATACTGAATATTCCTAACTATTATCATGGAATATTTCTCCATTATTTAGTTTTTCTTTGACTTCTTTCATCAGAGATTTATAATATTCCTCATGTAGATCTTGTATATTTTAAAAATATTTATACCTAAGTATTTTATTTCTTTGAGAACCCACATCAATGGTATTGTGTTTTTTAATTGTAAATTCTACTTGTTTATTGCCAACATACAGGAAAGCAACTGACTTTTGTATATTAACTTTGAATCTTGCAAATCTGCTATTATTGTTTATTAGTTCCAGGAGGTTTTTCATCTATTCTTTTTTTATATTCTCTACACAGATAACCATATCACTTGTGAACAAAGTGGTATTATTTCATTCTTCCCAATCTGTATACTTTTATTTCATTTTCTTGTCTTATTGCATTAGCTAGGACTTACAATTTGATGTTGAAAGGACTGTGAAAAGGAACATCATTGCCTTGTCCCCAATCTTAGTATTTTTCTAGTATCTCACCATTAGGCAGAATGTTACCTCTAAGTTTTTTGCAGATATTCTTCTCAACTTGAGAAAGTTTCTGTTACTAGTTTACTGGGAATTTGTTGTTTAAACCATGAGTGGACACTGTCTTTTATCAAATGCTTTTGCTTTTTTTTTTTTTTTTTTTGAGTTGGAATCTCACACTGTCGCCCAGACTGGAGTGCAGTGGCCGCTCCCAGCCACCGCAGCCTCAACCTATTGGGCTCCGGCGATCCTTCCGCCTCAGCCTTCCGAGTAGCTGGAATTACAGGCGCGCACTACCAAGCCCGGCTGATTTTTTGATTTATTGTAGAGATGAGGTCTCGCTGCCCAGGCAGGTCTCGAACTCGCGGGCTCAGGCAATCCACTCACCTCAGCCTCCCAAAGGCACGGGATTACAGGCTGAACCACCAAGCCCAGCTTTCAAATGCTTTTTCTACATCAATTTATATGATCATGTAATTTTTTTCATATTCAGCTCATTAATATAGTTGGTTACATCAATTGGTTTTCAAAGGTTGAACCAGTCTTGCATGCTTGGAATAAATCCTATATAATCATCGTATATAATTCTTTTTAAACATTGATGGCTTTGATTTGCTAACATTTTAGTAAGGACATTTACATGTATGTACATGAAAGATGTCTGTAGTTTTCTTTTCTTATAATATCTTTGTTTGTTTTGGTATTAAGTTAATGCTAGTCTCATGGAATGAGTCAGAAACTCTTTTATCTTCTTGTAGAGAATCGATAACATTTTTGCCTTAAATGTTTGGCAGAACACACCAGTGAACCAACCTAATGTTTTCTCTTTTGAAAGATTATTAATTATTGATTCAATTTCTTTACTAGACATATGGCTAATCACATTATTTATTCATTTCTATGTTTTGGCAGATTGTGTCTTTCAAGGAAGTGTTCATTTTATTTATGTTATTAAATTTGTGGGCAAAGGGTTTTTTAATACTATTCCTTTATTATACTTTTAATGCTCATGAGATCTATAGTCATATCTCCTTTCATTTCTAATACTAGTAATTTGTGTTTTACCTCTTTTCTTAGCTAGCCTGGCTAGAACTTACTGACGTTTTTAATTTTTTTTTTAAACAGCTTTTGGTTTTGTTGATTTTCTCTATTCATTTACTGTTTTAAATTTCATTGCTATCTGCTTTCTTTGGATTTTGCTTTTTTAAAACTGGTTTTCTAAGTCAGAAGCTTAGATTATTACTTTCAGATATTTTTACTTCTAAAATTTATGCATTTAAGTTATACATTTCCCACTAAGGACGATTTTTAATGCATCCCACAATTTTGATAAATTGTATTTTAATATTTGTATCATTTAAAATAATATTTAAATTTTCTTAAAGTTTCTTCTTTTACCTACACATGATTATAAAATGTGCTATTGAAACTCAATATTTTGAAAATTTACAACTATTTTTCTGTTATTGATTTCTAGTATGATTCCATTTAGGCCAGAAAGCAAACACTGTATATGATTACTATTCTATTAAACTTGTTAAGGGGTGTTTTGTGGTCCAGAATGTGGTCTATCGTGGCAAATCTTTCATGTGAGCTTGAGAGAAATGCGTATTCTGCTGCTGTTGAATGAAGCAGTCCATAGGAGTCCATTATATCCAATTGATTGATGTTGCTGTTCAGTTCATCTCTGTTTACGGTGCTTTTCTGCCTGCTGCATCTATCCATTTCTGATAAAGGATGTTAAAGTCTCCAACTATGATAGTGGATTTATCTGTTTCTCCTTTCAGTTTTATCAGTTTTTGCCTCACTTATTGTAATGTTCTGTTGTTAGGATCTTTTATGTTCAGGATTGTTATGTCTTCTGGGAGAACTGACCCCTCTATTGTTAGATAATGACCCTCTCTATCCCTGATAATCCATTTGTCTGAATTCTGCTGTGTCTACTCCTTCTTTCTTCTTTTTTTATTTTTAAAAATTTGTTTTGTTTTTAGAAATAGGTTCTCACTGTGTTGTCCAAGCTAGACTTGAACTTCTGGCCTCAAGCAGTCTTCCCACATAGGTGGGACTACCAGCAAATGCATCTGTGCCTTGTTTGCCTTCTTCTTTTGATTAGTGTTAGGACAATACATCTTTCTCCATCCTTTTAATCTATATGTGTCTCTAAATTTAAAGTGGGTTTCTTGTGGGCATCCTATTGTTGAGTCTTGATTTTTATCTATTCTGACAATGTATTTATTTTGATTTTTGAGACTATTGACACAAACTAATTATTGATTAGTTGATTGATTACTTGATTAATACCAGTATTTTTGTTACTGTTTGCTATTCATTGACTTTTGGCTTTGTTCCCTTTTTGTCTTCTAATAGTAATATTTTTAAATAATACTGCCATATAACTTTTAAATATATCTAGCATAATTTGAACTCTTATATTATATATAATAACAATAATAATAATAATAATAGCCGGGAGTAATGGCAAATGCCTGTGGTCCCAGCGACTCAGGAGGCTGCAGCAGAAGAATCCCCTGAGCCCAAGAAGCCCAGGCTGTGGTGAGCTATGATTGAGCCACTGCTTTCCAGCCTGGGCAACAGAGTGAGACTCTGACTTAAAAAAAAAAAAAAAGGCTGCAGTTAAATTTTATTGGAATTTTGTCTCAATTAGATCAAACATTTTCTAAGTATTTATGAATGAGGAAGTTATACAGTGCTAAAACTAATGGGCACAGCAACAGCTAGCTTATAATTTTGCTTCATAGAAGGTAGACAATGTTGAATGTTTTAAAAATTGAAATAAAAACTGTTGTGTAATTAAAATTAATGACTGCTGGTATTACTTGCTTACACAGGTTTTAACTCATATATTGAATAAAACTCACAAAAATTCAAAAAATATATACATAAAACTTCCAGTTAGCCAGGCATGGTGCCTCTTGGCTATAATCCCAGCACTTTGGGAGGCTGAAGTGAGAGGATGGCCTGAGACTACAGATCGAGACCAGCCTGGGCAACTCGGTGAGACCTCGTCTCTACAATAAATCTAAAAAAAAAAAAAGAATTAGCTAGGTGTGGTGGCGTGTGCCTGTAGTTTCATCTACTTGGAAGGCTGAGTTGCAAGGATCACCTGAGCCCAGTAAGTCAAGGCTGCGATGGCCATGAGCGTGCCTCCGTACTACAGCCTGGGCGACAGAGTGAGACTCCAACTCAAAAACAAAACAAAACAAAAACCTTCCAGTTATAAACCTTATTGTATATCTCTAGATAAATTTGGTGGGTCAGAAAAATATTCCAGTTAGAGTTAAAATATTCTTTTCTGTAGTGACTGCTCAGAGGTGTCATCTCTCTACTTAATAACAAGCTCGAGGAATTAATAAGCAAACACACACACACACACACACACACACACACACACACACACACACACATTTTTAGTGCCACTACCAGCTGTTACCTTCATTTGCTTTAATGGCTCCACACCATGTGTCTAAATTTTTATGTCTATGTACCATACCTCATGGAAACCTCTAACTGAAGAGGAAGTCAGGAAGCTTGCAGGTGTATCAGATCCTTGGAATGGCAAGGATATTTTCAACAGTTCGTTGTGCTTCTCAGCCTGTCACTGAGCAAAGCACCTTACTAAGTGTGGGACATGGAAGACACTGCTCTCCTCCCATGGGGGAAGGAGGATGAGGAAAAACAACACAGTGCTTTCTCAGGCAGGGCAGGGCAGGAAGACTTCATACATAAGCTGAGAATCAGGAAATCATTTTCTTAAGATCACCTGAAACTTAGCCCTTGTAAAATGTGCATGCACCTTCCAGTACCTTAGTCTGTCCCCTGTATGTGAACTCTTCTGGGTTCTGAAGCCACATACCACCCTCCTGAAAATTAGACTACCCTAGGTTCTGATCATAATTTTCTCATTAACCAAACATAAAAGAGTCCCGGGCTGTGGCCACCGGATGGGATCCTCTTATTCTCCTGTGATGTAACTTCACTCCGGTACCAAGTTCACTCTCAATTAGAGATGCCCCAGGGACTCTGGTCCTGCTGCCATAGCTGTTCCAGCTCAGTATCATGCCAGTTAGAGCCTGGAAGGGACTTTTCCCTGATCCTCTTCTCCCCAAGTCCTGGCTCTGGTGACAATTTGGACAAACTAGTCAATTGTTTATGCAAAAGTTATGTCACCCAATGAATCACAGTTGGGTGCATAAATGCACTTGAAATTTTATACTATTTATACTTAAAACGGTTGCTTTTAAGGAGCCATTTTTTAAGTCTATTTGTTTTAGCTGGAAACTAGTCAGGTATCTCTGGTTCTGGAGTCAGATTTTGTGACTGCAATTTAAAATCTTGGGACTGTTCCTAAGTATAATGAAAGGTGAAAAATTGGTTGTAAGAAAACAGCCCCAAGGGCTTCTAAGGCTTCTCAGTGTCATTTGCTGCCTGCAGCAACTTGGGTGGAATTGGAGAACATCATCCTAAGCGGACAAACCCAGGAACAGAAAACCAAACACCACACGTTCTCACTTATAAGCAGGAGCTAAACTGAGGATCTGCAAGGGCATAGAGAATGGTATAATGGACAATGGAGACCCAGAAGCTGGAGGGGAGGAGATGGAGGGACAAAAAATCACCTACCAAGTAAAATATGCATAGGGGGGGTGGTGGGTACACTTGAAGCCCAGACTTCTTCATCACTATACAATGCAACCACGAAGTCAAAACTATTTGTACCTCCAAAAGATACTGAAATAAAGAAAAGAAAAAGAATTTTATCTATTATTATTATTTTAAAGATGTGGTGTACAATTCAGGGTTAGGTATACAAATGTTCATTATGCAGGTACCCTTGTTGATGAGGTGTGCCCTCCTACCCTGCCCGCTCCCCTGGCAGTTTCCCACTACTGCCAGTCCCTTTCTTATAGTATTATGATAATTATTCAAGGTCTGCTTATGAGTGAGAACATGTGGTATTCTGTTCTTGGTTGCTGTGATAGATCACTGAGTATGATACACTCTAAATCCATCCAGCTTGCTGTGAAGTCCATATGTTTGTCCATCTTTATGGCTGCATAGTATTACATCATGTATATGTACCATATTTTTTTAATCCAGTTCAGCTTCGATGGGTAGCCTGGTTGATTCCATGTTTTTGCTATTGTGAATAGAGCTGCAACAAACATGTGTATGCAGACATCTTTTTTGTAGAAGGGTCTGAATTCCTCTGAGTGTATTCCCAATAGGGGGATTGCTGGGTCGTATGAATGGTTAATTTTTAGTTCTTCCAGAAATCGCCACACTGTCTTCCAAAGAGAGAATTTTATTTCTTTTTTTTTTTTTTTTTTTTTTAGTTGGAGTCTCACTCTGTCGCCCAGACTGGAGTGCAGTGGCCGCTCCCGGCCACCGCAGCCTCGACCTGCTGGGCTCCAGCGATCCTTCCGCCTCAGCCTTCCAAGTAGCTGGAACTACAGGCGCGCGCTACCACGCCTGGTTAATTTTTTTGATTTATTGTGGAGATGAGGTCTCGCCAAGTTGCCCAGGTGGGTCTCGAACCCACGGGTTCAGGTAATTCATTCACCTCAGCCTCCCAAAGCACGGGATTACAGGCTGAGCCACCGAGCCCGGCTGAGAATTTTATTTCTTATGGAAGGTTGACACTTTCTGGTTGGCCATCCTAACAAGCTGGGACCCTGTGGTTACCAGCAGAGAACAAAGGAGGAAAGGTAAGATAGGAATGTTTGCAGAACAAGTTGACTTAGTATACATATCCGAAAGCTAACAGAAGGAGCCATTAATGTTCAAGAAGAGGCTCCTAACACATGTGTACTAAACAAACATGTATTTACACAGAACTTACGTTCACTTTAGGCAGGAGACTTCACATTAAAAACAGTCAAGTTAGGCTTTACGTGTCAGAAGGGGCACAGACAGTCAGTACGCAGCCTCAGCAAATCGACCACAACCAGTTCTTTTTTCTCTCATCAGGAGAAAGTTACTGAAATCAGTCTCTTCTTGTCCAATCAAAGCTGTAGTTATGGCTTGTGGAAAATGCACACACATATGCACACATGTACACACATACATATGCAGGCATGCAGACATGCATGCACACACACAAACATGCAAGAACACAAATGCACATGCATTCACACATATGCAGACATGCACACATGTGCATATATATATGCACGCGTACAAACATGCACTGCAGAAATGCACATGCACGCCATGGCCCAGGCCACAGTCACAGTGGCTGGGGCAGCTGAAGTGACTCACAGCAAGGAGGCCTGAGAGAGTAGATGTGACCCTGGTGCCTGTCCCGTGCATTCACCATGGCGATGCATTTCATCTCAGATAAGGTGGTGCTTCTGTTTGATTTCTGGAGTGTCCACAGTCCTGCAGGTGGTGTTTGTGTCACTTTGGCCAGTCTGTAATCCATGTCAGCCAGGGGGTCATCGGCTACTTTGTCGCACTGGCTGTAATGTCCTACAACACCTGGATTTTCCTTGGTGTGGTCCCATGCTCTGCTGTGGGCTATTACCTAGCATACTCACTTCTCTGCAAGGTGTGTGGCATTGCGGAATTTATAGTCAAGATTCTCAAGTGAAATTTTAATTATTGGGAAGAATAATGGAAGGAAGTGACATGCTTCCCCCAAAGGAACACAGGCAGAGGGAAGGGCTCTGGTGGATCTCAGATCTGTCATGGCCATCTTCCCAAGGTTTTGGCAAAAGGCAAACCCACTCTGGCTGATCCCCGAGGGGACAGAATTCACCCCTATTCACTCTCTGATTGCTGAGATTGAATCTGAACTGAGCGTGAAGCTCCTCTGTGTTCTCCACACATTTCACAGCAGTTGAAATGACCTGGTGACGGCCAGAAATGGTGTAACCTAGCACAACGAAGAACGGCAGGTACAAGAACTGGAACTTGAATCCATGCTCTATTAACGGCTTCCTTCCCTGGCCTTCACTCTTGTTCTCTGTAAAGCGAGGCTATGCTGTTAGTACTGAACCTGTTTTCTGCCCAGGGATATTGGGTAATGACAGAACAAGGCAGCAGGAAAGCAAGCCGAGTCAGCAGAAAGTGATCTGAAACAGGTGGTCTTCATAGGGCCCTGGACTTTTCATCTTAGTTCTGCCATTAACTCACTCCATGGCTTTAGGTAAATTATCCTTCTGAGCCTCCATTTCTTTATCTGTGTATAAGTCTGCCAGGCAAGATGAGCCTCAAAGTCCTTTCCATTTCTAAAATGGAAGTGATATCCTAGCAGATTTGGGGAAACTGGAGGTTTTAGCATTCCAGTGTAGTACTAAGCAGCCCAACTTTCTTCACTGCGGGTGAGGATAATTCCTGTGTGGACAAAGTCTGATTCTTTTACAAGAGTCAGGTGGTATCTGACCCTCCCCATGCTGCCTACAGAGCTGCCCCCTCCCAGCCCCAAGCCTGCTCCCACAGGCCCTGCACACAGAGCCCAGGGAGTGGGCCACCGGCACACTCCATTTCTTTTCTCAGAGCCAGCAGGGAAGAGTCCCTATGTGGCTGTGTGTGAACTTAGCAGTGCTTGGAATTTCCTTACCCCCTCATCTTCGTCCTCCTTCTCAGGCTGTGCTTTGGGTCTCAGGACTTTCAGAGTTGCCACTCTAGAGAATTCATCCTCTTCATCTCCAGAGAGACTGAAGGAAAATCAAATCCTAGAAAATGTTGTTCCTGCTCCAAGCTGTAGTACGCAACAGCTACAAGAGTCGCTGGGCCTTTGGGTAGGAATCCAACAGCCTGGTGATCGCTCAGGAATTCTTTCCACCTCTGTTGCCACTGTTTCTCCCCATACTCTACCTTGGCCTCCTCGTGCTGCTGCCCCCTCCAGAGCCTACAGCCAGAGCACTCTTTTAAAAGGGATGGACCAAACCACATCACTCTTCTGCTAGATTCCTTTAATGCCTTTTCATTGTACTTGAAGTCCACACTTTGAACAACAACAACGACAAAAAGAAATGCACAGGCAAGCATGCATACATGCACACAAATGCACATACACAATATATGCACATATATACATCTATGGACACACATATCCATGGACACATAGACACACATGCATACTCACACCCACAAATATAGTCTAATACATCCATAGACACATGCACACCCATTCACATACATGTGTACATATATATGTATTTAGGTTTATGGTTTAAATGAGAATTTTATAAAGCTAGTACTGAATATATATGCATATGATGTCGTTTAATTTTGCCTAAGAGGTCACATATACATATAGTAAAATTTAAAAGGAACAGTCACTGGGTTTTATCTTAACATATTTAATTTCTAATCATAGACAAGCCATTGGTAGACAGTTCTGTATCCTTGTCGAGTGAATGGTATATCATAGAGTTGTCCTGACACAGTACTGGAAATAGAATGCATTGGTACCTTTCTAGATTAGAGCATACAGTAGGTGTTTTAAGAATGGCAGATTGTAATTTAGATAATGTGATGAGGTGACATGTACTGTATCTGGTCAATTCACACTTTAATTTTCCCTTGGATTTTGTGCACCTACCGAGAATAACCCATGCCATTCTCGGCTGGGTTTTATGTACTGTCCTGGAGGTCTCTGTGTTTTCTTGCATGTCTCGGGCATCAATGCATAATAAATAATAGATATTTCTTGGTCATTGAATGACTTAGCAAAACATATAGATTTTAGTATACTAACAAACATCTGTTGACTTCCACTTTTGACTGGTGGGGGAATAATAGTTTAAAAATTATTAACTCACAGTGCGTTTACAAATCCCATGAAAGCTGGCTGATACCTAAAGTAACTCTTAAGTTTTGCTCAGTGCATCCAAGCAAGGATAACACCATTTTGCAGAAAGCAATGAGGAGACAAACAGCTGTGGAGAATCTGACAGGAGAAATGTTAATGGTTAGACAGTATCTTTATTTGCTGGCTTCAGTGTGTGTTGCTGCTTCTGAAGGATGTTCTCAGCATCAGTCTCCATTCTTCAGACCAGTGGACCCTGGAGATACCTACTTTCATGCTCACTTATTTGTGGCAAAAGATGGGGTGTCATTGCTCAGAGCCCACTGGGTAGATGACGGCTGTGCGGGCAAGGAGGGGAGGAGGGCATGTGGTGGCCAGGGCTAGGGCGGTGGTCAGACCTGGAGAAATAGCAGTAAGAATGTTTGTTTGTTAAGAAAGTTTGGAAAAGGAGGAAGGAGTGGGTATCAGAGCCATGCAGACCCAGCTGGTGAATGTCTGATCAAGGCACACCACTCTGCAGCTGTGGGAATGTGCGCACAGTGTGAAGGATATGCAGTCAGTGAATGCTCATCAAATTGCAGGCAAATAAAACCCCCAACCCAAGAAACAATAGCATGATCTTTGTAAAATTTTTGGCAAAGGCATGAGTACAGTGTGCTTTCGCTTAATGGGGTCATCACATTACAGCCTCTGTTGACCCCCAGCAAGTATTTTCTGAGAGCTGCTGGGTGTGGGATGCCGAAGAGTTCCTAGGGGATAAAGAGTGTACGTGTCCTATCCTGACAGGCTTCCTAAATCATGAGAATACAACACACGCGTGCACAGGACCACAGTGCTAACAGTGCTGTAGCTTTTACGGGAAAGGCCTGGCATCAGCTTCTCAAGAAGGTGACTTTAGAGGCGCCACCATGGAAGGTGTGATGAGTGGAAAGGGGTATAAAACTAAGCTGCAGAGTGCTGACGTGGGCTGCCAGATTGTGTATTGTGCACCATCGAACAGCCAAGTCCCCTTTGGGTCAACTTCATGTGATGAGAGATGAGGTTGAAAACACAAGGCCACATCTCACATTATGGAAGGTCTTAAAGAACATGCTAGGAAGTTTTCATTTTAATTCATCAATGAGTATGTTTGAAGCAAGAGAGGGATCCCTGATTCTAGACTGGTATTTCATGATGCTTAATGTGGCAATGGAGTATAAGACTGAGTGTAAAGAAGACAAACTGAATCTATTTGGAAGATTAACCAGAGTGTGTATCCAAGAGAGCTTTGTGGGCAGAGGTGCCAGGTATGCTAGAAAAAATAAAAGTGACCAGGTGTAGTAACTGATGGAAGAGGCAGCAAGGAGGGTGGGGTCACAGTGGCTCCAAGTTTTGGAGTTTGCGTATGATCTGGGAGGGAAGAGAAAAGATATTCATTGGAAAACTATGATGCAACAGCAGATTGTTCAAACAATACAGACATTTTCTCAGCTAATGATACTTTCATTGGTAATTATGCTGCAGGATTTGCAGTTTTAGGTGAAGGATGACTACAATTCAAGGTTGCCTTTGAAATGCGGAGAACTTGGTAGCAACATCAACACCAAAACAGTTCCCTGATAGTAATTCAGGTACGATCTCTTTTAAAAGTAACAACAGCTACATTTCAAATGCACAAGCTGGTAATGAATAAAATCCCATTTTATAGACTCAGGTTTGCATACTCTCTTGCAAGGCTTCATGGATGTGGGGTGGGTGGTGGAGGAGTCCAGGGTGATGCCTGATGATGGCAGGGCCATTTCCTAAGGGGCAAAGCACAGTTAGAGCCAGGCAGCTTGGCTTGAGCCTGCTCTTTCCTGACTCCAGTGTTTGTGCCTTTTCTTCTATTTACCAACCCCTGGACTGACCAGCAGTGACAGAGAGAAACAACCCAACATACTTCAGCAGGCAGATTGTAGCAGAGCCCCTGAAAGACTCCTGGGAGAATAATTCATTCTACAAGAGTTCTATTCACAAAATCCTCTCAGCATCCACACCATCCAGATGGGGTTTGGTTGCGCTGGATGCATCTGATTCCTGCATTGCTTCTTGAAAATTGTCAGAATGCATATGAAAAAAAAAAAAACCAGAAAAGCTGAAGAAGAGTCTAGTAAATGTCCATATACCCATCATCCATATTCCATAACTAATGTTTTGTTATATTTTCTTCACATATGTATGTTTTGTTTTGTAGTTGCTGAATGATTAAAAAATCATTTGTAAAAGTTATGAATTTCACCTGCAAATAGGTCAGGCTGTCTAACACATTGAGCAATCCCATCATTCATGATTGAGTTTCGCAGTTACGGGAGTAACTCACAGATTTCTCTATTTTCTTTTTTTTTTTTTTTTTTGAGTTGGAGTCTCACTCAGTCGCCCAGACTGGAGTGCAGTGGCCGCTCCCGGCCACCACAGCCTCAACCTGCTGGGCTCCGACGATCCTTCCGCCTCAGCCTTCCGAGTAGCCGGAGTTACAGGCATGCGCTGCCACGCCCAGCTGATTTTTGATTTATTGTAGAGATGAGGTCTCGCTGCCCAGGCGGGTCTCGAACTCACGGCCTCAGGCAATCCACTCACCTCAGCCTCCCAGAGGCGCGGGATTACAGGCTGAGCCACCGAGCCCAGCTCTCTATTTTCAGTGGCATTTTTTTTCCTGCAAATAGTACTGTTGGGTACCATTAAAATATAGTTTATCAACAATTTTTAACATTAAAGTGAATATCCTGAATTAATCATTTAATTGAATCTGGAAACGTGATTTTTCTATTATATTTATTAATGTCATTTTTCTGTTAAGAATAGCTTTCTCTCATCAACTGTAGATACACCACATTTCCTCTTAAAAATGAAAGATCAGTGCTTAATTCTGTCTTGAATCACCAACTTTCACAGTAAGGAGAGGTATTTATTTGGGTCTTCTCCAGTGGCAGCAATCAAGATGAGTCTTTTCTGTCTCTTGCTCTCTCTTTTTATTTAGTTTTTTGACTACCATTGCATACAAATGATTGCATATTTACTCAGATTTTATATATGCAGTCAATTACAGACACTAGTACCTTTGGTGATTAAATTGACCCCAAGTGATAAGTAGGAGATTCTGCAAGCTGGTTTCTATATCTTGTTGATTTGAACCCATTAGTCTTTGGCTCAGTAACTCCTTTGGTCTGATCATAATAATAATTTAAAAATCTCAGGCTCCCCTAGAAGTTATCCTAGTGACTTCTTTGCTGAATCCAAAATTGACATCTCCCATTTCCCAAGAAGATGGGTTGTTCCTGTTAAATTAATTATGTTAATTGGGTATTTAGAAACCAAAAGCTTCTAGGGCTATTTTCAGGACATAGCAAGCAAATATATTTTAAATTAATAGTGCTTGCACAAATTTCACATTATGGGATTCTTACCTTTACTTATATGAATTTTCTTTTGAATGTCTCTTTTCTTCAATGAAAATCCAAAATCCTAAAATGCCATCATGCTTAATTACTTATTAGTTCTATGTGTATTCTATGTATATTTCAAAGTTATAATACACAAGTTACTTGTAAACTAATATAGCCACTATGGAGAACAGTATGGACTTTCTCAAATTATATAAATGGAGCTGCCATGTGATCCAGCAATCCTACTACTGAGCATTTATCCAAAGGAAAGGAAATCACTATGTCAAAGAGACATCTGCTCCTCCATGTTCAGTGTAGCACTGTCCAAAATAGCCAAGATAAGGAATCAACCAAGGTATGGATAAAGAAATGGATAAAGAAAGTGGTATGCACAAGGGGGTGTTTGGGCATAAAAAAGGAATGAAATCCGGTCATTCACGGTAACATGGATGGAACTAGAGGACGTTATGTTAAGTGAAATAAGCCAGGAATGAAAGCTGAATACCACATCTTCACACTGATATATGGAAGCTAAAAAAAATTCATATCACAGAAGTAAAAAGCAGAACAGAGGATACTGAAGGCTGGGAAAGGTCGGGGGAAGGGGAGGATAGGGAGAAATTTGTTAAAAAATATGTACAATTACAGCTAGATGGGAAGAATAAGTTAAAGTGTTCTATACTTCTAGAGGTTGGCTGCAGTTAATAATTATGTAGTTTCACATAGCTAGAAGTATATTGAATGTTTCTAACATAAAGAAAGGATAAATGTTTTAGATGATGGTTATGCTAATTACCCTGTCCTGATGACTACACAGCATAATATTAGCAATAAAATTATCAGTTGCAGATTTTTTTTTCTAATGGTCTTTATAAAAATGCAATCAATAAGAACATACAAACCAACACCATGTTCAAAATTTTTTGAAAGTTATTTTCTTTCTTTAGATATATTATTAACTTAATATAAAATTTGCTATAAAAAGGAGATTCTTGAATATTTCAATTAATTTCTAATTTTTATCTTAACTTTTTGTTTTAATTTTATTTTTCAATCTGCAAATATTCACATTATATGAATTTGAACTACATAAAATGCAAATGCTCACTAATCTCTCCATTCTAAGTCTGGATATTTCCTTCTACCTGTTGGTAACCATCTTTATTGTTTTTGGATTTATATTTATGATGTTTCTTTTGGGAAAATAATAAATATGTGTTTTGCTTCATCTTCTTATGTATTCCTCTATACATACTGTCCTCTGTTTCCAACCCCAAATGGTCATACTGTGTACATTTTACCTTACAACATGTCTGTACTTTGAAAAAATATTTACAGGTTGCTATCTTTTTCTTGAATTCTACTAAATCACTGTCTTGAATGCTAAATGATAGTCAATAAGGGAATTCATAATTCAGAATTATGATGGTTTGCTGAAATGTATTTACAGATAATTAGTAAATTCCTTTGAATTTTGACCATATGAAGTTTTATTTTATCCCATCTGTATGGGAAGATTATATATCACATAAAACAACCTTTCAGGATGTTGTGAATGCTTTAGATAATCATTTGTAAAACTTTGAGAGTTTGAGACTATCAAGCCACCTTTCCTCTGCATTTATATGAGGATATTTTGGCATGAAAAATGGGCTAGAATAATGAAATAATTTTGACTTTGATTTTACATTTTTATTTTGTAATTGAATTGCCAATTATTCTGAGAACAATGGTTAGGTTCTTTTTATACCTTCTATTCAACTTTTTTCATAGTTTTTGTTCAGAGGGAGTTCTCTCATAAGAACCAGATAATGAGGAGGAAAGTTCCAAGGCCTTGAGTAGCATTAAATATACTGAAGCATTGAGTTTTATTTCTACATATAAAATAATAACATGAAAAATAAAAAAAATAATAATAACATGAGGTACTTGTGCTTAGCAAACTACTTGAACAGTTTATTGAAACTCAAAAGTGAAATGTCTAACTGCAGCTCTTGAATTTAATGCTGCAAGAGGTATGACAAAATTAGGTTTGAAAATCAACTAAATTCTGCCATGTAGATTTTCCCAAAGATATTGCAGAAAATGTATAAAAATTCAGTGTCAAGTAATTGCTTCTAACTATAGTGAAGTTCTTAGGTATAAGATTGCCTCCAGAAAAAGGAGATTCTTTTTCATGATATTACATTAGTGTATATTGTCAACTCTGTCTGAAAGTATAATGACATTAATTAGGGAAATTATATTTCATTCCTTCAAGTAAGAAAAAAGACACATTTTATTTTCCTTCTTTGTTGCTGATTTTACAAATGAAGTTTTTACTTATAGAGAGGTAAAGAAACCAGTCAATTCAGTGGAAAAAAATATCAATTAAACACTACTGAATCCAAGCAAGTCAGTAGTTTATGAAAAGTGTTTTTCAGCTAGTGATTGTGATGTCTGCAGATGTATTTCAGCTACTCACAAGCTCAAGACAATATGCATGAGAGTCACAAATCTCCTACTCAGGGAATAAAGAGACTTATCAAAATAATTATCTAATTTGATAATTACGTTTTATTTTGCCTTGGGCTAAAGTTTCAAACTGAACTCATTCAATAACAAAGAAGTGAGAGGATGGCAGGTGCCCACTGGCTTTGAGTCATGGGAGAGGATCAACTCACAGGCCAAAATGGCCAGGTACTTTGGGTCATGTTAGTCCCTGTGTTCTTTGAATCCTTGTAGTCATGTGAATCCTTGTATTCATATGAACTGTATTCTTGTGAACCCCTGTATTCTTGGCACTTGGGTGCCTGGTACATGGCAAATGCTGAAGTGCAGTTTAAATTAATACTTGAAGTATTACATATGTGGTAGGTCATATTCTGAATGGATTAGCATTAAGTGAAATGAATTTTTCCTGCTTCTTTTCTTGTTTCTTGCCTCCCAGGAGAATCTGTCTTTGTTAGCTGAGGGGCTGGGATTATCATCGTAGGGTTTTGGTAGTGACTATAAATCCAGAGACCTTGAGAAACAAACCTAGAGATTGGCATCTGGAGAGTCAAGATTTATTGGAGAAAGAGAACACAAGAAAAAAGAGACGATTGAAGATGAGACCATGCACTGTCAGTTGACCTGGGAGTTGATAGCAGATGAGAGCCACCCAAGAAAACAAAAGCCAGTGAGCTGCTGAAAGTAAGAGAAATGAAAAAGGGAATTTTCTATGTTGTCCAAAAATGTTGACTTTACATTTAAGCCATTATCAGGAATTATTTAAATGGTTTTTTCTTTTTTAAATATTAGATTTAGGGGTGTATGTGCAGGTTTATTGAATGGATCTGTTGCATGATAATGAGATTCGAACTTCTATTGATCCTCTCACTCAGATAATAAACATGATATACAATAGGTAGTTTTCAACCCTTGTCCCATCCCTCCCTTCTTAAATGGTTCCCCAAAGATGTTCCCATTGTCACATCCATGTGCACCCAGTGTTTACTTCCACATATAAGTGTGAGCATGCAGTGTTTAGTTTTCTGTTTCTGCGTTAATTTATTTACAATAATGTCCTCCAGCTGCACCCATGTTGCCTTAAGGACTTGATCACATTCCTTTTTTATAGCTGCATCACATCCCATGGTGTGTATGTGCCACATGTTATAGTTCAAGGTCTTGCATGAAAGCATTTAATTCATTTTGTGTTAATTATTGTATATGGTTGTGGGTAGTCTAGTTTATTCCTCTGCATATGGTTAGCCAGTTTTTCACGTAGCATTTATAGAATAGAATGTCCCTTTCTCATTGCTGACTTTCTTGAAGATCGGTTGGTTGTAGGTCAGTGGCTTTATTTCTAGGCTCTCTATTCTGTTTCATTAGTCTAAGTTCCAGCACCATGCTGTTTTGGTTACTGTAGCCTTGTAGTATAGTTTGAAATCCAGTAACTGTGATGCTTCTAGTTTTTCATCAATGTCCTTCAGAAGTATTGGCTGGTAGTTTTCTTTTTTTGCTGTGTCTTTGCCAGACTTTGGTATCAGGATGATATTGGTTTTGTAGAATGAGTTACTAAGAAATCCCTCCTACTCAAATTTCTGGAATATTTTCAATAGGATTGGTACCAGCTTTCCTTGGAGATCCTGTAGAATTCAGCTGTGAATTCATCTCTCCCGGGCTTTTTTTGGTTAGTAAGTTTTTGTTGGTTTGTTTGCTTAAATTACTGATTCAATTTCCTGACTCACTGTTGATCTGTTCATTGTTTCCATTTCTTCCTCTTTCAATCTTGGGAAGTTACATGTTTCTAGGAATTTATCCTTTTTCTCTAGATTTTCTAGTTTATGTGCATAGATATGGTCTCTGAGGTTCTTTTGAATTTCTGTTGGATATGTTGTAATGTCACCTTTGTCATTTCTGATTGTGCTCATTTGGATCGTCTCTCTCTCTCTCTCTCTCTCTCTCTCTCTGTCTTGTTAAGATAGTTAGTTGGCCTGTCATTCTTGTTTATCCTTTCAAAGAACTAGTTTTTTGTTTATTTGCTTGTTTTGTGTTTGTCTTAATTTTGATCTCAATTTCATTTAATTTTGCTCTTATTTTGGTAATATCTTCTTCTAGCTTTGGGTTTTGTTTGTTCTTGTTTTCTAGTTCTTTTAGGTGCAGCACTAGGTTGTTTATTTGAGATCTTTTTATCTTCTTGAGCTGGGAAGTTAGCACTACAAACTTTTCTCTTAACACTGATTTTGCAGCATCTCAAAGGTTTTGGTATGTTATATCTCTATTTTCATTTGTTTCAAATAATTTTTTTAAAATTTCTGTCTTGATTTCCTTGTTTGCCCAAAATTTACTCAGGAGTAATTTGGTTAATTTTCATATATTTGTGTGGCTTTCTCTTGGTATTGACTTCTACTTCTAGTCTACTGTAGTCTAAGATGATACTTGGTATGATTTTTATATTTTTTAATTTATTGAGAAGATGAGAAGAGTCCAATTGGTCAAGTGTTGAATTTAAGTACAGGATGTCTTTACTAGTTTTCTGTTTGGTGATCCATGTAGTGCTTTCAGTAGGGTGTTGAAGTCCCTAACTATTATTATGTAACTGTTTAAATCTTCAGTTAGTCCCAGTAGTAATTGTTTTATAAATCTGGGTGCTCCAGTGTGGCTTTGTTTGTATGTATTTTTTGTTCGCTTGTTTAATTGAATCATTTATCATTATGTAATGCCCTTTCTAACCCTTTTCACTGTTGTAGTTTAAAGTCTGTTTTATGTGATATAAGAATGTAATATAAGAATCACACAATCTTGCTGTGATTTGTTTTCCATTTGCATGATAGAACTTTTTCCATCCTTTTTCTTTTTCTTTTTTTTAACCTTGATCTTATGGCTGTTGGGGCATGTGAGATAGGTCTCTTGAAAGTAGCAGAAGGGTGGGACTTTAAGAAAAAAATCCAGTTTGCCCCTCTATGTCTTTTAATTGGGACATTTAAGCCATTGACATTCTAGGTTAATATTGATATGTTGAGTTTTGTTTTTGTTATCTGATTTGTTTTTGTTAGCTAGTTTCTGTTTTTAGTCTCAATTGTGTAGTTGCTTTATAGGGTCTTGTAGGCTACATGCTCACATGTACTTTTGTGGTAGGAAGTGTCAGTCTTTCATTTCCATACTGAAATCTCTTTTAAGCATCTTTTGTAGGGCAGATCTGTGAGTGACAAATTCCCTTAGTGTTGCTTGTCTGGGAAAGACTTTATTTCCCCTTTGTTTATGAAGCTTAGCTTGGGAGAATAAGAACTGATTGGCTAGCATTTCTTCTCTTTAAGAATCCTAAGAATGGGCACTCAATCTCTGTTGGCTTGTAAGACTTCTGCTGAGAGATGGTTTCATATGTCTCCATTTATAATAATATGACCCTTTTCTCTAGCTACCCTCAAGATGTTGTATTTCACATTGACTTCAGCTAGTCTGACGACTGTGTGCCTTGAGGATGACTGTCTTGTATGATATCTTGCTAATGTGATTTGTACTTTTCTTATCTTCATGTCAAGTCCTCTAGCAAGATTGGGGAAGTTTTCCTGCATTACATCTTTAAATATGTTTCCCGCGTTGCTTCCTTACTCTTCTTCCTCAGGAATGTCAGTAAGTCTTATGTTTGGTTGCTATTTAAAATCTCATATTTCTCAAAGGCATTGTTCATTTTTTAAAATTATTTTTTCTTTATTTTTGTCTTGCTGGGTTGATTTCAGAAGAACAGTCTTTGAGTTCTCAGATTCTTTCTTTTGTTTGGTCTTGTCTGTTCCAACTATATTTTGAAATTTCTGTAACAAAGTTTTCAGTTCCAGAAGTTGAGTTTGGTTCTTTCTTTAAAAGCTATGTCATCTTTCAAATCTTGGATTGTTTTCCTGGCTTCTTTGTTTTCTTCTTCTTTTTTTAATAATTTATTTATTTATTATAAAGTTGTAGGACACAAGTGAATATTTGCTACGTAAGTAGGCTGCATGCAGGTGAAGTTCGGGCTTCCAGGTGACCTTCCCTCCCCCTGGTAGTAGACCAGGTACCCTGTGTGTTGTGACGTGTCCCCTACCCTTCTCACTTCCTCCATCCCTCCCCTAGCAGTGGCCAGCAACTGCCAATCCTACCCTTGTGCTAATGTGACTAGTGTTCAGGGTCCATTTATGAGTGAGAACATGTGGCGTTCAGTTCTTTGTTTCTGTGATTGTTCGCTTAGTATGAAGGTCTCCAACTGCATCCAAGTTGCTACAAATGCTATGATTTTGTTCTTCATGGCTGTGTTGTATTGAATTTCAACTTTCTCTTGGAACTCATTGAGCTTCTTTGTCACTTGTATTCTGAATTACATATCTGTCATTACAGACATTTCATTCTGATTAGGATTCATTGCTGGGTTGATGTGATCCTCTATAGGGATGAAACACTGGCATTTTTTATTGTCCAAGTTCCTGTGCTGGTTCCTTCTCATCTGAGGAAGCTAATCCCTTTTTTAAAAATGTGCTATTGCTTGAATTGTACTTTTTGATTTCTTCTTCTTTTCCTTGTAGATTTGATTGTGTCTTATTTTGTGTACGGTCAGTTGATTTCATTTCTGGGTGCTTTCGGGTGGTCACGGCTCTGTGTAGGTTCCTTGGCTGCAGAAAAGCCTGTACTGTGTGACTTTCTTGGATGTTACTTGTGGAGGTGTATTTTTGTCTGGTGGTGTAGTGCAGGCTGAATTCCAGTAGATGGCACTTCAGAGTAAAAGCCAACAGGCGGGGGTTTCTCTGGGGGTTCCAGAGAAAGTGTGGAAAGTGCCCTCCCACTGTACACACTCACCTTCTTCTTCTTTTTTTTTTTTTTGAGTTGGAGTCTCACTCTATCGCCCAGACTGGAGTGCAGCCACCACCACTGTAGCCTCGACCCGCTGGGCTCCGGCGATCCTTCCGCCTCAGCCTTCCGAGTAGCCGGAATTACAGGCATGCGCTACCCGCCCGGCTGATTTTTTTATTTATTGTAGAGATGAGGTCTCGCTGTCCAGGCGGGTCTCGAACCCACAGGCTAAGGCAGTCCACTCACCTCAGCCTCCCAAAGGCGCGGGATTACAGGCTGAGCCACCGCGCCCGGCTCCACACTCACCTTCTGAGGGGCTGGAGATGCTGGAGAAAGGCAGTGACTGGCCTCTTTCCACATAGCTCGCCAGGCTGCAGTGAGAAGTGCTGCTGCTGCGTTCATAACCATGCACTGGGGTGGGGAGCAGGGGGCAAGAGGTGGCACCCTCTTAGAGTCCGTTCTCAGGATTGTATGCAGCCCCCTTTGGCAACTGATGCCATGCCCACATGTTTTTGTCCCAAGGGGGGCTTCCGTGGGCTGTGCTCCCTTCTCTCTTGGGAGTGGTCCACATTGAGATTTAGGTCTTTGGGGAACCCACTACTCCCCAGGAACCTGCTGATCTCTTGTGCTTGCCAGAGTCAGGGTAGGTTGTTCGGGAAGACTGTGGGTGTTTTTGGTGGTACAGTGGTTAACAGGTGTATGACCACCATACCAGGCAGTGCCCCCATGGGTGGGCAACCACTGTGGTGCTGCCATCTTGGCATGGACCTGAGTGGGAGATGCAGTGCATCTGGGTACTCAGTGCTTTGTTCCCAGGAAGATCTCTGACCACCACCTGGGTCAGGGGAGCAGAGGGGCTCCACAACCATTTAGCAGTGAGCAGATTGTTGGAGGAGGAAGGGAGACGTGGACAAGCTCCCACCTACCCTTCCAGGTTGGCTCTGAGCTCCTTGGGAATGGGCAGCCAGACTCTTGTTGCTTTTCTTTCCTCTGTGTGTCACAGCCTCTTCATGAGGGGAGGCGGTCCTGCAGTCTCCATTTCTCCCTCTCCATTTTCTGCTCAAAATCTGGGCATTCACCAGCAACTCTTATCTTCCTTCTGAGGAGAACTAGCATGCCATGTCCCTAGTAAGCCATAATTACCAATTTATTGTAAAAGCTATCATCACAAAGGATAGATGATGGTAAGATGAAGATATGTGTAGGACGAGGCTGGGGGAGAGTGTGCGGGACTCTCCTGCCCTCCCTGTCATGTGGTTGGCTATCCAGAAGCCAGTTTTTATTTTCTTTTTGCTCCTGACTTATTTATTTCAGTGAGAATTAGACTGGCTTCATGTTATTTATCCTGATTGAAATGAAAGAGTTTGAGTTAACTGACCTGGAGCCTAGCTAGCTCTTGGGGCATCCTCTTGGAGCATGCTCTTCTCTTTGCAGCAGTAGAAGAATAGAGTTCCAATAATTTTTTTTCTCCTATAGTGTAAGGTGAATGGTCATGAAATTGGGTTGAATTGTTCAGGCATGCTGTATTGGAGACTGAATGGTGATAAATTTATTTTTGAAACAATTTTCTGCAATCAGAATGTGCAAATAGATGAAATGGTTTTTGTTGTGGTCCACAGAGGTAAAAAGACTTTACTTTTCTGATGTTTTTGTTGACAAAGGCAGCACTTTTTAAAAGTATAAGAACATGAGAGAGTGGGCAAGATGGCAGACTAGAGGCAACCAGTGTGTGCCTCTGTCTGAAGAGGAGCCAAAATAGGGAGAGAATCTCAACGCTCCAGGTAGGGCCACCAGGAATTCACCCAGGACTCTCCAGAGAAGTGAACGGACCTACAAAAAGCAGAGTGGAAAAAAATGAGACCTTCCAGGTTGGAGCCAGGCAGCACCCTCACTGGGTCCCAGTTTTCATCAAGGTGAGCCCCTGGATGCAGAGAAGGGCGAGCGAGCCCCCTGGGCTCTGGACTGCTGCCTCAGACTTCAACGGTCTTGCAGAGCTCCAGTTGCTGGAGGGAGCCGCCTAGGTCTTGCCCACTGCTGGATGTTGCAATGCCTGAACCCACGTGGAACTTTGCAGGCATCGGAGTCAAGAGCAACTCCACAGCACAGTGGAGAGCCCAGCCTCAGAGAGCTGTGTCCTGCCAGGCGTAGTCACTTTCCTTTGCCCCAAGAACAAATTCCACAGCTCCTGCAGCAGTTTCTGTCTGGGACAAGATTCGTGGCTTGGCGCAGTGTTGTGTTCTGAGTGCCACTGCCTGTGTCAGTGGTGTGGGAGAAGGATGGGTCTTGCAAACGGGCAATCCTTTCTCCTCATGTAATGCTTTTGGGCAATAGGAGGCAGCTCTGCTCATCCCTGGAACATCGCTCCAGTGGCCCAGGGACTCCCTCTTGATTCCCACTGGGGTTCCACTTGGACACTCATGTGGAGAGCCCAATCACAGACTTGCCTGGCCCAGCCACCCCCTCCACCTGCCTCGGTAGCCAACACCAGCAGGTAATTTCAGAAGTCCCTTAGCCCCCACCCATCGACTGTGACATCTCAGTTCTTTCCTGGGGCAACATGGGCCGGTTATAAATCCAGCAGCCACCACTGAAGCTAGCTGTCTCTTGCAATGCCACCTCTGGGCCACAGGTTAAGTGGCCCATCACAACATCTATGGATACAGTAAAATTGCACTTGGGAGACTATGTTGCTATACATAAGCTAACGCTATTGTTCATACCACCCCAGCTACTCAATGGGCCTTGAACCTGTGCATGTACCTGTGCGTGTACTGCCACAGCTGACAATGGCTGAAAGCCATCACACTAAGCCTGTATACAAACAGGAAAATTGTCCTAAACAAAATAGCTGCAGGCATCATATTACCTAACTTTAAATTATATTAAAAGGTTAGAGTAATGAAAACAGCATGATACAGGTACAAAAGTAGACTTGGACCAATGGAACAGAATAGAGAATATGGAAATAATTCCAAAAAGCTACAACAAACTGATCTTCAGCAAAGTGGACAAAAGCATACACTGGGAAAGGATGCCTTATTCAACAAACGGTGCTGGGAAAATTGGCTAGCCACATGCAGAAAAATGAAACTGTATCTCTATTTACCATATAAAAAAATTAACTCGAGATGGATTAGAAACTTAAATATCAGACCTGAAACCATAAAAGTTCCTGAAAAAAACCTAGGAAAAACTCTTCCAGACATAGGGTTTTTGTTTAAAACTCTAAAAGCAAATGCAACAAAAACAAAAATAAATAAGTGGGACTTAATTAAACTAAAAGTTTCTGCAAAGCAAAAGAAATAATCAACAGAGTAAATAAACAGCCTACTGATTGAGAGAAAATGTTCACGGACTATACATTTGACTATACAAGGACTAATATCCAGAATCTACAAGAAACTCAGACAAATCAGCAAGAAAAAAAAAATAAGCTGATTAAAAAGTGGGCAAATAGCATGAACAGACATCTCACAAAAGAAGATATACAAGTGGCCAACAAACACGTGAAAAACGCTCAATATCACTAATCCCCAGGGAAATGGAAATTAAAATGACAATGAGATACCACCTTATCCTACTCAGAATGGCCATTATTAAAAAATAAAAAGATAGATGTTGGTGCAGATGTGGTGAAAAGGGAACGCATATACACTGTTGATGGGAATGCAAATGAGAACAATCTATATGGAAAACAGTATGGGGATTTCTCAGAGAGCTAAAAGTTGATCTGGCATTCACTCTAGCAATCCCACTACCTGGAATCTACTCAAAGGAAAAGGGGTCCTCTTACAGAGTCACTCACGCTCATATGTTTATTGTAGCACAGTTCACAATTGCAAAGATGTGACCTCAACCTAAGTACCCATCTAAATACAATGTGGTATATATGTGCAATAGAATACAGTACAACCATTAAAAAATAATGAAATAATGTCTTTTGCAACAACTTGGAGGACATTGGAGGACATTGTCCAAAGTGAAATAATGGAAACATGGAAAACCAAGTACCCATGTTGTCGCTTATAAGTCGGAGCTAAGCTATGGGTCTACAACGACATATAGCATGGTACCATGAAAACTAGAGACTCAGAGAGGGGCAGGTTAGGCCAGATGAGGGGATGAAAAATAACCTATCAGGTACAAAGTGCACTAGTGGGGGTGACAGGTGCACTTAAAGCAGACTTCTTTGTCACTAGACAATACATCCACATAATCAAAGACCATTTATACCCCTAAAACTGCTGAAAATTTTTTTTTATTGATCACTTGCCAATTTTCAATTTTTATTTTTATTTTTGTTTATAAACATATTTTTTATTTTAAAATTGTGGGGTACAGTTAAGGGCTAGGTATACAAATATGTATCGTTCAGGCACCCTTGTTGATAAGGGGTGTCTCCCCGTCCCCAGACAGATATTGACTACCATTAATCCCACCTCCCTTCCCCTCCCTACCACCCCCATAGTTTCCCACCATTGTCATTCCTTTTCTTATAGTATGATAGATGTTCAATGTCCACTATATGAGTGAGAACATTTGATACTCAGATCTTTGTTTCTGTGAGAGGTCACTCAGTATTATAGACTCTAGTTCCATCCAGGATGCTGTGAAATTCATGATTTTGTTCTTTTTTATGGCTGCATAGTATTCCACCATGTATACGTACCACATTTTTTTAGTCCTGTCCTCTTTCCTCTTTTAATGAACAGCATGGTTGGTTCCAGGTTCTTACTATTGTGAACAATGCTGTGATAAACATACATGTGCAGGTATCTTTTTTATAGAGTGATTTGAGTTCTTCAGGGTATATTCCCAGTAGGGGGATTGCAGGATCATATGGGTGGTTGATATTTAGAGCTTTTAGGAATCACCACACTGTTTTCCATAGAGGTTGCACTAGTTTACACTCTCACCAACAGTGTAGCAGCATTCCCTTTTCACCACATCCTCTCCAGCATCTGTTATTTTTTGAGTTATTGATAATGGTCATTCTGACTGGAGTTAGGTGGTATCTAGTGTAGTTTTAATTTGCATCTCCTTCATGATTAGTGAAGTTGAACATTTCTTCATGTGTCTGTTGGCTGCTAGGATGTCTTCTTTTGAGAAGTGTCTGTTCATATCTTTTGCCCACCTTATAATGGGGTTTTTTTTTCCAGCATGTTTGAGTTCCTTGTAGATCCAAGATGTTAGGTCTTTGTCAGACATGGAGTTGGCAAATACTTTTTCCCAGTCTGTGGGCTGTCTCCCTGCTCTCTCGATGTTTTCTTTGGCTATGAAGAAGCTTGTCAGTTTAATGAGGTCCCACTTGTCTATCTTATCTCTTATGGCCCATGCGTTTTGGGATTTGTTCAGGAATTGGATGCCAGTTCCAATTTCAATAAGGGTGTTTCCTGCATTTTCTAAGATTCTTATGGTTTCAGGTTTTACATTTAGGTCTCTGAACCATTTGGAGTTAATTTTTGTATATGGGGATAGACAGGGATCTTGTGTGAATCCTCTGCATGTGGTCAGCCAGTCTTCCCAGCACCATTTACTGAATAGGTTCTCCTCTCCCCAGTGGTAGGTGGTGGGGGCTTTGTCGAAGATGACATGGTTGAGAAATTGAGGTTTTGCTTCTGGAATCTCTATTCTATTCCATTGGTCTATATGCCTGTTCCTGTACCAATACCAAGCTGTTTTGATTACTGTAGCTTTATAGTAAAGTTTGAAGTCTGGTAATATGATACCTCCTGCTTTGTTTTTTTTTTTGTTGTTATTGTTGTTTGTTTTTTTGTTTGTTTTGCTGAGGATTGTTGTGGCTATTCTTGGTCATTTGTGTTTCCGTACGAATTCCTGTATTGTTTTTTCTAGCTCTGAGAAGAATGTTGCTGGTAATTTGATGGGTATTGCATTAAATCTGTAGATTGCCTTAGGTAAGATGGACATCTTCACAATGTTGATTCTTCCAGTTCATGAGCATGGGATATTTTCCCACTTGTTTGTGTTATCTTTGATTTCTTTGAGCAGTGGTTTGTAGTTTTCACTGTAAAGATCTTTCACGTCTCTGGTTAGGAAGATGCCAAGGTATTTCATTTTTGTGTGTGTGGCTATTTTGAATGGGATTGTGCTTTTTATTTGGGCTTCTGTTTGTTTATTATTGGTATAAAGAAATTCGATTATCTTTTGCACATTTATTTTATACCCTGAGACTTTACCAAATACCTATATCAGTGCAAGGAGGTTTTGACAGATTCTCTTGGGTTTTCAAGGTACACAATCATGTCGTCTGCAAAGAGAGATAACTTGACTTCCTCTTTTCCTATTTGGATACCCCTGATCTCCTTCTTTTTTCTGATTGCTCTGGCCAGGACTTCCAATACTATATTGAACAGGAGGGGAGAGAGTGGGCATCCTTTTCTTGTTCCAGTTTTCAGGGGAAATGGTTCCAATTTTTGTCTGTTTAGGAGTATGCTAGCTGTGGGTTTTTC
The DNA here is from genome assembly GCA_027257055.1 of Cephalopachus bancanus. NCBI lineage: Eukaryota > Metazoa > Chordata > Mammalia > Primates > Tarsiidae > Cephalopachus > Cephalopachus bancanus. The sequence goes on from JAPVLO010000055.1 coordinate 1,586,885, forward strand.
GTAGATGGCTTTTACTATTTTGAGGTACATTCCATGTATGCCTAGGTGTTCGAGGGTTTTTAACAAGAAGGGGTGCTGGATTTTATCAAAAGCTTTTTCTGCATCTAATGATATAACCCTGTGGTTTTTGTTCTGACATCTGTTGATGTATTTATGGTCTTGCGAATGTTGAACCAGCCTTGCATCCCAGGGATGAAGCCTACTTGGTCATGATGGATTATTTTTGAGATGTGTTGTTGAATCGGATTTGCTAGGATCTTGTTGAGAATTTTAGCATCTATGTTCATCAAAGATATTGGCCTGTAGTTCTCTTTCTTTTTTGGGTCTTTACCTGGCTTGGTTATCAATGTGATGTTTGCTTCATAAAATGATTTGGGGAGGGTTCCATCTTTCTCAATCGCCTGGAATACTTTCAGTAGGATTGGTATCAGTTCCTTCTTAAAAGTCTTATAGAATTCTGCTGGAAAGCCATCTGGTCCAGGACTTTTTTTTGTAAGTAGTTTACTTATTACATAGTCAATTTCCATGATGGTTATTGGTCTATTTAGGGTCTCTATTTCTTCTTGTTTCAACCTAGGCAGGTTGTGTGATGTCAGAAGTCTTCCATTTCCTTAAGGTTTTCAAGTTTGTTTCCATACAAGTGTACATAGTAGTCTCTAATGATCTTTTGTATTTCTTCAGGGTCAGATGTGACTTCCAGTGAGACCTCATCTCTACAATAAATCAAAAAATCAGCCGGGTGTGGTAGCACATGCCTGTAATTCCGGCTACTCGGAGGGCTGAGGTGGAAGGATCGCTGGAGCCCAGCAGATTGAGGCTGCGGTGGCCGGGAGCGGCCACTGCATTCCAGTCTGGGCGACCGAGTAAGACTCCAACTCAAAAAAAAAAAAACAAAAACAAAAACAGATGTGACTTCATCTTTTGTGTTTCTGATTGTATTTATTTGGGCTTTTCCTCTCTTTTTCTTGGTCAGTCTAGCTAGGGGACCATCAATCTTGTTTATCCTTTCAATGAACCAACTTTTTGTTTCATTGACTTTTTGTATTATCTTTTTGTCTTCTATGGCCTGGATTTGAGCTTTTATTTTGGTGATCTGGATTCTTCTGCTGAAATTAGGGTTTTGGTGGTCTTGGTTTTCTAACTTTCTAAGGTGATTTGTTAGGTTGTTAATTTGTGATCCTTCCATTTTCTTCATGTGGATTTGTAGAGATATGGATTTCCCTCTTACGACAGCTTTCATGGCATTCCAGAGATTTTGGTAAGATGTTTCTTCATTTTCATTTGTTTCAGGTTTCTTTTAATCTCTGTTTTGATTTCAACATTGACACAGGAGTTGTTTAGCATTATACTATTTAGTGTCAATGTCTTTGTGGGTTTGGGGGGAACCTTGTTGGTGTTGATGTTTATTTTTATTCCACTGTGGTCTGAGAAGGCGCATGACAAAATTTTGATCTTTTGAAATTTGTTTATGCTTGATTTATGGCCAAGTATGTGGTCAATCTTAGAATACTTCCATGCGGTGATGAGTAGAATGTATATTCTGTGGTCTTTGGGTGTAGTGTTCTGTAGGTATCAATTAAGTCCATTTGGACAAGAGTCACATTGAACTTCCCGATCTCATTGCTGATTTTTTGTCCTGATGATCTGTCTAGGGTTATGAGTGAGGTATTAAAGTCTCCAGCTATGATAGTGTTAGAATCAATATCTTTTTTGAGTTTTCCTAGAAGTTGCTTTATGAAAGTTTGTGCTCCTATGTTGGGTGCATATATGTTTAGGATAGACATTTCTTGTTGATGGAGTTAACCTTTTATCATTATGTAGTGGCCTTCTGTATCTTTAAATTTTTGATAGCTTAAATGGTATTTTGTCTGAAATTAGGATCGCGACTCCTCCTTTCTTCTGTGTTCCATTCGCCTGAAAATTTGTTTCCCATCCTTTTACTTCGAGTCTGTGTGTGTCCTTTCTAGTGAGATGGGTCTTTTGAAGGCAATAAATTGTTTCCTGGTGATATTTTATCCATTTTGTCATTCTGTGTCTTTTCAATGGTGCATTTATTCCATTCACATTCAAGCTAATTATTGAACTGTGAGAGTTGATCCCTACCATAAGGTTCTTATTGAGTTGTTGTTGTTGTTCCTCTTAGTTTGTTGTCTTTCTTTTGGTTTGGGGGTTGGTTCGTGTGAGTTTTACTCTTTTTCCTGTACTCTTGTGAAGAATGTTGTTGTTCTTTTTTCTTTTCTTCTGTGTTTAGTACTTTCTTAAGTGTTGCTTGTAGAGGTGGTCTGGTGGCAGCATAAGTTCTTAGGGATTGGATGTATGGGAAAGATTTTAATTCTCCCTCACTGATGAAACTTAGCTTGGCTGGGTAGGTTATTCTTGGTTGAAATTGTTTATCTTTTAGAACTTTGAAGATACAGCTGCAAGCTCTCCTAGCCTGCAGGGTTTCTGTAGATAAATCTGCTGCTATTCTAATTGGTCTTTCATAGTAGGTGATGTGGCTTTTTTCTCTTGCTGCCTTTAGGATTTTTTCTTTTATACCTACTTTGTTTAGGTGAATTATTATGTGTCTGGTAGTTGGTCTTCTCATTTGTTGTCTTGCAGGGTTTCTCTGAATCTCTTGTGTTTGAATTTTTGGGTCACTGATGATATGAGAGAAGTTTTCTTCAGTAATCTCATGGAATGTTTGTTCCAAGGTGACCTCTATTTCTCTTTCTGTTTCAGGAAGTCCAATTACTCTTAAATTTGGTCTCTTGAAGTAATTGCTCATGTCTTGAAGGCTTTGTTCTGTCTTTTTAAGCTTTTTCCTTTGTTTTTGACAGTTTGGGTTAGTTCTATATTTTGGTCCTCAAGCTCTGTGATTCTTCTGCTTGGCTAATTCTGCTTTCCATGCTTATCAGTTTATTATTTATTTCATTCACAGTATTCTTTACTACTGTTGTCTCAGTTATCAACTCCTTCCTACTTTTCTCTTGTCTCTCCTCAATTCTTTTTAATCTCTCCATTAATGTCTTGATATCTAGGTTTATAGTTTGAGGCCAGTCATTCTGGGGGCTTTTCATTGTCTGTATTCCAAAGTCAGTTTTCTCAGTGTCTGCCCTCCCAGGAGTCTGGGAGAGACCCATGTTCTTCTTTTGGTTTTTCTTCCATTTTGTAGGTTTTTCTTTGTCCCCCTTTCACTCCCCTTCTTTAATTCTGTTTTTCTGGGAAGGTGGGGTTCCTTTTACTTTTTTTATTCAATCTCCTGTTCTTCCTTATGAGTGTCCTCTGGCTTTGTTCACTTTTGAGGCTGGACTGTGGATTGGGGGTGTACTTTTTGCAGTTTTGAGGTTTAATTGGGGGGGAAGCTGTGATTCAGAATCTATCTGCAGATCCAGTATCCACCAACAGGTGCATGGGCACACTGGAACTCGTTTCCTACTGCCTTACAATCTGTCCATGTGGCATGGTTTAGGTTTGTTCCTTGGAACAAAAGGAAGTACAAAAAAGGAAAATAATGAAAGAAGGGGAGGTCAGGAGGAAGTTAGAGAGAGCGAAGAGTGAAAGGGAAAACAGACATACATACCAACTAACAGGTGAAAAAGAGGCACAAGGCCAGAAAAGAGTGAAAAACAGACACACAAAGAAAATTCCCTAAAGCATTCTGGTAATTGCATAAATACAGTACAATAAAATCATGGCTTTTGATGCATTTTCCCCCAACACAAACAGGTAGTCTATATCAAAAAGCAAACAAAAGTGAGCAAAACAAACAGTCAAAACAATTAAATCAGAAATCAAAATAAGAAACCAGACTAGCTCTGAAGTCTTTCCTGAGTGTCTAAAGTCTCTTCAGTTCTGATTTTTGGCCTGTCCCCTCTGCTTTCATTGCAGGCAGATAGGTTTATTCCAAGCTTGGGTTGATTCCCTTTGTTTGCTGCCTGAGAGGTCTGCGACACTGAGACAGGCTTGAGTTGCCTGTATCCATTTCAGCGTAGGGTAGGGACTTTTGTCTTCTATTTAGCGATGTTACCTTAGAAACCAAGGTGGAAGCTGCTTGTAGATGGCCAGGGCAATGCAAATCGCTGCCTGGGAAATGGCTGAGGTGGGCGGCTCCTCTTTCAAGGATCACCCGCCCAGGTTGTGGGTGATCCCGTATGACGGGCTATGGGATCAGCAACACAGCTGGGCGCTGGATCTGGTGTGCCACCAGAGGCCTGGGTTGGAGGGGGTAGCTGGGTTTTCCCTCTTCTGGAGGTGAGAGCTGAGAGCGGCCGATCAGCACCTTCTTAAGATATGCTGTTCCCTTACACAACCACGGGGTCCTAAGCTGGGTGCCTCGCCAGAGTGGGGATGGAGCTCCAAAGGGTAGGTGGTGAGTGGTGATAGTGGATTTGGGCCCCCACACATGGCAGGAATGGAGCTGGTATCTCTGAGGGACAGGCGCCTAGAGCCTCCCTGGGTGACAGCGGCTTGAAATAGGGCTGGACCTGGGCCCAGAACCCAGGGCAGGGAGCTGGAACTCTGAAGAGTGAGCATTGGGCCTGCTGGATTGGGCACCCAGTCCAGGAGAGAGTTGGCAGCTGCTGGGTGCCCGGCGGATCAGTGTAGCCAGCAAGGGAACCCAGATCTCCACAAGGCGGTATCCAAGAGCCACCGGGTGCGATGTTGTAGTCAGGGAGGGAGCTGGGATCTCTACTTGGCCAGGGCACGGGGCTGCCTATAGTAGAGCAGTAGCAGCCGAGAGGCCTCAATACCCGGCCTTGTGTGGGTCCGAGGGTCTCCAGGCCTTGGACCAGTGTGACTGGTGGTGGGCAGGGGGGTGGGGGAAGGAGAGTAAGAGTCTTTTTGGGAACTCATTTTCGGAGAATCTCAGGGTTCCACCTATGTCGTCACTATCTTACCGGAACTCCTTAAAACTTTTTTAAGTGTCAAAATTGGCTTACTAATTGTGACAAATATTCCATGCTAGTATGAGATGTTGATAATGCTGGAAACGGGGTGTAGTGTATAAGGAAACTGTGTACTCTTTGCCAATCTTCTATAAGTCTAAACATATTTTAAAATAAAATGTTTACTTTAAAAGTGAAAAAGTAAAAGTTCAAGAATATAAGTTTTATACTTAAATGAGTAATGAGTTGTTGCCAGTTAGAAAACTTTTTATGGTTTTATAATCAGAGCATTTCTGTACTATAGACAGTATCAATTCTTGCTTTTGTGGGTCACTCAGAGCATCCCGGTCAGTCCTCTAGGATGCACGCATGTGTGAACCCGCCCTGGTCCTGTGACCATCTAACTGTTGGCACACGTGCTATCTACCTAGCCTGATGGTGTTTAGTCAGCATTAGGTATGTCATAGTTCAAGGGCAAGTGGATTATGAATCTTAGCAGTTTCCAAGAGAGCAGCGTGTTTATTGCCCATGCCTATGTACATCAGGTTGTGCTGCAGCTATACCCAGGACCTACTTGTCCATGAACAGGACTGAACAAAACACAAACATTTCATAAGCATGCAGAACACTATACAGAATAGCTGCCAATGTGGAAAACTAGCATATATATATATTTTTTACACTAAAAACAACTCATTCAGAGCAAGACATAGCAAACTTTTCTGTATAGGGCTGGTAGTGGATATTCTATTTGCATTCTCTGTGGATGGCAGCTGTTGCATTCTGTCCCTCTAGAGAGAAAGCAGCTGCCATAGATTGTGAGTGAGTGGGCATAAAACTTATTTACAAAACAGGGCCTCCTACATCTAGTCCGTGGGACACAGATTGTTGACCTCAATTTAGAAACGAAAATATATATTTGTGAAATTGTAATGATTTTAACATAAATGAAAATGTATTTTAAATTTATACTAATAAAATGCTAAAACTATTTTTAACTGAAATACTAATTCTGAAGTTTATCTGGAATAATGAACACATAAGAGTATATTTCCAAGGCATCTTTGAAAAATAAAATAATAAAGCACTGACTTGTGTTATCAAATGTCAAAACGTTGTCAAACAATATGGCAATGACATCAAATAGGTAGTACAGATCAATGTTGTATGATCGTCCAGGGGAAAAAACCAGAAAAACAAAAAAAGCAGAAACTAATACAGTATGGTCTACTGCTAAATCTTTGGGGCAATGAAATACATGGTATCAATATAATCTGTTAGTTATTTTGAAAAATTAGCTGCTATATATACTCCAAATGGATTAAATAATTTATGTAAAAAATCACAATACAAAACACTTCCACCCATGCCACCAAAAATTAAACTATATTCTTATCAGCTCACTTAAGGGAATGTTGCAAAACTTAATGAAAAAAGCAGATCCAATTTCACATCTCAATTTTTCTCTGTAGGGATAATAAGTAATATTTGGGCAGGAGAAAGCAATTTTTCGGAGCTAGGAGCAATTTCAGAAGACTCATGGAAGAGAGAACAAGTGTTCCTGTTGGTAAATGCAGTCCAAGATGAGATGCTGCAGATTTGTACAGTTATTCTAGAATTCCTGTGCTGGAGAGATGATAAGTATTAACTTCACACTGCTGATGTTAAAAATAAAACAAAAACAAAAAACATAACAATACAAAAAACAAAAAACGACTACCGAGCACAGACTTCATATTTTACAGCTCTGGAGGTAAGAAGTCTAAAGTGCAACTCATGAGGCTCAAGTATTTTCTGGAAGCTCTGGGGGAATGCATTTTCCTGCCTTTTCTAGATTCTAGAAACTTCCTGCATTCCTTGGCTCCTGGATCCTTCCTCCGTCCACAGAGCCAGCAACGCGGGATTTCCAAATTTGTCATTGACTCTGTCTTCTGGCCTCCCTTTGACTTATAAAATCCCTCGTGATTGCGTTGGGCATACTGGATAATCACCTTACTGCACAAGTCTTGATCACATCTACAAAGTCCCTTTGGCTATATAACATTCTGAGGTCTCAGGGATGTGGCTGTACCTTTGGGGGCCTTTATTCTTCCTGCCATTCATAATAACCTGGGACTTATTAACTACATTTGAGAGCTTTGAAAATTTGGGCCTTATAAGAGTAATTGATTTGTGAAACCAGGTCTTGAGCTCAGAAGTTCTGATTTTCAGATCAGCATTGTAGACTAATTAGATATTTTGCTATATATTTGTAGATCTTAAAATGAGTTCTTTAAACCCAGCCCAAAAGTAATAAATAATTTTAATATGACTTGCTAATCAGTATCTGGAAAAGCATACAGCTTTGGTCATTACTGTACAGTTAATTTTGAAAAGCTTTTTTCCAGTGCTCAAACACCAGTTGCAGACACATAGTTTTTAATTGAAAACCACTCTAGCATTGCTTTATGGTAATTCAGGATTATTAATCAGACTCTCAAGTGGTGTTCCTCCCCAGGCATTTAACTTGAATATTGAATAAAATGTAGGGGAGGGAATTCGTTTCCATTCTTCCAAAATTCATGCAATTTTTGTCATTAATTCGAAATCTGTTATTAAATGCACAAAGAACTCATTAGCATTTCCAATACTGGGACTTGCTGCTTTGACAATAGGTTTAAGAAATTGTAAGATGTCACTTGCCATCACCCAAAAATACAAATAAATGAAGTCACCGGGAAAATAAGCGAGGGAGAATCTATTGTATATAGTTTTTAGATAAAATATTTACAGGTGGTTTTCCATATTTTCCTGAGTATTGAAAGAAATACTTGTTGAAATGCTTCCTTGTTGACAGCCCTGCACTTATACAACATTTTTTAAATCTTCCTTTTGACGTAGCTTTGTGGATGGAACAGAGGTCAGTGAACAACCCGTCAGGAAGTCCTACTTGCTCTGCCTTGTAAAAATATGTGATTCCACCAGTGTCTCTCATGCCGCATGTCTGAGCCCCCATTCTCTCCTTGGGTGAAAGAGTAGCCTCCTTCTGTCCTTGCCCCCCTAATATCCTTGCCCCCCTCGCTTCATTTCTGTAGTAACTCAGGCTCATCCCTCCATCAGTGTATTCCTCAGACTGTGATGCCGTGAGCCCCCTCCCTCCTCACAGCACTTGCCAGCTGCCCTTGCTGTCTTGTGTGCCCATGACTCTCATTCCCTGCCAGCACACTACAAAACACAGATCTTTACAACATTCATTCATTGCCTGTGCCTCCTGATGGAATGGTGCTCTCTGTCTAGAATGTTTCCTAATGACCCTCCCGCACCTGCAGCGCCACCTGGTACCCAGCAAGCTCATTGAATATATCTGCTGAATACATAGCCGAGCAGATGAATTCTCCAAGAGGCATCTGGATCACAGACCCTACACTCTGGCTGCATGTCGGAAACAGTTAGTGAACTTTTCAAAGTAGTTAGGTAGACGCTGACCCCAGATATCCTGCTATGGTAGAGCCTGGATGGGTGTCTACAATTTTTTAAATTCCCCACAACCGATTCTGAGTGCTGATCAAGAACCTTTCTTCCTCAGATTGGCTCCATTTCCTTTTAGAAGTGAGGCCAAGTATTGATCACGAAAAATATCTGAACCCTCTCAGCCTCTTCTTCCCTAAAAGGTATAGATACTCTCTAGGCTGCCTCTGCATCAGTCTTTCTTTCTTCTTAACTTCTCACTCTTATGACACTTCTGAGTGTTAGAACTCCAACCTCATTCTTGGTAGTCTTTGCCTCTGCGCCTCCTGTTCTAAGCATCTTCTTCTTTACCAAAAATCCCTAAAACAAACAAACAAAAAAACAAAAAAACCACTGCTCACTAATCCATGAAATCAAGGGATTCTCTTAATCCTGAGTTGCTAAAAAAGATGCACATTATTCTCTTTGCATGCATTTGTGCTTTGCCGTGGACTTTTGAAATGGATCTGTATCTACTTGTCAGTGGCATGATTGCCAGTTCTAAAGTTTTTTATACCCTAGTGTCTACATTCATCTCCAGAGGAGTTACTAATTAGTTACTAATTAGTAGTTAGTTCATCAGCTATTAGTAAACATGAAGGGGATGCATCTTTTGCCCTGGGTCCTCCCTCCAGGAGGAGGACCCTGGCTTCCCACATGACAGGCCTTTCCTGTGCCGTGTGGCATTGGAGGGGCTCAGGCAGCCTGGACAGCAGGTCTCCATATTCAAGTGCTGTGTGATACACACAGCTTATTTATCTTTATCTCCCCAAAGCACACATCAAAAACCCTTGTGTGTAACAATCATTTTATGTTAATCTTTTGTAGTTGAATTCAGAATTGGTGACTAAACATCTCAGTCCACTAAAGGAGGCTAGTTTGAACAGAACAACTTTTAAATGACTGAGAAGGGATAGTAGCCAAGAAAAAAAAGGACTCATTTTATTTTCATGGGGGAGGGAGGTTAGGAAAATACATCACAGTGGCACTGGTTTAAACAAATTATAACATGTCTAAATAAATTCACCTTATGTGATTTTTGGTTTATTGCATGATTGAAGCGCCCAACAACGTCTGGTAATAATAATAATGTTCCCCTTCGTTACACAATTATTCTTGAGTAGTTCGTTTTTAAACGGAATTCAAAAGTAGAATTTAGTGATTGTAGACATTTCCACTAACTGGGCAGTATTGCCTTGATGTGCTGACAGGTTTGTATGGCACAAGCCTGGAGACTCACTCAAAGATTGTCAGAATACACAGGCTGTTTCCCAATCAGATACCATCTGACCTTCAAATCTTAAATTGCTGTATCATTTTCAGTGTTTTCTACTCTTGCAAAAGTGAGGCTCCTTACTGACTCAACAGTCACATATGCTTTCCCTGGAACGCTGGATCCTTCAGTTCATCAATCTAAATCTTAAGTGACTGGAAGTTGGTCTTACGGATACTTCCTTGCCCTCCTAGCAGTAAGCTTCTCTTCTTCTGTATCTGAAAAAGAAATAATTTTTGCTCATTGCATGCATCACTTTCACTGCTTTAGCTGTTTGCCTTTTTTGTGTTATTACCTTTAGTCTATGATGAATTCCTGAAGGGCACAGCCACATCATTTTCTCAGGGCCCAGTGGCGTGCTCACAGTGGAAATGCATTCCATGCCTAGGAATATGGAATTAAGGAATTACAGGCGCCAAATGGTTCAGCAGGCCTTGTGATCTTTATTTCAGACTTTGCTTTGGTCAAAAAAAAATCCAATTAGAAATGGGCAAAGGATTTACCCATTCTGCTGTAGGGATGGTAAGTAAACACAGGACAAGATGTTCTGAGTCTTTACTGCAGTGGTGGCTGCTTGAATCAACATGGGTGAAAAGACAACAGCAAACAATTCACATGCACACTAGTGACCATTTCCTGCCATTAGGAACCTTGGTGAATGGTTTGGAGCACTGCTTTGGTAAAGCTCTAATTATTTCAAAACAAAAAGAAAAAATATTGCATGTGTGACATTATAGGCGTTCACTGAAACTTTATCAACAAGGGTGCCTGAACAATGCATATTTGTATACCTAACCCTTAACTGTACCACACAATTTTAAAATAAAAAATATGATTAAAAAATAAAAATAAATAAAATTTTGCTTATAAATTTTTTTTTAAAGTACCATAAAATTGTGTACATGCTGACTTTGTTTTTCTTGTTGACAATGTGGAATAAAAAATGTAGTTATGACACAGAAGAACCACATGCATTGATCACTATTGATGTTGATTCCTGATTTACCTCTTACCCTTTTATAAATTCCTTTGAATTGCTAAATTTGAATATATACACAATATGCTGTAAAGATTATTTTTTAAGCAAGTGGTAGTTAGTCAGTTAGAGCAGACAAGTTCTTAAGAAAAAATACCCAGAAATACTCCTTTTAAGTCATATACGGCAGAATCTGTATAACTAAAGTGGTTTCTGAGAGAAATCTTAAATGTGATCTGTGAGTTCTAACACTGTTTAAAACTGTGAAATTTAATCCGTTTGAAAATAAGTCCTTTAGATAACAAATGTAAAAGCAGCCACCTGACTTTTGGAGATCTCTGGTTTTTTGCTCATTGAACCTTAAGTGCAGAGGGTTGTCAAGTTGCACCGTTGAAGACAGAGCTCTGGTCTGCGCAGGTTCCCTCTCTGCTGTCATCTGTTTTTGTTCTTGTTCTTCCCATTTCAGGAACAGAATTCAGGGTGTCTGACGAGTATTCTGCAACCGTGGCTTCCTTCTAATAATGGAGTGCTATCCTATACACCTTTATTTTTAATGACATACATTGGGGCTTATCCTAGAGTCTCATATAGTTTCTCACGTTCTCATATTGTATCAACTAGGATGTTTGTATATGTAGTTCATTGTTTTAAACTTCTACATAGTAATGAAGTACTGATTCATGCTACAACACAGATGAAACTTGAAAATATTCTAAAATAAAGAAGTCAGATAGGCAGGGCTCGGTGGCTCAGCCTGTCATCCCAGCACTTTGGGAGGCCAAGGCGAGTGGATTGTCTGAGCCTGCAGGTTTGAGACCAACCCCAGGCAACTTGGCAAGACCTCATCTATACAGTTAAAAAAAAATTAGCCAAGCTTGGTAGCACATGCCTGTAGTTCTGGCTACTTGGAAGGCTGAGGTGGAAGGATCGCCTGAGCCCAGCAGGTCGACGCTGGGGTGGCCTTGAGCGTGCCACTCACTTCAGCCTGGGCAACGGAGTGAGACTCCAACTCAAAATAAAGAAGCCAGATAGAAAAGCCCTCATCTTGTATGACCCCATTCATATGAGATGTCCTCCAGAGCCCAATCTACAGAGACTGAAAGTAGATTTACACTTTCTCATGGTGGGGGTGAGGACTGACTATGGGAACAAGTTTCTTTTTTTGGCATGATGAGAATGTTATAAAGCTGGAGATGATGGTTGCATAACTGTGAATATAATGAAAATCTGAATTGTAAACTTAAGAAGGGTAAACTATGTGGATATGAGTAATATTTCATTATTAAACAAAAGTCATTGATAGTAGTGTTGCTTGTGATCTGGACCAAACGGACAAATCATCATCAACACCAGAGTGAAACAAGCAGGCATCATCCTAATGGCAGTGTGCTGTGGCCAGGCTGGGAATAAAATGAGTGTAACATCTTGTGATTTTGATGATTAAGAATTTCTTAAAACAATAAAAGCCAAACCTCTAGGTGAAGTTACACTGTGCAATGAAATGCACGATGAATAAACCTAACAGAGAAATGACAGATTAGGAGAAAATATTTCCAGTGTCCAAAAGCGATAATGGAATTATACACACACACATACACTCTCAGACACACGTCAGAAGCTTCCAGCAAATCTACAAGACAAATTAATAAACCCAAATATTAAGTGAGCAAAGAATATAAAATAAACAAGTAAAAGCCGGGCTCGGTGACTCAGCCTGTAATCCCGCACCTTTGGGAGGCTGAGGTGAGTGAATTGCCTGAGCCCGCGGGTTCGAGACCCGCCTGGGCAGCGAGACCTCATCTCTACAATAAATCAAAAAAAATCAGCCGGGCGTGGTAGCGCATGCCTGTAATTCCAGCTACTTGGAAGGCTGAGGTGGAAGGATCGTCAGAGCCCAGCAGGTCGAGGCTGCGGTGGCCGGGAGCAGCCACTGCACTCCAGTCTGGGCGACAGAGTGAGACTCCAACTCAAAAAATAAATAAATAAATAAATAAATAAATAACTTATAGACATGGGCATTCAAGGGATAACTGGAAAATGAAGAAACTTTAAATTATTCGCTAACTTGATACATGAAAATTAATGTAACAATAAGATATCTGTTGTGCCCATTATATCGACAAAGTAAAACTAATAATTATGCCAAGTGTTGGAAATCATTCTCATGTTTTTGTGAGCAGAAAACATTTCGTTTTCACCATTAAGTGTGATATTAGCTGTGGGTTGTATGTAAATGCCTTTGCAAAGGTTGAGGAAGTTACTTTATATCCTTGGTTTAATTAGTTTTGTTTTTCGAGAAAGCAGGATTTATTGAGAGAACAGAAAAACTCTCACAGTGGGAGGGAACCTGAAGGGGTTGCCCCAGTTTTTTTTTTTAAGATAAAAAGATATTGGATTGTGTCAAATGTTTTTCTGAGTTAATTGAGTTGATCATATACTTTTTGTCCTACTAACACTACTAATATAGTGTTTTATATTGATTGATTTTTATATGTTGAACCAACTTTGCTTTCCTGGCATAAATCCCACTAAGTCATGTTGCATTTAGGTTGCTGGATTTGTTTTACTATATTTTGTTGAGAACTTATGTGTGTGTCTGTGAGTGTGCATGTATTTATGTGTATGTGTATGTGTGTGTTTGTATATATACACACATTAGGGATACTAGTCTGTAGTTTTTTTGTGATGTCTTTGGTTTTAATTGAATGATATGGGAAATATTTCCTCACTGCCTAGTGTTTTGGAAGAGTATATGAAGTATGAATGTTAATTCTTTAAATATTTGATAGAATTCATTAACAAAGCCATTTGGGTCTGGGATTTTTTTTTTTTTTTTTTTTTTTTTGAGTTAGAGTCTCACTCTGATGCCCGGGCTGGAGTGCAGTGGCACACTCACGGCCATCGCAGCCTCGACCTGCTGGGCTCAAGCAATCCTTCCACGTCAGCCTTCCAAATAGCTGGAACTACAGGCACATGCCACCATGCCCAGCTAATTTTGTTGACTTATTGTAGAGATGAGGTCCCACCAAGTTGCCCAGGCTGGTCTCGAACCCGTGGTCTCAGGTAGTCCTCTCACCTTGGCCTCCCAAAGTGCTGGGATATAGGCATGAGCCACCACGCCCGGGTGGTTCTGGGATTTGTTTGTGGGAAAGTTTTGATAATGAATTCAATCTTCAGTTGTTATAAGTTTATAAATATATTCTATTTCTTATTGATTCGGTTTCAGTAGTTAATGTCTTTCTATAAATTTGTACATTTATCAAAGTTGTGGAATTTGGTTGACATATACTTGTCCATAGTATTCACTTATAATTCTTTCGAGATTTCTGTTTTTATTTTTTAGTTATTATATTTACAGATGTTTTAATTTTGTTGCCTTCTGGATCACATAATTTCTTATGAGAAGTTTAGTCTTAATCTTTTAGAGGATTCTTTGCCTAATGGGACACTTTTTTCTTGCTGACTTCAAGATTTTCTTTTTGTTTTTTGGCATTTGGATTATGATTCACTTAGATGAGGATATTTTTTACTTTTCCCTACTTAGAGGTAATTGGGCTTCTTGGATATCAGGATTACTCTTTCTAAGTCAAATGTGGGAAGGATTTTTGCCATTAGTTATTTAAATTTTATTTCTGTCCCTATATCTATATACTTTTCTTCTGATGATCTCATCGTGTGTACAGTGGCACACTTAGTGGTACCTCAGTTTTATTAAGTGCCTTTTATTTTCTTTCATTTTTCTTGAATATATGGTCCTCAAACTGGGTTAATCTTCAAATTTGCTATGCTGTTTCTGTGCCAGTTCAAATCTGTTGTTGTACCCTCAGTATTTTTTTACATGAGTATTTGCCATGTGATGGAATACACCTATCAAGCTCCTTTTTCCACTACTCAAAACAGGTTTTGAACTTCTCAGTTCTGATACCTTTTGGTGCTTCTGTTATTTTTTGTTTCACCTCCTCCACATTGGCAAAAAGTTTCTCTTCAAGGACTGTTTTTATCTGGGGAAACAACAAAAAAAAGTTACTTGGGGTGAGATCAGGTGAACAGGGAGGGCAGGACATGGGGATCATGTCATTTTTGGTCAAAAAACTGCCAAGCACTCAGTATAATGTGGGCAGGTGTGTTGTCATTGCAGAAGAAATCACCCATTATTAAATGAGCAACTATGTTGAAAAAATCTTGAAAAAAAAAAAATTCACTGAAGCCAAAATGTAGCCCCTCACAACAAATGCTAGCTGGTACACTGATGCTAATGGGTTCCTAGAACACTTACCTAGCAGTGAAGCCTGAGCTACTAGGGGCCCATCCTACAAAAGATAATTCTGTTTTTTAGGGTCCCTCTCATAATATGTATTTTAACATATTTATTTATTATATGTGTCTAATATATATATATAGTCTCCTTATAAACATCCTCAAATTGATGAGACGTCATTTTCATATTTGTCTTTAACACTTTAGACATGTTTTCCTCTAGTTCTATGAATATATTTAATACAGCTGATTTAAATCAACATCTACAAACCCATAACTTGTCTTCCTCAGAGACAGTTTTAATTGATTGTCTTTTTTTTACCATGTATAGAGACCATGCTTTTCTGTCCTCACCTGTCTCATTTTGTTGTTGTTGTTTAAACTGGATAGTTAATATAATGTAGCGATGCTGGTGATCATATTTCGTCCCCCCTTGCAGGGTCATTTTCGTTGTGCCTGGTTTGCTGCTGCCACAACTGTTGTGGTTTTTTACTGAATTGATAAAATAAATCTGCAGTGTCTGTATTTTTGTTGTATATAGCACTGAAGTCCCTCCTAGGTTAGTTTTGTAATCAGGTAATGATTGGAAAGTGATTTCCTGAACATCTTCCTTATGGCTCTTGGGTTTTGCTGAGGGGTCTGTGTACGTGCAGGGCCAAACCTTCCGTGCCAGGAAGTTTACAACTCTTCCTTCCCCTCACTTTCAGCTTCAGCAGAGCTTCGAAGCCAGACAGCAGTGAGAGCTTCGGGCTGTCTCTGTTACTTCCTGGGCATGTACAATGCCTTCTAGGTTTCCAGGAGCATGTTGGAGCTTTGCACAGCCCCTATGAACATCCATTTCTCCTGTACTCTCCTTTTTTTAAAGATGTGGGGTACAATTCAGGGTTAGGTGTACAAATGTTAATTATGCAGGTACCCCCCTCCTTCCCCTGGAAGTTTCCCTTAATTGCCAATCCCAACCCCCTCCCCTGGCAGTATACCACTACTGTCAATCCCTTTCTTACAGTATGATGATAACTGGTCAAGGTCCGCTTATGAGTGAGAACATATGGTACTCTGTTCTTTGTTTCTGTGATAGATCACTGAGTATGATCGACTATAAGTCCATCCAAGTTGCTGTGAAGTCAGTCCATATATTTGTCCTTCTTTATGGCTGCATAATATTCCATTGTGTATATGTACCACATTTTTTAAAATCCATTCCAGCTTCCATGGCTAGTATGGTTGGTTCCATGTTTTTGCTATTGTGAATAGAGCTGCAGCAAACGTGTGTGCAGGTATCTTTTTGCTAGAATGACTTGAGTTCCTCTGGATATATTCCCAATAGGGGGATTGCTGGGTCATATGGAAGGTCAATTTCGAGTTCTTTCAGAAATCACCACCCTGCCTTTCAAAGAGATTGCACTAGTTTGCATTCCCACCAGCAGTGTGGAAGCATTCCTTTTTCTCCACATCCTGTCAGCATCTGTTGTTTGTTTTATTAATGATGGCCATTCTTACTGGAGTTAGGTGTTATCTCTATGTGATTTTAATTTGCATTTCTCTGGTGATGAGTGAGGTTGAGCACTTTCTCGTGCGTCTGTTGGCTGCCGGTATATCTTCTTTTGAGAAGTGTCTATTCTTTTGCCCACTTTTGTTTTTATCCTTTCAGCGTGTTTCAGTAACTTGTAGATCCTAGATGTTAAGCCTTTTTCAGATATACAGTTGGCATATATTTTTTTCCCAGTTTGTAGGCTGTCTCCCCACTCTCACTTGATGGTTTCTTTGACTTTGCAGAAGCTTGTCAGTTTGATGTGGTACCACTTGTCTATCTTAGCTCTTATGGTATGGGCACTTGGGGTCTTAGTCAGGAATTGGTTGCTAGTTCCAATTTCCATAAGGGTGTCTCCTGCATTTTCTAAGATTCTTACAGTTTTAGGTTTTTACATTTAGGTCTTTGATCCATCTGAGAAAACTGGCTGATCACATGCAGAAGATTGGAACAGGACTCCTACGTATCACCATACACAAAGAAAGTGCTCTCTTTTTAAATACTCGTTAGTACTAGAACCTAAGACAACTGTGAATGTCAAACAATGGCTGATTGCTTTTGACAAATTCCCTGGGGAGGCGACTGCCCTGCAGAGGGAGCTCTGAGTCGGGTCAACAAAGACAAGCCCTGAGTAGTTTTCCAGGGAACTGCTGGACAAATCAAACAGTGACAATTCTTTGAAGCTGGGACGTTTGGAGGACCTCCAATGCTGCCCCTCCTTTTGGCGGCTGCTAGGCTGCTTGTTTCACAGCACAGCAGCTTGGTGGTTGTTGCTTAAGGCCATTGTGGAGCTGGGGAGATTGGGATTGGAAGAGCGTAAGTTTAAACATCACAAATCTCGCTCTGTTTACCAGCATTCAAATTATTTGCTGGAATAAATGCTCCTTTGATCACTGCAAGTCTTTCATTAATTTTCAGAGTGCTGAGGTTGAGCATGATGATTTTGGCCTGTATTCTTCTTGTCTTTATGGAGGTCTGGATTGACTTTTGTGTAGGAGTTCTCTGTGGACCAGTAGATTGGGTCATGTGTTAGAAGAGACACTCATGTATATTTCACTAAGTAATTCAAGATTGCTTGGCAGAATTACTGATGTAGTTTGCACTCCCTGCAATGGATACGAGTGACCATTTCCAGAAAGTGTTTTTAAACCCATCTGTGATATATGCAGTGACTTTGTAATGGTTTTGAAATAAATTATTTATTTTCATTCAGTTTATTTTTCCTTCGCTTTATTATTATATTTTTTACAAGTCAAGGAGTACTCGGTATTGCATTTTGCTACGTGTTTGTGATTTTCTTATCAAGGATTTGGAATTCTGTTGCATTATAATCAGAGAAAACAGAGTGACTGATGATGATGATTTGAGGCTGATTGGGGACAATGTTCCCTAGGTATTTGAGTATTGTAAAATGTATTGGGCGTTACTCTCAAGATTCATAATCTTGTTATTAGAATCTTCTGTACCTTTGTTTTCTTCCATTTGTTCTATCAACAGATGGACTGAAAAGAATTTTCTCCAAATCTCCAACTGCAATTTTAAACATGCTTATCTGTACACTTTAGTTATTGATTCTATATTTTGAATATTTATTGGGCATGTATGTGGTCTTCATTTTCTTTTGAGTTGGAGTCTCACTCTGTCACCCAGACTGGAGTGGAGTGGCCGCTCCCGGCCACCACAGCCTGGACCTGCTGGGCTCTGGTGATCCTTCTGCTTCAGGCTTCCGAGTAGCTGGAATTACAGGCATGTGCTACCACACCCAGCTGATTTTTTGATTTATTGTAGAGATGAGGTCTTGCCAAGTTGCCCAGATGGGTCTCGAACCCGCGGGCTCAGGCAATCCACTCACCTCAGCCTTCCAAGGTGCGGGATTACAGGCTGAGCCACTGAGCCTGGCTGGTCTTCATTTTCATGTCATCTTGATTTGTTGTTCCTTTTGTCCATGTTTAGTTGTTTTTATGGGTTTGTTGTTAATTGCTGGCAGAAATGAATGTAAAGGATTATGATTCCTGTCATTGGGTTCACACTTACCTAATTTATATAACTAAGTTCTTTTTCTTCCAAACTCTTTTGTAAATCCACGTTTGTCTTTATTTTTGTCTTTGTTTTACTGTTTGTACATCATATATGGATGAGACTGAGATGGAATGTTGCTACTTCCTTTTCCTACATGGGAAATCTGTTTTTTCAAGATAAACAATTACATTGTCTGCCTGTGATGATTTTTCTTCTTCTTTGCAAATCATTAAACATCATCATTTTCTTTCCTGTCATACTCATTTGGATAGGATTTTTCATAACAGTGTAAAATGGTATCGATGATGGTTGAAATATTTTAGAGTAACATTTGACTTCTGTTAACAGAATTATAAAACGTTTCCCTCTTGGTTTATTTAGGTGTTTTATTGCTTATGAGTCAATACATATTTGGTGTGTTATTCTTTCATTACATCCCTGAGTATTTTCGGAGAGAGATATTCCACTTATTGAAAGCTGAGATGTGTTCCTTATTTTTGATTTTTAAAATGTGTGTCACTTTCTTCCCTCCTCATTTCACTCTCAAACGGGGTAGCAATCACGCCTCCTCCACCCCTTGAGGCGCAACGCAGACTCCTGGCCTCCCGGAGGCAGGCCGGCCGGAGAGCGAGCTCCCTGGGCCACCCGTGCCTGGCAGGGCCTGCTGGAATGCGCTGGTCCACGCAGCCCCAGCGAGACAGCAACCCGCACGCGGGGTGGCTCGCTGCTCTGGTCAGCCGAGTGGGCGCGTTCCCCTGCTCTCCCCCGCCCACAGGCTCAGGATCGCCGTCGCTTAGTGTTCTGCTTCGCCCGGAGGCCAGGCGCCCGACACGCCCAAACCGGACCCAGGCCCGCGGGGAGCGCTGTGGGTCCTCGGGGCGCCGGGGCAGCCCTCAGCGGGGCCCGGACGCGGGCCAGGCGTGCAGGCCGGGTGCGGCGGCCCTCGCCCTGCGTCCCTTCGCGCCTGTGAGGCTGCGCTCGGCCCCACCCCCGACCCGCACACCTCACTCGCGAGCAGGCCGCGCGCCCACGTGCTCCCTTCGCTGCTTCATTTTGCTGTTGCTTCGCGTGTGTTCCTGGAGGCGCAGCCCCCCACCGTCCGTTTGAGACCGCTTGCGTCACCCCGCAAGGAGCTCCACTGCCGGTCATTTCCCACGCTCCCCCCCCCTGGCCCGGCCACCGATAGTCTGCTCTTTCCCTCTGTGGATCTGCCTCTCCTGGGTGCTTGCCCCCCACAGAATCATAGCACACCCGGCTTTTGCGTTTGCGTCCTTTCGTGCAGCATCAGGTTTTCCAGAGTCCTTTTCAGCATTGGCGTGAACCGGTGTTTCCCTTCATGGCGGAGCCATGCTCCATCTTACGGCTGCACAGAACAGTGTAAAACGGTAGTGATGATAGTTGAAATATTTCATCGTAACGTGTGACTTCTGTTAATAGGATTATAAAGCTTTGCCCTCTTGATTTACCTCTCCGTTCATCAGGAATAGACTTTGGGTTGCCTTTGCTTTTTGGCTATCATGAATCACGAGGCTGTGAACAGTCGCGCTCCAGCTTTTGTGTGAACACGCGTTTTCATTCCTCTGGGGTGTGTCCTGAGGAGGAAGCTTGCTGGGTCAGACGGTGACTCCAGTTTCATCCTGCCAGGAGTTTGGGGACTTTTCCAAAGGGGCTGCAGCATTTACATTCCTACCAAGGGTGTAGGAGGCTTCCATTTTTTTTCCATCCTCACCAATACTTGTTACTGTCTGTCTTTATGATGAGAGCCATCCTAGTGGGTGTGAAGTGATGAGAAACCTTAGCATTTAAAAAATAGTGTTATGGTTGAAAATGGCTTAAAGTTGGGATGAATGAAATGCCTAAAGGAGAAAATAAAACGCACTCCTGACTAGCACAGACCAAAAGGCGACTGTAACATTTTGGGGCGGAACACATCTGTCTTTTTTTCTGTTAATGGTTGTGCCTGTTTAAAACTTTCTGTTCCAAGAGATGGCTCATATTATTTTAATAGTTGTTATATGCGTTGTCAGTTAGCATGTAGGGAATATTCACTATTTTATTTAAAATCCCCCCCCAAATTTATCAACTGCTAATTACTTTTTCTGTATAAGAGGTGATGAATTGTATGGAACCGGTGTAAAGCCTTATATATTAAGTGTGATGAATTATGTAAAATGTAATAAAACTATAACCTCATATATTCGGCCTTGTAGATTAGGCGGGCTTTTACATATTTGAAAAAGGCCTCAGCCACAATATGGGGCCCTCGCCTAGAGACTCGTGAGTCTGGTGGGTGGCCCTGACCAGTCAAACCTGGCTAATAAGTTAATAAACCTCTCTCTTAGTAAATTGTGTGTCTACTCCATAAATCAAATGCTCTGACCCCACATCATCTGGATGTTCATAATATTATTTATTTAATTAATATTAAGCATTTAGGCAGTTTGATATTAATCACTACCAGAAGCAATTTTACAACCCAATTCTTTGATAAATCTTTTTGAATATAAGGACCATTTGTTCTTTAAAATCTATTCAGGCTATTAAATTATAGAGTCAGCAATTGTGAGCATTTTAATCCTTCATATACAAAGCCAGATGAGTCTGTAAAGTTTTTACTAATATATACATATAATCACATAATTTTGGAGAAATATGTGTTCTCTCTCAAATCTAATAAGTTTTATATATATATATATAAAACACTTGTCAAAATCCAGCCTCATTTTTGTTCAGGGTTGCTTCCTTAACTTTGCTGTCACTTGATCATCTTTACAAAATAAAACTCAGTGCCTCATGATTGATTACATACTTGATTTTCTTTGTAAGTTGAACTACTATCAATATTCTTTTGGGAAGTTATTTGTATTTTATTTGTTTCTATAATATTTTCTAGGCAAGATTCTTTTTATATAATCACATTCTTATACGATGAACCTAGAAGTTTCTACAGCCTGGTTGAAAAACAAACTAACAGCTAATTATGGGAGGAGGGGATGAAATCCTGGAGTAGCTAAATCTGACCCAAAAAGTTACTTTTCAAAATATCTTATTCTTGACAAAATTGCCATGTAACTGAGGAAGCTTTGTCTTTCTAGAAGTTATAACCTTTCCACAGTCTATTTCTTTGTTCACGTTTGACAGCATCCAAATTAAGCTTTTGTGCCATTTGCCTTTTTAAAAAGTTAACATCAAAAGAAATTCAACATGAATTACATACATTTTAGTTATTATTCAAGAGGACTTATCTTTTAAAGAACTTGGCTATAAAATATTAACTGTATAATTGTTTTGACACATGGAGCTCAAGTTCAACTTTGCAACAGTTTTACAGACTGTCCAAGTGGATGCTGAGGTGGCTGTTAAGTAACTAAAGTTTTTGTTATTTAAAAGGAAACCACAAAGAAGGACAAAATTATGAACTTCACAGCAACTTGGGTGGACTTAGTGAAGGGTACAGGAAACAGTCAGAGGGGCGACTCCCAAAATGGTGCCGAACATGGTAAAGCCACACTAGACAACAAAGGCCCTAGGTTCTGGCTTCTTCATGCATGATTCCCCTTGCCAGCGAAGTTCAAACCTGCAAGCCTCCAATCATTTCCCATGACGTAGCTAGCTTTGTTCTACCCACCCTTCTCCCATGCCACTCCTCCAATAAGAACCTAGCACAGCCCCTTCCAGCCCCTGCCAAGCCCATAAATACACCCCTCTCCCTGCATTACTCTCTCTTGCTCCCTCTCTCTTTTGCTGTCTCTCTCTGCCCCCCGCCTCTCTCTCACCCTCTTTCCCGCTCTCTCACTCTAGCAATCTCTCTCTCTCTCTCTCTCTCTCTCTCTCTCCCCCCCCACCCCTCTTGCTTTTTCTCAGTTACAGACCCTCTCTGTAAGGGCCCCTTTAATAAATCTCTTGGTCCCGGCAGGGTGTGGAGTCATTACTGGTGCCGAAATCCTTTCACTTAGAGTCTATCATACTGAGTGATCTATCACAGAAACAAAGAGCTGAGTACCACATGTTCTCACTTATAAGTGGACTTTCAACAATTATCATAATACTGTAAGAAAGGGATTGGCAGTAGTGGGAAACTGCCAGGGGAGCGGGGGCATACCTCATCAACAAGAGTACCTGCATAATGAACATTTGTATATCTAACCCTGAATTGTACCCCACATCTTTAAAGTAAAATTTTTTTAAAAAATAATGAAGCTAGAAGCTTATTTCTAATGTCATTTCATAGTCAAATGTGACTTCTATGATACATGTGACATATTTGGAAAATTTAGATACATTATAGTTATTCTTCATCCTTTTTCCACCTGCAGTTTATGCGCCTCAAATGAGCACATACTTTTATGTTCTGCCTTTTTACGGGAACATTTTTGCTCAAAAATATGGGCGCCTTGACCGTCTGCTTCACTTTGCAGGCCTGTAAGTGCATGCAGTATATGTAAAAGCTCTCACAGACTGTTTTCCCTCATTCAGTAGTGAAGGTTTATCTTTAATTTTGCTTTTTGAAATTAGTGATAAAAATTCCCAGTGAAGGTATATAAAGCATTGTTTTGACAACTTCGACAGTAGTTTTCCAAATGACTGACAGTTGATTTCTAGTAATGATAAATGGCAATTCATTTACTTTGTTTTGATTGTTTTAATGCCTTTTATGGCTCTGAAATATGAGTACAAGCCTTTCCCCAATTTTTTCTCACAATCAGATTGCATTTTAAATGTGGTTTAGGAATATAGATATCTATTTTAAATAAGATTGAAATTTTTTGGTGTCAAAACCAAATTATTCAAATGTTATGCCATTTTGTTAAAAAAAAGTCTTTTGATCTTTGTGATTCATTTCAGCATTCTATTTTTGCAGGAATCGAAATTATTCAACAGCATGGAGTTCTGCCTTTTTTTTTTCTTAGTCCTTAAAACATACTCCATTAGTAAGTCATTGCTGGCAGGTCTTGCTTGTTTTCTTTGATGGCCGTCAATTTATTGGAATGGCAGAATCCACATCTTGGTATTAGACATCTGAATGACAGCTGCATGATCAGTGTCGCTGACTAAAGTTTGGCTTTCTATGAAGCTTGAAAGACCTATTAAACAGCATTGTTTTCTGAATTGTGGAACAATATGAGCCCTGCTCCTATTAACAGCACGGGGAAGCCATGTCTGTGGCTCCAGCGTTGTACTGTTGGCCTTCCTCTAGAAGGTTTGGGGACAGGCTTAACTACCTGTGTCTTTCTGCAGACTGGCAGCTAATAGCGGTGGCTGGGCACAGGTAATTAACATTTGGGCACCTACTGGCTTTGATTTAGATGGGTTACTCTGGATTTTAGTTATCTGGTAGGAGGCATTAATAGTTCTGAGAGCAATATCTTGTGGGTCAGACAGTCCTTCTCATATCTCAGATGTGCCGTGCAGCATTAACCCTGTGCAGTCACACTGGCACTCTGGGATTCGGTTCTCATCCACAATCCATTTCCAGACACCCCCGCAGTGGTCACCCCTCATTTCCGCACCTTCTCCTATTTTCAGTTTTGTCAGCTTTTTCTGCCCTACAGCATCACATGCGGAGATTGTAAAATCCCTTACCCTACACCTAGGAAGCCCGAGTCCCTGTGGGCTGGACCCCAGGCATGGGTATTTTTTAAAGTTTAGCAGGGGATTCCAGCAGAGTTCCTGGTTTGAGACCCCTTTATCTGGTCCTTGCTCTCTGGCCTCCTGTGGCTTGGCTCTTTCCTCAGATTCCGGCTCCACCTCTTCCCTCCCTTCCTTCAATGTTTCCAGCCTGTTGCCCTTGCCCTCTGACCTCTGCACTGGCTGGCTCTAAGACTCTGCATGTTTGTCTGGCTTCCAGGAACCTAGAGAAGTCCAGGGGATTCTTGTGGGGCAGAGTTTCTGTCAGGCATGGCCAAAATTCACATCGGTCTACCAAATACATTAATCTATTGATGATAGGAAAATATTGTTTCCTAAGACAGGAATTTTTCTTTTTTATGCTCCAAACTCGAAATTCATATCTGATGGTACCAAGCATTTCAAAATGAAAAACATCATTTCTGAAGAGACTAAAATGCATAATGATGGTGTAGGTAGCAGAATCATTAAATTCTCCTCATCCCACCACGTTTGGCATTTCATATAAATCATGCTTCAAGAATATACCCATGCGACAGAGCCCAGCTGTGCCGTCAAAGGAATCATTTGATTTCTGAGTTTGCTTCATGTTCACTTCACTTTTTCTGTCAACTCTCAGTCAAGGTAAGTAGATGGATTTTCAGTGGAAGCTAATGTTAACTTAAATTTAGAGGCTTGCAGAAAAAAGATAACAGCTTCTGCCAGACAAACACAAAGAAGTACTATGCCTCTTCGGAGAGGAAGCAAGCTTTCTGTATCCATTATGTGAATATCTCACACGCTTTGTATTTTCCAGATAAAGGTTTTTACAGACTGCAGTACTGCAAATGCCTTCTCCTAGAACTGTGTTTGTGTTGCTCTCAGTGAGGTGCCTGGTTGGAGAGAACAATTAACTGTAATTGTATCCGTCAATCTTTACCCATATAGTTTTTGCTTTTTGTGCCCATCAAGGAAGTTTTCCTGAGCTCCAGTGATCAGGGAGATATTTCTTTTAAAAGTTTTGAACTTAAAATCTGTAATGCATCTGCACTTAGGCAAGAGTTCTCATATAAATCATCAATTATTCCAGTACCATGGATTTTTATCCCTAGCCATCAGCTGTACCTGTCAAAACCAAGTTTCCTTGTACCCAGGGGACTGTTTCTGGACTTCCTCTCTCATCCTTTTGGTTGACTTTCTTTTTTTTGTTTTTTGAGGTGGAGTCTCACTCGGTCGCCCAGACTGGAGCGCAGTAGCCCCTCTTGCCTGCTGGGCTCCGGCGATCCTTCCACCTCAGCCTTCCGAGTAGCAGGAATTACAGGCATGTGCTACCACGCCCAGCTGATTTTTTGATTTATTGTAGAGATGAGGTATCGCTGCCCAGACGGGTCTCGAACCCGCGGGCTCAGGCAGTCCACTCACCTCAGCCTCCCAAAGGCGCGGGATTACAGGTTGAGCCACCGAGCCCGGCTCCTTTTGGTTGACTTTCAAAGTCTGCACCATTTCCCCCACATTTCTAATGATTGTACCTTAATAATAGCATATTTTTTAATCCTAAGGTGTCATTAATATAAACATATACCATTCTATGTAAAAGTGCAAAGAGCAAATAAGGCTGCCAATTTACCTGTACAACGACCATCTGTGTACCTAATTCTGAATTGTACCCCACATTTTAAAATTAAAAAAAAATTTTTAAAGAAATTTTGAAACATCTATTGTAGGATATTAATTTCATGAATCCTGAATTATGAAAAAAATATGCATATTAGAACTAATGACAAATTTCAAATACTAATATTTGATAGACAGCCTCACCGTTTTCTTTTTTTAATATGTGTATTAACACTTCTTGGCCCTTTATGTTCTCTTTAATTTTAGGGCTTTTTTCAGGTTTCAACCTAATTCACGTTTTGTCTGAAACTACATTGACTATATCTATCAATTTTGGGAAATGACACACTTTTCTTACTTTTTCCCATTCACAAATATTTCTCAGTTTAATTACTTTTTAAAAGTGTTTTTCAATGAAGAATTAAATTTCCTCCTTTAAAATCTTGCAAGTGTTTATTTCAATGAATATATACCAGGGTTCCTAGTGAATTTTGATGGGGAAAGATATATGTTTTTTTCTCTTGGTTTTTATTATATAAATATGCCAGTTATATTAATAGATTGCTACTTTATCCAGCCATATTGTTATCCTTTCATGATTTTTAATATGGCTTTGTTTGATTTTATTGGTAGAATATGACATCATGTGAAATATAAATGTGAGTGGATCCTCATGCCTTCAGTTTTTTTTTCTTTTTCATCTTCTAGTAGACTAAAGTCTCCAGAATATTGAGGAGTAATAGTAGCAACGGTGGGAAGTTTTAAAGTTTTACCGCTTAGAATAATGTTTATTGCTGAGTTTTAACTAGCTATCCTTTGACATATTTAGAAAATTACTATCTAATCATAATTTTCCTTGTATTAGAGCATTTTTTTTGTTTTTCTCCTTTTCATCGCTTGACACTTCAAATTAATTATTTTATTCTAATGTATAAATTTATTCCCCTAGTCTCTATTTCCCACTTCCATTCTTTCCTCCATCTCATCATAGTCACTTTAAGCATATCTTTCTGTTGATATGTTTGTTCACCTTCTGTATATGCATGTATCATTTTAGTCAAGGTTTGGCTGATATACAACATGTTAAGTGAAAAGTGTCCCTATCACATGGGTCTAGCTCAGTGAATTTTCCTAAGACTGACTTTGCCTGGCACCCAGATGAAGAAACAGAATGTGACTAGCACCCACACTTCCATGTCCTTTTCTAGTCTTCCCCTCCTCCAGAGTTAGTGAGTGAATTACTTCCAACTACAACATGTTAATTTTGTCTGTTTTCAAACTATCTGTGTTTTACTTGTAGTTGTAATTTGTGTATTGTCTGACCTGCCTGAGGGTGCCCACACTTAATCCTTCTGCCTGTTGTTCAACACTTGTGCTGCTATGTGGTTTGAGTTGTTGTGGATAGTGACATTTAAAACATTGTTTAGCATGTCTTTGAATGGATATATGTGTGCACTTCTGCTGAGTGGAAACTTAGGAATGGAATTGCTATTTCTTGAGTTTGTATGTGTTCAGCTTTTATAGATAATGTCAAGAAGTTTTCTAAAGTGTCTGAACCATCATAAATCCCCAGCAGTTGTATATGATCATTGCAATTGATCCATATCTTGTAAAAAACTTGGTATTTCTTCAACTTTTTAAATTTTGTCAATTCTTTTGTGTTTTAATGTTGTCTTATTGTGAATTTGGTTTGCATTCACTGGTGACTCATGTTAAGCCTATCTTTCAATTATGGATTTCTAGATATTTTTAATGCTACTGTAAATTATATCTTTTTAATTTCAGTTATTTGTTGCTGACACATTGAAATATACTTTTAAAATATTGATGTAGTATATCATTAACTGATAATTTTATTCTAAAGATTTATCACTTATCTGCTTTTATATCACATAGGTACTTACTTTTGAATTATTGTTATTATTATTATTATTATTTTGAGTTAGAGTCTCCTTCAGTTGCCCAAACTGGAGTGTAGTGGCATGCTCCCGGCCGCTGCAGCCTCTACCTCCTGTGCTCTGGCGATCCTTCCGCCTCAGCCTTCCAAATAGCTGGAATTACAGGCATGTGTTACCATGCCCGGCTGATTGTTGATTTATTGTAGAGATGAGGTCTTGCCAAGTTGCCCAGGCGGGTCTCGAACCCGCAGGCTCAGGCAATTCACTCACCTTGGCCTCCCAAAGGTGCAGGATTACAGGCTGAGCCACCGAGCCTGGCCTTTTTGATTATTTTTATGATCAATATTATCATTTGTGAAAAACTGCTGGCTTTATTTTTTCTTTCTAACATTCATGGCTTTTTGCTTTCTTTTTTAAAGCAGGATTTATTGAGAGGACCGAAAAGCTCCCAGAGCAGTAGGAGACCCAAGGGGGTTGCCCTCGCATGTTCTTCCATCCTCTCTTTTCTTCCTTTCTTTGCTTTTATTGCACTGGCTAGGAGCTGCAGCACAAGGTTGCATGAAAGTGTTACTGGTTAGCATTCTTTTCAGTCCCTATCTCAGGAGGACGGCTTTTAATAATTCACACTGAGTATGACATATACTGTAAGTCTTTTGCAGACAGTCTCTAAGAGGTTAAGGAAGGTCTCTTCTATTCAACGTTTTACTATGAATGGGTAACAAAGTTTATCAAAACTTTTTGAGATTAATTAATGATTATAAAAGTTCTCTGTCTGATCATGTGGTATGACTGCCATCCTTTAAGAGGTGCCTTACATTCATGCCTCTGTGTAACCCGTCCCATTGTATACCATAGTTGGTCTTTGCCTTCATACTGTAGGGCTCATTTCATGGTATGCCTTTCTTAAATTAGATTATACAGTCTGCAGCTTCTGTCTTGGGTAAAAGCTCTTTTTCTCTTGGATTGTCCTTGCTGGGAAATGCCACGTTGTGAACAGCCTATTGGAGAAGCTCATGTGGTAAAGAACGGAAGCCTTCTGCCAGCAGGCACAGGAATGATTTATGAGCAGATCTGTCAGCCATAGCCAAGTATTTAAAGACTGTAGCACCTTCCAGTAGCTGAACTTTCTGGCACCCTTTCAAGGGCCAGAAGCAAGAAACATTTAGCCAGCCTCTCCCAGAGCCCTGACTTTTAGAAGCTTTTAGTTATTTTTACCTGCTAATTTTTGGATATTTTATTATACAAATCAGATAGCTATTATATGTCACAAATTCTGATTTTTAAAGGATACACTATCCTTACACTCTTGTTTAAGTTGATCAAAAAGTATTTTCCTTTTTCTGAATTTGGTTTTCTTAAAATTTTTACATTTATGTTCATGGAGGTGATTGAGGTATAATTTTACTTTATTTTAATATCCTTGCCTGCTTAGGTTGGTCTTATAAATGAGTTTAATAGTATTCTTTATATCTTAATTCTCTGAAGGAATGCGTATAATATCCATATTATTTCTTTCTGAAATGTTTAAAAGAATTTACTGATAAAGATATATGGACCTAGAGTTTACTTTGTGAGAGATTTTTAGTAATGAATTCAGCATTTTAAATAGGTATGGGGATATTAATATTTTTATTTCATATTATATCTCTGTGTTTTAAAGATTTTATCCTTTGTACTCGAACTGTAAAATGAGTGAGTACAATGTTTTCTTGATATTATCTTATTTTCTTCCATATCTGTGAGAGCCATAGTGATTTCCTCCTTCCTTTCCTGATGTTTGTATTGTGTGTTCTCTACTTGTTTCTTGTAGCTTCCAGAGAACTATTGCTTGCCTTTCTACAACTAGTGGATTTGTCTTATATTTCATGTATTTCTGCTCTTATTATTTCTTTTGTTCTATTTTCTTTTTCTTGCTGTGTTATATGGAAGCTTAGATCAGAGGTCTGTACTTTTTTTTGAAGGCCACATGGTATTTTAGACTTACTGATCATGTAGTTTGTTGTCTAGCTACTCAATTTTGTCACTATAACATGAAAGCAGTGAGGAGCAATAGCAAATAAAAGGCAGTGGCTATGTTCCCATAAAACTTCATTTGCTAACACAGGCAGTGGGCTGCATGTTGGTTTGCCATCCCTGGCGTTAGATTGTTGATTTTTAACTTTAGTTTATTTAATTAGAAATGCATTTCAAGCTGCAAATTTTCCCTGAAACTCCTGTAGCTATATTCTACAAGTTTTAAAAATTGTGACTTCACTATTTGTTCAAAATATATTCTGATGTCCACTGTAGGTTTTTTTCTTCTTTGATCTATGATAATTTAGCAGTATATTGCTTAACTTTTAAGGAAAGGAGATTTTCTGTTACCTTTCTTTGCTTATTTTCTATTACTGAATATGTGAGAAGAACATATGCTTATTTCAGTCCTTTGAAATTTTTTATTTCTTTAAGACCTAGCATTTTGTTCGCTTTTGTTAAATACCACATACTAAGAAGGAGTATTGTATAGTTGCTGAGCACAGTATTCTTTATATGTCAAGGAGCTGAAACCTTTTAAATGTTCTATTCAGATCAGGGCAGTGCTGATTTGTTCTTGCTTTTTTTTCTTTTTGAGCTGGAGTCTCACTCTGTCACCCAGACTGGGGTGCAATGGCCGCTCCCGGCCACTGCAGCCTCGACCTGCTGGGCCCCTGTGATCCTTCCGCCTCAGCCTTCCAAGTAACTGGAACTACAGGCATGCACTACCACGCCCGGCTAATTTTTTATTTATTGTAGAGATGAGGGCTCACCAAGTTGCCTGGGTGGGTCTCGAACCCGCGGGCTCAGGCAACCCACTCACCTAAGCCTCCCAAGGCGCGGGATTACAGGCTGAGCCATCGAGCCCGGCTGTTCATGCTTTTGAAATGAAGGTAAATAGATAGATTGATTTGTTTTTTGTTTTTTGTTTTTTTTGGTTGGAGCCTCACTCTGTCACCCAGACTGGAGTGCAGTGGCCACTCCTGGCCACCGCAGCCTCGACCTGCTGGACTCAAGCAATCCTTCTGCCTCAGCCTTCCAAGTAGCTGGAACTGCAGGCGTGCTGCCACGCCCAGCTAATTTTTGATTTATTGTAGAGATGAGGTCTCGCCAAGTTGCCCAGGCGGGTCTCGAACCTGCGGGCTCAGGCAATCTACTCACCTCAGCCTCCCAAAGGCGTGGGATTATAGGCTAATCCACCGAGCCCAGGTATTACTTGATTCTTTTTTTTTATTGATTTTTAATTCTGGTTTTCCATTACTCATTATGAGCCTAGAATGCATTTAAAGTTCTGTTCTAACCCAAGGCGAAGTTTTTTTTAGCAAAAATATCAATTTTATTAAATTACTGACAATTAAAATTATGTATTTTTATTGTTTCTTTTTTCCGAAATTTAGTTACTCCAACAGTATATGTTTGAGTGTTGAATATTAATCAATATCAGTCCTCTCCCCTTGCAAGCTAAGATCTGTCTTCTTGATGGCAGATTTAAGTTTTATGAAAATTCTTCTAAAATTATTTTGATGAATATTACTTCTGCCTCTTTTGTTCATTCTCTACTTTAGAAATATCACCGATATGCCAGTTATCTCTTATTTGGCTTTAATCTCTGTCATCTTCTCTATGCCATAATTCTTCTCTACTTCATTTATGTGATTCACTTAAGTCTACACTTAATAACACTGATTCTTGGCCGGGTTCGGTGGCTCAGCCTGTAATCCCGCGCCTTTGGGAGGCTGAGGTGAGTGGATTGCCTGAGCCCGTGGGTTCGAGACCCGCCTGGGCAGCGAGACCTCATCTCTACAATAAACCAAAAAGTCAGCCGGGCGTGGTGGCACGTGCCTGTAATTCCAGCTACTCGGAAGGCTGAGGTGGAAGGATTGCCGGAGCCCAGCAGGTTGAGGCTGCGGTTGCCGGGAGCGCCCACTGCACTCCAGTCTGGGCAACCGAGTGAGACTCCATCTCAAAAAATAAAAAATAACACTGATTCTTGATTGTGTTTTCTTCATATGCATCATTATATTTTTTATGGCTTTTATTCTAATTATTTTTAACTGGTGTTCATCTTTCTTGATGAATTGGTGTTCATCAATGTTCTCTCCATTTCTTTTCTGATTGCGATGGCTCACTTTTCTAGTTAGTCTGTTTTCATAGTCTCTCCCTTCCTTCCTCATTTCCTTCTTCTTCCCCTCCTTCCTTCCATCTTTCCTTGTTTCCACATTAGTGGATATTCATGTGTTCTCCCCTCCCTCTCCAAAGTCCCATTGAAGTATAGCTTACAGAAAGTAGACCTGCATTTGTTTGGCCTACAGCCCTATATCCCATTGTTCTAATCGAAGTAATGTACATATTCATACATATGTGATATGAATAAGTATACATATATATGAGTGTATATAAAAGTGTTTGTAAATGCTACACTGCCATGAGTAGCATTTGCATGTAACATACACATGTCAACTTGTGACACTAGGATGATGCTGTTGAGACTAGTAATTTCCGATAGGTGGACCTAATCCTCTGGTCGTTTCCATGAGGAGTGGCTTGGGGATGCTCTGCCATCCTCATCAAGTGATGGGACGCTGGCATCTTGTCTCACGTCTCTAACAGCCAAGCCGTGGCTTTCCCAGCCAAGGAGAGGGACTTCCCTGAGCCTGTGCTGGGGCTGGAGCACCTTCAGGCTAAGGCTTTGCTGCTGAGACTCCTTGAAGTAACCCTGTGGGGACCCCCATCAGTGCCCATAAGTGATTTCCTTAAGGGCCTTGGGAGGTTGCCACCTTTGCTGCCAGTGCGTTATTTTATTCACTTAGGGATCGGTATTATTAATTATCTAACTCTAATTAGCTAGAATTTTGAGTACAGATTTCATTTTGGCTGAGTTTGAAGGATTTCTGAATGGAAATATCAACCTCTTACCGCAGTTTCTGTTACTCTTTCTAGCAGGGTGGAAGATGCAAACCTAAATAGGTAAAGATGTTAGGGAATGTCTCAGTAGGGGCAGCTATTGCAGTCGAGGAAGCTGTCATCCTCCGGGGACCTTTGAGGTGCAGGGCGTGGGTAGGGTTCCATCTAAGTGTGGACATGAGGTCAGCGGGAGTTGCTGCCCACATCAGGCCAGTCCTCTTGAGCAAGGAGTCGAGCTATTGCTAGAAGCTGTGGAGAATGCATTCTAAGGGCTAACTGAATGGGCCTTTTGGCTAGACAGGTAGGGAATCATATCACATTTTTTAAATGTCCCTTGAGGTTATATTGATGTGTTTACGGATTTTCCTTTTTTTTTTTTTGAGTTGGAGTCTCACTCTCTCACTCTGTCGCCCAGACTGGAGTGCAGTAGCACACACCTGGCCTCCGCAGCCTCGACCTGCTAAGCTCAGGCAAGCCTTCTGCCTCAGCCTTCCAAGTAGCTGGAACTATAGGTATGCACTACCATGCCCGGTTAATTTTTTAACTTATTTTAGAGATGAGGTCTCACCAAGTTGGGTTCGAGACCCATGGGCTCAGGCAGTCCACTCACCTCAGCCTTTCAAAGTGCTGGGATTACAGGCTGAGCCACCGAGTCCGGCCCAGATTCTCAAGTAAGTATATTTCCCCTGAAAAATCTAAATTAGAAAAACAGACCGGGCTCGGTGGCTCAGCCTATAATCCCAGCACTTTGGGAGGCCGAGGTGAGTGAGTTTGAAACCCGCCTGGGCAACTTGGTGAGACCTCATCTCTACAATGAATCAAAAAATTAGCCGGGCGTGGTAGCACACACCTGTAGTTCCAGGAAGGCTGAGGCGGAAGGATCGCCGGAGCCCAGCAGGTCGAGGCTGCGGTGGCCGGAAGCGGCCATTGCACTCCAGTCTGGGCAACAGAGTGAGACTCCAAATCAAAAAAAAAAGAAAAAGAAAAAGAAAGAAGGTAAATTTGATTCCTATAATTGTAACAAGGGTCCACCATTAAGCACTCAAAATAAAAACATGAACATTAGCCACTTTAAAATGTAAAACAAAATGCAAGAGAGGTAGTTTTTTTAAACTGATCTTGTGCATCTTTACTTCATTCAGATGTTTGTTTCTCACTTCCTTTGTCCAGCCCTCATCAGGTGCTGAGTATAGAGTGATAAACAAATGTCACTTTATACTCATATTATAGACATAATCCATGACCTCCTGGAGGCCAAGAGAGAGAAGTATGCAGCTTTCCATGATTAACTATGAGAACTTTTCCATGAGAAAAGGGTCACCCCTCAGTGGGTATGAAAATAAACTCAGCTGTGGCCCTGCAGCCTCTCTGGTTCCTGTGTGAGGTTGTGCAGTTCAGACTCGGGACTCCTTTCTGTACATTTCCCGTTCTGTGGGTTGGCTTTTTTCAGTCCTTTTCTTAGAGCGGGTACCATTTTTTTCTAGTGAGCCCACACAGAATGGATGTATTATTTTTAACCAGTTGTAGTGTCCTACAACATGCGTTTATGAGTTTGGTGTAGGTTGAGTATTTTCATGGTCTTTGCTAGATTGTTGTGCTATATGCACAGCAAAGAAACTGAAATAAAGATGTTAATTCTGAGTCAGTATGTTCTTTAAAATTCAAACCTAGAAATGTTTTATCAAGTGACACAACTATGATCAGTTTTAATATGAAAATATTAGCCTTCATAGAGTTCAAACCATGTTGTAGAAATTCAGATGTAGAAGAAAATTGAAATGATAATTGATTGTGTCCAATCTCCCCAGGTTATCATTGAAGGATTTCATTTAACTAAGATGTTACCATTCTTGTTTTACTAAAATGACAGTATCCATGCTTAAATGCCTGTAGGCTATATTTTCAATCCAGGTTCAGTGTTTGCCATCTCTCACTATACAGAATGGGCAGGCTGCCTACAGAAGGAGCTTGTCACAGGATGCAGGACAGGTGCCAGCGTGAGTTTCCATATGAAGTATTTCCAGCTTCTTTCTCTGACTGTCTCAGAGAGGAGGAAAGGAGGAGGGACCAAGGTGGCCAGTGGATTCCGGGCTGTGTTGGCTTCAATCCTGAGAGGGGGATCCTTTACTCCACTGTGAGCAGAGGGAAGGCTTTCTAAGCAGGTGGATCGAGTTTTACTCTAAAGGACAGGAGTTAAGTAAGTTAATTTTTAAAAGTAGGTGAGAGGGAGAAGGCACCATTGCAGTCGAGGAAGTCATGGACAAACTGTCATCCCTCAGGGACCTTCAAGGTGCAGGGTGTGGGTAGGGTCCCATCTAAGTGTGGACATGAGGTCAGGGGGAGGTGCTGCCCACATTGGACCAGGCCTCTCAGGCAAAGAGTCGAGCTATTGTTAGAAGCAGTGGAGAATGACATCATGCATTGCATTCTAAGATCTAATATGCCATTACTAATAATATACTGCATGAGCATTTACACTGTGCTTCCTATTATTATATACCTTAATAAAAAAAGACTAACATCTTTTTTCTTTATTATGGTTGCTTTTTGTCGTCCCAGTTCTCTTCTGTATTCCTAAAAGGTGAGGTGTTACAGTATAAATACTTCTACATAGGAAAGGAATCCCTCTATATTTAAAACAATTACTAAACATTTGAATTGCAAAAAATGCTGTCAAAATTAGATTTGAATTAATAAAAATAGTTTTTATTTGTATCTATATTATTTTCAGCTCTTATTTTTCTAGTCTATTATCTGCCATTGTTGACCCAGAGATAGAATTAGGTGTCAAAAGTTGCACAGGATCAGACACTAAGCACAAGTAAACTTATTCTTAAAGATGATTCCTGCTTTCCTTTTATGCCAGTTTACTCCTGCCATAATAGAGTGATTTACTTATTTTAAGTTAAGTTAATCAAGCAACCTAAAAACAAAATGAAAACTTAAAGAGTATATGTAAAATATATCTACATAAATTATTTAAGTGAAGAAAAACATTTTAAGAAAACAAAATACTTCTAGGGTCATGAACTGTGGACTCTTATTCCAGGGCAGAACTTCAAAATTCCTTCCTCCTACCAATTCCCTCTTCTTGTCTTCTCTTTCGGGGACATTCAGCGTTTGTTTTATGATCGTTTTTAATCTGGCTGCATGCGTGTGTGCCTCAGTTAGAATTCATATGCAATTAGTTTTATTTATCTTCGAACTTTTTTTTGTTTGCTTGTTTTAATTGGAGGAGCTCCAGGGAGCCAATAAAATCAGGCTGGGCCTGTAGACTTTCGCCCTAGAAAACTGTGTGTGAGCAGGCTCACCTGAAATGAAGTCATGGGAGGAGACTGCCTATGGCCCCACAGACACCTGGCTCTGGGGCACCCTCTAGCTTTGCAGCCTCCAGACAAATGATTTTTGTGGATGTTCTATCTACGTAAACACTTTGAACAAAAAATATATTGCAAACCACTGGCCCACATGGGATACAACAGTTTGTTGATGAAGATTGACAATGATGTCCATCGAAGGTCACCGGCACATGTTTATTTTCCTGTGCTCACTGGAAAGCTCTTTGCAGGTCCCAGCACCTGCACTTCCCCCATGCTTTTCACCATCCAGCATGCTTTTTCCAACTCTAATGTGTCTTACAGCAGCAGCATTGTGATTACTCACAGAGAGCTGGCTCTTTGAACCCTCTCGTGTGGCGATGGTGCACATCTCCTCACCCTGCAGTGAATTTCCTGACACCATTTATTGACACTGTCTCCATCACTGCTTGGGTACTGTATCTTCTGTGACCTTGTGACCCTCTCAACATTGTCATTGTGCTTTGTTGATGATGACCATAAATATGAGTTTTACCAAGTATGTGTGACACATGGTTTATTTGCAGACTAACTTACACTTGTTGTTGGGAAACTGTACCTTAAACATTGACCAACAGCACGTGTTCCCACCATTTCTTCCTTTGAACTCTGCGGACCACACTGCTATGTTCCTAGAGTGAGATCTTGTAGTGTTGACCATAGTGCCATCCACACCTGTCATGGGGGAATGGGGTGAGGGACTTTGGTTAGAACCAGAAGATATCTCAAGTGTGCAAGCCCTGCCCATCCTTATTCAGTCTCAGCTCAGGGAATTCCCATGAGAGCACCAAGTTGTTGCCTTTCTGGAGGCAGCAGCGTTCAGAGAGCTTAGGGGTCTATGAAGCCCTATCCTGCAGCCTTGATGGAGATGAATGTGCTCACCAGGGAGAGCTGGGGATGTGGTGTGGAGCCTGCAAGTAGTCAAGGGAATGCCCCAGCTGCCAGCAGCAGGCTCCGTGTACTCAAGAGACCTGCAGCCACCATGGTTGCTGTGATGGAAGAGGCACTGTGATCAAAATGGACAGGCAGGAGTGAGGATGGGCCATATGCAGCTCTGCCTGGGAGTCTGTGTTGGGCATCTGTGGGCAGAGACCAAATTTCCTTCTGTGCCTGATGCCAGATGAGATTGAAAGTGATCCCAAATCAGAGGGTCAGTAGGGTGCTGGTGGCTCAGTTTCATTTTCTCCCTGGAAAGAAATGCTGTGGCAGCCAGCAAAACAGATGCATTTGGAAGACTGCACTCCTGCACCAAGGCCCCAGACAGTCTGGACCTGTGCCTAGGGTCTCCTTGAAGGTCTGGACACCCTACACACAGGTGGATGGTCAGAGAGGGCTCTAGAGGTACCCTTTCTGGAGGGCTCTGCAGGGTCTGGGTGATCCCATGAGCCGAAGAGAGGGACTCAGAAGATGTTTAGGAAGGCACCAATTCAGAGCCCCTGTGCTTTGGGGCTGGGGCAGGGGTCCCACTTCCTAGGCCTAAAAGACAGTAAAGATCAGCCCTGTATGTTAGACACCGTAAATGGGTAAGGCCAAGGTTGTGTCAGTCAGCTCAGGCTCTGTAACAAGTACCATAGACAGGGAAGCTTAAACAACAGAAGTTTACTTCTTACAGTTCTGGAGGGTTGAAGTCCCAGATCAAGGTGCCAGCAGGACGGGTTCCTCCTGAAGCCTCTCTCCTTGGTTTTTAGACAGCTATCTTCTCACTGTGTCCTCATATCATGATTCCTTTGTGTGTGCCCTAATCTCTTCCTCTTAAAATAACACTAGTCATGTTGGGTTAGAGCCCACACTAATGACTTCATTTTACCTTAATTACATCTTGAAAGACCCTGTCTCCAAATACGATCTCATTCTAAGATAATGGGAGTTGAGACTTCAACATATGGACTTTAGGGGAAACATAATTCAGTCTATTTCAAGGGTGAAATAATAAATCATTACAAAAGAATGTGTGTGTGTGTGTGTGTGTGTGTGTGTGTGTGTGTGTGTGTGTTAATGCTTTATTTCTTTTTACATGATTCTTTGAGAAGTTTTGTTTAATTTTCATTTTTTCTTTTAGAATCTTAAAGAATTGAATTATAATTTGAGTATAAGTTTGTAAATTCTATTTCAAGATATTTGACTAAGTATAGGCATTGTTCTTTTATAATATATTTTTTCTACCAAAGTGTGAATTTAAAATATAGGATTTTTTAAAAAGATAATGAACAGAGATTATATATATCTTCCTAATGAAAGTATTTTTTTTTGACCTCTGACCTTTGTGTCCACAGCCTGTGGTGCAAGTCCAGACAAAAGTAGGCATTCAATTAAAAAAACTAATGTTAAATGAATGAACCTGGATGTCATGTGTTATTTTTCTTTGAAATCTTTCCTGTTTTCATTTCATATAATATTAATTTCAGTGGGTTTATTGGCAGTATTTTATTTTGCTTTTAGTTGAATTATTGGATAAATACATTTCTTTCAGTGTAACTCTACAGGACATTTTACTACATAGACTTCAAAAGTCCTTGTGATTCTTTCAGCTAATATACATGCTTACGCTTCTGTCCAATTAATGGGCTACAAACATTATAGTATGATTGAGCAGAAGATGAAGTCCTGATTGACTATTTACAGTCTCACTGCCAGGGTCCTGTGTGAAACTAGCATCTCCCTCGGCTATTGGTGGAGTTTTTGTCAGAAGTGGCCAATCTGTCTTTGTAGAGGCTCACAATTTATCTCTGATATCAGAAGTGGGGTTTTTTGGGTTCTGTATTCAAGCACCATAAAAAGCATCTGGTGGTACCTAATCAATGGCAACTGTTTGTTACACAAGCCTGGAGCACCTAAATTAAAATCAGATGAGCTGATCTTCCTGTTGGCCAGACCACTCATCAGAGGCTGTCATGAGTGCCGGTGCTCCGTGCACTGCTGTCTGTCTTATCCAGCGGGGAAGAATGATGGCAGCACTCAGACCACATTTGGTGCTTGCTATCTGTGTCATTCTTTGTCTCCTTTCTTCTTGGTTCAGGTTTGGGCATCCATTTCCTTCTTTGTCCAATTGTTTCCTTAGTAGAAAAGCAGTAAAGCAAATACATCTTCCCACTCCATCTTTAGACTGTTTTGCTCTGTGTAATGTACTACCCTTTGGTGAGTTTTCCTGTTTGTGCAAATTCATCCGTAAGATTGAGGAACACGCATTCTGCCAATGGATTCTTGTGTCTTCTGCCATCTCTTAAAAGTTATAGTGAATATTTTACAGGCCTGTTATTAGACTAAATATTGAGAAGGAATGTGTACATTTCCTGTGAAGGCCAAACACAACGGATCATTCTTCTTTCTCTGGGAGTAATAATTTTCAGTGACAAAAAGGCAAAAAAAATCATCATTCAAGATATTTACTTAAACATCTGAAAGATTTTGAATATCACACAATATGAAGTTTACTGGAAGTATTCTGAAGAGTTTATGAATACAAGTGTGTTCTGAGATTGTAATGGAAATGTTGCAATCACAATTGGATTTGAGCATTTTGGGGAACTTTAATCTTCTTGATAAACAATTTGCAATACTTAATATATTGTTTAAACAACTTTTTTCTTTTATACATTTTTCTTTTGTAAAATGTTGCATC
This sequence comes from Cephalopachus bancanus, assembly GCA_027257055.1. Classification (NCBI taxonomy): domain Eukaryota; kingdom Metazoa; phylum Chordata; class Mammalia; order Primates; family Tarsiidae; genus Cephalopachus; species Cephalopachus bancanus. The sequence continues at coordinate 1,626,306 of JAPVLO010000055.1, forward strand.
ATAAGGAAAACCGTGACAATGAAAATACAAAATTCCCTCAACCCTCACAACTCAGAGAGCATAATTTGAATAATATTAGACAAGAGTTCTTAAAACTGTATCTTTTGGTTAGAGCTTACTTTTAAAAAAGCAATTTTAAATACATTAGAGCTTAAAGAGGCAAAACAAGCTGGGACACATCTGAAAAGTCGAATGAAGGTGAATATTTTCCCTTTAATTACTGAAACATACCATGAATATGTGAAAGCTAAGACTCATACTGGAGCACGAATGCAAATTTTTTCAATAGCTGATAATGGAATTTAGAATACTGGTTACCTTGGTGGGTAGGAGCAGAGGAATGAGGTGAGACTATATTACTAAGATTAGTTGTTTCTCGTGGTTTTGGGGTGTGTTTGACAAGAATAAATATATGTAACCAAATATTTGGCTAAATAAAAGCAAATTGTGCACAGACCAATGAACAGAAAGTGTCAAAATATTAAAAACATGATTAAATCCAGTGGGGAAAAAAATAAAAATATGAGATAGCTCCAAAATGTAACAAAATTAATACTCATTTTTAAAATGAGAAAAATAGCTTTCTTTATGACCCATGGTATATGAACATTTTGCATTAAGCTTGTTATTACATATGAAATTTTTTTCTTGATTTTTGTGAGTTACAGAGTACTTCCACTTAGAAGAAAATGTCATTACAACGAGCTTTAAAATCAGGTTTAAAAAAAATGCCAACCTTCTCTTTGCGGTTTATGGAAAAATGTGTATATGTGTGTGTGTACACACACTCAAAAACACATATATATGCATGTAGATTTTTTAAATCCATGCAAGAACTTTCTCAAAAAAGAAATATAAATTTTAGAAATTCATAATGTATAAGCCCTTCCATCAAACTGAGAATGAAAGTAAATAGAAAAATATTAAAAACATAAGGTTAAAAAGATATAGTATATAAGAAATAATTAAAAAGACAGCCACATTCTCTCCAGAGAAAATAGAGGTCAGAAGAAAAAGGAAAAATATTTTTAAGGTTCTGAAAGAAAAGAAAACTGATGAATCTTGAATTCTGTTTCTATGAAAATATTCTTCAACAATGAAGGTGTAATAAAGATCCATTCAAGCAGAAAGGAAAGAGGATTAAAAACAAACTTGCATTGCAAGAATGCTGAAAGAAGTACTCCAGACTGAAGGAAAATGATACCTCATAGAACTACAAGAAGGAAACAAAAGCACCTAATATTAAAATATGGGGTAAAAATAAAAAGCACATATACACATATAATTTATGTATGCAGTAATGCATTTTTATATAATATACTTAATTACATATTTATGTATATATACTGAAATATAAGTTAATATATAAAGTAATATACTCTGGAGTTTAAAGCACATGTAAGTTATTGACAGCTTGACTATAAAGAGTGGGTGGGAGTTACTGAAATTATATTTGTTTAAGATTCGTACACACTGCATAATAATAGGGAATTTTTTTTTCTCATCTCTAAAGAAACTGCTTATTTTTTAAAGCAAAAACCTATATATATATTTAAAGATCAATGAGAGTATGAAATTGAATACTAAGAACTACTTGATTCATCCAAAAAGGCAGAAAAGAAGCAAAAGAGAACAAAGAACAAATGATCCAAATAGAAAACAGACACAAAACATGGTAGAATTAAATCAAACCATTTCAAAACTTACCTCAAAGATGAAAGAAATAAGAACTTCGACTAAAAAGTGGGGTAGTCCCAGCTACTTGGGAGGCTGAGGTGAAAGGTGAGGTGAAAGCCTCACCTGAGCCCAGCAGGTTGAGGCTGCAGGAGCCACGATCATGCCACCACACTCCAGACTGGGAGACAGATTGAAATTCCAACTCAAAACCAAACTAAAATGAAACAAAAAGTGGGGCAAATGACAAGACCTAACTTTATGTGTTTACGAGAAACACATTTAACAAAGACAAAGAGACAGGGCTTGGGAAAGATATATACTGTGTCAGTACTAATCCTAAAATATACTGTGGCAATTTCCTGTCAGACACAGCAGGTTGTGTGTAGGAGGTTTTACAAGCAAAGCCTAAAGACAGAAGACTTATTTCCGTTGTTTACATGTCACCTGGAACCACTTAGCCCTGAGGCATCTGGGGACATCAGTCCAGCAGGAGTCCAGGAAATGAGGGAAGAGCATGCGGCTTCTGCCCCTGTGACTTCCCAGGCACTGGGCTCTGCCACCTGCTTTTCTGGCATGCTTGGATTATTCAGACCCCTTTCCCCCACAGTGACTTGCACAGCAGCAACCCCTTGTTCTGTCTGGATGCCCATCTGTTAATTGTTCAGACCTTTAGTAGTCAAAGGGGAACCCATTCCTAATGGCTTCAAGACAAGAGGCACAAGATTGCCTCTGGCTGACTGAGAGATGGCGTTGCCTGAGGCAGGCCCTGCCACGCCCTCTGAAGGTGTTTCAGATGACATCGAGCAGAGCAGTAAATTGCCAACCATTACTACAACTGGATGTTTGCTTATTGCTTATCTTACTTGGCATGCTGTATTGTGAAATGACGCTTTTGTAGATATGCACATTTTAAGTGTTCAAATTATTTTTCAAAGGAGGCATTTTTAGTTTTGTTTAAAAATACACATTTTGCAATAGGTTGCAAATCATGAACTTTTTACCTGCTTTATGCTACTCTTCTCAGTTGTATATCTATGAAGTTGGCTATGACTTTTGCACATGTAATTTAGCTAAATAAGTACATTAAGTTGATACTCTAGAAGGAGCCACATATTTTAGGATTGCTGGTTTCAAATTTTTTGTAGATTTCAGTCCCTGCAGGGCCACTAATGAGCTGTATGACTTTTGATGAGAAGCTCACCTTTTTGTTTTGTTTTTAAATTGCCAAATGAAGATAATATATAGGTTATAAAAATAATTGAAATAAGATTATTTATATAAAGTTCCTTGTGTGATGGCCACTCATCAAACTGCAGATATAAGGATTTTATTATAACACTAAATAGAAATAACGTCTCATTACCAGCTTATCACTCTGCCACTACTAATGCTTAACATAATTTTATAACTGTAAAAACACATATTTATACATTTTATATAGCAGGGTCTGAGTTCAATGGATCACTGTTGCTTCTGTGAAACTGAGCATTCAAATGGTTCCATTGAAAGTATAAAATTCTTTTTTGCCCCTAAAATTGGTGAATAGCATTTTATAAGACCTAATGTCTTTAAAAAAAATCCCTAAACCATTTTTTTAACGCCTTTGATGTTTCAAAGTGAGCCAGAGAAAGAATTTACAAAGACTGGGCTAAAAAAAAGCAACACGACTGTGACATAGTCTATCAGCATACTATTAGCCTTGATTCCAGCTGAAGATTATTTTAAATATATCTTTTTTAAGAATACTCAGATGCCAGATATGAAGCAAGTAGTGTATGACTAGTTAAATCAAGGAGGAAAACAGCCACTTTCCCATAGATTATCTTACAGTCCTGAGCTCATAATTGTGTTGTTAGGTCTTTATTTTTAATTTTACTGCCAGTTGAGTTTTATGTAAATATAGAGAGAATAATATATTCATTTATTCCCTTGAGTGTTCTCTGAATTTCATGTACTCAACAGGCTGTAGAAACATGAAGCAAAGTAACATGGTTTCCACGTTCAAGATGCCCACAGTCAAGTGGCAGAGCTAAGTGACAAAATCCTAAGATGCATTATTGTCGTTGCTAGCCCTGGATCTTGTACTGCATAATGTGCCCTATACGCTTGTCATAAAGATAGTAGTGATGAAATGCTGAAGAAAATTAGAAATACCTAAAAAATGCAATTAGACAGATGTTCCAGTTTTTAAAGCCATTTTATATTTTGTACTTTTTATACTTTCATCTACAATCAGATTTTAGCTCCAACATTCATGACATAGCTCTTTTGACAGTTTCTTAAAGATCTATTGCATTTTACCTTGAATTCACAAGCTGAAAGTGCTGATGAAACATAGCACAGAAGTTTGATGATTTCATTTTATATGTTCAGACTTGCATATGTATGACAATAATCAATCATCTCTAATTAGCTTGTGACATACTGTGTTTACAGTAATTAAACAGGACATTCAACTTACTTTCTAATCATTAGGATCATGCAGTTCAAGAGCCAGCTGTTTGTCACTGTGCCTTTACCATGACAGGGCTAATGCATTCACTGGGAGTGCCAATTTTTACCTCAGGGCCATATTAGAACAAGGCTTCTAGTTAGAAACCGGAGTCAAAATGTGCATTTTAAAAGACAGAATTTGTAATATCTTTCAAACATTTTTCAGTGTCATTAGATCTGTTGTATAATTGTGATGAGAACTGTACTGTAAATGCTTTGTGATGAGGGAGTACTTATTATACCTAATCATAAACAATGAATTTATGTTTTTAATAAATAACTTAACACAAAACTAACACCATAGGGATTCATTCTTACAAGACTGTGCTACTTTATCGTAAGCTGCACACCAGCAAATATTCCACAGTATGTGAGATGGAGTATTAAAATAACCTGAGCCTCTTTTATATAAATGGAAAAATTATTCTCTTGTCTTCTGATTTACATTTTAACAATATCTGACCTATATGTGAAACTGAATGATATTCTCATTGAAATTCTGGTCTAAAGTATTAGGCACTGATTATGGAACAGGGAAATTTAAAAGTTCATCACTAAGGCTTAAGAAAAGAAAGATGGTTAATTGATAATCCAGTTCCAAGATACTTCTCTGGGAAGTCTAGGCTCCTTCAATGCCTCACCGAGGAATCCTGGGAAGTTCACTCTTCTGTGCCCACATCCCCCGGAAATAGCCATTTTTTCCTCACCCCACCCTTCACACACACACACAAATGCAAATCTCTGCATTGACTTTAGTGCTGGGGGCTGATGGAGTAAAGCCAATTAATTGCCAGCCGGGCTTCTTTGATACAGCCGGGGCCAGTGAAATGGCATTGGCAATTGGTCCCAGGAAGTCAGAGGGACGGGAGGGACTAGTGGACACAAAAGCAGGGTAGTAATTGCCCCGAGCAAACCTGAGACCTCACCAGGCACATACTGAAGATTTCCTTAGGTTGCACTTATTTCATCTTCACAACAATTTTGATAAGTAGGTAATAAAATACGATTGATAAAATGATAACTCTTCACAAAAGGATGTGAGTTCAAATTCAAATGCCTTCACTACACTGATCATGCAAATTTTGAAGTTTTAGTTTTCTCTACAAAATTGAGATGTTAAAAAAAAACTTTACTAATTAACTTTAAAAAAATGTTAATATTGTTTTAATCAAGTAACTTAGCTGTTTGAAACAGGAAATTTTAAGACAGTTCAACCTGTGAATCAAGCTCAGATGACGTGAATTCAAATTCCACTGGCATTAATGAGGCATTAGTGGAATAAAGCTCATAAAATTCTTGAGGAGTTTCTGACATAATATTTGCTATTAACAGTGTTTACCTCATTTTCCACAAGAGGGAAATCAGGCTCACAAAAGCTAAATATCTTACCTATATTCTGTGTATTAGAAGGTGACATATCAGAGATTTATTTTCAGGTCTCTTTAGTACCAAAATTAACTCGTAAAATCAACTCAATCTTGCCTCCCAATAGCCACACGTTGAGAAGCATATTCACATTCAAGGTCTGCAAACAAAGCTGCTTATCATTAGCTCTGTTCAGACTATAATTCATGATATTTTACTATGGTATTTTATATTGTAACAATGCATTATGACCAATGGAGGAGTGGAATGTATATCATTGATTACTTGGCTTTTATTCTGCCCTTATGTATATTTAAATAATGACATTCTTTTGTATTCTTCATAGGTAGCTTTATTTAATAGCTGTTTACCTTGCCTCTACTGATGCAGACCCCTATTGTAGGCGATAAGAATGCATGAGTAATTACAGTTAAAGTCTGTGACCTTTTGCAGCTCAGAGTCCAGTGTGTAAAGGCAGACACTAAGTAATAGCATTTTAAACAAGAAAAGTGTATGATGTTTTAGCTACTGAGGAGTACCCTGGACATAGAAAATAAGTATTGCAGGGAATTAGAAAAACTAGGGTTGGAACTGATAGGGGAGGTCCCGACGTTTGAATGTTTGGAGAGGTGAGTAGTAAACTGGCCTTGGCGAGAGAGGTGAGCCCCTGGGAGATAATCTCTAAATTCTCAGAATATTCTAAGTGACAGAAGTCCTATGGAAAGATTTGTCAATCAAGCAATCTTGCCTGCTTAATGAAGCACCAGTGAAATCTCTGGACCTTGAGCCAGATAAATGTCTTGGATTGGCAACACCATGCAGCTGTCATACAAAATGCCTGGGGTGATGTGTCCAGAGGACACAGAAGCCTCACATTGGGGAAATTTCTGGACCCTGCTCAATGAATTGCTTCCTTTGACTGATTTCAATTTGTGTCCTTTCTCTGATTAACCACAACGATGAGTAACAGCTTTCTACAAGTTCTGTATTTCCAGCAAATTATCATATCTGAATGCAATTTGGGGAACCCCCGAACCTGAAGTTGGTATAAGAAGTAAGAGTTGTCTTGTGTGAACTAGCTCCTTGGAGTTGGGGTGAGAAGTCTTGATAAGACAGGTATAAACTCTGTTTTATCAGATAGAAAATGAGTTACCATTGCTCTTTTTTGTTTTCCATTTTTCTGGGAGATATTTCTTTTCCTTGAGCCTGTGGGTGTCATTTGCAGTGAGATGAGTTTCTTGAAGGCAGCAGAGGGATGGATCTCATGTTTATCCAATTTATTTCTCTGCCTTTTGAGTGGTGTGTTCAGTCCATTAACATTTTAAGTTAATTATTGATATGTGGGATTCTGTTCCTGTCATATTGTTGTTAAGAAGTTGCTTTTTGTTCAAAGATTTGTGGTTAATTTGTATAGTTTTTATTTTTATTTTATTTTATTTTATTTTGAGTTGGAGTCTCACTTTGTTGCCCACACTGGAGTGCAGTGGCATGTTCCCGGCCACCGCAGCCTCAACCTGCTGGGCTTTGGAGATCCTTCCACCTCAACTTCCAAGTAGCCAGAACTACAGGCGCGCGCTACCACATCTGGCTAATTTTTGATTTATTGTAGAGATGAGGTCTCGCCAAGTTGCCCAGGTGGGTCTCAAACCCACGGGCTCAGGCAATTCACTCGCCTTGGCCTCCCAAAGTGCTGGGATTACAGGCTGATCCACTGAGCCTGGCCTAATTTGTATAATTTTTAATATCTGTGTAACCTATAGTTTTGTGATGTTTCTTTTGTTTCTGTTTAGAACTTCCTTAAGCATCTCCTGAAGGGCAGGTCTGAAGGTGGCATAGTGTCTTAGAGTTTGATGTCTTAGAAAGATTTTAATTCTTCTTCATTAATGAAGCATAGTTTGGTGGGGTAGGGAATTCTTGGCTGGAATTGCTTTTTTTCACCTTAAGAATGTTGAAAATGGGTCCCCAGTCCCTTCTGATCTGTAAGATTTCTGCTGAGAGATCTACTGCAATTTTGATGGGTCTCCCTTAGTAAGTGGTCTGTCCCTTCTCCTAGCTGCCTTTAGGATTTTTTTCTTTTATACTTACCTTGTCAATTTTGATACCTATGGGCTAGGGATGATCTCATATAATACCTCACAGTAGTTTTCTGAATTTCTTGTGTCTTCATGGCCTTCCCTCTCGCAAGATAGGGGACATTTTCTCAGAGGACATCTTGAGAGGTTTGTTCCAGAGTGTTCTCAGTTTCCCCTTCTATATTGGGGATGCTAGTTGGCTATAGATTTTCTCTCTTTAAGTAATCCCATATCTCTCCAAAGCTCTGCTCATTTTTCTAATTATTTTCATTTTTATCAAACTGGGTTAAGACATTAATTAAATTTTCATGCTCAGAGATTCTATTCTCTTCCTGGATGATTCTGCTGTTAAAGCATGCCATGGTGCTTTGAAATTCCAGGAGTTCTTTTATTTCCAGAAGTTCAGTTTGGTTCTTTCTTAGGATGACCAGATTAGCTTTCACTTCCTGCACTGTTTTTGTGACCTGGCTGATTGGTATGTCCACTGTCTTGTGGATTTTGTTGTGTCTCTTTGGCATCCATAGTCTAAATTCTATGTGTGTCATCAGGGACAGGTCATTCTGAATAAGTTCCTTTACTTGGGATCTGACAGGACACTTTGTGCATGTTGAATCAGTTTGGCTTTGGGGAGTGCTGGTGTTTTTCCACTGGTTCTTCATCTGTGAAGTCTTTTCATCTGGGCAGTCTTTTCTCTCCATATATAAATATATTTTTGAGTTGGAGTCTCACTCTGTCACCCAGACTGAAGTGCAGTGGCTGCTCCCAGCCACCGCAGCCTCGACCTGCTGGGCTCCGGCGATCCTTCTGCCTCAGCCTTCCAAGTAGCCGGAATTACAGGCATGTGCTACCACGCCCAGCAGATTTTTTGATTTATTGTAGAGATGAGGTCTCGCTGCCCTTAGAGATGAGGTCTCACTGCCCAGGCGGGTCTCGAACCCGCGGGCTCAGGTAATCCACTCACCTCAGCCTCCCAAAGGCGTGGGATTACAGGCTGAGCCACCGAGCCTGGCTTGTTTTATTATTTTTTTAAAATATGTTCAAGTTGCTTTTATTGGGTTGATAGTGTTGTTGTTGTTTTTTGAGTTTTGGGATAGAAGTGATGATTTACTACACAAGTAAGTTGCATGAAGGTGAAGCTTCGGCTTCTAGTTGGTCCTCCCTCCCTCTGGTATGGAACAGGTACCCAGTGTGTTGTTACGTGCTCCTCCTCCTTCCCTTCCATAGCAGTGTCCAGCATTTGCCAATCCTACCCTGTGCTTGTATGACCCATTATTAGGGACTGCTTATAAGTAAGAACATGCAGTATTCAGTTCTTTGTTTCTGTGATAGTTCTCTTAGTATCATAGTCTCCAGCTGCATCCATGTTGCTGTGAGGGCCAAGATTTTGTTCTTCTTTATGGCTTTGTAATAGTCCATCGTGTATATGTACCACATTTTCTTTATCCAGTCCACTTGGGCATCTGGGTCGGTTCTGTGTTTTTGCTATGGTGAATAGTGCTGCAGTAAACATGCGTGTGCAGGTGTCTTTTTGGTACAACGATTTATGTTCCTCTGGGTATAGTCCCAGAAGAGGGGTTGCTGGGTCGTATGAAAGCTCAATTTTCAGTTCTTTGAGAAATCACACACTGCTTTCCACAAAGGCTGAACTAGCTTACATTCCCACCAAGTGTAGGAGTGTTGCCTTTTCTCCACAGCCAAGCCAGCACCTATTGTTTTTTGTCATTTTAATGATAGCCATCCTTACCAGCGTTAGGTGGCATCTCAGTGTAGTTTCGATCTGCATTTCTCTTATGGTTAGTGAATCTGAGCATTTTTTTCATGTGTTTGCTGACTGATTGTATGTCTTCCTTTGAGAAGTGTCTATTCATGTCATTTGCCCACTTTTAAATGGAGCTATTTGTTTTTTCCTTTCAATTCATTTGAGTTACTTGTAGATCCTAGATGTCAGGCCTTGTTAGATGCATAGATTGCAGATGTTATTTCACATTCCATGGGTTGGCTCTACTCTCTTATAGTTTCTTTTGTTATGCAAAAACTTTTCGGTTTGATAATGTCCACCTGTCAATCTAACTTTTGTAGCACTTGTTTTTGAGGACATGACCATGAATCCATTGCCCACTCTTATATTCAGGAGGGTGTTAAGTAGTATTCTTCTAAGATTGTTATAGTTTCAGGTTTCACATTTAAGTCATTGATCCATTGATCCATTTTGAGTTTACTTGATAAGTAGGAGTCCAGTTTTATTCTTCTGCATGTGGCTAATCAGTTCTCCCAACACCATTTGCTAAATATGGCTTCCTCTCCCCAGTGTTTGTTTTGTCAACTTTGTCAAAGTTGAGTTGGTTGAAGCATCATGGTTTAATTTCGGATTCTCAGTCCTGTTCCATTGGTCCATGTGTCTATTCCTATACCAATATCATGCTGTCTTGGTTACTGTAGCCTAGGCTTGTAATAGCGTTTATAGTCTGGAAGTGTGATGCCTCCTACTTTGTTCCTTTTGCTGAGAATTGCTTTGTAGTCTTTTTTTTTTTTTTTTTTTGCTTCTATATGAATTTCTGTATTGTCTTTTCTAGGTCTGTGAGAAATGATGTTGGCAATTTGATAGGGACTGCTTTGAATTTCTAGATTGCCCTGGATCGGATGGACATATTGATGACGTTGATTCTTTCAAACCATGAGCATGAGATATTTTTTTCCATTTGTTTGTATCATCCTTTATTTCTTTGAGCAGTGTTTTGTAGTTCTCATTGTAAAGGTCTTTCACTTCTTTGGTTAGGTGGATGCCAATGTATTTCATATTTTGTTTGTGTGGCTATTGTGGATGGAATTTGGGTCTCAGCCTGCTTATGGTTGGTGTTTAGAAGTGCAACTGGTTTTTGTGCATTGATTTTGTATCCTAAGACATTACCAAAGTTGTGTATCAGTGGAAGGGGGATTTTGACAGATTCTCTATGATTTTCTAGGTATAGAATCATATCATCCACAAAAAGGGACAAGTTAACTTCCTCTTTTTGTGTTTAAATATCCCTGATTTCTTTCTCTTGCCTGATTGCTCTAGATAGGATTTTCAGTACTATGTTGAATAGAAGGGGTGATAGTGGGCATCTTTGTCTTGTTTCAGTTCTGAGGGGAAATGCTTCCAGCTTCTGTCCATTAAGTATGATGTTGGCTGCAGGTTTGCTGTAGATGACGCTTATTGTATTAGAGAATGCTCCTGCAATTCCTAGGTATTCAAGGGTTTTTATCAAGAAGGGATGTTGGATTTTATCAAATTTTTTTCTGCCCTAATGAGATAATCATGTGGTTCTTGGTTTTACACCTGTTAACACGATGAATTATGTTTATAGGCTTACATATATTGAACCAATCCTGCATCCTGGGGATGAAGCCTACCTGACGATCATAATGGATGATTCTTGAAATATGTTGTTGGATATGATTGGTTAAAATCTTGTTGAGAATTTTTGCATCTGGGAAGTTGGCCTGTAATTCATTTTCCTTCTTGGGTTTTTGCCAATTTGGAGTATCAGGATGATATTAGTGTCATAGAATGAGCTAGAAAGAATTATTTCCTTCTCTAATGTCAGTAATACTTTTCGTAGAATTGGTGTCAACACTTCCTTGCATGTCTTGTAGAATTCAGCTGAGAAATCAATTGACCCCAGCTTTTTTTTTTGGTAAGAGGATTCTTATAACTGTTCAATTTATTGGATTGTTATTGGTCTGTTTTAGGACTTCAGTTTCTTCCTATTTCAACCTTAGGAGGTTGTGTAATGCCAGGAATTCCTCTGTTTTCTCCAGATTTTCTAGTTATTTGTATACAGATGTTCATAGTAATCCCTGATAGTCTTTTAAATTTCTTCAAGGTTAGTTGTGACATTGCCTTTTATTGTTTTTAATTGTGTTTATTTCTACTTTCTCTCTTTCAAAGAATCTGCATTTTGTCTTGTTGATCCTGTCTGTGATATTTTTGGCTTCTATTTCTTGAAATTGTGACTTTATTTTAGTAATTTAAATTTCTCTAATACATTGAGCATTTAATTGTCCTTGCTTTTCCAGCTCTCTTAGGTGTGACATTAGACTGTTTACTAGAGATCCTTTTATTTTCTTGATATGTGCATGCAGTGTTATAAACTTCCCTCTCACCACTGATTTCATGGTTTCCCAAAGGTTTTGTTATGTTGCTTCTTTGTTTTCATTTGTTTACAGGAATCTTTTCATTTTTGCCTTGAGTTCTGTGTTAACCCAAAAGTCATTCAGATGCATGTTGTTTATTTTCCCTGTATTTGTGTGTTTTGGGGAATTCCTGAGAAGCTTCTTCCTGAGAAGAAGGGGAATTCCTTTATTCAGGCCTGAGAAGATGCTTTGTATTATTTCAATCTTTTGAAATTTGTTCACACTTGTTTTATGCCTGAGAATGTGATCAATCTTGGAGTACATTCTATGTGCTGATGAACAGAATGTATGCTCTGTGGTTGTTAGGTGAAGTGTTCTGTAGATGTCTGTTAGGTCCAATTAATTGAGTATCGAGTTAAGGTTCCAGATCTCCTTGTTGGTTTTTTGCCTTAATGATCTGTCTTGGGCTGGTAGCAAGGTATTAAAGTCTCCATCTATGATTATATGGGTGTTTATATCCTCTCTTAGTTTAAGTAGAATTTGTTTTATAAGTCTGGTTGCTCCTGTGTTATGTACATATCTGTTTAAGATGAGTATTTCTTCTTGTGAATTGAGACTTTCACCATTATATAGTGTCCTTTTTCACTTTGATTGGTTTGAAGTCTTTTTTTTTTTGTCTGATATAAGAAGAGATGCCCTGTGCTTTTTTGTTTTCTATTTGCCTGGAAAATCTTCCTCCAGCCCCTTCCTTTGAGCCTGTGTGTGTCCTTTGCAGTAAGATAGGTTTCCTGGAGGAAGCAGAATGTTGGATCATGTTTCTTTATATAGTTTGCTACTCTGTGCTTCTTGAGTGATGTGTTCAGGCTATTCATGTTCAAGTTAATTATTGATATGTGAGTGCTTATTTCTGTCATAAAACTCTTAAGAGGTTGTTTTGCTGTTGCTTTTTCTTTTTTAGATTTTGTGGATTATCTGTATGCTTTGTTAACTATGTACTTGACTGTGCTTATGTAATGGATGGAACTGTACTTTAATTTCTGTACTCAGAACTTTCTTAAGCATCTCCTGAAGGAGGTCTAGAGGTGGTATATTCTCTTGGGGACTGAATGTCTAAGAAGAATTTTAATTTTTCTTCATTGAAGAAGTTTATCATTGTGGGGTAGGAAGTTCTTGTTTGGATTTGCTTTTCTTCGATGGAGTTCTTGTCCCTTCTGGCTTGTAGGATTTCCTGCTGAAAAGTCTGCTGCCATTCTGATAGACCTTTCTTAGCAGATGGTCTGTTGCTTTTCTCCAGCTGCCTTTAGGATTTTTTCTTTCATGCTTACCATGTGGAGATGGGTACTATGTGTCTTGTATATGGTCTTCTCATGTAATACCTTGCAGGGGTTCTCTGGATCTCTTGTGTTTGGATGGCTGTTTTTCTAGTGAAATATAGGAAATTTCTTAGCTGACCTCTTGGAAGTCTTGTTCCAGGGTGTTCTTTGTTTCCCCTTCTGTCTCCAGAATGAGAATCAACCATAGATTTGGTCACTTTACATAATCCCTCACTTCTCGTAGGCTTCGCTCATTCTTTTTGAGTCCTTTCTACTTGGTTTTGTCAAACTGGGTTAGTTCAATATTTTGATCTCACACTCTGAGATTCTTTTCTATGCCTGATCAATTTGGCTGCCTAGGTCTGTCACTGAGCTTTGAAATTCCAGCAAGGAATTATTCATTTTCAGAATTTCAAATTGGACCTTTCTTATATTGGCCAGCTCAACTTTTATTTCCTGCACTGCTTTTGTTGCCTGGAAAATCTGTGCTTCCTCTTCTTGTGGTTCTCCTTGGCTGTTTTTGCCATACATAGCGTGAATTCTATGTCAGTAATCAGGGACAGGTTGTTCTGGATGGGTTCCACTGTTTGGCATCTAGGGGGTGCTTTGTGGGTAATGTGTCTTTAAGGCTTTGAGGATTGCTTGTGTTTTTTTACTGCTTCGTCCTCATTTGTGAGGACCAAGTCTTCTCTTCTCATTATTTTGTTTTGTTTGGTTTTGTTGTATTGTCATTAGATATGGTCTAACTGCCCTGCAGCCTTTCTTCCACCTCACCATCTCTGGCTCTGTCTTTCATACTAGGCACTGCCCAGCACTAAACGTGAATTTCTGCTGCAAAGTTTTTCCTGCAGTCAGGCAGGCCAGACTGTTTTTCAATCTCCCAGTCGTGATCCCTCTGTGGGAATGGGGAGGGAGGATGAGATACCTGGCCCTGTGGTAGCACTGCCAGTATGACAGCACCATCTACCAATTAGAAGTACTCCTATGGGGACACAGGACCACCAGGTATTCCTCTCAACTCACCCTCCCCCACCAAAGGCCAATCTGTGGTTAGAGCTCAAAATCAACAGCATCTGCCAAAGCTTGCTCCAAATCACATATGCTGCTATGGAACCTTCCCTTGGTGTGAGTGAAGCCAGCAGTGATCTTTCCCAGGCTTGGCCTGTCCACCAAGTGCTGCCATCAGGCTTTGTACTCTCGGGTATTGATTGGCCTCCAGCTTCAGAATGACAGTGGGTTCTCAGCTCCACATGGGTTCTGGCAGCAGGCTACTGAACCTTATCCAGTCTGCCCCTGTGGGACTGGCAACTCACATGGAGGGTGGCGGAGGAAAGCCATAGCAGAAGGTGTCAGTAGTACTCACCCCCTCACATACAAGGCAGGATGGCAAATCTGGTGTGAGCCTGGTGGGGAAGGGGCCTCCAGGCTCCCAAGCCAGCTGCTGCTCTCTCTCCTCCTTGTGCCCTGTGTATCCCAGTAGTCCTCTATGGGATGTGGGGTACAGCCTTCATCTCATCCTGCTCAAGCTGCTTGGGTCATCAGCTGCTGGGACTCGCTTCCTTGGTCTGCCCTGTGAGGGAGTTGCCTGTGGGCTACTACTAGGTGCCCCTATTGGATCATCTGTGCTGTTTTTCTACTGGGCCTCCCTCCTCTGGCCATCTGTGGAAGGGTCAGAGGTGACAGGAAGAATGGTGAACTCGGGGGAGCCCACCTGGCACTTCTGCACTGGTACAGTCTGGTGTGGGCAGGGCAAATCCTTTCCTCCAGTTCAGGTGCCTTTCACTCCCTCGGGCACAAGTACCAGGGACCCTGGCTGGCTGGGAGTTCCAGATCCTCCTCCCCAGGCCAAAAGTCACTTCAGCAGTGTTGGCAGGTGGCTAAACTCTGGGGCAGGGGTCTAAAGCTGTTTTCTTCTAAGCGAGTCATTCCTCTGCACAGGGGTGAAGATGGCACTCCCTTATTGGAGTGTCTCTCCTGAGCAGGTGAACCACCATGCTGCCTTTGGCACCGCTCAGGCACCGAAACATAAACCTGCAGTGATCAGATAGCCCTGCTTGGCCCGGGGCTCCATGTCCTGATTTGCCAGGAGTCTAGAGGTGCTGCTTCCTAGTTTCTGCCCTGCTCTTGGGGGCCAAGGGAGTGGTGGCAACTCCTGAAGCAAGAGGTTTAGCAACACTGAACCAAGGCCAGAGCAGGTGCTGTGCTATTGGAGAAACGTCCCCAAAGTGACTGGTCACTAGGCTGAAGGCCAGAGATGGAGGGGGGGAGCCCACATGAGACACAGACCGCCCCTGCAGGATGTGATCCACGAGGCCTTTCCACATGGGAGTGGTAGCGGCCAGTGGACTCACTAGGAGCAGGAGTCTTCTGGGCCTCACGGATCCAGCCAGTATCTCTGACCTGATTTGGGGAGGCTTCCAGCACCTAGCTGGAGTGGTGGGAGCTACAAGGGAAGGGCCTGGGTTGTCTCACCTTGGCCAGGACCGCAGAGGTTTGTGAGAGCTGTTACAATCTCTCCCATTCATTCATTGCCTCCGTCACCAAGGGTGCTCTTGGGATCTAAAACGAGTGGATCCTGGAAGTGTTTGGGGCTTTGAGCTGACTATTCACTGTGTCCCCGGGTGTCCATCCGGTAATCCTCTGCTTGGGTTTCCAAGCAGACCTCCAATGAGTAAGCTTCTAACCCTCTTTTAAACTCTGATGAGGGCTGCAGTCATCTGATGCCTCTAGGTGACCATGTTGGTCCTTCCCACTCCTCTGCATCTTAAAGGGGTGGTTCATCATTGAATATGCCTAGTTTTAGAGAGATAAGATTTTTAAAAGATTATTTTCCCTCAAGACATTTTTTAAAAATTACTATTTATTTATTTATTTATTTTTCTATTGTGGGGTACAGTTAAGGGTTAGGTATACAAACATGCTCTGTTCAGGCACCCTGGTTGATAAGAGGTGTCAAGACATTTTTAATGGTGTTTATGACATATTTTTCTTTAGCTGCAGTGTATCTGGTGAACCTTGATTTTGGAACAATAAAGATGTTGGGTTGACTCTCATTACTGACGTGTGGGTTCCAAAGGGAACCACCCAGCAGGCTCTCAGAATCCATGAGTTGCTGGTGCTTGACCATTACCAAGGGATGAGGACCAATATGAAAATGCAGGGAGAGTTCTGGGCTTGCTTTACTGTCTTTTTCCGCTGGATCACAGCTTTCCTAGCTGTTCTGGGCCTGTGTTCCTCCTCTGCCTAAGGAAATACTCAGACCTGCCTGGCTTAGGATGGGGAATTCCCAATTAAACTGTAAATCATTATGACCTCCTTAGCTCTGAGGATGACTTTTTCCCTAACACTCTTTGTGGCCTAAGTTTACTAATACTCCTGGGAAACTGAAAAGAAGAGAGTAATATGGTTGAGTGGGCCATTTTCAGGAAGATTGATCAAACCTTAATACCGACAGAATAGACAATGGTCTTTACACTGGGGGAGAACTCCCCTAAATTTTGAGAAATTTGATAAAAAGTATTCTCAAATAATAGGCATTTCAGTTTTACAAAATGAATGGGTACAACTATCTTGTAATTAACTGCATTTAACCTAATGAGTTTAATGTATACGTAAGAAATAAACACTTTATTTCTGATGCTAAACATACCTTCTTCAACTTTATGCACATTATAACTTTCTTAGGAAATGTTTTTATAGGAATAAGTATACATTTTTAAGCAATTCAGGTGAAATTATCAAACACTTATTTAGCAGAACTAAAAAATATAATTATTTTAATAGATACAATTTATTTTTAAAAATAAGTCTATAGTAAGCAGTCATATTTTAATTGAAGCAATACTATTTAAGAACATATTCCTTTAATTTATATGGCACCTTGAAATTTTTGAATCTGTTTTATGTGTGTAATCTAATTTAATTATTGCATTATGTCATCACCTTGGTGATTGAACCATATTATGTCATTTTAAATAAAAGTTAATATTGAATCATATATTAATATACAGAATGAACCACAGAGATAGTATTTTCTTCCTATATGTGCCAAAAATAGCACATAGAAGGATTGTAAATTACTTGAAGTCATGTAACTAACTGAAATAGACATGAAGGGCATATTTAATGTAATTAAACAGATGCATATATGTATATTTTAAAATCAATAAGCATTCACTGAATTCCAAGACTGTCTGGGCACTGTTAATGACTTGGAATACAAGGTGAATGGGGACGATCTTAAGTGGAAGTTCCTAAGTCTTCTACAGCCACAGCAAACAGCTGGGCTGAGCTGTGACCATCAACAAGTCTCAGTAGAAGATCCCCCTTTCAAGAGGGTTTCACCGTTTCTCTTTAATCTTTAAACTCTCACTTTGGTAGGCAGAATATTTTATATTTTCCAATAAAAAACTTTTGTTGTTGTGCATTGGTATAAATAAAATAGTTAGGCTTCTGCTTTTATCTAACCCTAGAAGACGAGCGGTAGTAGTTTTGATACATATTTTAGTGGATGTTGATTGAGTGTCATTTGTTTTCTTCTTATCTGAAATGTTTGAGTTTATATCTAAAGTTAGAAGTGTGGATTTTCCTCACTCAAATGACATTTGCTGAGAGATCACCTATGGGCATTTTGATTCTTTCAGCTTGTGTGATATGCTGCTGGATTAGCAAAGTTTATTTTTATTTCTTGTGGCCAGAAGTTTGATTTTTGCTGATATGTTAATATCCAAAGAGGTAGTCTACCAGGAAAATCACTAAATTACATTCAAACAGTGCTGTTTTGTGCTGTTATCAAATAGACTTGTATCCATATACTCTTTAATCTTTGTTAGACCTAGTTTACCAAGAAAAAAGATACAATGTTAGAAGTTTCTAATTCTTTACGACCTAGTACTACTTATAGCTTCCCTCGCTGTGTATTTCTTTCGACTGGGCTCACTTAGTGGTCTGTCCCTGCCCTGCCCCATCCTGTATGGTTTAGTACGCTAAGCAATTGGTGATTCTCCTCCTCTGTGCATTTTCCTGCATTTTCTCTCTTTTTTAAAGTTTCTTTCAGCACTTGTTATTCGTTCTTTAATTCACTTAGTGTCAGCAATTCAGTGAAGAAAGTTTACTTATTTCTGAGTAAACAAGGGAAAACACATTATAACTACTTGTATACATTTTTATCACACTCTTTGAATCATAGAATAGCAATAAATGTTTGGTGAATGTGAGGGTATGTTGATATTTTTTATCAAGTACTTTATTTTTTAGAATAGGCTTCTCTTGTTTGGCCCTACTAATAAGAGTCAGCGTGCTATACTTCCAACAAATACATTCATGAATGGTCTGAACAGAGAGGCAGTCCACTGCATAAATTAAAAAGCTGTAAAATAGTTACATTTTGTATTTATGATTTTTCTAAATTAGTAAGAGACTCACTTTAAATTTTATGAAGGGAAATCAACTTTAGCAGCAAAAATCAGGGCTTAATAAAAGAACTTGACATATAGAAATAATCAATAATGAACAACGCTTGCTTAATTTAAAAATCATATACATTTGCCTTAAAATACTTGCTTTTTTGAAAGTCTGCCTTTCTAAATGTTTTCCATATATATATTTACATGTATATATGTATATATTTATGTTTATATAAAACATAACTTTTAACGTATTAGTTACTATTATACTCTGCTTTTCAAGCATTGATGTTTTTAGACACTTTTGCCTTGTCAATAGGTATATAACTAAATATTTTTAGTAGCTTCCCAGTATCACATAAATCATAATACACTCTAAAAAGTAAAAGTGTGAAGTGAATACCTTGCTCATAGCTCTCAGTGTTCTTGTCTGATTATGTGTTTAGGCTGAATTCTTAGACATAGTGATGCCACAGTAGAGTCTAGACCAAACTGATGTTCATGTTCGTCTCTAAACATTTTTTCCAGAACATTTTGTGGCAATCACACTCCTACCCACACAGTACGGGAGTGTCCCTCTCTCCAGGTCCTTGCTTACACTAGGTGTTACTAATCTTTTTTAAACATATTTGCCTGACTCGTAGCTTAAAAATCATTAATGATTGTTGCAGTAACTGCTGTTCCTTTGATGACTGGTCAAGTTGCCTGTCCATTTCATCTCTTCTCTTGGGAATTACTTTTCGTATTCTGTGCTCAAAATTCATAGAATGCTCATTTATTTTCACCCTTATTTACAATACTGTATTAGCCTAATGGTCTGCTACATGCACATATTTTTGTAGATGGTGTTTTTGTTTCTATAGAGGCTTTATATTCCCATGTGATGAACTCTTTTCTCAAGAATGTCTGGCTTTTGAGTCAAGCTAAATTCATTTGCTTTGCACGCATGCCCACACACACACACACACACACACACACACACACACACACACACAAACACACACTGTTATTTTATTTGCAGGGGTTTATATTTTGTCCATCTACTTTGCTATGATGCTGGTCTTTCTGGAATTTCTCTTTTGAAATAAGCTATATAAGAACCATGCTTACAGTTATCAAATTATTAAGCAATTGTCTTAAGATCTCTTCTTGAACAGTCTTTTTCCTCCAAAGAGATAATTAATTCCCATACAGAGCTGATGTCTTCTCGATTTTCTGTTGGGTTCAGTGCCCTGTCTTGCAGCATCTTGGCAGGTTTAATGTTTGGGGGAGCGAAATCCCCTTTCCCAGCACCTACATTTTTCACAAAATAGTACGTTAGAAGTAGAATAGTAGGTTTCAAGATCTTTGTTGGCTTTTGACTGGAATTGCATGAGCATATAGGTAAATTTATAAGGGAGGAGATTCACATTCCTATTTCCTCCCATTTGGGAAATACCTCCTGCATCCCTGAGATGAGCTGGGTTCTGCTCAGGAGAAGTGCAGTGCAGGAAGTAGGCAGGATCCCTCTGTCACAAGCTCATGTTCCCTTGGCAAGAGACACACAGAGTGCGAGAGTTCTAGGGAGAAAATAATGCTGGGAGGAGATACAAGGAACAGCAGGGGGAATCAGATTTTAGATCACTGGTCAGGGAATCCCTGTCAAGGAGACAGTCTCTCAGCCAAGACCCTCAAAGAGGAGGAGCTGGGGACGAGGAGCTGGCAAGGCAGGCGGATAGACCTGTGGCAGGCACAGTGGGGCTGCAGGACAGCCAGGTAGGGGAGAGGGAAAGACTGGAAGAAGCCCTGGCCTCCCGGGCATTGAGGGACATCGGCTTTTTCTTTCAGAGATGGAAAACTCTTGGGAGATGTCTTTCCAAAGAAATACATTATTGAAACATATTTTAACAGTGCCACCTGGCTGTGACTTCAAGATCACACTGAACTGGGGAGAGGCTAGGAAGAGGGAGGTCCGCTTGGAGGCGGGCAGAGTAGCCCTGAGGCTGCTGGACCCTGTAGCAGCAGACGGGGGAGACGTTTCAGAGGATTCGCTGAGTCAGACAGGGAAGGTCAGAGCAAACCCAGATGCTTCCCAGGCGACACCAGTGTGATGCCTTTGCCATGAACTGGGTTGGGAAGATCATAGCTTAGCAGGGCTTTGCTGTAGTTTTTATTAGTCGTTTGATTTTTTAAATTGTCTTGAATAGGAAAGACTAAAAGTGCGGTTTTGAAGAAGCTGACTTGACATCACTATTTTCCTTCCAGTAACGTGTCAGGAAATGGGACTGGATTCGCTGGTTAAAGGCCTGGAGTTGCTGAAGCGTGAGGAATGTGGGCTGTGGAGGGCAGGAGCCCAGGGAGGCCTGCGCCTCCCTTCCTGCCTTTACTCCCTCTGGTGAATCCCTGTGCCTGCCTCACTGCCCCTGGCCTGTGCCCTCCTCTGACGTGTCCTGGGTGACGTCCATAACACCAGCGCTGTGGGCATGGAAAACATTCCCACAGCATATTTATATTGAGGCCAATAATTATCTCTGGCAAACTAATGCTAATTTAACATAACATGAGTATTTTTATAGAATAAAGTGATTAGCATAAATTACAATTTTGAGTTGGAATGCCTAATTATCTCTGATTTGGTTTTGTTCCTGACTTTAATTTTTAACATTTTGAACAGAAGTTGTGTTCATTTCATATGGCATCGTCTGGCTAGATGGCACAATAAAGAAACGGATGATGTATCATGAATCCGATTTGCTTTGGTTCGCCAGCATTTAACTGTTTAATATATTGAAAGAGTTATGTCCCATTTGTCCACACTCTGAGCACCCTCTTCCTGACTTTCATCCTGAACTCTTCTTTGTACAGCACTTAGTTCACTTATTTTTTCTTCCTGGGCCTCTGAGGGGACAGGCAGCCTCCTCACCCAGACAACTAGCTGATAGAAATGGCAAGTTGGTTGGTGTGATGAATTAGTTGAAAATCAGTATTCTGCATGAATGTGTGTGGCTTACATCCAGATAAAGCAGTGGGTCAATAGTGTGAGTAAAAATTGCTCGTGTCCTAAATGCCAAGTACAGAGTAAGCTCCTTCCCCAGAGAGCAGCTGCTCTGCCTGGGATTCTTGGTGACACGTCCCGATGCAACTCACTGTGGCTGCTGGTCACTCCTGATCGCATGTGTTGGCTCTGGGGCCCTGTGCCACTTTGAGTCCCGTTTCTTATTTAACTTCCTTCCACAGTGCCCCGCTAGGCACCCCATGGAGACAGCAGGGCTGACGTCAGCCCTGTATACTTGGTGTGGGTGGGGGATTAGTGATCGCTCAGTAAAATCTATGGCATGATTGTGTTCAAATGTGTCAGCCATCAGGGGAGTAGGCGACATTTGGAGCGGGATTTGTGAGAAGCCAGCCAAAGCTCCCATTCCCACAGAGATTCCCAGGGCATCCCGGAGGAAAGTCTGTTAACAGGAGGTAATGGCCTACAATCCTGCACTCAGAGCAGCATACCATTCCAGATAAGGCCTGCAATTGTATAGGATTTTACAAGTGCAGACTTGGTCTGTAAGATTTGGGGTTTTTTTTTGTCCCACCATGACCACAAGGTATTGATGTATGTGCTTTGCAGCTGTCTGTGAATGCATGTGTCTGTGTGTTTGAGCATGCACCAGTATGTCCCTTTGTATGGACATGCGTCTGTGTCTGTCTGTGTATGTGAATGTGTTTGACCCTGTGTGTGTGTGCATGGTGTACATGCATCTGTGTGAGCACGTGTAGAAGCATGCATGGTGCATACAGGTGTGAGGGTTTGCAGGTGGTTTCTAGGACACAGGAAGGGATGTTGGGAGGTAGGGAAACAACTGATTTCCTGGGTGAGAAGGATCTGCATGCTACAAAAGCAGCAGGGAGGTCTGTGTTTAGGAGCTGCCAAGGCAACAATTCAGGGAGTCATGCTAAGCTCCATGAGGCTGTGGGAAGGCCCTTCCTTTTGGCAGAGCCTGGGGCTGGTCTGTCTGAGTGACTGGCAGGAGTGTGAGAACATGAACACTGTGGCTTCTGGGAGGAGCAAAGAGAGCGCTCTGACCAGGCTCCTCCCACAAGCCCAGAGTCCTTCTCCTTTAGGACAATCATGGCAAGCCACAGAGTCATGAGGAAGCTACCAAGTTCAAGTCCACACACCTGGCTGTTTACCTGCCATAGGGTGGGCTTTGTGCTTGCTGTCCCACAACCAAGCAGTCTCTGCTTTCCCTCTGCTCAAAGTCGAAGGAACAGTGCTGTTTTGTAACCAGGCGTGGGGATGCTAGAACCCATGCAGGAGGTGTTGACAAGGTATTCTAGCAAATGTGGTGAGAACTAAAGTTAGGGGTAAGGCAGGGAGCTGCATGTTTAGATCTCTTTCCGGTTTACCCCAGGTAAGTAGAATACTACTATTCCAACCAAGTGTTGACTTACAAGAGTTACACATGCTCCTGGGAACATGCTCTCTGACTTCCTGCTAGTATGTATGCTTCTATGTCTCTCCCTCCCTCAGCTGAGCTTAGTCTTCAGTGAGAGCACACAAGGACTAGGGTCAGCCTGCACGGGGACCAGGTGCCACTCGGGACACAGCCAGGGCCTCCTCCTTGGGCTGTGGTTGATGTCTCCACAGCCCCTGACGCCTTGGAAAGGGTTGGTGCCTCCACAGCCGCACTCCGAGAGCTGGCTGACCACCAACTCGGACAGTCACATCCCCTCTCATATGGCCCCCAGCGGCCGACAGAGCCAGTGGGTACACCCAGGATCCATGGGGCTTGGGGAGGAACCGTTAGATTCCTGCTTCTGTGTGTTTTCATTTATTTTATTTTTGTTTTTTTTTTGAGTTGGAGTCTCACTCTGTCGCCCAGACTAGAGTGCAGTGGCTGCTCCCGGCCACCGCAGCCTCAGCCTGCTGGGCTCCGGCGATTCTTCCACTCAGCCTTCCAAGTAGCTGGAACTACAGGTGCACGCTACCACGTCCGACTAGTTTTTTGATTTATTGTAGAGATGAGGTCTCGCCAAGTTGCCCAGGTGAGTCTCAAACCCGCGGGCTCAGGGAATCCACTCGCCTCAGCCTCCCAAGACGCAGGATTACAGGCTGAGCCACCGAGCCCAGCTTGTGTGTGTTTTTAAATCTGACGAAATGATTCGAGCCTTATGATAGGTGACTGCAATGGCAGATTCACATGTGACCTTGTGTGTTAGCACAGTCCTGTGTGTATGGTTGTTAAATGCAGTGCCTTGGAGGGGGCACATACTCGGCTTTCTTTTGTACTCAGTGTTCTGCAATTGAAAGCAATAGGAAATGACTCTGAGTGCTTCTGACAGTGTCCTGAGCATAGGGGTCAGCAGGGGATCATGGGAAGCACAGACTCTGGTTTGGTGCATGGATGGCAAGGGCTGGATTTCCCATGCCTGCCTAGGGAGGCCTTGAATGACTGGATTAAGGTCTTCCTGCCCAGACTGTGCTGCCTATTAGAAGCATCTGATGAGTTTTTTAAACCCCTGATGCTCAGACCAGATCCCACACCAAATAACTCCAGATTTCAGGGGGCAGACTCAGGCATAGGTGTTCTTGGGACACTGAGTCTAATTCCCATGGCAGCTGCACATGCAGAGCTGGGCAGTCACTGTGGTTACCACCTCATCCTTGACACACTGGCAGCTGCCCCTGCACCAGCAGGTGTCCTGACTCTGCTCATTGGCATGGCCTCCCTCCCTTGCATGAGGCTCTGAGCATGAGGACCCATCAGCAGTAAGGAGATGCTAGACTGAGAGGATGGCTGGCAGTCAGCCCAGCAGGTCTTGGCCCTCCCTGCTGGGCTGGGCTCCAGCCATGCCTGTGATGCCCTCCTTGAGTGGTCTGAGGACCAAGTGCCTAGACTCTGGCTCTTTCCTCCTGTGCCTCAGGTTGAGCCCTGGTAAGGCACTTGGCCTTCAGTGGGGCAGACACGCCATCCTGCTAGATGCACCTGCCCAAGGGTGTGGTTCAGAGCTGGTTGGTCCCCACGGCTGCTCTCTGCAACTCTTCTCCTCCATGGAAGCAACATTTTCTAATTTATCCAATGGTGTCTTTCTGAATTATGCTTCTTCATATGCTAACAGAGCTGAGCGATTTGTCTTGTTGATTAATTAAATTTTCCTCATGGTCAATATATCCTAACAAATCTAAATAGCACTGTTTGGTGTGAGGGAACAAAAAAAGCCCAGGCTTGTTCCCACAGGCCTGGGGAAGCAGGCACACCACTGTCAGGGCTGAGCTCCATCACTGGGCTTGCTTCTTTCTAATCAAGCTGGTCTCTCTTCTGTTGTTATGACTCTGAGATACACGTTTTGGTTATTTTCAGTGTGTTGCCTTCCTACATCAAGTCAACAAATCTTCATACAATTATTATTTGAATCTTTAAAAAAATGATTTTTCTTCTTCAAATAGCTTTTGTTAAGTACAAAATAATACCTTTCCAGAAGTAGAAAAATGGATTAATATAAAATACTAATAAAACTTTTCAAGCTTTAAAGAAACTTCCAACTAATTTTCTTTTGAAAGCATGCCTTATATAAATCCTATAAAAACATCTCAGGAACAGTTATTCAAAATTTCATTATTTTCAGGTATAAAATAATCAAAACTGTGTCAGTTGAGCACAGTTCTTCTATCCATATGCAACAGATGGACATTTCTCTTTAGAGAGTTTCTGGAAAGGGAGATGGAGCCACGTCTAATTCACCATCACCAGTGGCACTCCTGTCCTCACACTGTTGTTTGTGTTTCCACTGTGTCCCTACAGACTAAAACAGCTATTGCTCTGTTGTACGATGAAGGGTCTGAGAATGCCTATGACATCCGGCTGAAGCTCACGAAAGAGGTTTTGACGATTCAGAAACAGGACGTCGTCTGTGTGGGTGGAAGCCACCATGGCAGGAATGTAAGTGCCGCTGCTTCCAGCGATGTCTCGGAGTGTTTCAAGTTCATGAGCCCAGTGAAGAGCCTTTGAAAAGTATTGTTCCAGCATGATTGCTAAGAAAAAGCTGCTAGTCACTATATACACATCCAGAACTACTGGCTCTAATTCTATCACAAAATAAAATATGATTTTAAAGATTGTATTATTTACTCTCTCCCTGACTTTCTTAACTTTAAGGTTACTATATTTCCCATGAGGAGCTTTACATTAAGAATGGATACAAATACAGAAACACGAAACATGACATATTCTCATTGGAAGCTAAAATGGAATTAGATGATGGCTAGCCTACTTGCTGAAAGCATAATACCTCTAGGGCTTTCATTGGAAATGACAGGCATGAAAGACAAAGCAGGTGTTTCACCATTGAGCATCGACTTTGTGGCTGTGCATCTGTGGATGTAAATGTGAATTTTTATGTTAAAACAAGGTCCTTCTTGGTTTCAATGGTATTCCTGACTCACAAATGAAATTGTCCTAAGGGTAAGAGTTTATTTATCAGATACAGTAGGATAGTGAGTAAATATTAGGGAATTTATTTTTGGCAAATTTTATCTCAAAGAGAATTGCAAATTCAATATGCTATTTAAAACCACAATCACTTTGCCAATTTCCAAATTTTTCTTCTAGTAGGCTTAAATAATTTTGGTGTATATGGTGTCAACATTAGTCAGGGAGCTTTCATTACTTCCTCCCTTCTTTAAATATACCCATTAGTTACAAAAACTGATATTCAAGAAATCATGTAGGTAAAAAAGAGGTCCTTGTCAGTGTGTTTTGGAAAATACTCCAGGAAGCATTTTCATTCCTGAGTTCAAGCCTGGCTCTTTTGGTTGGCAGAGGCTCGGAGACTTTATTTATTTGGTTTTCTGAGTCCTGTTGTCCTTTACCTTGGAAGTGAAAAGAATGGAACACTTTTTCTTCCTGATTTGCAATCTTCTGATCAGTGTTTCCTGAAGAAGTGTAGATGCTAGTGAAGTGTGATGTTTTTATAAAATCTATCAGAATTCCCACACAGAAGCAATTCCAGCCTCAGATTTTTTGCGTCTTATTCCAGCACTACTATCTGCAAGCAGCCTTTGTGTCTTTCACGCCTGCTTCTATGCCTAGAACTTAAGTCTTTCCTCCTCAGTCTCCCTCCATGTCTGACGCACCACCCTTCTCAATTTAGCCACTTGCCTGACCTGGGTCCTACTTCTATTTCCAGGAGGTGAGAGCACCTTAATGGAGGAGGAGACAAGGGTCTCATCTTTCTTTCTGCCAGTCTTCCCTTGAACCTCAGCCCAGGTCCAGCACCACATCCTACTGCATGTCCTCTTCCTTCTGGGTCCTGGACTGAGTCTCTCTCTTAGTCTGTTGTGCTGCTGTAACAAAATCCCTGAGACTAGATAGCATATAAAGAACAGAAATGTATTTCACACATCTTTGGAGGCTGAGAGGTCAAGATCAAGGCATTGACAGGTTCAGCTGTCTGGTGAGGGTCTGCTCTCTGTTCCCATCATGGCACATTGAAGGCTGAACCTTCCAGAGGGAACAAACACTGTTTCTTCAGGTGGCAAGAGGCAGAAGAGCAAAAGGAATAAATTTCCTCCTCTGGGCCCGTATGGATAGGCACCTGGTCCCCTTCCTGAGTTCAGAGCCCTCTTGATTCAATCTCCTTCAAAGCCAGACCTCCCAGCATCTTTGCATCGAAGTGTAAGTTTCCACGTGAGTTTTGGAGGAGACACAAGCACTTAAATCACAGCCACATCCTCCCCTGTGTTCTCAGCATTCCGGAGGCTGCCACTTCTCTTTAACAGCTGATACAGGAGTCCCTCTATTTCTGTGGGGTTTTTTTCTTTCCAAACTGCGGATAAATCTCATGTTCACTTTTATGTAGTCCAATCACTAACCATGAGTTTGACTTATCTTCCTTCCACTTACTCTAAATACCGAACAAGGGTGGGATTGAGCAAAGGGGAAAATTAAAGAAGACTTTGAAACCACTTAAAATTCTTCTCCTTAATATTTTTTAAACTATAGGAAATCTCAGACAAAGTAAAAACACTATTTTTATGCTGTTTTGGCAAGAAGATATAAATCAGACTTTGAAAAATTTATAGTATCAGATTCTCTACCCCTGGTTAAGTTCCTGATAAAAGTAAAGACTCCTAAGAAAAATGGGCATATGCTCATACATATAAACTTATGCATACAATTTTAGGTTAATTATGGTTACCTAGAAACGTTATAGACTTAATGTTAAGATCCCCTACTTGAAAATAAGGAAGTACACCTGAACATACAGTTCATAAGAGTTGCTATTCACCCTTTGGCTGGTCCACTGCTCAGTGATTCCTGCTGGTTCCACTTGACAACCTCCTCAGAGGTGCAGTGAATATATTTGTGAAAGTGCACGCACACCAGGGTTGGGTCACTTGGGGGAAGGGGCTCAGGGGAAATTTTGGTACTGAGGAAAAATAAGCAGCTATTGAAACCAGGACTTCTTGGGCATTCCAGGTACAGAACCATATTGGGATCAACCCCATTAGCTTGAGGGACAATTGAGATCCTGTATTCTTCAGTTGGTTCTGAAAATAAAGCCATTCTGGCCATGAGGATTTATCTTTGGTTTGGAGGATGGAAAAGCTACTTTTGAAAAAAGTCAGGCTGTTTTTAAAACTAGAGGCAGAACTTTCCTGAGGCCCTCAGAACACGGTGGCTTTCATTTTGACCATGTCAGGGCCTCTTTCCTGTGTCCCCCTCATTGAGGGTTGAGAATAGTTGTTTTGGTGGGCCAGGCTCAGTGGCTCAGCCTGTAATTCCAGCACTTTGGGAGGCCAAGACGAGTGAATTGCCTCAACCTGCAGGTTCGAGACCAGTCTAGGCAACTTGGCAAGACCTCATCTCTACAATAAATAGAAAATTAACCAGGCATAGTAGCGCATGCCTGTAGTTCTGGCAGCTTGAAAGGCTGAGACGGAAGGATTGCCAGAGCTCAGCAGGTTGGCGCTGGGGTGGCTTTGAGTGTGCCGCTGCACTCCAGCCTGAGTGACAGGGTGAGACTCGAGCTCTAAATAAAGTCAATGAATAAAACAATTCTAAAGAGCAAGAATGGAAGACCTAATAATTACACAATTGACTAACAGAAAAAATAAGTGGAGATTTTACAGCTCTTGGAATCTCGAATCCCTGTGTGGATCCCAAGAGATGAAAAAATCATCATTAGATTCAGTTCAGCATATATTTATTTAGCCCAGAATATAAATATTAAAGTCAAGCATAAACTGGTTCATTGTTGGCATCCCAAGCCTTACATAATATTACCAATTAAAAAATTATGAATATACATTATTCTATTACCTCTACATAAAGGAAGAAAACCCAAAAAAGTCGCATCTTTAGTGAGTGAACTTGAAAAAAGAATCTGTCCCATCAATAGGGTATATATTCCTGAAAGACAGACAAAGATATGCGGACATCTCCTAAGATCCCCAAGTCTGCCTTCATCTGGATTTATTGCTGGAATTTATACATCTTGTGTGGCATAAAAACCTCCAGCTGAAAATAAAGGCTAAAGTGGTGTCAGATTTGGAGGTTTCCCAAGTACCAAGTACAAGCAAAGTACACATTTTCTTTGTCAGAATATATTCTAAATTCAGGCCTCGCTAAGATAACTTCCAAGTATAATGTCAGAAGAAACTGTGGAGATCCCAACCAAAATTATCTTTTAAAAATATAGACTTGGACACAAGTTGAAGACAGAGACTTCAAGTTCTAAAATAATCTGATTGGTAATATAAAACATTTATGTTTATTACGTTTCAAGACATTAAAAGAGGTTATTAAAATATTATAAAGGAATAAGGGGTTATAGAAAGTGATCTAGCAGGCGATGTAAAAGCAAACCAAGAAATATCTAGAAATTTAAATTAAAATGATACATGAAGTCAACCTTAAGGTACGAGTTATAGTATTAGACATAAATGAAAAGCAGAAACTATAAAATAGATCTGAAGAAACAACACAGAATAAGCACAAAGTGTTGGGAAATATACAAGAGAGATGAGGACGCCCGTAGAGTGGCCTGGAACTGCTGAATATGTGAGGAAGCAGAGATGCTCGGGAGGAGGGTGGGGTGGATGTAGGTGAACGCCCAAGAGACAGTGGTTGACAAATTTACACTGTTGAGGAGACATCAGTCCTTAGAGGGTCAGGAAGCCAGCAGGTTTCAAGAGGGAGAAATTTTTTTAAAAATCTGCATTTCTTTTTTTATGCTGTGCTCATCTGGTTTTGTTATCGAGGTTATGCTGGCCTCTTACAAAGAGTTTGGCAGTGTTTCCTCTTTTCTCTTTTCCTTGGAAGAGTTTGTGCAACATTGGTGTTCTGTCTTCCTTATGGGAAGTCTTTGGGTAATATAAATTTATAAGCTTGTATTACCTATTAGAATTAGGTCTAGAATACTTTAGCCTCGCATTCAAGGTACATTGTATGCTAGCCCTAATCTAAACTCTCACCATTCCCACATAAATATAATTTAGGCCATTGCCCATCCTGTGTTGATGCTGCAAATTAGTATATTGGCTTTGCCACTCTGCTAGGCCGTATGTATTCTAATATCAAACATCATATTTTCTTTCATCTTCATTCTCTATATGTATTGTTACAGTTGTGCATATGAATCAACTGGAAGAAACTACAAACAAGTGATTTTTCAATGACTGAGCAAATGAATTAATGGATGCATTCTAGAACATGTAGGTTAAGATGACAAAATAACCTGTAATGTACTAATTGAGTCAATCACGTGGTTCTGAAATGTCAAAAGCATTTACAAATTGTTTCAGGTCCATTGAACTCATTAAAATCATTTTTGAAATTTAGATTTATTACTTACATAACAAGTAATGTGAATGATGCCAAATAACTTATTTTACTTTGGATTGAAGAAGTTAAATTTTCTTTGATCATTGACTTTATCATGACACTTTGCAAACATAGTGACAATTTCTGATAATTCTAGACATAGTACACAAAGTTCTATAATTGTTTATTTGTGATAAAATAAATGTGTTATGAATACTTTTATTTATATAAGTTTATATTTATATTTCCTATTTGCTTCTTATTCTTTGGATTTATAAATCAGGAGTTGATGCCACTGCTGATGTTTTAGTTTTTCAATTTTTAAATTCTAATCTTAATTTTTTATTTCCTTAAATTTAGATAAATGATCTATTTTTTAAAGATATTTAGCCAAACTATGTGTAAGCCTTTTTTTCTGTTGATAACTGTTTGTTAACAAATACATACTAGTTTCTAATTTTTCCATTTCCCACAGACTTCAACAGAAAGTCTATTTCTTTGCAGTTTCTGAAAACTAATTTCCACATAAATATTTATACAATTAACTGGCTTTGATCCCTGCATGCATAGCCTCATTTATCACACTCGATTGAATTGCTGGTTCAGATCCCACACAACTGGCTTACCATGACCTGATCATGGAGCATGAACCCCAATTAGTCTGTTAGGGAAAGGTCCATTGAAGAGCTGAGCCCATCCTACGCAAAGCTCATCAATACAAGACAGACACACATATTTGCAACGTGTGACATTACATAAGAAGGATTGGCTGTTATTCCTAGAAACTAGCAAATGAACAAAGAAAATACAACAGCATTCTGAACTTCCATTTTTTTTGTGTATGTGATTTGCCCCCCAGTTGAAAAACTATATAAGAGCATTAGGGTGGGTTCAGATTAAAACTTTAGTAAGAATTATTCATTCATGATAGTACTATTTTTTCCCAGGGGAAATCTGTATATTCTTACTGATTTCCTACCTTTCTTTAAATTGGAAAATATCCTACTTATGTTCATTACTAAATATATTGCTACATGTTTTAAAGTTAAGGATCAATCTTTGCTTGAAATGTATGTCTCTGAAGTTAAAAAGGCCACTGCCCTTTGTCTTGGATGAAAAGACAAGACATCTTTCCAAAAGATGTTTCCACAGCAGAGGACTACAAGGTGAAGGTGACTAGTACATAAACAAATTATAAGACAAAAGATACCTGAAAAGTACAGATAAATCCTGAAGTAGGTGATTTGTGAAATGGCACAGGCATCAAGGGTGGAAGCTGCAAGAATTAGCCAGTATTTTGAAATTCATACCTTAAGGAGAAAAGGGGCCAGTGTCACTGGAAAGGCTTCCAAACAAGTAATGAAATGCAATGGTCAGCAAAGCGTCTAGAATTTACCCCTCGTCCCATGTCGAGTGACTGACTTGCAAAATTCTCCCTTGCCTTAGGTTCTAACACTACTGAGTTAGCTCAGGAAAATGTTTTCTAATGGTACCCAGAATAGAGTTCATTTTAATAAAGACAGTTCTGGTTTAAAAAGAATATGAAAACCTTAAAATAGTGAATAGTTCTGCCATATTCATTACAAAAGTTTACACCATGTTTTAGTTAAAAATAATAGTTTATATGTGTTTGTGAATGTGGCGGTGCACACACAGCACACTTATAAAGGAAATTAAATACAAAATAAGTCACCCAAATAGAACTTCAAATGACACAAGTCATAATAGTAAAGACATTTTTGCATAATCTGTAAAGCATTTTCCTTGTTTTTATTTGCGCAAGTTTAATTATATAATTTTAATTATAAATTATATTTTATAGCTATATATTTTTTTAAACAGGAAAATTGAAAAATGAGTGAGCAGAACTCCATAAAGTTATCATTCATATTTACTATATGGCAGCATACTACCAACTTTGGTTCAGATCTCTCCAAACTTTAAAGAAATAAAATGTACATATACAGCCAAAATGATCTTATCTCCCCACCTGACTTTTCCCCAAGATTATTGCTATACTGAAATTCCTTTGTATTGCTTCATTTAAATTTTTACATTCTTCCATTATAGGCATTTTTCCACTGAAAACATATATATTTTTATGTGTTTTTCAAATTCGTATGAGTGTAATAATATTGGACTTTCATTTTGCAAACATCACACTTTAAAAATTTATCCGTGATACTTGGAGATATAATCTGCTCCATGTAGGACTCTTTCATTCATTCCTTTTAATTATTGTAAATTAGTTATCTGAATAATCCAAAATTAATGATACATTTTCTGTACATTCTTGTTTGTATTTAAGCCCTACCAAGTAAAATGTATATTTTTTAATATCGCCAACACATTTATTTTAATAAACTTCATTTGCAATGATGCATACATTCTCTCAAAATTAATTTTTGGCCCATGTGTGGTGAGTTCTCTGTGTTAAGGTTTTGAAGATTGATGGGGAAGGACAGTGACAGACTTCAGTGGCCCTCAGCATCCACGAGTAGTACCTGTCTGCACTCAGCTTCACTGGCAGGCATGGAACTGCCAGCTGTGCAGAAGTCTCTGAGAAGCCTGCTGAGGTGCCAGCTTTCGTCATCACTTACCTGACCAGCAAGGCCACCAGGACAACTGCCCACTCTGTGGGACCACGGACCTGGCCGAACATCTCCCTGTGACGACAGGTCCTTCAACACAGCTTTGGGGTCTTCTCACTGCTCAGGGTCCCCTGACAAAAGGCCCCTGCTGTCTAAGGGGGTGAAGGGGGGCGGGAGGAGGGAAGGGCTCAGTAGGGAAGAGAAGCTTCGGGGTTCCCCTTTGCCAAACTGTTAGGGGTCTTAGGCAGAGGCTACTGAGGGAGGCCTGGGCCAGAGGCCCTGGATCACAGGCCTGTGAGCAGAGATGGGGCTGAGATCAAACACCATAAGCTCATGGCTGACCAAGGGCCTGCATTCCTGATTGCAGCTCCCTGAGACCCGAGGGCACTGTCAGGGCATGGAGTCTGGGGCAGGAGCCACTGCCTGGTGATTCTGGCCAGGGACAGCCTTTGTAATCACCTATGCCCAGACCTGGAGAAAATCATCCATAGGACCTCAGCTTGGAGCCAGACCCCCACTTCTCAAGAATTCTGAACGCTAAAGGAACATTTTATTTTTGAATTTTCGGAATTGTCTTAGATTTTTAGAAAGTCCAGTGTATTGAAATCCTTCTATTATGGATTTTATTCAACACCCAAATTAAACAAATAAGCACAAGAGTTTTCAAATAACTTTTATTAGTTTGACATCATACTTCAAGCATTAAGATGTAATTTACTTATTTCTCATGGAAAATCCAGACTCGTCATCCTGTTTAGGTGATTTTACTTGGGTGAATTAATTTTAAAAAGCAGAGAGCTTTGGCAATCCATTCTGAAGGATACTTATAGGGTGCTGGCTCTTGCAACGGGGGTGTCCAACTCTATGGAAAAGTCATCTAGTGATCGGTCCTCCCTATACCATGTGAAGCCTGTAGATACATCGTTTTCGGAAATAAAACACCGAGTATGTTTGAAAGTACTTTTCATGTGTAGGTGTGAGATAAAATGTCTCTGCCTTTTTTTCCTCTAAATTCCAAACTTTTAAAAAGTTCTTTCAGGCCCTTCCAATGAAGAAAGAACCAAAAATCCCACCTCGTTTTTCAGTCCCTGGACTTTCCCATGTATCCATTCTCATCCTGCCAAGAGGGCACGTGCCAAGTGTCTGGGAACAGTAACATCAGGAGGGAAGGGAAGAGGGCAGCATCAACACTTTAGATGATCTTCCCAACAAGAAGTGCTTTGAGCTGAACAAACCTAGGGCCCTGGGGACAGAGGTCTGGCGACAGTGTCACAGTTCATAGCATTTTATTTGTAGAACTGACAAAAATCTGTCTTTCTGGAAATTGTAATATTCAAATCTGAACATGAGTTTGCAGCCATAGCAAACTTAAATTAATAACTTGAAGAGTATTTTGGGGAACTAGAATAAGAATTCTAACCTTAAGTACACAAAAGTTACTTTTTTTGTTAGATGAAAAATATTTAATGGGTAAGAATTATCTGCGTCTTAGAAAACAGCTCTGTCTAAAAATATTTATAGTCAGAAGATAATGTGAAGACAGCTAAGTCCTATGATGCCAGCTACCAACATGCAAATGTGAATTAAATGTCAAAACATATTTTTGGATTAAATTATAAAATGCACAAGAGTATTTTCTGAAAGACCTGATCTCATATGTTTGTAAGAAGAAAAAAAAGAGCTGGACTGAATTTGAAAATAATTTATTGAACAATTACCTTAGATTCCAACCTCAGTGCTCTAGCTTTGTTATACATTCTGTTGTGTTCTGAATTCATCCCTCTGATTAGCGAGTGAGGGCACAGATACGGAGTGTGAAGCGGTCATGTTGATGGGAAAGACACATCTCAATGGCGGAAACCTGGCCATAAGCTACTTTTGTAACTGATCATCTTGTGTACTCATACCTGAACTTGTAGGGTGCTGACTCTAACAGGGATACATAGGCATTTTGTGACAGGGTACTATTTGGTTGAGTTTGAAATGCCTCTTGATGACTTTCATTCCTGTCTAGATGTCTGTTAACAGAGGGCTATGGAAATGCTACCCAGAATTTAAATTAAAATGATCAGCTCTGGATTGACTATGGGGTCATTAAAAAATCAGGACACAGAAGAGTGACCAGCTGGTGTTAGTGTCAACAGTTTCAGCTGAAAGCTATAGAAGTTTTGTTTCCCATTCATTTTTTTCATCCGCTATTTTTTATGAATCTCGTTTTTAAAATTAAGGTTCTTAGATATGCTAATATTAAAATCATTTTAGAGCCCTAATACTAACTATAGCATGCTTACTTACAAAAGCATGAAAGCACAGAGTGGCTTAACAATTTCTCTCAATTTGACACACTAGAATTCCTTGCTATCAAATAGCAATGTGATGGTTTTAGAAGGATAGCTTTTTATGGAAGAGACCTGGGAGTTTTTGTGAGACCTGATGGCTCACAACACGCCTCCATATCATGCTCTTCTTGACTTCTGTCTAAGCCAGCTCAAGTTGCTGTAACAAACTACCACAGAGTGGGTGGCTTAAACAAGGGTTTCTTACTCACTGTTCTGGAAACTGGCTGTCCAAGGCCAAGATGCTGCCTGCTGGGTTACTAGCAAGGGCTGGCTTCCTGGCTTGCAAGGGACAGCCCTCTTGGTGTGTCCTCACATGGTAGAGTGATAAAGACACACACACGCACACACGCATGGGGGTTGGAAGAAAGGAGCAGGGAGAAAGTAGGAGGGAGGTGGCGCAAGGAGTGGGGAGAGGGAAAGAGATGGGGAAGGAGGAAAAGAGGGAGGGAAGGGGGGGTTATATCTGTGGTCTTTTTTCTCTTCTTCTAAGGACACCAGCCCTGTCAGATTAGAGCCCCACATTTATGGCCTCACTTACCTTGTAAAGGTCCCACCTCTAGATGCAGTAACACTGGGGATTAAGACTGGGGGACATAATTTAGTCCGTAACAACTTTCTACATAGGACACATATTTTAATCCTCATTTTCCAGATGCAGAAACTCAATTTTAGAAAGATTTAGATAACTGGCCCAAATTTACACAAAAAGGAACATGTTAGCAGATTGTATAGAGCAAATATTTAACTAAATATTATTCTGTCTTAACTAGAATAATAGATAGTAGGCTCTTCAAGTTCTACTAAACAATTATCACCATGTTTTAGATGTAATTTTTTCTAATCTATCTTGCATAGAATGCTAGTCCAGATATTTGCTATGTAATAGTTCAACTTCCTTCAAGTGACCAGTTTATTGCTGGTTCCCTTGAAATATCAATATTTCAGGATTTCTTCTTGAAATCTACAAATGAATAAAGTGACGGCTTGAAAATGCCATTTGGCAAAGTCTGTCAAGACAAAACCCAATTTGTTTCTTCTCAAAATACATTTTCTATGATACATATTTTCCTGCTCTCTTGAGGTTCAAATGCTGATATTAATAGCTGAAATCAAAAGACTTTATTGAGTGTTTGCAGAAATTCCAATAGAGTGATCCCCAGTTAATATGATAGTAAGTAATTCAACTTTCTAATCTTCTGTTGCTCAGAAAAGTTCTCTTAGAAGTCACACAAAGGTAGATTCCCCCTCCTACTTCCTCAATGTGCCTAGAACATTGTAGGAAATTAGTGTTGATGGAGTGAATAACTGAACTCCTACCTCCCACTTTTGTGCTAGTTCACACTCATTGGGAGACACATACTGACCTGAAAATTAAAATCTCTGTGTTTTGGGAGGACAACAGTATGATTCTTACATGTGGGAGTCTCTCTCCCTCTCCCTTCTCAATAGAGGAAACTCTTGGAAACCCTCTGTCCCCACATGGAATTTTTTTTAGCTTTATTGAGGTATGATTGACAAATAAAAGTTGTATCTTAAGGTGTACTGTGTATATTTTGGTATACATATACCCTGTGAAATAATCACCACAATCAAACCAATTAACACACATCACCTCACATAGTTACTTTTGTGTGTGCATTTGTGTGCATGTGTGTGGGTATGTGTGTGGTGAGAACACAAAAAGTCTATTCTCTTAACAAATTTCAAGTAAACAATACAGCATTATCAACTGTAGTTACCAGGCTGCACACGAGAACCCTAGAACTTATTAATCCTACAGCTAAAATGTTGTAGCCTTTAACTCTGCCCCTCCTGCCCAGCTCCCGGTAATCACCCTTTTCTCTCTGCTTCTACAAGTTCAGCATTTTTAGACGCAGCATGTAGGTGAGATCGTGTAGCACTTGTTCTTATGTGTCTGGCATCATGTCCTCAGGGTGCATCCATGTTGTCACAAATGGCAGTGTCTAGGATTCTATTGTGTGTATGGAATTTTCTTCATCTGCTGATGGACACTTGAGTGTTGTCAATAATGCTTCGATGAACGTGGTTTAAATTATGCCTGTTCCTCTGTTTTCTGAACAGTGCAGATGGGAAGTATTCCTAGCATTCTGTAAACACTGAGAACATGGTTGAGATAGGAACCCACGGCATGACTTTCACAGGAGTGAATTTGACTTTGCTATGGACCAGTCTCTTTCATTTGGAATGCAGACTAGTATGAGGAAAAAGTAAAAATGATCACTCTGAAACTAAAGTCCCTAAAATACAGTTCTTTTTTTGTATATAACAGTATTTCATCAGTTAAAATGTTACATGCTTTAAAAAGATCAAACTTGCAAAACTTCCAGTTAAAATGTTATTTAATGTCCCATATACACACTTCAAAGTAGGTGTATTTGCTCTAACTGTTGGTTTCTTTGCTTTGAGTTAATGTAGCAACTATCCCTAAGCATGGATTACAAGTGGATTTTACAGGTTGTGGAAAGGCTTCTCATCAGCCCTCCTGCTGCTGCATCCGTTTTGCTGGCTGGGCAGCCCCAAGGGAGGGGAGCCGGCGGCACCCTGTCAGCGCTTGCCCATCACTGGGCCCAATCCCCTGTCCTCACTTTGCACACATAGACTCTTTGGGGACCATTCAGTCTGAAAGTGCTTGCGTTTTCACTTAATCCAAGAATGTCCATCATTTTTGTTTTTACTGTGGCGTCGTCTGGAGATCAAGCACCTTTGCTCCACTGCACATGTAGCCAAGAATTCTTCTGTCTGCCCTCTCAGCCCTGGCGTTAGACACTCATACCTCCTCACAGGGCAACAGGCCCTTTAGTCAGGTTAGACCACAGCAAAATCTATGGCCATGGCTTCATATGCAAGAGATTTGGAGGTGATAACCATTTCAATAGCCAGTTAGGACATATTGTGCTTTTAGCTTTTTATCACAACTTACATTTAAATATACAAGGCACCCATGGTCAGAGGACATGACAAAACTGATCATCCATTAATTAACACTGGCTACTTAAAGACTGTCCTAAACATGATTGACCTCAGAGAGACATGCAACGATGAGGGAGTCTGTTCCAGGACTAGTGGAAAGAGACAGATTTTAAAATGGAGCTGAGTGTTCCTGGAAGCAGCACTTTCATCACCTTGGAAAAGGTGGGCCCTTTGCCTTCCTCATTCCTCACAGGCAAACTGGGGTGACTGACGTCTGTTCAAGGATTCTGCATGGATTTCAGTATTGCATAGGACAGAGCCTAATTGTTTCCGTATGTGAAATACCACAGATTGAAGAGTTGAAATAGTGTCATTACTGTCTAGTTTAGGCAAAGTTGCTTTGGAAATACAACTTAAAATTTTTTGAATTTAAATTAAGAAGTTATTTTGCATTCACTTTCTGATAGTACATTTTAAACTAAACAGTTTGTTTTCTAAAATTTTTTAAAGCACAGAAATGTTACACTTCGCAGACAGCCTGTTGGTGGCTTGGGCCTGAGTATAAAGGTATGAAATGTTTTTCTCTGATTCCTGCTTTTCATTTTCAGAGACCTTTTCTAGCACAAATCATGATAAATGTGTTTCTTCTTTTATGGCTGTGTCTTTCAGGGAGGTTCTGAGCACAACGTCCCTGTCGTCATATCGAAAATATTCAAAGACCAAGCAGGTAAAACAAAGTGACCTGTGTATGCACTGCAACCATTTGTAAGATCACAGATTATTATAAAATGATACAAATTAGTAGATATTTATGTTGCTTGATTACTTACAGTTCCATTTTGTTTGTGTAACTGCATCTTCTTTCAAAGGATACTTTTTCATCCCTGATCTGATATTGCTCTTTTTCTGCTGATCCTTCAAGCCCTTAAGAGAGATACTAATTCTCTGTTAGATGTATCAAGTTATCAACTAAAGATATTAATGATTCAGTGTTTTGAGCACTGGGTATCTTAAGTTATGCTAAAAAAATTGAGAAGAATTAAATATAGGTGAAGAAATCAACAGTGTTCTTTGAAATATCTGATTTACAAACCTCTGAGTATAATAGGAAAACAACCCTATTGCAGAATTACATCGCACCAATCAGGAAAGGCTACGGAAAGTAGGCTGAAATGCTGTCCTTCAGTACTTGGTAGCTGGCATTGCTTTATTAATTGTCACCTCAATCAGTCAAGTGAAACAATGGCTATGAGATAAAAATCAGAAAACAACTAATATGCATGCAGAGGTTTCTATGTGTAAAGTTGGAAAGTGATGGTGGGATTTCTGCTACATATTACAGTGGGCAGATTTTTTTTCATAAAAGTAGATCTTTTGATATTATAAAATCCCTTTGCTAAATGGTGTGTTCCTGTCTAACTGGATCTGCATCCTGGTGACCTGCCTTCTCCCCAACTAGGTATGCAGAACTCAGGCAACATTTCCTATGTTATCCAGATCAAGGGAAGGCGCCTAAGCATGCACAC
Organism: Cephalopachus bancanus; assembly: GCA_027257055.1. Lineage (NCBI taxonomy): Eukaryota > Metazoa > Chordata > Mammalia > Primates > Tarsiidae > Cephalopachus > Cephalopachus bancanus. Next base: position 1,665,932 of record JAPVLO010000055.1, read on the forward strand.
TGGTGTGGGGAATGATTACCTTTTGTCTTTGGGGTCTGAATTGGAAAATTGGGAGTCTGGTGAGGTGGGGTTGGCCTAGCAACCTCATGGACCTCATGCTGAAAAGCAGAGTCAAGTGCGACCCCAGCAAGCCATTGGCTGTGTTTTTGGAGGACGGGGTTTCTCTCCACACTCTGCCAGAAACATGCACCTCTTTGGGTGAAGAGTTCATATTCTTTCTCATAACGTTCTTAATCATTTCACCTGATTTGATGCAAATTTAACCCATAAGCCCAGGGTGTAGAGTGCACTGAGGAGGCAGGTGGTCCCGGGCTGAAGACATCTTGACCATCAGCCCTCTGAATGCCTTAAGGACAGAGGGTGGTCAGTAGTGTGTGCCCCAGAACCACTCACTGTGACAGGCATTCCAGGAGATGATGTTTTGGTGCAAAGACTTTCTAAATGGACTGTGAATTCCCCACGACAGCTCTGAATACATTCAGAGGGACGAGAGACTTTCACAAAATAATTCAACATGAAACCTGCATCTGCATAAAGAGTCATTTTCACCAAAAGGACATTTGGGAGTCAGCTCAACATTGCTTTTTTTTCTTTTGGAGCAAGGTTACAAAGCCTGCCTTCAATAGCAGAGATGATGTTACTCAGAAATTGAGGGCCAGTGGGCCCATAAGCAAAGCTGTAGTCTCGGCCGCAGAGGCAGAAGGGACTCCAGAAGAAAACTTTACTGTCTGTAGGTTAAGATGGAATACAAGAGTGTAGGACTCACAGTCTAGTTTTCCTTGGTAACACCAAAGAGCTTTAATTTTATAAGAAAAAAAACATTTTAGTTATAACCATAGATAGCAGCAAAAGTGAAAAACTATGTGGTCTCTAAATCAAAGGATAATTCTTTTTGAGATTTTTAGAGCATTTCAAAACAAACATTATAACTAAATTTGACTAAAGTATTTTGTTGTATATATCAAGTGTTATAATTGCAGAAATGACACACTTTGCAGATGCTAAGTGCTTCAGTGCATTTAAAGTGGAATTCTACAAGAGAGAAATAAATCAATCGGTTACTGCGTTAAGCATGTTTAACTACTGCTGCACCCCTGTAAACCATCTGACTGAGTGATTAATAATGGAATGAAGGATTGCTCAGATGCATGTCTGTTTCTGTATTCTTTGTGAATATTTTCAGTTCTTTTTCATTAGTGTATTATTTTTATTTGTGGATATGAATATAGGCCTCAGAAAATAAAGAGAGCAAGATCAATAAGTAAAATTCAGTAAAGGATTTTGATGGTCAATTCAGATAGAACATCGATTTTATTTGTAGAGGGATAAACAGGTCAAGGAGGCCACACACATTAGGACTTGAATGTGAAAATGAGGTTGCAGTCTGTGAACTGCCCCCCAGGTGAGCAACCCTATACCTAGGGTAGCCAAGACTGGGTGGACAGGGTCAGAAGAAATTTGGACCAAGTAGTCTGGAGAATCATGTTAATACAACTCTCTTCTGACATTGAGATTTCTTCTCTCTAGTGGCCTAGAGGCTTCACACGTAACACCAGTCCAGTATGTCTCAACATGAAGTCCTCATCTTCCTCCCAAGCCTTTTCCCATGTTGTCATCCCTACGTGTCACAGATATCTAAACCAGAACCTTGCCTGCCCAATACTAATGATCACCTCATCCTGTCACCTTGCCTGTCTCCATCATCCCTATTCCTGCTGGGTCAAGGCCCACGAACTCAGCATACATTCTGAAGAATTGCTAGCAGTTCTCTTTGCTCCTTCCCTCCCCCCTGCTGTGATCCCCGTCATAAGCTGATGTCAGAGTTAGAGTGTTTCAAAGTCATGTTGCTTTACTTTGTCGTTGCATGCATATTATGAAGCAAAAACTCTTTGCAAAGTCTTGCCTAAAATGCCTCAATGAAATGCGAGCTTTTAGAGATCAGAGGCTTTATCTTTAGTGTAAGGCACAGAAGCAGCATTTTATAGGCAAGAAGAGGACCTAGTTGGCCTTGAGTCTCTTGTGTGGAACTGACACAGAAGTCTGGCATCAGGATAAAGTGGGTACAAGAGATACTGTGGGACTTACAATGAGAGAGGCCATAGAGAACTGGAGCACTGAAGAGGGACTTAGTAGAGGGACTAGAGCCCATAAAGACCCAGAGTGCTAGAGAATGGGGACTTGAAACCATCAAATACACAGTCATTACCTAGACATGAAACAGTCAGGCATGCATTTATCATGAAGTTGTGAAAATATGAAACATACAACCACTACCAAGGCATGGGTGCATCAAGTATATACCTTTACCCAGACATGAAAGCAAGGACGACATGCCAGTTACCCAGGCAAGAATCAGCAAATGGATAACCTTTCTCCAGCCACAAAATCGGGGAGTATGCACTCAATGACCCTGTGGAGCATGGGGTAATCAAACAGGTTATGATTCAAACAGAAAAAAAAACTGGAATAATTCATTGGAATGAGGACTAGGTACTGATCCTGAGAAACTGCCTGCATGCTTCCTTGGTTTGCAGTACTCTTCTTGATTTGAGTAGGTGCGTCATTATCCCCAGAGGGTGACAGACCTGGACAGGCAGGAATGGCTGAGGTTTCACCTGACTTGAATTTGGGAATGGATACAGAACATAAAATTACACATTTACTTATTTATCCATGAATTTACCCAACCATGTTCAACAGACGACTCATATGGATAAATACTTCTCTGGGCAGTAAGCAGAAACAAGGCAGGACTCTTACCTTTATAGAGAGTGAATGCAATCATAAGAAGCAGGCAGTAATTACATATGTAATATGCCTTCAGACAATGACAACCTCTATGAAGTAAATTAAACCATGTTAGGGAATAGAGCGTGGTAGAGTATGTTATCTTTGGTAATGGAGTTAATGATTTTATTCTATGAGTAGGAATCATTTGAAATCTTTTCAAAATTAGAGTGATGAGGATAGTTTTTTATTTCAAAATCATCCTGGCTGCTGTAAGGAAAATGCATTTTAGGAAACAGGGAAAGTGTTAGAAAGGCAATATGGTATGCAGAATGGGTGACCATGCCTGTGCTTCCATGATTTGGGTGAACTGGAGATAAGTGGGCAGATCCTGGATGTCCTTTCACGGCCACTGAAGTGTGTCGCTGAGGGGTGAGCTGTGCTGCTGAGGGGAAGGAAGGACTCATGCATGGTGGGGGTTCTTTTCTAGCTCCACAGCAGGGAATGATGGTGCATTTAATGAAATGACCCAGACAGACATTGGGGTAAATGCTGGAAGCAGAGAACAAAGGGTGGGGGATTCATGCTTTATTTCCAGTGCCTATTTGCTGGAGAGCGGATTGTACCTCTATGAGGGATGGAGAAAGAGATCACTTTTGGATAATTTTGCTTTTTCTTTTTTTTTAACTTTTTGAAAATTTTTATTTAAAAAAACACAGAAACTGGAGAATTTTTCAAAAGAGGTGTTTAAATTAGACAAATGGCACTGAAGTGGCTCCCTAGGGTCCTGAGGCGTGAATGCAGAAGGGACAATGCTGATGACTAAGGTGACCAAAGGAGTGAGAACAGTCAGAGGCTGAAAGCTTGCCTGGATGTATGAGTTCCTGAAGGCTGGGTCAGCTCGTTAGCACCTTTAGTTCTTCAGGAAGTGGTTTTCAAAATCTTGTGAGCACCATGTGAATTACCATGGGAGCTTTCTAAGCATGACAAATTCAGAGACTCTGACAGCACTGTCAGGTGCAGCCCAGAGTGGAGAATTTCAAACCTGGACCTCCCTTCACCCACTGTGAAAACCTGCATAGCTCACACCATCATTGAGGACTATACCCAGAGGAATAGTCACTCTATGAAAAAGTTACCTGCACATGCGTGTTTATTGCAGCATTATTCACAATAGCAAAAATATGGAGTCAACCATGCTGCCCATCGAAAGAGGCCTGGATTTTAAAAAAATGGTACATATGCATGATGGAATATTATGCAGCCATGACGAAGAACAAAATTATGAGCTTCACAGCAAGTTGGATGGACTTAGAGTCTATAATACTGAATGCTCTATCACAGAAACAAAGAACTGAGTACCACATGTTCTCCCTCATAAACAGACCTTGAACAATTATCAAAAACTCTAAGAAAGGGATTGGCAGAAGTGGGAAACTGCCAGGGGAGGGGAACAAACAAAAAAATCGTTGTTCAGGGCAAGATTGGGTGAATAGGAAGTGTGGGATATGGGGGTCATGTGGTTCTTGGTCAAAAACTGCCGAATGCTCAGTGTGGTGTGGGCAGATGTGCTCATAAATCACCCATAATGAAATGGGCAAATGCATTGAAAGAATCTCTGAAAAAACTTCAATGAATCTGAACGCAGCCTCTCACAACACTAGCTGGTGCACTGACACTGATGGGTTACCTAATGGGGAAGCCTGCACTACAAGGGTTCTGCCCTCCAAAAGATAATTCCAGGTTTTTGGGGTCCCCCCTCCTATGTCTGCAGATTCTTTAGTATCTAGTGAGACTTTTATATTTCTAGGGAGTTCTACAGTTATTTTTACTTTGCCTAGTGGAAAATTTATTAATATCACACATTTAAAAAGCAGAATCTTGAAAATAATTTTTCTTGGGCATTAAGCATTGATTACAAATTTTAATTTCTTCAATTTTTAACCATTTTAAATTATGATTATGCATTTCTGTAATGGACTCGTTTGATCATTTTAAGTTTCCATTAGACAAATCATCCATAAACACTATGTTCATAGGCATCCATTTGTTCATTCATTTATTCAGTTGACAAATATTTACAGAGCCCTGTGAGCCAAGCATTATTCTTTGTGCTGAGAGTGGAGTCGTGAAAAAGCCTGATTACTTGCTTTCCTAGAATCTAGGTTATAGTGGGAGAAGATAGACAGTAAACAAAGACACAAAGTTACAGTATGTCAGATGTGGATAGTGCTACAGAGACAAATGGAGTTAAAGTTTTGCTACTACTGTCTGTGCTTCAGACATGAATCATATGACCTTTAATTGCCCTATGAGGTAATGATTGTAATTATCATTCTCATTTTACAGATGAGAACACTGAGGCAAAAATGTTTTTAGACAGGTTGTACAAGGATTCACACGAGCAAATGACAAAACCAGGGCAAAACCCACACAACTTGTCCTGTCTCCAGAGTCCTCATGCTACATGACACCCTTTAAAATATTTGAATAGGCTGGGCTTGGTGGCTCAGCTCGTAATCCCAGCATTTTGGGAGGCCGAGGTGAGTGGATTGCCTGAGCCTGCGGGTTCGAGACCCGCCTGGGCAACTTGGTGAGACCTTGTCTCTACAATAAATCAAAAAGTAGCCGGGCGTGGTAGTGCGTGCCTGTAGTTCCAGCTACTCGGAAGGCTGAGGCAGAAGGATCGCTGGAGCCCAGCAGGTTGAGGCTGCGATGTCCAGGAGTGGCCAATGCACTCCAGTCTAGGCGACAGAGTGAGACTCCAGTCAAATAATAACTTTTCAACATGGTGTTAGGTTCGGAGGGAAGCAGCACCCACCTACCCGCATCTACCCTTCCACCCACCTACCCCCCCACCCATCTGCCCAAAGCCCACATCCGCATATCTCGTTTGAAATCTTCTGAAACTTGCCGCAAACTGCCGATAAGGGCCAGACAGGGACTTTCCAGCCCAGGCCGGATGTGCCTGCCAACATCCTACTAGCAGCCCCAGCAACAGTCACACGAAACCAAAAGATAACTGGACGCTTTGTCTCCCCACCTCGCTGCTGCCCCCAATACCCTCCCTAATACAGCACCCTTAAAAACCCAAGCCGCCCCTCCTTGGGCGCAACTCCCTTGGCCCATCTTCGTGGACCACGGGACCTCGCCCGGGAGTTCCTCCCCCAAAAAACGCTTGGTTTATACCAGCCCCTTGTCCTGTGCCTCTTTCGGTTTCTCCAAACGTTACACATAGTGGTAGTAAAATTTTTCAACCAAAAAGAAAAAAGTAGTATCTCTTCAGACCAGCAAGGTTACAAGGCCTGGGTTATCAATGCATGGACCATTTGATTATTAATATGGGGCTTGATTGGTTTCCCCCAATTAGTTAAAAAATAAACCCTTTATATCAAGCATTTTTTTTTTGAGTTGGAGTCTCACTCTGTCGCCCAGACTGGAGTGCAGTGGCACACTCACGGCCACCCCAGCGATGACCTGCTGGGCTCCGGCGATGCTTCCGCCTCAGCCTTCCAAGTAGCCGGAACTACAGGTGCGTGCTACTGCGCCCGGCTAATTTTTGATTTACTGTAGAGATGAGGTCTCGCCAAGTTGCCTGGGCTGGTCTCAAACCCGCAGGCTCAGGCAATCTTCCTCAGCCTCAGCCTCCCTAAGTGCTGAGATTACAGGCTGAGCCACCCAGCCCAGCCCATATCACTCATTTTTTATGGTTGAACTTCCTTTGCCAAGTCCATGGACTTTTGATGTGCACAAATTCACCCAAGTTTTGGGTTTCCACATGTATGTACCCCAGGGAAAGAAAAATGAAGAAAGGGAAGAGTCAGTTGCTAGGCCAGTGTGATCACCGTCATTTCATCACCATCAGCATTCACAGCCTGGATGTATCAGCATTATGAAAGCCTGTGGGCTCAATTCCAAAAAGAAATGGGTTCAGCTGTGAAATAGTCTCCATTCAGACTTATTGTCACTCAGGACGAGATTGGGTAAACAGGGAGGGTGGAGCACAGGAGTCATGCCATTTTTGGTGAAAAACTGCTGAACACTCGGGGCAGTGTGGGCAGGTGCGTTGTCATGGTGACAGAACGAGTCACCTGTTTGCCACACTCTGTAAACTATGATGCAAACTTTTCTTTTGAGCTTTTAGATTTTAAAAAAAAGTTTTGAGCTTCCGGACAAAAACTTTGGTTGACTGTTTGATCCGGAATAACAACAAGTTCTGAGTGTACTACAAGGGCCCCTCCCTCCAAAAGACAGTTCTGATTTTTTGGAGGGGTCCCTTCTCATATATATGCATATACACACACACACACACACACACACACACACACACACACACACACACACACGTGTGTGTGTCTGTCCCAAATATATTTTTTTCTTAAATGACACCAAGTATATAATCATCAAATGAAACAATACACTTCAGAAATTGACTGAAGAGTATGCAAGTGGTTTTTCACTTTATGATGGCTCAATTTAAGACTTTTTTAAATTTACGGTGGTGGGAAAGAGATATGCATTCAGTAGAAATCATACTTCAAATCTTGAATGTTGACCTTTGCCCAGGGTGGAGCAGGCAGTAGCTTACTCCTTGGCAATGCCTGGTGGGGTAGCAAGCCGCAGCTCCCAGACAGCTTTGCCATCACAAGAGTCAACAACCAATACTCTGTACTTTCAACTTAGGATATTTTCAACTTTCAGTGAGTTCATTGGGACGTGACCCCATTGTAAGTTGAGGAGCTCTTGTGTATCTCTTAGTCATGGTGTGGAGTGCATTTGCTTTTGCCAATTAAACCCTCATGATAACATTCACTAAACTCTATGTAAGAGGCATCAGTAAGTTTGAGCAAGGAAGGTCAGAAGAGCCGGCCCTGGATTCTTAAAGAATAATTTTAAGAAAGTCATTTGTTTTGGCTTCAGCTTCATCATTATGGAATAAAATTGGGATCACCTCGACACTCTCTTTTGGCTCTGGAATTCTGCATTCCTCTTATGGTGACTGCCACTGTGATGCCACATGTTGAACAGGGAAGCTGGCCATGCTTACTGTGGGCCTGCTGGTCATCACAAAGGCTCACAGAAGCATGGGTGGATTCTGCTTAAAATAAAGTAATTGTGGCATCTGATAGTCTTGTTTTATTTTTCATGAAGATATTGTGTTCTCGTCTGAAGCCTGGTGTCAAGGTCTGGGGTCAGAGGAGGGGTCATTGCCCTGCCCAGGTTGTGCCAGGCTGATGGACAGGGGCCCTCTGCATATCTCTGTGAAGGTTCATGAATGCACAGAATTGTTGTGGAGAGTGCCTTGTTATATCCCTGAGTGGTTGACCAGACCGAAAAATGGAAGAGGGAGCAGTTAATTCTACCAACAAGTTGTTTAAGTGAGTGAAAAATTCTTTCTCATTCCTGCCAACACCTAAGAGTAGCCCCAGAAAAACTGTTTCACGAGGAGAAGTTGCTTAGAGCAGAAGAGGACACAATTTTGTTCTTCATCTGTGAACACAATGCACTTTTTTTGTATTGCTGTGTGATTGAACACAGCCAGTCTTCAGTCTGAGTACCATAGTTGCTCCTTATTCGTGGTTTCACGGTGCACAGCTTCAGTTACCTGTGGTCAGTAGTGGTCTGAAAATATTTAATAGAGTATTTCCAGAAACAAGCAATTCATAAATTTGAAATTTCGCACTGCTCTGAGTCTCACTCCATCTGGCCCCAGAAGTAAGTTATCCCTTTGTTTCAGGTAATCACAATGTAGATGCCACCGACTTATCTGTAAAGTCGACTGTCTTGGTGTCACAAAGCTTGTGTTCAAGTAAACCTTTTTTTTTACCTGTTAGGCTCCAAAGTGCAGGAGTAGTGATACTGACAATTGAGATATGCCAAAGAGAAGCCATAAAGACCTTCCTTTCAGTGAAAAGGTGACCCTGGTGTTCCTTGGCTAGGGTTTGGTTCTATCCATGGTTTCAGGCATCTACTGGGGGTCTTGGAATGTATCCCCCCCCAAATAAGGAAGGTTGTGGCATTTAACTCTGTATGAGGTAAAGCTTAGCCACTTAGGCATCTAAATTCTTCAATGTTTTGTCCTTCACATGTTCATTGACTGCTTCAGTGAAGTATGTGCACCCATCAAGGCAACCTGTCAGGAAACACGTGGGCAGGTTCATTCAGGGAGCCTGCCAGCCTAGTTCAGCAGCTGTGCCAGGCACCAAGAATTCCACTTGAGTATCTAAAACTGCCACTGATGATATGGTTTGACACCATTCTATAATGGTGACTACATGGATTTTATTAGTAACAGATTGTTTTCTATGAGCGTGGTTTTAATATTGAGAATGTGGATGTATTGTTTATATTCACATTCTTTGATCATAATTATCCTATATGGCTCTGATATCCCCTTGCTCAGAAATCACTAATGAGCCTCTATTGCTTACAAAAAAAACTGCAATTGCTCAGACTGGGGTTTTTTTGAATTACATTTTCTTTTCTGCACACCTTTCTGTTTCATTTTCAATTTGCTTCTCATTAATTTAACTTTACACTCTCTAAACTGTCTCAATCTTTTTTCAAGATGTTCATTCCATCCATCGTGATCTTAAAGAAGCCTCTACCTGGGTCTTCCTGACCAGTTTTGACCTGGAATTCAGTGCTTGGAAAAGTTTTGTCATCGTAGGACTGCTGATCACCATCACATGGGGTCTCATTTACTTGGGTCGTCTGTGTCCTGAATCCCACACTTTTTCTTTCTTTCCTTTTCTTTCCTTTTCTTTTTCTTTCTTTCTTTCTTTCTTTCTTTCTTTCTTTCTTTCTTTCTTTTCTTTCTTTTTCTTTTTCTCTCTCTCTCCTCCCTCCCTCCCTCTTTCTCTCTCTCTCTCTCCTCCCTCCCTCCCTCTTTCTCTCTCTCTCTCTCCTCCCCTTTCTTTCTTTCTTTCTTTCTTTCTTTCTTTCTTTCTTTCTTTCTTTCTTTCTTTCTTTCTTTCTTGTTTACTCTCATGTTGGTAGAACATATGCTCTGCTAGCTTCCTAAAAGGGTGTGAAATACATATTTTTTAGATGTAAACTTAAGAAATATGTTTATCACAGGAAAAACATTAGCAAAATATTGATAGACCTTGGCCTTTCAGTTTTGAGAGTCATACTAATCTGTTACCCAAACTTTTATAAGACTAGTAAGTTAATTCAAGGAAATGCTACAAATTATTTGATTTACATATGAGCTTACAAATCAAGCTGGACTTTTGACCCTCAGTGTTATTAATACTATCCTGCTAATCCATAGTCATGCCGTTTTTTGCAGCCACATTTGTTTGTCTGCTTTCTGCTCTGAAGCTTGGAGCCTTGGTGTCTACCTTAAATCTTCTTCCTCACCTGGGAGTTCTGCTTTCTTCCTCATTTATTCACATCCTAGTTAGGATGCAAAATCTGGTCCCACCCAAGCCATGAAGCTTCTCACATGGCTCTATAATTAATAGATAGTTGGCATACACACTGGTTATTAAGGTATGTGGTATCTTGAGTTATATGTATATCTTCTTAATGACGTGTTATGCTTTTAGAAAGAAGAAGCAGTATTGCTAAGTACCAAAATCTCCCTTTGATTACTTATCAAAACAGCTTGTTATTAGTAGTCACCCAGTTCACACTTAATAAAAATAAGGAAGAATGAAAAGTTCTTCTATAATTGGATGAATTTTAAACATGGCATTTTTAATATGGAAAAATCTTAGAAGATAAAACCAAACTATATACAGTACATAAAGAATGAATGATGAGAAATATGTAAGGCAACAAACTTGAAAATTGGAAGTTATTATCTGACTAAGAAGTTTTTATATTGATATTTTATCCTACGAAAATAACTTTAATTTTCATTGGCTTTTCAGAAAAACTGGGTGGAATGGACCAAGCCTGTATGGTTATTTGCATTTCATAGGTCAGGAAATAAACAGAGTAATAATCAGGTGTCCAGTTTCACATGGCTAGCAAGGGCTAGGAAAGGGCTTTCAACTTACAGGCACTGGTTCTTATCTCAGAATCCAGTTCTCTCTACTACCGTATAGCATCTCATTATGTGTGAATAAAAGTAATTTGTGGCCACAGTTTGATTTAACTCAATTACATAATTGCAATGGTCACAAATAATTTAATACATAGATCTTAGTAAGAAATTGCTTTGCTTTCAGTAAGAATTTGGATATTTTGTTAAGAATGTAGATGGGCCCGGGCCCAGTAGCTAATTTTATGCCTGTATTCAGGAGAAAAATGGGACAATTAGAAAATACCCAGAAAACTGCAGCAAAAGTGAGAAGTAGTTTGTCCCATAAAGAAGGGCAGAAAGAATTAGAACCATTCAGTCTTTTTTATGTGGAGCATTTGCTGCTAAACACAAAATAAGTAGGTATTCCTGGCTGACTGCTAGGTTCTTATGGGAGGGTGCCTGGGTGCAGCTGGATATCCGGTTGGACATGGGGTTTACTCTGTTATTCATAAAGGTGTTTACACACTTACACAGAGTAACCATTCTATAATGGTTATATGATATATAAATTATGTGCGAGGAACCAGAAAGAAAATAGAACCCACATCCCCAAGCTCCAGGTCAGCCCCACAGCATAGGAGCCCATGGGAGGGTTTTGTCTGAAATCCTTTTACCTTCTTGCACTGTGGCCTTGACACCTGTACAAAAGAGAAAGACTAAACTACTCAAACCAGATTTACAGGGTCTCTTGAGCTTTGTATAATAGGATTACCACAGTGCAGATCCTTAAGCCTCCCACCCCTCATTTTATTTTTCTCTAGAACCTTTACCTGTTATTGTTGTCTTACTGCCATGAACATGTTGTCATTATACCAGATTTGTAATTGATTTCTTTCCATGTTCAATTTATTTTGTTTAATTCAATGTTAAGCCTTCCCCCCCGATCCTTGTATTTCTCTTCTGATTCCCCCCTTTCCACTTAAATATTAACGTATATATTCTTTTCTTTTTTTTTTTTTTTTGAGTTGGAGTCTCACTCGGTCGCCCAGACTGGAGTGCAGTGGCCGCTCCTGGCCACCGCAGCCCCGACCTGCTGGGCTCTGGCGATCCTTCCGCCTCAGTCTTCCGAGTAGCCGGAATTACAGGCATGTGCTACCACGCCTGGCTGATTTTTTGATTTATTATAGAGATTAGGTCTCGCTGCCCAGGCGGGTCTCGAACCTGCGGGCTCAGGCAATCCACTCACCTCAGCCTCCCAAAGGCGCGGGATTACAGGCTGAGCCACCGAGCCGGCTAACGTATATATTCTTATGTTAATCTTAACGTCTTCACAACTGCTGCTTCTGCATATCCTAGTAAAATCTGTAACAAGTACAAGGATTTGAGCCTCAGAAAACAGAGGTCAAAGCACCGGAGATACTGTTTCATGGAGCTTGAGTATCTCATGACACTGTCCCTCTGCCACCCTGCTTTTCATGCTACCAGTCTTTTACCTTTGGCATTAATTATTCCCACTATGGCCTTATCTTCCTTTCTGTGCTGTAAAAAGTGGTTTTTGGAATTAAAGATGCAATACAAATATTCAGGCCAATATGCCCACACTTATAAGTAACCCAGCTACTATATTTCTTCTTGAAGTCTGTAAATATTTGATAATACCCTCCTATTTCAGATTGTTTATCCTGGATATGGCTGAATTCATGAAGAAATAAGTTGTGAGAGATCTCTTCTCACTTTAGGATGGGTGGAGGTGAAGTTTTAGGCCAAATTTTCCCTGCTCTGCTTTCTATAACAACCCCATATAAGCTTTTTGTCTCACTGGCGTGCCATGAAATGTAGGGAGTCTCGCTTTCCAATCCCAAGATCTAGGTAGAGGCACAGTAAACTGAATGAAGACTATTTCAATGTTACTTCTTTTTCATTGTTAATGAATCAATGAAAGACACACTTTTAAAGCTGTCAAAGTAAATCAAACTTGACATGAATAATAAGTTGACTTTATAGCTGAATGAGAAATGTTAAAACTTCAAAAAGAATCACAAGATATATCAAAACTCTGAAGTACACAAGTTATCTATTGCAGGTTTAATTTAAATTCTGTGTAGGAAGAACATTCATCTTCAGGAGCAAATTGAAGTAGAAAGGAGACTTGGTACACTGTCAAGCTATCCTCACCAAGAAGGATCTACTTGATGTAAAGATTAGGGCAGCAGGTTTGCAGCAAAGAATCTGGTTGTTGTCATTACAAAATGTATCTCAGACACTTTCACTGCAAATCTTCTGGCCCAAACAACGTTGTCCTAAGACCTACTCTGCCACTACCCCTTAAGTTCAACCAACACTTGTCAGCTTCCACCACAAGGACCTTTCTGGAAGAAGGAAAATACTTTTTTAGTGTAAGTTTGCATAACACTTCAAAAAGCTTCAGAGTACTTTAAATTACAAGGGTGTCCCCCCAAAACTGGAATTTATCTATAAAAAATTGTGTATTCTTACATGTTTAAGCTTCAATCTAAAATGTTCCTCTGTTTGATTCTGTACACCTATCAAGACACTTTTTCCACTGCTCAAAACCTCTTTTTAACTTATCAATTTTGATGCCTTTTAGAGTTGCTACCATTTCTTGTTTCATCTCTTCCACATCAGCAAGGTGTTTCCTTTTAAGGACTTTTTTCAACTGCGGAAACTAAAAAGAAAAGTTGCTCAGGGTGAGATTGGGTGAATAGGAAGGGTGGAGCACTGGAGTCATGCTGGCTTTGGTCAAAAACTGCTGAACACTGAACGCAGTGTGGCAGGTAAGCTCATAAATCACCCATCATGAAATGGGCAAACGTGTTGCAAGAATCTCTAAAAAAAAATTCCCTGAAGCTGAACGTAGCCTCTCACAACAGTACTAGCTGGTACACTGATGCCGATGGATTCCTAGAACAATTATCTAGTGGGGAAAGCCTGTACTACAAGGGCACACCCTCCAAATGATAATTCCGTTTCTTTTGGGTCCCCCTCGGATTTCAAGAATTTAGATATCCCTGTTGTCAATAACAAATAATTTTCCAGAACCTCTTGTAAGGAAGGGAGAGAATCCCTGATAACATTTCTGTACACTAACATTTAGTTCTTACAGCTCTTTGAGGTAAATAAAATGAATTTCCCTTGTGTAGGAAAAATGATTGAAGTCTGACTGAATCCATGTTGGATTCCTGTTGCTTGGACATTTAACATGGACATGAACTCAGTTCAGCATTTAAGCTCCCTGATTCCCTTCAACATAGACCCAGGGGCACCCAGACACAGAGATCACCCAGTGCCTACACTCCTGGGTTGGGCTGATTTCAGAGGCACTTTCACAAAAGGTGGGGCCCAGTGACTCTCCTAAGGGACTCATGGAAGCAGAATCCGATTTCTTTTTTACTGATCCAATTGCAAGTTAAGATGGAGACTAAAACATAATTGAAACATACAGCAGTCAACACAGATCACTAGATAACTATGAGACCCGATTGTCCATGGCTGAATATGGCATCCTCAGACCTTAAGATGCATGTGAACTAAATGTGGCTGTAGCAATGGGCTTTTAGGAGTTTTCTGTTTTGTGGGGGGTTTTTGGAGGGGGAGGGAAGAGGGCAGAGAAGCAGAGCTAGAGAGTTCTACACAATTGAATGATTGTGTGAGCTCATGCAATATTTTTCTCTTATTTGCTAGAACACTTTATCAGTATGACAACATTAGAATGGAAAGTAAACAAAAGCTGACAGAGAAGCATGGTGTGGAAATAGCATGGGCTAGACAGCTGGAGTTGTGCTATTTTCACAGGCGGTTCTAGCTCCTACAAAACTCACAAGAATCGGAAGCTGCTCTAGCATATGGGTTTATTCCCAGAAAATCAGATTTTACAAAACCACTGACGGTGACTAAATATGCCTCTGACAATTCCAAAGTCACTTCAGGATTTGACAGAGCCTTAGGTTGATTAATACAGAGGCATCTTTGCAGAACAAAAACAAGCCACTATCCCTCTGCTTTAAGACCAAGCAGTAAGGGCAAAATAAAAGTGGCTTATGAACAGAAGGGGACTGTCCCTGGGCAGTGAATGGTGTCCAGGAGACAGCTGGGCAGCATCCGCAAAGAGTTGTAAACCACATGCTAATCCATCTTCTGAGGATTTTCTGCATCAGTTCCCATGGCCTAGGCTGTGGATGTTTGTGTCCTCTGAACAGGACCACACAGTGAGCAGACTGGACCAGAGAGCACCATGTGAGCCAGGTGGAAAGGGAGATCCGCATCTAAAGAAGGCAGGATGAAATCAGGAGAGAGGGGTCCTCACTGGGCAGGCTCCTGGTCTGTAGACCATAATTCCTGTGGAAAATCCCTGGAAGGAACTACTCATGGTGCTAAGACTCCCAGCTTCTCTCTTCCTGTATCACCTCCTGTCCTCCCTCTTAGGAACTTGCACATTGTGTCAAGGAACTTGCACATTGTGTGGCCTTTTTACTCCACAGATCTGCACTATTAGACAAGCCAAAGTGAACTGATTGACCTCAGAATTTGATTCCAAGATTCCTCCTGACTCATCCCACTATTTGCAATTTTAAGCAGAAAGAGCAGGGATACAAAGAGAAATGGACTTCACCATCTTCTGAGATCAGAAAATGAGAGCATACATTCAGAACATCGACAAGGATGTCAGCCTATTCCTCCCACCCTCAAAAAAATCACAATAACATGTAAACACCTACATTTTGACAAAAATAAAGGAAAGCACCAGAGAACAGGAAAAAAAATAGCACAAACTGTAGAGCTCAAAACCTGGGATGCTTGAATAAAGAAAGGAAGAAGAGACCTCATCCACCACTCTATCCTTAGTTGGTATAGATCAAAATCAGAAAGGACTTCTCCCTGTAGGGAAAAAGGTCAGCAAGAGGTCCTGAGCAGCACCATCACCAATACAGACTCCTGCAGTCTTCACTTCTGGAAGCTCCTGCAGTTCTCACAAAATCTGAACTTGGCTAAGGACTGCTCCCTCAGATCCACATGTGGAGCTCCCTTCAGGGAAGGAACCAGTGCTGTGCCCCACCTCATGGTCCGTTCTGCAACTGCACCGTCCTGGAACTGCAGCCACTGCTAAAATGTGTCTGGAACAAGAAGCCGTTGCATACCTCCACCACCGAGGCTCTGAGGCCACTGCATTATACTCACCTGGCAGTGTGTCATCTTCTAAAAGAGCTGCTTCTATGTCCTATGCCCTGGGCCAGAGCTGAATTGATGACCTACCCTTCACGGGCCCCAAGCCTTGGCTCTCTGGAGCAAAGCCCTTTGGTGCCCAGGCTGCCATGGCAGCCTGCCCCTTGGGAAACTGAAACCCACACTGACACATGTAGCTGTTCTTTCTGGGGCCATGAAGATGGGGTAACTCCTGTCCCAGGAAAACAGGGTCTCAGGGGAGCTGTGCTACCCCAGCTTTTAGGCTGAATAACCACAACAACCTGCATTCCTCAAATGGACTAACCTGCTAGAACTCAAGCTACTGAAGTACCCTGCCTGTCCAACAAGTGAGGTCATTGCTACACTGTTCCCTTCACCCTGGGGTGCAAGACACAGAGACATCTTTCCATTCCTGAGTCCTTGCTGCTGCATCATCCTCACAGTGCCTGAGTTACTGCCTTGCCCCATCATGCCAGAATCACCATTGCATGGCACCTTATTCCCCAAGACTCTAGCTGTTGCTATGCCCTTTTGGCTTCAGGCCCAGTGTTGTACTTGTGCCCTGCTCCCTAGGGACTGAGTCTCTGGAACACCCCTTCTTTCTTAGAGCCATGACAGTGCTATGCTCAGTCCCCTCGACTTAGAGTCATAGCTACAAAATGTCTTGCTGGATCTGAGCTACTAGGGTGTGCCTCAAAGCAACAGACTCCAACTTTTTGGAAATCTGCATCTTCCTGTGCCTAGGAGAGTGAACCTGCACTTTGGTTCTAATGCACAACAAGAGCTTCACAATACCCAGAGAACAAGATCCTGACTTCACAGCTGATCTGAGTACCAGTGTTCTAGATCTCAGTGCCACTGTGCTGCCTGTAGGCTGGGTTGTACCCGACACTAAGCAAGATCCTCTCAGTTGAGGGTCTTCTCCATGGAAGACAAAAACAAGAGGATTCCTAAAGCCCTTGACACATAGAATGCTAATAACTACAGTGTCATCATCACTGCCCCAGATTCCTACAGCCCAGATCACTAAGGTGTTGAAGTCACCATTGACATTGGTCATAACTGAATAAACTCCATAGAGACTCTACCACTGCTCCCATATAGAATCAGAGCCCCCACACCTTGCCCAACCGGCACACTCAGTTGTATCTACAGGTGAAAATTTTCTCCTACAAAAGGTACTATTTAAAGTTTAGAAGAGGTAACTATTCCACCAGTCATGCAGACATAAATGCAGGGACACAACAAACATAAAAGAGCAAGAAACGATGCTGTTACCATTGGCATTGGTTACAAATTGTCCAGTAATTGAACCCAAATAAATGGAAATATATTTTTTTTTGAAAAGGAATTCAAAATAATGTTCTTATGGAGGCTTGGTGAGAAACAAGAATATGGACAGACAATTTTGTAAAATCGGAAGAACAATTCACGATCTGAATGAGAAATTCAACACAGAGATATATGTCATAAAAAAAGACAGACATCTTGAAACTGAATAATTCAACTAATGAGATAATAAGTATAATAGAAAGCTTCAATTACTAGGTTAAGCAGAAGAAAGAATCTGTGAACTTGAAGACAGGTTTTAAAATGATTAAGTTCAGTGGGAAAAAAGCAGGATGAAAAATAGGGAAGAAAACCTAAAAGACTATGGTAACCCATTAATCAAACAAACATTTGCATTATGGAAGTCTCAAGAGGAGAAGAAACAGAAAAAGGACAGAAAGCATATTTAATGCAATAATTATTGAAAACTTGGAAATTTTGAGTCTTAGAAGAGACATGAGGATTCAGATGCATGAAGCTCACATTCCCAAATATATTCAGCCCAAAAAGGTCTTCTCTGAGTCACATTACAATCAAAGTGTCAAAAGTCAGAGAATATAAAATGCAGCAAAAAAAAAAAAAAAAAAAAAACCAAGTCACATATAAGAGAATTCACATTAGTCTATCAGTGGATTTTTCAGCAGAAAATACAGGCCAGGATAGCATGGAATGATATATACAAATACTGAAGAAAAAACAAATTCTTGGTCCACAATACTATAACCAGAAAAGCTGTCCTTCAGAAATGAAATAAAATCTTTCCAAGCAAAGAAAAAAAACGTTGAGAGAATTCATTACCATTAGACCTGCTTTACGAGAAATGCTTTAGGGAGTTCTTAAAGCAGAAATAAAAGACTAATCACTATCATAAATATATTAGAAAGTATAAAACTCATTGGTAGAGGTAAATACACAGTCAAATCCAGAATACTCCAGTACTGTAATGGTGGTGTATAAATAATATTTGCACACACATTTAGTATGAAGATTAAAAGTCAAAAATAAAAGGTACAACAAATTATTAAGGAATATACAATTTAAAAGTTGTAAATTTCAACATCAAAAACATAAACTATGGGGTAGAAGTTAAAGGTTCTAGTTTTCTTATGCAGCAAAAACTAAGTTTTTATCAGCTTATAATAGTTGAGTATAACTATAGGATATCTTATGTAAGATTCATAGTAACCACGAAACAAAGCAAAAAGACTAGCAGATATACAAGCAATATAGAGAAAGAAATTAAAACTTAGCAGTATAAAAAAATATTAAATTATGAAGCTAGACCACAAGAGAGGAAGAAAGGAACAAAGGATATCAAAAAAAATCCAGAAAATAAATATAAAAAAGATATTAGTAAGTCCTTACCTACTTCCCAATAATAACATTGAACATAAATGAATTAAATTCTCTAGTCAAAAGATAAATAGGGGCAAAATGGATTTAAACAAAATAAAATCCAGCTATATTCTGGCTACAAGAATCCTAATTTAGCTTTAAGAACACACATAGATTGAGAGTGAAGAGATGGAAGAAGATATTTCATGCAACTGGTAGCCAGGGGAGAGCAGAGTTGCTATACTTATGTCTAATAAAATAAACTTCAAGTCAAAAACTATCACAAGAGACAAAGAAGACATTGTCTAATGATAAAGGGATCAGTTCATCAGGGGGTCATAAAAGTTGTAAACATATGTATCCAACTTTCGAGCATCTAAATACATAAAGTAAATATTAACGCACATGAAGGCAGAAATAGATGGCAATACAGTAATAGTAGGAGACCTTGGTACCCCATTTTTGACAATGGATGGATCAACCAACATTTTCAACAATCAAACTCTTTACCTTGAGCCTACAGGTATTACTTACAGTGAGATGGGTTTCCTGAAACCATCCAGCAGAAGGATGGATCATGTTTCATTACCAATATACAACTCTTGGGTGGTGTGTTCAGTTCATTCATGTTTAAGTAAGTTATTGATATGTGGGGTCTGTCCCTGTCAAGTTGCTATTAAGAGTCTGTGTTGAATTTTAGGCTTTATGGTTGATGTATAGTTTGTTAACTTTGTGTTTGCCTATGCTTTTGTGATGAGTGGAACTGTTACTTTGCTTCTGTGGTTAGAACTTTGTTAAGGATCTCCTGAAGGGCTAGTCTGGAGGTGGCATATTGTCCTAGGGATTAGATGTCTGGGAATGGTTTTAATTATCCTTCATTAATGAAGGTTAGTTGGAGGACTAGGAAGTTCTTGGCTGGAATGACATTTCTTTAAGAATGTTAAAGATGAAACCCCATTCCTTTCTGGCCTCTTTAATTTCTGTTGAGAAATCTGCTGCTATTCTAATAGGTCTTCCTCGGTTGGTAGCTTGTCCTTTCTCTCTAGCTGCCTTTAAGATTTTTTTCTTTTACGCTCAACTTGTGGAGACTGATTATTATATGTCTTGGGATGATCTTTATATAATACCTCGTAAGTGTTCTTCTACTGTGTTTGCATGGCTACCTCTCTAGCAAGGTGGGGAAATGTTCTCGGATCACAGTGAAATGAAAATAAATTTTATCACCAACAGGAACTCCCAAAACACACAAATTCTTGGAAAGTAGCACCATGATTCTGAATGGCTCTGGGGTTAAAATAGAAATCAAGACAGAAATAAAAAGATTCCTAGAAACAAATGAAAAGAAAGCTACAGCACATTAAAACGTCTGGGATACTATAAAAGTGATGCTGAGAGGAAAGTTTATAACATTGCATGCACATATCAAGAAAACAGATGAATCTCAAGTAAACAACCTAACACCACACCAAAAGAAGCTGGAAAGTAAAGAGCAATTCATTTCAAAAATTAGTAGAAAAATCAAAATTATTAAAATAAAGTCACAACTGAATGAAATAGACGCCGATAAATTCACAGAAAGGATCAATGGGATAAATAAGATTGACAGCTGTCTGGCCAGATTGGAAAAAAGTGGGGAGTGGGGGGTGGAGAAAGCTAGGATAAGAACAATTAGAAACAAAAACTGGTTGGGCTCGGTGGTGCAGCCTGTAATCCCAGTGCTTTTTTGCGTGAGTTCATGGGTTCGAGACCAGCCTGGGCAACTTGGTGAGACCCTGTCTCTACAACAAATCAAAAATTATCCCGGTGTGGTAGAACGCACCTGTAGTGAGACTTTGACTCAAAAACAAAACAAAACAAAACAAAAGGCCTGACTTTTTTTTTTTTAACAAGTGACCCTGAAGAAACTCAAAAGATTAACAGAGATTGCTGTAAGCATACGTATATAAATAAACTAAAAAATCTAGAGGAAATGGTGGAATTCCTGGCATCATATAACCTCCCAATATTGACTCAGGAAGAAATTAAACCCCAAAACAGACTAATAACAATACAACAAATTGGCTCAATAATAAGAAACTCTACCCCTCCCCCAAAATAAAATATAATAAAGCCTTGAGTCAGATGGTTTTCCAGCTGAATTCTACAAAACGTACAAGGACGAGCTGATGCTAATCCTATTGAAAATATTCCAGGAAATTTGGAAGAAAGAGATTCTCTCTAGCTCATTTTATTAAGCTAATATCATTCTAATACCCCCACATGGCAAAGACCCAACAAGGAAATAAAACCACTGACCCATTTATCTGATGAACATAGATACAAAAATTCGCAGTAACATTCTAGCAAATTGTATCCAACAGCATATTTCAAGGATCATTCACTATGACCTGGTGGCTTTCATTCCCAGGATGCAAGGCTTGTTCAGCTTACATATATCGATAAATGTAATCCATTACATAAACAAGTGTAAAACCAAGAACCACATGATTATCTCATTAGACACAGGAAAAGCATTCAATAAAGCTAACATTTATTTTTTATAAAAATCCTCAAACACATATGCATAGAAGGAACAGTCCTCAAAATCATAAGAACCATCTATGACAAACCTAAAGTCAGCAAAATACTTAATGGGCAGAAGCTGGGAGCATTTCCCCTAAGAGCTGGAACAATACATGGATGTGTACTCTCCCACCCTCTGCTATTCAGCATTGTATAAGTAGTCCTAGCCTGAGCAATCCTGTAGGGGAAAGAAATTAGGGATCTCCAAATTGAAAAAGAGAATGTTAAGTTGCCCTTCTTTGCAGATGATATAATTCTGTGCCTAGAAAACTCTAGAGATGCTTTCAAAAGCCTACTTAGACTGATAAACAATTTCAGTAAAGTCTCAGAACACAAAGTCAATGCACCAAAAATAACTGCATGTCTATACACCAATTACAAGCAGGCTAAGAATCAAATTTAAAAACACAATTCCATTCACAATAGCTACACACACACACACACACACACACACACACACACACACACACACACCTCAGCATCCATCCAATCAAAGAGGTGAAAGACTTTTGCAATAACCACAAAACACTGCTCAAATACACCGAGAATTGCACAAGCAAATGGAAAAACATCCCATGCTACTGGATTGGAAGAATCGAGATTGCCAAGATGTGCATTTTATCCAAAGCAATCGACAGATCCAATGCAATTCCTATCAAATTACCAGCATAATATGCACAAACCTAGAAAAGATAATACTGAAATTTATATGGAAGCATAAAATAGCCTGAATAGCTAAGCAAACCTCAGCAAAAATAACAAAGATGGAGACATCAAACTTCCAGACTTCAAGGCTATGGTAACCAAGACAGCCTCGTATTGGTACAGGAATAAACACATTAACCAACGGAACAGGACTGAGAATCTAGAAATAAAACCACAGACCTTCAACCAACTCATCCTTGACAAAACTGATGACAATAAATATTGATGAATATAAGCCATATTTAGCAAATGGTGCTGGTAAAACTGGTCTACCATGTGCGGAAGAATAAAATTGGACCCCATCTATCACCATATACAAAAAATAACTCAAAATAGATTAAGGGCTTAAATGTGAAACAACAAACTGTAAGAATCCTAGAAAAAACTTAGGGAACAGCTTCATGGACTTCGGAATAGGCAATGAATTTTCGGCCAAGTTCTCAAAAGCAAATGCAGCAAAATCTAATATTGAAGGGTAGGATCTTATCAAGCTAAATGTTATTGCACAGGAAAATAAACCATCACCAGAGTAAAGAGCCAACCCGCAGAATGGGGAAAATTATTTGCAAGCTATAAATCCTAAAAAAAGTTCCAAGATCCAGGATCTGCAAGAAACTCAAACGAATTGACAGGAATAATAATTTTTAAAAAGCAATCAGACAAGAAAAGAGAATGAAAGGGATTCGAGGGCATTCAAATCAGAAAGGAAGAAGTACAATGATTTCTAATTGCAGAAGGTATGATCTTATATATAAAAACTCCAGAGATTTCATAAAAAGCTGTTAGAACTGATAGTCAAATTCAGTTAAATTGCAGTATACAAAATTAACATGCAAAAATCAATATCATATTTATACACAATAAGATGTTTTGTGTAGATGAAAAGGATGAAGAAAACAGTCTCATTACTGATAGCATTAGAAATAATATTTAGCAATGCATTTAACCAAGAAGGTAAAAGATCTCTACAATGAAAACAATAAAACATTGATGAAGGAAACTGAAGAAGACACAAATAAATGGAAATATATCTTGGGCTCATGGGTCAAACAGAGAAAATTGTTAAAAGAACCATACGACCCAAGGAGAGACAAATTCAGTGTGATCCCTGTCAATATATCGATGGCACTTTTTACAGAAATGGAAAAAAAACCAATTCTCACATTTGTATGGAATCACAACATATCTTGAATAACCAAACAATTCTGAGGCAGAAAAACACTATTGGAGACATCACACTCTGATTTAAAAATTATATTGCAAAGCTATAGTAATCAAAGCAATATGGTATTGGTATTTTTAAAAGACATATAAACCAGTAGAGAAGAATAGAGAGCCCAGAAATAAGTTCAGACATACATGATCAACTAATTTTGGACAAAGGCACCCAGAAGATACAAAGAAGAATGTATAATTTCTTCCATAGATGGTATTGAGAAAACTGGACTTCCACATAAAAAAAAATAAAATTGCATCTTCACCTTACACTGTATAAAATCCATTTTAAATGGGTGAAAGCCCGCCATGTAAAACCAGAAATGATAAAACACCTAGAGGAGAATATAGGGGGAATGTTCCTGGATATTTGCTTTAGCAACAATTCCTTGGATAGCATACCAAAAGCTCAGCCTACAAAAGTAAAAACAAATAATTTGGACTACATCAAACTAGAAAGTTTCTGCATAGCAAGAAACCAGCAGCTTATGGATTAGGAAAAGATATTTGCAATACACACACAAACACACACACACACACACACACACACACACACACACACACATTATAGGTATATATGATAAGGGGTTAATAGCCAAAATGTATAAGAACTTATGCCACTCAATAGTAGAAAAACAAATAACCCATTTAAAATGGACAAAGCAGTCACAGAAATACACATACCAAATGTCCTCACTTATATGTGGAATCTCAAACATTTGAGCTCATAGCATCAGAGAGTAGGATGGTGGTTACAGAGTCAAGGAAATGGAAAAATGATAATCAAAGGCACAAAAATCTGTTATATAGTAGAAATATGGGGTTTTTTGGTTCCATTGTATAGTGTGGCAAATACAGCTATTTAATAGAGTCTTGAACATTTCTGTGTTGCTTAGAGAGTCCGTTTAAATATTCTCACTACAACAATGTTAAGTGTTTGAGGGAATAGATATGCTAGCAAGCTTGGTTTAAGTATTCCATATTGCATTCATATATCATAACAACATTTCACCCTATAAATGGATTGTATTATAAATTGTCAATTTGCAATTAATGGACTATTATTCAGTCTAAAAAGAAAGAAACCCTGCCCTTTACCATAACTGGGATAGCCTTGGAGGACATTATGCTAAGTGAAATAAGGCAGACACATAAGGAAAATACCACAGGATCTCACTTATATGTGAAAAGTGTATGTAAAAAAAAAAAAGAAAAAAAAGGTCAAATACACAGAGAAATAGAATTAAACAGTGGTTAGCAGGGGCAGGAGGTAGTAATGATGGGAGGGAATGAGATATGTGAGTCAGAGTACACGAAGTAGTACCTGTATGAAGACATCTAGAGATGAAGACATCTAGAGAGACAATGTACAATATGAGAACCAAAGGTAATAAAATTGTACCACATTTAGGATTCCTGCTAAATAAGTATATTATAGCCACTCTTATAACACAAAAAATGGATAAGTGTGAGATTATATTTTAATTTACTTCACTAGAGTAACCATTTTACTATTCACAACATCATTTGTAGACCTTAAATATATACAATACTTTTTAAAAGACCAGTAACAGAGTTTTCTGGCTACCCACAGAGAGCTTGCAATTTGAATCAACATCAGCATTAGCTTTTGAGTTATGTTAAATAAAGCCTTTCACTTAAAAGTCTTCATTTTAATAGGCTAAATATTGAGCTAAAATAACTACTGAATCCTAGTTACGCAAGAGATGTCTTGTATAGCATACATATTTTATTTCACTAAAACTATGTACATTTCTTCAAACTTCGAAGTTCAATTTTTTCCTTATTTAAGGTAAAACACACATTCATTTGTGCATTTTTGCATTTGTCTATTTTTTAGGTTTGCAGTTTACTTATTTCCCCTAATGTTTTAGTGTTACAAATTCAAGACCCATGATAACCTACCTCACATCCAAAGTAGAAATCTTTTCTAGGATGAGATATGTTAAGTCCGAATTACAGAAGAAAAGACTCATTTGAAATACTTTAGATGGATATTCTACCCTTTTTTTTCATGAAAATTTACATGTATACATTTCAGCTGATTTAAAATTCATTTATATTCTGCTTAATTAATTAATTATTTTTGAGTTGTAGTCTCACTCTGTTGCCCAAGCTGGAGTGCAGTGGCATGCTCATTGACCTGCTAGACTCCAGCGATCCTTCTGTCTCAGCCTTCCAAGTAGCCAGAGCTTCAGGCACATGCTGCTACCCTTGGCTAATTTTTGATGAATTGTAGAGACGAGATCTTACCAAGTTGCCCGGGCTGCTCTCGAACCCGCAGGCTCAGGCAGTCCACTCGCCTTGGCATTCCAAAGTGCTGGGATTGCAGGCTGAACCACTGAGCCCAGCCTTCATTTATTTTTAATTGAGAAATTTTTTTCTCTTGTAGCAAAAGGTAACTAACACATCAGATCAGTTAATAAATTTCAGGACAGGATATAATGGTTAATTAAAAAAAGAAGTAGACAGTAGTGTGGCAAACAGGAATGGGACAAAACTTTGCTTCTGTATTTTTGTAATTGGCACATAATAATTGTGCATATTTATGGTATACTGAGAGATGGCTTGATGGATACAATGTATAGTGATCAGTTCAGGGGAATTAACATATCCATTATTTCAAACATTTGTCATTTCTTTGTGTTGGGGACATACAATATCCTCTCTTTTAGATATTTGAAACAATATATTATTGTTAATTGTCATCATCCTGCAGTGGTCTAGAACCGTACAACTTCTCCCTCCTATTTAGCTGTGATTTTATATCCTGTAGAAAAGTCTCTCGCCACCCCTCCTTTCTCTTCCCCTTCTACCTTCTAGTAACTGCTATTCTACTTCTTACTTCCCTGAGGGCAACGATTTCCAACTTCCCCATATGAGTAACAACATGCAGTGGTTAACTTTCTGTTCTTGGCTTATTTCCCTTAACATAATGGACTCCAGCTTTTTTCATGCTGCCATAAATAGCATTCTTTCTTTCTTCGTATGGTTGAATATAGTCTACTGTGTGCTTGTGTTTGTTTGTGTGTATAAAGTAGGTCCCCTACGTATAAACTTTCAAGTTGTGAACTTTCAAAGATGCAAATGTGTGTTCACTTGTCCAATCACGTAAGCTGGTTCATGTGTCTGGCATACATTGTCATGTGCGTGCATCCTCTACAAGCAGTTTTGCTTTGGGGTATTTTACAGTATAGTACTATATAAAGTACAGTAATAGAATATCTTTATTTCAAGCCCAAGATGTCCAGAAGCAAGCATAAAAGCAGCATTGATATAGCTGGTACTAAGAAGCATCAAGAGATAACAATGGAAACAAAAATGAAAATGATTGCGGGAGTGGAGTGAGGTGAAAAGATGGCAGACATCGCTCGCTCTTATAACATGAATCAATCAACCATTGGCACGATTCCAAAGGACAAGGACAAGATCACGGAATACATAAAGTCTAGTGTGGAAAAGTGATGGAGGAGATGGAGAATCTTCTCAGTGTGTGGATGCAGGATTGGTATCAGTGTCAGACATGCTCAACTTAACACTGATCCAAGAGAAAGCTAAAAGCCATTATGAAGACTTGAAGAAGAAACACAGCCAAGAATCAGAAGGTTCCAGTTATGGCCAGTTTCATCATTTCAAAGTTAGAGCCAAACTTCACAATGTAAAAGTAAGTGGCAAAGTAGCGAGTGAGACATGATAGCTGCCTGAGAATTTCCTGAAACACTTCAAGAAATTACTGATGAAGGTGTGTATTTACCAGAGCAAGTTTTAATGCGGATGAGACAGGACGGCATTGGAAGAGGATGACAGACCAAAATCACATCAGTAAGGAGGAAAAGCTGATGCCAAGCTATAAAGCAGCAAAGGATAAGCCAACTCTGTTGTTGGGTGACAATACTTCCTGCAATATGAAACTGAAGCTTTTCTTAGTTTACCATGCAGAGACCCCAAGAGCTGAAAAACATAACCAAGGGTTCTCTTCTTGCTGTGTGGAAGAAGAACCCCAAAGCCTGGGTTCCACAGTCCACTTTCCAGGACAGGTTTTTCCACCACTTTACCCCTGAGGTAGAGGAATATTGCTCGGAGAGAGATGCCATATTCAACATTCTTTTGCCGCCACCCCCCATTCATGAACAACTTTCATCCCAACACCAAATGAGTGCATTTGCCACCGAATACTACGTCACTCATTCAACCTATGGGCTAGAGATTTACAGTGACTCTCACAAAATATTACTTATGTCACACTTTTTTTCAGGCAGGAAAGGTGAGGGATGAATCAGGAACAACCTTGTGACAATTTTGGAAGGCCTATAACATCCGCAAGGACATAAAAAACATTGACTTCCCTTACTGTGAGGTTGCAGTTGTCACCACGAATGAGGTTTGGAAAAAGCTTTGCCCACAATATTCGTGGATTTAAGAAGATGGATGAGGAGTCCAAGAAGGTCCTCGGCAACATAATGAGCCTCAGCGAGAAGCTGGAGCTAGATCTGCAAGAGGACGACTTCCCTGAACCCCTCGCTGCGCAAACAGGCACTTACTCATGAAGACCTGATGGAATTGGAGGTCCGGAGACAGGATGAAGAGAGACGAGAGGAAGAAGTCACTGAAGAACCAAAGAGATTCACGACGCAGGAAACAGCAAGGGGGTTTTCTTCATTGGAGGAGGCGTTGTTCATTTTTGAGGCACAGGATCTGAACGCAGAGCGGTGCACAGAGGCTGCAGCAACCATTCGGAATGCAGTCCACTTCTACCATGTCATCTATCACGAGAAAAAAAGAGCTACTACTCAGACATCACTGAACTGTGTTTTCAAGCAGGTAGGTGGAATTGAATCCAGCAAGGAGTCAGGACCTGTGCCATCAACAACAGGCATGAATGGCAGGGCAGCTTGTCTTCTGTCTCCTGTTGTTGACGATCCTTCAGTTCTGCCATCTTCCACTTCCTCTGCCCCCCAGTCCGTGACTCTTCTTGTCTGTTCACTCGATGCCAGCCCCTGGATGCCAGCTGTTGGACTGTGCTGTTCAACTGTACTTTTCAAGGTAGTTTCCTGTAAGATTAAAAATGTTTTTTCTATTTTTTGTGTTTGTTTACTTTCTATTATTGGGGGGAAAAGTATTATAAACCTATTACATTATGAAAGGCGGCCCTCATTCCACAAAAAAATAGAATTATCTTGTGGAAGAAGGGCCCTCGTAGCACACTCAAAATTTGTTCCCGGAGATCAAATGGTCAACCAAAGTTTTATCTAGATGCTTTGAGAAGGCTGTGTCATGATTTGCAGAAGAAATATCCGAGTTGTGACAAAGAGGTAACAGGTTCTTCCACCAGGGCAACACACCTGCCCACACCGCGTCGAGTGTTCAGTAGTTTTTGACCCCAAAACACCATGCCCCCCATGCCCCACCATCTCTATTCATCCAATCTTACCCCAACAGCCTTTTATTGTTTCCCAGATGGAAAAAAAGTCCTCAAAGGGAAATGCTTTGGCAATACGAAAGGGGTGAAACAAAAAATGACAGAAGCACTAAAAGGCATCAAAATTAATGAGTTCAAAAACTGTTTTGGCTAGTGGAAAAAGCGTCTTGATAGGTGCATTGCATCAGATGGAAAGTACTTGGAAGATGACTGAAGTTTTAGCATATAAGAATAAATACACAATGTTTTATAAATAAATTTCAGTTTGAAGTTCAAGTTTGTTAGCCTAGCTACCCAACCAACAGAACAGGCCATATAGTGTGAGGGGATATCCCCCTCACACTATATGGCCTGTTCTGTTGGTTGGGTAGCTAGGCTAACAAACTTGAACTTCACAAACAAATTGGACTACTGAACACACTCTCAGAAGGGAACTTGTTAGTATATCGGGGACATGGGGTGTGTGTGTGTGTGTGTGTGTGTGTGTGTGTGTGTGTGTGTGTGTGTGTCACATTTTCTTTATCCCTTCATCTCTTGTTAGACATTTGGGTTGATTCCATATTTTGGCTTTTGTGCAATTAATAAGGGATACTGACATTGCTTCAATATACTGATTTTCCTTCCTTTGGCTAAATGTCCAGTAGTGGGATTGCAGTGTGGAAGTTCTATTTTTAGTTTTTTAGAAATCTTTATACTGTTTTCTATAGTGGCTATACCACTTCACACTCCCATTAACTGATTTCCCTTTTCTCTGCATCCTCACCAGCATTTATTAGTTTTCTTTTTAATCATTGCTTTTCTAACTGGGTTACGATGATATCTCATCATGTTTTTGGTTTGCATTTCCCTGATGATTAGAGATCTTGAGCATTTTTAACACATCTGTTGGTCATTTGTCTCTCTTCTTTTGAGAAGTTCAGCTCATTTGCCCATTTTTTTTTTTTTTTTTTTTTGAGTTGGAGTCTTACTCTGTCGCCCAGACTGGAGTGCAGTGGCTGCTCCCGGCCACCGCAGCCTCAACCTGCTGGACTCCGGCGATCCTTCCACCTCAGCCTTCCAAGTAGCTGGAACTACAGGCGCATGCTACCACGCCCCGCTAATTTTTTGATTTATTGTAGAGATGAGGTCTCACCAAGTTGCTCAAGCAGGTCTCGAACCCTCGGGCTCAGTCATTTGCCCATCTTAATTGTATTGTATTGTTTGTGCATTTGTTTGCTGTTGAGAGGTTTGAGGTTTTTTGTATACTCTAGATATTAGCCCACAGGCAGATGAATTGTTTATAAATATTTTCTCCATTCTATAGGTTGTCTCTTCACTCTATTATCTATTTTGCTATGCACAGCTTTTTAGTTTTATATAATCTTGTTTATTTTTGCTTTTGTTGTCTGTGCTTTTGAGGTCTTATTCATACAATCTTTTCTCAGACCAACATCCTGAGACATTGTTTGTTTCTATTAGCTGTATAGTTTTATGTCTCACATTTGGATCTTTTATTTATTTTGAGTTGATTTTTATGCAAGATAAGAGATGGCATCCAGTTTCATTCTTCTGCATATGGACAACCAGTTTTTTCGACACCATTTATTTCCTAATGTATGTTCTTGGCACTTTTGTCAGTAATACCTTGGCTGTAGATATGTGAATTAATTTCTGTGTTCTCTATTATGTTCCATTAGTCTACATATCTGCTTTTATGTCAGTACAATACTGTTTTGTCTGCTACTGCTTTGTAGTATATTTCAAAATCTGGTAGTGTAATGCCTCCAGCATTGTTCTTTTTGTTCAGGATTGCTTTGGATCCTTGGAGCCTTTAATGGTTCCATATAAATTTTAGGATATTTTTTATTTCTGTGAAAATGTTATTTGCTTTTTAGTAGGGATTGCATTGAATTTTTAGATCACTTTTAGTTGTATGGTTGCTTTAACAATATTAATTTTTGTAATCCATGAACATGAGATGCTTTCATTTCTCTGTGTCATCTTCAATTTCTTTCATCAGTGTTCTATCCTTTTTTATGTAGAGAACATTTACCCCCCCATTAAATGTATTCCTATGTATTTTCTAAAGCTAGCATAAATGCACTTGCTTTCTTGATTTATCTTTCTTTCTTTATTTCTTTTTTTTTTTGAGTTGGAGTCTCACTCTGTCGCCCAGACTGGAGTGCAGTGGCGGCTCTCGGCCACTGCAACCTCGACCTGCTGGGCTCCGGCGATCCTTCCGCCTCACCCTTCCAAGTAGCTGAAATTACAGATGCACGCTACCACTGCCCGGCTATTTTTTGATTTATTGTAGAGATGAGGTCTCACCAAGTTGCCCAGGCGGGTCTCAAACCCGCGGGCTCAGGCAATTCACTCACCTCAGCCTCCCAAGGCTTGATTTATCTTTCAACGAGATTGTCATTCATGCATAGAAGCACTACTGATTTTGGTGCGTTGATTTTGTGTCCTGCAACTTTACTAAATTTGTTTATCAGGTCTAAGGTGTTTTTTTTTTTTGGTAGTCTCCAGGATTTTCTACATGCAACATTATGCCATCTGCAAACAGGGACAATTTGACTTCCTTACCTTCAATTCATATGCCCTTCATTTTTTCCTTTCACCTAGTTACTCTGGCTAGAATTTTCAGTACAATGATTAAATAAGAGTTGTAAGAGTGGGCATCCTTGTCTTTTTATAGTCCTTAGGAAAAAAGCTTTCAACTTTTCCCCATTGAGTGTGACATTAGCTGTGCATTTGTCATAAATGGCCTTTATTATGTGAGGTACTTTCCTTCTCTACCTGATTTCTTGAGAGTTTTTAATCATAAAGTGGTGCTGAGTTTTATAAAATGCTTTTTCTGAATCTAGTGAGATGATCATATGGTTTTTAATTTGCCATTCTGTAAGGGTGTTATTTTTTTTTTTCTACTGTGAATAATAGAAGCATGATTATAATATCCAGATTCTATTCAGTACATTATTCTGGCTTTATAAAGACAAAAATTGCATTTAAAAATGAACAAAAGAGTTACATTTGTTTTTAGTATGAGTGTGGATACATTAAAAATTGAGAAATGTATTCTGTGGATTTGAATTGAACCTTGTGTTGTTGTGGAAGCTTTCCTCTTATCACAGGCTTTGAAACATAATGACTATCTGTTTCACACATTTACTCATAATTGTTTCATTATTTCTTTTTCATCTAAGTGATGCTTGTGTCAACACAAAATGCACAGAACAAGAATAGTAAGTGGTTGAGGGAATAAATGCATGCCTTGGCTCTCCCCGCTTCTCCCAGGCCCTTATGCTTTAATCTGAGTGTTCAATGCCATCTTGCAATACAATATACATTGCTGTGATACGTATATATTATGAAAGGTGAACGTGTGTTAGAAAGTAGGACATCTCCTCAGGGTTTGAGTTTAAGACAGGCTCTGCACTGGACAGAAACTTGGACTGGACATTTTAACTCTTTGTATCTGAGGTTGACGATCATCAGCCAGGACGTGGTTGCACAGGGTGTTTCCCGTTTATGCCGGTTTCACAGCCTCTTAATTTGATTCTCTGAAAATCCAGATGATTTTTATTTTTACTTATTAATTTTTTTGATTTGAAGTCTCCCTCCATTGCCCAGGCTGGAGTGCTGTGGCATGCTCATGGCCGCCACAGCCTCGGCGCGATCCTTCCACCTCAACCTTCCAAGTAGCTGGAAATACAGGCCCACACTACCTCAAACACTTACTATTCTTCTTCTGTGCATTTTGTGCATTTTCTGTGCATTTTGATTTATTGTAGAGATGAGTTCTTGCCAAGTTGCCCAGGCTGGTCTCAAACCCCTTGGGGGATTGCTTGGGCAATCCTCTCGCTTCAGCCTCTCAAAGTACGGGATTACGGACTTGAGCCACTGCCCCCAGCCTCAGATGGTTTTAAAAAAATAAAATCAGTAGTTTTGATTTGGAAAATCAAAGCTTACACTGCCAGGGAATCTTCCTTTAACAAACATGTAAGTTTTATGCAGACCATTTCCAGAAAGTGCCAAAAGTGGAATGAGGCCATTGATTCTTGTGATATTCTAAAGAATTTACTATCCAGTCATTCAGTTTTGTAAATCTTCTGACAAATATTTTCAAAAAAAGAAAAAAACTGCAAATAGTTCAAATGATTTAATTCCTTTGCAGAATATCCATCTTTGCCAACTGTTTTACAATGTTATTACCCTTCACAAAAGTCTTTATAAGAAATAACAGATGTAGTTGGAATCTGGATGCTTTGCAAAAATGTCTCTGAACTCATTGTTCATCATGACACATTATTTCATTTATGTAAGGGTCTGCATCACCATCTGAGGATCCCTCTCCAGAGACACTTGTCTTCTATAGTAAATAGACACAAATATAAAATTTGGAATAAGTTAGGCACTGGAGACTAATAATTTCATCATGTTTCTCTTTCACTTCTTTGCCAAATCAGCTGTAAAGCTAAATATGAAGATCATGCTTGTGACTGTATTAGCTTAACTTCATATGTATTATTTTTTGTGATTCTAATCAGTTCTTAGTGTTCCACTTCTTAAACTTAGCACTCTAATTATGATACTACTTACTGCATTTCCCTTTCAATCCTTTAGAATGGAAGATAGAAACCTCAATCACTTCTGGTTGTCATGGTGGTGAGTAGGACTTGGTATGACAGAATTCCTAATGAGTTCCTCCTCAATATTTTATAATATGTTATAGTCATATAATTGAATATGTACATTGCCCTCTTTGGAAATGGTTATCCATAAGGATGTATGTAAAAAATGCTTTGAAGTCATCCCCTTACATTTTGGAGGAACAAGTTTACTTCTTATTCACTTACTATAACTCTTATTATAAGAGTTCCTTATAATAAGAGTTGCAGACAAAAGAACTTAAGACACCTTAAATTCTTGGGCAGGAAGCTTAAAAACCATGTATGCATGTCTAATTGATATGGTGTATTTTAGATAATGTAAACAGTGCAAACTTTTCTGAATTTGTAAGCCTTCAGAGGCTTCCTTCACTGTTTGTCTTGAGTAAATAGGTTATCACTAATAATAATTATGGACATCCCAGATTCATCAGTGAAAGTTGTTGGAGTATTTTGTTAAAGTTACAATATCATTTTTTCATGGTTGTATTCTTACACATTCTGAGAATGAACTCACAATTTAAAAAGAGTAGGGTAGTTTTCTCAGTTGAATAAAACCAACCTCCAAATAGTGCTAATTAATTTAATAAGATAAATTGTAATTTTTCATTTCAGACCACTGATATTTTACAGAATGAAATTTCTTTTTTGTGTATAACTATTTTTCCTGCTACACAAACTCTAGAAGAGCTGTAACTCTGCTGAAATTGTTTTTAAAACTACAATTAAAATTTTCTTTTTGATACATTGTTAGAGTTGGGCTAGTGGAAACTCCATCTAAAGAGGCTCCTCAATCCCTTCACCCTTCCTTTCCCCATGCCAAGAGCTCCTGGCAATATTTTATGTAAGAAAATATTCCAGGCCCAGTTTTTTTGGGGGGAGCATTCTGAGAAAGTCTTGTACCCAAGTCACAGAGCCTATGTTTTCTAGAAGCTTGATTGTTTGTTTCAGAGATGAAAATCTCTATATAGAGAAACATTTCTCATAGCTATTCACAAGTTGGTCATCATTGGGTACTATGCAGAGTTAAACAAAGTCTATTAAAAAGATAGGCAAACCGGGCTCGGTGGCTCAGCCTGTAATCCTGCGCCTTTGGGAGGCTGAGGTGAGTGGATTGCCTGAGCCCGCGGGTTCGAGACCCGCCTGGGCAGCGAGATCTCATCTCTACAATAAATCAAAAAATCAGCCGTGCGTGGTAGCACATGCCTGTAATTCTGGCTACTAGGAAGGCCGAGGTGGAAGGATCACCGGAGCCCAGCAGGTAGAGGCTGTGGTGACTGGGAGTGGCCACTGCACTCCAGTCTGGGCAACAGAGTGAGACTCCAACTCAAAAAAAAAAAAAAAGATAGGCATTCACATTGGGAATACCAATTTAGATCTTTCATTTTCTATAGATGGATGTTAATAAAAATGAGCTTGACTACTTTGTTTTATCAAGCAACATAAAGTAAATCCAAACCGTGATTACAGTCTTATTACAGACAACAAGGAACCCCTGCATGGGTGGGAGCAGGATACATAACATCACTAAGGGTACCTGATCCCAAACCAGGAGAAGCCAGGACCAATAGGAGGAACAATGAGAGGTTTCACCTATACGATGACCACTTATGTGCCTACACCTGAATTGTACCCCACATCTTTAAAGTGTGTGTGTGTGTGTGTGTGTGTGTGTGTGTGTGTGTGTGTGTGTGTATATGTGTGTGTGCGCATGCGCACGCCTTGGGCCAAGTTCTAAAAGCACCCCACTAGGGAGATGCAATCAGCTCCTTCCCGTGGTTGCTGCTGTTTGCCAATTACAAGGCATTTTAGTCTGTTCAGATTATAAAAACACTGTCTGTTTTATTCTTGAGTTACTTGCTTAAGTTAATTTTAATCAGCAGATGACCTTTTGATGGGCAGTTCTTGGTATCTGAGTTCACCAGTGTTTCTTTCTTGGTAGCAATGCTTAGGCGCTGGAGCTCCAATCTTTGGGTTTGTTTGTTTGTTTGTTTTTGTTTGCGTTAGAGTCTCACTCTCATCGCCCAGGCTGGAGTGCAGTCCACTCTTTGTTAATAGCACATAAGAGAAAAGCAATGTATGCTCCAGAGTCACGCCAAGCTCTACCCAGTCACGTCATAGCTGACCGGAATGGACAGGTGTGGTTTGTGTGCAGGCTTCAAATTGTTTGGGAGAAGTTTGTTTGCCTTCCATTTGATCAGAAGATACATTTTAATGATATTATTAAAATCCACATATCTTTAAAGTAAGCCCTTTTGAAAATGGTCACAAACATAAGGCACATGAAGTGTTTGCCTCCATGTGAAGTTCCAACGAAAACGCACCAATAGTCGTGTTCTTCTCGTTCACATATTTACGAGGACTCAGTTTAATCCATTTGTGAAGTCTTTGTCTTTTGAACTCTTCATCTGATGTGAACACCTTTCCACTTGCTTTCACTTATCTTCTAGGCTAGCACCTTTTCTCTGAACTGTCATCTACAAATATTCTCTTACTGATTTTAATAGTCTCTGCTACTTTGTATTTCAAAACAACAAGTTTAATTGTAAGCATACATAAAGTCTCAGAAACCTTTATTTTAAAATAAAGTTGATTTACTCATACACTCTCCTGGTACAATATGGAGAGGTGGATAGGTGCAACAGCTACTAGGAACATAAGTACAGTGAGAACCACATACCTGGGATTGACTTGACAGAACATATAACTTCAGATTACCCAGCTGCTATTATTTCAATATTATGTAAATCATCTGCAAATAAAAATTATTTCTTGATGATGGCATCATAAAATTTATATTTTTATATGGAAATGTATGTAGTTACTTAAAGAGAAAATATAGGTAATTTTCCCTTGAATTTTGTCAAATTGTCTTTTGATCACCTACATGGGTCCCAAATGAAACACAATTCTATT
Source organism: Cephalopachus bancanus (assembly GCA_027257055.1). NCBI lineage: Eukaryota > Metazoa > Chordata > Mammalia > Primates > Tarsiidae > Cephalopachus > Cephalopachus bancanus. The sequence goes on from JAPVLO010000055.1 coordinate 1,701,987, forward strand.
TCTAGGTTGTTTGCTCTAGAGGCCTGTGCTTAGGGATTGAGAGAGAGGGCTTAGGTCAGCTGAAGGTCCACCCTCATTACATGGTTATTCATCCTCCTCTGTGGTCTAAATTTTGCCATGTAGTTCAGCATTATTACCTATGGATGGTAGTTATGCCTTATACACAGGGTTGTTATATGGATTAGATGAGTCAATGCTTATAAAGGACCATTAAGGATGTCTGACCTGACCTTTAAGAAGTGCTCAGGAACTTTTAGTCATTATTATTTCAAATAAGTAATAAAATATAACCCAGGTAATATCAAGACTTGGTAATAGTATTGTCATTTTATAACAAAACACAGATGAATATGAATCAATATTTAGCAAAAGTGTCTGAATTTTATAAAGACTAATTTGCAAGAAGGAACAATTATATTCATATAATTATAACACTATAATTTATATTATCTTACATAACCACATATAACTCTTTAGGTTAAAAAAATTACTTTATCCTGAAAAAACAAGTATTATGAAACAAAAAACATTGCCTCATTATAACATTTTTTTGCAGAAGCTTGAATATTCATATGAGTTAAAATGCATTTTATTTGACCATGTAATGAGAGTATAACCATAGCAATAGACTAACAGCTGAAACCCACAAACCTAGCCTATTGGACCAGTTAATTTTTTTAAGGAGCTTTATTTAAAATTTAAAGTAAGATCAAACTTTAGTGATTTAATTTTATCACTCATTTTGTCACTTTCTAATTTTTTATGTCTAAGAGCAAATAAAAATCATTTCAAATATTTAATTGGAAAGTATTTTTAATTACCTGTTATTCAATAACTAGGAGAGAATATCTTTCCTGTTCCCTCTCACTAAACCAAAATCACTTAACAACCTTGGCTTCAAATCAGTGTTTTACATGGGTTCACACTATATTTATGTTGCTTAGCTTTAGCTATTAATAGCTACATGTATCTGCATGATGTGACTATTTCTCTGGTCTCTATTTTCTAAGCTACAATTAGAACTGAAGTACAAGAATTACTTGAAGTTCTGGGAAATTTTTGGTAACACTAGCTGAATTGCCTTCGATTTGAAGTCAATATATTTAAGAGTCTGAGCCGGGCTTGGTGGCTCAGCCTGTAATCCCAGCGTTTTGGGAGGCCGAGGTGAGTGAATTGCCTGAGCCCGCGGGTTCGAGGCCTGCCTGGGCTACTTAGCGAGACCTCATCTCTACAATAAAATAAAAAATTAGCCGGGTGTGGTAGCGCATGCCTGTAGTTCCAACTATGGAAGACTGAGGTGGAAAGTTCGCCAGAGCCCAGCAGGTCGAGGCTGCAGTGGCCAGGAGTGACCACTGCACTCCAGTCTGGGTGACGGAGTGAGACTCCAACTCAAAAAAAAAAAAAGAATCCGATCATTCTGGACATGATAAACTTATGGCTTACTAGAAATACTGTTATCAGTAGGCCTAATAATCCAGGTGACTGCCTCAAGCAGAAGAAAAGAAGAAACAGAAACAAATAACCTAACGAACAAAGAAAAAGCTATTTCACAGCAGTATTTTTCCTACCCAAAGGCCTGGGTGGGGGATAGATATATCAAGATTGGACTTTCCTTTTATGTTTTTTAAATGCTTAGCCCAGTGTCAGCTCCAGAATTCAGGAAACGTAATTGTTTCCCAGAGAGAGAGAGAAAAGAGAAAAAGCTAGGAGAAAATGAAGAATACATCAACAAACCTTTTCTCATCACATTAAATTAAAAATATACTGTTCAAACTCCTAACTTCTAGATAATGAAGGATCTGCACTTTTTCTTTAAAGATTTTAATTTGATCCTTTAACTTTTCTCAAAAGCATCAGGAATTTTAGGCCAGTGCTTTGCTATTTACCTAGATTGCTGTTGGCATTTTAGTTTCATTACTTTAGAATTTATAACTGTGTACTTAAATGCGCACCGAAATTATGCAGCAGTTCCTTGGGATCTTGTTCCTCACATTGTCTCAATTCAGGGCATCCAAAGATTGTGTCGTGCACAGACAGACCCTTTGTCATCTCATTACATCTCAGGCCCTATAGGAAAACACCAGTTCCCACATGAGCCCGGGTCCTGAGGGCGCACAGGTCCAGGAGTCTGCTGATTCTTGGACACATCAGAGTTTCTCCTGCCGTCTGGTGGCGTCATCTGACCATCTTGGGAGAAAAATACACCTTCTCACTGTTATTTCCACATAGAAGATAAAAGCACTCCAGTCTTAAAACTCTGAATAAGATTCCCCTTTGGGAATTCAGTTCCTGGAGGATCTATTTTCCTGTGTTTTAAAAATTGGTGCGCCTAAAAGCATAGAGGTTTTAATTTCATATAGATCAGTACAGAACAAGAGAGGAAATAATTTGAAGAAAGGAAAATCTTTATCTCTATACTTTATTACTAGACAACCTGAAACTTAGTCTCTGATACATCACATATTTAATAAAGGCAGTGTTGTTTATTCTAAATAATAATAATTAATGTTATTAGTTGGCCGCTCTGTGGCATTCTCAGCTCATAATCATCAGGTAGCTAGACGCTAGAAAGGGGATCTCATAGTCTCTGGATAACAACCTCAGGGGCCAGGAAGAGCTTAATTACTGTGACTAAAATATAGAAATACATATTAGAAAGAATATTTTGATAAACACTGATACAGTATTTATATATGCATTTAATCTGTGTGACAAACTAATTTTTCTCTATGAAAAAATGAAGTTAAACGGTCCATAGTTTTCGTCTGTCTCTATAATTCACTGTTGCTCAGTCTTATCTACAATGATTCTGTGAAGTTCAGTCTAGACTTCCAATTCATACATTCCTTATTATGTCAGCAAATATTAATTAGACCCTTTTGGGGCAGGCTCTTTAGTAGGATCCACAGATCCAAAAACAAAACAAAAGGAAACCAACAAACAAAGCGCACACACACACACACACACACACACACACACACCACACACACACCCTCCAGCGGTGATGAGAATGTCAAAGAGGAGACCTGAGCAGGGGAGGCTGTTTTACGCTGGGGGTGCATGGGCCAGGATTGCAAGATGAAAGTACCCAGGGTCATGCGTGGATGAATGCGAAATGAGCCGGAGTACCCAGCATGGAGCTCATCAAGATTCCCGTCACCATCCATGATGGGCAGGGTGGCAAGGGATCCAGACAAGCCAAGATGAGCGGGCAGCCACTGGGCTCTGGGCAGGAGACATCCACAGCAGGGACCTGAACACATATAACCTGGAGCAATTACATGTAGGTTAAAATAGATTTGTGCATTGAAGGAAAAACCTTACTACCAGATTCGGGGATTTCCTAGCTGGATGTCTGGAAGCAAATTCAGAAAGTGTCGAATTCATTGCTTTCTGAGCTTACTGTTCATTCATACAGAGGCCATTTTTCCAGAGTTGCTCAGTGGATACCTACAAGAATAAACTACAATAAATTGTGTGGCACCTGTGTGCATGGCTCTGAAAAGGGCTGACAGGTGGTGCAATGGCTCTGAAGGACCCATTCTACCACTGAAATAAAGGGCCCTACCTGGAACACGGAGTCCAAGTGCCCCATTCCCTGAGGCCGGCACTCACGTTCCATGGGCCTGTCCTCATACTGTGCCACATAGTCATAAGCTAAGCCTCACCCTGTACCTCAGTCTACACCTCTCCTATACCTTGCCCTACAAGTCACCCTTCACCTCACCCTATACCTCAGTCTATACCTCAACTCTGCCTCACCTTGTGTCTCACCGTTTCCCTCACCTTATACCATCCTAAACCTCAGTCTATACCTCCCTCTGCAACTTTCCCTATATCTGATCCCAATATTCACTGTACGGCTCGCCCTCTGCCTCACCCTCTTGAACATCTGGTCTCCTGTGTGGTTTTTTTCCTTCCTCTTCTTCAAGGAAGAACTCACATGTCTTGAGTTCCTTTCCTTCCGACCTTCTGTGTCTGAAAATTTATAACATTTTCTATCATTATAACTATTTGAATGTGGATTTAATCTTACATAATTTTATAAACTTTTATATAATTTATAATACAGCTGCTACAGCGTGTGTAGTTTTATCTGTTGGGCTTCAATTACCTTAACATTTAGGGTTGTGATGCTTTAGAAGACTCAACTCAGAACCTCCAATTTATTCCAGATGATCAATAAATGGGATTCAGGATGGGCCCACCCTCGTGCAACCATTTTGCAAAACACATTACAAAGAACAGAGATACAGAAACAGAGAGACTGAGAGCCACAGAGACTGAAATACTCAGAGACAAAGAGTATAAGAGAGACAGACACAGTGAGTGATAGACACAGAAAAGAAAAAGTGAGAGACAGAGACAGAAAGAGAGTGAAGGAAAGATAGATACAGAGAGTGAGATATAAAGAGAGATAAAAACAGAGGGAGAGAAAGAGGGAGAATGGAGAACGAGAAAGGGTGGGGGTGACTGACAGAGGCAGAGAGAGGGCATTTTGAACATACATAAAGTATATAGAGTGAGCCGCAGGGAGACTAGATCACACCACTGACTGGACCTATAAATAATATGTAAATTGACATTTAATTTACATATAGGTATTCAAGAGCATCCCAGTGTTAAAAGAATAGGTTGTTGCTTGCTTTCCAATATTAAATCAAAGATTTCTAAAATTATAGCAACCTACATGAAGCAGCCTTACATTTTGTACAAATTACTCAGTCTTACTGAAAAGGCCTGTTTCTGCCTCTGAGACAACAGCAAGGTTAAGTGAGGGGATGCTGTGTGGGTCGTATTCAGACTTTAAAATGCAAAGTTTTTCTTTGCCTTAATATTCTAATTAGTCCCTTTGATCAAAGCAGTCTGTGTACTTAGGAGAAGGAGGGAGAAATGCCAACTTGCTTCTGGATTTCCTTGTTTATTGTTGACTTCACAAACAATGTGAATCAGACATCCTATGTCCTGTAAAACTTTCACTGGGAGGAAATGTTATATTAAACAAGTCTTCTGATTCTGGAAAGTAACTCTCTTAATGTGCTTAGAATTAGCAAGCTACTTAGCTTCACAAGGTGGCCTCCTATTGCTTTGTGTTGGCATTTTCCCACACCCATGTGCACACATGCACACGCCCACATGCACTCATGTGCACAGACGAGCACATACACATTAACATAGACCCCCACACTTACACACCCATTCACACACACTCACATACACTTGTGCACATCCCACACCTACACACCTGTGTGCCCACACACATGTCCACACTGACACACATGCACACATGCACACATGCACAGACACACAACTCTATGCACATGTACTCACATGCACACACAACTATGTGCACACACACATAAGCACGTGCATACTACATGGACACAGATACACAGACACGAACAGTAAGTCATTTCATTGCTGCAAACCTACCTTGCTTAAATAACTGTCGTAACAAAGCAGAATGTCTCTGAGATTTCTCCTAACACTTTTGCCACTTTTGCAACCCTGCAGCTGACCAGACAGGAATGTTGTTCATAGGAGATGCTGTTCTGCAGGTCAGTATTTTACATAACCCTTGACTTTATTGCATTTTTATTTTAAACTTGAATCAAGGACTATCCTCAAAATTCTTAATTTTTCATCTGTTCAGGTTAATGGCATTAATGTAGAAAATGCATCCCATGAAGAAGTGGTAAGTAAATTACCTTTTATAATTTTTGTTCTGTTTATTCTTTTATCCTAGTTATTTTTCTCTTTAATTTATATTTCACCATGGTCATATACTCACTAGAAATGAAAAGGGGAGCTTAAACATTTCGGTAAGTCCCACTACGAAAGGACATTTAGCAGGTGTCCACTGTCGACTGTCACCTACTGAAGGAAGTACTTCACAAACATGAGTATCAGGGAGCCTCACATATACTGCAGAAGGGCCACTGCATAAGAGCAACATTAAACGTGAGAGCACTGAAATTCACCTGGGCACCTGGAGGGTCATCACTGCTCTAAAAGGAGATGCTGTCAGGGTTTTCTGCAGGGCCTTTACAGGACCACCAGGCCCTCACTCGTGCCAGGGCATCAGTGCCTTTTCTGCACACTTGCTATACTAGCATGTGTTCACAAAATGCAAGACGTGGAGGGCATAACGTGACACGTTCTTCTGTCTCTTGCTTAAAGCAGTGTGGGTCAAAGGCTTTCACTCCAGGATTCCTCCCACAAAGAGAACTTTGTCCGGCATCATGTCAAGTTCTACAGGTGCAACGATACAGAACAGACTTGTGGCCTTAATGCACTAACCCTGGTGGTTGGGCAGAGAGCAGCCCCGCAGCTCGCCATGTGACTGATGCCACCACTCGTGTGGTAGGGACACACACTAGGTCCTGGAGCCTCCAGGGTGGGAGCAGAAGTGGAGATGGTGTTAAAGCAAGTCTTGAAATATGAGATGAAGGGAGAGGCAAGGTGTGGCAGGTAGAGCAGTCCTCATGAAGAGGCTGGAGCTGGTGGGGCACAGGGCAAGGGGGCAAGGTAGAGAGACCAGGCCGGGAGGCTTGCCTGGGACCTAGGCAGCGCATTTTATTTTATTTTATTTTTTTGATTTTTTATTTTATTATGATGTTGTGGGGTACAGTTAAGGGTTAGGTATACAATTACGTTTCATTCAGACACCCTGTTGATATGAGGTGTTTCCCCATTCCCAGACAGATATTTGCGACTGTTAATCCCATCCCCCCCCATAGTTTCCCAGTACCGTCAGTCATTTTCTTAGAGTATTACATTGGATGTTCAAGGTCCATTATATGAGTGAGAACATGTGATACTCGGATCTTTGTTTCTGTGAGAGGTCACTCAGTATTATAGACTCTAGTTCCATCCAGGTTGCTGTGAAATTCAAGATTTTGTTCTTTTTTATGGTTGCATAGTATTCCATCGTGTATATGTACCACATTTTTTAATCAAGTCCTCTTTTGATGGGCAGCATGGTTGTTTCCAGGTTCTTGCTATTGTGAACAATGCTGCGATAAACATATAGAGTGATTTGAGTTCTTCAGGATGTATTCCCAGTAGGAGGATTGCAGGGTCATATGGGAGGTTGGTATTTAGAGCTTTTAGGAATCGCCACACTGCTTTCCACAGAGGTTGCACTAGTTTACACTCCCACCAACAGTGTAGACGTGTTCCCTTTTCGCCACACCCTCTCCAGCAGTTGTTATTTTTTGAGTTGTTGATAATTGCCATTCTGACTGGAGTTAGGTGGTATCTCAGTGTGGTTTTGATTTGCATCTCCCTGATGATTAGTGAGGTTGAACATTTCTTCATGTGTCTGTTGGCTGCTCGGATGTCTTCCTTTGTGAAGTGTCTGTTCATATCTTTTGCCCATTTTATAATGGGGTTGTTTGTTTTTTTCTTTTCAGCACGTTGAGTTCCTTGTAGATCCAGGATGTTAAGCCTTTGTCAGACCTGGAGTTGGCAAATACTTTTTCCCAGTCTGTAGGCTGTCTCCTTGCTCTCTTGATGGTTTCTTTGGCTTTGCAGAAGCTTGTCAGTTTAATAAGGTCCCACTTGTCTATCTTCTCCCTTATAAGCTATGGATTTTGGGTTTTGTTCAGGAATTGGATGCCAGTTCCGATTTCCATGAGGGTATTTCCTTCATTTTCTAAGGTTCTTACGGTTTGAGGTTTTACAGTTAGGTCTCTGATCCATTTGGAGTTAACCTTTTTGCATGGGTATAGATAGGGATCCTGTTTCAATCTTCTGCATGTGGTCAGCCAGATTTCCAAGCACCATTTACTGAACAGGTTCTCCTCTCCCCAGTGGTAGGTGGTCGAGGGTTTGTCGAAGATGAGTTGGTTGAGAAATTGAAGTTTTGCTTCTGGAATCTCTTTTCTATTCCATTGATCTATATGCCTGTTCCTATAACAATACCAAGCTGTTTTGAAGACTGTAGCTTTAGAGTAAAGTTTGAAGTCTAGTAATGTGATACCACCTGCTTTGTTTTTTTTGCTGAGGATTGTTCTGGCTATTCTTGGACGTTTGCATTTCCATATGAATTCCTGTGTTGTTTTTCTAGGTCTGAGTAGAATGTTGCTGGTAATTTGATGGGTATTGCATTGAATTTGTAGATTGCCTTAGGTAAGATGGACATCTTCACAATGTTGATTCTTCCAATCCATGAGCATGGGATATTTTTCCACTTGTTTGTGTCATCTTTGATTTCTTTGAGCAGTGTTTTTTAATTTTCATTGTAAAGGTCTTTCACGTCTCTGGTTAGGAAGATGCCAAGGTATTTCTTTTTTTTTGTGGCTATTGCGAATGGAATTGTGTTTTTTATTTGGGTTTCTGTTTGTTTATTATTGGTGTAGAGAAATGCGATTGTCTTTTGTACATTTATTTTGTATCCTGAGACTTTGCCAAAGGCCTTTATCAGTGTAAGGAGGTTTTTGACAGATTCTCTTGAGTTTTCAAGGTAGACAATCATATCATCTGCAAAGAGAGATAACTTGACTTCCTCTTTTCCTATTTGGATACCCCTGATTGCCTTCTCTTCTCTGACTGCTCGAGCCAGGACTTACAATACTATATTGAACAGGAGGGGTGAGAGTGGGCATCCTTGTCTTGTTCCAGTTTTCAGGGGAAATGGTTCCAATTTTTGTCCATTTAGGAGTATGCTGGCTGTGGGTTTCTCATAGATGGCTTTTACTATTTTGAGGTATATTCCCCGTATGCCTAGATGTTCAAGGGTTTTTATCAAGAAGGGGTGCTGATTTTATCAAAAGCTTTTTCTGTATCTAATGATATAATCATGTGGTTTTTGTTTTGACATCTGTTGATGGATTTAATTACATTTATGGTTTTACGAATGTTGAACCAGCCTTGCATCCCAGGTATGAAGCCTACTTGGTCATGGTGGATGATTTTTGAGATGTATTGCTGAATCCGGTTTGCTAGGATCTTGTTGAGAATTTTAGCATCTATGTTCATCAAAGATATTGGCCTGTAGTTCTCTTTCTTTGTTGGATCTTTACCTGTGTCGGGTATCAATGTGATGTTGGCTTTGTAAAATGATTTGGGGAGCATTCCATCTTTTTCAATTGCCTGGAATACCTTCAGTAGGATTGGTATCAGCTCCTCCTTAAACATCTGGTAGAATTCTGCTGGAAAGCCATCTGGGCCAGGCTTTTTTTTTTGTAGGAAGTTTTCTTATTACAGAGTCGATTTCCCTGATTGTTATTGGTCTATTTAGGGTCTCAATTTCTTCTTGTTCCGACTTAGATAGGTTGTGTGATGTCAGAATGTCCTCCATTTCCTTAAGGTTTTCAAGTTTGTTTCCATACAAGTGTACATAGTAGTCTCTAATGATCTTTTGTATTTCTTCAGGGTCAGATGTGACTTCATCTTTTGTGCTTCTGATTGTGCTTATTTGATTTTTTCTCGTTTTTTCTTGGTCAGTCTAGCTAGGGGACCATCAATCTTGTTTATTCTTTCGAAGAACCAGTTTTTTGTTGCATTGATTTTTTTGTATTATCTTTTTGTCTTCTATGTCCTGGATTTGGGCTTTTGTTTTGGTGATCTGGATTCTTTTGCTGAAATTAGGGTTTTTGTGGTCTTGCTTTTCCAGCTCCTTTAGGTGGTTGTGAATTTGTGTTCCTTCTATTTTCCTCATGTATTTTTGTAGGGATATAAATTCCCCTCTTATTACAGCTTTTAAGGCGTCTCAGAGATTTTGGTAAGATGTTTCTTCATTTTCATTTGTTTCCAGATATCTTTTGATCTCTGTTTTGATTTCATCATTGACCCAGGAGTTGTTTAGCATCATGCTGTTTAGTGTCCATGTCTTTGTGGGTTTTGGGGGGACCTTGTTGGTGTCAATGTTTATTTTTATTCCACTGTGGTCTGAGAAGGTACATGGTAGAATTTCAGTCCTTTTAAATTTGCTTATTCTTGATTTGTGTACAACTATGTAGTCGATCTTACAATATGTTCCATGCGGTGATGAGTATAATGTGTCTTCTGTGGTCTTTGAATGGAGTGTTCTGTAGGTATCAATTAAGTCCATTTGGTCCAGAGTCTCATTGAGGTTCTGGATCTCCTTACTGATTTTTTTCCTGATGATCTGTCTAGGGTTGTGAGTGGTGTATTAAAGTCCCCAGTTATGATGGTGTTAGGGTCAATGTCTTTCTTTAGTTTTCTTAGAAGTTGCTTTATGAAAGTTGGTGCACCTATGTTGGGTGCATATATGTTTAGGATAGATATTTCTTGTTGATGGAATGAACCTTTTATCATTATGCAGTGGCCCTCTATGTCTTTTTTAATTTTTGATAGCTTAAATGGTATTTTGTCTGAAATTAGGATCACGACTCCTCCTTTCTTTTGTGTTCTATTCACCTGAAAATTTGTTTCCCATCCTCTTACTTTGAGTCTGTGTATGTCCTTTCTAGTGAGATGGGTCTCTTGAATGCAGTATATTGTTGCCTGGTGATATTTTATCCATTTTGTCATTCTATGTGTTTTCAGTGGTGCGTTTAGTCCATTCACATTCAGGCTAATTATTGAAATGTGGGAGTTCATGCCTATCATGGAGTTCTTATTGAGTTGTCGTTCTTCCACTTGTTTTCTTTTTCTTTTTTGTCTTTCTTTTGGTTTGGTGGTTGGTTCATGTATATTTTATTCTTTTCCCTGTACTCTTGTGAAGAACGTTGTTCTTTTTTCCTTTTCTTCTATGTTTAGCACTTTCTTAAGTGTTTCATGTAGAGATGGTTTGGTAGCAGCATAAGTTCTTAGGGATTGGATATCTGGGAAAGATTTTAATTTTCCCTCACTGATGAAGCTTAGCTTGGCCGGGTAGGTTATTCTTGGTTGAAATTGTTTATCTTTTAGGGCTTTGAAGATAGGGCTCCAAGCTCTCCTAGCCTGCAGGGTTTCTGTAGATAAATCTGCTGCTATTCTGATTGGTCGTCCATGGTAGGTGATCTGGCCTTTTTCTCTTGCTGCCTTTAGGATTTTTTCTTTTGTGCCTACTTTGTTTAGGCAAATTATTATGTGTCTAGGAGTTGGTCTTCTTCTCATTTGTTGTCTTGCAGGGGTTCTCTGAATCTCTTGTGTTTGAATTTTTGCATCACTGATTAGATAAGGGACGTTTTCTTGAATGATCTCATGGGAAGTTTGTTCCAATGTGGTCTCTGTTTCTCTTTCTGCCTCAGGAAGTCCGATTACTCTTAGGTTAGGCCTCTTGAGGTAGTTACTCATCTCTTGAAGGTTTTGTTTTGTCTTTTTGAGCTTATTTTCTGTGTTTTTAGGAGTTTGGGTTAGTTCTATATTTTGGTCCTCAAGCTCTGAGATTCTTTCTTCTGCTTGGGTAATTCTGCTTTCCATGCTTATCAGTTTGTTATTTATTTCATTCACAGTATTCCTTATTACTCTTATCTCAGATATCCGCTCCTTCCTAGTTTCTTCTTGTGTCTCCTCAATTCTTTTTAATCTCTCCATTATTGTCTTGATATCTACATTTGTAGTTTGAGACCCTTCATTCTGTGGGCTTTTCATTGTTTGCATTCCAAAGTCAGCTTTCTCTGTGTCTGCCCTCCCAGGTGTCTGGGAGAGACCCATACTCTTCTTTTGGTTTTTCTTCATTTCTGTAGATTTTTCTCTCTCCCCCTTTCCCTCCCCTTCTTCGATTCTGTTTTTGAGGGAAGGTGGGGTTGCTTTTATTTCTTTTCTGCAATGTCCTGTTCTTCCTTATGAGGGTCTTCTGGCTTTGTTCACTTTTCCCTCTACTTTACAATCTGTCTATTCAGCAGTATGTAGTCTTGGTCCCTAGATTTAAAAAGGGGGCATGTAAAAGAGGAAAATAATGGAGGAAGGGGGGTCAGTAGGGAGTTAGAAAGAGAGAAGTGTGAGAGGGAAAATAGATATACATTACCAATGATCAGGTGAGAAAGAGACACAGGGCCGGGAAGAAGTGAAGAAAAACATGTAAGAAAGATTCCCTAAAGAGTACTGATAGCTACACAGAGACTGGCTAATAAAATCGAGAAACAGTGTAAGTCAGAAGGTAAACAACAAATGTGATCTAAACCAACAGTTACAATGATAAAATCATAAGCCAAAATAAGCGATCAGACTAAAGTCACTTCTCTGATCTCCGATTCCAGCCTCTCCCTTTTGTTTTTTGTTGCAGCATAGGGGTGGGGCTTTGTCTCCTGTTTCATGCCGTTGCCTTAGGAACTGAGGTAAAGTTTGTTGATAGGTGGGCGGGCCAATGGAAGTCTCTGCCTGGAGAATGGCAAGGTAGTTTAAGCAGATCTGTTTTTCTCCACTTGTCTGGGTCCCCCAGCTTGGGTTCTCGTGCTGAGTGCCTCAGCCAGGGTGGGCCTGGGGTTCCAGAGCTCCAAAGCTCCAAAGGGCAGGTGGTGAGCAGCGAGAGTGGCCCTGGGCCCCCCACAGGGTACTTCAGCCAGGAATGGGACCGGTGTCTCTGAGGGGCAGGCGCCCAGAGCCTCCCTGTGTGACTGGCAGCTTGGTGCCGAGTGCCAGGCTGGAGACAATGCAGCCGGGGAGGGAGGTGGAAGGGGCTGGGACCGGAGACTCCCACACACGCAGTGGAACAGCAGCAGTAGGGGGCCGCAATATCTGGCCCTGTGTGGGACTGAAGTTCCTGGGCCTGGAACCAGCACGGCTGGTGGTGAGCTGGGGGATGGGGGAAGAGAAGTAATAGCCTTTTTGGGAACTCACGTTGAGAGAATCTCACCAGTTCACCTATGCCGTTGCCATCTTGTTCCCCATCGGCAGCACATTTTATATGTTGAACACAATTCAAGTGGGCTTGTAATTTACTGACATTTCTATGAAAAATAGTAAGCAGTAATTTTTCCATTCATTCGTCAGTGTTTTATTTTTTTAGTTAGCTTTTAGTTTCCCAAGTGCACACAGCTAAAAGTATCAAAATGTCATCCCATCTGCAAAACATTTTACTTCCATGTAATGATCTGTAACTAAATGAGAATTGATTCATAAGTGCCACTCATAATTTATTTGTTTCTCACTTCAAGGTGTATTTATTGATCTTTAATTTGTGCCAGGCAGGGAAAGGATTCACAAATGATTTCAACATGTTTCTTTGTCTCAAAGGACTTACAGCCTTACGTTTTTGCTCAAGATGAAGTGTTCTCATCATTTGCTTTCTAAACCTCACTCTTTATATTAACTTTCCAATTTCTGCAAAGGTGTGCTTTTTTTTGAGCTGGAGTCTCACTCTGTCACCCAGACTGGAGTGCAGTGGCCGCTCCTGATCACCACAGCCTCTACCTACTGGGCTCCGGTGATCCTTCCACCTCAGCCTTCCAAGTAGCTGGAGCTACAGGCATGCGCTACCATGCCCAGCTAATTTTTTGATTTATTGTAGAGATGAGGTCTCACCAAGTTGTACAGGCGGGTCACGAACCGCGGGCTCAGGCAATCCACTCACCTCAGCCTCCCAAAGCGCAGGATTATGGACTGAGCCACTGAGCCTGGCTGTGTGCTTTCTTAAAGTGAGAAAACACATAATGACTGAAAGAGAGGCAACACACGCCTAGTACTTTTATTCTTGCCCAGAAAAGTACAAACTGTCCTATAAGAAACTAATTGTTGAGTACACAGAATGTAAACCTTATTTATAAATGAGCTGTTACAATATTTGACTGATACAAATATACTCCTTTAAATTAAATTGTCAAATCATATGTCTATATTCTTATGTGATGTAAAATAAATTATTGGAGAACTGAAAATGAGACATAAAAATCTCAATTTTTCAGATTCATAGAATTCATAAAAAGTCTAGATTTGTAAAAAAAACTTCATAAATCACATGGTTTCACCCCTCATTCTCAGAGTAAATTCTAGCTCAGATTAAATCTAAAAGCAAAATATGAAATCTGCTTAATGCAAAGAATCCTTTTTAATGTAAACACTAAACATTCAATTCCACAAAATGAATGTTAATCACACTACTGCTTTGGAAAAGCTTTACTACTCTTGGTTAATAAAATATGTTTATACGCATAAGCATGTTTACATTAACAAGTAATTTCACCTTTTTAATACATCTGTGTATTTTCATCCACATTGGTATATAATATTATAACAGTTGCAGCAGAGAGTAAACTGCCCATAAGTTTGCTAGGTACACTCTGAGTTCCCCAGAGAAAAAGGGAAATCAATGATGGCTGTTACTTGGTGTGACACCCAAGTGCAGAGATGGGGATGTCCCAGAAGGGGCGTGGCAGGAGCTACTGGCTCCCATGGAGGGTCCTTTCCACCCAGATGTGCCTGGTCTGTGGTGTGTATGAACACAGGGATTGTTCCTGGTCCTTGGAGTAAAGAGCTCTGGGCATTGCGTGGCTGTGGAGCTCACCCAGGCAGGCTTCCCCGGGTGGGGCACCTTCAGGCAGGCTCCAAATGACAGCCAGTCAGGGTTGGGCATGGTCTGTGTTTTGTCTTTAATGACCTAGGGGAGCTCAGAAAAAGAAACTTTACAAAATTTCATTTTTCTACTGAAATAGGGACCGAGCACTTAATTCACAGACACCAACACCAAAAGTACAAGTTATAAAAAAGGAGAGGTTTATTAGCCAAGAGCTGGGCCAGTGGCCACTTGCCTGCTGGACATGCCAGTGTCACAGCAAGGGCCCCCATTTGCTGTAGTGGCTTGCTTAAATTGGGCAAAACCACATTGGGACTTTCTAAGTGGGCCAAACTGCAATATCCTGGAGGCCTAGGTATTGTTCAAGCAATGCTAGCGGGGTTCACAGAAGTGAAAAAAAAAAGCTGTTAAACAGTTTAACCTAGCCAACAGGTGCTGTTGCCAGTTTCCAGGAAGGGAACGTTTTTAACTGTGCAAAGGCTGAGTACATGTTTAACTGTGCAAAGGCTGAGTTTATGCTTAGCCTAATTTTTGACATTGTAGATGTCTTTTTAAGTCCCCTTCCACATTCCCCCCTTTCAGTTGTTCCTAGAGTCAAATTATTGACTCTTTATATGGGGATTATATTGAGTTCTGAGGACCATTAATTTTACTGATGACACACTATTTTTAACATAACCAAGGAGGCTTATGTATGGGTCTTGGTTTTTTTAAGGCGTAATAGTTTCGCATCCCCATTCAGCACAGTGGTATTGTCCTGCTTTGTGGCAATGGACTGGTCCCAATGCCAGGCAAGCATAAAAATCAACAGATTTAAGTCCTTTTTCATAAGCTAAGGTGCTGCATTCATCAGTGTGTGTTCCCCCGAGGGTTAAACCTGGCCATAATTTACAAAAGTCAAAATTAACAACAGGCTGCCTGCTTTCTCTGTAGGTGGCAATTACGGTCCCAGTGACAGTATTTCTTAGTTCCCAGGAATCGTTTCCTGGAGTATAGGGATTACGCGGGTTAGGCAAATAGGCCTCAAACTGGGGAAAGTATGCAAGGAATATGATTAAGATACCGGGGCTGCAAAAGTTTTATCTATGGAGGATCTCCTCCAGTAGCTGGTTTGACGACTTTCCATGTTTCCGGGGCATGGTGGTGGCTGCCTTTACTTGTGAACGATGAATCCAGGGGCAGACATCGCTGACTTTGACGGCCATAGGAGTAGTAAGGATTACTATGTGGGGCCCTTTCCACCTTGGGGTGAGAGCCTCAGCTTTGTGCCGTTTTATTCAGACCTGGTCACCAGGTTAGAACGGGTGTGAATGTTCCAGAACCGGTTTCTGGAAGGCTGCCTGCACGGTCTCAGTGACAGCTTGCTGAATTCTTTGAAGAGCCTGCAGTGACTGAAGCAAATTATGGTTAGACAGTTCTAGTGCTTTTTCCAGTCCAATTTTTGGAAGTAATGGCGGGGGCCATCCAAACAGAATTTCGAAGGGGTTAGACCCTTGATGTAGGGGGTACACCTGGCCCTTAGGAGGGCATAGGGAAGGAGTGTTATCCACCCTTCACCAGTCTCCAGGGTTAATTTGGTCAAGGTCTCTTTAAGCATCTGATTCATGCTTTCTACCTGTCCTGAACTCTGGGGATGATAAGCACAATGTAAGTTCCAATTTATCACCAATGTTTTTGCAATACCTTTAGTAAGTTTAGAAATAAATGCTGGGCCATTATCTGAGCCTATTGAGATAGGTAGGCCATATCTTGGTATGATGTTGTTTAAGAGTTTTTTTAGTGTTACAGAAGCAGTTTCAGTTTGTACGAAAGGCCTCGACCCATCCTGACAAGGTGTCTACCAAGACCAATAGGTATTTATATCCATATTGCCCAGGTTTGACTTCTGTAAAGTTTAGTTCCCAATGTCTCCTGGGGGTTAGTCCTCTATCTTGGACCCCTTGAGTGGATACACTGACCTTAGCATCATTAGTCTGCTGGCATGACACGCAGCCTTGAATGAGTTCCTGGGCGAGCTGATTCAGATGAGGGCGATAGAATTCTTTCCTGACAAGTTTGGTTAGTATTGCCCTTTTCAAATGAGTACCTTCGTGGAGCTGCCTTAGGATTTGTTTTCCCAGGACTTGAGGGAGGAAGGTTCTGTCGTCCTGAAGTTGAAGCCATTCTTCTGCGTTTGAGGTTACCTGCAATTTTTGTGCAGCGAGGAGGTCCTCTTATCTATATTTTGGTGGCTCACATAGAACCAGAGGAGGCAGCGCCAGCAGGCAGGTGGTTCTGCATTAAGCAGCTTCTCTGGCTGCTTGATCTGCTTTTTTATTTCCTATTGCCTCTTTTGAGTTTCTTCTTTTTTTTGGTGGCCTGGGCAATGGATGATGAAGACTTGTTTGGGTTAGGGCAATCAGTTCTGCTTTTTGGGTTGATGCTCCCGGCAGAAGAGGCTCAGCCCAAATAGTTCCCTGTAGAGTGACCACTGTTGCCCCTGCATACCTTACCCCATTCTGGATGAAACTGCTGCCATCTAAGAAAAGCATTAGGTCAGGGTTTGTTCTTGGGACATCGGTTAGGTCCCAGCATAGCTTCTGGAACTCAGTTGTTTTATAACAACAATGCAGTGGCCCCTTGGGACTTTCTTCTGGTAGCAAAGTTGTAGGGTTTAAGCTGGGGGTATGCTGGAACTTGATGCAGGGTTGATTTAAAAGCAGTGCTTGATAATGAGTTATTCGGGCATTCAACATTCATTTGTCAGGGGCCCGTCAGAATAAAGACTCCACTGCATGCATGGCTGTGACAGTCAGATTCTGCCCCAATGTTAGTTTGTCTGAGTCCTTTACTAACATGGCAATGGCTGCTATAACCTGCAGGCAGGACGGCCAGCCCGAGGCTACCAGGTCCAGTTTTCTTGACAGTTAGGTGACCGGCCTGTTCCAAGGGCCAAGCTTTTGGGTTAGGACCCCCAGGGCGATGCCTCATCTTTCATCCACATAAAAGTGGAAAGGTTTTTCAATATCTGGCAAGGCCAGAGCCGAAGCTGAGACCAGGATGTTTTTAAGGGCTTAGAAAGCTTTGTCCCCCTCCAGTGTCCATTTAAAATTAGCCTCTGGTCCCTTGGTTATTTCATAGAGGGGTTTTGCGAGTTCAACAAACTTAGGGATTTATAGTTGGCAGTATTTTACAGCTCCCAAAAATTCCTGGACCTATCTTTTGCTTCCTGGGGCGGGGATGCCTGCTATAGCCCGAATGCACTAGGCAGTCAGGGATTTTTGCTAGTGGAGTGTTTCACCTGGTGCTGGTTCCTCTTTTCCCTGTTGGCTGCTTGGGTTTAATTTCCTGTAAAACTGCTGATACTACTTTGGCCATTATTTGGTTTGTTGGTCTTCAAGTAAGTCCCTGCTACTGTAGACCTTCTGGGCTACCTCAGTTAATTCTGATAAATTTTTTTCTTTAAATCTTTAAATTTTCTGCAATTTTTTTCTTATATCAGGGGCTGACTGGGAGTCAAAGCCTATAACCAAAGCCCTCCAATTTTCTGGAGCCTCTGGATCTATGGGAGTATATGTTCAATAGGCCTCCATAAGGCGTTCCAGAAAAGCCATGGGAGATTCCTGTGGGCCCTGAGTTACCTCACTTACCTTAGACAAATGTGTGGGCTGCCTGGAGGTGACCTGGAGACCCCCCATTTGAGTCTGGTGATAGGTGGTGAGAAACTCCCTACCGTGATTGTTGTTCAGGTTTCAATTAGACTTCTTAGTGAGGGAGACACATTCTACACGGTCCTGCTCTGCTGGTCTGCCGTCCAGTCTCAGTATCAATTTCCTTGCCTCCTGATGGATTCTTTCTCTTTCCTTCACAGTAAAAAGGGCTTTGAGGAGCTGTTGGCAGTTATCCCAAGTGGACTGGTGGGTGAAGAAAGTAGTTTCTAAAAGGCCTATGAGGCTCTGAGGTTTTTCAGAGAATGCCAATTTTGGTGCTTCCAATTGTAAAGATCACTAGTAGAGAAAGGGGCATAAGCTATGAAGGGTTGGCCTTCCAAACCTCCTGCGTCTAGTCCCAGGGACTATCTCGGGGGAGCACTGTGGAATTTTGTGGTCCTGAGTTCCCTGAAGACAAGTTGGGGCTAGTCGATTTATGGGGGGCAGTTGGGCCCTAGGGAGATGCATGGGAAAGAGGAGGATAAAGGGGCTGATACAAGGACCCACTCATGATGAGTGATGAACTGATAACCTTGGGGGCCCCCTGCTCCTGCTCAGATGTAGAATAGGGTGGGGGAATTTCATCATCCTCTGGTGGGTTCTGGAGGACCAGAGGTGTGGCTTTTGGAGTTTCCTGTAGGGTTAAAACACGAGAAGAATTAGCTTTCTTTTTGGCTTTCTTCATCCATGATGGCTGCTGCATTACCAGGAGGTACCAGGCAGTGATGTATGGGATCTGGTCCAGGTGGCATCAATAGACGAACTGTCGGACCTTCCCCACTATGGCAGGGTTGAAGGTCCCCTCTGGTGCCCAGCTGCAATTAGGAAATGTGGGCCATTCGAGGGAACAAAAGGTGGTTAGGTTTTCTTGGTTTACCTGATAACCCAACTGCTGTGCTGCTCCTTGGAAATCCTTGAAGTGGCACAAAACCAGTTGCAGAGGGATGTCAGGCTTAGAGCACTGCTGCCCCATAATATCGATAGCAATGACAGACACAACAATGACTAACACTGAACAAATAAAGACAATAACACAAACTGAACAGACAGACCTAACTGCCTGAGGGCAATACTGGAGGGCCCAGTGAAGTCTCCCTGGGACCTCGGACCCAGGAACTAGTGCTGCATCCAGCTTTCCTGTGGGTCCAACCAGAAGTATGCACAAACAGAACGGGAACTTGACTCACCTCTCAGAGGGCTCTGGGGATGTTGTGAGTCTGCCAGAAATGACAATTAGCTGTTTGTGAGTCCACAGACTCACCAGGCCCGACAATCACTGAGGTTTATGGGTCTGCAGACCCACAAGGTCAGCTGGTGATTGGGGCTGGGGATTAAGCTCTCGGGTCTCCTGGGCAAGCCCCCAGATGTAATAGGGACCAAGCGCTTAATTCACAGACACCGACACGAAAAGTACAAGTTATAAAAAGGAGAGGTTTATTAGCCAAGAGCTGGGCTGGTGGCCACTTGCCTGCTGGACATGCCAGTCCCACAGCAAGGGCCCCCATTTGCTGTAGTGGCTTGCTTAAATGGGGCAAAACCACATTGGGACTTTCTAAGTGGGCCAAACTGCAACATCCTGGAGGCCTAGGTATTGTTCAAGCAATGCTAGCAGGGTTCACAGAAGTGAAAAAAAAAAAGCTGTTAAACAGTTTAACCTAGCCAGCAGGTGCTGTTGCCAGTTTCCAGGAAGGGGACGTTTTTAACTGTGCAAAGGCTGAGTACATGCTTCACTGTGCAAAGACGGAGTTTATGCTTAGCCTAATTTTTGACATTGTAAGTGTCTTTTTAAGCCCCTTCTGCGCTACAATATAGTTAACAATTTTGAAAAGATTTTCCAGATGTTAAATTAAGATATTATAATAGAAAATTACTTTCAGTCTAAGTTTTTAGGTACTATGGAAACCATTGGAAAATTGCCCCAATTGATAAAAAAAATCACTAACACCTTTCTTGGAACCTTCTTTTAAAATTTAAATTAGTCTTTAAAAAACACATTTTAGTCACCTATAGGATCTTTTGCTATAATTACGATCTAATTACAGATGCTGCCTTGTGGGCAAGTGATTTTGCATTAAATCCTGAGCAATAATGTTTATATTTTATGTTAAGAAAAATAGTGTGAGGGAAAGGAGGGTAGAGGGGGCGACATGTAACAACACAGAGGTTACCTGATTCTAAACCTGGGGAAATGAGGGACAGTTGGATGCTCAAACTTCACTTGCATGTAAACTACTTACACACCTAATCTTGACTTGTACCACACATCTCTATAATAAAATAAAGTTGATAAAAAATAGTGTGTCCACTAACAATGGAAAGGAGCCTTCCGGATCATCCATCTCAAGCAGCAACTCATCAAGATTGAAAATCCCATTCACAGAAACTCACTTTGGCAATTTACACAGCAGACCACAGGGTAATCTATTTTCTAATAACAGTGACGTTTATTCGAAGGTTTTCTTAACATTGAGCTGAAGCTTGCTTTTCTGTTACTCCAGGCCACCCATTTAACAAATATTAATGGAACTTCTATTATGCTTAATACTAAAACAGGATATAACATCATATGCGAGAGAATACGCATGGTCTAGCAGGAATGCAAAGGTGTGCTATTTCCATTACAAGGCAAATTCTTCTGTTGGCATGTGCTAACAGCTAAAAGCTATAGGGAAAAGAATTATTGGCCACCTCAATTGGTGTATACCAGGCACCGGGGACATATTTTATTTGCTCTGGGATACAGAACACTTCTGGGATGGGAGTTGGAATTTGAGTCCCATCTGTTGACATTTACAATAAAGTACTCTCCTTGCTAAAAATTTATTTGCCTTGCACCTGAACCAAACAGATAAGTTGAAAGGAAGGAATGTAGTGAAAATCACCACTTCCATGTCCTTCAAGTTTTTCATGCATATGGGTCTTGGTTTTCTGTTTTGCAAGGGAGAAGACATTCTAGGGTGTACAGTCATACTTCTCACTATGATGGACCTGAATTCAGGGGTCAATAAACCAATATGGAGGGTCTGCCAGTTAGTGAATATATCTATTCAACTCTCTATTCAGAAGAGGGAAAAATATAGCATCAGGGTGTGTTCGGGGCCATTAGGGCAAATGTAGGCTGGATTCCAGACAAAAGGCAATGGCTCACAGCCAGACTCTGGGAGCCTTGCTTTCGCCATATACTGTCACTGAAAAATTGCTTTAAGTCCTTTAATGGAAACTGACAGGAAGAGTCATAGTACAAATATCTTTCCTCAAACAGACTTGAACTCCTCTCTATCCGAGGGGTTGTGGGTCTGTGAACTGACTCTGTTCTTGTAATTGATTGAGAGCCCAGACCTCTATACTATGATAACAAGTCTACTCTCTGTCCAGCTGACCTATAGATTTTTCACTTATACAGATAAATCATGACTGTAATATATTCCCCATCTATTTTCATCCTAAAGTCTCTGTAATCAATTAACCATGGCTAGATACCTTGATAGAGCAAACCATTCACCCTGTTGCCTAGGAGGATAACCAACCTTGTGTGAAGGTTCGGTGCTGCTGCCTGGACTCTGCCATCCAGTATCCATCATTTCCTTGGATGGAACTGGTTCAGGGAACCAGTTTCAACGTGGCATAGCCCATTACTCTTCCCTGGCAGCAGGAAACTGCCACAACAGAGTTTCTGAGATACTAGTGCCTTTCTCATTTAGGGTTTTCTCAGCACGCATTTTCATGAACAAATGTTTCTGCTATTTCATTGCCAATATATTGCAATGTTTTTTTTGTTTGTTTGTTTTGAGTTGGAGTCTCACTTCATTGCCCAGACTGTAGTGCAGTGGCACGTTCACGGCCACCCCAGTGTTGACCTGCTAGGCTCCAGAGATACTTGCACTTCAGCTTTCAATGTCTCCAGAACTGGCATGCGCTACCATGCCCAGCTAATATTTTATTCATTGTGGAGACTAGGTCTCGCCAAGTTGCCTGCACTGGTCTTCAACCCACAGGCTCAGGCAATCCACTTACCTCGGCCTCCCAAAGTGCTGGGATGACAGGCTGAACACTGAGCCCAGCCTATTACAATTGATGTGCATGGAATACCTCTTCTGAAGTCAGATTTTATAATAAGAATTGGGCCTAGTTATGGGTCTGAAAATGATGGGAAGTGCTCAGGTGGTTGCCTCAGAAAATGCCATTATGGGATCTTCTGGCAAGAGGAAGTTAACCTTGCCAGGACCGAAAGGGAAGGGAGTTAAGTAGGATACGAACATGGAAGGGACACAGATGCATTGGAAGTCTGCTTCCATTCCCACTCTTTGCCAACCAATGCCCCAGCTGCAAACCGGGAGACCTACTGAGTTGATGGGTTCAATTATTCAGCCACCTGCAATGTCAGGCATTGAGTTGAGTTCTGAGAAGTCTTAACTCTGCAGTTACAAGAAACAAGGAATCATTTCAGAGAAATTATGAAGCTCTCTAGCTCTCTACTCATAGATTAAAGTGGAAACATTAATCTCTAAACTTTGTAATTGATAAGTAGCCCTCCTACCCTCTTCTAACACCTAAACTCGACCCATTAGGATTTGTTCAGGAAAACAAGGGCTCCAGGGAATCCAGCTAGAACAGTTACAAAATAAAATGTGAAAATAAAAGGATTCTTAGCATGTTGGTATTGCTGTAGTGCAAAGGCCAGGGAATCTGCCGTGAAAAATCTGATAATCAAGAACTGAAATGATCAATTCCTAAGAAAAAGCCAGAAGTCTGTTGCAATTCTCACAAAACTTTGGTACCTGGCATGTTTCCCGCAATCTGCAGTGGTGAAGCTGTGGTTCTCAAGGCGTACAGGGCAGCCCCTGAAGATCTGTTGGCTCAAAGGTCTGTTTATCTGACTTCAGAATCAACTGGCCTCTCCTCTACAACTTCCAAATCTTGCATGAGTTTCTTTCAACAAACTTTAACCCTGAGACATTTGAGAAAGGGTTTGGGGAAACATGAGACCTTCTTTCTCTTTTTAATTTAAGAAAGGTAACGAGTTGATAACAAGTAGTCTTGCTGATCCATAAAAGTAGAAAGAAACTGTACTTGATCAGAAATTGACAGACCCAGCAGGCAGAAACCAGGAAAGTCCTAGTTAAATTCAATGGTATCATCAATCAACTGGGTATAATGGATATCTATAGACTACTTCATCCAATAACAGCAGAGTAACATTCTTCTCAAGCTCAAATGGAATATTCACCAAGATAGATCAGATTTTGAGTCATGAAACACACTTTAACAAATTTAAAATAACATATATGCAATGTCTGTTCTTAAACCACAATGGAATTAAATATAAAATTAATAACAAAAAGATAGCTGAAAATCCAAAGTATTTGGTGTTAAACAATGCACTTCTAAATAACACATGGGTCAAAGAAAAAACTCAATAGAAATTTAAAAGTATATTTTTAGCTGAAAGAAAATAAAAACACACTTTATAATGTGTGGTATACAGTAAAGGTAGTACATAGAAACATTTATAGCACTGAATGCATACATTGGAAAACATTAATATAAAAATAAATCGTATAAGCTTTCACCTTAAGATACTAGAAAAAGAAGAGTAAATTAAGTCCAAAGTAAGCAGAAGAAATGATGAAAATTAGACAGGAAATCAATGAATGAAAATAAGAAATCAAGAGAGGAAAAAATAAGCTAGCTCTTTCAAGAGATAAGTAAAAGTCGGGCTCAGTGGCTCAACCTGTAATGCCACACTTTGGGAGGCTGAGGTGAGGGGATTACCTGAGTCCGTGGGTTTGAGACCTGCCTGGGCAAATTGGCGAGACCTCATTACTACAATAAATCAAAAATTAGCCAGGCGTGGTAGTGCATGCCTGTAGTTCCAGCTACTTGGAAGGCTGAGGCAGAAGGATCACCGGAGCCCAGCAGGTCGAGGCTGCGGTGGCTGGGAGCGGCCACAGCACTCCAGCCTGGGTAACAGAGTGAGACTCCAACTCAAAAAAAAAAAAAAAAAGAGATAAGTGAAACTATAAGCCTCTAGCCAGAATAACTATGAAAAAAGGAGGAAGAACACAAGTTAATAATATTAGAAATACCAGAGGGGATATTACTATAGATGTCATGGACTTTAAAAGTATAATACAAGAATGCTATGAACAATTTTGAGCCCGCAAATTTGATAACCTTGATGAAATAGATGAATTGCTTAAAAGACATAATCTGCCAGAACTCACACAAGAAGAAATAAAAAATATGAATACTCCTATATTTATTAAATAAATTAAATAAATAATTAATAACCATCTAAAACAGAAAGTGCCAGGCCAGATGGCTTCACTGGTAAATCTTATCAAACATTTAAAGCAGAAATTATGCCAATTCTCTACACTCTCCTTCACAAGGCAGAAAAAGAAGGACTCTTTCCTAATGCATTCTATTAAATCACTTATTGTTTTACCAAAACCAAATAAAGACATTACAAGAAAAAAACATTACACACCAGTATTTCTCATTAACATAGATGCAAAAATTTCTAACAAAGTATTAGCAAATGGAATCTAACAACGTATAAAAAGAATTATATACCATGGCCAAGTTGAATTTATTGCAGATATGCAAGACTGGCATAGCCTTTGGAAATCAATTAATGAAATCACTAACATTAACAGACTAGATAAGAAAAATCAAATAATTCTATATTCATAGATACAGAGAAAGAATCTGACAAAACTTGGCATCAATTCATGATCAAAAACTCAAATTAACAATATAAGGGAACTTTCTTAACTTGATAAAGGATACCAATAAAAGAATCTCAAGCTAACATTATAAATAATCATGGGAAACTAGAAAATTTCCTGCTAAGATCAGGATCTTCTCACCAATTCTTTTCAACATCATACTGGAAGCCCTTGCTAAGGCAATAAAAAGAGAAAAGGAAAGAAAGCAATAGTTTGAAAAGGTAAAAATATAACTGCCTTTGTTTCCTGGTGACATGATTATCTATATAGAAAATCAAAAGAATCAACTTAAAAAAAATCCTGAAACTCATAAACAATTATAGCAAGATTGCAGAATATAAAATTATTATGCACAATTTAATTGCTCCCCCATATACCAGCAATGAGCAAGTGAAATTAGAAATTAAAATACATGGTACTATTTACATTATCAGTCCCCAAATGGAAAACTTAGGCATAAACATAACAAAATATGAAAAATATGCAAGACATTTAAATGAGGAAAACTACAAACTCTGATTAAAAAAATCAAAGAAGAACTAAATCAATTAAGAAATAATCTAGGTTCCTGAATAGGAAGACTCAATATTGTCAAGATTGTAGTTCTTCCCATCTTGATCTATAGGGTCAATACAATTCCAACCAAAATTTCAGCAAGCAATTTAGTGGATATTGATAAATTGATTTTAAAGTTTATTTGGAGAGGAAAAGACCCAGAATAGCCAATACAATACTGAAGAGAAGAGTAAAGTTGGAGAACTGACATTTCCTGACTTCAAGTCTTTCTATAACGCTATACTAATCAAGACAGTGAGACATTGGTGAGATAACAGAAAAATGGATCAATGGAACAGATAGACAGTCCAGAAATAGAACCACATCAATGCATTCAATTGATTTTTGATGAAGGACCAAAGGCAATACAATGAAAAAATATGGTCTTTTCAATAATTAGTGCTGAAACAGTTGTAGATTCATATGCAAAAAATGACTAGACACAGACCTTACACCCTTCACAAAAATTAACTCAAAATCAATCATAGGCATAAATGTAAAATGCAAAATGATGAAACTCCTAGACAATAAATAGTAGGATAAAATCTAGATGACCTTGGGCTGGGCAATGACCGTTTAGATACAACTTAAAGACACAGTCCATGTTAAGAGTAATTAATAAGATGGATTTCATTGTAATTAAACATTTTTCCTTCGAAAGATACTGTCAGGAGAATGAAAAGACAAGTCACAGACTGGAATAAAATATTGACAAAAGATATATCAATAAAAAAATTTATTCATATTACACAAAGAATTCTTAAAAGCCAAAAATAAGAAAACAAATAACCTGATGATAAAAATGGGCCGAATATTTTAATGGATACCTTACATAAGAAGATATATAGATGTAAAATAGGTGTATAAAAAGATGCTTCCCATTGTATGTTATTAGGGAAATGCAAATTAAAGCAACAATGCGATAATACTACACATTTATTAAAATAACCAAAATCCAGAACACTGAAAACCCCAAATGCTGATGAGGATGCAGGGGAACAGGAACTTTCATCCGTTGTCCGTGGGAATGCAAAATGGTACAGCCAATTTGCAAGACAGTTAAGCAGTTTCCTAAAAAATTAAATAAATACTCTTTTAACGTATGCCGTGGCAATGGTGCTCTTTGATATTTACCCAAGTGAGCTGTAGACTTATGTCCACACAAAAACTTGCACCAGGATGTTTATAGCAGCTTCGTTCATAATTGTCAAAACTTGAAAGCAATCAAGATGTCCTTCAGTAGGCGAATGGATAAATTCATTTAGAAAAGGGAATAGTGTTCATTGCTATAAAGAAATGAGGATCAAGCCATGTAAAAATCTGGAGATACTTTAAATGTAAAAGTAAGTGAAAGAAGCCAATCTGAATGCTGTATGAGTCCAAAGCTAGATACATAATAGAAAAAGCAAAGCTATGGAGACACTGAAAAGATCAGTGTTACCAAGAGTTATGGAGGAGAGAGGGACAAGTAGGTGGAGCACAGAGGAATTTTTAGGGCAGTGAAACTACTCTGTATGCATACCCTATTGGGGGATGCATGTCATGACACATCTGTCCAAATCTACAGAATGTACAACACCGAGAGTAAATCTTAATGTGAACTAGGGACTTGGGGCAACAATGACATGTCAATGCAGGCTCACTGACTGTAACAAGTGTATCCTTTGGTGAGGGATATTGATAGTGAGGGTGCTGTAGGTGTGTGGGGGCAAGGGTATATGGGAGCTTTCTGTACTTTCTGCTCAATTTTTCTGTGAACCGAAAACTGGTCTAAAAATATAAAGTCATCTTTTTACAAAAAAGTATAATTGAGTCAGACATTAGGGAAGGATGGAAGTTGTGGCTACACAAGACTTAAATATTTAATTCAGTGATTGTTAGATGTTTGTATATAATGGGAATGTAAATATGTACATGCTCATCTGCGTATGGAATGTTTATGTGTGCATACATGTGTCTCCATTTGTGTATCTGTGTGTACATATGAGTTGGTGTGCCCATGTGTGTCGTATGTGTGTGTGGATGTTTGTATATGTGTACATGTGCATGTATGTGCTTCAGAGGACACTGGAAGGCTCTGTGGTCTGTGATTTCCTACCTAAGTCATATATAATGTAAAGAAATGAAAACACATCAATAAAATTCAGGACCAGAGTCGTCAATTTGCAGCACCTGCAAGTGTGTGTACTTCCTGGTCTTTCTGGAATGGTCCTCCTATTATCCTCCTGTTAAAGCACAACTCAGTTTCCAGACATTGTTTTTACAAACACCTTTAGTGAGGTATTAGCCTAAAGAGGACCTTTCCATGGATCCTTCTGTGATTCTGTCCTCCTGTGACTGAGACTGTATTCTTCACAGGCCCCTCATCAAAGATCAGGAAGTGAAGTCTCAGGAAGAGTAAATGACTTGCCTCAGGCTGTGAAGTTATCACGTGATGGACTCAAACCTCAGACCTCAGCCTGAATGAAGCCTTTCCTGTACTTCTCTTAAGCTCCTTTGCCTTCTCCACCTCCCTGGCAGAAATGCTGAACAGAGAGGGGTTTTTCTCGTTGTTGTTTTGGCTCTTTGAACTTGATTTATTTTCTTCAATTTTTATCCTATCAATAAGTTCTTGAGTCCCCCCAGGATGATTCTTTATCAGAAGGCCTCATTAGGAGAAAACCAGCATCCTTTCGATGTCTGCTTCATGCGGCCTGAGTCAGATTATGACTTTTAAAACCATTTGAACAGCATAGCACATTCTAAATGGTGATACGCAGTGTTTTTCCCACTATGGTGGGATTTCACACGCAGAGTACAAAAGTCACAAGAAATTTGCAAAGAATAATGATGTTAATGATAGCACACAAGGAAGGAAATATTAGATGGCCAAAAGAGTGAAGTTAACACAACAAAACAGCAGTCACATGGCATAAAATTGAATATTTATCAAATATGATCACACCACATGAAAGTAATTATCTTCATAGAAATTTTTCTAAAAACCTCCTTGCTAATAACCATTCATATCTTAAGATGAACTTCTTAGAGGGCATTGAAGGTAATATAGGCCTAATTATGATCTTGAACAAAGAGTCAATTTATTGAAAAATGTGCACATTTTAGATCTGCATTTAAAAGAATTAAAATGGTAGCCTTATCTTCAAGCGGGGAGGGATGTTAAGAAGAATAAGCTGGCCGTGTGCAATCTTCTTGCTCTTTCATCTGTTTTCTATAGATGGAATAGTACTCGCTAGTTGAAAACCAATTCCAGGAGTGAGTACTATTCCAGTGGGCCCTCTGTTATAATCAAATCAGTGACAGAGGAAAAAATGGTGATATCAAGTATTTGGGAATGAAAATATTTAAAAGTGGTGAAAGACGAAATGAACTTAATTATTTTCTGGTTAGTTCAGCTCTTCAATTCACATATGAGGATTTGGGAGTGGAGAGGGCTAGGTGGGTGATTCACGTTGTAGTGCCAGTGTGAGAGGAGCTGACGTGCCAGGTTACCTGGGCAGATCCAGTGCTTTCTCCACAGAGGCAGGGATCCAGAACTGGGTAGGGCAGCTGGATACTGTGCTGCAGTCTGTTTTTGTGTTAAGCCGAACACAAGGCTAACCAAAATTCAAGTGAAGGACATGTTTATAAGCTCTTCGGACTGAAGGCGTTTTCTCTTCATAGTCCTCCCTACAGACGTGAGGCTGGGCAACTCAGGGCAAGATGCAGCCTTGGTTTGGGAGGGAGCCCTCCAGCTCCTTGTTTGCGTCACTCAAAGATGATGAAGACAGTGTGGTATCAGCGTAAACCCAGCGTAGGATGGGCTGCTGTCCTGAAGCCCTTTGGATGCTCTTCAAAACTGGCTCCACACAGAGTAGGCTTTCAAGGTGAAGAAACAGAAGCAAGGAAGTGAGGAGAGAAGGTGAGAGTAGAGTGGAGGGAAGAAGGAAAACTGCTGGGAAGGAGAAGGGAGCCTTCCTGTTCGGCCCACCTTCTGCAACTGCCTTCTGTCTAATTAGTAAAGTCAAGTCCTGATGTCCTTTTTATCCATAAAAATCTATCTTTTTGAGATTCTGAGCAGCAGCAGTCTGGAAATATCGGTCCAGCCAAGTCTTTTTACCTTCCTGTGTTGCGTGTACACCATCTACAGAGGCAAGGCAAGGTGTCTCGAGGTCCCAGAGCTGCACGAGGTTTTGAGGCATTGCTCTTTTCTCTGTAAATAACAAGTGGTGATTGCTAACAGGCACCAAGGAGTACATCCCAGCATTGCAAAATTACTCCATGGAAGATATTTCTAAAAGGCCTCATGGACATGAGTTGGGGAAGCAAAGTAAATAACCAGTTCCATGGTTCATACCTCAGGGTTGGCTGGGCTAGTCAGTGATTAGATTGAAATTAAAACATACACGATCTTCTTGCCAGGCATGTCTGGTTGTTTGTGTGTATGAAGGCGAGTAGCAAGGCTCAGGGGTTGGCAACAGGAGGTTGCAGTTCTGGGAATTGTCCTACAGTTGAGTTAATTCTGTTTTGAATTGTATAAAGTAAGAGAGAGAAAAGGGCCAAGGTGTGCTAACAGGATTAGAAACAAGGACAGTCACACTAAATGAGTCAATACATCAGAAAGAAAACCCAAGACAGTGTCAGAGGACTGAAACTCTACTCAGAGTTTTACTGCTTGTTTTGTCCATGCGCATGTTACAAAATTTTCAAGATCTGTCTGTTAATTTGTAATGTCAAGTCCTGATGTTCTTTTCACCAGAAAAATCTATGGATTTGAAATTCTGAGAAGCAGCAGTTTGGAAAAAATCTATTCAACAATGTCTTTCCTAGTTTCAGATGGCAACATTATTTTTGCCCATCCAAACAGATTGATACAGTTGACTCTTGACTTTTTACCTGACATTTCTCCAAAATTTAATTCACTGATATAATAATGTTCTTTTGGAAAATATTTCATAATCACAAATCTCTTAATAAATAGTGAATCACAATTAACATCAAACATCTGAAGGTTTACAGAACTTTTTTGAGATGACATTTTCAAATAGAAGGATTTCAGGAAACAATCAACTGAGGCTGTGTGGCACCATGTTCATATTCCTACTGTCCTAGCATGCACTATGCCATTGTCTCCGCTTGCCTCGTAAAGACCCACAGGGAATGTGAACAAGCTCTCACTTTGTATCTACTGGAAATCAAAAAGGCTGTGTCTGTCACTTACAAGTGAGTAGCATGTAAAAAAGCAAAATTAGCAGTTTGCAACTCCAGTAAAGGGGTCGGTGAGCAGGACTGAGCATATGTGAAAAGCATGCAATTCACTCTCCAGAAACACACTTCACCTGTGCAATGTGTGCGGTGTGGGGCCACGGGCTCATCCCTTGGCGGCGTGATGTGTGCCCCATGATGTGCAGTGAATGAGAACTGAGGAGGAGACGGTTTTCTGTTGTCTGAGAGAGCAAAATGTGCTTTCAGAATGCAATCAGCGAAAGTACTAGGCATGGTGTGGGGTTATGTGACAGCATGAGTAGAAGGATGCAACACTTTGTGTAAGGCCCGCTCAGTGGCAAGTGCCTTTAGAGTGGAAAGGTCCGATTTTAGAGGAGGTTTAGTATCCGTGTCTGAGCACATTCAGCCATTCTCCAGTCGTGAAATCAGAATTGGTCCAGGGATAAACTGACCTCTGCGGACTAAGAGGATGTGAAGATGCCAGCAGAGGGAGCCAGGGCCAGCTCTACCCCAGGGGCCGGTCCCAGCCTGGAGCCCGCTCCACTCTCCCAGCGCACCGACGCCAGCGGCTGGCCAGGACCACGGAGCCTCTTTCTCTTCCCATGCTTCCCCTGATGGGCTGTGGTTTGGGGTCGGTGACTTAGTCCCTCTGGTTGGATTTGTTTCATCTGTCAAGTTTGAGAGAAGTTTAGTCAAAATCTCTACTTCAGCTTAGAAAATTATTTTTTATTTTATTTTTTTCGATTTCAAAGAAACAATGAATAACTTTATTATATTCCATGTAATTTTTAAAAACTTTTATTTTATTTTATTTTAAAGGTGTGGGGTACAATTCAGGGTTAGGTATACAAATGTTCATTATGCGGGTACCCTTGTTGATGAGGTGTGCTCCCCCTTCCCCAGGCAGATTACCACTACTGCCAATCCTGCCTCCCCACACCCCCGCAATTTCTTGCTACTTAGAAAGCTATTAAATATGTTCTATGAGCCACAGTAGAAAATAATAATTGTGCATCATTTTGGAAGAAACCAGCCTTTAACCGGATAGTGACAGCTCCTTCTAGTTGTTTCCATATCGCAGAAACAAGTCCTATCTTCAGTCCTAACGTAAGACGTGTGAACGTTGAAATCCGGCTGGAATCCCATTTGAACCAGCTCTGGAGTCACCACAGCATGAGATTCATGTCCCTCTGGGCTGTCCCCAGGAGTTTCTCATGCCTGTGCACATCAGGGAGCTCAATCACTTCCTGGCAGTGCCACCCTCTGAGGACAAAATCAAGGTCCTCCCACTCACCTCAGCTGCAGATGCACCCTCACACTGCGGCAGGAAATCCAGACATCAGACTACGCTTGCCCATTAGACTGGGGTGTGGAAGACACGTTGCCAGCCTATGCCCCCACCTCTGCCCCCCCTTCATGCTTCTTC
Organism: Cephalopachus bancanus; assembly: GCA_027257055.1. Taxonomy (NCBI): domain Eukaryota; kingdom Metazoa; phylum Chordata; class Mammalia; order Primates; family Tarsiidae; genus Cephalopachus; species Cephalopachus bancanus. The sequence continues at coordinate 1,733,997 of JAPVLO010000055.1, forward strand.
CACTCTTGAAACCTTCAGATATGTTTTTGTTCTATTTGGGCTTTTTAAAAAATAGATTCCTTTTTAGGCTGTTCTCAATGCCTCTGCTTCCTAGATTTCCAGGTCCCCTTGCCCATCTTCCTTGCTATGTTACTTTCACCCATTGGGTAGTTATGCAGAAGACAAGCATGGTGTTCACAGTCTGCAGGGCACCTGCACACATTATCTTATCTCATCCTATGAGAACTGCAGAGATTGGGTGACTAGCCCTAGTTTACAGGGGCATAATTTGGGCTCTCAAGAGCACAAAGTTCTTACTCACCAGGACAAAAATTGAAATCAGATTTTTCTCAATTCGAATTCATTTACATTTTAGTATACTCAATTTGCTAAATTCTCAAATGTGTCCAAAGAATAACAATTCAGATCATAAAGACCTAAACTTTATCTATTGCTCTTCATTTACTATCCACATTATAGAGTATGTTGCTTGCTTTGGCATGTCATGTGCAATTCCGGCATAAGTTACTCAGATTTATAAAAGGCTTATATTAGGATTATCAATGTGCTTACCTCAATGGCTCATCTGACTTCTAGTCAGATCATTACAGGTCAAGTAATCTGTCATGGCTTCCACTCACGGACTGGGTGGAGATGGAGGGTAGATCAGTGAGTCTTCTGTTCAAATTATAGACCGTTTACTGGAGTTGTATCAGGTGTTTTAGTGATTGCTGATATCTGATTGGTTAGAGTTATTCTAGAGAAACAGAGCTAGTGGGAGAGACCTGGGATGTGTGTGTCAGTGTTTGTATTTTGTAGACATGTAAGTTCATGCATGCATGTGTATATGCATGTGTATGCAATGTGTCCACATTTGTATGTGTGCATGCATATATGTGTATATGCATGTTTGTATATGTATCAGTGTGTAGTTGAGGCACACATTTGTATGTGCATACGTGTGCATACAAGCATGCATGTGCCTGCAAGCATATATATGTTTGTAGCATGTATGTTTGCATGTGCCTATCTGTGTATAATATGCACATGTATGTGTGCGTATATGCATGTGTGCATATGTGTACATGCATATATGTGTGCACATACATGCATGTGTATGTGCACAGTTGTCTATATATGCATACATGTATGTGTATGCTTGTATCTGTGTGTGTGTGCAGTATTTGTGTGCTGTGTGTGTGCATAAGAGCTGCAGGTCAAGACTCCAGACTGCAAATTGCAGAACAAATCTGAACTTTGAGCCATTCAGTGGCATTTCTTTTCTTCAGGGAAACCTCTTACGGCCTCAACTATTGTATAAGGCCCACCTACAGTATCGTGGGTAATTTCATTTTTTTTAAGCTTATCTGATTGTAGATGCTAACCACATCTATAAAATACTGTCACAGAAACACCTAGATTAGTATTGTATTGAGTGCATGGGCACTGGCCAACCAAGGTGACACATGTGATCTATTAGAGTTGATCACAACTCATAATACACATGCATATTATACACAGATAGGCACATGCAAACATGCATGCATATTGTTATATGATGATTATTTTTTTAAGTGTGAAGGAAAATATAAAAAATTGTATTATCTTTGTTTGAAAGTCACATGAAAAGAATCTCCTTCTTTGTTATAAAAAAACTAGGATATGATTTAAAATATCAATGAAAATATAAAAAGTACAAACAGAGTTATCTTATGCCTAAGAATGGTGATTATGCAAAAGGATTGCTTCATGGAAAAACTTGAATATGTTTGTCTAAGTCTATAGAGTGACTAAAATTAGGTGGTGCAAAATTAGATATGAAGTGTTTGAGACCTGTTTCAAAACGTATGTTTACATATGGGCAGGGACATTTAATTTTTCTTTGGCAAGTACTTGTTCATATTTTACTCATAATCTCTCCAGAGACAAGTGGGCAATAACTAATTGCATAGAGCAGTAAAATGCAAGTTATTTAAGGAAGTAAAACATTATTGATGCTGATAATCATAGCTGTATCTCAATGCCAATGATTGAAGACTAAACACATTTTCTTAACTTCAGACCAACAGTAAATTGGGCATGATGCCCATGAGAGATCACATGAAGTCGACAACTGCTACAACAGGGCTTAGTTATGCTGAGGTGTAGATGTGGCCTCCTGGTCAGGGCCTATGTGTAGGATCAAACCAAGAAGACTTTTAGAGACTAGCTACAGAATACAAAGACATCAACTCAAGTCAGATAGAAATCACATCTTTTTAAAAACTAATTTTACTCACATAAACAAAACAGCAACAAAAAATAGAATATCTTGAAAATTTTAGACAACCCTGGCAGGTGCAAGATATCTTGAGCCAACAGGAAGGAAGAAGGGAAGCCTATAGGAGACTTGATCTAAGCCCAGGAGAGGGTGTGGAGGGTCATGAGAGGCAGCTTGAGGGTCCAGGGCATTGCCCAGCACGTGGAAGTTATTGGCTGCAGCTGTCACCACGTGGCAGCTCAGAAGCTGGCACTGGCTTGGGGAAACTTCTTTTCAGAAGGTCCAGCATGAATGCAACCTTTCCTCCTTCTTTTATAAGTGGAGAAGACCTGATGCTACAATACACAGCTTTCTAGCTAAAGATGTTCAATAAGATGGAGCATAGACATTAGAATTAGAAAGATGGCAATTTATAAAATATAAAAAGGCTGGTGAGAATTAAGGATTAAGGGAGCAAGTCTGACAAAAATAATATAAATCATTCGAAAGATATGGCAAAAGGGCATCAAAACAGAAAAAAATGAGCAGAATCATCGTATTAGCAAATTTCCACGACAATACTCCATAAACTTCAACATGGTAGACACCATTGTAGATGTAGGTCGAGGCCAGGTGCAGGTCCTAGTTGTAGAAGGCTAAAAGGAGAGGACTCACATGGCCTTAGATGGAACAAGGGCAGTTTCTTTGTTGGGAGTGATGGGAAGAGAGAATATGGCCCAGATAGGTAAGTCAGCATAGTTGGGGGGAGACATGGAGACATTCGCCTCTATCTGCATGTTGAGCTGAGACCTGTGGTCAGCAGCCAAAGGAGGGAGAGGGAGTTGGCGTTGAGGGCTTTTGTGGAGAAAAGGTAGGAAGTATCCATCGGACAAAGGAAGAGGGATAAGATCAAGAAGTGTCTTGTGATGCACTAGGATCCTCTGAAGGTCCTTACTTTAAAGTAAGATGAACCAACAGCCTGGTTGCAGTTGCAAAACAGGAAGGGGGTTGGATTTAAGCCAGTTGCAATTTGAACCGGTGAGCATGACATCTGTAGGGCAGAAGGATAAGGTCCCGTTGCATTTGGGTTTGGTGAAAAGGCAGTGAGGACCCAGGAGGAAGATGGGGAGATTGTGCTTGGGGGCTGCAGTCTGGAGGTTGTGGGTGGTTGAGCTCTTGTTGAGTGAGTGATAAGAACTCACATCACACGGAGTGCAACTGAATCTGATAGGCTCAGAATAATGAGTGTGGCAGGGAGAGCAGTGTTGGTGAGGAGAGAGGTGTTCTCACAGCCATGTGTGCCTGAGGGAGGTAGGTGATGAGACCCTTGGAGACAGGAAGCCAAGACACAGGATGGATGCCGAAGACACAGGACACTGAAACTGACATCCTTGTGGTGGAGAGGAAGCTTGGGGAGAGCAGCGGGAGGCAGGTGGGGCCTGCACCAGGGGGGCAGGAAGTCCATGGAGAGCCCGAGCTTCTAGGCGTGTGTTGGGCAGATTAGGAACATCGGAGGGGTGAGGACAGGGCATCAGTACCCTCGGGTTGGATCCAGTCAGCGCTCAATGACTCAGGAGAGACACAGGGCCTCTGCCCTGTGACACAGCCTGGGCTCCTCAGGGCAGGAAAGAGAAGGGAGCATCCAGAAGAAAAGGGCAGTAGATTTTGTTAAAAACAGAACCCCAAAACCTGTGGATTACAGTGAGGAGTTTGGGATTTCAGGAAGAGGAGAGTGCTGTGCTGGATTAGAATGTGGAGGCCGGGGGCACCTGTGGTGGCCCAGTTCACAGTGAGACACCTGGGAGTGTAGTGATGAATTCTGGAGAAGGTGGAAAATCCCCTCCAGCCCTAGCCAGACTCCTTGGCTGTGGGACTGGTGAACTCTTGGAGGCACCTTTGCGCTTTGTGGTATCCAAGGGTAAAACCAGGGCATTTCATGCAAATTTACTGCATGGTAATCACATATCCAGCATGTCTCTGATCCCCTGCAGCAGGGCTGGCAGGCCGGTGCTAACCCATAGCCTGATGCAAGGTAGCCTGGATGGTCACTCAGCAAGGTGCTGAGAGCAGAGGGATGGAAGGGGCGTGGATGAGTTGAGCCAGGTACTGTGCTTTGTCTGTTTGGGTGAATAGTGATGTCTGGAAGCGGATTGCACACAGGGCATGAGTGAAACCTGCAATGACCTGAGAGTGCTTCGGTGAGATTTCAGGAGCTGCACTATCCACACACCCCACTGTTCCTCATTCCACTTCTGTGGATAATCATGGAAGGAGTTTCAGGTGTCTGAACTGGCCTTGGATGGTGGGGTCATGCAGTAACATGCTGGCTGGTTTGTGGTTGACATAACCCTCACAGACAGGCATGTATGTGCAAGGTCCAGATAAGAGTGACCAGTCTGATAAAGTTCTAATCTCCAGAAGTAGATTCCTATAAATACAAATACTGGATTTAAATGTTGAAAGAATACTGGCAATGAGATTTAAACCTTATGAAGAATGGAGAGTTTAATAGCCCTGTGTTCTGTTTGTTTATCAGCATAGTGTGTTTAAGTCATTTTCCATAGTAAACTACAATGGAGTTTTTGTTGTTTGCTTTCTTTTGTTCTTTGTCTGTTGAAGTCATGGAAATTCTTCAGACTCTGGAGACAACTCAGCTCCCTACTCAGACTAGAAATGTGAGGTCTGGATGGCCCCCCACACAGCCTACTCCATGGGGCAATATGAACCTGATGTTGCAATGGTCTGGGAGGTTCTTGAAGGATGCCAACTTATAGATAGATATTTCACGCGTCATTTAATAAAGGAGAAGGAGATTGCCTCAGGCAGTTTTATTTAAAGCTCCCATTGTTCCATGCACAGAAGTTAGCTTTCAGAGTTATCTTGACTAGCCAGTATGTTCTAAAGCCTTGACCATTGTATAGACATTCTTAGCAGCCCACACTCTGGTGGGAGTTCACGATGATGAACAGATTCAATGTCACAGTCATAGGACCAGTTGCATAAACTACTACTCTGTGGCTTTAAGGGATATTACTTTAATCATTTGCAATAAGATAACTTATTTGTCCAAAGTGTCCTGACTTTAAAAGTAAGTATAAGGGAGTTATTCATAAACAAAATCCTTCTCTTATTCACACAAGTTCATATAAATGAAGCATTTGAAAACTCATATAGAAAAGAGATAAATTAATTTTTTTAGATAGAAAAATATAGTTTATTTAGAAAATACAGGGGGGTGGGTAGAGTCACCTCTACAAGGTAGGGGAGAGGGCCCAAGCCAAGAAACGTGGCAGCCATAGTTCAACATGGACACACCAGAGTTTAATAAAGCAATGGCCAAATTAATTTTTTTAAATGTAGCTTTATCTGAGTGCACTATGACAAGTAGTTGAGGGAAAGACAGTTAGTGGAATTCTACCAAATACACACACCGTTCTCTTTGTTTCTGGAGGGGAAGAAGGTTGAAAGGATATTAGTGTGTGTTTAGTTTGTAGACCTAGTGCTAGCTTCTATAAAAAAGAGCTACTGAGAAAGAAAGAATAATATTAATGATAAATAAAACATCAGTGCCTATTTGTGCTCTTAAACATCAGTTTAAGTTTCTAGTGACTAGCCATAAATGTGCAGAAGTGGATTTTTTTTTTTTTTTTTTGAGTTGGACTCTCACTCTGTCACCCAGACTGGAGTGCGGTGGCCGCTCCCGGCCACCGCAGCCTCAACCTGCTGGACTCCAGCGATCCTTCAGCCTCAGCCTTCCAAGTAGCTGGAACTACAGGCGTGCGCTACCACGCCCGGCTAATTTTTTGATTTATTGTAGAGATGAAGTCTCGCCAAGTTGCCCAGGTGGGTCTTGAACCCACGGGTTCAGACAATCCACTCACCTCAGCCTCCCAAAGTGCTGGGATTACAGGCTGAGCCACCGAGCCCAGCCAGAAGTGGATTATTTCAATTACACTTAACCATGGTTAGGATTTTGTCAGACAGGTACAAAATGCCAGAGGGTAGTATGCAGGAACTGGTTATAGTGATAACCCATGGAATTTAACCTGAATAGAGGGGAATGTAAAGCTGTTGGCATAGGACAAGAGAGGGCTACTGTCACCAGTTGACATAAGTCTTCATGGGGTCCAAGAAGCTTGTATGCAGGAGTGCTGCAAGGAGCAAGGAAAATAAGCATTTGTGCATGTCTGTGTATGAGACTGAGTTGTTGCTTCTAGAATCTCTGTCCTGTTCCATTGGTCTGTGTGCCTATTCGTGTACCAATACCAGAATATGTTTTGGTCACGTAGCCTTGTAGTAAAGTTTAAAGTCTGGAAGTGTGGTACCCCACTCTTTGTTCCTTTTGCTGAGGATTGTTTTGGCTATTCGTGCTCTTTTTTTTTTTTATAAAAATTTTTGTATTATTGTTTCCAGGTCTGAGAAAAATGATGTTGGTAATTTGGTGGGTATTGCATTGAGTCTGTAGATTGCTTTGGGTAGGATGAACATCTTGAGAATATTTATTTTTCATCCTTGATTTCTTTGATAGCATTTTGTAGTTCTCCTTGTAAAGATCTTTTACTTCTCTGGTTACACAAGGTATTTCTTTCTCTTTTTTTGTGGCTATTGTGAATGGGATCGTGCTTTTTATTTGATTCTCTGTCTGCTTGTTGCTGGTGTATAGGAATGTAACTGTCTTTTGCATTTGCTTTTGCACCCCAAGACTTTACCAAAGTCAATTATCAGTGTGAGGAGACTTTTGACAAACTCTCTAGGGTTTTCAAGATATAGAATCATATTATCTGCAAAGAGGGACAGCTTAACTTCCTCTTTTCCTATTTGGATACCCCTGATTTCCTTCTCTTGCATGATTGCTTGACTAGGACTTACAGCACTATGTTGAACAGGATGGGTGAGAGTGGACATCCTTGTTTGTTCCTGTTCATAGGAGGAATGCTTTCAGCTTCTACCTATTGAAAGCAAGAAAGTAAATAACCAAAAAACCATTTTGTCTCCTTAATTTGAAGAAAAAACAACAGAGCAACCCACAGGAATAAAAAAGAAAGAGATAATGAAGTCAAAGATGCAAATTCATAAAAGAGAAAACAGAGAGCAAGTAAAAGAAGAAAAGTTATTAATACCAAAAGTCTATCTCAAGTTTTTTCTTGTAATAAAACAAGATATAGACACCTCTGAAAAGACCCTGAAGAAACATTCATGAAAATACAAATAAGATTAAGAATGAAAGGGGAGAGATTATGAACCTACTCACCATAAATTCAAATATCAAACATAGAATTAGTTACGGAACATTTGTAAAATAGAATACTGTGAATCCATGAAAAAGAGATAGAATATAAGAATAATATGGTGTAAGCTCCAAGATCCATGTTTTAGATAAAGAAAACAATGTATCAAACATAGTTCAGGGCAGGTTTTCATTTAAGTGAAAATAAGGTAAATAAATGGGATAAATGTTCTACCTCATATATGAAAATTCCTGTGCATAACCCTTTATTCCCACACACTAATGCATTTGTTCATATGATTCCTGGGTCAAATTGCACATGTATTTTATATCCAACAGATTTGACCAAATCACCCTCGAAGGAGAAGGCATTCTTAGAGATGCATACACTATAGCTAGAAAGAAGCCCAAAATATCCCAGCAACATTTGTCTCTGAGGTATCAAACTGAGGATCTGCTAGGTGAAAGATAGGAATTTTTTCATTCCATATTTTTATGTTACTTCATATCTAAACTATCCAGTATGTTGCAGTTCAATGAAAATTGCACAGAGTCTTCTGAGACTGTGGAGTGTACAACCACGAGGTGTGCTCTCTGCTCCCCTGGAAGATTGTCAGGCAATAGGTCTAGTCTTCAAGACTCCATGGGGGAACTATGCTGATGTCAGGCACCAGCTCTTGTGTTGTGGACTCAATGTCTCTGTCCCCTTGAGTGCATATGCCAAAACCCTTAAAGCCTATAAGATTGTGTTAGGAGATGGAGCCTTCTGATCTCGCCCCCACCCCCCCAACTCACGCCACACACGTCCAGAGACAAGGGCTTCCTTATGAAATTGCAGAATGATGGCCCTTCCATGCAGAGAGAATGTCATCACATCGAGCTTCTCTCAGACCGTCTTGGCTTCCGTTCGTCCAAGTAGAGGTATGTTCTGCCTCTTTTTATCAAGGAGGAGGAGAAACAGATTCAGATTGATTATGTTTTTTCTTTAAGATCTTGTGCAGGGAAGAAGGACAGTCCCAGCCAGATCTTCGAGTTGTTAAGCTTTGACACTTTCCTTGAGTGAGTCTGAGAAGTGCTGCTATTGCATTTTGTACTTCAAGACAAGTCATTTGGTACTTAAAGACATGTGAAGACAGAGCTTGGACACTTGGAGACAGGCATCTGATGGAGTGTGTGCTCCTATCTAAAGAGTGAGTGAAAGGAGATGGCTTGGAGACAGGCGATTGGGGTAAGGCTGGCCAGGCTGCTGAGGGACAGTGGAGATGGTGCCTGCCACAGGACCACAGGAATTTAGTGTATGAGAAACACTCCCAATAGCACCAGGAGACTGTCTGCACACGGTCTCCAGTAACATGATGAGGAGGAGGGAAAGGAAATTGACAGTGCTTGTGGGAGCATTCAGCAGTTATGCTGACTCAAGTCTAAAATTTTTCATGGAATTTTATGAGGCATAAAGAAAAGGGATGAGCATATCAAGGTTTAGAGAAACCCCAGAGATATGCAAGGATGGCCTGTGGGGATGGCCTGAGTTGGGACTGCTCGGAGGGTCTGGGAGGGGACAGGCAATGGAGCTGGACCAGTGGCCATGCCAGATGGAAATGCCCATGAGTGAGATGGAAAGCCATTGATGTGAGATTCCCTGACTTTGGGGACCTTCAGATCTATTAAACGCAGGCTTTTTACCCCCCACCTCCAACACGTGTCACCAGGCATTTAGGCAGCTGTGCAGAACTACAATCATCCAGGTTGGAAAAGATGGACTTGGCAAGCAACCAAAACAGAGGCAAGAGCAGAGGGAATGACAAGCCTGAGTGAAAGAGTTGTCCAGATTGTTGACAGTTTCTGTGTGCAGGTGAGGGCTGGCTATGACCATCCTAGAAGGAGGATTATGCCCTATGGACGTGCACAGGGTGCAGTGCAGTGGATTCTGATAAACACAGTATCACAGCATCTGGACTTCTGGTGTCTCAATGAAACTCACTTAAACAACAGCAAATGTATTGTGTGTAAAAAGCTGACTTTAGATTCTATAAGTGATGAAATATATGGACTTCTATGTGCATTGGCTAAAACTGTGAGGATAATTTGAAATCCCAGCAGAGAAGTGTGTTGCATCATATTAAAATGATGACTGTTAATATTCTTGAAATTAAGATGTCATTTAAGCTTTTAAATGAGTATTTATGGTTTGTTGTTTCACAGTTAATCCAGTGGACATGTTTTGCCAGTCTGAACATTGACTGTACTAACAAGTTGCTCTCTCCAAGGGTTGTATTTTCTGGTAGGTTACATTCATAGAGAAAGCCTGGTCTTGTGGATAAAAATGGCAGACCTCGCTGATGTGTACACACATTTATGTGGATAAGGTATAGAATTATGTGTTTTTGGAAGTTAAAGCCATTCTTTCACTATCTCAGTTTAATCCTACAGGTTTTCAGTGTTTTAAAGGTAATCATAAATTTTGAATTTCTGGGAAACAGGAGAGGTGTGGAGGGATTTTATTTTTAAATTCTGTGTCTGGTCCCTTTGTGATGGTAAAGTAGCTATTTTTTGTCATATTGACAGGTACATCTTTTGAGAAATGCTGGTGATGAAGTTACCATCACTGTTGAGTATCTCAGGGAAGCGCCGTCATTTCTGAAGCTCCCGTTAGGTAAGCAGAAAGGGGAGAAATTCAAGGGCACGGTAGAAACTACTCCTGTGCCATGTGACTTACCCAAATGTACAGAACTGGCAGGGTATACATTATTTCCTGAGCATAATATTCTGCAAGAAGAATGATACAGACAGGCCTTGCAGTATTACATATTTCTAAGTCAGTCTACATTTTAACATATCCACAGACTTTTTAAAAGACGGTATCCGCTAGGCTCAGTGGCTCAGCCTGTCCTTCCAGCACTTTGGGAGGCCAAGGTGAGTGAATTGCCTGAGCCTGTGGGTCCGAGACCAGCCCTGGCAACTTGGTGAGACTTCATCTCTACATTAAATAAAAAACTAGCCAGGTGTGCTTGTTGTGTGCACTTGTAGTTCTGGCTCCTTGGAAAGCTGAGGTGGAAGGATCACCGGAGCCCAGCAGGTCAATGCTGGGGTGGCTGTGAGCGTGCCACTGCACTCCAGCCGAGGTGATGGAGTGAGACCCAGCTAATAAAAACCAAAAAAAATGGTATCATCAGTCTTACAATTGTCAATTAATTATTTCATTCTCCCCTCAAGTGAACTTACTGTAATTGTATTTCTTGTACATGCACATCTAAACATATATACAAACAAAATGTATATTTGAAATGGCTAAGTTGACCTGAGAAATTTTCTGTGTAAAGAAAATTAAAAATAATGATAAATGTATCTGTGAAGTGCGTTCCATATTTGGATCCAAAACTTGTGCTCTTCTGTTATACTTGAATTGCAATAATGTATGACAGTGATGAACCTCAAATCTAGAACAGTGTTTAATGAGAATAATTATTGTGACTTTTACTCATTCTATTCGGTTGACCTGGTTCTGTTAAAGTCACACCGCTATTGCCATTCCTCTGACTCGGCAGTGTGGTCCTCGGCCCCTCTTTGTGAGTGATGTCCTTGGTGATCGGGAAGGGTCTTGAAGGCAGAGTCCCAGCTCCCCAGGAGCTGCTGCCTGCTGGTGATGCAAACACTGTGACATTGGATACAAAAGCAGGACAGTGAGCAGTGTGAATGGAGATAGGGAAGGACCTAGGACCACATGGGGGGAGGGGTGCTCTGCCTTGCGGTAAAGTGAGGGTGGAGCTAGAGAAATGTAGACAAAGAGAAAGTTTGGGCATGGTAATCCTTTGACCTTGAAGAAGGACTTTGAGGGTGTTTATAGTCTCTCAATTTTCTTTTAAATCTCAGAAAGAATGTCTAAGAAAAATGACTGTAAAAAGTTCATCCTACGCCATGATTGTCTCCTGCCACTGTCTTATTTTTATGATTGTATGAACCTCAGGCTCTTCCAAGGTTCACAGTGTTCTTTTAGCAGAAGGCAAATGGTCCTCATAACCACAAAGGCTGGACAGTATTTTCATCTCACGAATTTGATTTGGCATAAGCAGATGATGTCTGATTCTCAGCATCGTCCTGCAGGGGGTGTCTGCTTCCCTGCGTATCTGTCTCGTGTGTAGCTGTGTGCCGGGACAGAAAGCAAGATGCAGACACCAGGGACATTCGTCATAGGCTTTTCTGACTTCTCTTACCAGAGGGGTGAGTAAGAAAAACAAGGCTTCCTGGCCAGCTTTTCCCACTACTGTTGAAGCACCGGAATTAAAACAGTGGCAGCAACATTGTAACCCCAGATTGCAGAGATGAAGTGGCCGGATGGAGGCGAGCCTGTTATTCCAGCACTATGGGAGGCCGAGGAGAGAGGATTGCCTGAGGCCAGGGTTTGACCAACCTGGGCAACTTAACGAGAACTCATCTCTGCAATAAATTTTTAAAAAATGACCTCGTGTGGTGGTGCACACCTGTGGTTCCAGCTACTTGGAAGGCTGTGGTAGAAGGATTGCCTGAGCCTAGCAGGTCGAGGTTGCAGTGACCATGAACGTGCTCCTGCACTCCAGCCTGGGTGACAGCGAGATTCTGACTCAAAACAAAAGCAAAAACAAAAACCAAAAACAAATCAACAAATCAAAACATTAGCTGGGCTGTGGCGCGTGCCTGTAGTTCCAGCTACTTGGAGGGCTGAGGCGGAAGGATCACCTGAGCCCAGCAGGCCAAGGCTGCAGTGGCTGTGAGTGTGCCACTGCACTCCAGCCTGGGTGACAGAGTGAGACTCTGACTCAAAAAATAAAATAAAATAGAAAATAAATAAATAAATAGTAAGCCCCGTCTAAGGGTCACTACAGTGTTGAGGTTGTCCATTCCCTCTGAGGAGGGGGAGCTCTTGACGTTCCAGCACCTCACTCAGCCTGGGTCACATGATGCTGTTTCTGTTGAGGTTTGCATCCTAACTTCTTTTCACCGGCTCAGCTGAAACCTGTGGGCACATTCATTGGTCAGTGGCTTCTCTTAGCTTTGTGGCTGATGTCCTGGGCAGGGTTTTGCCACCCCTTGCCGGTTTGCCTTGACAAGCTCAGCTGAGCAGGCAGATCCACATTTCTTTTTCTTTTCTTTTCTTTCCAGAAATGAATGATGACCTCTGACATCTCTTTATATATATATATATGTATGTATATACGCACATATATATGTATGTATGTGTGTGTGTGTATATGTATATATATATAATAATTTTAGATTCAGTGGGTACATGTGAAGGTTTTTTGCATGATTTTGAGGTTTGGGTTTCTCTTGAGCCTGTCATCCAGGTGGTGAGCATGGTACCCACTGGGTGATTTTTCAACCCTTGCCCTCCTCCTTCCCTTCCTCCCCACTTTAGGACCCCCTGGCATCTGTTGTTCCCATCCTTATGCTTGAGTGTATTCAGTGTTTAGCTCCCACTTATAAGTGAGAACATGTGGTATTAAATTTTCTGTTTCTGTGATGGTTTCCTTAGAATGATGATCTCTAGCTGTATTCATGTTGCTGCAGAGAATATGATTGGTTCTTTTTAAGGCTTTGTAGTATTCCATGGTGTAAATGGACCACATTTTCCTTGTCCAGTCTACTATTGATGGGCACCTAGGTTGGTTCCAGGTTTTTGCTATTGTAGATTGTGCTTCAATAAACATACATGTGCAGGCGTCTGCATTTCTTCACAGGGACACACACATAGTGGAAGGAAGGGGAACTCAGCATTAGCTTGGTGCTCAAGTCACATAGGATCTACCTCTTCAGGCTTCATCCTTGGCAGGAATGCTGAGTCTTCACGTATCAATAAGTATCTATTCTCCTTTTACTTGGTTTTTTATAATGTAAAAATTTTAAAATCTTAATATCCATAAGAATGTAAGCACTTTGGCCATAATCTCTCCATAAATTCAGGCTAGAAATTCTCTGGTGAACTCTCATTATGAGGGCAAAATTGCTTTTGCCTGAACTGACTCCAAGTACTGTGTTGCTTGGTGGCATGAGCCAGTATTCAATCCAGCAATAGCAATTAGCGGTGAGGGAAGCTATCACAACAGATTTATAAGGAAAATGTAAAGTTTCAACATTTCAAAAATGATATCAAAGAGAAAATGAATAGCCACTGAGATTGAGTAAGTGTAGTCTTTTATTTTTTACATAAAGTCAGACTCCTGTCCTTTTTATAAAGATACAATTTATACAACATAAAATTTACCTTTTTAAAGTGATAGTTCAGCAATTTTTAGTATTTCACTATGTTGTGTAATCAACACTATTGTCTAATTCCAGAACATTGCCATCAACCGAGAAAACCCCTATACCTACTAACAGTCCCAGTGCTCCCCTCTCCCAGCCCTTGCCAGCCACTAATCTCCTTCAGTATCTATGGATTTGCCTGTTGCCTGTTCTGGACATTTTGTATAAATGGAATCATACGATGTGTAGCCTTTTGCACTGACTTCTTTCACTCAGCATCATGTCACCCATATCATAGCATGTGTCACTACTACAGTATTTTGGCTAACAGTATTCCTTTCCCTTACTGATAGGCATTTGTCTTGTTTCTATTTCGGGGCTATTGTGAAGCATGCTGCCGTTTCCGTTGGGTATATACCTAGGAGTGGAGTTGCTGGATCATGTGGTAACTCTATGTTTAAATTCTTCTTTTTTTTTTAGAAAGCAGGATTTATTGAGAGGACAGAACAACTCCCACAATGGGAAGGGACCTGAAGGGATTGCCCCTAATTTTTTAATTAAACAACTGTGAAACTATTTTCCACAGTGACTGCACCATTTTTAATTCCAGCCATCATTGAAAGAGGGTAATCAAAATGGTTTCAGTAGATTTGTACCCACTAAGTATATTTTTATCATTAATAATTTTTGATACCAACTTTTTTAAATAACAGATTTTTATTGGTGAAAAACAAAAAAGCTACTATGACTATTCAGATTTTTCCTTTGGGATACAGATGAAAAGATACCCTCATCATAAATAAAATAATAGAAATCTAGGGCCTGTGCACGACTGTCAAATATAAGTGTTCTCACTGATGTGTCCATTCATTCTTTGTCATCTGTCTGTTTGCTACCATTAGTCATGTATCTCCTTTAGCTATGGAATTGCCCTTGGAGTTTTGAAAAAGAATGCAGTCAATGAAAAATATTTTGGTTTTGCTTTCAAATGACTGATAAGCTGATTATAAACATAAACCAACAGGCATTGGGGGAAAAGTGTATATAGATAATGTAGTGAGATGTACATCTACATGTTGAAAGATGAACTCGGGTGTCACTCCATTAACTGTGCTCTGAAATGTGCTGTGTACAGTGTGAGTGGAAAGGTGGTCTAAAACAGAGTCTTCACCAAGCCCTAGACAACAGCACATGAAAAAGGAAAGTTCACCTGTCAAATAAAATTGAGTACTACTGTTTAAACAAAGTTAAACAGTTCCCCCTTTGTCCCAGAGTTCCCCAAACCTTTCAATATCTTAATTTTCATGAAATAATCTTGGGTGTCATGTTTTATAAAGCATTAGTCTTCTTAGATATTATATAGATGGGAAAAGGATGCCTGTGTAGCATGTTGACTTGCTGAACGTTACAACAATGCAGATGCAAGATTAAGTGGTCTCACTGCAGAATACCCTCCTCACCAAGCCATACCGCATTCCCATCTGGCCGCAGCAAGGCTGACAGTCAAATGAGGGCGTTGCATATGTGATGCCAGTTGGTCTTCACTTTAATCATAGGAAATAGATGTGCAGCATGGTATCCCAAGTCCAAACGCACAGAATGATGTCTACTGGGCATTCGTGTTCAGCGCCACAAGGGTCTTTCCTGAGAGTGACTCGGGTGGTGTTCAAACCTGTATTCTGCTAGCAGCACCACAGAGTTGAGACAATTTGTAGCCAGGAGGTGACCAGTTCTGTGACTGCTGCCATGTTCAGTGCTACTTTCCTCTTTCCAAGTGCTCAGAGGATCTAATAACAGGGCCTAGTCTTTGCTCAGGGACGCACCATTATTAGAGCCTACATGCTTCTGCTCTTCCTTGCTGGGAAAACTGGCGTAGCCAGGCTGGCATGTTCATGGATCTTTATTGACAAGGCATTTATTACTGCACAAATGAATGAACTGAAACACTATGTACACACGGGAGCTGCCCGCTCTTACACTCTGGCCAGAAGAAACCAGTGGGAAAGGGCAATCAAGCAGTGAATATAGGATTTCTCCATGAGCTGTTCCTGGAGCCTGGGAGATGGCAAGAAAGCATTCTGCATCCCCCTGGTAATGCTCCATCAGTGTGAACTTCTATGAATTGAACTTGATTCTGTTAGGCAGGTACGTACACTCTGGGTGCACAGTCTTGTGTTTACAGGAAAACTATAATGAGTTGCTTTACCTGAACTGTGCCAGGTGCTTTGAAAGTGAGCTTTTCAATATTATCTCTGGAAAAACCCTTTAAGTTATCTGATAGGATCGTGTCCCTTCAAAGGATGTCCTACATTTTGTTGCAGGGTCTCCAGGGCCATCCAGTGACCACAGCAGCGGGGCCTCTTCTCCCCTCTTTGACAGTGGTTTGCATCTGAATGGAAATTCCAGTAACACAGTAAGCTTGTGGATTCTCATTAAACTTTATTTTAACAGAAATGGCAGTAGCCCAGAGAAAATCTTTATGCAGAATTTTTTAAAATGCTTCACTGCCCCAGGAAGATAATTATGACTTATTGAGGGGAAATACTTAAAATATAGATGTAAGATGCTGTTCCGTTGACATGTATTCCCATGTGGCCTGCCTTATCATTGTATTATAGGATACTTTTACTTTGTAATTCTTGATATCTCGGTGAACAGGCAAGAATACTTAATTTGAAGGTAAGATTCAAAGTTCCATCTCTGACTCACCATATAGCCTTAACTGTAGGAAAGCCTGCAGTTTAATTTTAGAGAAATTCCACGAGGCTTACTCAAAAAAGACACTGAAAGTGGCTTATTTCTGGTTAACAGAGAATGCCTAAGGAAACGGGAACACTGTATATGGCAATAGTTTTCATCATATTACAAATATCCCCTCCCTCATGAAAGCCAGAATTGAACAAAAGGAAGAAACTGCAGCCCACCTTGGGCACTGGGCTAGCAACAACCCCCAAAAACCTGGGCTCCAAGGCCCACAACAGGACCTGGGACCAGCCACCTCGGTACATGGAGTCATTATCCAAGAGGCAGTAGTGGATAAGAATTTAGGATTCTATCAGTAATTTGAAAAAATGTTTTATTACAAATCAAATCCAATCATATCACCATAATGGCCAGCTACTTGGCCTGCAGGTAGTTCCTACAGAAAAAGATTCATGCATGTACAATGTATTTTTAAGATGTCTTGCTTTTTTCATTTTTAATTATTTACTAGGGTTTTTGATAATTAAAAGTTGCATTTAGTCTTTATGTGAGTTATGATGCAAAATAATAAAACAAATGCTCATGAACCCATGACTTTTATCAATAATTAGGATATTGTCACTCACTTATCTATCTGTAAATTCCCATATTTCAACCTCTGGCCTGCCTAGAGATAAAAATCCTGAATTTTGTGTTTATCATTCCCTCAGTCATAAAAGTAGCTTTGTATTTATGCATTTATCCCCAAAACGATGCCATATCATTTTATTTTGAGCCCTATAAAATATTATTATTTTATAGTCTTCTGAAATTTGTATTTTTACTTACTACTATGCCTTGTGGGATTCTTTTGCTATAATATATTTTGTTGTCTGAATACATTGTGGTATATTTGTCCATTGTCACATTCCCATGGATATTTGTTTTTTGTTTATATTTGTTTGTTTTTCCAGTTTGTTATCATTGAAATCACGGCTGGCATAAAGATGAATACATATGAATATCTCAAGGCTGTATACAAAAGGTAGAATTTCTGGGTACTAGATTATACCCATGTATAATTTTCAAAATAATTAAAAGTTTTCTTCACACATGGCTATAGCAGTTTATATTCCTACAAGCACTGGGAAATTCTCATTGATCACAGCCTCTCTAGAGCTAGGTATGTTTTTGATTTAATATTCAAATTATAGTAGTATAAAATGGTTACCCCTTTAGGGTTTTATTTCATTTTCATCATTACTAATAAGTTGTATTTGCTTTGCCTATTTTTATTTACTTTGATTTTCCTTTTTCTGTGAAATGCTATTCATCTCTTTTGCCCATTTACTTTTAAAGTTGTTTTTCTTTTTCTTATCAATCTATTAAAAATGTTTATATATACTTGATAATTTTGTTGTAATGAATTGTGATCTTTTCTCACAGTTTATAATATGTCTTTTCATTTTATGTGTGCTATCCTTTGATAAACAGAAGTTAATTTCAACATGACCAAGTATCTCAATTAATTCCAACTAGAGCTTGTGGTTTTAGAATTTTGTTAAAGATTCTTTCTTATCCTAAGTTCATACATGTATTTGCTTGTATTTTTCTATTAATATTGTTAAGGGTTGCTTTTTACATTAGGTCTCTAAATCATATAAGTTTTATATTTGTAAAACATGTGAAAGATGGGGATCCAGACTCATTTTTATAGGTAACCAGTGGTCTCGGTATTATTTCCTGGATGATTTGTGATGCCGCCTAGAATGTAGAACAAGCTTCTTGAGCACAGAAGGGTGTTGCTGAAACTTTTGCTGTATTCTATTTGTCAATATCAATTTCAATGTCATGCTATTTAATTACCATATATTTATAATAAACTTTTACTACTTGTGTACTTAACCCTCTTGCTATCTCATAACGCACTATATTTTTTCCATCCTCTCTTTTTTGCTATTTCTTGTGTATTTCAAAAGGTCCGAGTTGGAATCTTCAAAAACAATAGTGTTTGCAGTTTGACTGTAATTGCATGAAATTTAGATTTTCTGGGGAGAATGAAAACCTTTATGACTTATCCTTCCTACTTGTGAAAAGCATGTACTGTTCCATTTATTGAAGTATTCTTTAATATTTTTCTATAAAGTCTTTTTTATATTAATTTTTAAGATGATTGTACATTTTACTTGTCAGCTCAAAGAACCAACTTTTGGACCCATGGGTACCTTTTCTACCTATGTTTTCTATTCTTTTTTTGGTCATTGTTCTTCCTGCATTTTCTTTACATTTATTGTGCTCCTTTCTTGTTTTTCACAGTCCACTCTGACAATCTGCATTCTGTCATTGGGCTTGTAGTAAGCCCAGTGTATTCGGCACATTTATAATCATTGACTTTAAAATTATATTTGATCCCCCTTTGCCTTTCTTCTTTTCCTCTTCTTGATTTTTTTAATCATTTTTGTTCATATCATTTATGTCTTTATAAGAATTCTTTTCCATGGATTTGGAATTTATGTCTCCATTTCCATGTATTTACATTTACCTTTGACATTTTACCATGTATATTTTGATTATAAAATATAAAGATACAAATATCTTGATCTCCTTGTAGAATGACACCAGGACCTTACCATCCACAAACCCATATGTGCACATACTCCTGACACACATGCTGTGGCTGTTCTGTACCTTGGGGCACTTTTGACCCCCACAGAGTCATGTCTTCTGGGTCTGCTTCACACAGACGGTATTCAGAACCTCGCTTTCTCATCATGACTTACTGCGTGGGATGCCCTTGATGCTTCAGTTTTATTTTTCTTGAAAGATTATCACTAGAAGTCAATGTGAGTGGCAAATGCTCTGTTTTGATTTATATTCAAATAAGTTCTTTTCTTTTAAACTTTGAACATGGTTGTTCACTGTCTGAGACTTCTCGTGTTGATGCCACAAAGTTTGCTCTGAACGTCTTGCTGCTTCTGGGGAGGTCTTTGATAAAGGCTGCTTGCTGGATTTGTGTGTGTTTGTGAGTGTGTGTGATGGTGATACATGGCATACAAAATTCTTATCTTTTTCTTATTTTTGATACCTGTTCCTTGAATCTGTGGATTTTTGTGCATTGCCAGTTATAGAGCATTCTCAGCCTTTATGCTGGTGAATATTACCTTGCTTATATTCTCTCCAGTTTCTCCTCTGACACACATGTTGGATTCCTATAAGATCGTCTCATTACATCAGTTATATCCCTTCATTTGTTTTCTACATTTTCTTTCCTTTGTCTCTGTGCTATATTCTAATGTTTAAAAGATTTTTTCATTTCATAATTCTTTCAACTTTGTATAGTAACCTGGTTAATTCATCTCTTGAGTGTTTTTAAAAAGAAAACTAACAATTGTATACCCCTGAGCCTTGATGCTTCCCCTCAAATGAGAGGATATGTACACACAAAGTGGTGAAATAGGAGAATGCAGGCTCCTTTCCTTCCACAAAGAGCAACAATTTGGCAGCTACTCATATATAAAAATAAATCTGGAAAAGTTCAGAAATTACAGCCATACAGCAGAACAAAAAAACTTGAGAATAACTGCACAAAAGGGCAGGAAGGATAATTCCATTAGCCTGCACCACCCCATCCCCCAGGCTCAGCAGGGACAGGAGACTCGCAGTGTTTCTGGCAGGGAAAAGGAGATCGTGGGACATTAACTCAGTAACCATTTCAGGAAAGATGAAATAGTCCATGTGGATTTGGTATGCATAATCCAAAAAGGACATAACAGCAGTATGGAAGAAAGGTCGCCTGGATTTATGGCTTCAATGGGTGTGATATCATGCTGGAGGGAAACTGCAGATTACAGAAGTGACATGGGTACAGGGACTAGCAAAATACTTGGAAGGTGTCATCTTCAGGCCTTCTCATCCACCTTATCGGAAAGAAAAAAAGCAAGAGGAAAAAGAAATGCAGAACTTTAAAACGTTTTGTAATTATTCAAGAGATCAGATCACCTTCAAAATAAAAATGACTTTGTAAGTTATTTAAACTCATTACAGAGAATGTGAATCATAGAGAGTTAAAAATAGAGATGACCTTTTTTAAAGGATATCATGACTCAAAATCCTGTAAAAAATTGTGAGATATTCCAGTTTGCTTTCCAGTTGGTCACTTCAATAATCTACAAGTCAATTTGCTTTGTACCTTAGTTGACCATTGGAGTTTCCCTTCTGAAAACTGTTTAAAGCAGTATGATTAGTCTTCACACTCAGCAGTAGATGATGCGGTACAGAGCCAAGCAGTAATGCTTGCTTCACAGTATCTGTGAACTAGAGAATAAAATATACTCTGTAATTTCTTTTATTGAAAGAAGTGAGTTGGAAACTTTCCCAGACTCAAAGGATTTGGACCGTTTTAACAGCTGCATTTTCAGAATCACCCACATCGCTTTCATCCTCCTAGGACCAGGCCTGATGGAGCAAGAAATGTAGTTTGTCAAGATTAGAGTAGCTTTGTAATCACAGGAAACACAGAGGACTAGTTTCCATCTTTTACAATTGCATACCCCTAAGCCTTGATGCATTTGCTGCCTCTCTTCCTGTTTAGTCTCTGTCGGTGATTGTTGAAGTAATTCCCTGAGCTACCTTGTATATTTGACAACTTTTCTATGTTATTATTTGAAACTAAATTATTAACTCCCCACTTTCCCAGAATTTACATGTCTTCACTTCCTCCTCTTCAACCTCCTATAAATTGAAGATTGCAGACAACTTTTATTTCTGGTTTCCACATCTCTCCCAGCACCTCAGTATGGCTCACATAGTTAAGATTCTAAGTTCATCACTTATGCTATGCTATTTTATCTCAAGAATCTTTACTGAACATTCAATAATAACAGAAAAATCTCACTCATATTAATATCATATCTTTAGGTTTTAAAATGTACATTGCAGAATCCATTCCTCCTTTATCCACTCTAACAAATTGTTCTCACTTGTGTGTTAGTGGGTTCCTGTATATGCTTTCTTTTAGGAGGGACATGGAGGGTTTGCTTCCTGAGTGTTTCACCTGCAACAATGTATTTCTTTTTTTCTGAGATATAGATGGTGCTTTTTTCAGTCTTCTGGACTGGATTGCCTACCTGATCTCTCAAGAGACTTCAAATGCTTGCCAATGCCTTCTGCTTTACCTGTGGCAGATGCAAGATTAATGTTTGTCTGATTAATTTTCCTTTGCAAGAGCACTTTACCAAAAATGAATACGGAACTGTAATTGAGGGTCAGTTTCCTGAGAAAGGAACTCAGATAAGACAAATGTAAGTTTCAAGCTTTAAGACCAGGAAGGTCAATCTCTGTGTTTATTGAAAAACAACGGCAAAAACAAAAAACTGTAACCACTGGTTCTATTGGGAAACTGGGGCCCGTTTCAGTTCCTCTGTACCTATTTATCAATTCCTCAATCATGGGAAATCTGGTCATCTGTCTTTCTGACTGCTTCATGCTGAGGAGGGAGTTGTGAAATAATGATGAGGAATAATCTCAGTCTACAATAATACCCTCTGGTTTCAACAGTTGCTGGTTTTGCACTTCCTCAGCATTGTCTACCTTCTTGGAAACCACAGGTCTCAAAGGTATTTTCTGGTGCCCTGGCATCATTTTCCCTCTTGTGAGTAGCTTTGAGGCTAGTGATCTGAGCACAGACGGTAAACACCCAAGCTTTGTTCAGTCCCATGACCCAAACCAGGACCCTCTTACTTTCATTTTAGCTATTAGAGAGAACAGTAACCAAAAGATTGAGCATTTCACTTTTTCCTTGTTAGTTTGCATTCCCTTACGTATCCAGTTAACCAGCTCCCCAGGAGCTGAATCCATCTCTAAATGTTGTCGGTCAGTTTTCCTGTAGTAACTGAATGTGGCACCACTGTGGCTCTTCACCGTGAGTGGCTCCATTGTCACCCAGAAATAAAAGGTTAATCTAATAGCAGGTGTTCCATGGTTGTCTTCTGAAACATAATTTTTCTCTCTCTAGTCCCCGATTTCAAGGGGCTTTTATCATCTCTCTATAATCAATCTAAATTTCTCAAAGCAGTCTGCTCATAATTAAAAACACATCATTTCTATCAAAGCCTTGGTAAAATAACCAGTGCCTCTAAATGTGTCTTGTTATAAAAGAAAAATTTCTTATTAATCCTATCCAGATAACTATATTTCCATAAATTAAAAATATTCACAAATAGAATGAAAGTAAAATAGTAATTGTGTATATAGGACAGCCCTGGTTAAAGACACAATTGACAAGGAAATTTGATTTCTATGGCATAAAACAATTTAACATGAGACAATGTTATTATTATGGACATAACAAAATTTTAGGAATTTTATACAATTTTGAAACAAATCTTAATAACACATTTATATAAATATAATCCAAACAATGTTAAGCATCATTTCATATTTTATGATGCTTCCTGTATAATTCTAACATACCAAATAAGCCTAATATGTCTTTTTTATACATCAGGGAACCTAATATTTAAAAACGGTTAGTTTGAGGTCAAAAAGATAAATTTAGAACTTGAAATTTCACTGTTGATATTTTGTCAAATATCAAAAATAAAACACTTGCTATCAATAAGATTACCACTATGAATCATTCTCATAGCCAAAAGAATAATTCAAAGATTTCAACAAAGCAAAAAATTTCACTCTCTGTTGAAGATGAGACTCATTTTCCAAAAAAATAAGACCTAATAAAGGAAGCATGGGCCAATTAAATCTGTTTCCCCTTCTCTCCTTCTTTTTCCGCAGTTTACTCAGAAGGTAAACAAATATTTTATTATCTCTTATTAATATTACACAAAAATTTTGTTCAGAAGAGAAATCTACATTTTAACTTTGCAGAGCATATTATTAATGCTAAAGCTACTTTTAATTATACCTTATAAACAAACCTAATTTTTAAAAGTTTGAATATAAGGTAAGATTTATATAAATATTTTATAAACTTTTACAATTTTTAAATTAAAAACTAGATCGGTGCTCCAAGAAAACTCTGTTATATACAGTCCCAGATACTGGCCTTGCATTGGTGTAATATTGATAATAATGCTTAATTTGTAAAAAAAAAAAAAAACCCACTGAACTATTTTATCCCTGAAAATCAGCCTTTACAATCTCATGTGCTCACCTCTTCCACGATAATCTCTGGGCCCAGAAAGATTGAACAGTTTTAATTTTGGCCTTTTGTCTCACATAAGCAGTTCATGTTGATAGTTGCTTTCTCCTAGGTCTGATGATGAGGCCTTAACCGTTGTGGTTTAGCAGAATTTGGTACCCTTTTCAGACCCAGGAGTCAAGGTGCTGAACCTAACAGCACAAAGATTCGTTAATATGACATTTTTCAAAGGTGTTAAAAGGCTCAGAACACTTCTTCAAAACAGGATCTCTGGTCATTACAAAATAAGGAGTTATTTATTTAACCAAAGTGATAATCAAAATTAAAAGTAATCAGAAAGTTGCATGGAAATGAAAACCTAAATTCTTTTGAGTCTCAGTTTTCCTAAGTGACGATGAAATTTCCTAATTTTCAAAAACCCAGTGATGATGTCATAGGAATTAACTTGATAAAAGGTAAAACCTGTTTCTTAGGTCATTTACCAAAAGGCAAAGAATGACCTTCTGTAGTGCGATTTTTCTTCTTATGGGTACCCCACTTGGATAACCCTAAAGGTCATACCTGATGAAAAGGATACTTGAATTAATCAGACAAAGGAAGAGTATGTTCAGGGCCATGAGTAAAATAAGAAACTAGAAGACTGGTATCTTGAACAGGAAATAGAAGGCTCTTAGTAACAGCATGAGAAGTTTTCTGATTTCATGGAACAATTTAGACATATCAAGAAAAGTTAAGAGTGTAGAATCAAGTTATATGAGAAGAAAAGCATTACTTTTTTAGACTTTCAAGATAAACATTTCAGCATCAGGCCACAACAGTAGCCAGAGGAAAAAATTATAGAAACTGACTAAAGGTTGAAGGAGGAGTTATCATCCTAGGTCTTTTCAGGAGAGAAAAACTGAAAGCAGCAAGACACAATAAAGTTACCTCTCTGAGATACGCATTATGTCTCTTATGAGATATGTCTCACATCTCAAAAATTTAAAAAGAAAAATGCTATAGAATCAAAAATTAAGATCTTATGTACAAGATCCTTTCCCATACAAAAGCATTCTCTTTTCCTTATACTTTCTTTGCCAAAAATGCATCTTTATATTCAGAACTTTTTCACCCCCTTTTCTCCTTAAGGGTTTCCTTCTTCCTTGTTTCATAAATAACTTTTCCAATTTCATGGTTTGAATCAACCTTTATATAACTTCTGAATGGGACAAAATTATTATTGTTTCTCAATAAGGACAAATCTTCATTGTAAAGTGGTATACACAGAATTGCATATTAACTAGAATTCTTATTCTTAGTAACCTTAAAACTTAGAGAAAAACTTAGAAAGCAGGAAATCTTGACCTGTTTCTCAGAGATAAGCATTTTATAGATGAGGATATATCGCAATTCTTAAAACCATGCTTCCTCATATCATAACCCATTCTTTTTCTTTTTTTTTTTTTGAGTTGGAGTCTTACTCTGCCGCCCAGACTGGAGTGCAGTGGCTGCTTCCTGCCACCGCAGCCTTGACCCGCTGGGCTCCGGATCCTTCCGCCTCAGCCTTCCAAGTAGCTGGAACTACATGCACACGCTACCACGCCCGGCTAGTTTTTTAATTTATTGTAGAGATAAGGTCTCGCCAAGTTGCCCAGGTGGGTCTCGAACCCGCAGGCACAGGAAATCCACTCACCTCGGCCTCCCAAAGCGCGGGATTACAGGCTGAGCCACCGAGCCCGGCCCATAACCCTTTCTTTATTGTAAATGACCCAGACAGTTAATGAGCATCCAAAATAATTTCAACATTTTAAATTAAGCAAAGTGTTCACCTAAATCATTTGACCCATTTATATTTCATTCATTTTTAACAGTTTATCTAGATTATTTATGAGAACTGAGATACTAGGCAAAGCTAGCAGTTTATTTTGTTAACAATTTGTATAACATGTGCATGTTAAGAATTCACCTAAGTTAAGAAGCTGAAATGCATGAGTATTTCACCAATAGCCCAGAAGAGTCAGCTGTTTTCATTAAACTAGTAACTTTAAACTAGTCTAATTTATCAAGTATGTAAACAAAGGTCATTTTCCTTTTGGCTGGGTTATAGTCATAACTTTTTGTACCAAACTCTGACACCCCAAAGTATCTAGTAGAGACAAATATAAACCTAGGCAAAAATGTATGTTGACAATTCCAAATAAATTTATATTTTTATTTTTTCTTATGAACACTCTTCTTTTTATAAGCCAATTTGGAACCCTATGGACACAACATGTAAAACACATATAAACATGTATATATACATATAAATAAAGATCCCAATAACATTTATCTCAGAGCTCTAGCCATGAAACAACAATACTGCCTGGGGCCAAGGTACCCCGGCAGAGTCCAAGGTACCCCAAAGGTGGAGACAGCATAGGCGATTGTGAGAAAGAGAAGGAGAGAGAGAGAGAGACTGGACACCTGTTAAAAGGGTGCAGATGCCATTTTATTGCGAGGAGTAGCGAGTTTATATTTCTCTCTACAAGGGAAATAATCCCTGCAAGTTGCTGCCACAGAGCAAGTTAAAATCATCATTACAAAACAAATCACTTACAACAAATTACATGGATTTTTTGTGATGTTAAAACGATATTTAAGTTTAAGTATTCCTCTCCCTGCTTGGCTAATGTTCTCTCTAAGGGCAGAGACTATTTTCACCCAAAACAACATAATCCCAGCACAATGATGTTACCTTGTAAAAAACAGTTCCCGCAACCCGTTAATATAAATTCTTGAAATTATAAAGTTTCTCATTAAACAACTCCACTTAAAACAAAACTTATATCCCAAATTAACTAATATATATTACAATCTTTCTAACAAATTTAACTCTTTATAAACTTAACTTCCTATATTCAAATTATCCAGGGAAACAAGTTTTTCCATAATAAAGTCTCTGGGGGCCAGAACTGTTGTTTCTGGCCCAGGGTTTTGGAGCAGTTCATATGTAAAATATTTCCATTTGGCGGAAGGATGTGTACCTGGAGATTCTCTAAAAGTGCCTGGACAAGGAGTTTCTTCTTGAAAACTTTCTGGTCTTTCAAGCCCCTTGGTAGTTTTCTTCTTATTCAAATTCCTTTATTGTTTTCCTATCTGGAACATCCTATCTCTAAGGAAAAAAACAGCTTAGAAGAAACTTCTAGTGATGTTATTTAGGCTTTAAGGTAGTTTCTGTTGTTAGATAAAACCTGTTTTACTCACTTAAATTCTACATCTAAACCCTTAACTTTTTATATACTATAACTTTAATATGTATCTCAAAACAAACTTATAAATCACCTACATATACCTCAATATAAACTTTCACTACACTTAAATTTTATGCCTTGTATTCCAACACCATAACTATGATTACAAGTAAAAATATTCAAAACAATTCTTTGCCTAAACAAAATCAAAAACCTCTTTTTACCAGGTATCAGTCACAAACCCTAACCCTAAAAACAAGATATGTAACCCACAACCAAGCGAAAGAAAGCCCTTTAAACATGCCTCAGAGTCATCACATGGGCAAAACAGGACGGATTTAACAACGTAGTGGAAAGATGGACAATGAGTTTCCAGTAGCCTGTGGCCCAGGGTCACCAGGACCCTGTCAATCTGGTGGGTCTCCAAGGCTGGCTCCCAACACAATACAAACTCACTGGTTTACAAACATGTTCACCTGTGTAAACTTGACTTGCCCCCACAGGTAATTTAATGAATGCTGTGTAACAAAATTTTGGGTAAAGCATTTTCTATGATAGTTTTATTTTGTAAAGGCCTCTCCAGATTCCAAACAACACTGGGACTAAATGGCACTACAGAGCATCATGCCAGACCAGACCTGAGCCTGCTTAGAACAGCAGCAAAAAATCCTGTATACACAGATTCTATCCCATTCAACAGCAGAATGAATCTCACTGTAAGACAGCACTACAATTCCAAGACCCATTCAGAGTCCAGAGGCTACCCTATCCAGACTCCAAAAACCACTCAAGTCAAACAGCATCATCAAAAATTATCATTATGTGCTCCCTTTGCTCATAACTATATTCGGAAGAATACACCTAGTGGGCTGCATTCTGGAATCAAATTCTGACTTCTGTTTACTGAATCAGCACACACATGTAAACAAACAGTTCCTGAAATACAGTATATAGGGCCAGGCACTGTGGCTCGTGCCCGTAAATGCCTATAAATCCCAGCACTTTGGGAGGCCGAGGTGAAAGGTTTGTGTGACCGCATGGGTTCGAGACCAGCCTGGGCAACTTGGCGAGACCTCATCTCTACAATAAATCAAAAATTTAGTTGGGCATGGTGGCATGTGCTTATAGTTCCAGCTACTTGGAAGGCTGAGGTGGAAAAATCGCCTGAGCCCTGCAGGTGGAGACTGCTGTGGCTACGAGTATGCCACTGCCCTCCAGCCGGGGTGACAGAATGAGACTCCAACTCAAAAAAAAAAAAAAAAGAAAAGAAAAGAAATACAATATAATAGCAGTATTAACTAACAAGCTCAAGAGTGTCCAGACTGAAACAGTTGAGGCCTTCTCTTCTTAGTGAGTTGGCTTTGTTCCAACTTCAAACAGAAATTCTTGAAATCTTTCAAACCAAGAGAAGCATATTCCACTGTGTGGTTCCCACAGAAGACATCTGAATATTTGAAGATGTGAAATTTCAAAGGCTGTTTTTTCTAGGTCATTGATAATGCAGTTGGGAACTGGCAATGACAGGGTAAGAGTGGGAGAGACCAAAATCTACCACTGAAGTTAGTGCAGCTAGCATTGGGCAGCTGCTAGGAGTGTTCCTGAAACTCTCCCACACCAAGGAAGCCAAGCCATGAATGATGTTTTTTTAACCAAGGACCCAAAATCTGTTACTGAAACACTATGGATTCAGTTGGGGACCTAGTCACCTCACAGAAAGCCAGTTGCTGAGACAACAAGTATTGGAGGTAAGAATGCTTTGTATTTGGGTGATTTAAGCCAAGGAAAATGGGAGATTCATTTT
This sequence comes from Cephalopachus bancanus, assembly GCA_027257055.1. NCBI lineage: Eukaryota > Metazoa > Chordata > Mammalia > Primates > Tarsiidae > Cephalopachus > Cephalopachus bancanus. The sequence goes on from JAPVLO010000055.1 coordinate 1,762,515, forward strand.
CAAATCCATCTCCCTGTCCCACTTGAAGTAAGGAGTTTATATAGTGGGGTAGGTATATAAAAACCAGGAATTAGGGAGGGGTAAGAAAGTGGAGTTGGTAAACAGAAATTAGGAGGGCCCCAGCATCTATTGCCTGGATATGGCAATCTGGTGATTTTCACTTCCTTGATACTGTAGACCTGAGAGTCAGTTTCCTTAGAAAGAAACTCAGATAAGACAAATGTAAGTTCCAGGCTTAGGCCAGAAGGATCAATGTCTGTGTTTATTTTTTTAAAAATGGAATCATTAGCTCTATAGTTAATTTGGGCTGGTTTCAGAACAAATTATTGACTTTTCAGTTTGAGAGGAAAGATTGATGTCCAGGCAGAGATAATGAACGCAAAGAATATATTTAAGTATAGAGTGCATACATAAAGTACATAACTCCAAAATGACAGCTCAATAAACTTGACTGAATCTTTGTCAAGATACAGCATATCTCCAGAATTTCAAAGTGTTCTCCCAAAAGAGGAAACACTATATTCACTTCTATAATCATAGATTCATTTCACCTGTTTTAGATTTGTTCATGACTAGGAATAATATTCTTGTTCCTGACTTGGTTCACTGAATGTGATGGTATTGTATGCAGCAGTAGATTTGTTATTGTTAATTTATTTACAGTATTCTATTGTATTTTTATAACAGAATCTCTTGATCCAATCTAATAGTGGTGGGCATTGAGGTTTTCCTGCTGGAGAATAAATAAAGCCATTATGATTATTTTTGCCTAGAAAATATAGCATTTATATTTTTATTTACAGTATTTATAACTTTCATTTTCAGGGGGTATATACTGAGGAGTGGAATTGCTAGGTAGTAGGATATGTTTGTATTTAGTTCTGGCAAATACTCTTCTGCAGCTTTTCAAAGAGGCTGTACTAACTGACCATCAGCAGAGTATGAGAGTTCCAGTTTCAAATCCTTGCAACACTTAATGTAATGTGTTTTCATCAGTTGGGCTGTATAGAGTGTGAATAGTATTTCTTTAGCAATAGTAATGCAAGGCAAATGAGTTGGTTCAAAAAATAGTTGATGGAAATTAGGGACCTGATTATTCAGTCTGGGTACTTGTCTTCATTTTTTATGGAAAAAAAAATATGAATGGAAATAAACTGAATATGAACTGTTGGGTTACAAGTACTCTAAAATATGGAGGCCACCTGATAGCCTAATACTTCAGTTGGCTTCCTATTTGTCAGGAGACTAATCCTGGAATCAGTGGTGAGAGAGGAAGGAGTAGAATTGGAGATTTCTACAATAAGTCGGGAATTTAGGAACATGACTAAGTTGATTTCATTTCACAGCACAAGTGAGTAAAAATACATTTAATTTAGGCATCTAGGTTATTCATAAGTTAAGTTCAGCCAAATATGGGGCCACTGACAAATTTTATCAAACATGTATGGGAAAACCACCGCTATAAATAAAAGTGATAAAAAAATAAAAACAAGCTGGGCTCGGTGGCTCAGCCTGTAATCCCAGCATTTTGGGAGGCTGAGGTGTGAGGATTGCCTGAGCCCGCAGGTTCGAGACCCGCCTGGGCAACTTGGCGAGACCTCATCTCTAAAATAAATCAAAAAATTAGCCGGGTGTGGTAGCACGCACCTGTAGTTCCAGCTACTTGGAAGGCTGAGGCGGAAGGATCGCCGGAGTGCAGCAGATCGAGGCTGCGGTGGCCGGGAGCGGCCACTGCACTCCAGTCTGGGTGACAGAGTGAGACTCCAACTCAAAAAAACAAAACAAAACAAAAAATAAAAAATAAAAAATAAAAACAGATTGAGGCTACTAAAATGCATGAATTATCAGTGGAATATAAAATAACTGTGATGTCATATTTAAAAAATTATATGTACAAATAAGTAAGAGAACCAAACATGACTGCAGAGATTTGATTATAAATCCAATGGATCTACTAGAACTTAGAAATATAAATATTTAAATGAAAACATTGATTCACTAGTTAAGCAGGACATTAGAGCTGAGAGAATTTGTGAATAAGAGACAAATATGAAGCAGGAACTAAGAATACAGCGCACAGAGAAAAAAGAAACATCTGGGAAAAAGTTAAGAGAGGCAGAGAATAGACTGAAAAGGTGTGACATATATGCACTCAATAAAAGTATCATAACTATATACTACTATTAATAGAATAAAGGGAGTGGAAATATTTGAAAAGATAATGGCTGATAATTTTCTAGAAATAAAAAAAAATATATAGCATATGAATTTACAAATTTCGAAAGAACAGAGTATCCAAGGTAGGATAATTGTATTAGCTAATTTTATGTGTCAAATTGGCTAGGACATAGTGCCCAAATATGTGATCAAATGTCATTCTAGATGTTTCTGTGAAGATAGTTTTAAATGAAATTTACATGTAAACCAGTGAACTTTGAATAAAGCAGATTTCCCTCCCTAATGTGAGTGGGTCTCATCTAATCAGTCGAAGGCCTTAAGGCAAAATAATGACTTCTCCCAGGCAAGATGAATTCTGCCAGCTGATGACCTTTGGATTTGAACTGCAGCCCTTCCCTGAGTCTCCAATCTGACTGCCGACTCATTAGATTTTAGGCTTGCCAAGCTTCCACAGTAATGTGAGCCAACATCTTTAAATAAATCTCTCTACACACATCTCCTTTTACACACATATCTTCTGTTGGTTTTGTTTTTGAGACGAGCTCAACAAACAAACAAACAAAAAGTCAAGGCATATTACAGTGCAATTACAGAAGACCAAAGGCCAATAGTTAATTTTAAAATCAGCTAGAGAAAGCGTAGCTCACTTCCAAAGAATGACAATTTAGTCAACAGCAAATTTTTCTTTTTTCTTTTAAAGATGTGGGGTATAATTTAGGGTTAGGTATACAAATGGTCATTTACAGGTAAAGTTTGGACCTCACTTTGGTACCCACTTCACCTGGTTTGAAATCAGGTACCCTTATTGATGAAGTGGTCTCTCAATCCCTTCCCTGGCAGTTTCCCACTACTGCCAATCCCTTTCTTACAGTATTATGATAATGATTCATGGTCTGCTTATGAGTGAGCACATGTGGTACTCAGTTCTTTGTTTCCGTGTTAGATCACTGAGCATTATAGACTCTAAATCCATCCAAGTTACTGTGAAGCTCATAATTTTTTTCCTTCCTTATGGATGCATAATATTCTGTCATGTATATGCATGACTTTTTTATTCAATTTACCTTTGATGGGCAGCACAGTGGGTTCCTGTTGGGAGTCGGCCACGGAGGCCCACTGAGCATTAGGGATCAGGATGGGCCGTTGATCCCGAGATCACTAGGATGCGTTCGGGAGCTATTGACCCCATTTCCTCCCCCTTTCTACTCAGCACTAACCAGATTAAGCTCTTGTGAGCTCAAAACATAAAACCTCTGAGACCGGGACGAACACAAGCTAACTTTAGAAGCTCATTGCTCCCATTCTTCCACAAACTGCGGTTTTGGCTTTCACACAACTTATAATTCAAACTCGTGTCACATCTAAGAGCCTTAGTATTGGTCACAGGCTTCTGGGTCATGATCTTAGGATTTATTGAAGGTGTAAATTGTAGAATATAGTTTTAGAAGACAGCCATTTTGTGGAAAGAATGCGGCTGGGTTACTTGCAGGTAGCACACTGTGAACTTTGGACTGGGCCACATTCTAAACATTCTGGGATGGGCCACTTTCGTTTGTAAAGTAAATACTTAAGCTTCTATAGAATTGTTTAACTTGGCATAAATCAATCAGTTTGGATGAAAAAGGTTTATAGAATATGTCAGTCAAGGATTAAGTTATCCTTTGTTATGGGATTTTAAGATTATCATATGAAAAGGGTTTAAAGGCAATCATTGATTAAGTTTTCATGGATTAAGGTTTCTGGTGGGTGGAGGACACCCCTCCCACATCTGACTTTGTGTATAAAAGACCAATTGTAATTCCCAAAAACACACATCACTTCTGCACTAGACTGGAGTCCAGTCTCTTTCTCTCTCTCTCTCTCTCTCTCTCTCTCTCTCTCTTTCTCTCTTCTTCCCCCCAATCGCCCACGCCATCTCCACCTTTGGGGTACCCTGAACCCGGCTGGAACTGGTCTCCAGCAGGTTCCATGTTTTTTTTTTTATTGTGAATAGTGCTGCAATAAACATGTGTGAGCAGGTATCTTGTTTCATAGAATGATTTGAGTTCCTCCAGGTATATTCCCAGAGGAACGATTGTGGGGTCATATGGAAGGTAAAGTTTTAGATCTTTTAGGAATTGCTAAACTGTTTTCCACAGAGCTTGTCTAGTTTACACTGCCACCAACAGTGTTGAAGTGTTCCCTTTTCCTTACATCCTCTCCAGGATCTGTTGTTTTTTGAGTTATTGATAATGACTGTCCTGGCTGGAGTTAGGTGGTATCTCAGTGTGCACCCAACATAGTAGCATCATCCTTTATAAAGTAGCGTCTAGGTAAACTAAAAAAAAATATTGACTCTAACACTATCACAGCTGGGGACTTAAATCCCCCACTAACATCCCTAGATAGATCATTGAGGCAAAAAGATCAACCAGGAGATGCGGGACCTCAATTTGACACTTGGCCAAATGTATTTAATAGGCCTAAAGAATGGGCCACCCAAATGGACCTACAAAACACTCCACCTAACAACCACAGAATATACAGTTTACTTATCATCACCACATGGAACATACTCCAAAATTGATCACATGCTCAACCATAGTCAATTTCATAAGATTGAAATACTGCCATGCACCTTCTCAGACCATAGTGGAATAAAAATAAATATCAACACCAGCAAAATTTCCTTGAAACCCACAAAGACATCAACACTAACAGTGTGATGCTGAACAACTCCTGAGTCAACATGGAAATCAAAGCAGAAATTAAAAGATTTCTGGAAATGGGCAACCCCTTCAGGTCCCTCCCACTGTGGGAGCTTTTCTGTTCTCTCAATAAATTCTGTTTCTCACTTTCCAAAAAAAGAAAAAGATTTTGAAAACAAATGAAAATAAAGATACATCTTACCAAAATGTCTGGAATACCATGAAATCAGTACCGAAGGAGGAATTCATTTCTTTAAGAATACATATCAAGTAACTGAAAAGATCACAAGTTAACAGCATAACAAATCACCTAAGGGAACTGGAAAGACAAGACCACCAAAACCCTAACTTCAGCAGAGGAATCCAGATCATCAAAGTAAAAGCCCAAATACAGGACGTAGAAGACAAAAATATCACAGAAAAAATCAGTGAAGCAAAAAGCTATTTTTTTGAAAAGATAAACGAGATTGATAGACTCCTAGCCAGAATGTCCAAATGAGAGAGAGAGAGAGAGAAAGAGAGAGAGAGAGAGAGAGAGAGAGAGAGAGAGAGAGAGAGAAAGCCCAAATAAACATCATAAAAAATGTAAAAGATCAAATTACAATGAATCCTGAAGAAATACAGAAAATTATTAGAGATTACTATGCACACCTGTATGGAAACAAACTCAAAAACCTAAATGAAATGGAGGACTCTATGACATCACACAACCTCCCAAGATTGGAACAAGAAGAAATTGAGACCTTAAATAGACCAATAGCAACCCAGGAAGCCAACTCTATCATAAGAAAACTACCCACAGAAAAATGTTCTGAACCAGGCGTCTTTCCAGCAGAGTTCTACAAAACACACAAGGAGGAGCTGATACCAATACTATTGAAAGTATTCCAGGCAATTGAGAAAGACAGAACTCTCTCCAAACCATTTTATGAAGCTGTCATCATACTGATACACAAACCGGGTAAAGATCCAACAAATAAAGAGAACTGCAGGCCAATATCCCTGATGAGCATGCATGCAAAAATTCTCAATAAGATTCTAGCAAATCTAATCTAACAACACATCTAAAAAATCATCCACTGTGACCAATTAGGCTTTATCCCAGTATGCAGGGCTGGATCAATATCCACAAGACCATAAATGCAATTAAATACATCAACAGATGTAAAAATGGGAATCACATGATTATAACATTAGATGCAGAAAAAGTTTTTGATAAAATCCAGCATCCCTTCTTGATCAAAAAACTTGAACATCTAAGCATAGAGGGAGCATAACTCAAAATAGTAAGAGCTAGCTACAATAAACCCACAGCAACAAATTACTAAATGTACAGAAATTGAAGCATTTCCCCTGAAAACTGGAAGAAGACAAGGCTGCCCACTTTCATCTGTCCTGTTCAACATGGTGTTGAAAGTCCTAACTAGAGCAATCAGACAAGAGAAGGAAATCAGGGATATCAAATAGGAAAAGAGGAAGTCAAGTTATTCTTCTTTGCTGATGATATGATTCTATATCTTGAAAACCCAAGAAAATCTGCCAAAACCTTCTCACACTGATAAAGGACTTTGGCAAAGTCTCAGGGTACAAAGTCAGCATGCAAAAGATAGTTGAATTCTTATACATCAACAACAAACAGAAATCCAAGTAAAAAGCAAAATTCCATTCACAATAGCTCCCCTCCCCCCAAATGAAATACCTCGGCATCTTCCTAACCAGAGAAGTGAAAGATCTTTACAATAAAAACTGTAAAACACTGCTCAAAGAAATCCAAGAAGACACAAGCAAATGGAAAAATATTCCATACTCATGGATTGGAAAAATCAACATTGTTAAGATGTTCATCTTACCCAAGGTAATCTACAGAATTAACACAATACCCATTAAATTACCAACATCATTCTTAGACCTGGAAACAACAATACATGGAAATATAAACAACCATGAATAGCCAAAACAATCCTCAGTGAAAGAAACAAAGCGGGAGGTATCACACTTCCAGACTTTAAACTTTATTATAAGGCTACATTGATCAAAATAGCCTGGTATTGGTACAAAACGGCATATAGACCAATGGAACAGGATAGAAATTTCAGAATCAAAACCTCAATTTCTCAACAATGTCATCTTCGATAAAGCCTCCATTAGCAACGACTGGGGAGAGGAAGAACCTATTCAGTAAACGGTACTGGGAAAACTGGCTGACCACATGCAGAAGATTGAAACAGGACCCCTACCTATAACTATACCCAAAAATCAACTCTAAATGGTTCAAAGACCTAAAAGTAAAACCTCAAACTCTTAGAACCTTAAAAAGTGCAGGAGACACCCTCATAGAAATTGGAACTGGCAACCAATTGTTGATCAAAAACCCCAAATGCGCATAAGATAAAGTGGGACTTAAAACTGAAAAGTTTCTTCAAAGCTAAAGAAGCCATTCAAGAGAGCTAGGAGACAGCCCACAGACTGGGAAAAAATATTTGCCAACTGTATATCTGACAAAGGCCTAACATCTAGAATCTACAAGTAACTCAAATGTGCTGAAAAGAGAAAAACAAACAGCCCTATTAAAAAGTGGGCAAATGATATGAATAGACATTAGCAGCCAACAGATACATGAGAAATGCTCAACCAACCTAGTCGTCAAAGAAATGCAAATTAACACCACACTGAGATACCACCTAACTCCAATCAGGATAGTCATCATCAATAACTCCAAAAACAACAAATGCTGGAAAGGATGTGGGGAAAAGAGAAATTTTTGGGTTTTGGATCTTTTCCCAGTTTGGGTAATAGTGTGATGTTAGCTTCACAAAAAGATTTGGGGAGATTGCCTGGAATACTTTCAATAGGATTGGTATCAGCTCCTCCTTGTATGTCTTGTAGAACTCTGCTGGAGAGTCATTTGGTCCAGGACTTTTATTGTAGGTAGTTTTCTTATGATGCTGAGCCTATTTTTAAAAGAATTAGGGAAAAAATGATGATTTATAATGCTTCTCCAATGACTAAGGCGATTACTTTTTACCTCTGAGGTAATGTTGTTGTAATGAACTGACCAAGTAAAGAAACATTCGTGGATATGGCGTTCATGACTTACACCCAAGGTAGCATGTTGCAACCAAGCTGCTGGTTTATTAGGTAGAGACCAGAGTACCTCATGGCCAGCCCAGCCTCATTGTTGTCATGGCTTCCACATGACTAAAGTAGTGGGTGATACTTTCTCTACAAGTGACTTCATGGCTTCTTTGCAGGTGGTCCCTAAAGCTCTTTCAACTGACGTCCCTGGACGCATGTGAGGCCTGCACCTGGCTACCCTCTGACATGAGGTTTATGCCTGGCCACTGCAAAGGTGCTCTTCCTCTTATACTGCCCAGTGGAGAGCGAGGCATAGACTTTGAGGCATAGACTTTGGCTGGTGTCAAGGTGATGCCATTCCCAAGGTCCTTGGAGGGCGCTAAGCTCCCAGGCCCCTCCCAGTTCCGTTGAAGACAAGGGAGGGGCATCCCCATCCTGTTGCCATGTGAGGAGGAAGAAAGGACTGAGCTCACCCCCAAAGGACCCTCCCTCAGATTGTTTCATGCTCTCAGTGTGGATGTCAAGCTATGGATTCCCCAAGCAGGCTCCAGCTGGACACGCCTGGCATCTCTGCTCTGGAACCTTCTACTGTTCTTCTCTTGGGTGCCTTGACCAGAATCAAGATTCAGGTACAATTTCAGCATCTAGTTACATTAGTTTTAGGGATGCCCACACTCTCAGCCTATAGATGAAAGTGCCTGCATCCGTAGTGGACAATCTGTGTATGGGTTGTTATTCCCTAATGACTTTTAGAAAATTCCAGCACAATTTTCATGACTTTTCTGTGTTAATGTGTTAAAGACACTGCTTTCCCAGCAAAGTGATTGGCTTAAAATTTAAAATCAATATGTAATCACCTGGACCATGTATGAAGCATACTTCCTAAGCTAGGCATTTTGTCTGAGTGGGATCCATCTGTTTTGCGTAGGCCGGCCCGTTCCCGCTGGGAATGGGCTGCATTAATTGTGTGCACCGTGGTGATAAATCTGTTGAAAGAGGAGTGGCTACAGGGCAGTCAGCTTCAACACAGTTGGAGGAGAACTTCCTTTGCTTTCTTGTTGAAGAACAGGGAGAGGGTAGGAGCAGAGTGGCAGCACGAGAAAGTCCATTTCCTAAGGGCAGGCACCCTGACTTTGGAGTACAATCTCAGGTGTAACCCAGCAGCTGCTACCTGACTCAGGTGCAGTTCTTTCCCTTTCAGGAGGGAGAGGTAGGGGCAGTGCCAGAAGGGCCCAAAGGCTGACGGAAGGCGACTGGACCCTGCCCCGTGTTTCTCTGGAGTCGTTGTCTGTGTCCTTTGCAGTTTTGCACTGCCTTGGTGAGATGGATCTTTTGCTTTTTGAAGGACGGCAGCCTCTCAGGGTAATCTGTTAGGGATTTCTTATTCAGGCATTGTTTCTTTCTTCCTGGAAAAAAAATTCAATAAAAGTCGTTTCCAGTACTAGGAGTAACTTGTGAGAATTTTGCCATTCTGGAAGAAATATCAGTAGAAATTTGAGTAAGCAAGGTGTGTGCTTTGAAAGAGCAAATGACTTTTTAAATGGACAGTTAATACCATGCTTCATAAGATTTAAAGTCTTCTCTTCAGGCTTCTTAGATATCAAAACAAAAGAAACACTAATGTTGTTTCATCTCTTAAATTTGGAGTTTATAATGTTATAAAGATGAGCTTAGCTAAAGTTCAACAACCATGAAAATGAGTTATTGAGAAAATTTAGTGTAAGCAGATTCTACAGTGAATGTTAAACTTGATGGAAAAATAATTTTTAAAATTTGTGTTATATTCAAGACTAATTGAATGCTCTCCATGTTCTAGGTTCTATGCTGTATTGTCACCTGTAATCCTTCCCACAATCCCATAAAGTAGACATCATTAAGTTCATTTATAGATAAGGTAGATGAGGAAACTGTGGCTCAGAGGGGTGACAGCCAAGGGCCGCAGATAGTCAATATCAAAGCCAAGGTTTGAGCCTAGGTCTGTGCTGGAGTCAAACAGGCTTTCTCATTAAGGACATTTTTATATATTATTATTGTATATATATGGGCATATTTTAATGTTTATAATATATACATACACATATATATATATACTTATAATATTTATTCATAATATATTATACTTGATATGTACATATTTATATCATAAATATATTTGATTGAATGGCCAGGTCCGTCCATAGAGCAGAACCAGTGCTAGAACAGGTACCAGGGACATGAATCCAGCAACAGGCATGTGGTTCTCAGCAGAGGGGACATCCCTCAGGGGCAACATCTAGACCCTAGGATCTGCAACTCCTGAGGGTGCCTGTCAGTTATTTCTCTGGTCCAGTTTTCTCACCGTGCAGTTATAAGCAGTTACATTCAGACACTGAATCTGAAACTCAATGTAAGTGTATTCTAGGTTTTCTTCTAGAGTCAAATAGTCCATGTATTTCTCTACCAAGTTCTTCTTAAGTGTATAATATAAGCCAGTTTTATTGGTGAATTGACCGACTCAAATTCAGAAAATGGAAAGCACCAAGTTGTTAATTCTGGTTAAATGAATTCTTCCTCCTCAACTGTGATTCGGTCATATGTGATGACTAATGCCAAGTTGGAATTGACCATCATGAGTGGGGAAGACCACAGGATCTGCAGTCTTGAAATTGTTGGAAACCTAACTTCATCTGAGGCTTTCTTTTAATCTTTTGAGGCTTAAGTCCCAGATCCGATAATAACTTACATACTTGCCTTATAGGCCTGAAGTAGTGTTTTTGGAGTAAGATGAGGCAACTGTATTCGTAGATGGCCTCATTTGCAATCTGTATTCTCAATTCTTGTATATGTAGGTATTCTAGTGAAGAGCAACAATAGAAGAAAGACGTGCTTGCTTGTTTGTTTAACCTCAAGGAATATATGCCTACTTGTTACAGAGGACAAGACACATATACTTCTGTTCATTCTGTCAACACACAATTATTGATGACTGCTGCACACCGCAGGCTATGGGGATCCTGTACATGAATGAGGGGATGTGACAGAAAAGACCCTCTTTAGGAGTTGAGTTGGAGTACCACATGGGTTGGGAGTGCCTTGGGTAGGAATTGTTGTAGTATTACCAGTTGTAAGCCAGCAGAGGATTTGCTGTGTTAAGCAATTGTCAAAACAGAGAATGAATAAGCCAAGGAGAGTTTGTTCCCAGATGAGAGGTTAACGAAAGGGAAGCAAAGGTGTCAGGATGATCAGACATCTCTTATGTGCATTAATCTGTTCTTCTGTACGAGTAGTCACTATGACAGCAGGAAGTGAGGGACAGAGACAAAGGTGCTAGATAATGAGACATGACAATGAAGAGATGAGGATGGAACAGACTTCTGCAATGAGAAAGAAGAAGAAAATAAAATTTTAAATGTGATTAGTCCTTATACCATCACTTGCTATTTAAGTCTTTTTTTGACACTCTACCAATTACAATTCTTTTCCACATCAGATATTTTAGTAAAATAATTTGCCTATATTTCTACTAAAATCATTTTTAATTATAGTGTAGTATTCAAATTATTTGACTATTTTGACATGAGCAGCATCTAAAAAATATAACCTTTTGTATTGAAAATGTGAAAATAATAAATTATTATCCTTACATGAAATATAATGTATTCCAATATTTCTGCTTTTCGTCCCTCTTATACTAGATTTGCTTTTCATATCAAACACATAAAATGACTTCAGCAGGGTATTTATTTGTGACAAAGATAAGATCCGTGATTAAAAACATAATTTTGGCATGGCATTAAGCGTAAGTGACAAAGAAGATGATCATGTGTCTTGCAAATGGTTTTGTTCTTCATTTTATATTGATCCCATAGCAACGGTTTAAATGATATAATAATAACCTCAGTGAGAATCTGGTTTCAGTTTCATTGACAATTCCAGCTCAAAACCTAAGGAAAGAGAATGTAGGTAGAAGAAAATTTTCTAAATACAAAATCAATTTGCCTCATTTAAAAAATTCTCCGATGCATTTTTCCACGTAGCAAATATTCAGAGATAACTAAAACCTCTTTAAGTAAAGTCACTAATTGAAATTACGAAACATATGGTTTTAGACAAAAAATGTTATATATTTATTTATTTTTTTTTGAGTCAGGGTCTCACTCTGTCGCCCAAGCTGAAGTGCAGTGGCATAATCATGGCTCACAACAGCCTCAGCCTCATGGACTCAGACTACCCTTCTGCCTCAGCTTCTTGAGTAGCTGAGACTACAAACATGTGCTACCATGCCAGGCTAATTTTTTAAACTGTTTTTGCAGAGACGAGGTCTCGCTGTGTTGCCCAGGATGGTCTCAAACTTCTGGACTCAAGCAATTCTTTTGTATTGGCCTCCCAAAGTGCTGGGATTATAGGCATTAACTGCACCCAGCCAGATTTTTAGAAAATCCTTATGGCTCTCTACTACAAGTCAAACCTGGGTCCAAGGTCAATTCACTTTACCTGTTTTAACCTATGTAATGTAAAAAGCAGCTAAAAATACTTTTGTTGCTGTCTTAAATATTGCTGTATTAAATAAGTATTTATTTTAGTGTTTTTTGTGTTTTGAAGGATGAGACCACACTCAGCACCAGAAACAAAAGCACAAAGTTAAATTCATTCCTTACTTATGAAGCCACAGCCATGCTTGCAGTTTTTGAGAGCAAAGTGAGGCGCTGGTCTGTCATAGGGGTTTGGGGAGGAATGTTGTTCCATGATTGTTGAACCTCAGAGGTAAGGTAGGTTGATTTCTTCTTTAGAAGCAGGGTCCTTCAAGCAAGAGTGTTGCAGATGGCTGGGTCTTGGGAAGTTTGCTTGTTGAATGGAGTAATCCTGGTTAACTGGTCTTCAGACGCAGGCAAGCTCTGTTCCTCACAGCTGCCTCTCAGATGTGTGCTCACTGAGGCAAGTGGCCAGGGATGAGTGGAATGGGTTTCCTCCTGGTTGGCACTCAGAGTTGTTAGTTGGTGTTCCCTTGGATATAGGACTCATGGATTGATCAAACAGCTGCAGAGTCAATCCTGGTCCTCACTTTTACCATGGCTATAGAACCATCAGTCTGTTCTTACAAGCCTGGGGTCTGTTAAAAATTCCAATGTGTCCTCCTGCCTCAGCTTCCCAAAGTGCTGGTGTTATTGGCCTATAAGAGGATATCTTAGCAGAAACCGTGTAAATCAGCATAAAGTAGAATGATATATTGAAAGGGCTAAAGAAAAAAAAACACAAAAAAATTTCTCATGTGTGTCTGACTTCTGTGTGGTTGGTACTCATGGAAATCTGGCATAACCAAGAGAAAACCGTTCACTTGCTATCCCACTATTCAGCCTCTCTTCTTGCTCTCCTTGTTAAGAGGTTCTCGAGAAAATTAAATAAAAATCCAGTAGGAGTTAAGCTCAATGTTTCAGCCATCACCTTAGTATGTGGGAACGCTCCCAGGAGATGCTTACCAAGGAAAATGGGCAGAGGAATGCAGGGACGGGGGGATTGGAAAGTGGTGGATGAGGCAACCAGAGCTTGGCTCTCACACACAGCAAGGACATTAAAATAGGAGAGAAATAACTTCTACAATAAAAATAACCACACAGAAGCCAGTAAAGAAAGCTGAGGGGAAAATGACAACATAGACATAGCATGATGACATGTTCTTTACCTGAGACGCTCATAGGACTTGCCTATGTCAAGGTAATTACACTTTTTTTGAAAAAATAAGACAAAAGCATAAACAAAACTAGTGTTTAAATGGGACTGTAATACTGTAGTCAAAATAATCCATCATCAGTGACATTGTGTACTTAAATTAATTATACAATTATTTTTAAAAATTCTTCTCTTGAAGATAAACCTTTAAGAATAATGCTGGAAAACTCTGCATTAACTTTCCAGTCTAGTTGGCCACCTTTAAATTCTAAATCTCTGAATCATCAGAAAATGTTTCCATATATATATATATATATAAAATATATGTATATATATATATATATATATATTTTTTTTTTTTTTTTTTTTTTTTTTTTTTTTGAGTTAGAGCCTCACTCTGTCGCCCAGGCTGGAGTGCAGTAACACACTCACAGTCACCCCAGAGTCGACCTGCTGGGTTCAGCCTTCCAAGTAGCCGGAACTATAGGCGTGTGCTACAGCACCTGGCTAATTTTTTAAATTTATTGGAGATATGAGGTCTCGACAAATTGCCTGGGCTGGTCTCGAACCTGTGGGCTCAGACAGTCCACTCGCCTCAGCCTCCCAGAGTGCTGTGATTACAGGCTGAGCACTGAAACCAGCCATCATATTTCTTATTTTTAACAGTTAAGGTTTAAAATCCAATCTTGTTTCTGTACCGGGATCCAATTGCACTATGACTGTTTGCTTCTTATCTAATTCTTGTTCTTGTAAAGGAAAAAAAAATGTTTACCCAGACTACATTATTTTCCTCTTTTTTCATTTTTTAGAGGTATTAGATGAAGTACATCTTGTTTTCCACCCAAAATAATATTTTTAAAAGAAATTATGCAAATATAGTGAAGTTCAACATAAAAAAAGAAATTATACAAATAATTTTGTTCTAATTGATTGTACTTTTTAAAAGCATGAATTATATGATATAAGCTCAGTATTTAGTAAGACAAGGAATATTTTCAAAATTTGTGTCTTTTTAGGAGTTGAAGAAGGATAAATTCAGATATCCAGATAAATCTCCCAAATACAAGACACAATGATGTTGTTACATTTTAGATAATTTTCTGCACTGTAAGCGGTTATGCTCAGCTTCCCATCTATACACAGTGAGAGGCGGGGATGCACCCTGCCAATATAAAGACCACCACTTTTGCAGTTCAAAGATGGGGTTTACTCTGGGAATGCTGCCTGTGATTCTCAGAGCTTATTGTTTTCTATTTCTAAAATGACTGCATGGACTAAATTATCTTTGAAGAACTCTCCAGTAATTTCAGTTGTGATTATCACAATTTGCTTTCTAGCTCCTGGATTTGTTTTCTCCTACCTACTAAAGAGTATCAGGCAGTGGTGGAAGATCTAGCCTGATAAGTAATTCCAGTTGAAACCATGTGGCACCACTTTCACACAGGAAGTCTCAGACCTGTGCCATGTTCAGCTGGGCTGCGCCAAGGGGACAATTTGTCAAAGGGAATTCTCAGACTTATCTGACCACACCCTCCCTCCCACACCATGGCATTTTATGGAGCAGAATTTGGGCATCTTGTTATGGAGGTTTTGGGTTGAAAATAACGTGTACATTTGCTGTCTGAATTATGACAGGTAATGGAATGTTTGTGCACTGTTTTTCCTACTAGTTAGGAGGTGTTGTGTTCTTCAGGAGGTATTAGATGAAGTACATCTATCTGTGAGCAGTGGCTGAAGGCAGAGCAGCCGTGGTCCCTGCAGGTCAGCCTGTGTGCTCAGCTGGTCAGTGAGAACATTTCAGAGCAGTGATGTCAGGGACTTTCCACAGGAGTCTCAGGGAGGAAGAGGCTGCTGAGCGACAGCTGCCGCATGGCAAGGAGGTGGCCAGGGGCTGTGGCAGTGTTTCCTGCACCTGGACACATTGAGGCCGCTGCCAGGGAAGGGAGGGCTTGTGGGAAAAGGGAGAAGACTGCAAGTTTAGGAACGCAGGACGATGGAGGCAGTGGACGAAGGTGGTGGCTGCAGGTGGGGAAGCCATTTTGAAGGCCGTCCCTAAACGTTTTAATGGTGCGTTGGCCGACACAGGTGTCAGCAGCAGGTCCCCAAACTCCTCCTTGCTGTCACAGCTTCACCATACTATTCCAGACAAATGTAGAAGTCTTTGTTTTCAAGTCTACCTCTGAAACAGGTGGCTCTGAAACAGGGATGAGTGATCCCAGAGCAAGCTGCTGTAGAATCCCAGAATTTCCCAGCCCAGGTTTCTCAAGAGGTACCAGTACAATTGCGGAAAGCTTTCAGGTAACATTCCCAGAGGCTCGGCAGACAGCCAGGCACCATCGGATGAACAGGATTAGAAAATGCGAGCCCTGCTCCATCGCTTAATATCTCAGGGCCCTCTTGCTTTTGTTTGCTTGCTTGCCTCTTTTCCTGAGCAAGTAAATGAACACCGTGTACTTCAGAAGTTGTCTCCATATTGACAATAAATTGTTTAAAATATCCATACCCAGTTTGACATTGCCAGAACTGCTATAAATATGTCTTGGGAAAAGAGAAAAGCAAAAGAAAAAATGTTTATTACCTATTGGAAATGGGTTTCCATATTCTTTTCAATGGTAAAGGAGAAAGTCTGAAGAATGTCTACGCCCTATTAGACTTCCACTTGACAGCAATGGTTTACAGTTGAAACTACTGACCACACTTCTCCGAAAGCCCACTAAAATAACTCTGAAACACAGGTCACAGTGTGAGCACTTGGGCTCTGTTGAGCCCTAGACTGCCCTCCTGTCAATCTGTCTTCTGTCTCCAGGGCCAGGTGTGTGCACAAGGCAGGGATCCCTCTAGTGTATCAGTGAGTATTGTTTGAATAAGAAAAGTGATTTTTTTCCACTTTTCATTTTACATCACTCATTATACTCTTTTAATCTTTTCTTTTTTTAAAAAAATAAAAAATGGTAACTTAAAATATGGAGAAAACAGGTCTAGACTGTGTACCAGTGAAGAAGCATAGGCAGGATAAGTGAGAAGAGCCTAGGTTACTGTCAAGGATATCAACTTTTGTGCATCCTACTGGTTATTGAGTTTTTCAGGTGTAGCTCACAGACCCCCAGCACCAGTCTCAAGTAGTTTTAACTTGTGACCACATATATATGTCAGACTCACATATGTTTTACAAATTTCAAGTATAAAAATAATTGGGACTTTTCAATGAAATTTTTTCTTAAGGCTTCTTAGGCACTTAAACATTTCAAATTCCCTCTAAGGATTCAAATTCCTGTAATTATAACATTGGTTGAGTCATCTTGACTTATGTTTTACAGTTTTAGTTGTGTTGCATTATACTCTGAAATTGCATGAAAATGATTGTGTTTCATTATACTTTGAAATTATGTTTAAAAATTGGCTTATCCCACAAGTAGGATTTATACAGGTAAAAATTACAAACTTGTAGGTCACAGGATTATTTTGTTGGTTGAGGAAGCATAATTAATTTTAGTTAAACATGAAGTGGTGAATACTATGTTATTAGAGATTAACTCTTTTCTACATTTAGTGATTATCTTTGTTGATTAGGGAAAAAAAATCTTAAAGTCACCTTATTGAGCTTATCTAAAAGCAACATCATGATCTTATAGCATGCCATAAGAGTTTATTCCAAAGAGCTATCTATACTAAAAATTTGAGTTTGGAATACTTTGTCTGTGGCCTGAATAATTGAAACTTCTCATATCATCCTCTTGGTAATCTCCAATGAGTAAATTGCTTCATAAATTCTGACTCCATATTTGCTAAGAATATTCAACATCTAGAATTTTGATCACACCACTAAATACAATAAAGTGATGATACTATTAAAAAAAAAAAAGAACTAAACAAAAATCCTGGAAGTGAAGAATGTAATCAATAAAATAAAAAAATACAATTGAGAACTTTAACAATATACCAGATCAGGAAGAAGAATAAATGTCTGAACTTGAAGACAGGTCTTTTAAAATGACCCAGTTAGCCAAAAAAAAAAAAAGAAAGAAAGATTAAAAAGAATGAAAGTAGCCTAGGTGACATATGAGATCCAATAAAGTGATCAAATATTGAATTTTGGAAGTTGCAGAAAGAGAATAGATGGATAAAGTTATGGAAAACCTATTTGACAAGATAATAGCTGGAAACGTCTCAAGTTTAGCAAGAGTGGTAAAAAGATCGGCAAATGGTATCAGCCCTAAAAGGCCTTTGTCAAGGTATATTATATTCAAACTTTCTAAAGTAAAAGACAGAATTTTGAAAACAGCAAGAGAAAAGTGTCAAATCACAGGTAAGGAAACCCTCATTAGACTAACAGTTAATTTTTAAGTAGAAAACTTACAGTCCAGAAGAGGAGGGTATGATATATTCAAAATTCTGAAAGAAAAACAAACAAAAAGCTTGTCATCCAAAATTACTACATCCAACAAAGCAATCCCTCACAAATGAAGGAGAAATAGTCTTTCTCAGACATGCAAATACTGAAATAACTCATCACCACTAGACTTTCCCTTCAAGAAATACTTTAGTGTATTCTACATATGGACGTGAAAGGCTTATATTCAACATTATGAAAACACACAAACGTATAAACTTGCTAGTAAAGCAAACATACAAATGAAAAGGATAAAGGACATATAAGTCTTTTCTCCTTTTTCTACAGAAAACTCTTAAACCACAGTGATAATACAATTCAAATAAAGGAACAAAGGATATACAAAACAATGAAAAACAATTAATGAAATGACAGAAATAAGTTCTTGCCTATCAATAATTATCTTGAATATAATTGAATTAAAGTTGGATTTAAAATATTTAGATTGCCTGAATGGATAATAAAATAAAAGTATGACCTTACTATAGATTGCGTAACAAAGGAACTCACTTCAACTGAAAAGAAGTACATATCTTTAAAATGACAGAATGTAAAAGATACTCCACACAAATGGAAACTATCAGATAAAAATACTTTAAGTCAAAAACAGTAAAGAGGGACAAAGAAGGTGATAATATAACAATTAAAAGATCAATTTATCAAGATTATAAAAAAAATCCCTTCTTGGTAAAAACAAACACCTAGGCATCAAAGGAACATTCTTCAAAAAATAAAAGGCCAACATCGTACCTAATGGACAGCCAACATCATACTCAATGGGCAGAAGCTGAAAAGATCCCCCCTAGGAAGCAGAACAATGCAAAGATGCCCATTATCACCACTTCTATTTAACATAATACTGAAAGTTCTATATAGAACAATGCAGTCAGGAGAAAGAAATAGGGATATCTCAATAGGAAAAGAAGAAGCTAAGTTATTTCTCTTAGCAGATGATATGATGCTTTACCTAGAAAACCCCAAAGCATCTGTCAAAAACCTCCTTGTACTAATTAATGACTTTGGTAAAGTCACAGGATACAAAATTGTTACACAAAAGACAGGTGTATTTCTATACACCAACAATAAGCAAGTTGGAAACAAATAAAAAATGCAGTCCCATCCATAATAGCAACAAAATCATAAAATACCTTTTCATCCATCTAATTAAAGAGACCTTTACAATAAGAACTATAAAACACTGCTCAAGGCTGGGCACAGTGGCTCAAGCCTGTAATCCCAGCACTTTGGGAGCTTGAGGTAAGAGGATTGCCTGAGCCCAGGGGTTCAAGACCAGCCTGGGCAACTTAGTCAGACCTCATCTTTACAATAAATTTTTTTAAAAATTAACCAAATGTGGTAGTACACACCTGTAGTCCCAGCTGCTTGGAAGGCTGAGGCAGAAGAATCGCCTCAACCTAGCAGTTCGAGGCTGTGGGGGCTATGAGTGTGCCACTGCACTCCAGCCTGGGTGACAGAGTGAGACTCTGACTCAAACAAACAAACAGAAAACACTGATCAAAGAAATCAAGGTTAACACATATGAAAAAACATCTCATGGTCATGGATTGGAAGAATCAATGTCATTAAGATGTCCATTCAAACCAAGAAAATTGACAGATTCAATGTAATTCCTATAAAATTGCCAGCATCATTTTTCAGGCCTGGAAAATATAGAAGTTCATATGGAAGCAAAAAAAGAGCCCAAATAGCTAAAGCAATCTCCATCAAAAAGAACAAAGCTGGAGGCATCACACTGCCAAACTTTAAATTTTACTATGCAGCTTCAGTAACCAAGACAATGTGGTATTGATACAAAAATAGACGTACAGACCAACAGAACAAGACAGATAATTCAAAAATAAAACCATGAACCTTCAACCAACTCACCTTTGACAAAGCTGATGAAAACACACATTGGGAAAAGGAAACCATATTTAGCAAATGGTGCTGGGAAAACTGACTGACCACCCACAAAATAATTAAACTGGCCCCCTATCTATCACCATATAGAAAAAATTAACTAAAAATGGATCAAGGGCTTAACTGTGAAATCTCAAACTGTTAGAATCTTAGAAAAAAACTTAGTGAACACATTCTTGGACACAGAGCAGGCAATGAATTCATTCATGGTCAAATCCTTGAGAGCAAATGCAGCAAAAGCTAAGATAGGCTGAAGGGAGCCCATCAAGGATAAAGTTTTCACACAGCACTAGAAACCATCAAGAGTGTAAAGGGACAACCCACAGAATGGGAAAAAATATTTGCAAGGTATGCATCCAACAAAGGCTTAACATCCAGGATCTACAAGGAACTCAAACTAATTTACAAGAAAAAAGCTAATAATCCAATAAAAAGTGGGCAAAAAATCAAAACCACATTGAGATACCACCTAACCCCAGTAAGAATGGCCATCATTAATAAAACAAACAGCAACAGAAAAAGGAATGCTCCTACACTGCTGGTGGGAATGCAAACTAGTGCAACCTCTCTGGAAGACAGTGTGTCGATTTCTGAAAGAACTAGAAATTGACCTTCCATATGACCCAGCAATTCCTCTATTGGGATTATACCCAGAGGAACTCAAATCATTCTACAAAAAAGATACCTGCACACATATGTTGGCTGCAGCTCTATTCACAATAGCAAAAGCATGGAACCAACCATGTTGCCCATCGAAGCTGGACTGGATAAAAAAATGTGGTACATATACACAATGAAATATTATGCAGCCATAAAGAAAGACAAACATATAGCAGCAACTTGGATGGATTTGGAGTCGATCATACTCAGTGATCTGTCACAGAAACAAAGAACAGAGTACCATATGTTGTCACTCATAAGCAGACCTTGAACAATTATAATACTATAAGAAAGGGTTTGGCAGTAGTGGGAAACTCAGGAGAGGGGGGTAGGATTGGCAGTTGAGGGAAATTGCTAGGGGAGGGAGGGGCATACCTCATCAACAAGGGTACCTGCATAATCAACGTTTGTATACCTAACCCTGAGTTGTACTCCACATCTTTATAACAAAAAAAAGTGGACAAAAGACATGAACAGACAATTCTCAAAGGAAGAAATTTAACTATAAAAAAATATGAAAAAATGCTCAGCCTCTCTAATCATCAGAGAAATCAAATTAAAACTACAGTGAGATATCACCTAATACCGATAAGGATGATTATTATTAAAAAGTAAAAACACACACACACACACACACACACACAAACCCAACAACAGATGTTGGCATAGTTGTTGTGAATAGGGAATGCTTCTACACTGTTGGTGGGAATGTAAACTATTTCCATTTTTTTGAAAAGCAGTGTGGCATTTTCTCAAAGAACTAAAAATTGAGCTACCATATTATCCAGCAGTTCTACTTCTGAGAATGTACTCAGAGGAACATAAATTACTCTACCAAAAAAAAAAAGCCTTCTATGTGTATATTCCTTGCAACACTATTTACAACAGCACTGGCATGGACCAAACCCAGATGCCTATCAAAAGTGAGCTGGATAAAGAAAATGTGTTGTGGTACATATACATGAAGGAATATTACACAGCCATAAAGAATAAAATCATGTCCTTTACATCTGCATAGGTGCACCTGGAGACCATCACACTGCATGAACTATCAGAGAAGCAAGTGAATACAGTGCATTTTCAATCATAAGCAGACCCTGATCACTGGTCACATGAGCACAGAGGTGGGAAGAACAGGTGCAAGATACTGCTCAAGGAGGGAGGGAGTGAGTAGAGATAAGGGGCACACAACCACATACTGGGTACCAGGTATACCATCAGGGAGAGAGAGGCCTGCTAGAAGCCCAAGTCTCACCTGCACACAATTTGCTTATGCAGTAAATTCTCACATGTACCCCACAATTCTAAAATAAAATAAGTGAAATAATATAAATTCAAATAAAATAAAATACAATTATTTTAGCTAACCACTGCAGAACATATTCTTTTCATCAGCATATAGAACATTTTCCATGATAGAACATATGTTAAGTCACAGAAAAAGTATCAACAAATTTACGAAAATGTGAAAAAATGATATTAAATATCTTCTCAGACCACAAGGGAATAAATTAGAAATCAGTAACAAGAGGAACTTTGGAAACTATACAAACACATGGAAATTAAACAACTTGCTCATAAACAACCACTGGGCGAATGAAGAAATTAAGAAAAAAAATTATTCTTTTATGAAAATGGAAAAACAACATACTAAAACCTATCAAATACAGCAAAAGCAGTGCTGAAGAAAATTTATAATACCTACATTTAAAAAATAAGAAAATTTAAAATAAATAGCCTACTAATGGACCGTTGGAACTAGAAAATAAAAACAAATCAAACCCCAAATTAATAAAAAAAGGAAATAATAAGGATCAGAGCAGAACTAAATGAAATTGAGACTAAAAATAAGACAATACAAAGGATCAACAAAACAAAAAGTTAGTCTTTGGGAAAGATAAAATGGATAAGCTGCTAGCAAGACTAACCAAGAAAAAATAAGAGAAGACTCAAATAAACAAAATCAGAAGGAGAAAGAAAATGTTATAGCTGCTAAAAGGGAAATACAAAGGATTGTCAGAGAATATTATAAACCATTATGTGCTAACAGATTGTAAATCCTAGAAGAAATTGATAAATTTCTAGACACTTACAATTTACCAAGATTGAACCAGAAAAAAACACAAAACCTGAAAAACCCAGAAACAAATGATGAAATTGAGTTAGTAATAAAAAGTCTTCCCACAAAGTAAAGCCCAAAGAAAAGGACTGAATGACCTTACTGATGAATTCTAAGAAGCTAATAAAGAAAATCTAAAACAAATACTGTTTCAAAAAAATTGAAGAGGAGGAATTTTTTTCCTAACTCATTCTACAATGCCAGAATTGCCCTGACACCAAAATCAGACAAAGACATAACAACAACAAAAGAAAACTACTGGACAATATTCTTGATGAGCTTAGACACAAAAAAATCCATATAATATTAGCAAATTTAATCCAACAACAGGTCAAAAAGGTAACGCATAGTAATCAAGTAAAATACATCGTAGGGATGCAAAGACATAAATCCATAAATGCGATTCATCGCATTAACAGAAAGAAAAGCAAAACCATTTGAGCATCTCAATAGACACAGAAAGGGCATTTCGTAAAATTCAATGTCCCTTCATGATAAAATCTCTCAACAAATCAGGCTTTGAAGGAACATATCTCAACATAATAAAAGCCATAAATGACAAACCCACAGCCAATATCTTACGGAATGGGGAAAAGCTAATAGCCTTTCTTTGAAGAACTGAAACAAGCCAAAGATGTCAAATTTTACCACTCCTATTCATCATAATACTAGAAGTCCTAGCCAGAACAATCAGCTAAGCAAAAGATATAAACAGAATCTAAATTAAAGGCATCCAAATGTAAAATGGAAGTAAAATTGTCCCTCTTTGAAGATTACATGATCTCATATATAAGAAGTCCTAAAGACCCAACCGAAAAAGCTCATAAAAGAATTTAATAAAGTTGCAGAAAACAGAAAGCACAAGAATCAGTAGGGCTGTTATATACAGGTAACAAGTTAGCTGAAAAAGAAACCATGAAAGCTATTCTTTCACAATAGCTACAAAAATAAAACAAAATACCTAAGAATAAATGTTACCAAGGAGGTAAAAGTCTCTACAAGAAAAACTACAAACACTGTTGAAAATAATTGAAGTGGACACACTAAAATAAAAAACCCCATGCCTATGTATTGGCAGAATTAATATTGTTCAAATGATTATGCTATCAAAAACAATCTATAGACTTAATGCATCTCTATAAAAATACCAATGCTATTCTTTACAGAAATAGAAAAAAAAAATCCTAAAATTCGTATGAAAATGCAAGAGAGCCTGAATAGCCACCGTTATCCTAAGCAAAAGGAACCAAGCTAGAGGCATCACACTACCAGACTTCAAAGCATAGTACAAAACTGTAGTAACCAAGACAGCATGGTACTGGTATAACAATATATAGACCAATGGAAAAGAACAGAGAACCCAGAAATCAATCAACCTATATACATCCAACTGAAATTTCACAAAGGTGTTTAAGAACTCTCTCTGGGCAAAGCATATTCTTTTTGAGAAAACTGGCTATTCATATGTAGAAGAGTGAAATTAGATTCTCATTTCTCACCATATGCTAAAATAAACTGAAAATAATTAAAGACTTAAATGTAAGACCCCAAACTATAAAACTACTAGAAAAAACAAAACAGGAAACATTCAAGGACATTGGTCTAGGCAAAGATGATATGACTGGTATCTCAAAAGCATAGGCAACAAAGCCAAAAATAGACAAATTAGACTATATTAAACTTAAGAAGTGTCTGCACAGCAAAGAAAACAATCAACTGTGAAGAGACCATCTGTTAAACGAGAGAAAATATTTGTAAACTATTTATCCAATGAGAGACTAACATCCAGAATACACAAGGAGCTTAACTCAATAGGAAAAAAAACTCATTAAAAATGGGTAAAGTATTTTAATATGCAGTTTTCAAAAGAAGCCATACCAGTGGCCAACAGGTATGTGAAAAAATTGCTCAATATCACTAATTAGCAAAACGCAAATAAAAACCAGAGAGATATCATCTTACCACAGTTAGAATGGCTATTATTAAAAGACCCCCACCCCCCCCAAAAAGATACTGGTAAGAATGCTGAAAAAATTATATACTGTTGGTGGGAATGTAAACTGTATAGCTGTTATGGAAAACAGCATGAATGTTTCTCAGAAAAACTGAAACTATAACTGCCATTAGAGCCAGCAATTCCACTACTGGCTATTTATCCGATAGAAAGGAAGTCAGCAGCAGGATGTGGGGCTTATGCTATAATCCCAGCACTTTGGGAGACGGAGGAGAGAGGATCGCCTGTCTGGGTTACTTAGTGAGACCTTTTCTCTACAATAAATAAAGACAATTAGCTGACCGTGGTGGCATATGCCTATAGTTCCAGCTACTTGGATGGTTGAGGCAGAAGGATTGCCTGAGTCTAGCAGGTTGAGGCTGTGGTGGCTGTGAGTGTCACTGCACTCCAGCCTGGATGACAGAATGAGACTTCCACTCAAAAATAAAATAAAATAAAATAAAATAAAATAAGAAAAAGAAATCAGCATGTCAGTGTTCTCTTATGTTTATTGCAGCACTATTCACAAAGTTAAGGTATGGAATAAATCTAACTGTACAGCAGCAGAAGCATAGGTAAAGAAAACATCATATATCTACATCATGGAATACTACTGAGCCATAATAAAGAATGAAATTCTGTTACTGCAACAACATGGATGGAACTGGAGGCTGTTATGTTAAATGAAATAAGTCAGATACAGAAAAACAAATATTGTATGTTATCACATATATGGAAGCTAAAAAAGAAACCTAATGGAGGTAGAGAATTGAGTGATGGTTACCAGAAGCTAAGAAGGTAGGGGAGCGGTTCTATGGAGAGATGTGGGTTAATGGGTGCAGACATACAATTATAAGTAAGTTCTAGTGTTTGATAACACAGTAGAGTGACTTCAATAGTGCAGTAGGTGACTATAGTTAAGAATATAACGTATATTTCAAGATACTTACAAGACAAGCTTTGAAATGTATCCAAACACAAAGAAATGATACATGTTTGAGGTGATGGATATCCTTAATATCCTGATTTGGTAACTACACGTTGTATGCATGTATCAAAGTACCACATGTATCCCGCAAATATGTACAAGTATTATGTCTCAATAATAAAAAGAGGAAAGAAAAGCAAACAAACTGATCACCAGAAACTTGTGAGACATATCCAGTACCCTAAATGACATGTATATGGAGTCCCAGAACAAGAATGGAAATGCAAAGAAGAACGAACACGAGGCAGAATATGCCCAAAAAAAGCTATGTTGGTACATCAAAACCAAACTGTCAAAAAACAAAGGGAGAGAAACCCTAGGAAGCAGACAAATTAAAAAAAAAGACATACTACCTATGTAGGAATAAAGATAAATATGCATTTTAAAGTATATATCCAGGGAAAATATACTTTTAAAATGAGATGTGTACATTTTAAATTAAATTCAAGCTGAGGGAAAAATGTCACCAGTATCCCTGCACTACAGAAAATGCTAGAAGATGCTCTTCAAGCTGGAGAAATGTGATGCCATGCATACCAGGACAAAAGAGCATAATTAATGACTAGTACATGGGTGTGTATATGAAGCATATGCTCTTCCTTCTCTGAATTTCCTTTAAAATAAATTACATTTTAACGGACAAGATGCTGGGCTCGGTGGCTCAGCCTGTAATCCCACACCTTTGGGAGGCTGAGGTGAGTGGATTGCCTGAGCCCACGGGTTTGAGACCCGCCTGGGCAGCGAGACCTCAGGTCTACAATAAATCAAAAAATCAGCTGGGCGTGGTAGCGCATGCCTGTAATTCCCGCTACTTGGAAGGCTGAGGCGGAAGGATCACCAGAGCCCAGCAGGTCGAGGCCGCGGTGGCCGGGAGTGGCCACTGCACTCCAGTCTGGGCGACAGAGTGAGACTCCAACTAAAAAATAAATAAATAAATAAATAAACAAACAAATAAATTAATTAATTAAATAAAGGACAAGATGACACAATAAAGTGAAGTTGATAATGTATGTAGAAGTAGAGATACAGCAAGAGTAGAACAAAGGACAGGGTCAAGTATATTGGATTCTTCTACATTAAGGTTCTTTTCTTTGTAAAGTGAGATATTAGAAGACCAATATGTCAAATATGAAGTTTGACGATATTGACTCTAAATAACCTTTGATAAGTTAAGAATACATATTTGATCCTCACAGCCAATGAGGAAAACAAAGAAAATAAGGGGAAAAAAAAACCTCTAACAAAGAGTATGCTAAACAGAGCAGAAAAAAATAAAAGAGAACAGAAAGATAAATAAGAAAACGTAACTATTAATAAGTCCAGCAGTATGAGAATCACATTAAATATAAGTGGACTAAACATTCCAATTAAAAGTTGTAAGTTGCCAGACTAAATTTTAAAAAAGCAATAGTTAATTCTATGCTGTGTACAGAAAATATTATTTAAATATAAAGATGCAGATAAGTGAGGATTAAAGGAATAGAGAACATGTATTTTATAAATAGTAACCATAAAAATAATATTTGACAAAGTAGTCTTCAAAACAAGTGTACAAATACAAAGAGGTCTATTTCATTATGACCAAAAGATCAGTTAATCAGGAAAACATAATAATCTTAATTATGGTATGAGGGGGGGGGACCCCCAAAAATTCAGAATTTATTTATAAAAAATGTGCATTTATTCTTACATGTTTACACTTCAGGCACTTTCAAAGTACTTTCTATTTAATGTAAAACAGCTATCAAGATGCTTTTTTCATTGCTCAATAAAACTTTTGAACTCATCAGATTTGATGACTTTTTTTGTTTTATTTTAAAGATGTGGGGTACAATTCAGGATTCGGTGTAAAAGTGGTCATCATACAGGTAAAGTTTGGGCCTCCCTTTTTTCCCCACTTTGCCTGGTTTGAGATCAGCTACCCTTATTAATGTTGTGCCCACCCTGGTAGTATCCCACTATTGCCAATTCCTTTCTTAAAGTATTATGGTAAATGTTCAGGGTCCACTTATGAGTGAGAACATATGGTACTTTGGTTTTGTTTCTGTGATAGATCACTGAGTATGATGGACTCTAAAACCATCCGAGTTGCTGCGAAGTCCATATGTTTGTCCTTCTTTATGGCTGCATAATATTCCATTGTGTATATGTACCACATTTTTTATCCAGTCCAATTTTAATGAGCAGCACAGCTGGTTCCTTATTTTTGCTATTGTGAATAATGCTGCAGTAAACATGCACGTGCAGGTATCTTTTTTGCAGAATGATTTTAGTTCCTGAGGGTATATTCCTAATAGGGGGATTGCTGAGTCATATGGAAGGTCAATTTCTAGTTCTTTCAGAAATTGCCACACTATCTTCCAAAGAGGTTGCACTAGTTTGCATTCCCACCAGCAGTGTAAAAGCATTCCTTTTTCTCTGCATGCTTGCCAGCATCTGTTGTTGTTTGTTTTATTAATGATGGTCATTCTTACTGGGGTTAGGTGGCATCTCAATGTGGTTTTGATTTGCATTCTCTGACGATTAGTGAAGTTGATCACTTTTTCATGTGTTGGTTGGCTGTCCATATATCTACTTTTGAGAAGTGTCTATTCATGTCTTTTGCACATTTTTTAATGGGGATGTTTGGTTTTTTTTCCTTTTGGCACATTTGAGTTCCTTGTAGATCCTAGATGTTAAGCTTTTGTCAGATATATAGTTGGCAAATATTTTTTCCCATTCTGTGGGCTGTCTCCC
This sequence comes from Cephalopachus bancanus, assembly GCA_027257055.1. NCBI lineage: Eukaryota > Metazoa > Chordata > Mammalia > Primates > Tarsiidae > Cephalopachus > Cephalopachus bancanus. Next base: position 1,790,907 of record JAPVLO010000055.1, read on the forward strand.
CATTCTCTTTGTGGTTTCTTTTGCTTTGCAGAACCTTTCCAGTCTGATGAGGTACCACTTGTCTATCTTCTTGGTTTTTTTTGAGTTGGAGTCTCACTGTGTTGCCCAGACTGGAGTGCGGTGGCCGCTCCCGGTCACCACAGCCTCGACCTGGGCTCCGGCGATCCTTCTGCCTCAGCCTTCCAAGTAGCTGGAACTATAGGCATGCGCTACCACACCCGGATAATTTTTTGATTTATTGTAGAGATGAGATCTTACCAAGTTGCCCAGGTGGGTCTCAAACCGTGGGCTCAGGCAATCCACTAACCTCAGCCTCCCAAGGCGTGGGAGTACAGACTGAGCCACCGAGCCTGGCTCACTTGTCTTTCTTATCTCTTATGGCACGGACACTTGGGGTTTTGATCTAGAAATGGTTGCCAATTCTAATTTCCACAAGAGTGTCTCCTGCACTTTCTAAGTTTCTTATAATTTGAGGTTTTATGTTTAAATCTTTCATCCATTTAAAGTTGATTTTTGTGTATGTTCATAGGTAGGGGTCCTGTTTTGATCAGTCAGTTTCCCCAGCACCATTTAGTGAATAGGTTCTCCTCTCCCCAGTGGTTGTTGTTGGAGGGTTTGTCAAAGATGAATTGGTTGAAAAATTGAGATTTTTTTCCAGTATCTCTATCCTGTTCCATTGGTCCCTATGCCTTTTCTTGTACCAATACTAGGCTGTTTTGATTATTGTAGCCTTATAGTAAAGTTTAAAGTGTGGAAGTATGATACCTCCTGCTTTGTTTCTTTTGCTAAGGATTGTTTTGGCTGTTCTTAGTTGTTTATGTTTCCATATGGATTTCTGTATTGTCATTTCCAGGTCTAAGAATGATGTTTGTAATTAAATGGTATTGCATTGAATCTGTAGATTTCCTTTGGTAGAATGGACATCTTAACAATGTTGCTTCTCCCAATCCATGAGCATGGAATATTTTTCCATTTTTGTGTCTTCTTGGATTTCTTTGAGCAGTGTTTTGTAGTTTTCATTGTAAAGTTCTCTCACATCTATGGTTAGGAATATGCTGTAGCATTTCATTTTTTGTGTGGCTATTGTGAATGGGATTGCACTTTTAATTTGGTTCTCTGCTTGTTTGTTGTTGGTGTATAAGAATATAACTATCTTTTGTACATTTATTTTGTACCCCGAGACTTTGCCAAAGTCTTTTATCAGTGCAAGGAGGTTTTTGACAGATTCTCTTGGATTTTCAAGGTATAGGATCATATGTCAGCAAAGAGAGATAACTTTATTTTTTTCCTATTTGGAGAGCCCTGATCTTTCTCTTGTCTAACTGTTCTTGCTTTGTTCTGGTTTTCAGGGAAAATGCATTCAGTTTCTGTTTATTTTGCAATATATAGGCTATGAGTTTATCATAGATGGCACTTACTATTTTGAGGTATGTTCCTTCTATGCCTAGGTGTTCCAGGGTTTTTATCAAGAAGGGATGCTGGATTTTATGGAAAGCTATTTCTGTATCCAATGATAAAATCATGAGGTTCTTGCCTTTACATGTCTTTAATGTTGATATCTTTAATTACATTTATGGTCTTGAGAATGTTGAACTATCCCTGCATCCTGGGAATGAAGCCTACTTGGTCATGGTGAATGATTTTTGAGATGTGTTGTTGGATCTGACTTGCTAGAATCTTGTTGAGAATTTTTGCATCTATGTTCATTAGGGATATTGGGCTGTAGTTCTTTTTTTTTGCTGGATCTTTACCCAGTTTGGGTCCCAATGTGATATTATTGGGAGTCAGTCATGGAGGCCCACTGAGTGTTAGGGATCAGGAAGGGCCGTTGACCCCGAGACCACCAGGATGCGTTCGGGAGCTATTTGACCCCATTTCTTCCCCCTTTCTACTCAGCACTAACCAGATTAAGCTCCTGTGAGCTCAAAACATAAAAACTCTGAGACTGGGATGAACACAAGCTAACTTTAGAAGCTCATTGCTCCTATTCTTCTGCAAACTGCAGTTTTGGCTTTCATACAACTTACAATTCAAACTCAGGTCACATCTAAGAGTTTTAGTATTGGTCACAGGCTTCTGGGTCATGATCTTAGGATTTATTGAAGGTGTAAATTGTAGAATATAGTTTTAGAAGACAGCCATTTTGTGGAAAGAATGTGGCTGGGTTACTTGCAGGTAGCCCACTGTGAACTTTGGACTGGGCCACATTCCAAACATTCTGGGATGGGCCACTTTCATTTGTAAAGTAAATACTTAAGCTTCTATAGATTGTTTAACTTGGCATAAATCAATCAGCTTAGGATGAAAACGGTTTATAGAATATGTCAGTCACGGAATAGGTTATCCTTTGTTATGGGATTTTAAGATTATCATGTGAAAAGGGTTTAAGGCAATCATTGATTAAGTTTTCATGGATTAAGGTTTCTGGTGGGTGGGGGACACCCCTCCCATGTCTGACTTTGTGTATAAAAGACCCGTTGTAATTCCCAATAACACACACCGCTTCTGCACTAGACTGGAGTCTAGTCTCTTTCTTTCTCTCTCTCTCTCCTTCTCTTTCTTCTTTCCCCCAATTGCCAATGCCATCTCCACCTTTGGGGTGCCCTGAACCCGGCTGGAGCTGGTCTCCAGCAATATTAGCTTTGTAAAATGATTTGGGGAGAATTCCGTCTATCTCATTTGCCTGGAATACTTTCAATAGGATTGGTATCAGCTCCACCTGTATGTTTTATAGAATTTCTCTGGAAAACAGACTGGTCCAGGGCTTTTTTTTTTTCCAGGTATTTTTCTTATGATGGAGTCAATTTCCTGTGTTGTTATTGGTCTATTTAGTATCTCAGTGTCTTCTTGTTCAACCTTGGGAGGTTGTGTGATGTCCAAAAGTCCTCCATTTCACTCAAGTTTTTAATCTTGTTTCCATACACATGCACATAGTAGTCTCTGATAATCTTCAGGGTCAGGTATGATTTGATCTTCTGCATTTCTGATTGTGTTTATTTAGACTTTTTCTCTCTTTTTTGGTCATTCTGGCCAGAGGGTCCATCAATCTAGGTTATTCTTTCAAAGAACCACCTTTTTGTTATTTTTTTCTATGATATTTTTGTCTTCTGTGTCCTGTATTTGGGCTTTTTACTTTGGTGATCTGTACTTTTCTGCTAAAGTTAGGGTTTTGGTGGTCTTGTCTTTCCAGCTCTCTTAGGTGGTTTGTTAGGCTGCTAACTTGTGATCTTTCCATTTTCTTGATGTGTGTTCACATTTTGAGATGTGTTGTTGGATCTGATTTACTAGAATTCCACTCTGGGAACTTTTTTCATGGTCTCCCAGAGGTTTGTGTAAGACGTTTCCTCATTATCATTTGTTTCCAGGAATATTTTAAATTTCTGTTTTGATTTCTGTGTTGACCCAGTAATCATTCAGCCTCATGCTGTTTAGTGTTCATGTCTTTGTGGTTTGGGGGGAAATTTCGTTGGTGTTGATACTTATTTTTATTTCACTGCTGTCTGAGAAAGTACATGGCAGTATTTTGATCTTATGAAATTTATTTATGTTTGACTTATGGTCAAGGATGTGATTGATCTTGGAGTACATTCCATGTGGTGATGAGGTTATTGGGTGAAGTGCTCAGTAGGTACCTATTTAGTCTATTTGGTCAAGTTTCAAGTTGAGATTCCAGATCTCTTTGTTGCTTTTTTGCCTCATGATCTATCTACGGTTGTTAGTTGGGTTATTTAAATTCCCAGCTATAGTAGTGTTAGTGTCAATATCTTTTTTCAGAGTACTTAGTAGTTGCTTTATAAATGCTGGTGATAGCGCACGTGGCCGCATTTGAATGACCCGGCCCGGGAACCCAGGGACGCCATAGGCTGCCAGGCACAGATCGTCAGCGCCAGAGCTGGGCTGAGGCACCACAGCACCATGAGGCACCGGTATTTAAGAGATGATGGCATCTGAAACCCACAATGTTAAAAGACAAAACTTTTGTAATAATATTGAGGATCATTCCATTGATCTTCCTCGGAAAAAGATCTCTAATTTCACTAAAAAGAACCTGAAGGAGGTTAAGAAATCTCCAAAACAGCTGGTTGCTTACATAAATAGTTGGACAAGCTGTGAAAAGCCCAGATAAACTACAGAAGGTGATCTATCACAGAAAGAAAGTTCATCATCCCTTTCCAAATCCTTGTTACAGAAAAAAACAGTCCCCTAGAAGTGGGGGCTGTGACATGACAAACAAAGAAAATGAACTGGCTTGTGCAGGCCACTTGCCTGAAAAATTACACCATGATAGTCGAACATACTTGCTTAAAACTCCAGTGATTCTGGTTCTTCTCAGACAGAAAGCCCATCATCAAAATATAGTGGGTTTTTTTTCCGAGGTTTCTCAGGACCATGGAACAATGGCCCAAGTTTTGTTCAGCAGGAATTTGAGACTGAACGTAGCTTTAACTTTCTGGAGAAAGAGAAGTATAAGTGAACTTGTAGCTTATTTGGTGAGGATGGAAGATCTTGGAGTTGTGGTAGATTGCCTTCCTGTACTCACCAATAGTTTACAGGAAGAAAAACAATATATCTCATTTGGCTGCTGTGTAGACTTGTTGCCTCTAGTAAAGTCACTACTTAAAAGCAAATTTGAAGAATATGTTATAGTTGGCCTGAACTGGCTTCAAGCAGTCATAAAAAGGTGGTGGTCAGAACTGTCATCCAAACCAGAAATTATAAATGATGGAAATATTCAGATCTTAAAACAACAATTAAGTGGATTGTGGGAACAGGAAAATCATCTTACTTTGGTTCCAGGATATACTGAAAGCAGAATTTATTGAGAGGACAAAAGAGCTCCCACTGTGGGAGGGGACCTGAGGAGGTTGCCCTTTATGCATTCTTAATATACAACTCTGTTTTCTTTGACAGTTGCTAATCATTACCTTTTTTTTTGTCAGGAAGCAGAATTCTAAAGAAAAACAGTATAATTACTGTATTTTGAAAATAAACTTGCAGGATTATTTAAATAATTCTAAGTATTGTGAACAATATTTCAACGTATGCTATGATATGTTTTCTCTAGCTATCAACCAATTTTCTAAATAAGTAGTAGCTTAGTTCTTATGTATAAAACTGACATTACATTAAGCAATACTATGAATATTGAGTCAATATAGATCTAAGATTTTTTTTAGAGTTTCATCCCTATCCCAAAAAATCAATTTTCAATAATCTGACTCTTAAAACATTTTCTACAAAGAGTTCATTAAATTGAGGTGCTTCTAACTGGAATAAATAATAAATAAATAAATAAACAAATACATAAATAAATAAAAATAAATGCTGGTGCTCCAGTGTTGGATGCATATATGTTTAGGATGAATATTTCTTTCTTTTTTTTTTTGTAAATTCCTTTACTGTTATCTTCCCCACCACCAAGTCTATGTAAGGTCCAGTGTTTATTCCCTAATTCCTTTCCCTAAAAAGGTGCTACTCCTTTCCCAAACAGATGAGAGGGCAGGACTTCAAGCTAGATCCACCATTAGGTTTGCCCTCCCCCCACCTGGAGGAGGGAGGGGAGGTGACAGAGTGGGTGATGGATGGATGGGGGTTGGGTTGAGAAGAGGGGACCAGTAATTGCTATTCCAGGCTCAACTCTGCTCCTCTATCCTTGCCTCTGGGTGTAGGGGTGACAGAGGCATGAATGACTAGAGCCAGAGTCATGCTTAGCTGGGCTACAAGCACATATGGAGTAGTCCAATAGACATAATAGACTCCCAGCAGGGCTAGTGCCTGGTGTTTTGAGGCTGCTATGGCTGCAGACATCCTCCTATTCTTGGTTCTCCATCAACAAGCTGGTGGAGATGGGAGGGAGAGATAGCCCCTGCCTCAGGAACCTCAGAAACCATACCAGGAGAGTAGCCAGCCTGGGGCAGGAGCAGCCAAGTCCCGAGGGTGACTGACCCATGCACCATAGATGCTCTTGTTGGGTGGCACCCCCTGGAATAGGGTGTCTAGATCCCAGAGCAGCCCCAGGGGCCCTTGGGTCTCAGGGGCCAGCCCCCAGTAAACTGGGCTGATTGAAGGTGGACACCTGGGAAAGAAGGTAGGTAGTGGTATCAAGGGAATTACCACATTGGGGGTGTAAATGGGCAAGTAGGAGGTGGGCAGCTGCCTCAGAGTGAGGCCCTGTGTCCTCTGCTAGACAGCCCCCTGGAGCCTGGAGTATCCTGCAGTAAGTGAAGAGGCCAGGACCTGGACTCCAGGGAGACCATTGAGGACACCATACCTCTCCCTTGGGAAGGCTCCTGCTCCACTCTCATGGGCCCAGGGAGGGAGCAGAATGGCCACATAGGCCTCTCAGAGAGGGGCAAAGGTGGTGTGGGTGCTGCCTCTTCCCCACTGCATGCTGTGAAAGCAGGAGCTGGGCTGCTCTGTGGCATTGGCTGGGACCAGGGTGCCCACTCTTGGGGGTTCCTTAGCAGGCACTTGATACTGAAGCCCTCGTTGGGCAGAAGCCGGGGACTAGGTGGCCTATAGAGATGGTCATGCAGCACATAGGGACCCAGGTCCTTGGCGAAGGGTCTGTACAGGGCCAGCACCTGCACAGGGCCATGTTCTGCAGTGGTAGCACCTTGGCTGGGATCAGGCTCACTTCGACCACCCAGAAGTTGCCCTTGGCCTGGGACTTTGTAGGATCCTTGGGCACCTTGTGGAAGCATCGGTTGGAGGAAAGAGTGTGGCGAGTGGAGTCTTTTCTACCCTGGTAGTTTTCCCTGAAGAAGGGGAACACAGCCTGGACCTGACGGATGATCTTAGCCAGCTTCAGCCTGTGGGAGGGTGCAATCTGAATCACCAAGGCAATCATGGCCAAGTAGGTGCAGGGAGGCTTGTCATGATGCAGCTATACCTTCTTCCTCCTCTTGGGGGTCTGGGAGGGTGACTCTGCCTTTTGGGGCCCAAGGCAGGATTTGCTGCAGGGCCCCATGCAGGGAAGGTAGCGTGGAAAGGTGCCTGGCCTGGTGAAGGGCTCAGGGTAGTGAGGCAGTGTGGTGAGGCAGGCCTGGGGCCTGAGACCGGGCTCAGGATAGATATTTCCTGATGATGGATTGAACCTTTTATCATTATGTAGTGTCCTTTTTAAATTTTTGATAGCTTAAAAATGATTTGGTCTGATATTAAGATCACGACTTCTACCTTCTTTTGTGATCCACTTGCATGGAACTTTGTTTTCTATTCTCTAACTTTGAGTCCTTGTGCATCCCTTGTGTGAGATGAATTTCCTGGATGCAGCATATTATTGGGTCATGGTTTTAAAAATCTAGTTCACCATTCTGTGTCTTCTGAGTGGTTCATTTAGTCCATTCACGATCAGACTGACTATGGAAATGTGATTGTTTATCCCTGTCAAGTGGTTCTTGTTGTTTTTTCTTGTTTGTTTTCTTTTTACTTTTGTGTTGATATATGTGTGTGTTTTCAAGTTTGCAGTCAATGTATTCTCTGTTGATTCTGTGTTTCTATTCTCTTGGGAAATGCATAGTCATTCTTTTGTTTCATTCTTCTGTGCTTAATACCTTTTTTTAGCATCTCCTGTAGAACTGGTCTGGAAGCTGCATAATCTCTTAGGGATTGGATGTCTGGGAAGGATTTTAATTCTCCATTGCTGATGAAGCTGATCTTGGCTGGTTAGGAAATTCTTGGGTGAAATGGTTTATCTTTGAGGAGTTTGAATATTGGACTCCAGTTCCTTCTAGCTTATAGTGATTCTGCTGATAAGGTCTGCTGCTATTCTGATTGGTTTTCCTTAGTAGCCATCTGACCTTTCTCTCTTACTCCCTTTAGAATTTTTTCTTTTGTACCGAATTTGTGTAGGCAAATTATTATGTGTCTAGGGATTGGTCTTCAGTTGATGTCCTGTGGGAGTTCTCTGCATGTCTTGTGTTAGGATGGTCATATCTCTGGTGAGATGGGGAAAGTTTTCTTCGGTAACCTAATGGAATACTTGCTCCAAGGTGTTTTTCCTTTCCCCTTCTTCTTTTAGGATATCAATCAGTCATAGATTTGGCCTCTTGATATAGTTGCACATCTCTTGGAGGCTCTTTTCTTTCTTTCTGAATTTTCTTTCTAAGTTTTTTACAGATAGGGTTAATTTCATGTTTTGGTCTTCAAGTTCTGAGATTCTTTCTTCTGCTTGATTAATTCTGCTTTTCATGCTTGTCATCTTATTATTTATTTTCTGGATGAAATTTTTAATGGCCAAAATCTATCTTATAAGTTCACTCAGTGTTGTATCTTGTCTTTCTTGAGTCTTATTCCCTAATCCCTGTTGTATTCTGGGGTCATTCACAGATAACTACTGAGCGAAAAAATTATTCTCCCCATACAAGTAATGCTAAGCAATTCTAAACAATTTTATATCCAAGAAAGAGAGTTATTTTTAAAGCAGCAAGATTAGAATCCTTCTTAGAGCAAGTCTGTCTCCAAATTCCACCTTTTACCACCTATGGTCTATAAATATTATTTTCTTATATATTATCTTCTTATTCACTCTTCCCATGCATTCCCTAATCCCTGTTGCATTCTGGGGTCAGTGGTTGGTTACTTCTGTTGTTTGAGCTCTGAGGTCCTATTTTCTTTCAGGTATTTCCTCTTTATTGCACTGGGAATTACCTGTGTTCTTTTATTGATGTTTCCTCATCTGTGACCAATCTCTTTTTTTTCTCTTTAGTTTTGTTATTCAGTGGCGGTGGGAGAGGCTTTCACTTTGATGTTTGCTCAACCCTCCGTTCTTTCCTGGTCAGGGCTCTGAATTTGTTCAGCTTCAGTTTCCATGGCCAGCCAACATTCAAAATATTAAATGGAAAATCTCAGAAACAAAAATGTATGAGTTTTAAATTGTGGGCCGTTCTGAGTAGTGTGGTGAAATCTCATGCCATCCTGCTCCTTTCCTTCTTCATCACAGAAGAAGAAGGGAGAGTACAGTATCATTCAATATTTTGAGAAAGAGAAGACCACATTCATATAACATTTATTTATTACAGTATATTGCTATGTTTTCCATTTTATTATTAGTTATTATAGTTAATCTCTTATTGGGCAGAATTTATAAATTAAACTTTATCATAGGTATGTATATATAGTGAAAAACATAGAGGGTTTGCTACTATCCACTGTTTTAGGCATATACTGGGGTCTTGGAATGTATTCTCCATAGATAAGGGTGGACTAGAGTATTTCTTGAAAAAGTGGCTTAAAAATGCTTTGGGATATAAGATATGAACATAAATTAAGAACTGAAGGATGGCAAACTTAGAACACTAGAGAAAAAATGAGATCCACCTTCATTTATGTGCAACTTATCTCTTGATTTTAGATATGTTCAGGGTCTCCACAAATACTCCTTCCTACAGATTTTGTTTTCTTATTTCCTTGACCGTGTTTGCTTACTCCCAGTAGGCAGTGTGTTTCTTGGGCCACCCTTTATCCTACTGTTCAGATGAAGCCTGGGATTGTGTTAGGCAAACCTATAAAACAAATGAACAATGTTGTTCTTTTCAATAGTTTCTAATAATTGCTAGGCAATATATAAATTCAGACATCATTCCCAGATAATTACTGAGCAAAAAAATTATTCTCCCCATACAAGTAATGCTAAGCAATTATAAACAATTTTATATCCAAGAAAGAGAGTTATTTTTAAAGCAGCAAGATTAGAATCCTTCTGAGAGCAGGTCTGTCTCCAAATTCCACATTTTACCACCTATGGTCTATAAATATTATTTTCTTATATATCTGTTAAAATTATTATATGAAGTATAATTTTTGAGTTATAAAATGTAAAGGAAACAGAGCATGAGAAGTATACAAAGTGGGTGGTGAGGTTTTTTCTCTTTTTTTACCTTTTTTATTTCCCATATTTTTTAGAATATGGTCATATTTCCATGATAATCAGAGAATGTCAATTTAGGATTATATTTCCAATGTACATACATGCCTTGAGAAAGCAGAAACCTTGGAACAATACTCATTTCGTGGAAACCTGGATACCTTGTGTAAGGGAGCTACAACCCCCACTCCCCCCCGTCCACTCCTTCCCCGCTTGCTTATCAACGTCTTGTTTTTGCTGCCAACACCTGTGTCCTCAAGGTTCCATGGCCACCAGCACGAGTCTGCTTCCTCAAGGCCACGTCTAGAGACTACGTGACCACCAGCACCTGCTTCCTCAGAACTACATGTGCTACATGACCACCGGACCCCAGCAGGGGGTATAAAAGGGACACGCCAAACGAACAAGCTGCTGGTTCTTCTTTAGGATCAGTCTTTCTTTCCTTTCCCTCTAATAAATTTTCTTTGCCTTTTCTCGGCTCATCCTCTTTTTCTCCGCACTTGCCTTATACCTTGTAAGTGGAGGAAACATTTGGAAACTGTTCCTTTCATCTACTTGCATTCATTTTCAATAACTTTATGAAGAAGGTATAAGAAGTGCTCAGTTTTACCTGAGTTTCGAAAATGTGTCCATCATATAGCATTCTGAGGGAAAACGTGGTTGCTCTAAAGATAATCTGTTGGAACCTCCCAGGTGAAAGACTTATTGGTCAGAGACCAGAGTCCTCCTCGCCTTACCATGTGCACAAACCCAGCTGAGTGTAGCAATCTCTACGGGTCCACCTCAGGTCAGAATGCTTATCCTGTGAAAGCTGCAAATTTCAGGATAAAATTACTTTTTGACAGCCCCAAACAAACTGCAGCCAAGAAAGTGGAAAGGGGAAAAGCTTGTGCTTGCATGTTTCTTACAAAATAACTCCAAGATAATTTCCTTTCTAAGGACTGCAGCAATTCTGATTTGATGCTCTAGAAAGAGCACCTATCTGATGACTGCATCTCCACCAAAGAATTGATGCCCACTTTGGTTTTGAGCCTCCTGAACCCTGTTTCCAGCAGTTTGTGTGAACTTCCCCTTTGCTGGCAGAAGATTCTTTCTACCCTCCCCTCATCAGGTACATCTGTGGTTTGCTAGAGTCCTGTGTATCTGCATATAATCTTTTTTTTCTAATTCCCAAATAAATTCAACCTATTTGGAGATATTTTTCTCTGATTTTTTTTTGAGTCAGTCTCACTCTGTCGCCCATCCTGGAGTGCAGTAGCATGTTCCCAGCCACCTGCTGAGCTCTGGTGGTCCTTCTGCCTCAGCCTTCCAAGTAGCTAGAACTACAGGCGTGTGCTACCATGCCCGGCTAGTTTTTGATTTATTGTAGAGACGAAGTCTTGCCAAGTTGGCCAGGTGGGTCTCAAACCCGCGGGCTTAGGCAATCCACTCGCCTCGGCTTCCCGAAGTGCTGGGTTTACAGGCTGAGCCACTGAGCCCAGCCTTTCTCTGATTTTTAAGGGTTGATAACCTCATGATTATGAAGGCATCTCATAGTAAACATCCTGTGACTTGGTCAGCCACATATAAATGCTGCAGAATGACTTTTTTGGTTGCTGTTAGTTTTTGAGGCAACCTTTGATTGCATCACAAATTATATAGAGGAAGACATGTTTTGTTTTTTTCTCATCGAAAATCTGTTTCTGTGCCACAGACAGCCACAGATGGCATTACATCACTCCCAGTGCCAAACTCTGCGCTCCTATTTTAAGCAGCAAGATCACGAAAAGCTGACAGGTACAACCTATAGGATTTGAGCTCAGCAGGTGGGAACATACTGCATTATTTCAGCAAGCTATTAAACTGATGTAAAATTTGGGGCCAGAGTTAGGTCCATGGAGCTCTGCTTTCTGCAGCATGTGAGCTCCTTCAGACAGAGGTATGCTCAGATGAGTGGCACCTACCCTGATCCCTTGAGCCAGCTTCAGAGAAGCTCACCTCCCATGAAGGTCATAGGGTCAGGCAAGCAAGGCTTGTCTGGGCAGACCACACACACTGTTCTCCTAAAGAAAGGAAACTGCTGGGTTTCTGGCAATGCTGGTGCAAAAGCTTATAACTCAGAGAACAAACTACGTGTCCTGGGGCATGGTGAGGAGGGAACTACAGAGAGGATGATTCTCAGGTGCTCCTTCTATTTGGTGTTCAGTATGGGAGGGGCATGTGAGCATCTCAGAAGGCCCCACTGACCTAAGAAGCTAGCATTACAGAGACCTTATTCCTGCCCTAGATGCTTGGTTCAAAGCATATTTTTTCCAGAGTATAAAAATCATTTTTCCAGAGAAAAGTACATCCAATCTGACATGACGCTCAGGGCTTATCAATGGCCCCCAAGCAAGAAGCATTCCAAGGCTAAGGGAAGAAGGAAAGCATCCTCTAAAAGACCACCGTCCAAATGCCAACATGTGCCAGTAGTTTCTGAAATGCAACTGATTTTATGAAGACAATTTTTTCTTTGTAGGAAATTGTTTTTAATGCTACATCTTTGAAAAACATAATCTTAAAATGACTCCATGAAAGAACCTATACTATTTTGTTAATATAGATATTATTCATTGTATATTGAATTCCACTGTGAAATGTTAAGTGATAGTTTTGCAGTATTCTAATAACTCTGAAAATGGGTGGCATATTATAGCTAACATGTTTGAATCAGTGAAAAGTGGTATACTGTACACAGCTAAATATGCAAAGCTGGTGACAAACTCCTGTACCATAAGTATTGTGAATGCAAATATTGGGGCTAAAATGCAATGAATAATGATAACTAAAATCATGTCACAATATGCAATATATTATCGTGGATTATTATACAGGTTACAACAGATCTGTATACAACAGAGTATTTCAGTGAAGCTAATATGACATGCATAATAAATAATAAATCTGAAAGTATTTCAATGTTCATGTTCTTATACACGAACCAAAAGCAAATATTTTACCAATGTTGGAGCCTAACAGATAACAATGAATGAATATTAGTAAAATTTAACTTCAACTTCAAATATTACAATATTGCCACTTTTGCTATAGCACTTTTGGCCTTGGAATTAATAAATATAGATAAATAATACTAGAAAGATAACCAAACCCTGCCTCTGATAGTTTGACTTTCTGTTTTGTTTTCTAACATGTCTGCAGATGACACAGCTCCCTCTGTCTGATGCCCCAAGCCCTCACCTCAAAGTCCATGGGTACCCTCATTCCACTGGCATTGGGTGAGAGACCTTCCATATAAAATCCTGGAGCGGGTTGCAAAGATGATTTGCAGTGGATAAGAATAAGAAAGGGGCTTATATACTAGCAAAGATGGTGAATAAACCACCACACATTTTTGTTAAGGGCTAGCAGTGTATAGAGTTGTATGAAAGTCACACCCACCTGGAATCCTAACCTGAACTACTCTAGGAGTCTCAGGCGAAGCCTCAGGGGATAGCCCCACTTCTCTTATCATGGCAAACCAGCCAAAGCCAATTCAGCTGCAGAGAACTTCTAAGTACATTATTTTTTAGTAGGTAATGCTGACTGCAGAGGAAATGTGAGGTGAAGAGTGTTAGCTATTACATCTTAGAACCAATTTATAATGAGTTAAGTCTCAAAAAGCATTCTGATACATGGTGGATATTCATTAGCTCAATATTTATAAATAAGAAAATCTGAAAGGCACTATTCATGCAATCCTTCTGAGTTTCAGGAAAGCCCTGGGTCTCTTTTCTCCTGGTGTTTCCACTTACAGAAAAGTCCTTCCAGCGAATACTGAGATTCCAGATGCAACAGTCTCTTCACCTTATAGTTACAGAGCCCAGAGCTCGTGGTTGGTGTTTTTGTTTCCGGCGGCTGCTGACAAATTACCACAAACATGGTGACTTAAAACAACAGAAATGTATCCCCTCATAATTTGAAGCCCAGAGTTCAGAATCAAAGTGCTCTCAGCATCTTGCTCACTCCCAAGGTTCCAGAGGATTCTCTCTGCTCCTCCAGCTTCTCGTGGCTCCAGATGTCCCTTGGCTTGTGGCTGCATTACTCTCCAATCACACGGTCATCTCCTCTTCCCTCAGTTATCTCCCTCTTATAAGGATAGATGTGATAGCACTTAGGATGCCCCCAGATAATCCAGGTAAAATGCCTTATCTCAATACCCTTAATTTAATTATATCTGCGGACCCTTTACAATTACAGGGATACATTCATGTTATGGGGATTAGGGCCTGATACCTTTTAATCCTTGGGTGGCGATTATTCAACCTATTGCAGTTGGATGCAAGACTTTTTGGAACTCAGACTAAGGCATCATCACCACCAGTTCAGTTTATAGTTCTTGTTGTATTTTTAGGGTAAGAAGTGACTCTAAAATATTTGAGTCAATCCATGCATTCTGAATAAGAATAAGAGCACATTTCCAACATCATGCTCTTCAATACATCCTTATTTTCACTGAACAAGCCCATGTTTTACATTCTGAAGGATGATTATCAAACCACAATAGCTGATTTAAAATGTAGAATAGGAAGTTGGGCATAGTACCTCGGTGTGTGGCTCTTTCTGACATAATGCAAAGCCCAAATCTCCACATTGCAGTCGCTAAGGTTTACCTGGGCTTCCCCACCACACAGATAGCATGTCCAACAATGAAGCATGTGCCATTTTTAAGGTCTGCCATGAGGAGTCAAATAACTTAAGTCCGCAACTCTGTGGGTGAGTCCGTCACAAAGGGGTATGGGTTCCAAGGGGTACTTGGGTGAACTTGCTCTAGAGTCACCAGAATCTGTCCTATGGTCACAGATTATTGACATTCTTCCCATGTGCAAAATGTTTTCACCTGCTTCCAGGATCCTACCAAAAAGCTCACCTTTTCCAGCCTCTGGCTCAGACAGGAGGCCCAGAGTTTCCTCATCAGCATCAGGGTCTGGGAGGATGAGGCTCGCGGTGCCATTTGTCAGTTACCACCCTCAGGGCAGTTTCATCTGAAGAATGTGAACTAGGGAAACACAACCCCTGCCTCCCCCACACAGCATACCATGACTGTCAAAAATGACTACAGAGGTGCTCCTGTCCCCAAAGGTGAATAATGGAAAGGCCACAGAAGACCCTACTCACCAGTAGTTCTGACACTGACTGATCCCTTGGCTCAAACCTGAGCATGTGCTCTGTGGATCTCGGCCCTGGACCCGGAGGCCCCTCTCGTTCCATACGAGGTGGCCACAAGTGCAGTCTGAGGAACCGCAGCCTGCTCTGGTCATCACGGTTCAGCATCTAAACACCTGTGCTTTTTACACACTACTTTTTATTCTCTACTGGTGTAATTCTTTTGAACACTTTTATTGAAAGGATTTTTTACGTATCAACTTTCACCCACTGGCTTAGAAAAAAGTACCTCTACCTCTCCCTTCTACGTCTGAGACCATGAGAATAACAGCCTTGAGATTCCAGGAAGCTCAGTGGTTATGCCAAGGAGCTGCAGGCACACCCATCAGACCCCTAGAGTGCCTCCTACCTTGCTGAGGTGGTAGGAGGTGCTACCTCACCTCTTAGCAACCCACCACGGTTTGACGTTTGCCTGGAAGCTGTCTCTTTATTGGGCGTCATTTGCTGTCTATGGAAGTTAGGCATGAGAGGCAGTTTCGTGTCTCACAGACCTGTGTCTCTGCTGCTTGTCGGCTCGTTGCCTACTGCGTTTCACCACAGTCTCCACATCTTTAAGGTGGGAATGATCCGTATTCTCATCTCGGGTGCTGTGGACAGCACAGATGGCATTGCAACCCTGCAGGTGTTGAGCTCTGCACTCCTATTTTAAGCAGCAAGATCATGAAAAGTCGACAGGTACAACCTTTAGCATTTGGGCTCAGCTGGCAGGAGCATGACCCACTACTTCTGCAAGCTATTAAACTGATGTAAAATTGGGGGCTGAGGTTGGATTCATGAGGTTCTGCTTTCCGTAGGACATGAACTCCCTCAGATAAGGGTATGCTCAGAGGAGTGTCTCCTACCCTGAACCCTTGAGTCGGCTTCAGAGAAGCCTGCCTGTGTGAATGTTACCAGTAGTAGTATTGTGTATCTGTTTGGTCCTGAACACACTCGGGGTAGATATTTCAGAATGGTTGGCATTTCTCTCTCATCATACTCATAGACCGAGCCTGTGTTGTGTCTGCAATGTTCTCTCCACACTTGAGTGTCTCCTACATTCTTCCTTCCCTTTAGCTTTCTCTCTTTGGTGCAACATATAGTTTTAAAAAATAGAGAAAAGTATTTAAATTCAAGTAGAAGAGTACTTATTCCTTTCCGAATCTTTGAGAAATTATCTAACATGCTTTTTTTTTAAGTTAGTGAAAATGTGTTTGATTTGAATTCCATGTCTCAGGTGTTAGCAGATGCCTCTCTTCCTGTGCGCAGTCCTCTCCGACTCACTCTGTGACTGTTGATTCTCATTTGTTCTGCACAGGCGTCATCATCACCTTCCTCGCCCATAGCTAAGGAACCAAAGTACGAGAAGCACTGGCTAGACACCTTGTCAGTTCCTTTGTCCATGGCTCGAATCTCAAGGTACAAAGCTGGAACGGAAAAATTAAGGTGTGTGACCATGGCATGAGAGGGGAATATGTATTGAATTCCATGCACTTTTGCAAATTCTTGTAGTCCATCCCTATTTCATAATGTTTGTGTCATTAGCAAGTGCATGTGCTACCTTCCGGTAGATTTAGCATTTGGGGAAAAAAAGGTTCAAGGAAAAATGCAAAAGTGACAATGAGAACACCCACTGATTTATTACTAGGAATAGTTCTATCCAGTGGCAAGGTGACCATGGCAAGTTCTCATGAAATAGTCACTGGAGAAATAAATTATATCTTCAGTTTTAAATGCTAATAGAATGAGATGGAAATTAAAATACTGCATTCCTGTTCAAGTTGCAAATGATTGTAGGAAAGTCATTTAAATTCTTTGGGCTTCTTTTTCTTCATAAAATGAGAGTGTTAGACCAGCACCTGTATTAAATACATTCTCGCTAGCTTGTGAGCTTCATTGGTTAAATAATTTCAAAGATGTGTCTATAAAGATTTATGGTTTTCCAGCTGTTTTAGTGGAATAACATATGCTTTGCAAATTTTGCTATTTGATCACTGTAGAAAGACCAAGAAATGAGTTGCTGAAAGTTCTTTCTCAAACTCTACACAGGCGTGTGACAAAAGCAAGCCTTCTGTCACCTTCACTGTCAGCAAAGGAAAAGAACTTTGTCTTAAATTGAGCACTGTCTGTCCCGAAATGTGTGTGTGTGGTGTAGTTTGTGTGATTTGTGTGATGTATGTGATTGTAGTGTGTGTGTGTGGTATGGAGTGAGTGAGTGTGTGTGTGTGTGTGTGTGTGTGTGTGTGTGTGTGTGTGTGTGGTGTGTGGCTGTACTTTAGTGTGTGTCTGTTATGGTGTGAGTGTATATGTATCTGTGTGTGTGAGTGGGGTGTGTGATGGGGAAGACATGCAGCCTGAATTCCCTTTACTGCTCCTTCAGTGGAAGAAAAAGTCTAGCTAACACTGCTTTTGACAAGGGCTTATAATTAGACTTTCTGTGTTAACTGGTATAAGTTGATACAACTCTTACAGTGGATGTGCATGGCAATAAAATGATTTGTATGCTCCTATAACAGGAACACTAAGTTTGATTTTTAGATATATTCCCATCTTTGGTAAAGGTAGATAGACCTGGTATGATATATGTGTATAGCTAAAGAGGTGGAAAGACAGGTAGACAGATGATATAAATGAGTAAATAGATGGAGGATAGATGATTGATTAGAGGATAGACAGATAGAGGATAGGTAGATAGAACCATACACTACATAATGTGGCTACGATAAATGAAGGGTCACATATACCACAGTGGTCCCACAAGATTGCCATGGTGCTGAAAATTTTCTATTGCCCATTGACGTCATAGTCATCATGACTTCATAGCATAAAGTATTACTCAAGTGTTTGTAGTGATGATGGTGCTGGTATAAACACTGTGGTGCCAGTCATGTAAAATATACAGTAATGTCCCAGGGCTTCACATTCACCCACCACTCACTCACTGGCTCACCCAGAGCAACTTCCAGTCCTGCAAGCTCCATTTGTGGTAAGTGCCCTTTATAGGCTTACCGCCTTTTATCTTCTACACTGCATATTTACTGTACCTTTTTATGTTTTAGATACTTACCATTGTGCTACATTGGCCTACAGTATTCAGTACAGTAACCTGCCGTACAGGTTTGTAGCCTAGGAGAATTAAGCTACACCATATAGCCTAGCTGTGTAGCAGGCTGTACCATCTAGGTGTGTGTGTAAGTACAATGACGAAATCACTTAACAATACATTTCTTCGAGAATTTCCCCATTGATAAATGACCCATGACTGCAGCTAAATAGATGAGTCAATACATTAATAGGTGGACTAGGAGATAGACATACAGATATAGATTGATAGATTGATGAGTAGGCAGTCATTTGTAAAATATAGCAAAATGAATAAGCAGTCTATGCTTTTGCTGCAGACAATTCCTCTTAATTGTGTGCGTGTGCATACATGTGGCTTTCTTGCGACTTGTTTTTTGTTTAAGGGTGGTTTATTTAGGAACCAAGTAGAGATCTGAGCACATATCTGTAATGACAAGGAAGAAAATATTGTGCTGTATGGTATTGCTACTGTAATTTGAATTAAATAAGTTTTTAGAAAAGCAGAACCACTGAACTTTATCAAGCACTTACTAACCCATTAAATATAATAAAAGACTTGCCATTCCAGGTTCTGGCTTAAGGATGAATGCTGGACACAAGACTTCACCAACCAATTTGAGTGCTTTAATACACATGTTATCCTTGGCAACAAAGGATTCTGACCCACCAAACCATCCATACCACTGCCATTGGGATAAATATACTACATCCACAACAACAACAAGGAACCCAGGAAGTCAGCCAGCAGCCTGAGTCCTACCACACCCTCAAATTCTTTTTCTGTAAGAAAACCTATCATACCCTAACAGCAAACTTAAAGTTTCTAAATTCTCACAAGGATGAGTTGTTTTGTGAAGGCAAAGATACCTTATTAGCTTGCTGAAGTTTCATGATTTTATGCAAAGTTTTAGTACAGGCAGGAAGATGCAAAATGCAGTATGTATTAGGACTCAAACTGTGAGTTTTGCTCTGAAACATATGTGGGTTAAAGTCCTATTTAGAGGCTGAGCTGATGTTATTAGCTCTATCTTTCCTGTAAACTCCCAAGGTCACATTAAAATGCAAGAAAAAATGAAGGAACTTGAGCATGTTGACCCAAACGAATGGAACTCTAAAACTCCTGTCTATTTTTTCCAGAGAGATCCTCAGTATGGGGAGGATTGGGGAGGGCCAATCCTCAACTCAAGCTTAGAACGAAAGCTGAAAGCCACAACCTGGGAGGAATTTTCAGATGTCATATAGTGGATAAAAATAAAAATAAAATGAAGAAGTTAGCATCCTGTGTGTCCCATCTAAGTCTGTCCATGTCTAGTCATAGGACCTCAAATGTATAACTACCACATATATATATATATGTTATATATATATATATGTTATATATATATATATGTTTTATATATATATATGTTATATATATATATATAAATTTCTAAAAGATAAATTATATATATGTACTATATAACACAGTAAGTCCTCATTTAGAAACAGCAACTTCAAGTGAAACAACGTACCACAAAACCAAACTTACTTTAGGCTAACAGCTATAAACAAGAGTTAAGTTTATAAAGCATACTTCTGATCACAAAAACATCATCCCACTTCACAATGAAAGTCAAAACACTTCTAATACTAAATATTGAATAAATATGAGCCATATATATGCATATAAGACTGGTCAATTAAAAAATAAGATAATCACTCACCCAGTTAGTACAGTTCAGGGTTGCAGGTAGCTGGAACCTGTCCCATCAGCTCCGGGGCAAAGCAGGCACCAACCCTGAACAGAATGACATTCCATCGCAAGACATACACACATATACCCATACCTACTCAGACTTGGACCACGTAGACACACCAGTGAACCTAATGTGCACGTCTCTGGGTTGTGGGAAGAAATCCGAGTGCGTGGAGGAATCCCAAACAGACATGGGGAACGTGCAAGTTCCACACAGACAGTGGGCCTGGTTGAGAATCATTTTTTTTTTTCCTTTTTTTCTCAATGTTACAACAAAATGATATTGAACTATCATGTAACTATATAACTATGATGTTATTAGAACATCTGCTGTACATCATTATTAACTATGGTCATCACGCTGTACAATAAACTTAATAAAATAAACACTTAACTCCTCTTGCCGAACTGAAACTTTGTACCCTTTGACCAGTGTATCTCCACCCACCACCCAACCCTGGTAACCACTACTCTGCTCCCTGCTTCTATGACTTAGACTTTTTAAGATTCCATATATAAGTGCAATCATGCAACATTTTGTTTATGCTCCCTGTTCAATATACTTGGCATAAAGCCCCCCATGTTCATTCATGCTGTCACAAATGACAGGACTTCCTTCCTTTTTAAGACTGAATTCCACTGTATATATAGAACGTATTTTCTTCAATCATTCATCTGTTACTGGACACTTAGAGTGAGTCTATATCTTGGCTATTATAAATAGTGCTGTCATAAACATGTGAGTGCAGACATCACTTTGGCATTCCGATTTCAGTTTTTTTGGGTAGATAGTATATCCATAAAGGGGGTTATTAGAGCAAGTAATAATCCTTTTTTGTTGTTGTTGAGGAAACTCCATACCATTTTTAATAATAACAGTACTAATTTATATTCCTCCCAACAGTGTACAAGAATTCTCTTTTCTTTAATCCGTCATTGCTAATACTTATCTCTTGCCTTTTTGATATTAGTAACTCTAACAAGTGTAAAGTGATATCTTGTTTTAACTTGTATTTCCTTGGTGATTAATGATATTCAGCATTTTTATAGACCTGTTGTACATTTGTATGTTTTTATTTTTATTTCTTTATTTATTTAGTTTTTTGAGTTGGAGTCTTACTTTTTATCATCCAGACTGGAGTGCAGTGGCACACTTACGGCCACCACAGGCTTGACCTGCTGGACTCAGGCGACCTTCCACCTCAGCCTTCCAAGTAGCTGGAAACTACAGACACATGCCACCACGACTGGCTAGTTTTTGTGATTTATTGCAGAGACAAGGTCTCCTTAAGTTGCCCAGGCTGGTCTCGAACCCCTGGGCTCAGGCAATCCTCTCACTTCAGCATCCCAAAGTGCTGGAATCACAGGCTGAGTCACTACTCCTGGTCTGTATGTTTTAGTTTGAGAAATGGCCGTTCAGTTGCTTTGCTCATTTTAAAATCAGATTATTATTGTTATTATTATCATTATTTGCTATTTAGTTGTTGAATTTCCTGTTGGTTCTGGACATTTATTTTGGGATTTGTATTGTTTACAAATATTTTCTCCCAATATCTGGTTTGTCTCTATACTTTTTTAAACTGACTCCTTGCCGTGAAGAAGCGGTTTAGTTTTATGTAATTTCATTTGTCTATTTTTGCTTTTGTTGTCTGTGCTTTTGGGGCAATACAAGACTTTGACCAAATCCATGTCATAGAGATAGCCCTCTATGTTTGATTTATTTTTGGTGATTTTATCACTTCAGGAATATACTTAAATTTTAAAAGTATTTTGAGTTGGTTTTTGTGGATGATGTGAAAAAAAGGTCTAATGTCACTCTACTGAATGTGAGTATCTAGTTCTCCAATCACCATTTATTGAAGTGACTATTCTTTCCCCAAATGTTTCTTGGCACCTGTGTTAAAAATCAATTGACCATAGATGTCTGGGCTTATTTCTGCTTCTGTATTCTGTTCCATTAGTCAATATATCTGCTTTTTTAAAATGTTTTTATGTTTTATGTTTTTGAATTATGCTGCTTTGGTTTCTATAGCTTTTTAGTATGTTTTGAAATCAGGTGTGATACCTTTGCCTTTATTCCTCATACTCAAGATAACCTTTTATATTCAGAGTTTTTTGGTTCCATATGAATTTCAAAATGATGTTTTCTGTTTCTGCAAAAAATGTCACTGGAATTTTAATTGGGATTGAATTGAATCTGTGTATTGCTTTAAGCAGTATAGATACTTTAACAATATTGACTCTTCAAGTCCATGAAAACAGGATATGTTTCCATTCATTTGTGAAATCTACAATTTTCTTCTTTAATGTTGTATAGTTTTCAATATGCATATCTTTCATCTTCTTGATTAAATTTACTCTTAAGTATTTTATATTTTTAAGATACTGTAAATTTTTTTTAAGTTATTTTTCAAGTTGTTTTTAAAAAGTTATTTTTCAAGTTGTTTCTTGTTGGTGTACAGAAATATCACTGGTTTCTGTAAGCAGCTTTGTATTCTGCAAATTTTCTGAATTTCTTTCTTAGTTCTAACAGTTTTTTTGTGGCGTCTTTAGAATTTTCTCCATAGAATATCATGTTATCAGTAAACAGAAACAATTCCACTTCTGCCTTTCTTATTTAGATGCCTTTTATTTCCTTTTCTTGCTAATTGCTCTTGCTAGCACTTCCAGGACTACGCTGAATACAAGTGGGGAGAGCAGCCATTCTAGTTTTGTTCTGGGTTTTAGAGGAAAAACTTTTAGCTTTTTATCACTAAATGAATGATGTTAGGTGTGAGCTTTTCTTATGTGGCTTTTACTGTATTGAGATATATTTCTCTTATACCTAATTTTTTTGAGAGTTTTTTTTTTTTTTTGAGTTGGAGTCTCACTCTGTCGCCCAGACTGGAGGGCAGGGGCCGCTCCCGGCCACCGCAGCCTCGACCTGCTGGGTTCCGGCGACTCTTCCAACTCAGCCTTCCAAGTAGCTGGAACTATAGGCACGCGCTACCACGCCCGGCTAATTTTTGGTTTATTGTAGAGATGAGGTCTCACCAAGTTGCCCAGGCGGGTCTCGAACCCGCAAGCTCAGGCAATCCACTCATCTCAGCCTCCCAAGGTGTGGGATTACAGGCTGAGCCACCGAGCCTGGCTTGAGAGAGTTTTTTTTAATGATAGGATATTTAATTTTGTCAAATGTGTTTCTGCATCTATCATTTTTCATTTTGTTAATATGATGCATCACACATTGATTTGCCTGTGTTGAATCATCTTTGCATCTCAAGTATAAATTCCTCTTGATCGTGGTGAGTGGTCCCTTTCGTGCTCTATTGAACTCAGTTTGTCAGTAATTTGTTAAGGATTGCTATATCTATGTGCATCATAGATATTAGCCTGTAATTTTCTTTTCTTGTAGTTACTTTGTCTGGCTTTGGTATCAGGGTAAGACTGGCTTCATAAAGTGAGTTTGGAAGTGTTCTCTCCTCTTCAATTTTTTGTGAAGAATTTGAGAAGGATTGGTATTTGTTATTAATTAAATGTTTGGTAGAATTCATCAGTGAAGCCATCTGGTCTTGGTTTTTTTCATTGGTGGAAGATTGTTTTCTTTATTATTACTGATTCAATCTCCTTACCTCTTAGTTTAAGTTATATATTTCATCTTGATTCAAACTGGGTAGGTTGTATGCTTCTAGGAATTTATTTTCTTCTAGGTTATCTAATTTTTAGTCGTATTAATGCCCAGGACCTCTTCAGCATCTGTGGTGGGATGAGGACCTGCAAGCCTGTCTGTGGCACAGACAGCAACTCTTCTGGGTTCTTGTGTGAACAGTACTCAGCCTGGACCACAACTGAAGGGAAGTGAAACAGAGTTACAGGGTAATTTTCAAGTCCACTACCAGGACTGATGTCAACATGCCTGTCTGCCAAGGCACTTGTGTATGTGATGCCTCCTGGAACTTTTGCTGGGTAGTTTTGGTAGCAGAATCAAGGCCCAGCAGGGATATAGCCAAGTTCTTTATGGAACAGAGCCATTTACTAGATATGAAGCTGGGACCACGATTGAGGGATATGCCACCTGTGTGCCAGTCTGTTGTCTCAAAATGACTCTCCTAAGTCTGGTTCTCCACTGGGTATTCACAACCCACTTCCTGAATCCCAAGGCTCCCAAAAAGAGCTACTCTTGTGTGGACAGCTGTGAAATTATTGTTGCTGCGGGGGATACGAGCAGGGACCTTCTATTCTGCAGTTTACTGATATCACCAGCTAATTAAACCAATGGTGGTTGAGGTATTTTAATTTTCTGGACTTGTTTTTGAAAGACCATAAGGAGTAAATTCATATTCAAGCCTCACTCATTTTAAATACACATTGATTTGGCAAAACATCATGGGTAATAAGTACAGCTGTTTTCTTTCCCTTTGCCTTTGACAAGCTGTAAGAGCGTATGCTGCCAGAAGTTCCCTTCCCCCGTTCATTATCAGCTGGAGCTTATTCTCAAGCAGCTTTTGGGTAAAATAGGAACCGTGCTTTTAGATAAATTATGTGTCACTGTGAATGACGATTAAACCACTGGCTTCACAGCACTGAAAAAAACTGTTCAATAGGAATTTTGGGGGGAATATTAAGATGAAACTAAAACCGACCTAAAAGTAGCCTGTCCCCTATAGATTCAGCAGACGCCACAGGAGCAGGCATTTACCTTAATTGCCATGTCCTGTGACTCTGACAGGTTGCCACAAAGCATCACAAATGACTTAACATAATCAGGTGATTTTGACTACCAGGTTAGTTATCAAGACATTTCTCTGACATTCCTCAGGTGAAGAAAAACACGATTATTGATGGGGTAATAATGGTTATTAAGAAGTCTAGAGTTTTGCTTAACGTTACCATATCAGTTTTCCATTGCTGTATTTAAAAAAGTAGTGCACACTTAGAAGTAACACAATATTACAGTTCCCCTGGGTCAGGGGTCCGGCCTGGCCAGACTGGCCCTCTGTGCAAGATCTTTAGGCTAAATCAAGGTGTCAGCTGGGTTGCATGCCCATCGTCATGGCTTGTCCAGGGTTGCTGGCAGAACTGAGTCCCTTACCTGTTATAGGATTTTCAATACCCCAACCTCCCTTCTGGCTGACTCTCAGCTGAGGGCCGCTCTCCCCTACCAGAGCCCACACATGTTCCTTGCCATGGTTAACCCTCTGCCTTCAAGCCAGCAGGAGTTAACTACTTGTGTATCAGTATTTCATGTGTTTCCACTCTCTGACTGACTTTGCTCTGACCTCTAGACTCAGATGTAAAGAGCTCATGTGTTTAGGATGTGCCACCTGGCTAATCTCCCCAACTCAAGGTCAGGTCAGCTAATGTGAGACCTTAATTAAATCCATTCACAGAAGCACTTAGTTTTTATTGATTGAACAATCGGAGAAGGTGCTATAGACTAAGGGCTGGGGAGTTGGGGGACTGTCATAGAACTCTGCCTGCTCCAGTTACTCAACCAGTTTTTCATTTTGGCCAGCTCACAGCATGTTCATATGTATCTTAGGAATCTATCCTTGCAAACCCTAATGACCTTGGATGATGATCAGCTGTGCTTTCACTTGGTGCCATTATCCACAGGCTGAGGAACTCCAGGATCTGAATTTGAGCTGAAGATCCTGCTGGTCATATATGTATGTTTCAGAAAATAAAATGAGAGAATATTCTGTGTTTGTTTTTGTTTTGGTTGGTTGTTTTTTGAGTTGGAGTCTCACTCTGTCACCCAAGCTGGAGTGCAGCGGCACACTCATGGCCACCGCAGCCTTGACCTGCTGGGCTCAGGTGATCCTTCCACCTCAGCCTTCCAAGTAGCTGAAAATACAGACGCTTGCTACCATGCCCAACTTATTTTCTGATTTATTATACAAGCAAGGTCTCCCCAAGTTGTCCAGGCTGGTCTTGAACCCCTGAGCTCAGGCAGTCCTCTCACCTCGGCCTCCCAAAGTGCTGGGATTACAGGCTTGAGCCACCGCACCCCACCTGAGAATATTCCTAAGAATAAGACAAATTTGTATGCCTGAAAAACATCCATAATCATTTTAACAATGAAGCATCTTTACAAGATAGCCTCAGAAAAGACATGATAAAGAATGACACTATCTGGGGAGGTGATGGTATGAAGAAAGAGTACTTGATTTGGAACTGAGATTTCTATTCCCACTCTGCCCTCTCAGGGCCATGGCCTGGATAACTCACGGAGGGTCTTTTGATGGCATATCTTTTTAACCAAGTAGTGTGGGAGATGATATTAATGCTTTACTGCTTTATAAGATAGTTTATTAAGATAAGAAAAAGACCCTGTAGGTTTAAAGAAGCTTTGAGGTGCACTGAACAGATGCTGGATTTTAGTTAATTTTAATTGTTTATGGAGTAAGGAATAGCTAAACAGAAGGAAGGAAATTCAAATTTGAGTGCTTATCCCCAAAGAAGAGCAATTAAATAGCTGGAGAATCCCTGTCTTCGTAATCACACTGAATCACTTATTCTTCGCATGAGGTGCCGCTTTTTATTTTCCCACTCAGATTAGCCCTGCTCATGTCCGTGTTTTATGCTGACCTCAGAGTGATTAAAGGGTAATTGACCTTGTTTCTTAAAAAAAAAAAAAAAAAAAAAAAAAACCTGGCAAGAGGGAAGGAAGAAGGAGAAAAGGAAAGAGGGAGGGAGGAAAGAAAGGAGAAAGGGGGGTAGGAAGAGACAAAAAATACAACTTGGGAGTCTTTTTGCCCCACATCTACTGTGTTTTTTTTTTTTAAAATAACAATGACATTTTGTTCTATTACTTACAATAAAATTCCATTTTGCTTTGCAGGCACTCACTCTATTTTAGAAGAAAAACCCAGACAGGCTTTATAGTAGTTGTAATGGAAATAAACATATTGCAGATAAGCACATTTTGAAAAATAATACTACAAGTGAAAATTATCCTGCTTGTGATAAATACTCCAATTTGTTTTTGCAAAGGATAGTGTCACATTTAAATGTTTATGCCTATAACAAGCCTGGAGTTGGGCAGTCCCAAGTGTGCAGCACCCTTGAAGCCCAAGAGCCTCATGCCATCCAGCAATGGGGATCACTATTTCCTGCCCGGGGTGGACAGCATCCTGTGTGGCTGAGACGTCTCTGGGAGAAGAGGGCTTGCCGTAGGATTTGGGTCCATGGTGTGTGATGTGAGGAGGGCCAGAAAACCAGGGGTTTGACCTCATCCAGTGCTGTCAGAGCGTGGGCCATGTGGCCATCATCCTGCTTAATTTTGCTCTAGGAGGTGGACAGGGGAGGTGGCACGAGTAGGGCCAGACTTGGGAGCACGGCACCCCCCTCGGGCTAGCCAGGCAGGGAGCACAAGCATCTTTGTGACTGGGTGATGTCTCTGTGTTTCTTCTCTTGTTCTGACCAATTCCATCGTGCTCTTTGAGAGCCCTGATCTGATGTGGATTTGTGGGACTCTTTATGTTTAGCCAAGGAATCCCACAACCTGGCTGGTGGTGGGCAGATGCCAGGACTGCTGTTTCCTTTCTCAATACACTGTCTTTAAATTTTCTGCCATTTAGCCGGGCTCGGTGGCTCAGCCTGTAATCCCGCGCCTTTGGGAGGCTGAGGTGAGTGGATTGCCTGAGCCCGCGGGTTCGAGACCCACCTGGGCAACTTGGCGAGCCCTCATCTCTACAATAAATCAAAAAATCAGCCAGACGTGGTAGCGCGCGCCTGTAGTTCCAGCTACTTGGAAGACTGAGGCTGAAGGATCGCCGGAGTCCAGCAGGTCGAGGCTGCGGTGGCTGGGAGCAGCCACTGCACTCCAGTCTGGGCAACAGAGTGAGACTCCAACTCAAAAAAAAAAAAATTAAAAAAATTCTGCCATTTTTATTTTGGGGATAGAAAGTTAGCATTTATGTTTATTGAAACAGAATCATCCCATTCTCTTTACTACAAATGCCAAGTTATGTGGCCCTATTCTGCACAGATACTGTTCTGATAAAGGCATGGGCCATGTGTTTTAGAATGTGGAGACCTCTGAGTCTTCTCACAGTCACCATTCAGCCTCCAATGCACAGAGTTGCTGGGACAGCAGTATAAGTAGCATCACAGAAAGCATGGCCTCAGAAACAGCATGACGCCCTGAGCAGGGCTGGTCAGCAGCTGAGGAGCACAACCTGCTCCATGGGGATGACCAGGGATTTCCTTGGTGAATGCTCTGTAAGGGTCAAGGTCTTCCACAATGCCCCCTTCTGTGAGCACGTTGATGAATCAGGGTGTCCTGGGAAAACCACAGAGAACTGCCTTTATGGAGTCATTAACCCACTGTTCACTTGATTAATGACTACTTCATATAACTTTCCTAAGTTTGTGCTACTGTAGGACAAGTGTTGCTGATTTATAGAGCTATGTTAATTACTCTCTCTCCATTCATCAAATGTGTAAAGCAACTCTGAATCGCTATTCTCTGATTGAAACTGCTTTTGCACTTTCTTTCTTTTCTGGGCATTCAAAACTGCTCTTGAACAATAATTGATGTCAACATAATCAGCACAGCATCGGAGTCATTCTCCTGGCTTGGTTTTCTAGATACCACTACACTCTTTCTGAGGGATGCTTCTCACCCACCTTGTGTAATGCTGTATTGGAGAAACTGGATTTTCCTCTCGCTTTCTCTGTCTTTCTCTGTTTCTTTCTCTCTCTCTCTGTCTCTCTGTCTCTCTTTGTCTCCATCTTTCTGTCTTTTGCTCTGCATCAAATGGCAGTTTCTCAACATAGTATCTTTTCTTCCTATCTCTGAGGATTATTCATTTTGGCTGTAAGGGATTAGTTCCCTGTTTACTGATAGATACTGCAGAGTCTCAGCTTTTGGACGTTAAGATCTTTCCTTCTTATCCAAGCAAGATAAATTCATCACAAGTCTTCTGCTTTAAACATTTAGTTGGTTTTTCTTTCCTTTGTGTGTGGAGATTTAATAGGCTCTAAAGGTTTGAAGTGAAAATAAATAGGAAGTTCTTTTAAAGTTGGAGGAATTGAATTATTATAGATGAAAGAAACATACTAACATGTGAGCCCAGTTTTCCTGAGAGCATTTTCCTGGGTTGCCTGTTGCCCTGGTACAGATCTTTTATCTCTGCTGACTGCATCTATGTCCTCGGTTCTTGACTCATGGGTGCTCTACTGCACCTTTCAAAGCTGTGGCCAGAAATCATTTTATCTTGAACCGCTGTCCTCAGTTTACCAGCATCCTCAGTGTGACAACAAAACAAAGGAACTATATTAATCGACTTTTCATACAGCTAAAATTCTTAGTAACTTGATTCTTACCTGGCCAAATTCATTCCAGAACAGGGAGAAGTCAGATGTATCTTGGCAGAGAGAATCAATGGAAAAGGTTCTAGAGGTGCTGAACCTCCTGGGTGTCCAGTACATTGAATTGGCTTATTAAATATTGTCTTAGTCCATTTAGGCTGCTATAACAAAGTAACAGAGATGGAGTGGCTTATAAACAACATTCATTTCTCAGAGTTCTAGAGACTGGAAATCCAAAGTCAAGGTGCCATCATGGCTGGGTTCTGATGAGAGCCTCTTCTGGGCTGCAGATGGCACATTTTCACTGTGTCCTCTCCTGGTGGGAGGGGTAAGGATTTCTCTGGGGCTTCTTCTCTTAGGCCACCGATCCCACCATGAAGGCTCCACTCTTATGTCTTCATCCACCACCTTGGGGATAGGGTTTCAGCATACAACTTTAGAGGAGTCACAAACATTCACTCTATTGGGAATTTAGCCCTGGATTGGAGATAAGGGTTGTTGGGGAAGCCCCACTTTTGGAGAATCAGGCTAAGCTTTCTACTTACTCTTGAGATCACACTCCTCAAAAACTGGATTCAGTTTCATTTTTGTTCCTATTCTTGCCTTTGCCTAGCAAGTAGTCCTGTGTAGAACATAGGGACCCTTGATCCTTGACCTGGTGGGGCCTTTCCAGGCTCACCATTCCACCTCTCACCTCCTCTGACACACCACCTCCCCTCCTGTGGGCTGTCTTCTTACTCAGGAGACCTAATCTTTCCAAGACTCTTCTCCCACAGACTCCTCACTTGGAGAGCGCCTACAACCTTTTAAATGCAAAACGTCTGCCAGTTTGTGAGGGGGCGTTAAAAACATAATGCTCCAGTGGCATTTGCAGAATGCATTCCACCTTCTCCTCATCTCCTGCTCAGTCAGATAAGAAGGTAAAATATTATCCTGCCTGAATATTTTTCTGCATAGAGATTTTTATATTTACCCAGACTCACTCTGGTTTCAAAGTTTTGGGTGTTCTGAGTAAGAAGCTTGCCTCATCCTATAGCTCTCTTTTCAGAAGCGATGTGTCTATCCCAGGGGAAAGAATATTAGCAATGAAAATGCAGGGTGCAAAAGTTCGGTTGTGTTACTGGAGTCACAGAACTCTTCTGGCAGATTTCATCGTGTCAATACCAAAACAACTATTTTATTAAAATATCAGGTATGGAGAGAATGAGCTGTAAAATCATCTGCACAAGTGGCTTTAATATACAAAAGGGGCTTTTTTGTTAAGAACTGAAGTTGTAGAATCAGACACCAAATTATTTTCAATTTTTATTTGTGTACATGCGTTCTTCCCTTTACCATTTACGTCTTATGATGGATTGAAAAATTGATTAATCTACATCAGCCTCAATTTCTTCATGTCTAAAATGAAAATAATCAGACTTTTTTCATAAAACTATTGTGAAAATTAAGGCCAGTGCAAAGTATAAAGCACTTTACACAGTGTTTATTACAAAGTATGAATAAATGCCAGTTAGTTTTTAATACTCATTAATGTAAATGTCATTGTTAATAATATTTATGTTCTCTTTTCTTGTCACTCTAAAACTTGCTAAATATTTGACTTTAAAGTTTTACATAAGTGTATAAAAAGCATCAGTTTACTTTTGTTAAAAGGACTTAAGAATTCTTTGCACATCATTGACTCATTTTAAAATAAGAAGTCAGAAAAGCAGAACTAAGAGGAAGAGACAGGCATGAAATTTTGTGTGTTTATGTGTCCTGTACTCCTTCAAGAGTCTTCTTTTACTTGTCTTTTTGCCTCTGTAAAGTCAATAGCACACTGTTAGCCAGAAGCATTGGCGAAAGTCTCTCTGGAGTAGAATATAAGCACCATATGGACTAAGAAGCTGTTTCAGAAATGGTTCCCTGCCAAATACCTAAATGAAATGGGAAAGTGCAGATGATCAGAGCATGATTTTTTCTGATCTTGAGTGATACGCGGTCCTGGTCATCTTTGGTTAGGTCAGCATAGGAAGTGTTGCCCATGGTATGCACCAAGTGAATGTACTTGGACAGCTATGATTTGTGGGGTACACTGGGGCTCATTAATACTGACCATATATTGTGTGATAGAATTTTATCCAGGAAGCATTTCTTGGCCACTTAATGCTCCCTGCTAAACTGAAAAAATAAAACTTGCTATGAAATAAGTGATAAAATGACGTTTTAAAATGCATTAAAGTTGAAAAGTAAGGAATTCTACTGGTCAATACTAAATTATACTATTTTATCACCATTTGTTTGAATCCATTGGCTTTGAGATGGTCTAAGAGGTTATTCATTAGAGGGACTCTAAATTGATTATATCATTAGCAATATGGATTTGTATTTTAAAATGAAAGTTGGCCAGGCAAGATGGTTCAAGCCTCTAATCCTAGCACGTTGGGAGGCTGAGGTGAGGGGATTGCCTGAGACCACGGGTTCGAGAACAGCCTGGGCAACTTGGTGAGACCTCATCTCTACAATACATCAAAAAATTAGCTGGGCGTGGGAGCACTCGCCTGTAGTTCTGGCTACTTGGAAGGCTGAGGCAGAAGGCTCACTGGAGCCCAGCAGGTCAACACTGGGGTGGCTGTATTGGTGCCACTGCACTCCAGCCTGGGTGATGGAGTGAGACTCCAACTCAAAATAAATAAATAAAAATGAAATTTAGTCAACATCAGAGAACCTGGAGGACTGGTGAACAGTGTGTGTTTCTCAGGGAAGGTACTGTTGCTCAGACTGTTCCCCAGTGTACACTGCACCTTGTCAGCTAGTTGTCAGAATTCACTATGGTCAAATCAGACACAGACACTGCAGTGGGATCACGTGTCTCCTGCTCAATTTCCAGCACCAACTGGAAGTGCAGGCTGTCTCCATTGTGCTTCCATTGGAAATGCCCATCCCCCAGTGCGGAAAGACATCCAGGGATTTCAAAGGTTGGTTTAGCAGAGGTGAAAGACTTCCAGGTTATAGTTATGTCATCCTGGACACAGAAGAATGTGATACACTGAGGTACACACCTAAGATACATTTGGAATTGAGCATCTTGGTGGCACTAACCCAAGGACTGATGGGAAATGTGGAAGCAGACACAGTGTTTTCTTATTAGTATTTTCCTTAGCTGTAGGATGAAACTATAAGTTACATTATTCAAAACTGTTGCAGACACTAAACTGTGAGACTTAGAAGGTCCAGTTTGGGATTTAGAATTCCCACTGCATTCAACCACCTAAGGATCTTCTAGAACATGTTTTATTTTTATTTAAAAAAATAAATAAATGTATTTCTCTGCTAGACTCATAGTATTTTAAATTTGTTAAAATTCACTTCACTTGTTATGTAAAGTGAACTTGTGAAATGTGTTTGTTTGTTCAAACATGAAGAATTTGAGTATATAATCAAGCTTATTAGACACGCTTTGCAGCATCTTTAACCAGTGGCTGCATTTTGCTTTCTGGGATGGAAGATGAGGTGTCTGGGCCTGCTGCCTGCCTGAAACAGGAGATTTGGGATGTGCAATAGTCCTCATACATTCAACACTACCCTTAACTGCAATGTTAATAAGTGGAGATGTTTTTATAAAGAGCTATTTTTATCATGACCAAAAGAGGTCGTACATGCTTGTGTGTGTGTGTGTGTGTGTGTGTGTGTGTGTGTGTGTGTGTGTGTGTTGGTTAACTTGCATTTGCCCTTAAAACAAAACACATTAAATCTCTTCTAGTGATGATGAAGGAGCTCATAAATAAAACAAAAACTGCATTGATTTGCCGATCAAGTGTGAGCATCTACTATGTGCCATGCACATTCGAAGGTAGGAAAGATTCCTGCAGGAGTAGTAAGCAGCTCATCAAGCTGATGGTTACTGTTCAGAGCTCAGGAGGACTAGGGGACCATGAACCCTCGCTAGTCTCCAGCAGATGCTCCGTTGCTGTGTACAGGTTCTCTCTCCTGCAGATGCTGACCTACACGTAAAACTTTAATCAACAGCTCTGTCAATGGGAGGTGACTGGTGTCATGGGAGACAGTCTTTGAACTGTCATCGCTCAGGGGCAGCTCTGTTTTCCTGCCCTTCCCCATCTGAGAGGCCTGTGGTTTTCACACAAGCTCACCAGGTATCTGGAAATGTGACCCTGGGTTGCCTCAGCTGGGGAAACAGAGCTTAGGTTTCCACTTAGGTTAGGGCCTAAATGTAGTACTGGCATATTTCCACTTCTCTTTGGTGTCTCCAGTCTGGCGGAATTGGTCCTTTTCTCCGAGGCATGAGTACATTGTACAGTAAACTTTCATAAAGTATGAACAAGTAAGCAAATTATAGGATAATTCTTCTACTGGTACTGCTGCCACTAAGAAACTTTGGCTACATCCAGGCAGGGGGTGGACATTTCACTCCATTCTATGAGTCCTCCAACAACCGTCTCCACTGGGTCGGACCATCCTCATTTTAAAGATAAGAAAGAGTGACTGAGAGGTCAGGGGGTCCCCCCACCTCACGTAGAGATGAGATGCAGCGCCTGCAGCACAGAGGCCCTGCATCCCAAGGTGGTGGTTTGAGCATCATGCTGTTTCCCAGTTCTGAGAAAGCACTTCATGAAACGCAACATTCAGGTATACAGTCAATCCCATGGCCTCCTAGCATGGAAGGAGACTCTCCTCATGCCTGTGGTTTTGAACTGGCAGGGGGTTGTTGTGGTCATGGACACCCTGACCACCTCACACTCACACATGCTCTAGAAATGCCATCTTGACCCTTACAAAGCAGGGTCTTCCTAGGATCAGCAAGGCCGTCTCTGCTTCTGTTCCTGGCTGTTCTATCCCTGCTGTGGAGGACAGTGCTTCTCCATCACCAGGCCTCCTTGGTGTGTGGCGGGCCAGTCCCAGAGGACCCCTCACCTCCATTCCTGTGCTTCACAGCTGGCACATATGGCCTCAGCTCTACTGGGGGAGCTCACTAGGGCTTCCTTTTAGGGCATATTCCTACATTTCCTCACACATTACCTGGAAATTATTACTAGGTCCTGGTCACTTTGTTTTAGGCAAAGCTTGTGACCTCGCAGGTCATGAGAAACAAGGGACAGGAGTTCATTTGGACACTGGGTTTGAGCACACTGCCCATGACTTCTGCTGCTTACGTCACTGTTAGTATATGCGGTTTTCAGTCCGTGTTCCGTCTGATATTTTCAATAATTTTCACTGCCTTACTCATACCAGTTTATTGTGGTCTGGGTGTTAGGTTTTAATTTTGAAGTTTTATTTTTTTAAATAGAAAGAGAAAACAGAGATCAATGTATACAGTCAATGCATACATGTTAGTCAATGTATACATGCTGCCATATTATATCTAACACAGTTTTATAAAACAAACAAGGGCAGCTGGGATCAGAGTGGATGTGCAAGGGCATTGTTGATGTCAGGGCTGGAGACTCATGAAGAGTTTACAGAGAAGCAAAGGCTTATGCTGAAGCTGAGAAGATTCAGGGATGATGTATTTGTGTGGATGAAAATGAGGGTTCATAATAACAGTTTGTCCTGATTCCTGCCTGTCCTTGGTGGTGCCTGCTTGGATGATCAAGGTCAATTAGCTGACCTTCCTTAGACACAGTTAATCAAGAAACAGAATTATGGCCCATGATGCTGCTTGTGCTTTCCTGAACTAAAGCATAGATAACAGTCTTGTTTTGCAGATAACAATGCTCTGGTGCAGAGCAGGGAACTGAGATCTTTCCTGTGCCTCAGCCCAGGCTCTGTCCTCGGTACCTGCCTGGCCTGGGCCAGTGGTATAAGCTCTTACTACTGTTGCCTTCACCCAGGGAACCTGAAATGATAATGCATCTTTTATAAGATCACTATGACAGTGAAATAAATCAAGTGCAGATTACTGGCAGGATAACCTGGCATTAAACAAGCCCTTAGTTAGTGATCACCTTTGGCTCTTGTTGTTGTTGCTACAACTATTGTTGTCATTATTGTGCGTAAACTGACCACATGTCAAGAACACCTGCCTTTTTATAAATAAAATGCCATGCCAGGCAAGGACAGAAACCGCTCAACACAACATCTTACCTTCACCAGCAGATTTTCCCCGGGTGGAAGGAAAATTGTCATAATTATGTGTTGAACAGAGTTACAACAGACATAGCTCTAATCACTTTGTCTACCTTCTCTCGAATTCCTTCTAATGACTCACTGACGTGAGCCCCCAAGAGCCTCCCTTTTCAGATGCGAGAACCACACACTGTGGCTGAGATTGAGGTAGAGTGAGTCTCCCCCAGTAGGCAGTGGGTACTGGGAAGTGTTGATAAGTCTTCACATGACAGTCCCAGGTGTCGGAAATTATACTGGGTGTTCTCAAACATTTTTTCATGGAACAAATTTTCTTGCATACTTACTATGTGCTGGGGGCTATTTAGATGCTGTACACAGTGGAATAGCTAAAGCGCATGATGTCTCCACTCTTGAGACTTACTCTCTAGTAGAAAATGCAACCAAAAAATCAACACAGGCACTTAATGACCAGACAAGAAGAACTTCGTGAATGTGCTCAGGATCCCTGAGGGGTTGTCTCACACCCTTTCTTCATTCAAAATGAAGTGTTGAGGGAGCCCTGGGCGTTTCATTCCAGTGCCTCGCCCTCTGGCCTTGGCGGGGCCTGAGTGGGCCCTTTTGCCTCTCATGTTTTGGAGGCATTGTCCTGGGAAGATGAGGGGCTCAGAAGACTAAAACCCTGGTCTCAATAAGGCAAGGAAGGGACAGAGGAGTGTGGAAGTTGCTTTTTGAGGTTCACAAGGAGAAATTCTCTTTCTTTTCTGGACCTACTGAACTTTCCATCTCAAGTGAACACTTTATTTGTGTCCTGAACTTTCCAGTAACAATGACTTTTTAATAAACATCCTGCTACATGGCTCCTGAATTTAAATGGACCCCCTTTATTAATATTTAATATGGAATATTCAGAAATGCTGCTGCATGACAGGGAGATAGAAAGAAAATATATTTCTGGATTATGCTAAAAAATAAACCCCACACCACAGAGACAGTTTTGAAATAAAATATGTGAACAAAATTTCAAGATTTTTCAAATTCTGAGAAATATACACATTTCCATTCATTTTGCCTAGTGACTGCTCATAATATTCTACAATGAGCTAAAATACACTCATACTATCCTTAAGCTTTCAAAACATGGAGGCTTAAAGTTAAACAAGAAAAACAGGCACGTGTTCAGCGTAGCCTCTCCTCCAAAGTACGGTAGTGGCGGAGAGCGAGTGGTGGCCAGATCCCACCATGGACTGACAGGGTGTGGTTGGAATGAGTGTCTTTCATGGCTAGATTTTGTGATGTTGAATGTATTCTTTCTTTATAAACTATACCACTTATTAAAAATATAATTTACACATTTTGACTTCCTTTTTTCTGACTCTGAAGCTTTGAAGAGCAATTAAGATAAATCAGTTCTTAGTGTAAGTTTTGCAGATTTACTAGAATTCCACAGTATGACTGAAATAGGAGGTTGGAAGACTGGTCATTGCTGTAGGATGTGGACAAGTGTCTAGGTTTGGGGTTTTAATAATAGCTGATAGTTCTGCATGACCAGTTTCCACCTGAAGGAGATGACTTGATAAAGAGTCACTACTGAGGTGTATTTCATGAAGGGACCGCTGACAAAGGTGGGGGCAGGAATCAGAGATCATCCCCATGTGGGAAAGCACATCTGGAGCAAGAGCAGACATCTAAGCTGCAGCTGTGGGATGTCACCGAAGGGAGCTGGCACTGTTGAGGAATGTGCAGGCGCCATCCACCCATAATCCAGAGCCCAGCAAGAAAGGCCTGAGCAGACTTCTCCACTCATAGTACAGCTCTGAGCACTTAACTTCCCATTCCTTAATGTTCTAATAAATTAAGATATATGTTTTGAACTTTATTGGAATAAATTTTATTTCCCTTTGTCCAAAACTGTGAATTGATTCTTTATCTATTGTATGAATCTGTTTCCAATTTTCTCTTTGAAACTCAAAAATTCTCTAAGGGCGTGAGGAAATTCTGGAAGAAGGGTATGCTTTTCAAAAATTATTGACGTGGTCAATCCTTGACTTGCCCAATGTTTGTGTCTATCTGGGAGCCGGCTTGGTTTATCCTAGGGTAATACTGGGGTACTAAGCATCCTCCCTTCACTTGGTGTAGCTTTTACTCTCTGATGATCCTTAAAGTCTAATGTGTGACTAGAAAGGAACAATTTAGGTCCTGAGCATAAATTTTAGTTCTGATAATGACATTGGCCATATGAATAAGATCCTAAAAAGCCAGAGTAGCCTCCATGACTTATGTGTAAGCAGTGGAACAAATGTGGCAGAAAAACTCAAAAGAAAACATGAAGAAAATAAAGCCACAAAATCGATCTGCAAGATACAAACCATAAGCTACCATTCAAGGGTGCATGAAAATAGATTGTATAATTGACACCTGTCAGTATATATTTTTTAAAACAGCAAACCAAAGTGTGAATTTTCATTTCATACTTTATTGATATGTTGGTTTATCTATTGTCGGCATTAATGTCAACAACTTTCACCATTTCTATTAATTTGATATTTAATTTGTACTGCTTTCTATGAGAAATTACCAAACAAAAATATTTGTGTAGAACTTATGGGCTTACAAATAACTTTGTTCACATTATCCCATCTGTTTCTCAAAATATTTGTATTCTGTGGTAAGACTGGCATTTTGAAGTCCATCAAAAGGATAAAGAACTGCACTCCAGTCTGGACGACAGAGTGAGACTCCAACTCCAAAAAAAAAAAAGAAAGCAAATTTCAAGGTTACATGTCTAGCCTGCCTTACATACCTCAGACACGAACATGCTGGGACTCAAAACTCATCCCTTTTCATTGCGGAACACAAATATCTATCCCCTGTGCATGTCTGTGAGCCTCTGGGGCTCAAAGCCCATTCACTGCTTCAGAGGTGCAGCCTAATGATCTTTTTCAGGACCACTTCATTAATGGTCATTAATGGCACATAAGTTCATGGTGTCTCTCCCCGTACCTTATTCTCTCTCTGCACCAAAGATAATGCAAATAGCAGGAAGAAGGATGAGACTAGGTACTCTTTATCCCTTTTTGCCACTACCATTATGATAATCACCACAGCACTGATCATAGGAAGAGTGCCCAATATGCCATTTTCAATGCATTTGGTACATATGTTGCTAATTCTGCGGCTCAGGAAATGTCAAGTGCCTTCCCTGAGAAGACATTGCTAATGCAGACAAGCTGACTCAAAGCTGTGACCATCTGTCTCCTACACATATCCTTATACATCTGGCGAAGCTTCACTGACTCCCAATACAGAGCTCTCACACTCAACGTTGCCCATCAGGTCTGGGGCAGAGACCCCACACTGTCTGTCCTCTCCCCATTCGCTGCCCTTTAGCTCCATTCATTCCACCCACATCAGCTCCAGTCCTGACACCAAGGAGCAGAACCAGGTTAGGGTTGAGGCTGAGGATCAGCCGCAGAGAACAAGCTCTTCTGAAAGAACGCCAACATGGAGGTCTGAAACAGAGAAAATCAGGGGAGGGACATAGGAAACTGTGGGGGATTCTTTTATAGTTTGTTCCTTGGTCTGAGTGTTGGTTGCCCAAGCATATTTAGTGTAGAGCTGTTTATTGAATGTACTCTTGCAAGCTGTATGCTTTTGTCTGTGTGCAGTAGATCAATAGAAAACATATCTAAAATAACAATCTCTGATTTCTTTGTTTTGGGAACCAGGGAACTTGTCTTTTGTCAATAATCTACTTGGTCCAACTATTTCTTTTAATGTTAAAGTAATGTCAACCTTGTTTTATATATATCACACAAGTTAACATTAACAAAGTTGAGAAATGTTGACAATGACTCAGTTTTTACTTATCACTTATTTTAATGAGAATCGATACATACCTGAACAAAAATATATGGATACAAGTCTTTCAATATTTAGTAAGCACCTAATTAATATGAAGTATCATGCAATGTGCCTAAAAATGCCTCCCAATATTTTTAAAGTGTAAAGATTAATTTCTCATAGCAGAAACGCAGAGATCAAAGAAGACCTCACAGGAAATGATGAATCATGAGGTTCAAGGTTTTGGAAATGAATGGGTTCCCCAGGAAGACGAGGTAAAACAGTAGATTAGATTGGGCTCTGTTCATAAAAGTAGACACAGGGGCTGCCTTGCTCTTTCCCCATACGGAGGGCCTTCCTTCTTGGCCTTCTCTGTCCCTTTTGGCTTCACACAGTCACCTCCACCTTCAGTTTTGTCCGCAGATCACTGGGTTTTCAAAAAGTATCTCATTCATCACCTTTTATACTCCACTAGGTAGAAAGTCAAGTAGAAGTAAGTAAAACTTACATTCTAATTCAAGAAATGCTAATAAAGAAGGGAATGACCCCTAGTCAGGAATATCTGCTTTTAAAAATAAGGGCCGTTAGCCGGGCTCGGTGGCTCAGTCTGTAATCCCGCGCCTTTGGGAGGCTGAGGTGAGCGGATTGCCTGAGCCCGCAGGTTCGAGACCCGCCTGGGCAGCGAGACCTCATCTCTACAATACATCAAAAAATCAGCCAGGCGTGGTAGCGCATGCCTGTAATTCCGGCTACTCGGAAGGCTGAGGCGGAAGGATCGTCGGAGCCCAGCAGGTTGAGGCTGTGGTGGCCGGGAGTGGCCACTGCGCTCCAGTCTGGGCGACCGAGTGAGACTCCGACTCAAAAAAATAAATAAATAAATAAGGGCCGTTTAATCAAAGGAAACTCTGGTCTAATAGTTTCAGCTCGAAAACTACCCAGGACTGTGTCATCATGTCTTTGTGTCCTCCTCCTTCTCCTTCATCCCCTTACTGCTTAGCAAAGTGGCAATGACACTTCCACCTGAAGTCTTATTAGAATTAAGGACCTGTGCTTTTATTTTTTATTTTTTTTTATTTTTTATTTTTTTTTTTGAGTTGGAGTCTCACTCTGTCGCCCAGACTGGAGTGCAGTGGCCACTCCCGGCCACTGCAGCCTCGACCTGCTGGGCTCCGGCGATCCTTCCGCCTCAGCCTTCTGAGTAGCTGGAATTACAGGCGTGCGCTACCACGCCCGGCTGGTTTTTTGATGTATTGTAGAGATGAGGTCTCGCTGCCCAGGCGGGTCTCGAACTCGCGGGCTCAGGCAATCCACTCACTTCAGCCTCCCAAAGGCGCAGGATCATAGGCTGAGTCACGGAGCCCGGCTTTTATTTTTTATTTATTTATTTTTTTTGAGTTGGAGTCTCACTCTGTCACCCAGTCTGGAGGGCAGGGGCCGCTCCCCGCCACCGCAGCCTCGACCTGCTGGGCTCCAGCGATCCTTCCGCCTCAGCCTTCCAAGTAGCTGGAACTACAGGCGCGTGCTACCACACCCGGCTGATTTTTGATTTATTGTAGAGATGAGGTCTCGTCAAGTTGCCCAAGCAGGTTTCGAACTTGCGGGCTCAGGCAATCCACTCACCTCGGCCTCCCAAAGTGCTGGGATTACAGGCTGAGCCACCAAGCCCGGCCAGACCTGTGCTTTTAAAAAGTGTATTTGTTTTGTTACATTTTTTACCCTTTGGCTATCTACTTAAGGCCATGAAGATACAGCTCACATGAATTATTAGGCATTACTTTCTAAAGAAAAATGCACAGAAATATACTTGGCGGTCCTCAGTTGCCAATAGTTACATGTAATGATTGTTTAAAAAGACTTTGTGTGATAGGGGAGTAGAGCTACTGAATTTGAGACAGTTCGTCTGCTGTTGCCAAAAGCTTGCTGTAGTTGGGTTTGTGGCAAGTTTAAGATGATGGAAAAGAGTGAGGCTATCCATCTTCTGCAGAGGCGTCGCTGTCAGTCAGAAGTGCCATACAGTCGTGGAGTGCCATCAGCACTGGGCAATGATGTGCCTGACCACATCATTGTCACCTCATCAGAAGCTTAACATGCTCTCTCATAAATGACCTTCAATGGAATTATTACTGAGAACTTCAGAGTTACTGAAAGAATCACTCCAAAATTTCGAGAACATGTGTTCTTTGTGTGGATTGGTTTTTTTTGTTTTTTGTTTTTTTTAATTACTGAGGAAATTCAGGTTTCAGTCTTAAATCCAGTAGATGAATTTAATATACCAAAACACATTAGCTAAGTGATGGCAGTTGCCTGCTGTGTTTTCTGTGGCACGTGATAGACCAATAGTAAGCACACAGCAGTGGGGCTGTATGCTGGGAGGTCTGAGGCTAGCAGGCCAGTGCTCCTCCCTGTGCTGGGTCTCCTTGGATCTTGTCTCTTCCTCCTCTGCAGGTTGAATGCCTTTGAGGTGTTGGCCCTGGATGGAGTCAGCACAGGGATCCTTCAGTTTTACACAGCCCAGGATGGTGCTGACTGGCTGCGGGCGGTCTCAGCAAACATCAGTGATCTGACCCTTCAGAATGTGAGCACAG
Organism: Cephalopachus bancanus; assembly: GCA_027257055.1. Lineage (NCBI taxonomy): Eukaryota > Metazoa > Chordata > Mammalia > Primates > Tarsiidae > Cephalopachus > Cephalopachus bancanus. The sequence goes on from JAPVLO010000055.1 coordinate 1,832,536, forward strand.
ACCTGAGACATTTGGGTTCTTCCCAGCTAGTTCTGTCTTCCTTCTTCCTCTCTGAGTCTCTCCCTCTCTCCCTCCCTTCTCTTTTTCTCTCCACACACATACACAGAAATACTTGTGAGTACATAATTTTTTATATATTTTATTCCATATGCATTGGTGTAATGCGATATTTGCATTGGGAAACTTGGGCTAAAAGTATAAAGTCATCAAAACATTAGGAAAATTTATTTAAAAAGTATAATTAGGCAAAAATATTGCTTCTCAAATGTTCACCACAGTCCTCTGGAAAAGAAAAAGTGTTCTGTTTCCTTGAGTGATGTGTTTGATGTTCAAAGTCAACAGGAAATTTTAAAAATTAAAGAAATGAAAAGAGATGGGGTGGTAGTGCTTACTCAGTGAAGCATGAAGTTGCAGCTGGATGTGACGCCGAGTGGATGGTCACAGCCCTGGAGGCCTACGGCAGGACCAGCCCTGTCCCAGAGGAAGCTCTTGGCCAGTTGTCTTGTTCTCACTTCATCCCAGTGGACTTGTTCTCCATCTGCACCCTGATCCTTGCTCTGTTCCAGGGTGGCCTGGATGCTAGCAGAGTCTGGGGCCAGCCCGCAAGCCAGCCAGACTCGGGGCCCCCTGCCCCAGCACCTGCCCCATCCACGCCACTGCCCACTTCTTTCTCTTCCTGCTGGCTGCTGTACAGAAGCTGACTGAGCAAGTTGAAATAGTAGGGGACGCAGCAATGTGTGAGATTTTTATTCTAAACACCTCAGGGGCTTCCTTTCTGTAATTATGTAAGGAAGTATCAAAACCTCCTAAGAACTTAGTTTTCAAGTTTGACCTTTTAAATTCCCAAGTTATCTGAATGGATTAAAGGGGAAAGAAAGGATGGTGCCAGGTGTGTTTTTGCAGAAATGCTTTTGTCAACGAGAGCCCTTCAGTTCTATTTGATTTTCTCACCCCAACCCTGGCTGGCAGAGCAGAGAAGTAGAAAACCCAAAATACTTCAGAATAGAAATGTGGACTCAAAGCCATTCTCCAGCTGTGTAGTGGCAGGCCATGTTATTCTGCACCTCTGTTCCCTCACTGGTAACATTGCGAACAATAGCATCTACCTCCCAGGTTGTTGGGAGGACTAAATGAAGCAAAGAACATACAATGTGATCGCCATAGTCACTATTCCAGTAAGGACTTACTGTTACTACATTATACAGGGCAGACATCATTTCCCCACTTTTTCAGATATAGAAATTTAAGCATCAGTTTTCCCATTAGCTTCACTTACATAAAATGCTGATATTTGAAAAAGAATAATTAAAATGTAATACTGGGCAACCGTCTTTTGGGATCCCTTCTGCTGGGGGAGCTTTTCTGTCTTCTTGATAAACTCCTACTTTCTCACCAAAAAAAAATGTGATATTAAAGTTTTTGTTTCTATGAGGAGAAGTGCTGCCATGCTTGGTTTTACTTTGGTTTGGTTTTCAGAAAAGAAATGCATCATTGGCCGGGCTCGGTGGCTCAGCCTGTAATCCCACGCCTTGGGAGGCCGAGGTGAGTGGATTGCCTGAGCCTGTGGGTTCGAGACCTGCTTGGGCAAATTGGCGAGGCCTCATCTCTACAGAAAATCAAAAAAAATTAGCCGGGCATGGTAGTGTGGGCCTGTAGTTCTAGTTACTTGAAAAGCTGAGGTGGAAGGATCGCCGGAGCCCAGCAGGTCGAGGCTGCAGTGGCCGGAAGCAGCCACTGCACTCCTGTCTGAGTGACAGAGTGAGACTCCAACTCAAAAAAAAAAGAAAGAAAGAAATACATCATCAAATAAATCCATTTCCGGGGCAGTTTGTGTGGCAAATTTCAGCTGTCAGTGAGACAGGTTGAAAATTCTGACATGAAAATACTTGTGGTACTGACTCCTTGCTACCCTCTCTCTCTGCAGATGAAAATGGCGAATAAATGCTGTTCTCCTTGTGACCAGGTAGGATCCGTATTTTTGACTTCAAAATATAACTGAGCTCCAAAGCAACCTCTTTCTTATTTTGAAATTTAATTTGAAAATTTGACAGGAAAACATTTGCCCATTTCAGACTGCAATTTGGTGGTCTCTGTCCTCTATAAAACTGCAATTTGGTGGTCTCTGCCCTCTGTAAAACTGCTCATTTACAATGGAAATAGTACATGGGTGATCGTTCTGATCTCCTGTGTGCCATGTATGGGTGACCTACCTACTGGCTGTTATATTTTGCAAAGAAACATGATTTTTAAACAATGATGTAGTTAAGACTGCTGAAGCTGAGAGGGGTCTTATCATGAGGACATACCTGTGTAATTTGAAATGTTTTAAGTATTGTGTTATTTTCCTAGATGAAATTCTATTGGAAAACTGCATTCTTAGGAGGACTTTGACCAAAAGGTGGGCAGGATCCCACCTGTCAAAACACCTTTTCCCCACATTCAGGCAATTTGTTCATCTCGAGCCCCGTGTTCTGACCTTGTCCTAGATTCAGGAGGATAGCTACCTTTTTAGTCACCATCAGCTATTAATATGCCTAATGTTCTAATTCAAGGACCGCTCATTTTCCTGGGTCAATGAAGGGCCTAGAGAAATTCTATTATAAACAAGTTGTTTAAATATCGGGCAAGTAAACTTTTAAGCCACAATGTTATTCTTGTCTTTTCTTTATAGTAAACTCACAGTTTAAATTGTAATGCACGTGTAGACTTTTTATTTATAGTTCATTAGTTTTCTTGGTTATATCTATTATAGGTTTAAGGCAGCATGCATTGTAAGTTAAGAAAACTGAAAAATCATGTTCAGTTTGCTTTAAAGAGTTCATATAAATACATTTGTTACACAACTCACATTTCTCTGAAAAAGTAACTTTTAAATAGTGCTTAGCAATCATACTTGAATTCAAGACGGAAGTCATTCAGAAGAGTAGATCCCTGACAATACAATGTTTACTGAAAAGGGCAGGAAATTAGGACTATGTTTTAAATTAAATCCCTCTAGTTAATGTTTTTAAATTAAAAAAGAAAAAGCACTAGGAATTGTTCGTCTTTTATATTTATTTTGTTATTTTTCTAAATTTATCATTAGCTATGTTTATTTTACATAGCTAAATGAGAGGGGTTAACTATTTTATGTTTAGTATTTTCATGAATTTCTTCAAATTAATATAGGATTTGTTTCATATTTTTATACATAAAACATTGTTTTCCTGCTATCCTCTGTGTTTTTGAAACAAAAATTCTCAAACATTTCCACTAAGTATATACCACTCTATGATTCACACATGAAACACATTTTCTCTTTATTTATCAAGTCTGGTGGGATAATAGGCCACATTGGTGCTGTTGTCTTCATGAATACTTTACTATTTTGAAATTTGATTTTTATTAGCACAATTAAAATTAACAAAATGTCTCATGAGAGTAAGGATAACAGTCCTCTACTGCACACCCTGATTAGCTCTTGTAACCATACAGACCAGTTTTTCAGTTAAATGGGAAGCTATCTTGTGGAGAATGTGACACTGGAGTGCACAGTGTTCATGAACCTGAGCTTTGTGTATTTTAAAGAAGACTTTGGATTTTCATAAGTGTACTGGAATTACTGCTCATGTTGGAAAGAGCACTATTCTGGGAATAATGTATGTAAAGAAAAAGATAGTTGTGTAGTTATCATCTGATGGATGTTTAATTATTTTTGTATGATTTGGGTGAAGAGAAAAGGACTTTCCTATAGAAATGGCATCAGAAAAGATAAACGAAAATATGCTTCTTTATTATAATGGCTAAATCATATTGATTTAATTAAAGTGATACAATCAGATAGGTGTTTCTAACAGTATAATATGCATTTCTTGGAACATGTAATAAGCCATTAGAAAATTCATATTGTAAAAGATAAAATTACCCTCTTTGAAAATTATTTATGAACTTCATATACCTAAAAAAAGTTTCATAAAGCAACCAATGTTTCCAAAAATAGCAAAGCTATAACTTATTTATTTGCTAATTATTCTAGGCGTAATTCAATTACATATGGGATTTAATGAAGTTCACATCCAACTAATAGATATTTCAGATGATTAACAACCTGAATTATCGCTATCTTGGCCAGAACAATGACTCTTTATCATTCCTCACTGTATAATTTTCCTTGAACTATGTGCCAAACACTGGGTCAACCAGATATGGAGATGAAAAGTGACAACCAAACACCATCCCAGGCCTGGAGGAGAAGAGAGGACATTGGGGGAAGAAGAGGGTACAGCACGCTCCATCTGGTGCTCTGGGTGTCTGGGTGCTTGCATGTCCCACCCATGGAAAGAGTAACTCATGCTGAATGGGAAGGAAATGGCAATTCTTTCCCTTGACTAAATTATTCCCCTATAAGATGGCTTGCTGCTGCCTTACTACACAAAGAATCCCAAGTTCTCCATTTCTGCCAAGAATAAAAAATTGTAGATTTTTAGCTTTTGACTCATCCTTGAGCTACCTATAATATAAATCTCTCTCTCTCTCTCTCTCTCTCCCCACACACACACACATACACACACACACACACACACACAGACACACACACACAGACACACATATACACACCTATATTTATTTATATATTTCTGAATGTTACATCCTTGTCTTAAATTAAGTTCCTGCACATCAGTTTCCTATTCATAGCTCATCCCTTGTGAAATCTAAATTGCAGTATATATATAATTAAGTATTTTATGAAGAGAAGGAGAAAGGTTGGAGAAAACTGATGGTCTTTGGGTATATGACTTAACCAATAAAGGAAAAAACCCAACAGAGTTTGCTCTCCTTTAAGTCTTCCTACTTTGTATGAATTTAATTAGACACAAATTAAAGGGATCTCATTAAGATTTCTCACCAGAGAAAATATCTGTTTTACGAACTTAAAGACACCTTAAGTCACGTTGCCAGAGACCTGCAGAGGGGGGTTTGGATTCCACTACCTAGTTGTTTCTTCCTGGATTGGATTATTTTTTGTCCCCTCCCCCTTTTAATTTGGTGGTGGAACAAGGAACTTGGTACCACTCCTGGTAATAAATATAAGATCAAACCAGATTTTAGAACTCGCTGCTGGCTCTTAAAAGTCTACAATAATTTAGACTTCTAATAGCTTCTCCCATTTTCTAGAAATTCTGTAACTATACTTAGATGGTGGTTAGTGAAATAAAGGTCTTCCACTCAGACATCCTGACAAGTCCAATAAGCATTCCTGTGCCTGCTGCAATTAAACAACTGCTGACTGCTCATAAGGACACAGATTAGGATCTTTATGACCAGAATTGGTCTGTGAGATCTCATCAGATACTCAGTGTCTCTCAAGGAGCTTCAGCAGTATGCTCCAGTATGAATATAAGATAACCAGGGCAACCTGCTCAGTGCCCTATGTCCAGTCTTCACAGAATGGAGGCTTAGCTCTTTCTGAACAAACTACAGCCATCATATTATTTTCCTTATTGTGTGAAAGTTGCTGTGGTTGCAATCTGTTGTTTTTAGTAACTGTCAAATTAATCCTATCTTTTTTCTTTTTTTTTTTCGTTGGAGTCTCACTCTGTTGCCCAGGTTGGAGTGCAGTGGCACACTCACTGCCACCCCAGTGTCAACCTGCTGGGCTCTGGCAATCCTTTCGCTTCAGCCTCCCAAGCACCAGAACTACAGTCACACACACCACCCACCATGGCCAGCTAATTTTTTTTTAATTGTGGAGAAGAGGTCTCATCAAGTTGCCCAGGCTGGTCTCAAATCCACAGGCTCAGGCAATCTACTCGCCTCGCCCCCCACCCATGTGCTGGGATTACAGGCTAAACTACCAAGCCCAGCCTTAATCCTATCTTAAACTATATAAATCATTGCACTCATGGAGTGGTGAGGTGGAATTAAGTAATCGCACATTAAATTCCTATTAATTTTAGAACATCAACCATCTGCTTAATTAGCTAGAAAAATGCATCTTTTTTTTTTCAAAAATGGTAGGTGAGCCCTCTTGCAATTTGCAGCATTATAAGCAACAAAAATATATCTATATGACCCAACTAGACAAAAGGGAAAACATCAATTAGTCAGATATTTTACAATAACATGTAAAATATGTTAGGTTTCCAATTCAGAAGACATTCAAGGAGTAAATTACATGGCAGTGGTTTTTGCAAAACTTTCATACTGTCTGAAGTGTCACCAACCTGCTAGAGCTTTGTGAGGGGATTTCCCCTGGTAAATTCTCACACTTATGTGAGTTAGGTAATTTGAGCTACATTTTATGGTAAAAAATGGAAAGTTCAGCAACTTTTGCAAGATCCAATGTGAAATACAATTGTCTTACAAACTTGTAACATTAAACTGTAACTGTAACAAAAAACAATCACATTGATGTGGTTCCAGAGTCTTCATGGGACACAAGTAAACCCATAAGGATATTACAAGTTTATGATCCACCGCAATATTTGATTTACTTTAAAAAGTTCTGTATATCTAGAACAGCATGGTAGACAAAATTGAAACTGTGATTCATTAGATTATTTGTCTCAACCCTCAAAGCAATAATGATGTTAACTGTTAGCTATGTGACCCCTCTCTGCAGAACAATACTCCTTAATTTTCTCTTTCCATCACTAGAAACACTGTAGAAATGAATTTTTTTAAACCTTTCATCTAGCATCTTGACTTCCCAGGAAACCTTTCATCAAGCTTAAGAATGAAAACGGTCAGTGGTTTATCAAGCAAGAAACTGAAACAGGAAATGCCCTCCCTGGAGCCTGTGCTGGTTGTTACTAAACTCACCCAGGTAGCTCCCACCAAGGACACCTTGCATGTGCACAGGGCTCACAGACCCAGGGTGCCTGGGTCCCAGGCTGGTTCCCATCTTGAAGTTATTCATAGGTCAGTGTCATTGATAAAGTAGTGGAGATCTCTGTGATAATTTATTTCTAATTTTAAAAAATTTTCAAGTTGTTTTAAATTTGTACTGTGTAGGAATATGTAAATTAATTGGTTTCCCTTGAAGTGGCAAAATTTGGAAATGAGTAAATTATAAATGAAATTACTTCTACCACTTGCTGCAAAATATGTGCCACTTTAAAAAGTTAGGTAAGTCAAGGATTTTTCTTAATATTAGTTTGAATTCTTGCACTGAATTCCTAAATTGTTTTACTATTTCCATTATGTTTTTGAATCATATTGTGACTTTTAGAGTTTGCATTTCATACCATGAGATTTAAAATATCCAATGCCATTTGTAAGAATCTAATATTATTGCATTTATTTTCACTATTGTTAGGAAGTTAAACTGTAAAGAAAAGCAATCATTTTTTTTTACAGATGCCAACTTACATGTTTACTATAGAAATGGAAAATATAATTAGCTGCTTTTATAACTTCATAGAAAAATTTGAAATATTAACACCTAATAAAGTGTAATTCGATACCACATTTTTAACCAGAAACTTTAATGCGGCTGAGAAGTCCAGCACTGCCCAAAACTGAAAGTATATAGAAGTGTATATATAAAGCCTGGGACAACACAGAATTGGACTTCTAACCAAGGTGTTATTTATTGTGTCTACTTGACTTGGAAATTGATCTAGACATCTCCAAATTTCCTCAATCTACTGATTTTAAGTGTGGAAAGTAGTAGAAACATATTTTGTTCAATGTGTTTAACTTTCTGCTCCTGTGACTGTATGCTCTTATTAAGGCTTGGTTTTTAATTTTCAAAGGTTTCCCTCTGCAGGTTGCACATATGGGGTGGGTAAATGAGAGACTCCAAGGAGCCGACTCCTCTCAAGCCTTCCGACCTAAGTTTCTTGCACTGAAGGGCTCCTCTTTCTACATTTTCAGCACTCCTCCGGTAAGGATTCCTTTGAAATTCCATGTGGGGTGTGAGGGTTGTTGGTGAGGCTATATTCCCATAAGAGAAGCAGCAGTTAAATCTGGTGTTTGGAAGAAGACAAAGACAGGAGTGCGTGGGACAGGACAGCGTCCATAAGGATGCTGCTTATGGATTCACTGCCTGTCTCCTGCTCTAAATTCATACATTAATTCATTTTTTCAGCTCAAATAGCCATTAAGATATTAAAGAGTTTTCCTGCTTAAAATATCAGCTAATTTGGAGGGAGGGATGTAGAAGGCTCTATAGCTTAGAGCATCAATTATCCCGTGTAGCTGAAGAATTCCAAAAACAAACAGAACACTTCTCTATAGATCTTTCCAATTCAATGACTGAATAATAAAGTTTAAAAAGGTATTATTTCCTTTATATCTTCCAAGTTTTACTAAATTAAACTATATTACGTAGTTCCTAATATAAATTTAATGCTGAATGCTATAGTTCTGCAATTTTATTTTTCAGTTTCCTCCCAAACTAGCCAAATTTAATGCGAATAACTTTGCCAGGAAGTTTATCAATTAAAACAATGTTAGTATTGGGGAGTCTGAACATTAAAAATACAAGCAAACAAGCAAACAAAAAATCTGGCAGTTTCACACACCTAAAAACTTTATTTTTTTAAATTTTAAAGATGTCGGGAAGGTGGGGTACACCTCATCAACAAGGGTACCGGCACAGTGAATATTTGTATACCTAACCCTGAATTGTACCCCACAATTTAAAAATAAAATAAAATTAAATTAAATTTTAAAAAAGATGTGGGGTACAATTTAGGATTAGGTATACAAATGTTCATTATGCAGGTACCCTTGTAGATGAGGTGTGCCCATCCCTCCCCTGGCAATTTCCCTCAACTACCAATCCCACCCCCCCCCCGACAGTTTCCCACTACTGCCAATTCCTTTCTTAGGTATTATGATAATTGTTCAAGGTCCACTTATGAGTGAGAACATGTGGTACTCTTTTCTTGTTTCTGTGATAGATCACCGAGTATGATAGACTCTAAATTCATCCAAGTTGCTGTGAAATCCATATGTTTGTCCTTCCTTATGGCTGCATAAGGGTCCATTTTGTATATGTACCACATTTTTTAAATCCAGGCCAGCTTCAATGAGCAGCATGGTTGGTTCCTTCTTTTTGCTATTGTGAATAGAGCTGCAACAAACATGGGTGTGCAGGTATCTTTTGTAGAATGATTTGAGTTCCTCTGGGTATATTCCCAATGGGGGATTGCTGGGCCATATGGGAGATCAATTTCTAGTTCTTTCAAAAATCTCCACACTGTCTTGCAAACAGGTTGCAGTAGTTTGCATTCCCACCAGCAGTGCAGAAGCATTCCTTTTTCTCTGCATTTTTGTCAACATCTGTTGTTTTTTGTTTTATCAATGATGACCATTCTTACTAGGTTAGGTGGTATCTCAGTGTGGTTTTGATTTGCATTTCTCTGATGATGAGTGATGTTGGGCATTTTTTCATGTTTGTTGGTTATTTGTATATCTTTGTTTGAGAGATGTCTGTTCATGTCATTTGCCCACTTTTAATGGGGTTATTTGCTTTTTCCATGCTGATTTCTTTGAGTTTTTTGTAGATACTGAATATTAGTTCTTTGTCAGATGTAGAATTCCAAATATATTCTCCCATTCTGTAGGTTGCCTATTTGATCTGTTGATTTCTTTTACTGCCCGTATATCTTCTTTTGAGAAGTGTCTATTCATGTCTTTGCCCACTTTTTAATGGGGCTGTTTGTTTTTTTCATTTGGTGCGTTTAAGTTCCTTATAGATTCTAGATGTTAAGCCTTTGTCAGATATACAGTTAGCAAATATTTTTTCCCATTCTGTGGGCTGTCTCCCTGCTCTCTTGATGGTTTCTTTTACTTTGCAGAAGCTTGTTAGTTTGATGAGGTCCCACTTGCCTATCTTATTTCTTAAGGTATGGGCATTTAGGGTTCTGAATAGGAATTGGTTTCCAGTTCCAATTTCCATAAGGATATCGCCTGCATTTTCTAAGATTCTTATAGTTTGAGGTTTTATGTTTAAGTCTTTGATCCATTTAGAGTTAATTTTTCTGTATGGTGATAGGTAGGGTCTTGTTTCAATCTTCTGCATGTGATCAGCCAGTTTTCCCAGCATCATTTACTGAATAGGTTCTCTTCTCCCCAGTGGTTGTTTTTGGAGGCTTTGTCAAAGATGAGTTGTTTGAGAAATTGAGACTTTGTTTCAGTATGTCTATCCTGTTCCACTGGTCTATGTGCCTGTTCTTGTACCAATACCAGGCTGATTTGACTACTGTAGCCTTATAGTGAAGTTTGAAGTCTGGAAGTGTAATACCTCCTGCTGTGTTTCTTTTGCTAAGGATTGTTTCAGCTATTTGTGGTCGTTTATGTTTCCATATGAATTTCTGTATTGTCATTTCCAGGTCTGAGAAGAATTGTTGGTAATTTAATGGCTATTGTGTTGAAACTGTAGATCTCTTTTGGGAAGATGGATATCTTAACAATGTTGATTCTTCCTATCCATGAGCACGGACTATTTTTCCATTTGTTTGTGTCTTCTTGGATTTCTGTGAGTAGTATTTTGTAGTTCTCATTGTAAAGGTCTTTCACTTCTCTGGTTAGGAAGATGTTGAATTATTTCACTTTTTTGTGGCTATTGTGAATGGGATTGTGCTTTTAATTTGGGTTTCTGCCTGCTTGCTGTTGGTGTATAGAAATGCAACTGACTTTTGCACATTTATTGTACACTGAGACTTTGCCAAAGTCCTTTATCAGCAAAAGCAGGTTTTTGGCAGATTCTCTTGGATTTTCAAGGTATAGGACCATATCATCAGCAAAGACGGATGACTTGACTTCCTCTTTCCCTATTTGGATACTCTGGATTTCCTTCTCTTGTCTAATTGCCCGAGCTAGGACTTCCAACACAATATTGAACAACAGAGGTGAGAGTGGGCAGCCTTGTCTTGTTCCAATTTTTAGGGGAAATTTTTCCAGGTTTGTTCATTTAGCAATATGTTAGCTGTTAGCTGTGGGTTTATTGTAGATGGCACTTACTATTTTGAGGTATGTTCCTTCTATGCCTAGTTGTTTGAGGGTTTTTATCAAGAAGGGATGCTGGATTTTATCAAAAGCTTTTTCTGCATCTAATGATATAATCATGTGGTTCTTGTTTTTACATTTGTTGATGTGTTTAATTATATTTATGGTCTTGCTAATGTTTAACTAGCCCTACATCCTGGGATGCAGCCTACTTGGTCATGGTGGATGATTTTTGAGATGTGTTTTTGGATCTGATTTGCTAGACTCTTATTGATGATTTTTGCATCTATATTTATAAGGGATATTGGCCAGTCATTCTCTTTTTCTGTTGGATCTTTACCCGGTTTGAGTATCAGTCAGATGTTAGCTTCATAAAATGATTTGGGGAGAATTCCATCTTTCTCAATTGCCTGGAATACTTTCAGTGTGATTGATATCAGCTCCTCCTTGTATATTTTGTAGAATTCTGCTGGAAAGTCATCTGGTGTAGGGCTTTTTTTTTTGTAGGTAGTTTTCCTCTGACAGAATCAATTACCTGGGTTGTTATTGTTCTATATTGTATCTCAATATCTTCTTGTTTCAACCTGAGGAGGTCATGTGATGTCAGAAAGTCCTCCATTTTATTTAGGTTATCAAGTTTGCTTCCATATAGGTGTACATAGTAATCGCTGGTAATCTTTTGTATATCTTCGGGGTTGTGATTTGATCTTTTGTATTTCTGATTCTGTTTATTTGGGCTTTTTTTCTCTTTTTCTTGGTCATTCTGGCTAGGGGTCTATCAATCTTGTTAATTCTTTCAAATAACCAGCTTTTTTGTTGTTGATGTTTTCTATGATATTTTTGTCTCCTATGTTCTGATTTTGTGCTCTTATTTTGATGATTTGGATTCTTCTATTACCGTTGGGGTTTTGGTGGTTTTCTCTTTCCAGCTCCCTTAGGTGATTTGTTAGGCTCTTCACTTGTGATCTTTCTGTTTTCTTGATGTGTGCTCGTAGAGATATAAATTCCCCTCTTAGAACTCTTTTCATGGCATCCCAGAGGTTTTGATAAGATGTTTCTTCATTTTCATTTGTTTCCAGGAATCTTTTAATTTCTGCTTTGATTTCAGTGTTGACTCAGTAGTTGTTCAGCATCATGCTATTTAGTGTCCATGTCTTTGTGGGCTTTGGGGAAATGTTGTTGGTGTTGATTTCATCTTTATTCCACTGTGATCTAAGTGTGTGCATGGCAAGATTTCAACCTTCTGGAATTTGTTTATGCTTGATTTATGGCCAAGGATGTGATAGATCTTGGAGTATGTTCCATGTGGTGATGAGTAGAATGCATATTCTGTGGTTGTTGGGTGGAATAATCTGTAGGTATCTATTAAGTCCATTTGGTCAAGTGTCAAATTTAGGTTCTGGATCTCCTTGTTGATTTTTTGCCTCAATGATCTATCTAGGGGTATTGAAGTCCCCTACTATAACAGTGTTAGAGTCAATAACTTTTTTTAGTTTACTTAGTAGTTGCTTTATAAATGCTGGTGCTCCTGTGTTGGGTGCATATTTCTTATTGAAGGATTGAACTTTTTATCATTATGTAGTGTTCTTTTGCATCTTTTTAAATTTTTGATAGCTTAAAGGTTGTTTTGTCTGATATTAAGATTGCAACTCCTGGCTTCTTTTGTGATCCATTTGCCTGGAAACTCATTTTCTATCCTTTAACTTTGAGTCTGTGTGCATCCCTTGCAGTGAGATGAGTCTCCTGAATGCAACAAATAATTGGGTCATGGTTTCTTATCCAGTTTGCCATTTTGTTTCTTTTCAGTCATGCATTTAGTCCATTCACATTCAGGCTGAAATGTGATTGCTTATTGCTGTCATGAGGTTCTTTAAAGTTTTTTCTTTGCTTGTTTTCTTTTGACTTTGGGGTTAATGTATGTGTGTGTTTTCAAGTTTCTTGTTGCACTGTATTCTCTGTTGATTCTGTGTTCTGCTGTTCTCTGTGGAAATGTGTGGTCATTCTTTTGTTTCATTCTTCTGTGCTTAATACTTTTTTTAGCATCTCCTTTAGAGTTGGTCTAGAAGCTGCATAATCTCTTAGAGATTGGATGTCTGGGAAGGATTTTTATTCTCCATCACTGATGGAACTGAGCTTGGCTGGATAGGAAATTCTTGGTTGAAATTGTTTGTCTTTGAGAACCTTGAATATAGGGCTCCAGTCCCTTCTTGTTTGTAGTGTTTCTGCCAATAGGTCTGCTGCCATTCTGATTGGTTTCCCCAGTAGGTAGTCTGACCTTTCTTTCTTGCTGCCTTTAGGATTTTTTCTTTTGTGCCTACTTTGTGTAGGTGAATCACTATGTGTCTAGGGGTTGGTCTTCTCTTTTGATGTCTTGTGGAGGTTCTCTGTATCTCTTGAGCTTGGCCAGTCACATCTCTGGTGAGGTGGGGAAAGTTTTCTTGGATTACCTCCCAGAATACTTGCTCCAAGTTGTTCTCCATTTCCCTTTCTTCTTCTGGGATACCAATCAGGCATAGGTTCACCCTTTTGACATAATAACACATCTCTTGCAGGCTTGTTCTTTCTTTCTGAGTCTTCTTTCTATGTTTTGTACAGATTGGGTTATTTCCATGTTCTGGTCTTCATGTTCTGATATTCTTTCTTTAGCTAGATTAATTCTGCTTTCCGTGCTTATCATCTTGTTATTTATTTCCTGGGTGAAAATTTTTATTGCCAAAATCTCTAAGTTCTTTTAGTGTTGCAGCTTGTCTTTCTTGAGTCTTATTCACTCTTTCCATTCATTCCCTAATTGCTGTTGTATTCTGGGGTCAGTCGTTGGTGATTTCCATCATTCGGATACTAAGGTCTGATTTTTCAGGAGTTTTGTCTTTGGTACACTTGGAATTACTGGAGGTCTTCTGTTGGGTTTTCCTCATTTGTGACAGATCTCTTGTTTTTCTCTTTAGTTCTGTTATTCAGTGTCAATGGGAGATGCTTTCCATTCTGATGTTTGCTCAGTCCTCTATTCTTCCCTGATCCAGGCTCTGGATTTGTTCCATTTTGAAATAGGATGGTGGATGGGAAGTTTTACTGTCTTTTGTAGTTTTTGAAATTCGAATAAAGTAGGGGATGGGGTATTAAGATTCAGAAATTACTTGCAAATTACAATGTTCACTTATTGTGGTATGTGTTCCCTGAGACCCACTCCCCACCACCACTTTATATGATGATGCAAAGCAGAAACCAATGTAAAAAACAATTGAATACATGCACACACAGAGATATACGCAAACACCCCCAAACAAACTGGAATAACAGCAAAGTGAAACAAAACAAACAACCACAAAAAAACCCCAAGAAAACTAAATACACACACAGATTCCTAGCATAAAGTGAATAAAGAAGAAAAACAGACCTGGGTGGGGGGGAATGGAATTCAGGTCAAACCCTCACATATATTTTGACACACACCTTAAACTATGAATAATGAAAATAAAAAAACTCAGAAGAACAAAAGAGCAAAAACAAACCAACAACAACAAAATTGAAAGATGAACACTCAACCATTCACATACACACATAAGCAGAAAATGACAAATAAAAGAACAAAGAAACAGAAAAAGAAAAGAAAAAATGTTTGGGGGGGAGTAGATAAAACCCTCACATACACATGCATACACAAAGGAAAAATATTTTAAAAACAGATGAACTAACAAACAGTCAAAAAAATTTTAAACATTTTTTAAAAAATTGAAAATTAATGAAGAAATCTGCCCTCTTGTGGCAGGCTTCTGTAATTGTTCCTCCCCTCAGGTCTCTCCTGCAGAACCACCTCTTTCACTCTCTCCGCAGTGTCTGAAGTAGGGAAGAAAGAGGGGCAGTGGAGGTGGGAGGGACTGCAGTCCTCCCCTCCCACTCGCATATGGTCAGGGAGATCTCCTCTGGTGGGGAGTTTCAAGATTGTCTCTTCCCCAGGTATGTACTCGTGGGGAGGGTGCCCCACCCAGGCTTATCCTGGAATGGAGTTCTCCTATTGCAACTGACATTCAGGCTCTGCCAGGGTTTTCCCTCTCAGTCATGGCCCAGTTGTGTGGGTCTGACATTCAGAGGATTCCTGGAGAGGAGGGGGTTTGGGTCAGCCCTGGACTCAACACTGATCTCTTTGGAGTTCTTCCTTGTCCTTTTCTGGCCACAGCCTTGGTCCTGCGACTGGATCAGGGTAGGAGGCGGGGCACCTGGAACTCAGCACTCGTCAGGTCCCTCTGAAGTCTGTGCTTTCGGGATATGCCCTTATTCCCTTTGGATCACGATGTCCCCAAATAGTTGATCCGCCAGTCACAGAGATTGGGTCTGTTCCTCCGTGGTGAGTGAGTCAGAGCACTTTCCTGCCCCACCTTCAAGATGGTGGTGGGGTGGAATAATCTGTAGGTATCGATTAAGTCCATTTGGCCGAGTGTCAAGTTTAGGTTCTGTGTCTCCATATTGATTTTTTGCCTCGATGATCTATCTAGGGCTGTTAGTGGAGTATTCAAGTTCCCCTGCTATAATAGTGTTAGAGTCAATATCTTTTTTTAGTTTATTTAGTAGTTGCTTTATAAATGCTGGTGCTCCTGTGTTGGGTGCATATATGTGTAGGATGGATATTTCTTGTTGATGGATTGAACCTTTTATCATTAGGTAGTGTCCTTTTGCATCTTTTAAATTTTTGATAGCTTAAAGTTTGTTTTGTCTGATATTAAGATCGCAACTCCTTTGTTGAAATTGTTTTCACCTAAAAATGTTAAATTCAAGTCACATATAGTGTCCATGGAGTGTCCACGGAACTTTCCCCCATTAGAAGTAAATAAAGAACACAATAAAGTCTCATCTCCAGACCTCAAGACAAAAGTATCCTGCATGTCTTTTTTGCATTGATAAAGATAGCTTTTTAAGTAAGCTTTTTTTTACTTGGGAATGATTTTAGATTTATAGAAAAGTTGCACAGAATTCCTCTGTGCCTTTCGCTCAGCTTCCCTAATGTGCACATCTTAAATGGTTTATTTGTGAAACTAGACAGTTGGCAATGGTGCAATACTACTAACTAAACTGCACACTCTAGCCAAACTGCACTAGCTTTTCTACTAATGCACTTACTTTGCCCCAAGATGTAACATAAGACACCACATTGCTTTTAGTTGCAAACTTTTCAATAAACTAACGCTATGAATTAACCTCATCTAAATTTTGCATAAATAATGATTGAATTATCCTAAAAAATGTGATAATGTTAATTAACATTTGTTGCTAACTTGCTCCATATTTTCAAATCCAAGTCCCAGAGGTGAACATCTGATTGACTGAGTTGATTCTGGTGTTGAGTAGAACGAAGATATTCATGCTGGGTGATCTCACAGGTATTGGAAGAGTTGGAATAGGTAACCTACACCTCACATGCCCAGCCTGGGCCAGTGAGCACAGATATCAGGGCCCGCAGGACGGGGCTGAGTTGTCACAGGCCCTGCGATGAACCCCTGTAACTCCAGTTGTTGTCTGCGTTTACCAAATGACCTTCCATGGAACTCAGGGATTCTTAAAACCCTGATACAAATCAGCAACTGTTGAAAAGCAAGATCACAAGTCAGCAACGGTTGGAAAGCAAGAGTTTAAAGCAGTTGAGCAGATTTACTTACTGTGGGACTTTGCACAGGTTATATCCTGCCTTGGGACACTCTGAGGTTCATGCTGCACTCAGTAAATTCAGCAAGGCACAGATTGTGAATTTACTCCACCCTCACAGAGATAAAAGTGTCCTTGAAATTGCTGGCATTTGTAAACACCTTAGCAGCTTATGGCAGGTTTCTGTACTTTATGTCATTTGGTTCTTGAGATAATCGACAAGATATGCCGAGGGTCCCTCGTTTTACTGAGAAGTGTCAGGACACACAGTTTCAGAGCTCCTGCTGTTATATGATCACTATTTTATTATGGAGATTTCTTGTCATATAAATGAGTGGAAATGATATTTTTTTTCTGGTGACACAGTGAACAGCCACATTCATATATATGTTCCTCATTTGGGCTGTAGTTTTACAAATGCAGGTCATGTGTAAATAAAATAGTAAACAAATTTACTTAACTGGGGCTTGTTTTGATAATTTTCAAAATCCTCTCCTAAAAGATTATGGATTGTATTAATTGGGTCTACTACCAGAATAATCTTAAAATACATGGGAAATGTAGATGAGAGAGAGCATGAGAGATGTTCTTTCAAGTGTTCTTCCCAGGTGCGAGGGCAGAAGTTGGAAAGACAAGCAGAGCTGTCCCTGGTGGGCATTCTCATTAACAAGACTGAATTGAACTAAGCATTCCATTCCCTAGATTTTCTGCCCTCGCATGTTGCTGTGGGTGCTGCAGGTTTTTTTCTGGAGGTCACTAACATTCTGGAATTTGCTTCAGACCACGAGAGGTTGAGCCATTCTTGATCTAGGTCCAGATGGACAAGATCTCTCTACCTAGACCCCCCTGTAGTTCCCATCTTTGGGAACTCAGCTTAGAGTTCATGTGTCAAAATATTTGACCTCTAGTTATTCCTCCTTGGAGTTGCTCCCATGGTTTGTATTAAATTTGCTTACTTAGTCTGAAAAAAGTAATAAATATAACTAAACAACTTTCCTCCAGTATATTGTCTGTATTTTATTAAGTTGCAATCCATGAGTCCCAGTATACATTTGATTTTGAAATAATTCATTTAAAGAAATCATAATATATGTGAATCTAAATTTTAGTTTTTCCAAAGTTATTTTATCTTTTTTTTTTTTATTTTAAAGATGTGGGGTAAATTCCGGGTTAGGTATATAAATGGTCATTGTACATGTAAAGTTTGGGCCTCATTTGGTCCCCATTTCATTTGATTTGAGATCAGGTACCCTTATTGACGAATGTGCCCTTCCCTCCCCTGGCAGTTTCCCCCTACTGCCAATCCCTTTTTATAGCATGATAATTGTTCAGGATCTGCTTATGAGTGATAACACGTCATACTCAGTTCTTTGTTTCTGTGATAGATCACTGAGTATTACAGACTCTAAGTCCATCCATCCCAATTGTTCTGAAGTTCATAATTTTTTCCTTTTTTATGGCTGCATAATATTCTATCATGTATATGTACTACAGTTTTTAAAATCCAGTCCCCTTTCAATGGGCAGCATGGTTGGTTCTATGTTTTGCTATTGTGAATAATGCTGCTGCAATAAACATGTATGTGCAGGTACCTTTTTCAAAGAGTGATTTGAGTTACTCAGGGTATAGTCCCAGAATTAGAATTGCTAGATCATATGGAAGATCGATTTTTAGATCTTTTAGGAATTGCCACACTGTCTTCCACAGAATTTGTACTAGTTTACAATCCCACAATCCCTTTTCGCTGCATCCTTTCTAGTATCTGTTGTTTTTTGAGTTTTTGTTTATAGCCATCTTGATTAAAGTTAGGTGGTATCTCAGAGTGGTCTTGATTTGCATTTCTTTGATGATTAGTGAGGCTGATAATTTTTTTAATGTCTCTGTTGGCTGTTCATATGTCTTCTTTTTAGAAGTGTCTATTCAGATATTTTGCCCACTTTTTAATAGGGCTATTTGTTTTTTTATTTTAAGCAAGTTTTAGTTCCTTGTAGATGCTAGATGTTAGGCCTTTGTCAGACATACAGTTGGCAAATGTTTTTTCCCATTCTGTAGGTTGTCTCCCAGCTCTCTTGATGTTTTATTTTGCTTTGCAGAAGCTTTTCAGTTTAATGAGATCCCATTTGTCTATCTTATCTCTTATGGCATGGGCATTTGGAGTTTTAATCAGGAACTGGTTGACAGTTCCAATTTTTGTGAGGGTGTCTCCTGCATTTTCTGAGGCTTTTATAGTTTGAGGTTTTATGTTTAGGTCTTTGATCCATTTAGAAGTGATTTTTGTGTATGGTGATAGGTAGGGTTCTTGTTTTAATCTTCTGCATGTGGTCAGCCAGTACTCCCAGCACCATTTACTGAGTGAGTCCTCCTCTCTATAATGGTTGTTAGTGGAGTCTTTGTCAATGATACGTTGGCTGAGAAATTGAGGTTTTCTTCCGGAATCTCTATCCGGTTCCATTGGTGTATATGCTTGTTCTTGTACCGATACCAGACTGTTTTGACTGTTGTAGCCTTATAATAAAGTTTAAAGTCCAGAAGTATGATACCTCTTGCTTTGTTTCTTTTGCCAAGCATTGTTTTGGCTATTCATGGTTATTTATGTTTTTATATGAATTACTGTATTGTCATTTCCAGGTGTGAGAAAAATGATGCTGGTGATTTAATGGGCATTACGTTAAATCTGTAGATTGCCTTTGGTAGGATGGACATCTTAACAATGTTGATACTTCCAATCTATGAACATGGAATATTTTTCCATTTGCTTGTATCTTCTTTGATTTCTTTGATCAGTGTTTTGTAGTTTTTGTTGTGCCTTTCACTTCTCTGGTTAGGAAGATGCCAAGGTATTTTATTTTATTTTATTTTATTTTATTTATTGTGGCTATTGTGAATTGGGTTGTGGTTTTTATTTGGTTCTCTGCCTGTTTGCTGTTGGTGTATAAAAATGAAATTGTCTTTTGCATTTGATTCTGTACCCTGAGACTTTGCCAAAATCCTTTATCAGTGCAAGAAGATTTTTGACAGACTCTCTTGGATGCTGGGGTATGGAATCATATCATCAGCAAAGAGGGATAACTTAACTTTATATTTTCCTATTTGGTTGCCCCTGATTTCCTTCTTTTGTTTGACTGATCTAGCTATACTTCGAACACAATGTAAGAGGAGGGATGAAAGTGGGCAGCCTTGTCTTGTTCCAGTTTTCAGTGAAAATGCTTCCAGTTTTTGTCCATTTAACAATATGTTGACTGTGGGTTTATTGGAGATAGCACTTACTATTTTGAGGTATGTTCCCTTTATGCCTAAGTGTTCAAGGGTTTTTATCAAGAAAGGATGCTGGATTTTATCAAAAGTTTTTTTAGCGTCTAACAATATAATCATGTGATTCCTATTTTTACATCTGTTGTTGTATTTAATTACATTTATGATCTTGAGGATGTTGAACCAACCCTGCATTCTGGAGATGAAGCCTAGTTGTTCATGGTAAATGATTTTTCAGATGTGTTGTTGGATCCGATATGCTGGAATCTTGTTGAGTATTTTTGCATCTATGTTCATCAAAGATATTGGCCTGTAGCACTCTTTTTTTGTAGGATCTTTATCTGGTTTGGGTATCACTGTGATGTTAGCTTCATAAAATTATTTAGAGAGAATTCCAACTTTCTCAATTGCTTGGAATACTCT
Source organism: Cephalopachus bancanus (assembly GCA_027257055.1). Taxonomy (NCBI): domain Eukaryota; kingdom Metazoa; phylum Chordata; class Mammalia; order Primates; family Tarsiidae; genus Cephalopachus; species Cephalopachus bancanus. The sequence goes on from JAPVLO010000055.1 coordinate 1,852,783, forward strand.
CGATAGGAGTGTTATCAACTCCTCCTTGAATATTTTGTAGAACTCCACTGGAAAGCCATCTGGTCCAGGACTTTTTTTTCTGTGAATAGTTTTCTTATGAAGGAGTCATTTTCCTGGGTTGTTATTGGTCTATGTAGGGTCTTAATTGCTTCTTGTTTCAACCTTGGAAGGTTGTGTGATATCAGAAAGTCCTCTATTTCATACAGGTGTATATAGTAATCTCTGATAAGTTTTTGTATTTCTTCAGGGTTTGTTCTGATTTGATCTTGTGCATTTCTAATTGTGTACCTGGTATTTTTCTTGGTGCCTCTGACTAGGGGTGTATAAATCTTGTTTATCCTTTCAAAGAACCAGCTTTTGATTCTGCTGATTTTTTTCTATGATATTGTTTTCTTCTATGTCCTATATTTGGGCTTTTACTTTGGTGATCTTGATTCTTCTGCTGAAGTTAGGATTTTGGTGGTCTTGTCTTTCCAGCTCCCTTAGGTGATTTGTTAGGCTGTTAACTTGTGATCTTTCTGCTTTCTTAATGTGTGTTCATGAAGAAATAAATCCCCCTCCCAAAACTGATTTGATGACATCCCAGAGGTTTCAGTAAGATGTGTCTTTATTTTCACTTGTTTCCAGAAATATTTTAGTTTCTGCTTTGATTTCCCTGTTTACCCTGGAGTTGTTCAGTATCATGCTGTTTAGTGTCCATGTCTTTGTGGGTTTTAAGGTGGCTTTGCTGGTGTTAATATTTATTTTTATTCCACTATGGTCTGAGAAGGTGCATGAGAGTATTTCAAATTTATGAAATTTGCTTATGCTTGATTTATGACTGAGAATGAGTTCGATTATGGAGTACGTTCCATGTGGTTATGGGTATGTAAGAAAAAAAATGGTGATTCATTTTCAAGATGGCAATTTGTTACTTCACTTCCTGGTTCTTCCTCCTTTCTTAGTGGGCTTTCTCTTTTGGCAGGCTTCCTTTGGTGGGCATTGAGACTCAATAAAAATTCAGAAATATGTATTTTACCTTATTTGTGTAGAAACTGCTTGTGTTTTACATTATTTGTACAAAATTATTGCTTAGACAGTGTCTAAGAAAGTGATGTAATCTCTGAAGAAGCCAGTCAATGGGGAGCCAGGGGAGGGACTTGCACTTTAGAGGCATAAATACATTGGCTGTGACTGCCTCAGTGTGCTTGCTCACCCAAGAGGCACCCATTCTTGCAAGAACGATATTAAAAGAACTACTTCACTCCTGATCTCTGAGTCTCTGTGTCATGCTTTGGGAAGAAACTGAGGAGTGACGATTTTATCTCCCACAAGTAGAAAGTATATTCAGTGGTTGTTGAGTAGAGTGTTCTGTAGGTATCTATTGAGTCTATTTGGTCAAGCGTCAATTGAGGTTTTGAATCTCCTTGCTGATTTTTTGCCTTCATGATTTATCTAGGGTTATTAGTGTGGTATTTAAGTCCCCAGCTGTGGTAGTGTTAGAGTTAATATCTTTTTTCAGTTTACTTAGAAGCTGCTTTATAAAGGTTGCTGCTCCTATGTTGGGTGCATAGGTGTTTAGGCTATTTCCTGTTGATGGATTGAGCCTTTTATCTTTATGTAATGACCTTCCATATCTTTGATAGATTAAAGAATATTTTGTCTGATATTAAAATTTCAACTACTGCTTTCTTTTGTGCTCTGTTAGCCTGAAAATGTGTTTTTCATCCTCTTACTTTGAGTCAGTAAGTGTCCATTTTGGTGATATGAGTCTCCTGGAGACATCATACTGTTGTATTATGTTTTTAAATCCAATTTGCCATTCTTTGTCTTTTCATTGGTATGTTTAATCCATTCATGTTCAGGCTAATTATTGAGATGTAAGAGTTTATCCCTGTCTTGAGTTTCTTATAGGGTTTGTTGTTTTTGTTTGTTTGTTTATTTGTTAGTTGGCTTTCTTTTGATTTGAGGGTTGATATATGTGTGTGTTTTCAATCTTTTTCCTGCATTTTTGGGAAGAGCATGGTCATTTTTTTCCTTTCTTCTGTGTTTAATACTTTCTTAAGCATTCCCTGTAGAGCTGATCTGGAGGTAACATAAACTCTTAGGGACTGAATATCTAGGAAGGATTTGAATTTTCATCACTGATGAAGCTTAATTTAGCTGGGTAGGAAATTCTTAGCTGAAACTGTTTATCTTTGAGAACTTTAAAGATTGGACTTCAGTCTCTTCTAACCTGTAGTGTTTCTATAGATAAGTCTGATGCTATTCTAATTGGTCTTCCCCAGTAAGTTGTCTGACCTTTCTCTCTTGCTGCCCTTTTTTCTTTTATACCTATTTTGTGTAAGCAGATTACTGTGTGTCTAGTAGTTGGTCTTCTCATTTGAAGTCTTGCAGGGGTTCTCTGAATTTTTTGTGTTTCAATGGTCATGTCTCTGATGAGATGAGGAAAGTTTTCTTGGATAATTTCATGGAATGTTTGTTCCAGGGTGGTCTCTGTTTCTCTGTCTGCCTCAGGTATGCCAATTAATTGTAGGTTTGGCCTCTTGATATATTCTCACACATCTTGGAGTCTTTGGTCTGTTTATTTAAGTTTATTTTCTATTTTTATTTTCCATGTTTTAATAGTTTGCTTTAGTCCCACATTTTGTCCTCAATCTCTGAGATTCTTTCTTCTGCTTGGTTAATTCTGTTTTCCATGCCTGTCAGTTTGTTATTTATTTTCTTTACTGTATTCTTTATTGTAGTCATCTCAGTTATCAACTCCTTCATTCTTTTATCTTGCCTTTCCTCATTTCTATTCATTCTCTCTATTAATATCTTTTTTTTTTGAGTTGGAGTCTCACCCTGTCACCCAGACTGGAGTGCGGTGGCTGCTCCCAGCTATTGCAGCCTTACCTGCTAGGCGCTCCGGTGATCCTTTTGCCTCAGCCTTTCAAGTAGCTGGAACTACAAGTGTGTGCTACCACGCCCGGCTAATTTTTGATTTATTGTAGAGATGAGGTCTCGCCAAGTTGCCCAGGTGGGTCTCAAACCCACGGGCTCAGGCAATCCACTCACCTCAGCCTCCCAAAGGTGCAGGATTACAGACTGAGCCACCGAGCCCGGCTCCCTCTATTAATATCTTGATCTCTGGGTTTGTGGTGTGAATCAAGTTGTTCTTGGGTCTCTTCATTGTTGAGTTCTGAAGTCATAGTCTCAGGTGCTGTCTTCCCAACTGTCTGTGTGGGACCTATGTTCTTCATTTGATTCCCAGGACAGAGAAAAATGGTGGTGGTCAGTGTCTCCTAACAGCTGGAGGGGCTCAGCTCCAGGTTTCCTTGCTGCACCCTCTCCATGGTTCCCTCTGCTAGCGTCTGCTGCCACTACTGTGGGTGGTGGCATTGGCCAGATGCTAGATGCTAAGGAGCAGTTGACTCTGCTACCTCCTCACAAGAGACCCCCAAGAATGACTGAGAATCCTGCATGCCAGAGCCTCCAATATTGTGGCAATGGTCATTGCATCAACCTCTGGAAGGGAGCCCTGGTGCTTGATCCTGAGTCTCCCCTGAGACGGACTTTCACTCACCCATCTGCACTCATCCACTCATGCAGACTGTTTTTTGGACCCTCGCCCTTGTAAAGTCTTTCACACTCCCACTAGTTCTGTCACCATCTTGCTTCTCTCCTGAATCTAAATTTGGATTGTGTTTCTTTTTCTTCATACCTGTGTTTACAACACTTTATTGTTTTAAATATGCTTTCATTGTGTTAGCATGTAGGGAACTCTTACAATTGCTATAGCTCACATCCATGTGATTAGCATATTATCCACAAAGGAAAGAGCATCCTATACCTGGTACCTGAAACCAGGACTTGGTTCAGGGAAGAAGTGAGGAGGAGGAGGACACAGAGGCCTTGGGTGAGGAGTAGAGACCTGTCACAGTCCACATGAGTGGCTATGAGTGCCATGAAACCAAGTCATGTTTCTGTTTGTCCTTAACAGAACTGGAAATCATAAACCCATCATTGAAATGGAGTTGCTGTCCACATGTTAGCCAGCTGGGTTGATAATGCCCTTCCGACCTGGCCTGCCTAGCTAGTCTCTGTTCCTTTCATTTGCTTTAGAAATCTCTTTCTCGATCTCAGTCACTCAGTTGTTTTGCCATGGTTTATTGTGGCTTCTTTCTTGGTCATTTAAATGAATTGAAAACAATAAAAAAACATTCCTATGTGTTCCATCTGGGAATTTCTCCTGATCTCGTCCTAACATGGTTTGGACTGTCTCTGGCTGTCTCTCCCTCTGTCTCTGCTTGCCTCACTGTCATCTCTCTGCTTCTGTCTTTCTCTGTCTCTCCCTCTCTCTGTCTCTCTCTCCTCTTTCTCTCTCTCTCTCCTCCCTGTCTTTGTCTCTCTCCCTCCCTGCCTTCTCTCTCCCCTTTTGTCTCTTTCTGTCTCGTCCCCTCTCTTTGTCTCTGTCCCTCTCTTTATCTCTCTCTGTTTTCTCTTCCTCTTCCCTCTCCTCTCTCCCGTGTTTCTCTCTTCCCCCCTCCATCTCCCCCCTTTCTCTTTCTCTCTCTCAGTGTCTTTCTTCCCTCCTTTCTTTGTCTCTCTTTCCCCCTCTTTGTCTTTCTCACTCTCTTCTCTGTCTCTCTCCCTGTCTTTGGCTCTCTAATCTCTCTGTCTCTCCATCTTTCTCTTTCCCCCTTGTCTCTCTCTCTCTCTGTCTCTCTGTCTCTTCCTGTCCCTCTCTCTTGCTTTCTCTCTCCTTTTCTCTTTCCATCTTTTTTTTTAATCTTCTAATTCCTCAGAGACAGAGTTTCACCCTTGGTATAGAGATAAAACTGTGCCTTGATTTGCACTAATGAACCTCCCTTATCTTTTTCTATAAAAGTAATCTACCACCTTTTTCTCCTTCCAAATAAAGGCACTCCTGAGCATTCATAGCACATGATGTTTTCATTAACTATTTATTTTTCATAATTTCTTCAGAGGATGACTCACCATTATCCCCGTTCTCTCTTCAGAGGAATCACAGGGGTTTCTTTGGATAGTCATGGTTCTAAAGGCTGTTTCGATGTAGTTTGGGCCATGATATTTCTTGTAAGCAGCAAGGACCCATATGAGTCTAGAAAGTAATTTTCAAGATTTAGTAGACCTTTTGAATCAAATTCGACCTACATACATTTACTAATAGTGTCAGATTAAAGGAGGCCAGATGTTAATATACATTGTATATATCTGCCCAAAATTGTTGACAATTTAACTTCTCAGCTCACTGAAATATGAGCACACTGAACATACTGAAGTATGTTTGTGGTTTCATAACTTGAATTTCTTGTGTAAATATAAAATTGTTCAATATATCAATATAAACCTAAGAAACCCTTGACTATAAACAGGCTTATGAATCCCACTTGGACACACACACACACACACACACACACACACACACACACACACAGATGAACACACACACAAACACATGTACACATAGCAGTCACTGGGGCTGGTGGGCTGGGTGTGCATGATGAGTCATTCCAGCCAGGTAATGATGCTGCCATTCACTGAGGAACTGTAGCACTGTGGGAGGAGTGCAATAGGCAGTGCTGCAGCTTGATGAGTTTGAAATGTCTAAAGGTAGCTAAGAAGACATTTTCGAGTAGTTAAATCCATCAGTATGGAGCTGAGGGAGAAGATTTGGCTAGCAATGTAAACTTTGAAGACATCAGTAGTTCCTAATGCTGTGAGACTACGTGAGTGTTGGCATTCATCTAGCTGGCTTCTTGATTATAACAAAATTTAAAAGCCACTTATTTTCCCTGGATGTGGGTATTTTCATTTTTTCCCCTGGTAATCAATATCAATAATACACAGGAGAATTGAAAAGGTGAAAGTGTTAGGATTTATTAATATTCAATGCAAAAGTTAGATTAAATTGGCTTGTTTTATTTGTATATGTCTTAATTTCTTCATATAATTTTTTTTTTTTTGAGTTGGAGTCTCTCTGTCACCCAGACTGGAGTACAGTGGCCGCTCCTGGCCACCGCATCCTCAACCTACTGGGCTCCGGTGATCCTTCCGCTTCAGCCTTCCAAGTAGCCGGAATTACAGGTGTGCGCTACCATGCCCGGCTAATTTTTTGATTTTATTGTAGAGATGAGGTCTCGCCTGCCCAGGCGGGTCTCGAACTCATGGGCTCAGGCAATCCACTCACCTCAGCCTCCCAAAGGCGCGGGATTACAGGCTGAGCCACCAAGCCTGGCTTCTTCATATAATTTTTAAATTTCTGGTAACCTAAACTGTCATTACTTAATATCACCTTAAAAGTAGAACAAAGTAGCTTAATACTATAAATACTTATTTGAGAGATTAAAATAAGATGATTTGTGTGGATTTTTTTTCTATTGATAAAATGCTAGAAATGCAACTTGTTTATCTTCCAATGACCTAGGAGATTCCTGATGCTGTGTTCATCCCACCTCCACCTGTCTGGCATCACATATAACATGAATAATATGTTTCTGGCTCATTGCTTGAATTATCTGCAAAATAAGTTTTGAAGTATGTTAATGCTTTGTAGTTTTGCTGAGTGTTTGGGAAATATCATCAAATCTTCTCTAAAGAGAATATAAAGGAAAAATCAACTCTTCAGATTGTTCTGAGGAGGAGGAAGAGGGTGAGACCAAGTCAGCAAATCTCAAAAGCATTTTCTGACTTACACTCTTAAATCAACTCTCACATTCCAGAAGAAAGCGCAAGCCAGGCTCCTTGAAAGTATTCACTCCTAGCCAGGCTCGGTGGCTCAGCCTGTAATCCTGCTCCTTGGGAGGCTGAGGTGAGTGGATTGCCTGAGCCCACAGGTTCGAGACCCGCCTGGGCAACTTGGCGAGACCTCATCTCTACAATAAATAAAAAAATCAGCCGGGTGTGGTAGCGCAGGCCTGTAGTTCCAGCTACTTGGAAGGCTGAGGCGGAAGGATCTCCGGAGCCCAACAGGTCGAGGCTGCGGTGGCCGGGAGCGGCCAGTGCACTCCAGTCTGGGTGACAGAGTGAGACTCCAACTCAAAAAAAAAGTATTCATTCCTTTGCAGTTACAGGAAGGCATCGACTGAGGATACCCCCTGACCTGTTTGCTCCATCTGGGCCTCATCCTACTAAGATTCCTGGACACGGTCATCTCAGGATGAGGAGGTTTAGAGACAATATAGTGTTATTTATCAGCTCCAAGATTTGGAGAATTTTTAAAAAGTGTTCATTAAAGGTAGAAATGACAGCTGTCTCCATTTTTATTTTAATACAATAAAGAAAAAATATGTAAATGATTTCCTATTAAAATATAGTAACTTAAGAACCTTGGAGTACTTATTGTATTAGCTTGTATAAAAGGTAGGTAGAGATCAAAACAGTATCAAACACAAAAATCCAAAATTCAGAGTGGAAAACAGGATTTTCTTCTTCTTAAAAAAAATGCCACATACATGTTTCAGCATATATCTATTTTCAAAGGCAAATATACTGGAATAATTCACTCGTAGTGTGTTTTTAGATGAGCAGGATTTGTGTTAAACAGAATTTAAAGGAAATTAAATAGCCCAAGAAACTTGTTACGTAGAAAAAAATCAAAATTTGCAATATGTAACAGTATTTTGTTGGATTAAAAGGAAACATTTTAAAGTCTTTTTAATATATTGTTCAAAATAAAAACATATTCTAAAAGGGGGGTTAAAAAGGTTTTATAAGATAGCAAAAAGGTTTACTCTACAGAAATATTAGGGAAACAGTAGTTTAATGTAGAATAAGTTGTAGATTATTAATTAGAGGTTATAAGCTCTGAACTGACTCTTTCCATTTATTGACCACGGGGCTGTAATCGCACTCTTGATTCTGCAATTTACATGAATGTACAACGGAGACCATAAATCATAACTAAACTACCCCACAGAGTCATGAAGTCATGAAGAATATCAAATGGCTTAATTTGTGTATTTACTAATGTGTTTAAAATCTTTAGAGTGTTGACTCTGCATAATTTTACATTAATATTCGCAACTTCTCATGGTACAAGCAATACACACAGTATAGTGAGTGCATTTACAACTAAATATTTATAATATGATTTTTTTCTGGTCTGTCATTTTATATCCTGGAACTAGTGGCAATTTGCCGATAGCAGTTTTATTTTGTCCAAATCTAAAACAACTTATGTTAAATTATTAATATCTATATTTTAATTTATTTTATCATGACATGAAACATGAAGTTTTTGGATCAGAGACAGACTATTAAACACTCATAGAACCTTGCAGTGCTGGTGTTCCAGGCATAACCGAGAATAGATGCTCTGTGCATATGAAGAGGTCTGAGCCACAGGAGAGACACTCAAGTTCTGACTCTTGGAGCTTATATAGGATACTCAGCACTTGCCCAATATTCTGTCTACAGAAGGAGAGCATTTTTAAAAAAAACTAATACCAACATGTTCTCTCTCAGGAGAGAAAACAGAGGTCTCAGGACCACTACACTTTGGAACGTAAGCAAATGGTTTCAGGGGAGAGAAGTCTGCAGATGTCTATTATGACAAAGAATTTATATAACTAAGAGATACAGTTCTTCATCAAAGGATGGTTTCTGATCTCCTTCAGTATGAGGAAGAGGAATAATATTGAAAAAGAAGAAGGCAAATGAGGGAAATGGGAGAGAAGGGAGAGGAGGCATGGGAGGTAGAAGAAGAAAGTCCATATTTTACAGTTTAGTTATTCGCTAAAGTGGGACCGAGTTCCACTGTGATGAACCCTTACCCTTGGTCTTTCCAGTGCACTAGGAGTTGATGATAGAGCCATGGTTGAAGCCAAGGCTCTTAGTCCCCTCTCATATACTTTACTCTTCTTTCACTTGTCAAAATAGTTATTTCTGATTTGTAAATTAGAATCTGAAACATGATGTTTCAGTTATTCATGTTTTCAAACATCGTTGAAATATGCCAAAACGTAAATCATGTAGCAATTTCCTATACATATGCAAGGAACATTAGCAGCAATTTTGAGAATGTCAATTAAGTATGTACATTCTATCATTTTAAAAAATCGGCAAGGAGATAACTTAAATTTAAATTAAGATTTGTAAACAGACGAATATAGAATTAGTCTATATTACTACACATTCATTTTTCTGCCATAATGTAGTAGATGCCAGATATGATATTGCGTCTTGTCATCTAAAATTTCTGCTCCATTTAAAGCCAAATTGTGGGCAGATATGTTAGAAAATTATCAACTGTCATTATTTAGATAAAAGTAGCATTGGTATGGAATTACAAATCTATCCATCTTTTCTTTCATATCACAAAGTCTGGTTATTTCTTTTGTTGTTCTGTGCTAGTCTGGAGAAGTCCAGGTATTAGCACACATCATGTTTCCTTGTCCTGGTTTCTGAGTCACCAGGAAGGAGTGTAATGACAGTGCCACTGGGTCTTTCTTCCGACATTCCTCAGAGAGAATGAACTTGTAAGATGGCTTGAGTGGGTTTACTCTACATTTAGCTATCTGATTATTAGAGTGTTTCACCTCTTTTGACAAAAGAAGTGCTGTCCTGAAAAACAGAGCATAAAATGAGTCTTTTGCTGTATTAGAGACTCTTAGATTTAAGGAAGCTAAGACATGGAGTATATAGTTTGCAAAATAAGGAATTATTTTGTAAGATGTGTAATGATTGGATATGCATTTGCTTTGTAAATGCAGTTTTCTTGGTTCACGATTCCTCCTTCCTCTCCACCGTGTCTTTCTTCCTTTCCTCTTAAAAGGTATCAGGCTTTTAATCCTCAGGTTGCTTTTTCATGAAACCACCATGTCAGAATCACCTTGTAAAATATCAAGAACACCAAAGAACATATGAATTAAATGGGAATTATTTTTTTAAAACACAGGTTCTGAGATGGTAAGTCTGGTGTGGGCCTGAAACTGAGCATCTCCGAAAAGTTCTCAGGGATGCTAAAGCTGTTGTTGCCCAGACCTGACTTTGATAGTCCTTTTCAATATATCAATAGTCAACGTACTTAAAAATAAAAAATCAGCCGGGCTCAGTGGCTCAGCCTGTAATCCCGCACCTTTGGGAGGCTGAGGTGAGTTGATTGCCTGAGCCCGCGGGTTCGAGACCCGCCTGGGCAGCGAGACCTCATCTCACAATAAATCAAAAAATCAGCCGGGCGTGGTAGCGCGCGCCTGTAATTCTGGCTACTTGGAAGGCTGAGGCGGAAGGATCGGCGGAAGGTCGAGGCTGCGGTGGCCAGGAGCGGCCACTGCACTCCAGTCTGGGCGACAGAGTGAGACTCCAACTCAAAAAAAATAAATAAAATTAAATTAAAAAAAATAAAAAATCAAGCTCTCTGAGACTCTCTCCAGACTTTCTAAATCTGAACCACCCAGATGGGGCCTAGGAATCTGCCTTGGCAGTTGGCACCTGGCCACATTCAGGTTTAGGACGAACACATGTTGAATACCCTGCTTCAGAACAGTTCTCTCTACACTTTGTTTGTCTCTGCATCATGGACTAGGCAAGCGTCTAGTTTTGAACTTTGCATTTATCTTCAAGTTATATTTATTTATTTATTTATTTATTTATTTATTTATATACATACATACATTGCTTAAGGACAATACTCCCTAAGCAATGAAGGGTTAAGCAATGTTGTCACTGTGCAAATACCATAGAGTGTGCTTACACACACCAAGAGTCTGCATCTATTTTTATTTATCTGCATTTTATATGGAAAACCAAATGTCCCAGCACCATTACTGAATGTAAACCATTTCCTCCACTGATCTGCAATGCCAGTATCAAGTGTCAGAGGTCAAGTTCTGTGTATGCTCCATTATAATCTGTGGATCTGTGATGGTACCTGTGGTCCGTTGTCAACTGAAAAGTTGCTCTGCAGTGCATAATTTTATATACACGTATACGTGTGTGTGTGTGTGTGTGTGTGTGTGTGTGTGTGTGTGTGCAGAGAGACAGAGGCAGAGAGTTTTTACTAGTTTCCCAAACATTAAGCTCAAGTTAGCCCTTTTTTTCCACTTATTTTTGTTATAGCAACCTGTCTCCTATCTGAGCTATGCCATAAAAGCTATCCAGTTCATTAAATGCTTGTCTTGGATATCTTGAAATGGCTTCATATTAAATAATCTCTATCTGTGAGACTGTTATGTTTAGTCTCAAATTGTCACAGCCTCAACAATGTCTAGAGCTATAACTCATAAAATAAAAAAATGAAAAGAGCCCTAAAGGCATAATGAATATCTTGGCTATAACTTTCTTCTGATAGAAATGTAGGGGTACCTCATGTTTGTGCTTTTGCTAAATTAGAGAAGTGATCATGTCCACATAAGGAAAGATACTTGTGAAAGGCTAGAACAAGGCTCTACTGATCTAGTTCTGCACACTCACCATCTGAGTTCCTTGCTGTATTGACTGGACATGCTTTCCACCCAAAACAAGCCAGTTCTGCTCTCTCTCCCAGTAGCTCCGGTCCCAGAGGCTATACATGTACTGCATAAATGATTAATTCACATGAAAGCACCCTGACTGAGTGTCAATGGGGAGGTGCAGAAGGCAGGACCACTGAGGCTTGGGAGAGGAGAGGGAAACCTGCCTGAGCTGTCAGGAAAGCATGTGGTTTGGGTCTGAGCTGAGTCTCCAAACAAAAGTGCAATGAAGAGAAATGCCTTCTTTTCTAATTATTAGAGTTTGGTTTTTTTTAGAGAATTTTAGATTTACAGGACAACAGAGTAGCCACATGCCCCCTGCACCAGCTCCCATTTCCCTCTTTACTAACATCTTGCAATCGTGTGACACATGACTACAGTGGTGGAACCAGTATGATGCATACTATTTACGAAAGTCCATGTGATCCCAACAAAGCTTCCAGCAGCTCTCAGGGTGGGAGCATTTTTTGTCACATCCACAGAAGAAATGATTTAGTCCCAGAAGCCTGAGCATCTTCTTATTCTTTCCTGTGTCTCTAATCAAGGCACAGGAGTGAAGAGGATGAGAATTAAAGCCTGATTTGTGTGCAGACTGCAACTCCTCTCCCTAGGCTGAGAGCTCATGTGTTGGGAGTGGAGAAGGCTCTTTGAGCAAGAGAATAGATGTGGCCATTGGCAGGAATAATCAGATGAAAGGAGGACAGCAAAATCAATAGATGCCCCCTGGGATATCCAAAATTAGATGGTTGTGAGCGTGATATGAATATGTAGAATGAGTGAGGAACTAGGCCTGAGTTTTGCAAACAATAAAGCAGAACCTCCTCGAGCCTTATCTTAGAGCATGACTCTAGTCCTGCTGTTCTATCGTCTACTGACAACAAACCAGTAGAAAAAAATGCACTCAGTGTAATATAATATTAGGATATGATGTCCACTAAATAGATAAAACACAGCACTAATACAATGACCAAAACCTACAAATAGCCTAAAATGTCCATCACACAGGTAAAACTTACAAAAACAATAAATTGACACTGAAATTCCAAGCAGTCATTACCATTGTATTTCTGAATGACATTTAATGACATGGGGAAATGTTATATTGCAAATTATATTTTGAAAAGATTTCTTCCATCAATATGTATAATGAGTATTTACACCAGAAAGTAAGCTATTAAGGGATGCTCTCTGAATTCTGATTAGTCTTCAGTTATCTTTTTGTCTTTGTATTTAGATTATCCAAAAATAAGCAGCGTTGTCATAACTGAAAAAGTTAAAAATGGCCCACACGTGTATTTATTTTCCAATAGTACAAACAGCACCTGAGCTCTGATATGAGGAGATACCCTAAAGACTGGCCGTGGTGGGGGCTGGAAGAGTAGGAAAGGAGAAAGAGGTACATCTCTGAGGGTTCGTGGATGCTGATGCTGAGTCAGTGTGATATTTAACTTCAGGCGCTCATTAGCATTGCTGCCCTGGCTCTCAGGGGAAGGGGTGCCAGAGTGGGGCTTTTTAACTCAGTTGAAATAAGCACCTTTAATTGCCTTTATCGGATTCTAGATGTGACTTCTACAGCCTGAATGTTGTACTAAATTCAAAAATAACCTCCAAGTTAGCACTTTAATTGACCCCTTTTCACTTTTAAATTGTACTTTTTTTCTTATTTTCTAATGTTTAAATTACAATAGCAATAAGTTGACATGGGAAAATTAAACACTATGGTTGTGATAGCTTTAAAATGGCTGGTTATGTCTTGAGAATTTTGTCTGGTGCAATGATTACTAGGAGGCCATCAGTTGATTCAATGTTTCAAAGACACAATACAGTGAACTTTTGATTATTTTTACTGGTTGAAAGAATGAGCGTAGAATCAACAATAAAATAATTCAATTCTTTACATGGCTGCATATTTTAAATTTTGCTACGAAAAATATTTTAACTTAGAGATCATCTATGTGAGCATGAATTGTAAGTCATAAAGAGCTTTCAAAAGTAAGATAATTAGCTGGGCTCGGTGGCTCAGCCTGTAATCCCACACCTTGGGAGACTGAGGTGAGTGAATTGCCTGAGGCCGCAGGTTTGAGACCCGCCTGGGCAACTTGGGGAGACCTTATCTCTACAACAAATAAAAAAAAAATTAGTTGGGTGTGGTAGCGCACGCCTGTAGTTCCAGCTACTTGAAAGGCTGAGGCGGAAGGATCGCCAGAGCCCAGCAGGTCGAGGCTGCGGTGGCTGGGAGCGGCCACTGCACTCCAGTCTAGGTGACAGAGTGAGACTCCAACTCAAAAAAAAAAGTAAGATAATTTTAATCATTATTATTAAAATAATCATGAACTGCAGTAGGTCAGACCAATAAAAATGTGTTCAATTAAATTGATTAGTCAGTAATTTTTTATTCAGTTTTAAAATAGAATTGACTAGTGTTTCATTCTAAAAAGTAAAAGACTTTCTACACATTTTTTTCTCCATTGTCACGAACTCTAGCAGTTGTATAAACGCATTCACTTTCACAACCATTATCCTCTTAAACTTTCTGAATTTAACTTAAAATTAGTCTTTAATTTAATTTACGAGGGAGGCAAAATGAATTTCTAAAATTATGCCCAATTTTGTGAGATAGATAAACTCCCACATGACCACATTCTTGTGTTAACAGTGTATCTACTATATTCATTCTGCATGTTAACAGAGATGAATATGTCATTACTCATGACCATTGACAGCAATATGTACAATTTAGTGTTACTGATAATACTAATGGCGCCACATTGAGTCATGCCCTTGTTTTAAATGTTAAAAATTTTCAGCTAAAAGTAGCATGCTTTTCATGTACACATTTTACATTTCTTACAGGTGAGCACATTAGACTGGGTACGAGCAGAAAGAATCTATAACCTCTGTGAGGTATTATTCAAAGTTCACAAGGTAAGTATCCTTTTCAATTTAGTTCCTTTCATATAAATAAGATGTCTCTTCGGGTTTAAAGAATTAGAAATTATTTGTTCACCACGGCCCATTGAAACAGTAAGGTAGCATGACAGTCTTTTAGATCTATCCTGCTATCCCACCCAACGGGATGGATGGATGGAAGGATGGATGGATGGATGGATGGATGGATGGATGGATGGATGGATGGTGTGTGTGTGTGTGTGTGTGTGTGTGTGTGTGTGTGTTTAGGGGGAGAGATGTGTTTTAGTACTTCCAGTTACAATAATATATTCCAAGACCTTAAGTGTTTTGCTGTTGTTGCTACTGCTGTTTAGATTGCTTTTAATAAATCTGATACAAGTTTGTGCCTGAAAGATTTTCCTTTTTAAGTTTTGCCTGGACTGATCAGAATAACTAATAAAATAATCCTACTCCTATTAGATGGAAAGTACGTGTTAACTAATAAAGGAAAAAGGTTTATTCATAAAAGTAATATAAAGCTTTCAGAAGAATCCAAATTTTTTGGACAGCTCCGAAGTAGTTAATCCCCTACCACAAAATCAACTTTCCCTGTTTCTAACAGGGTAGCAAGTCATCTTGTACTGTGCACTTTATTTTGACCAAAACTCTCAGTGTAAGATGAAGCCAGGGTTTATTTAACCAGGGAGCATTCGGCGTTAACTTATGCTTGGTTCCTGTTGCCATGTGCTGACACAAAAGGACATATAAACACAGATTCTGCCAAGTTGAACACATTTAGGGAATACAGTTATTTCACTGAGAAAGAGCCTAAGACCACAAGTTTTATAGAGGATTCTTTTTGGTTGTTTGTTCTAATTATTTTATTTTTCTAGATTTAGAGGGTACACATTAGAATTCTTTACAACACAAAATTATACCAAAGGTTTGGAATGTTGATCTGGAAAGGAAAGCGTGTAAGAAAAAAAATAATCATTCATTGACATTGAGTGAAATAAGATCATTCATTGCTTGCAATATACTCCCCCCTACCCACACACACACCACCACCACCACCACCCTGGAGGAGGAGAATTTTCACCCATCCATTCCAGGCTGACATTTGGACTCTTCTGGACCCCAGGCTGTTCACAGCTGTAAAATCTAAGGGGCGCGTGTGATTAGGCTTCCTCCCTGCTGTCCTTCTGCTGCAATGAGGAGCACACAGGGTGGTGATCACCAGTCCATGGAGGGTGGGAGACCCATGGGGCAAAGCTGCCGCCCCCAGCCCGATAAGATGAACCTGGATGGCCACAAGTGCAAGAGCATAAAACAAGACTTGCTGTCAAAAGTGCCGAGAGGCTATGGTCATCCGCAAAACCAGAAAGGCTGATACAGTTAGCTAACCATACTTGCTCCAGATTTAAACTTGATTTCAAACCCAGACTTCAACACTGAAGAATACACTTGATGTCTTTAAGACTCAGTTTCCTTGTCTATAAAATGGTGATGGCTACAGCTCACTTACAAGCTGTATTTTATGATACTCTTTGTAGGAGTTACTCTAATTAAGTGGGATAATGATGACAAGCCATTCACATGGCAAAGTACACAAACTGTGGTCTTTCAGGAGGCCAACACTGAGATCCCTTCCTGTTCTCTGTGATCCTGGAAGCTGACCCTTTTTCCAGTGCCTCAAGTCCAGGGCAGTTCACATGCCAGTGACTCTCAACCTCGCCTGTGTGTTAGAATTACCTGGAGGAAGCCTTACACAAGGTTAAGGATTTGATTTTATTTGGTCTGAGTCGTGGTCCAAATATCTGTGTTCATTTTTGTGGACTTCCCTGGTAACATTAACATGTAGCTAAATTAGAGAACTACTGCTAAGCACTATGCAGTCTATTGTGAAACAACTCCTTGCAAATAAGTAACATTTTATAGCACTAACACATTTTTAGCATCATTAGACATTAAGCTAGCTAAAGTCTTAGTGATCAGTTACTGTATTAACACCAGTAACAAAAACATGAGAAATATGTGTTTACTGTAGCAATGCTAGTAGTGATTTTTCTTTAGTTATACCTCCTTCATTTACTTTTTTTTAATGCTGTCTTTACATTTTCCTTCCCACAGTCCTCACGAAACTTCTGCTCAATTATTAACTAATTCACTAAAAGTGAAAGTCTAGCCAAGTGTGGTGGTGTGCACCTGTAATCCCAGTTGCTCTGATGGCTATGGGTAGAAGGATTGCTTGAGCCCAGGTGTGGCTGCAGTGATTATGATGGTGTCTGTGAATAGCCACTCTACTAACAGCCTGGGCAACATAGTGAGATCCTGTCTTTTAAAAGAAAGTCAGAAAGAGAGAGAGAACTATTTTGCCTCTGTATTAGCACTCTATTGCCATGTAACAAACCACTCCGAAACCTGACATCAAAGCAACACACATTAGCTCACAGCTCCCACAGGCTCCCTCTCTCAAGGCTGTGATCAGGGTTTCAGTTGAATGTCTGTGGTCTCAACCAAAGGGAAAGGTCCCCCTCCAAGTTCACAATGTGGGTGTTAAGTGGAGACATTCTCTCCTTCAGCATTTCTTATCAATTCACCTTCAATTTTGTCCTCTTATGCCCTTTTTGCCAAGCGTGGTCAGGATTCAGAAAGAAAACTGCTGCTTTGCAGCAAGGCATGAAGCAGTGCAGGGAGAGACTCTTCTTGCCGGGTTCCCAGTCGACACTAATCAAAGCATCCACATTGTTCTCATGGGGCAAGGGTAATATTCTTTTGCCCTATCTTTTAGAATATGGTCAACATAAAACTATATTCCACTCACATGACAAGTATCAACTTTTGTTACATAACACTCTTTGTTGGAGTGTGCAAACCTACTATGTTGACTGCAATTTTTGCTGGTGTAAGTTTGAAATATATAAGATGTTTTATTTTAATAATCTGCTCAAACATTATCCTAACAAAGTAAGCTTTAGCTTCCAAAAAGTTTCAAATGCTCTTAAACAATTCAGTTAAAGAAGCAATCAAATTGAAATTAAATTTATCTTAAAAAAAGATAATGAAAATGTTGAATAGCATATCCTCATGTGTATTTATTAAGTGAGGATAATTAAAAGTTAAATACAATAAATTTCAAATTTTAACTTTATATAAGAAAAACAAGAAAATACTTTTATATAATTGAAACTAACAAACTAGGACGCTATAGTGTGATGGAATTAGTAAATATACTCCAATTCTCATTGTTAAATTCAAAAAAAGATAAGCTGTTAATAATCCTGAGAGAGACAGAAAATATACCACATCAAAAATGAGAATGGGGAAATAATCATAGAAACAGAAGAAATTTTTTTTAATCAGGAGGATTTTTTTCAACTGCGCACTAATAAATCTGTAAACTTGTGAAATAGATGATTTTGTTAAGAAACACTAATTACAAAAATTGTCCACTAAGGAGATAGGAAATCTAAATCAATCAATTCCCATATAGAAATTTAAGAACTTGGTCAAGTGTGCAGCCAGACTGTGTTGGCTACAAACCAACAGGAGCAGATGTACGTGCTGGGCTGTGTGTCTAATTTACTCATTGGAAGCAATTCAGTGTCCCATTGTTGGAAGAGAAATCATTTCCTTGACAGGTGTTTTCCCAGGATGAATGGAAGCTTCTAACTGGCAGGGCACACCCATAACTTTCCCCCAGCGGTCTGCTCAGCATTTGCTGCTTGTCTTTCCTGGCCAGGTGTGGACAAAGCTGTGCTCCAGAGCACATCTCTTACTCCTGATACCTCCTGGAGGCACAGTTCAAGCAGGTCAGGCACACCTGGCCCCCAGCCTGCCTGACCTTTTTGGAAGCCTCATCACATGCAAAGGGATGTTCACAATGATAGGTATCACTTTTTCTAGTATATGAGGGCAATATGCCATATAAATAAACAACTTTTTTTCATGTGGGAATGAGAGTATGCAACACAAAGTAGGATAATATGTATATGAGTGTTAATATATACCATTTTTAGTCTGAAAATTTTCCCATAAAGAGTTATCAATCAAAAGTTAGAAATTTTGAGTGAAGATTTGTGCCTTAAAGTTTGCTTTGTTTCCGTGAATTGAAAATATCCTCAAAAATAAATCTCTCATTCTATTTGCAGTTGCTTTATTCAAAATTTAGATCTGGAATTATAGACTGCCTTTAATGGTCGTATATGCAAGGGAAATACAGTCCCATAACAATATTATCAAAATGATAAATGAATTTATTTCCAATTTTTTACAAATTTATTTGGCCACATATTTCTGCATTTTTTCTATTTTGTTGAATGCATTAATAAAAAATATGGGGAAAAAACCTGATGTATTTAAACGAAGGCTCTTCCTTACATATTGGAGTGAACAATAATAAAAATAAAATCATCGATTAAACATAAAATGAACATTGCTGTGCCAGGAAAATTCCTCAAGAAAACACTGAAAGGAAATAAAATGTTAGCTATGATTACCTCAGTGATGGTGGCTTTGCTTGTTATTATTACTTTCTTTTATAAAATCATTTTATATTCCTAAACTATAACCTGAGTACATTTTTTTCAAAGTGATAAAAATGAAGCATTATGTTAAAATGAGTCTTTTAGCAGTATACAATATGCATACAATTGTATTCATCAAAATTCCATAGAATAATTGTATAGAACTTTTAGTCTTTTTAAAAATTTTGTGGAAGTCCCTCATCATTAACTTCTAACCTCTCCTACCTTGTTTACCTGGCTACTCTTTCTGTGTATCTGAGGTCTTCCTTTGGTATTGGGATGTCTTTGAAGGATTATGATATTTTACATATGTGGTTCATTAATGAGCTATAGAGTCACCTCTTTTTATTTCGCTCATTTTCCCAGGGAGATTGTAAAAGTTATTTTGATCAATAAATATGCTATTAAGTGACTATCAAATCATAGAATTGCCAGAAGATTGGCTACAGCAAAGGTATCAAACTCAAAATAGGATGAATAATAATAATAAATCTATAGACGTATAGCTTTAAATATTTTTAAAGGAGATTGAATTCTATGAGTTGAATATTCTATTTGGAAGTCTAAAAATAGTGATCTCACAAAATGATGTCTCCTGTATTATTCACCCATTTCATTATTTATGTTAAACATTGAGTACACATTAATTTAAAATATATGTGTACATTTAATTAATTTTTCAAAAATTGGAATAAATCTGTGATTATTATAAGAACTAGCACTTTTTACTATAGATTTTTTTGTTTCTGTAATTACTACTTCAAAGTATAGTCATTAATATTGAGAACTGAAATGAAAATTTGAAGTTGTGATTGTTTTTTCTTTGACATAGTCTCCTCTCTAAAAGTTAATTTTCTCAACTCTTAAAATTATGTGTTGTATATTTCAACACTCATCATGAAATAGATGAGAACATTGTATCTATCAGCCTCAATTGCAACTGTGAGCTACATTATAAACAACCTCCAGGTAGTATTTTAAAAAGCACCATTCGATAGTGAGTAACATGCTGTTTGAAAGTAAATGGATATTTCCTCTCAACAAAAAAATATTTAATGTAAAATGTTCATGAGAATTAAATTTACTCATATGATTGGCAGAGGATTTTAATAACAGCTACCTTTCTTGAATGTGTCCATGGTAGCCTCACTAAGTACTTCATTACCTTCCTGAGTTATTTCTCTCTCTGCCTAAGGAGAACTCCATTTTGTTTTCATTATTTTTTATAACTTTCTTTTATTATAGAGATGTGAGGTACCAGTCAGGATGAGGTACGTGAGTAATCTATGTGTGGATGAAGTTTGGGCCTCTGACTGACCCTCACTTCCCTTGGTTTAGGACTAGGTACCCTTTGTGTTGTTGCATTTCCCAACCACCTCCCCTACACCCCGGCAATGTCCTGCTACTGCTGATCCCTTCTTTGTGCTATTGTGATTAATGTTCAGGTCCCACTTACAAGTGAGAACGTGTAGAATTTGGTTCTTTGTTTCCACGATAGGTCACTAAGTATGATTGTCTCCAACTCTCTCCAATTTTTTGCCAAGTCCATGATTTTGTCCTTTATGGCTGCATAATATTTCATCATGCATATGTACCACATTTTTATTTTATTTTATTTGAGATATGGGGTACAATTCAGAATTAGGTATACAAGTGGACATTGTATAGGAGAAGTTTGGGCCTCCATTTGGTTCCCACTTTGCCTGGTTTGAGATCAGGTACCCTTATTTGCTTATTTATTTTAAAGATATGCAGTACGATTCGGGATTAGGTATACAAGTGGTCATCGTACAGGTAAAGTTTGGGCCTCCCTTTGGTCCCCACTTCTCCTGGTTTGAGATCAGGTACCCTTACTGATGTTGTGCCCCCACTCCTACCCCAGTAGTATCCCACTACTGACAATCTCTTTCTTATAGTATTATGGAAAATACTCAGGATTCACTTATGAGTGAAAACGTGTGGTACTCTGTTTTCTGTTTCTGTGATAGATCACTGAGTATGATAGACTCTAAATCCATCCAAGTTGCTGCAAAATTCATATGTTTGTCCTTCTTTATGGCCACATAATATTCCATTGTGTATATGTACCACATTTCTATTATCCAATCCAATTTTGACAGGCATCAAGGTTGGCTCCATGTTTTTGCTATTGTGAAGAGCGCTGCAATAAACATGCATGTGCAGGTTTTTTTGGTTTTTTTTTTTTTTTTTTTTTGTAGAATGATTTGAGTTCCTCCAGGTATATTCCCAGTAGGGGGATTGCTGGGTCATATGGAAGGTCAATTTCTAGTTCCTTTAGAAATTACTACACTATTTTCCATAGAAATTGGACTGGTTTGCACATCCACCAACAGTGTAGAAGTCCCCCCCGCTTCTCTACATCTGTGCCAGCATTTGTTGTTTTTTTGTTTATTAATGATGGTCATCCTTACCAGAGTTAGGTGGTATCTTAATATGGTTTTGATGAGCATCTCTCTGATGATTAGTGAGGTTGAGCATTTTTTCATGTATCTGTTGACTGCTTGTATATCTTCTTTTGAGAAGTGTCGATTCATGTCCTTTGCCCACTTTTTGATAGGATTGTTTGTTTGTTTGTTTCCTTTCAGCACGTTTGAGTTCCTTGTAGATCCTGGATGTTAGGCCATTGTCAGATACGTAATTAGCAAATATTTCTTTCCTATTCTATAGGATGTTGTTCCACTCTCTTGATTGTTTTTGTTGTTGTTGTTTTTTGTTTTTTGTTTTTAGTTTTTTTGCTGTGAAAAAACTTTGCAGTTTGATAAGGTCCTACTTGTCTATCTTATCTTTTATGGCATTTGCTTTTAGGGATTTGATCAATAATTGGTTGTCTACTCCAATATGCATTAAGAGTGTTTTCTTCTAGGATTCTTATAGTTTGAGGTTTTAGTTTGGTCTTTGATCCATTTAGAGTTGATTTTTGTGTTTGGTGATAGGCAGGCATCCAGTTTCATTCTTCTGCATGTGGTCAGTGAGTTTTCCCAGAACCATTTGCTAAATAAGGTCTCTTCTCCCCAGTGGTTGTTGGTGGAGGCTTTGTCAAAGATGAGTGGGTTGAGAAATCGAGCTTTTGCTTATGGAATCTCTGTCCTATCTCACTGGTCTATATACCTGTTCTTGTACTAATACCAGGCTTTCTTGATTATTGTAGCCTTATAGTAAAGTTTAAAGTCTGGAAATGTGATACCTCCTACTTCATTACTTTTGCTGAGGATTGTTTTGGCTATTCAGGACTCCATTTTATAGCTAAGATCTCAGAAGTACAATGTGGGTGACTAACTTCAAGCAGTCTGTTGGAGGAAACGGTGAAACCTAGGATTGATAGCTCATCTTAAAGTTTGTTCTGTTTCACTTGTTAGAAATGTTGGTGTTCTGGGAGTCTGCACAGAGTATGCATTAAGAGGTCCATAACATGGTCTTCAGGGATTTTTTAGAGTAGTGTTATTTGGATAATTACAACACTGAAAGTAAGGAGAATTCCTAAGTGATCATCCTAAAATCATGCTAGGACAAAATTGCACTGAAGTTAAAGGCAGGAAGACAAGAAGAGTTTATTCAACTATGTTATAATTCAAGGGGAGAAAGACTGAAAACTGCCAAAAC
Organism: Cephalopachus bancanus; assembly: GCA_027257055.1. NCBI lineage: Eukaryota > Metazoa > Chordata > Mammalia > Primates > Tarsiidae > Cephalopachus > Cephalopachus bancanus. Next base: position 1,875,254 of record JAPVLO010000055.1, read on the forward strand.
AAAGGGAAAGAGAGTTTCCAAAAATGGGAGTGAGGGGAGGACCAAGGACCCTCTGTATCTGCGAATTGGCCTTACTCAAAGAAAAAGAGAACTTTCTCTTTTTTTTCTTCACAACAGGAGGTGATTTCACAATTTGGAGCCAGGAGCTCAAAGAGGTTAGGCTACTATCTTCCCACATGAAGGGAAGCTGGGCAGGGCAGGCATCATCTTCCTGATGATTACATTTCAGAGGGACTTCTCCCAGGTCCTTGAGAAAGACGCTGTTGGGTTTTATACCAGCAACAGGAGAAAGACTTACATCTCAAAGAACAGAGAAAGAATTTACAATAAGTTTTCTAAAGTGAATACTGGAAGGGTAGGAAAGTCAAGGACCTAGAAACAGCAAGAAACCTAAGATTTAACCCACCTGTGGGACCAGGAAGTCCTGTCTAGCCACTTATGGACTGTTTTCAGCAGCCATTTACCTTTAACTGCAAATGCTCCAGTTTTTGAGTCATGTTGTACACTGCAGTTCACAAAGACTAAATTACTATTGTTTAAGAAGCTACAGGAAATATCTGGGGAAATGAGCTAAATATGGATCATTAATTTCACTTTTATAGAACTTACAATGCATTTTTTTGGTGAGGCTACATAATAAAAAAAAAGCCCCATGCTTGATCAAGTAATCTTCTCAGAATTGATTCTAAATAAGTTGTTCAGAGGAATCAGAAAGTTATATGCATGAAAAAGTTTAATAATTTTTTAAAATGAGTGAATATTTGAAGAATAATCAAGACCACTGAAAAATATTTTAAAATCTCATGGTATATTTTAAGTAATTACAAGATTATACAATCATATGTACAAACAAACATTGCATGAAAGAGAATATTGCTTCCTAATAATTGTTGCCATATTGATGTTAATTATTATGTTAATAATTATTGCCATACTATAAAGTAAATCAGATGACAAAATATTATAGTAATATATTTATCTTTTTAATTCTCTTTATTATTGCTATAGTTGTTTCACAACTTATAAATAGGTAAAATCTATGTGATTTTTAAAGCACAGCCATTTTTCATTTGTTTCTTCAGGAAAGTGAGCATAATAAGATGGTTTTTAAATCTTGCAGTCCTAGGTGGGGGAAGGGTACTCATCAGTAGATGAGTCAGTTGGAAATGCTGTTTTGGATAATCCCATAGCTGACTTTGTCAGGAAGTCAGTTAGTTGAAAATTAGATACCAAATCTAAATCAACATCAGGGCTCAGCATGGCCTTGGGGACAGTGTGTTTTGTCATATAAACAGGTAATTAACTAATGAGTCCAGGATGTGTGTGCTACATATTGTGGCTGTGCTGTGGTTCAAAGCCCATGATAGCGTTTTTATTATGATTTCATTTTATAGCTCAAAAACTGAGGCTCAGAGAGAAGTAAATTGCTTAAGGTCAGACAGCCATTACTTAATAAAAAAAGGTCATATGTCTTGTCTGTTTGACTCAAAGCTTGATTTTCTTCTAGTATAATGCACAGCTCTCCAACTATAACCAGTGATAGGAAAGGAAATACAGTTGACCCTTGAACAATATGGACTTGACAGCATAAGTCAACCTATATGCATATTTTTTTCAATACTTACTATTGTGGTGAGCTTAAGTGTTGCCAATTTCTGCTAAAAATGTCTTGTGACTCTAATTGTATCCATCTGAGCAATTCATCTTTCCAGTAAATTGCAGTACAGTAAAAAGTGATCTCTTAAGAGTCCTGCATATTTTTCATCCTGTTTAGTGAAATAATGCAAACCTTGAATAGCATCATGGGACCCACACGAAGTTCCACTGGTTATGCTGGAAATGCTTCTAAGAAGCAGGAGATGTCATGACGTTACAAAAAATAAAGTTGAATTGCTGGATATGTGTGGTGGATTGAGGTCTGAGGCCATGGTTGTCTGCCATTTCAGACAGAAGATTCATCTGAGTCATTCATCTGATTCATTCTGAGTCAGTGTAAACTCATGGTGTCAATAAATATAGTACAGTACTGTAAATGTATTTTTTCTTCCTTTTGATTTTCTTCATAACATTTTCTTTTCTCTAGCTTTCTTTATCCTTATCTTTTATGGAGATGCAGTCTCGCTGTGTTGTCCAGGCTGGTCTTGAGCTCCTGGGCTCAGGTGATCCTCCTGCTTCAGCCTCCTGAATACTTGAGATTACAGGCACATGCCACCTTATCCAGCTTAGCTTGCTTTATTGTAAGAATGTGGTATGTAATAAATATATCACATAAAAGATGTTAATTAATTGTTTATGATATAGGTGAGCCTTCTGTTCAACAATAATCTACTGGAAGTTAAGGATTTGGGGGAGTCAAAAGTCATATGTGGATTTTCAACTGCATAGGGATCTGTGCTCCTAGTCCCTGGGTCATTCCAAGGCCAACTGTAATTAGCCATTCCATTGATGCATTGCCCATATAAACACTGTCCAAGAGTTATTTGGCTAGCAATCTTTGACATTTAATTTCTGTGGCTATAGTAATAGTTTCTGAAAAGTAAGATCAATGACTAATATTTTATTATTGGTTTATGTCTTATAATACTATATCTTGAATAGGCTCTGTGTATCCCAAGCAGAGGAAAAGACTCTGGAAGCCTCAAAAATTAAGGTGAAATTTCCATACTCAAGGTTCCTATAAGTGAGCAACACATACACATCACACATACTTACATGCCCACACTTTCACATGTGCACAACATACACATTCATGCATGCGTACACATTCACACAGAAAGAGCCCACTGATTCTACAGGAACTCCCAGGCACAGGAAAAATGCTTAGTAATAGTGTGAACTGTTGTTTCTAATATTTGTTGGTTTCATGATAAACGTGTACATCAAAGTCTTAAGACTTTCATATTTTTCTTTAAAGTTAAAACATAGAAAAATGCAGCAATTAGTATTTTACGAGAAAGGCATCGATAGATAATTAGAGGTGGGTCATCATTTATTTACAAATATTTATTTATGGGCCCATTTTTATACTAGCAATGTACAAGAAGGACACTTTGTTCCTGCATTTGCCTTCAAGTATGTGCCCAGGAGACTGTTCACCAAGCTAAGCAAACCCTCTTCCTCCTCCCAACTCCCAAAGGGTCTCAGTTTGGGAATGATTTTTCAACTCTGACATATTTCCAATCTGTGCTATTTTTCAGTTCTGGCTCATGGATGACTGCTGGTTACAAGCAAACTTATATCTGGGTCTTCAAGACTTTGACTTTGAGGACCAGAGGCTGTATAGCTTCAGTGTCATGACTGGCCACGGGAAGAGCCATGTTTTCAATGTGGAACTTGGCAGTGAGCTGGCCGTGTGGGAGAAGGCCTTCCAAAGAGCCACATTCATGGAAGTTCAAAGAACTGGGGTAAGCAAGCGAATCACCTCTTTTTTACCATAAACTTACTTGGGATACCTGAGATGTAGTGACTAGATTATGCATAACAGTTTATTTCAGAAGATATTTCTTATCGGAATCACCATGTCAAAATGATCGTTCACATGGACTCGTGTGCTTAGTGGATAATGAGCTATTATGGGGGTGAGAAAGGAAGTCAGGTGATTTTGCGTCTGTCCTGCCATTGAATATAAGGAGAAGGGCTAACACACTTTACGGCAAGAATGTAACTGATGTTACACTTAAATTCCTGATAAGTGATAAGACTTCTTATAGGCCATGTTCCAGGAGACAGAACATCTAGCTTACAAACGAATATAACATGTCTTGGAGTTCCTGGAGGTTTGTCATATTTTAAGGCACTTAATGGCACTTCCTTGCTAACTAAATTGTTCAAAGGAGAACATAAAATAAATTTTGTGTCTGAATTGGTTTTCCTTTCTTGATGACAGCAAATAAATCACTCACAAATCTGAATGTGTCTCATCTAAATGAATATGGAAGAATGTATTATAATCCTCATTATCGTAAATAGTGGGATGATCCCTTCACAGGGGATATGCACTGCTAGAAATAAGAGTGACAGAAAATAAATTAAGCAATGCATCACAGAGGAGATTTCGCTTCACACTAACGTTCTGGGTCCATTCCTGGTCTAACTTTGATAACTCTAAGTGTGTGAACTTAGTAACTAAAGACAGTTACTTCATTTAAAACTATATACTTTCAACGTGAAAATATTATGTGTTGTTATTTATCTCTTACTCAAGTTGTCAAAATGTATAAAAGCTCCTTGGTGTGCTACTACAACAGATCACAAAGCATCTCTGTAACTATTTAATGCATGATGAAATCTGTTCATGCATAGACCGAATTCACACTCAGAAGCTCATAAAAACCAAATGTCAACATTTCTTCCCATTTGTATCAGGTCATTGTGATTTTCTCCTTGAGTTGGCCATCATAAAATAGAATTATGGTTGATTTGTGATGCTTATAATAACCTTTATACTTGAGGCATCCAATTCATTTAACCCTTACAGAACAGTACACATTGGAAGGAAAATTACTAAATATAGAATCCCTCATCTCAGTAACTTATGTGAACGTGTGACTCTTAGCTACTTAAAAATCATCAATATCGAAAATTCAAGTCATTAGAAGGCAAAGTGAAAGAACATTTCTTGGAAGAAGTAAACTTTCTGCTTAAATTTTATTTACACAATATCAGTAATCATTTGATTTTCAACATATAAACTAGGGAACTCTCCATACATTTCAAAGTACATGCTAATGCTCTATAGTGTTCCAGGTTGTATGCCTGGGGTGAGCGTGGTCAGTGTGACCTTCCAGTCTTCTTTAAGGGAAGGTGACATAACTAGGAGAAGATATCTTGAATAAGATGAATCACTAAATTCTAGTATAGCAAGGAGGTTGTAAGGTTAATAATTGCCTCTAGTACTTGGGTGCAATAAAATGAGTGTCTGAGTCATTCTTGATGAATTAAAGTTTACTCATGATTTTTAAAGAATAGAACGTCTCCCTCCAAAAGACAATGGCCAGGTAGCCCTTCCTTATCTTCAGTGCTGTCCTTTTTCAAAAAAAGAGGATGGTGTGGGAGTGAGGTTGAAATTTTAATAGTCAGAACAGCTTTCCTAGAGGAAGCAGGTAGTTTTTTATAAAATTCACTGGTGTTTTGCACAAGTGGGAAGGAGGGAGAAGGCATTCCCAGTAGGAAATTGAAACATGGGACTGATGACTCTGTTTGAAAGAATGAAAGATCTGAAATTTGGGCTAGGACATGGAAGGCAACAATGTGCATGGGTGAATTTTAGAGAAAACATTCCAATGATTCAGGATTGAAATTATGAGGATCTGTCATGGGCATTGGCGGCAAAAATGTGTGCATAAAATAAACTGGCAACAGCTATTGAGACAGCAAATAGACATGGACAGCTGTTCCACATTACTGCAGAACTGGGTAGAGCAGGAGTATGATGATCATCGTTGAGGAAAGACAGCTAGTTCCATGCTATGATGTGCACAATGGACTCTCTGGATCTTCACAACTCAGTGAAGTTCACAAAGAACCTTGGGGGCGGGGTTCTCCTTATATAGAATGACAAGGTCATGCAAGACCTCTCAGCGTTTTGAATTCTCAATCTAGTGTATTTTCCTAGGCTGTCCTCAGCAAGTAGTGATCTAAATAGGAATAAATTTGCTTCCAATTTCTTGACTTTCTAGACTCAGGAGGAAGAAAGAAAGGATAAAGGGATAAAGTACTCTGGAATTGGTCAGATGGATTTAAGGCTTGGGCTTATCACTTTCTCCTTCCATGGATTAGACAAAATAGTTCTCCAAAGCTCCATTATGTAAAATGCAGGTTCAGGATTATAATATATATACATCTCAAAGTGATTATAAAGTTATATTAATTTCAATTAATGTAACTCTATGCCAAGCTTTATGCATTTTATATACATTATTTAACTTTTTAAAGATATTTAGTTGTCTCCTTTTTTAATTTTTCTATTTTAGAGCTGTTGACTCATGTAAGGATTTGATACATAGGGGGAATCCCCCCATAAAAAAATTATTTTTGGAGGGTGGGCCCCTTATAGTACTGGCATCCCCCACTAGATAAGTGTTCTAGGAACCTATTGGCGTGAATGTACCAGCTAGTGTTGTTGTGAGAGGCAGTGTTTGGCTTCGGTGAATTTTTTTTGAAGATTTTTTCAGAGCATTTGCCCACTTCATGGTGGTCTGCAGCACTGAGTGTCAAGCAGTTTTTGACCAAAAAATGGCAAGTCCTCCATGCCCCACCCTCCCTATTCATCTGATCTTGTCCTGAGTGAGTTTTTTATTTTTGTTTCTTTGGATGAAAAAAATCCTCAAAGGGAAATGTTTTGCCCATGTGGAAGACGTAAAACAAACAAACAAAAATGGCAGAAGCATTAAAAGGAAACAAAATGGATGAGTTCAAAAACTGTTCTGAGCAGTGGAAAAAAGTGTCTCAGTAGGTGTATTGCATCAAATGGAGAGTACTTTGAATGTTACCGAAGTTTAAACATATAGGAAAAATACCCAATCTTTCAAAAATAAATTCTAGCCGGGCTCAGTGGCTCAGCCTGTAATCACGGGATTGCCTGAGCCCGTGGGTTCGAGACCCGCCTGGGCAGCGAGACCTCATCTCTACAATAAATCAAAAAATCAGCCAGACGTGGTAGCACATGCCTGTAATTCTGGCTACTTAGAAGGCTGAGGTAGAAGAATCGCCGGAGCCCAGCAGGTCGAGGCTGCGGTGGCCGGGAGCGGCCACTGCACTCCAGTCTGGGCGACAGAGTGAGACTCCAACTCAAAATAAATAAATAAATAAATAAATAAATAAATAAATAAATAAATAAATAAATAAATAAATAAAAACTAAATTCTGCTTTTTTGGGGAGCCCTCTTTGTAAGTATTTCGGCAAAAGTGACACTTGACTCCTAGCAAGTGCTCTCCTCCGTAGTAGTGGAAATGGTACCCAGTGTGAGGTTGTGTACTCCTTATCTTCCCTCACTCCCTCCTTTAGCAGTACCCATTGTCAGTTGTTCCCACCCTTAGACCCATGTGCTCAATGTTTAGGCCCCACTTATGAGTGAAAATATGTGGGATTTGGTTTTTTATTTCTGTGATAATTCACTTAGAAAATGGTCTTCAGCTACATCCATGTTGTTGCAAAGGACAATATTTTGTTCTCCTTTATGGCTGCACAGTATTGCACCATGTAAATGTACCACATTTTCTGTATTTCATTCACTTTCAAAGGGCATCTGGGTTAGTTCCATATTTTTGCTGTTGTGAATAGTGCTGTAATAAACATGCATGTGCAGGTATCTTTTTGGTAGAGCAATTTTTGTTTCTCTGGGTAGATTCCCAGAAGTAGAATTCTTAGGTCAAATAGTAGCTCAATTTTTAGTTCACACTGCCATACTGCTTTCCACAAAGGCTGAACTAGCTTACATGCCCACCAACAGTGTAGAAGTGTTCCCTTTTCTCCACAGCCTGGTCAACACCTGTTATTTTTAACTTTTTAATGATAGCGACCCTGACAGGTGTGAGGTGGTATCTCATTGTGGTTTTCATGAGCACTTCTCTGATGTTTAGTGAAGCTAAGCATTTCCTCATATATTTGTTGAATGCTTGCATGTCTTCCTTTGAGAAGTGTCTGTTCATGTCCTTTGCCCACTTTTTTTTCTCTGTCAATTCATTTGAGTTTTTTATAGATCCTGGATGCTAGGTCTTTGTCAGATGCATAGCTTGCAAATATTTTTTTACCATTCTATGTGTTGGTTCTATACTCTTGATGGCTTATGTTGCTGTGCAAAACCTTTTCAGTTTGATAAGGTCACACCTGTCAATTTTAGCTTTTGCTGCATTTGCTTTTGAGGAGTTGACCATGAACTCCTTGCCTACCCCAATGCCCAGGAGAGTGTTCCCTAAGTTTTCTTCTATGATTCTTATAGTTTGAGGTTTCACATTTAAGTCCTTGAGCCATTTTGGTCTAATTTCTATATATGGTGATAGATAGGGGTCCAGTTTCATTCTTCTTCATGTTTTTAGTCAGTTTTCCCAGCACCACTTGCTTAATATGGTTTCCTTTCCCCAATGTTTGTTTTCACCGACTTTGTCAAAGATAAGTTAGGGGAAGATCTGTGGTTGTATTTTTGGAGTCTCTGTCCTGTTCCATTGGTCTGTGTCAGTTTTTGTACCAGTACTATGCTGGTTTGGTTACTGAAGCCTTGTAGTAAATCTTGAAGTCTGGAAGTGTGTGAAGCTTCTGGCACTGTTCTTTTCACTAAAGATTGCTTTAGCTATTCCGGCACTTTTTTTGCTTCCATATGAATTTCAGTATTGTAGTTTTTAGGTGTGTGAAAAGTGATGCTCGTAGTTTGATAGGGATTGTGTTGAATCTGTAGATTGCTTTGGGTAGAATGGGCATCTTGACAATATTGATCTTTCCTATCTATGAGCATGAGATATTTTTCCATTTGTTTGTGTCATCTTTGATTTATTTGAGCAGTGTTTTATAGTTCTCATTGTAGACCTTTTAACTCTTTAGTTAGATGAATGCCAAGGTATTTCATTTTTGTGGCTATTGTGAATGGGATTATATATTTTTTTATTTTGTTCTTAGCCTTTTTGTTGTTGGTGTATAGAAATGCAACTAACTTTTGCATTTCAAGATTTTATTAAAGATTTTACCAACGCAAAAAGGTTTTGACAGACTCTCTGGGGTTTTCTAGTTATGGAATCAAATTGTCTGAAAAGATGGATAATTTAATTTCTTCTTTTTCTGTATGGATATCCCTAATTTATTTCTCTTGCCTGATTGCTCTGGCTAGGACTTCTTGCAATGTATTAAATAGGAAGGGTAAGAGTGGAAATTCTTGTCTTGTTCTGATTCTTAGAAGGAATGCTGCCAGCTCCCATTCATTTAGAATGATGGTGGCTGCATATTTGTCACAAATGGCTTTTATAGTTTTGAGGACTGTTCCTTTGGTGTCTAGGTGTTTGAGCATTTTTATCAAGAAGAGATGCTGAATTTTATAGAGTGCTTTTTTTTGCATCTGTTGAGGTAATCATAGGGCTCTTAGTTTTACACCTCTTTATAGGATGGATTATGTTTACTGATTTCTGTTTGTTGAACCAAACTTGCTTCCGAAGCATGAAGTCCACCTGGTAATGATGGATGATTCTTGAAATGTGCTGTTGGATTCAATTTGCTAGAATAAGTATTATTGAGAATTTTTGCATCTGCATTAATCAGGGAAATTGGCCTCAAGTTTTCTTTACTTGTTGAACATTTGCCATTTTGGGGTATCAGGATGATATTGACTTCATAGAATGAGCTAAGGAAATTCCTTCCTGCTTGATTGCTTAGAATATTTTCAATAGGATTGATATCATCTCTTCCTGTACATCTTGTAGAATTCAGTTGAGAAACCATCTGCTCAAGGCTTTTGGGGGGAGGGAGTAGGGAGGCTTTTTATTACTCAGTTGATTTCTTGGGTTGTTTTTGGGTTTCAATTTCTTCCTATTTCAGTCTTGGGAGGTTGTGTTTGCCAGGAATTTCTGCATTCCTCTACATTTTCTAACTTACTTGCACACAGACATTCATAGTAATCTCTGATAATCTTCTCTATGTAGGGTCGGTTATAATATTGCCTCTTTCATTCCTCATTGTGTTTATTCAAATATTTTCTCTCTTTTTTTTTATTAATTTGGTCAGGAGTCTATTAATCTTACTTATCCTTTCAAAGAACCACCTTTTTGTCTCATTGACTCTTTGCGTGATAATTTTTTTTTTTTTTTGTCTCCATGTCATTTAGCAGTGGCTTTATTTTGATGATTTCCATTGTTCTACTGGCTTGGAAACCTATTCTTAGGTGCAGTGTCAGACTGTTTACTTGAAATCGCTCTATTTTCTTGATGTGTGCCTGTAATACTATAAACTTCCTCTCAGAATCATTTTCATGGTGTCCCAGAGATCTTAGTATATTGCGTCTTTGTTTTAATTTGTTTCCAGTAATTCTTTTATTTCTGTCTTGACATGTGCATTAACCCAAAAAGTCATTCAGAGGCATGTTGATTAATTTCCATGTATTTGTGTATTTGTGGGCTCCTGTTGGTAATTATGTTTATTTTTATTCTTCTACTGTCTGTGAAGATGATTGGCATGAATTCAGTCTTTTGAAATTTGTTTATGCTTGAATGTGTGGTTGATCTTGGAGTATGCTCCATGTGCTGATGGAAGAATGTATTTTCTATAGTTGTTAGGTAAAGTGTTCTATAAATATCTATTAGATCTAATAGATTGAGTGTTGAGTTTAGATTCCAAATTTCTTTTACTCTTCTTCCTTGAAAATCTGTGTAAGATTGTTAGCAGAGTATTAAAGTCTCTGACTATAATTATATGGCTATCTATATCCTCTTAGTTTAATTAGCAATTATTTTATAAAGCTGAGTGCTCCTATATTGGATGTATTCTTGCTAGTGGATTGAGCCTTTTATCATTATGTAATGTCCTTCAGTGTTCTTATTAACTTTTGATTTAAAGTCTGTTTTGTCTGATAGAAAACTAGCTACTTCTGGTCTATTATTTTTTCTTTCTTTCTTTTTTTTTTTTTTTTTTTTTTTTTTGCTTTTGATTTGCTGGAAGATCTTTCTCTATCCCTTTACCTGAGCTGGTGAGTATTATTTGTAGTGAGATGAGTTTCCTGAAGGCAGCAGAAAGATAGATCACACTTATGTATCCAATTTGCCACTCTGTGCTTGCTTTTTGAGTGACACATTCAGTTCATTAACTTTTAAGTTAATTATCGGTATGTAGGAGTTTGTCCCTTTCAGATTACTATTAAAAGGTTGCTTTGTATTCCAAGCTTTATGATTGATTTGTATGGCCTATACACTCTGTGCTTACCTATACTTTTGTGATGGGCAGAACTACACTTTTAATTCTGTGCTTAGAACTTTCTTAAGCATCTCCTGAAGGGCTGGTCTAGAGATAGTATATTCTCATTGGGATTGGATGTCTGGGAAAGATTTTAATTCTCCTTCATGAATGAAGCTTATCTTGGCAGGGTAGGTAATTCTTGACTGGAATCACTATTCTTTAATGGAAACCCTATTCCCTTCTGACTTTTAGAGTTTCTGGTGAGAAGTCTGCTGCAATTTTGATGGGTCTGCTTTGGTGGATAGTCTGTCCCTTCTCTTGCTGCCTTTAAATTTTTTTCTTTTGTGCTTACCTAGGCAAGTCAAATTATTATGTGCTTTGGGGATGGTCTTCTCATGTAATACTTCACAGGAGTTCCCTGAATCTCTTGCATCTGCATGGCCACCTGCCTAGTGAGATGGGGATAGTTTTCTTGGATAACATCTTGGAAGGTTTATTCTAGAGTGGTTGTAGTATCCCTTTCTCTGTCAGAGATGCCAATCAACCATAGATTTGGTTTTTTTTCATAATCCCAAACCTCTTATATGCATTGCTTTTCTTCAGACTAGGTTAATTCAATAATTCAGCCCTCAAGCTCTGAGATTCTTTCCTCTGTCTAGTTGATTCTACTTTTAAAACTTGCTAATGTGTTTTGAAATTCCAGGAGAGAATGCTTCATTTACAGAAGTTCAGTTTAGTTCTTTCTTAGAATTGCCAGGTAAGCTTTCACTTCCAGCACTGTTTTTGTGACCTGGATGATATGAGTGTCCACTTTCTCATGGATCTCATTGAGTGTGTCTCATGTCCAAAGTCTGAATTCTATGTCTGTCATCAGGGACAGATTGTTCTGGATGGGTGCCGCTGCTTGGGATCTCGGAATCACATTTGTGGGTGTTGGCTCCTTAAGCTTTGAGGATGGCTGGTGTTTCTTCACTGTTTCTTCCTCATTTGTGAAGAGTCTATTCTTTTTATTTTATATTAGATAAAGTTGTTACTCCTTCCTGGGTTGGCAGTGTGTGTGTGTGTGTGTGTGTGTGTGTGTGTGTGTGTGTATGTGTGTGTATGTGTGTGTGTGTGCGTGTGTTTTCCTGATTTGCCTTCTCTGTCAACTGGTGGGGGGACAGAGGTGGCAGGAAGGGTAATGAAGTGGGAGGAACCATCTGGTACTGCTTCACCAGTGCAGTCTGTTGGGGCAGGGCAAGCTCTTTCCTTCATTCAAAGGTTTTTCCCTCCCTCTCAACAAGTGCCAGGAGTCTTGACTGTCCAGGATCTCTGGTCGCTGCCTTCCCATCTCTTGCACCTCATCAGCAGGATTAGCAGGCAGCCAGGAGAGATCCCATGACTCCACTCTAGCACAGGTGCTTTTGGGGCAAGGAGTGGCCTCCTCCCATCTAGTCAGGGCTGCCCCTTTTGCCCAGGGATAGAAGAGGAATGGCTCTCTCTTTGGTGGAGAGTTGGCATTTGTCCCTCTGCACTGCACAAAAAATGATTCACTTCCCAGTTCATGCCTCACTAGCACAGTGATGGAGTCAGTGGCTATCAGAGTGATGGCAGCCCCTGAAGGCAAGATGTGTCTGGAGAACCACTGGAGAACCATCACCTACGTGGGTGCATTGCCCCTCCAGGACATGGAGAAGGAAGACAGGGGAGTGTCCACACAGTGCAGACCATCCTTGTAGGCTGTTTTCCACAGATCCCCTCTGACACTGGGGCTCACCAGGAACTGGGGTTCCCTGGGTTCCAGGTGGATCCCACTGGTGCCTCTGTCATGATTTAGGGCTGCCTTCTGCACCTGGCCAGAGCGAGAGGGGTACAGGTGGAGGCCTTGGCTGTCTTCTCCTTGTCTAAGCCCAAAGATGCTTCCATGAGGCATGCAGGAAAAAAAGCTGTCACTTTTACCCATCCCTTCCTTCTCCAAGCATGCTTTCCCAATCTCATAATTGTGCTGCTTCTAGGGGTGTCTGGGACTTGGGACTGTCTGTTCTCCATGTCCTCAAATGACATTCTGATAAACCTCAGCCTGGATTTTCAAACCAACCCTCAGAGTCCTAGGTGTGCTCCTCCTTGTCAATTTATTTGCTGAGAGCAGCAATCATGTGATGTGTCTAGTAGGTCATCTTGGCCCTGCGCCCTCTTCTTTTCAACTCACTAATGAAAAAAGTAAAGCTCCAAAGAGCTATATGGCTTCTCCATGACTATCTAGAAATTAAACCACAATGGTATAATCTACTCAAGGTTTCAAGAATTGCTTTCTTGAAAATCATGTTCTTTCTACTAAAACATGCTGCCTCCCAGGTGAAATGGAAAAAAATAGTGTGAAAATACCTAAAACCATTCAGACACACAATAAGTCATATTTTTTATAATTGGCCTTGCAGTATTTTGTTTCTCCACATTCCATCTCTATTTTTACTTGTTGCATAAGTTTTCCCACTATTTTCCATCTTTCACGTCATTCCAACCCAAGATTCACAATTTTAAATATCAGGAAGATTTACATGTTTATAATGTTGATAATAATGATTTTTCTTAACTAAGTATAACAGGGTGTGGGTTGATTGTTTTCCTGCATTCATTAGCTTATTTATTACTTCTTTATGAGGATCTCTGAATGATAATTCCTGTACTTTTTATGAGCACTGGATTTAAACTCATGACATGTCTTCAAAGTAGTTTCTCAATGCATCCTTTGTGGGGTCAATACAATTTACAGAAAAATTCTAAATCAGGAGTGTGGTAGCTTGGTGCTTCTCACTTGATCATCTCTACCTCAACAACATTATTCTAAGTCATGTTATTTTAAATAATGTCTATGTTACTTTGGGAGGTCAAGGCCAAGAGTTTGAGCCCAAGAGTTCAAGACCAGTCTAGGAAACATAATGACACATCATCTCTACAAAAAAAATTTAAAAATTAGTTGGGCATGGTGGCACGCACATATGGTCCCAGTTACTTGAGATGATGAGGTGGAAGGATCACCAGAGCCCAGGAAGTTGAGACTACTGTGAGCTGTAATCATCATGATCATATCAGGGCACTTCGGTCAGAGGAACGAAGTAAGACAATATATACACACACACACATATATATATATGAAATTGCTAAAAATAATGTCTATGTTGCAAACAGTATTCAAAATTATCCAAAATTCAATGTCATACATACATATAAGAGAATAAAAACTCTTCTATCACCTCTCAAGCTTAGTTAAAAATGCCAATATTAGGTTGCACATTTTCAGATTATTTTTACACATATTTCAGTACATTTTTATTTTTTATTAAAAATATATTCATCACATATGCATATTGTTCTACAATGTGCAGGATTTTAAAAGCTTTTTCCTCTTTGTTTAAATTTTTGTTGAAACCAGCAATGTCCTATTATAATTTAAAATGGAAAGAATTCTCTCATAATAGCAACACAAAAATAGAAAATACCCGCCTGGGCAACTTGGTGAGACCTCATCTCCACAATAAATCAAAAAATTAGCCGGGCGTGATAGCGTGCACCTGTAGTTCCAGCTACTTGGAAGGCTGAAGCGGAAGGATTGCCAGAGCCCAGCAGGTCGAGGCTGTGGTGGCTGGGAGCAACCACTCCACTCCAGTCTGGGCGACAGAGTGAGACTCCAACTCAAAAAAATATATATAATTTGTATAACATAGGATACTTTTGACTACAAGTAACAAAAATGTTTTGACCTGACTCTTGGCTCATAGAACCATAAACAATAAGGAAAGTTGTTATTGTAACATGACAAGGTTCCCATACCTCCACCCCATTGGATTTAGAGATTTAGATTTTCCCTAAAACGATCCACCCTCCAAAAAAATCAATGTTTACTAGGAATGCATGCCTAGTAAATATTTATTTTTAATTATTGAGTGTCCAGAGAAGAATCAGGAATTCCTCTATTATTGATATGTTAGCACTGAGCAAGAGAATTGAAGCTCTGAATGAGGCTGTAGTTTCAGCAAAGTCACCAATTTGGTAAGCAAGGTTTTTCTTTCTTTTTTTTTTTAATCAATATTTTTTATTATGATGTAGTGGGGTACAGTTAAGGGTTAGGTATACAATTATGTTTCATTCAGGCACCCTGCTGATAAGCAGTGTTTCCCCATCCCCACACAGATATTTGCTCTTTCTCCCCACCCCATAGTTTCCCAGTACCGTCAGTCATTTTCTTATAGTATTACATTGGATGTTCAAGGTCCATTATATGAGTGAGAACATGTGATACTCGGATCTTTGTTTCTGTGAGAGGTCACTCAGTATTATAAACTCTAGTTCCATCCAGGTTGCTGTGAAATTCATGATTTTGTTCTTTTTTATGGCTGCATCGTGTTCCATCGTGTATATGTACCACATTTTTTTAATCCAATCCTCTTTTGATGGGCAGCATGATTGTTTCCAGGTTCTTGCTATTGTGAACAATGCTGTGATAAACATACGTGTGCAGGTATTGTTTTTATAGAGTGATTTGAGTTCTTCAGGAAATATTCCCAGTAGGAGGATTGCAGGGTCATATGAGAGGTTGATATTTAGAGCTTTTAGGAATCGCCACACTGCTTTAACAGAGGTTGCACTAGTTTATACTCCCACCAACAGTGTAGAAGTGTTCCCTTTTCGCCACACCCTCTCCAGCAGCTGTTATTTTTTGAGTTGTTGATAATTGCCATTCTGACTGGAGTTAGGTGGTATCTCAGTGTGGTTTTGATTTGCATCTCCCTGATGATTAGTGAGGTTGAACACTTCTTCATGTGTCTGTTGGCTGCTCGGACATCTTCCTTTGTGAAGTGTCTGTTCATATCTTTTGCCCATTTTATAATGGGGTTGTTTGTTTTTTTTCTTTTCAGCATGTTTGAGTTCCTTGTAGATCCAGGATGTTAAGCCTTTGTCAGACCTGGTGTTGGCAAATACTTTTTCCCAGTCTGTAGGCTGTCTCCCAGCTCTCTTAATGGTTTCTTTGGCTTTGCAGAAGCTTGTCAGTTTAATAAGGTCCCAGTTGTCTATCTTCTCTCTTATGCCCTGTGGGTTTCAGGTTTTGTTCAGGAATTGGATGACAGTTCCGATTTCCATGAGGGTATGTCCTTCATTTTCTAAGGTTCTTATGGTTTGAGGTTTTACATTTAGGTCTCTGATCCATTTGGAGTTAACCATTATGCATAGGGATAGATAGGGGTCCTGTTTCAGTCTTCTGCATGTGGTCATCCAGTTTTCCCAGCACCATTTACTGAATAGGTTCTCCTCTCCCCAGTGGTAGGTGGTGGAGGGTTTGTCGAAGATGAGTTGGTTGAGAAATTGAGGTTTTGCTTCTGGAATCTCAATTCTATTCCATTGATCTATATGCCTGTTCCTATACCAGTACCAAGCTGTTTTGATGATTGTAGCTTTAAAGTAAAGTTTGAAGTCTGGTAATGTGATACCACCTGCTTTGTTTTTTTTGCTGAGGATTGTTCTGGCTATTCTTAGTCGTTTGTGTTTCCATATGAATTTCTGTGTTGTTTTTTCTAGGTCTGAGAAGAATGTTCCTGGTAATTTGATGGGTATTGCATTGAATTTGTAGATTGCCTTAGGTAAGATGGACATCTTCACAATGTTGATTCTTCCAATCCATGAGCATGGGATATTTTTCCACTTGTTTGTGTCATCTTTGATTTCTTTGAGCATTTTTTGTAGTTTTCATTGTAAAGGTCTTTCACATCTCTGGTTAGGAAGATGCCAAGGTATTTCATTGTTTTTGTGGATATTGTGAATGGAATTGTGTTTTTTGTTTGGGTTTCTGTTTGTTTATTAGTGGTGTAGAGAAATGCGATTGTCTTTTGTACATTTATTTATATCCTGAGACTTTGCCAAAGGCCTTTATCAGTGTAAGGAGGTTTTTGACAGATTCTCTTAGGTTTTCAAGGTACACAATCATATCATCTGCAATGAGAGATAGTTTGACTTCCTTTTTTCGTATTTGGATATCCCGATTGCTTTCTCTTCTCTGATTGCTCAAGCCAGGAATTCCAATGCTATGTTGACCAGGAGGGGTGAGAGTGGGCATCCTTGTCTTGTTCCAGTTTTCAGGGGAAATGTTTCCAATTTTTTCCCATTTAGGAGTATGCTGGCTGTGGGTTTCTCGTAGATGGCTTTTACTATTTTGAGGTATGTTTCCCATATGCCTAGATGTTCAAGGGTTTTTATCAAGAAGGGGTGCTGGATTTTATCAAAAGCTTTTTCTGCATCTAATGATATAATCATGTGTTTTTTGTCTTGACATCTGTTGATGTATTTGATTACATTTATGGTTTTACGAATGTTGAACCAGCCTTGCATCCCAGGGATGAAGCCTACTTGGTCATGACGGATGATTTTTGAGATGTATTGCTGAATCCGGTTTGCTAGGATCTTGTTGAGAATTTTAGCATCTATGTTCATCAAAGATATTTGCCTGTAGTTCTCTTTTTTTGTTGGATCTTTACCTGGCTTGGGTATCAATGTGATGTTGTCTTTGTAAAATGATTTGGGGAGAGTTCCATCTTCTTCAATCGCCTGGAATACCTTCAGTAGGATTGGTATCAGCTCCTCCTTAAATGTCTTGTAGAATTCTGCTGGAAAGCCGTCTGGACCAGGGCTTTTGTTTGTAGGTAGTTTTCTTATTACATAGTTGATTTCCTTGATTGTTATTGGTCTATTTAGGGTCTCAATTTCTTCTTATTCCAACCTAGGGAGGTAGTGTGATGTCAGAAAGTTCCATTTCCTTAAGGTTTTCAAGTTTGTTTCCATACAAGTGTACGTAGTAGTCTCTAATGATCTTTTGTATTTCTTCAGGGTCAGATGTGACTTCATCTTTTGTGTTTCTGATTGTGCTTATTTGGGTTTTTTCTCATTTTTTCGTGGTCAGTCTAGCTAGGGGAGCATCGATCTTGTTTATCCTTTCGAAGAACCAGCTTTTTGTTTCATTGATTTTTTTGTATTATCTTTTTGTCTTCTATGTCCTGGATTTGAGCTTTTATTTTGGTGATCTGGATTCTTCTGCTGAAATTAGAGTTTTTGTGGTCTTGCTTTTCCAGCTTCCTTGGGTGGCTTGTTAGGCTGTTAATTTGTGTTCCTTCCATTTTCTTCCTGTGTGTTTGTAGGGATATAAATTCCCCTCTTACTACAGTTTTTAAGGTGTCCCAGAGATTTTGGTAAGATGTTTCTTCATTTTCATTTATTTCCAGGTATCTTTTGATCTCTGTTTTGATTTCATGATTGACCCAGGAGTTATTTAGCATCATGCTGTTTAGTGTCCATGTCTTTGTGGGTTTTTTGTGGCATCTTGTTGGTGTCAATGTATTTTCATTCCACTGTGGTCTGAGAAGGTGCATGGTAGAATTTCGGTCCTTTAAATTTGCTTATGCTTGATTTATGTCCAATTATGTGGTCCATCTTAGAATACATTCCATGTGGTGATGAGTAGAAGGTGTATTCTATGGTCTTTGGATGGAGTGTTCTGTAGGTATCAATTAAATCCATTTGGTCCAGAGTCTCATTGAGGTTCGGAATCTCCTTGCTGATTTTTTGTCCTGATGATTTGTCTAGGGTAGTGAGTGGGGTATTATAGTCCCCAGTTATGATGTTGTTAGAGTCAATATCTTTCTTTAGTTTTTCTAGAAGTCGCTTTATGAAAGTTGGCGCACCTATGTTGGGTGCATATATGTTTAGGATAGATATTTCTTGTTGATGGAGTGAACCTTTTATCATTATGTAGTGGCCCTCTGTATCTTTTTCAATTTTTGATAGCTTAAATGGTATTTTGTGTGAAATTAGGATCGCGACTCCTCCTTTCTTTTGTGTTCCATTCGCCTGAAAATTTTTTTCCCATCCTCTTACTTTGAGTCTGTGTATGTCTTTTCTAGTGAGATGGGTCTCTTGAAGGCAGTATATTGCTGCCTGTTGATATTTTATCCATTTTGCCATTCTGTTTCTTTTTATTGGTGCATTTAGTCCATTCACATTCAGGCTAAGTATTGAAATGTGAGAGTTTGTCCCTATCATAGAGTTCTTATAGAGTTGTTGTTCTTCCACTTGGTTTTTTTTGTCTTTCTTTTGGTTTTGGGATTGGTTCATGTATATTTTATTCTTTTCCCTGTACTATTGTGAAGAACGTTGTTCTTTTTTCCTTTTCTTCTGTGTTTAGTACTGTCTTAAGTGTTTCATGTAGAGGTGATTTCATGGCAGCATAAGTTCTTAGAGATTGTATCTCTGGGAAAGATTTTAATTCTCCCTCACTGATGAAGCTTAGCTTGTCCGAGTAGGTTATTCTTGGTTGAAATTGTTTATCTTTTGGGACTTTGAAGATAGGGATCCAAGCTCTCCAAGCCTGCAGGGTTTCTGTAGATAAATCTGCTGCTATTCTGATTGGTCTTCCGTGGTAGGTGATCTGGCCTTTTTCTATTGCTGCCTTTGGGATTTTTTCTTTTATGGCTACTTTGTTTAGGCGAATTATTATGTGTCTAGGAGTTGGTCTTCTCATTTGTTGTTTTGCAGGGGTTCTCTGAATCACTTGTGTTTGAATTTTTGCATCACTGATTAGATAAGGGAAGTTTTCTTGAATGATCTCATGGAAAGTTTGTTCCAGTGTGGTCTCTGTCTCTCTTTCTGCCTCAGGAAGTCCAATTACTCAGGTTAGGCCTCTTGAGGTAATCGCTCATCTCTTGAAAATTTTATTCTGTCTTTTTGAGTTTATTTTCTTTGTTTTTAAGAGTTTCGGTTATTTCTATATTTTGGTCCTCAAGCTCTGAGAGTCTTTCTTCTGCTTGGGTAATTCTGCTTTCCATGCTTGTCAGTTTGTTATTTATTTCATTCACAGTATTCTTTATTACTGTTATCTCAGATATCAGCTCCTTCCTAGTTTCTTCTTGTGTCTCCTCAATTCTTTTTAATCTCTCCATTATTGTCTTGATATCTACGTTTGTAGTTTGAGACCTTTCATTCGGGGGCTCTTCATTGTTTGCATTCTGAAGTCAGTTTTCTCAGTGTCTGCCCTCCCAGGGGTCTGAGAGAGACCCATACTCTTCTTTTGATTTTTTCTTCATTTGTGTAGATTTTTCTCTCTCTCCCACTTTCCCTCCCCTTCTTTAATTCTGTTTTTGAGGGAAGGTGGGGTTGCTTTTATTTCTCTTCTGCAATATCCTGTTTTTCCTTATGAGGGTCTTCTGGCTTTATTCACTTTTCAGGTTGGAACATAGGCTGCAATCTGTACTTTTTGCAGTTTTGTGGTTTAATTGAGAAGGAAGCTGTGATTCAGAATGTATATGCTGATTCTAGCATCCACGAACAGGTGTATGAGCATACTGGAACCTATTTCCCTCTGCCTTACAATCTGTCCATTCAGCAGTATGTAATCTTGGTCCCTAGATTAAAAGGGGGGTATAACAGAGGAAAATAATGGAGGCAGGGGGGTCAATAGGGAGTTAGAAAGAGAGAAGAGCGAGAGGGTAAACAGATATACATACCAACTATCAGGTGAGAAAGAGACACAAGGCCAGAAAGAAGTGAAGAAAGACACATAAGAGTCCCTAAAGAGTACTGATAGCTACACAGAGACAGGCCAATAAAATCAAGAAACATTGTAAGTCAGAAGACAAACAACAAATGTGATCATAACCAACAGTTACAATGATAAAATCATAAGTCAAAATAAGCGATCAGGCTAAAGTCACTTCTCTGATCTCCAATTCCAGCCTCTCCCTTTTGTTTTTTGTTGCAGCGTAGGGGTGGGGCTTTGTCTCCTGTTTCGTGCCATTGTCTTAGGAACTGAGGTAAAGTTTGTTGCTAGGTGGGCAGGGCAATGGAAGTCTCTGCCTGGAGTACGGTGAGGCAGTTTTTTCAGATCTGTTTCTCTCCACTTGTCTGGGTCCCCCAGCTTGGGGTCTCACGCTGAGTGCCTCAGCCAGGGTGGGCCTGGAGTTTCAGAGCTCCAAAGCTCCAAAGGGCAGGCAGTGAGCGGCGAGAGTGGCCCTGGGCCTCCCACAGGGTACTTCAGCCAAGAATGGGACCAGTGTCTCTGAGGGGCGGGCCCCCAGAGCCTCCCTGAGTGACCGGTGGCTTGGTGCTGGGTGCCGGGCTGGAGACGATGTAGCCAGGGAGGGAGCTGGGAGGGGGCTGGGACCCAAAACTCCCATGCTCGCAATGGAACAGCAGCAGCAGGGGGCCGCAATATCTGGCCCTGCATGGGACTGAAGGTCCCCAGGCCTCAGATCAGCATGGCTGGTGGTGGGCTGGGGAATGGGGGAAGAAAAGTAAGAGTCTTTTGGGGAACTCATGTTCAGAGATTCTCACAAGTTCACCTATGCCATTGCCATCTTGTTCCCGTCTCTCGATTTTTTTCAATGTAATGTTATCACCATCCTCATGATTGACCAAGAAGGCATTCTAATGCGTTTAAGAACTGATTTGATAACATAACTAGGATTAACAGGGAATATACTGGAAAAGAAAACAACAGCATGTCTACTTCTGTCCTATTGTGAACATTTTGACTAATTATTTTTGATTATTAGGGTTGATGTATAAAATATGGTCAGAAATGTCACCATATCAGTGGTGATGTGATCCTAGGGTCATTTGTTTTAAATTGACTGGGACATTTTCACTGGTTCCATATAAAATAGAAATGAAATAAATCTCTGTAGCCAGCTATCATGTGAAAGGAGCGCAATCACTAAGCTCATTAGCGGGCTCGTAAGTGGTCCATCTGACTTCAGATCTGCTGTTTGATTATTCATTCCACACCATCACCTGCAGATAGGGAACTGTGTGGAAACCATAAAGTCCCACTGTATCTGGGAGATGGAGTGGGTGTTTTTCCTTTGTACAAACTGGCCCTGCTTTCCATGTATGAAACACAAAGGCTGCCTAAGGAAAAAGTCAAGGACTGACCCAGGTCTCAGCTCCCCTCAAACACCTGGATTTTCTTTGTTAATAGCATAAAAGCTCCTTTTGGATAAAAACGGCAATCAAGATGTTCTCACATGTAAGCTGACTCTGAACATTTATCATACTATTAGAAAGGGATTGATAGTAGTGGGAAATTGCCAGGGGAGAGGGAAGCACATAACATCAAAAATGATACCTGCTCTCAAACCAGGTGAAGTAGGAACCAAAGGGAGGCCGAACCTTTACCTGTACAATAACCACTTATGTACCTAATCCTGTATTGTACCCCACACCTTTAAAATAAAAAAAAGAAAGCTCAAAAGTGTATGATAAAAAATGGAAATAGGATAGAACAAGTACAAACTAATTAAAAGAATCACACCTGGGCTGGTTAGAAAAATAAATATAATAAAATAAAATAAAATGGGCAGTCAAAAAAACACACACAATTGCAAAGTCTTAGTTGAAGCCTCTTTTGAAGCTAAGCTGTCACAAGCCTCAGGTTCTTTCAGTCCCAGAGGCAGAAGAGACTTTCCCCATGTTAGTGTGAGAGAGAGGTGGAGTCTTCCAGACCACAGCCCCTGCATCATCTCCTATTCCATTCTTGTAAGAGATATCTCTGTATTGCTCCAGAAAACAAAACTTAACCCAGTAAATGTAACGAAACACAGGGGAAAAAGAAGACCTGTGTTATAGGAAACAGTTCTAACTACTAGACATACTTGTAGGGAGGAAAGACTGGTTTGAAGAATACTGAAAGCCCCCTCATCATACAATTTTGAAGGAAAAGCTAAACACAGAATACATTTAATGTCTATTAATTGTTACTTCTTATATTTCAACAGGATGGGCAGTGGGTCAAGGTGGCTCCAGCCAAGCTCGCAACCCTCGCTCTCTGTGTGCACTTCTGGCCTCAGTCCAGGCCATCCTTGCTGCTGTCCACCCCCCACACCTGGTACCAACTGGCTCCTGTTTATACATGACCAAGCACACTGAATGAAGCCTCCTCCTCTGAGCATACTCAATTTCATGTCTGTCTTCTCCATTCAAGTACTGGTTTCTTGACACAAGCTCAGTTTTTAACCCATTTTGGTCATGTTAACACTCACACAGAGCCTGGTCATAATAACCCCTCAGCATATATGCACTAAACCATCTTTATCTTGATATGGGCAGGGTGCCAATCTTGGGGGCTTGGACCTGTGGGTTGGTTTTACTCTCTCCCTTCTGTGCAGAGGGTCTCCCTTGTGCTTCTCCATGAGCTAATGACAATCATGGAAATCCAGGCATGTGACTCACCACTCTGAATCCCAGAGGTGTGAAGTGGATTTTCCAAGCTCACACAGCTGCTTAAACATGGCACTGAAACTGGAGTCAGCATTTCCTAACTCCCTATCCTCTCATTTTTCCTCTTACTCTAACCCTTACCTTAAATTCTACTGTCCTCCTCTGACCTGCCATGCAAAAACAATAATATTAATCATTAAAGACTTGATTTGGACAGGTGACCTAAGCCACTCTTGTCAGGAATGATCTCCTGACAAGAAGCAACAAATTAGGAAGTGCTTTCTGTCCTCTTCTTGCATTTGTCATAACATGCCATGACACCCATGCAGGTTGACTTTGGTAGCTGTTTAGCAAGTTTCCAGTCATGACTTTGTGTCTGAGGCCTGCGTAGGTTCCCAGGCATCATATTCTTGCCTGAGGACTTCAGGTACACCCAGGTAATGGAATTTCCACCACACTCCCCTCAAATATAGCACTTTTTTCTCTCTCACACACCCACATGTTTACAGGGCCTGAGAATAGTGGGTCTGTGTGGGATGTCTATGAATGTTGATGCCTGGACTCAAATTGGAATTCTTTTCTTCTTCTTTTTTTTTTTTTTGAGTTGGAGTCTCACTTGGTCGCCCAGACTGGAGTGCAGCAGCCACTCCCGGCCACCGCAGCCTCGCCTGCTAGGCTCTGGCAATCCTTCTGCCTCAGCCTTCTGAGTAGCCGGAATTACAGGCATGCCCTACCACGCCCAGCTGATTTTTCAATTTATTGTAGAGATGAGGTCTCGCTGCCCAGGCGGGTCTCGAACCTGTGGGCTCAGGCAATCCACTCACCTCAGACTCCCAAAGGTGCGGGATTACAGGCTGAGCCACCGAGCCCGGCTTCTTTTCTTTTTTTTATTAACTCAAATGTTCTTCTGCATCCAATTCTAATCTGGTTTTGCTTCATTGCCCTCCAGAACAGATTAAAATCATTTGAACAATAATCATCCTTTTTACTTTTTGAAGATCTAAATTGTTTATTTTAGGTACATTCTCAGCCTTATAACTTGTAATGAAGAAAGAATAAAAATGAGACAAAGGAACATATAAATCTAGTTTTCTGAGGAAGATATTTTGAATGGAATAAAGAAAATTACAAGGTTGTATACTGTTGTCACACCATATATCACATCAAGGGCACAACTTTCATTTTTAAACATTTAACTTCACAAAATTTTTATTTACATTCTAATAATATATATGCATATATACTATTACAATTAGCAAAGCACTTTTACATGTATTAATTTATCTGCTTCAACTAACAGCCATTTTGGTGACAGCATAATAACTGAACAGAATCTTCTTTACCATAAGAGGACGCCAGGGTTCAGGTGTTATGTGGCCCAGTACCTATGAACCCACAGTTGGGTGACAGGTCTTAGGCATAGGTATTTTTGTTCTAAATTTTTAAAAAATTGTCAGTGCATGCCACACTGTAGTTAATTTTGATATTATAACCATCATTCTCTAGGTAAACTGAGGCTCAGGAATGCACCCAATAAAGTTAGGATTATGGAACTAGTTATTTCACCAGGAATAGGACTATGCTTAATTAGCCCAGAGTATGCAGCAGCAAGCATGCCTTTCATTTGCTAATTTCTTACCCTGGAATAGCTATAACTCTAGTTTTAAATAAAGAATTTTAAAATGTAAGATCATGATCTCAAGAAAATACAAAATGGGTTGGGCATGGTGGCTCCCAGCACTTTGGGAGTCCAAGACAGGAGGATTGCTTGAGCCTAGGAGTTTGAGACCCAACCCAGGTGATGAAGTGAAACCTTTTCTCTACAAAAAATAAAAAAAAATAAGCCTGGCATTGTGGTGTACACCTCTAGTCCCAGCTATTCAGGAGGCTGAAGTGAAAGGATTGTTTGAACCTGGGAGGTCAAGGCTGAGGTTAGCTGTGATGGTAGTGCCACTGCACTTTAGCCTGGGTGATGAAGGAAGGAAGGAAGGAGAAATTCATTGTACATATGGAACTAAACAAAGATATTTTAAGATATATTATTGTTGGGTGAAGTAGAATACTCATTCTTTGAAGTCCAGCAGACTCATAAACTGAAGTTCTTGACTTTAACTATTCTACCAGACAGAAATTCCAAAAGTATACCAGTTGACATACTGAGTTAAAAATTACCTTGTCAATAGAAAATCTGGATCAAGCCTATTCTTACAGGATACCAATAATCTCTTTTGCCTGTTTTCAAGTTTCAGAAATTTTTCTGATGATTTCTCCTTTTTGCTCATAAAGAATCTCCAAAGATTATTCTTGTTTACACACGGAAGTACACATAGCAACTAAACAGCTTTTTTCTCCTATGTCTGTCTTGTTGGTATGTATAGGAGAGGCAAGGGCATTAACTAATCACAGAGTTGCTTTGATCTTCTTAAAATTTTAAGTCATATGATTCTGAGCCACTACTGATGCCAGAGAACTAACCTCTTAATAAACTAGG
Organism: Cephalopachus bancanus; assembly: GCA_027257055.1. Classification (NCBI taxonomy): domain Eukaryota; kingdom Metazoa; phylum Chordata; class Mammalia; order Primates; family Tarsiidae; genus Cephalopachus; species Cephalopachus bancanus. Next base: position 1,900,849 of record JAPVLO010000055.1, read on the forward strand.
AAACAACATCAAGGGCAACCTAATTTAAGCAGAATAAATAAAGTAAGATAAATCAGAGTAGAAAACAATGAACTAAAAACCAAAAAAAAAAATTGAGGAAAATCAATGGAATCAAGATTTGATTTTTTTTTTAGAATATAATTTTATAATTTATTAATTTCATCACATTTACTTGGGTTTAGGTGGCAGAGATCAGCTAATGCAATAGTTTCCATCTTTCACAGAAGTGGGTTTGAAACCTGATTCTGCCACATTTCTACTGGAGGGCTTTTCTGTCAAATGAGGATTAAAAGTAGTATTTACCTTGCAGTATCCTTGTGCCAACTAAATGAGATATCAAATGAAGTCTTATCACAGAGCCTGGTGGACAACCAATGCTATTATTGGCTAGGGAAGAGGTAGCTATATTTAGTGTCATTATTATTATTCACCTCTGAATGTGTGAACTGAAGGAGTTTGTCAATAAAATTGCACTTATGAATTAGTAACAAATTTACTCATCCTGACTTTTGGTATTGAGAAACACTATCATCCCATGAGAGCTTCTCATCTGAGACATCAGTTATTATAATTTCAGTAAAGGTAAAGTCCACTTCTAATTGTATTTAACAGAAGCAGTCTTATTGTTAATGAGTAATAAATATTAGAATTATTAAAAAGATTTTTGATATAACTACATATGTAAAACTTGCCTTTTGCTATTTCTTCATTTTTTTTTAAATCAATAATCAATATTTTTTATTATGGTTTTGTGGGGTACAGTTAAGGATTAGGTATACAAATACGTTTCATTCAGGCATCCTGTTGATAAGAGGTGTTTCCCTGTCCCCAGACAGATATTTGCTACCGTTAATCAAATGTCCCTCCTCCCCCCAGTTTCCCACTACTGTCAGTCATTTTCTTATAATATTACATTGGATGTTGAAGGTCCACTATATGAGTGAGAACATGTGATACTCGGATCTTTGTTTCTGTGAGAGGTCACTCAGTATTATAGACCTAGTTCCATCCAGGTTGCTGTGAAATTCATGATTTTGTTCCTTTTTATGGCTGCATAGTATTCTATTGTGTATATGTACCACATTTTTTAATCCAGTCCTCTTTTGATGGACAGCATGGTTGCTTCCAGGTTCTTGCTATTGTGAACAATGCTGTGATAAACATATGTGTGGAAGTATCTTTTTTATAGAGTGATTTGAATTCTTCAGGAAATATTCCCAGTAGGGGGATTGCAGGGTCATATGGGAGGTTGATATTTAGAGCTTTTAGGAATCACCACACTGCTTTAACAGAGGTTGCACTAGTTTATACTCCCACCAACAGTGTAGAAGTGTTCCCTTTTCGCCACACCCTCTCCAGCAGCTGTTATTTTTTGAGTTGTTGATAATTGTCATTCTGACTGGAGTTAGGTGGTATCTCACTGTGGTTTTGATTTGCATCTCCCTGATGATTAGTGAGGTTGAACATTTCTTCATTTGTCTGTTGGCTGCTCGGACATCTTCCTTTGTGAAGTGTCTGTTCATATCTTTTGCCCATTTTATAATGGGGTTGTTTGTTTTTTTCTTTTCAGCACGTTTGAATTCCTTGTAGATCCAGGATGTTAAGCCTTTGTCAGACCTGGTGTTGGCAAATACTTTTTCCCAGTCTGTAGGCTATCTCCCTGCTCTCTTGATGGTTTCTTTGGCCTTGCAGAAGCTTGTAAGTTTGCTAAGTTCCCACTTGTCTATCTTCTCTCTTATGGCCTATGGGTTTCGGGTTTTGTTCAGGAATTGGATGCCAGTTCCTATTTCCATGAGGGTATGTCCTTCATTTTCTACGGTTCTTATGGTTTGAGGTTTTACATTTAGGTCTCTGATCCATTTGGAGTTAACCTTTGTGCATGGGGATAGATAGGGGTCCTGTTTAAATCTTCTGCATGTGGTCAGCCAGTTTTCTCAGTATCATTTACTGAATAGGTTCTCCTCTCCCCAGTGGTAGATGGTGGAGGCTTTTCAAAGATGATTTGGTTGAGAAATTGAGGTTTTGCTTCTGGAATCTCAATTCTATTCCATTGATCTATATGCCTGTTCCTATACCACTACCAAGCTATTTTGAAGATTGTAGCTTTAAAGTTTGAAGTCTGGTAATGTGATACCACCTGCTTTGTTTTTTTTGCTGAGGATTGTTCTGGCTATTCTTGGACGTTTGTGTTTCCATGTGAATTCCTGTGTTGTTTTTTCTAGGTCTGAGAAGAATGTTCCTGGTAATTTGATGGGTATTGCATTGAATTTGTAGATTGCCTTAGGTAAGATGGACATCTTCACAATATTGATTCTTCCAATTTGTGAGCATGGGATATTTTTCCACTTGTTTGTGTCATCTTTGATTTCTTTGAGCATTTTTTGTAGTTTTCATTGTAAAGGTCTTTCACATCGCTGGTTAGGAAGATTCCAAGGTATTTCATTTTTTTGTGGCCATTGTGAATGAAATTGTTTGGGTTTCTGTTTGTTTATTATTGATGTAAAGAAATGTGATTGTCTTTTCCACATTTATTTTGTATCCTGAGACTTTGCCAAAGGCCTTTATCAGTGCAAGGAGGTTTTTGACAGAATCTCTTGGGTTTTCAAGGTACACAATCATATCATCTGCAAAGAGAGATAACTTGACTTCCTCTTTTCCTATTTGGATACCCCTGATTGCCTTCTCTTCTCTGATTGCTCGAGCCAGGACTTCCAATACTATGTTGAACAGGAGGGGTGAGAGTGGGCATCCTTGTCTTTTTCCAGTTTCCAGGGGAAATGGTTGCAATTTTTGTCCATTTAGGAGTATGCTGACTGTGGGTTTTTCGTAGATGGCTTTTACTATTTTGAGGTATGTTCCCCATATGCCTAGATGTTCGAGGGTTTTTATCAAGAAGGGGTGCTGGATTTTATCAAAAGCTTTTTCTGCATCTAATGATATAATCATGTGATTTTTGTTTTGACATCTGTTGATGTATTTAATTACATCTATGGTTTTACAATTGTTGAACCAGCCTTGCATCCCAGGAATGAAGCCTACTTGGACATGATGGATGATTTTTGAGATGTATTGTTGAATCCGGTTTCCTAGGATCTTGTTGAGAATTTTAGCATCTATGTTCATCAAAGATATTGGCCTGTAGTTCTCTTTTTTTTGTTGGATCTTTACCTGGCTTGGGTATCAATGTGATGTTGGCTTCGTAAAATGATTTGGGGAGAGTTCCATCTTTTTCAATCGCCTGGAGTACCTTCAGTAGGATTGGTATCAGCTCCTCCTTAAATGTCTTGTAGAATTCTGCTGGAAAACCATCTGGATCAGGGCATTTGTTTATAGGTAGTTTTCTTATTATGTAGTCAATTTCCTTGATTGTTATTGGTCTATTTAGGATCTCAATTTCTTCTTGTTCCAACCTAGGGAGGTTGTATGATGTCAGAAAGTCCTCCATTTCCTTAAGGTTTTCAAGTTTATTTCCATACAAGTGTACATAGTAGTCACCAGTGATCTTTTGTATTTCTTCAGGGTCAAATGTGACTTCATCTTTTGTGTTTCTGATTGTGCTTATTTGGTTTTTTTTTTTCCTGTTTTTTCTTGGTCAGTCTAGCTAGGGGAGCATCGATCTTGTTTATCCTTTCGAAGAACCAGCTTTTTGCTTCATTGATTTTTTTGTATTATCTTTTTGTCTTCTATGTCCTGGATTTGTGCTTTTATTTTGGTGATCTGGATTCTTCTGCTGAAATTTGGATTTTTGTCATCTTGCTTTTCCAGCTTCCTTAGGTGACTTGTTAGGCTGTTAATTTGTGTTCCTTCCATTTTCTTCATGTGTGTTTGTAGGGATATAAATTCCCCTCTTACTACAGCTTTTAAGGCATCCCAGAGATTTTGGTAAAATATTTCTTCATTTTCATTTGTTTCCAGGTATCTTTTGATCTCTGTTTTGATTTCACATTGACCCAGGAGTTGTTTGGCATCATGATGTTTAGTGTCCATGTCTTTGTAGGTTTTGGGGGGACCTTGTTGGTGTTAATGTTTATTTTTTTTCCACTGTGGTTTGAAAAGGTGCATGGTAGATTTTCAGTCCTTTTAAATTTTCTTATGCTTGATTTATATCCAATTATGTGGTCGATCTTATAATACATTCCATGTGGTGATGAGTAGTATGTGTATTCTGTGGTCTTTGGATGGAATGTTCTGTAGGTATCAGTTAAGTTCATTTGTTCCAAAGTCACATTGAGGTTCGGGATCTCCTTGTTGATTTTTTTTGTCCTGATGATCTGCCTAGGGTTGTGAGTGGGGTATTAAAGTCCCCAGTTATGATGGTGTTAGAGTCAATATCTTTCTTTAGTTTTCCTAGAAGTTGCTTTATGAAAGTTGACTCACCTATGTTGAGTGCATATATGTTTAGGATAGATATTTCTTGTTCATGGATTGAGCCTTTTATCATTATGTAGTGGCCTTCTGTATCTTTTTTGATTTCTAATAGCTTGGAGGGTATTTTGTCTGAAATTAAGATCACTATTCCTCCTTTCTTTTGTATTCCATTCGCCTGAAAGTTTGTTTCCCATCCTCTTACTTTGAGTCTATGAGTGTCCCTTCTAGTGAGGTGAGTCTCTTGAAGACAATAGATTGTTGCCTGATGATATTTTATCCATTTTGCCATTCTGTGTCTTTTCAGTGGTGCATTTAGTCCATTCACATTTAGGCTAAAAATTGAAATGCGAGATTTGATCCCTTTCATATGGATCTTACAGAGTTGTTGTTCCTGTTTGTTTGTTGTCTGTCTTTTGATTTTGGAGTTGGTTCATGTGTGTTTTTAATCTTTTGACTGTACTCTTGTGAAGAATGTTGTTGTTCTTTTTCCCTTTTCTTCTGTGTTCAGTACTTTCCTAAGTGTTTCTTGTAGAGGTGGTCTCATGGCAGTGTAGGCTCTTAGGGATTGGATATCTGGAAAAGATTTCAATTCTCCCTCACTAATGAAGCTTAGTTTGACTCAGTAGGTTATTCTTGGTTGAAATTGTTTATCTTTTAGAACTTTGAAGATAGGGCTCCAGTCTCTCCTAGCCTGAAGGGATTCTGTGGATAATTCTGCTGCTATTCTAATTGGTCTTCCCTGGTAGGTAGTCTGGCCTTTTTCTCTTGCTGCCTTTAGGATTTTTTCTCTTATGGCTACTTTGTTTAGGCGAATTATTATGTGTCTGGGAGTTGGTCTTGTCATTTGTTGTCTTGCAGGGGTTCTCTGAATCTCTTGGGTTCGAATTTTTTCATCCTTGATGAGATAAGGGAAGTTTTCTTGAATGATTTCATGCAATGTTTGTTCCATTGTGGCCTCTGTTTCTCTCTCTGCCTCCGGAAGCCCAATTACTCTTAGGTTCAGTCTCTTGAAGTGATCATTCATCTCCTGCAGGTTTTGTTCTGTGTTTTTTAGCTTCTTTTCTATGCTTTTGACAGTTTGGGCTAGTTCTGTGTTTTGGTCTTTGAGCTTTAAGATTCTTTCTTCTGCTTGTCTGATTTCACTTTCCATGCATTTTAGTTTGTTATTCATTTCCATCACAGTATTGTTTACTGCTGTTATTTGTGACATCAGCTCCTTCCTATTTTCCTCTTGTCTCTCCTCAATTTTTTTTAACTCTCATTAATGTCTTGATGTCTGGGTTTGTTGCATGTGACCAGTCATTTTGGGGACTCTTCATTGTTTGTGTTCCAGAATCTGTTTTCTCAGTGTCTGATCTCCCAGGGGACTGTGTAAGACCCATATTCTTCTTTTGGTTTTTCTTCATTTGTGCGGTTTTTTCCCCCTCCCTACTTTTTCCTTCCCTCCACATCACCGTCTTCTTTAATTCTGTTATTCAGGGGTTGAGGGTTTGTTTTTACTTCTGTTTTTTCAATCTCCTATTCTTTATGTATGCCCTCTTACTTTGTTTAATTCTGGAGTTGCACTGTAGGTTGGGGGTGGTCCTTGTTGCAGTTTTGAGATTTACTTAAAGGGGGAGCTGTGATTCAAAATCTATCTGCAGGTTCTGGTATTCGCTGACAGGTGTATGGATAATCTGAAACCCACTGCCTTGGAATCTGTCCGTGCAGTGGGGCTGTAGGTTTACTCCCTGAGATAAAATGTGGTTAGCAGAGGGAAGAGAATGGAGCAGACAGTGGGTTGAAGAGGGGGGTGGAGAGATAGAGGAGTAAGGGGGGAAACAAACGAGTGTACCAACAAATGGAGAGAGAGACCTATACTGAAACAGATAAAAACAATAGACCACAGCTACAGACTAACCAACTCCTGTACAAAAAAAACACAATGATGCTAACATACAAGCTAACCAACCACCTTATTGGTGTGCTGTTCCTCTATACAAAGACATGGTTTACAGAGAGAATAAAAGGAAGAGGAAGAAAGGAAAAAAAAGGAACAATACAGTAGGAATAGAATTAAGTCATTAAACTAGCAGAACCAATCAAGCACACTCTGAGACTTTTCGTTTAAGTCCAATATCCTTTCAGCTCTGATTTCTAGCTTTATTTTCAAGCTAGTAAATCAGCTTTCAGTTAGGGTCAGTTGCCCCTGGCCTGCTGTGAAGGACAGTTCAGATCACCCTCCGTTCACCACTCTGGCCTGTGTCTGTTTTTCAAGCTTTTATCTCCCGTTTTGGTGTTGTTACCTTGAATCGCTAGCAGCTGGTGCTATCTCAGCTGCTCACCCCAGAGGGGGTGGGGCTGGACAGGAACCGGCAGAAGCTGGAGATGGAAGCCTGCCTCAGGGCACACGGGAGGAGACCCACGGCAGGCAGGATGTCCCGGTCGCAGGAGAGGTGGCAGTAATCCCAGCAGATCTTCCCTGCAAGGGCTTCAAGGACTGAAGTCATGGATCACCTCAGGCATGGGAGGCGTGATGTGCTATGGCCGCCACGGAGGCCCCAGCGGCGGCACCGGTGGCTGTTGTGTCTCCACTGCAGTTGCTGTCCAGACCACTGCGATGCCCCAGCGGTGGCAACGGCCGAGCTGCGTGTGAAGAGCAGGCTGCGATGTTGGGGTCTGCAGCCCCTGGGGAGAGAGCCAGAGACCCACTGCAGTTGTCCTTTGCAGAGGGTTTCATAGACCAGGTTGCCCCATTGCCTTCTTGCCGGAAGTCCTCAAGATTTGAATCTTTAAGATAAAAAATTTATAAAACTTTTTGCCAGATTTATTAAAAAACCAAAGAGAAGACACAAATATTGAGTATTAGAAATAAGAGAGGTGATATCATTACCAATTCTGCAGATGCTAACTAAAAGGACACAATAAGGGGAAAATTATTTTTAAAAAATTTAAGGTTGCCACTAAATTTGACAATGTAGTTGAAATGAACAAATTACTTAGAAGACACAGCCTATCAAAGGTCACTCAAGAAGAAATAACCTTTATAACACTATCGGTATTTTTAAAAAATTTAATTTGTACTTAAAGACCTTACCACAAAGGAAATTCCAATCACCAATAGAAACATTGGCAAATTACACAAAATATTTAAAAAGAAATAATAAGAAATTCTACACAAAGTATTTCAGCAAATTGGAAATAGAGGGCAGCATTTGCAAATCCCCCTAATGAGAATAACATGACTCTGAGATTAAAACTGGATAAAGAGAGGCAAGAAAAGCAAATGACACATTATTATTCCTTATGAACATAGATTAATATTCTGAACAAAATTTTACTAAGTTAAATTTAATAATAAGTTATAAGAATAATGTGCCATGACAATTAAAATTATCATAGGAACACATCAATGGTTTTGGACTTGAAAACAATCAATTTAATTTTTCGAGCTAGCAAATTAAAAGAGAAAAACATGCTATAAATTCAATAGACTCACAAAAATATTTGACAAAATTTAGCCATATATCTGATTTAGCAACAACAAAAATCTCTCAGCAAACTAGAAATAGAAGAAAAGTTCCTTAACCTGATGAAGAACCATTTATAAAGGTACCTACAGTTAACATTATTCTTAATGGTGAAAGACAGAAAGTTTCCCCCTCTGACTGAGAACAAGGCAAAAATATCCACTCACATTTTTTCTGCTCTGCATGGTACTGAATGTTCTAGCCAGTGCAGTTATTAAAAAGAAAAAAAATGAAAAAGGAAATACAAGACATTCACATTGGAAATTTTTTTAAAAACTGCCTTTATTAATGGCTTGCATGATGGGCTAATAGAAATTCATATGGAATCCACAAAAAAGGTAAATTCATCAAGGTTTCAAGATTAATATATAAAAATCAATGTTATTTTTAATATAAGCAACAATCAGAAATTAAAATTTTAAAAATAATACCTCTGACTGCATAAAAAATATGGAATAATGGGAATCTGAAAAAATGTGAAAGGCTGATAGTATAAAGCTAAAAGACATTGCTGAGAAAAGTTGAAGAAGAAAAAGGACTGGATAAAAAAATGTGGTACATGTACATGATGGAATATTACACAGTCATAATGAAGGGCAAAATTATGAACTTCACAGTAACTTGAATGGACTTAAAGGCTATAATACTGAGTGGTCTATCACAGAAACGAAGAACTGAGTATCACATGTTCTCACTCATAAGCGGACCTTGATCAGTTACTGTAATACTATAACAAAAGGTTTGGCAGTATTGGGAAACTGTCGGGGGACGGGGGGCAGGATTGGCAGTAGTGGGAATCTGTCAGGAGAGGGGGGCACATCTTATCAACAGGAGTACCTGCATAATGAGCATTTGTATACCTAACCCTGAGTTGTACCCCACATCTTTAAAATTAAAAAAAAAGGAAACCTAAATAAATGGAAAGATAGACTTCATTCGTGAGTTAGAAGGCATGTTAATATTAAAATGTCAATAACTCTGAAATTGATCAATCAATTCAAAAGAATTCAAATTATAATTCCAGCATGCTTATATGTGGAATTTGACAAGCTGATTCTAAAACACATGTGGAAATACAAAGGACCTAGTGTAAACTAAATGACTTTAAAAGGGAAGGAAACAATTGAATGCCTAACATTGTCATTTTTTAAAAAAATTAAATTTAGAGTAATCATGACAGTGTGCTCTTGTCATAATGGTAGAAAAGCATATCAAAAGATCAGAATAAAGAATCTAGACACATAGATGTGTGTATATATGCATACACAACGGGTGATTAACAAACATGTGAAGGCAATTTGGTTGAAAATGAATAGTCTTTTGAGCAAATAATGCTGGAATAATTGGATATTCATGTGCATAAATAAATTTAAATTATTGTCAATCCATATCTCCCACTATATATAAATATTAGCTTAAAATGGATATAGACCTAAATATAAATGCAAAACTATAAAACTTCTAAAAATTATATAGGGTAAAGCCTCTGTGACCTTTGGTTATGCAAAGATTGCTTGGATATAAAAGCACCACTTATAAAATAAAAATTAATAATTTAGATTTTATCCACATTAAAAGCTTCTGTATTTGAAAGACACTATTAAGAAATTGAAAAAAATTATTCCAAAGACTAGGAGAAAATATTTGTAAGGCATATAGCTGACAAATAATTTGTATTTATTACATATAAAAAGATCTAATAAAAAAATCAAGTTGGGCAACAGACTTGAATAAGCACTTTTGCAAAAAGATATGTAGATAGAAAATAAGCATATTAAAATATGCTAAAAATGATTAGAATGCAGGGAAGTGTAAATTAAAAGAGCAAAATCCTGTAACACACCTATGAGAGCAACTTAATTTTTAAAAACTATTGAGCCAAGTGGTGGTAAGGATGGATATGAAGGAATTGAAACTCTCACACACTGTCAGTGTCTATGGAAGATATCATACCCTGCTTGGCTGTGTATTAAATGTAAATGTGCACCCACCATAGGATTTAGACAGTCCACTCCTTACACAGTCACACACCAAAATGCTCATAACAACTTTATTTGTAATAACCCAAGACAGAAAACAACCCAAATAAACATCAGCATACAAATCAATTAAAAATGTGTGGTGAAGCCTCCACCGTCAACCACTGGGAAGAGGAGAATCTATTCAGTACATGGTGCTGGGAAAACAGGCTGACCACATGCAGAAGATTAAAACAGGACCCCTACCTATCACAATACATAAAAATCTGCTCTAAATGAATCAAAGGCCTAAACATAAAACCACAAACTATAAGAATCTTAGAAAACTCAAGAGACACCCTTATGAAATTTGAAACTGGCAACCAATTCGTAATCAAAACACCAAGTGCTCATGGCATAAGAGACAAGATAAACAAGTGAGACCTCACCAAACTGACAAGCTTCTGCAAAGCCAAATAAACCATGAAGAGAGTCGGGAAACAGCCCACAGACTGGGAAAACATATTTGCCAACTGTATGTCTGGCAAAGGCCTAACATCTAGGATCTACAAGGAACTCAAACATGCCAAAAAGTAAAAAAGCAAACAGCTCCATTACAAAGTGGGCAAAAGATATGAACAGACAGTTCTCAAAAGAAGACATACAAGCGGCCAACAGATACATGAAAAAATACTCAGCCTCACTAGTTATCAAAGAAATGCAAATTGGGCAACCCTGTCAGGACGCTTCCCACCACTGGGAGTTTTTCCTTCCTCTAATAAATCCCTACTAACTCAAATAATAACAACAACAACAACAATAATAATACAGAAATGCACATTAAAACCACATTAAGCTACTACCTAACTCCAGTCAGGATGGCCATCATCAATAACTCAACAACAACAGATGTTGAAGAGGATGTGGTGAAAAGGGAACACACTTCTACACTGTTGGTGGGAGTGTAAACTAGTACAGCCTCTGCGGAAAACAGTGTGGCAATTCCTAAAAGATCTAAAAATCAGCCTCCTATATAACCCCTCAATCCCCCTACTAGGAATATACTCAGAGGAACTCAGATCACTCTTTAAAAAAGGTACCTATACACACATGTTTATTGCAGCATTGTTCACAATAGCAAAAACATGGAATCAACCATGTTGCCCACTGAAAGAGGACTGGATTAAAAAAAAATGTGGGGTAGATACACGATGGACTATTACGCAGTCATAAAGAAGGACAAAATTATGAACTTTGCAGCAACTTGGATGGACTTAGAGGCTATAATACTGAGTGAACTATCATGTTATCACTCATAAGTGGACCTTGAACAACTATCCTAATACTATAAGAAAGAGATTGGAGTAGTGGGAAACTGCCAGGGAAGGGGGGAAATCACCTCACCAACAAGGGTGCCTGCATAACAAACATTTGTATACCTAATCCTGAATTGTACCCCACATATTTACATTTTTAAAAATGTGTGGTGTATCTATATAATGGACTGGAATTCATCAATAAAAATAATGAACTATTGGCACATGTAGCAATGTGAAAAAAGTGATTAAAAAAAAGACAAGCCGGACTCGGTGGCTCAGCCTGTAATCCCGTGTTTTGGGAGGCTGAGGTGAGTGAATTGCCTGAGCCCGCGGGTTCGAGACCCACTTGGGCAACCTGGCGAGACTTCACCTCTACAATAAATCAAAAAAAATTGCTGGGAGTGGTAGCGTGTGCCTGTAGTTCCAGCTACTTGGAAGGCTGAGGTGGAAGGATCGCCAGAGCCCAGCAGGTCGAGGCTGCAGTGGCCGGGAGCGGCCACTGCACTCCAGTCTGGGGGGCAGAGTGAGACTCCAACTCAAACAAAAACAAAAACAAAAACAAACGAATAAAAAAAGACTACAGTCTGATTCACACAGCAATAGTTTCAACTTTAATGAAGTACTAGTGAGGCAGGTTGTTGTCTAACACAAAATGGTACCATCTGTTCATTCTTTTATTGTTTAGATTTTCTAATTCTTTAGTGTTTCTGCAAGCATCAATTCTTTTTTCTTACTACTACCTTTAGCAGACTTCTTTCTTCAAACTTGCTGGCCACTTCTACTGTCACCAGGAAAACAGGTATCAATGCTTGTTAGGATTTGGTTAAAAAAAAAAAAGACCAAACAAAGCCCAAGTAAATACATAAGAGTCTTTTACAATATACAATATTTCTCCTTTTTCTCGGTTTTGCTTTCCACAGTTTCAGTTACTTTTGGTCAACTGTAGTCCAAAAATATTACGTGAAAAATTCCAGAAATAAGCAATGCATGAGTTTGAAATTGCACATCACTCTGAGTGCTGTGATAAAGTCTCACTAGCCCACTCCATCTGGACTCAGAAGTGAGTCAACCCTTTGTCACTGTGTTCAGGTTGTATACTTGCTGTTATTCACTTAGCTGTCTTGGTTATCAGATCGATTGTCGAGATATTGCAGTGCTTGTGTTCAAGTTGCCTTTGTGTGACTTAAGAATGGCCCCACAGCGGTCATAGTCACTGACATAGTGACTTAATGGCCCCACAGCAGCAATGCTGGCATATTGTTATAATTTTTCTATTTATTATCTTTTTTTGTTGCTAATCTCTTACTGTGCCTTATGTATAAATAAAACTTCACCATAGGTATGTTTGTATGTATGTGTTGGAAAGAGACATCGGTATATTGGGTTCTAACCACGGGGGGTCTTGGAAGATATCTGTCATGAATGAGGGGGATTACTGTATAAGAGTTAGCTTAATGAGCCGGGCTCAGTGGCTCAGCCTGTAATCCTGCGCCTTTGGGAGGCTGAGGTGAGTGAATTGCCTGAGTCCGCGGGTTCGAGACCCGCCTGGGCAGGCGAGACCTCGTCTCTACAATAAATCAAAAAATTAGCCAGGCGTGGTAGTGCTCGCCTGTAGTTCTAGCTACTTGGAGGGCTGAGGTGGAAGGATCGCCAGAGCCCAGCAGGTCAAGGCTGCGGTGGCCGGGAGCGGCCACTGCACTCCAGTCTGGGCAACAGAGTGAGACTCCGACTTAAAAAAAAAAAGAGTTAGCTTAATGTATGAACTCTTGAATTGTTTGTGTCTGGTTTCCCATTGCAATTTTGTTGTTTTATGTCACCAATTATGTTTTCTTTCATTCGTTCTATCTGTGAGTCACGTTCCACAGGCTGCATATTTTTTGAGGTGTTTTCAAATGAGGAAACTGGTTTGGGTAGGTGTTCTTCCCTAACAGCTAGTCAGCCACTAACTTATTCTGGAAGGACCCTTCCCACTGAGCTGCTAGGAGTAGTGCAGGATTCCAGAGGTGCCGTTTTCTGGGGCATCACAGATAACAATGTGATGGAGCTGGATATTTTCTGTACACGATAAGTGGATGTGAATGTGTGTGTGTGTGTGTGAGAGAGAGAGAGAGAGAGAGAGAGAGAGAGAGAGAGAAAGAGAGAGATGAATGTGCAATGCCTTGTCTTTTTGAGTTTGTAAAGAACTGGGAGGAAGACCTTGAATAAGTCACTTAATGTGCCCATTATTTGTTTAGTTATTTCTAACATATTACTATATTATCTCTTTGAATGACATTACGAAATTTAATTAATTGATATTTATATAGCACTCCACATTTAAATATGCAAAATAATTTTCTTAAATGCTTAGATTAATTTTTCAGATACATTTTTAGGAAATATCAGCCTTGAGTTATTAAGAAAACAACTGTTAGTGAGAGGTTTTCTAAAAGCCTATCAAACAGTAAAAATATGTTTTTTTGTTTCTCCTGAAAAATAAATAAGTCGAGAGAATTTAAGAGAAAGTCAAGTAACATATTAAATAGCACTTAGATTAGAATAAATTTATGGGATCATTAAAAGATAATTATCATTTTGTTGCCAGAAGCTCCAGTTTAAATTACACAATTAAGTTTTAGATTATATTCATTTTGTACGTGAACCTTATTGCAATTCTAATTTATCTGGTAGTTTTCAGATGTGGTTTAGCCGCCAGGTTTAGTTTAAGTTAAAACCATCAATATAATTTTGTGGCTTATGTTGATTACTCTTAAAATGTTCTTTTTTTCTTAAATACGTAACAGTTGCACATATGGCCTAGCAAGGGACTGGCCTTGGTGGGACCCATTTTATTCCTCTTGAACATCTCTATCAAACCAACAATTTTTATCACTAAAGTCATACAGTAGTGTTATGCTCAGAGACACATAGATAGCAACTTGCTAATGGGAATGGTGTTTGACCCTTACCTTTGATATAAATGACTACTTAATTCTATTAGTTTCATTCAGTTGTGTTTGTTTCATAGCCAAGTGTCTTGTGTATACTGTGTAAATAGCTCCTATGAAACTATTTGGAAACGGTAGGTAGGAAATGACAAGGAAAAGGCAGCTTTTCCAAGGACTAGGCTGAGAAAACAGTATGTTGAGAGTAGAAGAAGGTAGTGAATTTGCTGAAAGTCACAAAAAATGTCATGTCAGAAGCGTTAAGTCAAATACAAACCAAACATCTGGAGTGTCTGTGTTAGTTTTCCATAGCTTCCACAACAAATCACAACACAGATTTATTGTCTTACAGTCCTCAAGGCAGAAATCAAGCACAGGCCTCAGGTGGCCAAGTCAGGTAGTGGACAGAGCTATCTCTTTCTGGGGGCTCTGGAGGAGACCCCTTTGTTTTCTGTTTCCAGCTCCTGGAGTGCCCTCCATCCTTGGCCAGGGCCTTCCTCCACCTCCCCAGCCTCCATCTTCTCCTTCTACCCGTGACTACAGAGAGAAAAGGTTTTCCACTTTCAAGGACTCATGTGATTCGACTGGGATAATCCAGGATAACCTCCCCATATCAAGGTCCTTCCTTTAATTACATCAGCAAAATCCCTTTGCCATGTAGGGAAACATATTCCCAGGTTCTGGAACCTCTTTGGAGGTTATCACGCTGCTAACTACGGTGGCCATGCCACAATCATTGCATCTTCTAAAGACTATTTGTAGGTATATATTAGGTGTGTATGCATATTTTTTAAAAGTGTGCAGGTGGTCAGGACTGCTTCCATGAGCAGGAAGTCACTATGAACAATTTTCTCACTTGGTTTCCTTTACAGCTTTGTAGAGAAGGAAACTTAGTCATTTCAGAAAGACCTTAGACCTTGAGGAAAATTATTTTGGTAAAATATTGATGTTGCTCCCTAGTATGGACTATAAGCCTGACCAGAAGACCAATATGTATTACAGTGTACATTCAGTTTTAAATATCCTAAACATTGTTCTTACGAACTGATTTGCTAACATTTTATATAGGTTTTCATTATTTGCAGACATAAGCTTGCATACAGGTTTTCATTATTTGCAGACATGTAAAATTCTCCACTCATGCACTCTGTTCCAGGAAACATTCCTGTCCACCCAACCCTGGCTGTGTTGGGTGCCCCTGTCTGTGGCCCAGGGCCAGGTTGGGTCTCTCCTGGATCATCTGCTGAGTTAGGCCTCACCTCTACCCTCATCCACCTTCCCTATGCACCTAGAATTGAATCCATGTCTAAAAATGCCACCACCTGTGGTGGGATGAGTCCCAGAGAAAGGCTTCACAGAGTTCATTAATTAAAAGGGGTGGGAAAAGCCAGGGGAGAAAGTAAAAGAGAAAAGGGAGCAAAGAAATGCTTGTTCTTCCCTCACAAATGCTGTTAGATGCTATCAGTGAATGATCAGATGTTGAATAAGGCAATCGCTTGATAACCTATTGTGAAAGGCAATCATGACGTAGCTCATGGAGAAGGTTGGAATCCAATGACAGGAATTCTAATGACGCAATTAATCTAGGGGAAGGAGGGGAGCCTGAGGAACATAGACTGGAACGCAGCTCACCTGCTTTAGTGATGCCAAAGCAGGGCTGAAATGGAGGTTGAGTTCACGGCCTGGCAGTGTCCCAGATGAAAACACAGGAACGAGATTACAGAGGAGACAGTGTAAAGACAAAGTGGTTCTGTATCAAGAACATTCAGGTGGGTCCATGGCAATTTTGCATTTGCTTTTTTCCTGCCGATGGCTTGTCGGGAAAATCTCCTAAGATACCAAGCCCGAGCCTTCCTGCATCCATGTGAGGCAGGACCGGTGTCCCTGCGCAAAGGGGAAACAACCTGATAGCTGGAGAGTCTGCTTTGAATCTGGGTCTGGGGCTTCTTCCACCCTACTCTGGGCAAAGGTCATTCAAGAAGAGTGCATTGTCCTGCCCTTGTCCTCAGACATCTCAGAAGAGACTCTTCCCTCAAACAACCTGAGAACTCTAGCTTAAGTGTGACCAGGAGGAAGTGTGGGGAGGTGGTTGGCTGGGGCTCAGAGCACACAGCAGGTGGCCTCATCTAGAGGTGTCAAAAGTCACACTGAGCAGGTGTGCTGTCCTTTAGTTTTTTAAAAAATAAGTTGGATTTTTAATTGCCTTTCAACGATTTGCCTGAATTTTACAAATATTCCCAAATTTCTAGAAGATGATGAAAATGTGTTTTTAGTTGAAACACATTTTCTCTGGAAGTAGTATGCTTTCTTTGAATAACAAAATCATAATCACAACAATGATTAAGTACGGAATCTTTTGTCTGGAAGTCTGTATTCTCTCGTGATCAGAATGTATGTTTCAGGTTAAAGTCAGAAAGGTCATGAGCTTGGGAAATGTGCATAGAATCACTGAGACATAATGTTCACTTCTGACATATGAAGATAAAATTACCATCTTTTCCAAGTATTCAAACATCCTTATCTGGATCATGTCACGTGTGTTCATTTTACAAAGCAAAGATATAGAATTCCCCACTCATTATCATCCTGTGTGGTGTGTGTGTGTGTGTGTGCACGCACTTATGTGTATAATGTGTGTGGTGTGTGTATTTGGTGTGTGTGGATGATCACAGTGTGCACTGAAGGAAACTTCCAGCACACCAGAATATGTCCCCAGAATCCCTGAGGACTTGGCATGTGCCTTGCTTTAAGCCAAGCTGCCCACCGTGACGGCAGTAAAGATGAAGATACATTTGCAGTAGCACCAAGGCTCTATACATTTGCTGAGACGCAAACTGCACCTTAGAAAAGAACACTGGAGATGGAAATTTTGTTCCCAGACCCAAAACCCTAATCCTTTCTGGATCTTTGCTGAAGGCCGTCAGAGCATCTCTTCACTCCATGAGCAGGCCCGTGGAGAGGAAGAGGGACGAGGCTGGTGTACGGTGGCTACGTGCAGAAGCATAGTTGCTCTGCTTCAAGCCTGTGCAGGAATGGATGGACTCATGGCTTAGTCTTGCAGCTTTGCTATCACTTCTAACATCAGTCCCATAGAAAACAAAACTCTAAACTCTAAAAATCTGGTTTGCATGTGAACGTCCAGCCTCATAGCCTGTTTGAGACTGCCTAGGGTACCAAAAATATCATAAATATTGATATGATATATAGCTGCAGTTTTAGATGTAAACCTGGCTTTCACTGGATTTAATATGACTGTAATGGATCTTCTTCTCATGGCTCTTTCCAGAAACCCAAAATGAGCATACAATTCTCTTGTGCACTGAGGTAAATAAGTACTTTACATGTATCTCTGAGTTATATCCAAATATAAAAACCCCATTTTCATTTGATACTAATATAACAGTCACATTACTGTGTTTTTACCATTGCCTTGTGGTCCCTTCAGATGAAGCTAATTTGGAATTTGTTTTTCATTCATTATTCATAAACCTGCCTAAACTCTTTCAGCTGGTAATGCTGTTGATCAAATAAACTGCTGCTGCATGTTTTTGAAGTAAAAATGCTCCCCGTCTACTTAGAACACTAGGCTCCATGCTGGGCCGAATGGCATCTCTACTGAATGCTTTTTAATTATAATCCTCCAAAATTCTACCGAACTAGAGAATCCTGAGGCCACATCTGCAAAATCCTGTCAAGCGTCACTCATGATAA
The DNA here is from genome assembly GCA_027257055.1 of Cephalopachus bancanus. Classification (NCBI taxonomy): domain Eukaryota; kingdom Metazoa; phylum Chordata; class Mammalia; order Primates; family Tarsiidae; genus Cephalopachus; species Cephalopachus bancanus. Next base: position 1,918,638 of record JAPVLO010000055.1, read on the forward strand.
TTTCTTCCCTCACATAGCATGTCTTTTGCTGAAATAGCTCTCTCTCCACTTGTCAGATATGTCAGGCCTTCTTCCACGCCATCTTCAGTCCTGGCTTCATAAGGATTTTTTATTTTTAATGTCTGATAGAGTTCACCAATCAAAGTAGAGCACTGGTTTTTCCTGAGGGTGTCAACATGTTTGCTTAACAAAGCTCGCTTTGCTCACACAGGTGCCCTTAACTATAAAAGACTTGTACATCTATTTTCTAAATTGAGTTTAAAATATAACCAAAGGCACAAAATACAGATATCAGGACAGAAATGGTCTAGCTCAGAGGACCCCTGGTCTCTGGACTTCAAGTCATCTGAGAGCTGCCCACACTGAAGGAAGGAAAATGTCCCCCTCTTCAGATTGTGCAGAGCCCGCCCACAGCTGTCCCCATACCACCATGGGCCTGCTCCTTCAGAGCACAACAGTGGGTCTGTGGCCTCTCCTCACCATGGCCACCCAAAGCCTAGCCTTTTCAGCCGGACTCCTAGACCAGGTTGGTAGTTGTGCTCCAAAATCATCCTTAAGCGACACTTCCAACCTGACCCCAGGTAGGCCTTTGTACTCCCAAGCCCCTGTGGGTGTGGGCCACTGGAGGCCAGGGTGTCTACCCCTTTTGCCTGTGTTTGACTAACACGAGGTCTCCTTGGGTCTGTGTCTTCTATGCATTCATCAGCTCTGACATTGTGGAGGCGCTTTTCATGACTTCACATGTGTCTGTTGTCCACTCCCCAAGTTTAAGGGGGTGCGCTGGTCCTGCAGAGCTTCCAAAGCTTCCCCAGACTGCTCCTGGGGTTCTAGGTCCCTCTCCTACCCAGGCTTGTCAAGTTTGTCTGGGGACAGCCTGTCCCAGGACATGGTACCATCCTGTCACCAGGGCTTTCTGTCTGCTTCCTGTACCCTGTGCCCCAGCCCACCAGACTCCTCCCCTACCACAGGCTGTGTGTGGCATTGTCTTCTTCATGCCTTCTGTAGTTCTCTGTGGACCTGCCTTTCAAATGCGGCTCCTCTGTGTGTTGTGCACCACCAGACAGCAAATACACTGGGTCAGTTTGCATTCTACCTTGTGGAAGCATGCAACCGCTCAGTAAATGTTTAGTGAATGAGGGTAAATCTTAGGCTTAGATAACTACTTGGGAATTAAATAGCTAGACAGCTAGTATGCTCTTCAGCCATATGAATAAACAAAGAGTGCAGCTGCTGAGAAATAGGTCTAGAACATTGGAGCTATGTTTTGTGTGGAAATTTTGTTTTAAAACTTTAAATTGAGTAATCACCATGGTAGATATTTGAAAGTCTCTGCAGTGAACCACCGACATAAGGGTAATTGTGAAGAATGGTATTTAGTGTTGCTCTTGGTACAAATGAGCTCTTCTAAATATTTCCCAGAAAGATATTGGAGTATAGATTGGGTTACAGCTGGCAATTTATTTCTCTAAAAGCCATTATGGCTTAATTTAATTAGATTGGAACTAAGAGCATTGGTGGTAATGTTTCTATTCCTGCTCCTTAATTTATTTGGGGGCTTAATCCAATCCTTTAATTAACATTCTCATCATGGGAAGAGCATTGCCAAATGGGCTTTTATTAATTGTCCTCACTTTGAAGTTTCATCTCTTCAGCTCTTAACCATTCTGGTCCTGATGGATGCACATAAGAAGGCAGCCATTCGGCCTGAGATTGTGACTGAGGATCCCAAGTACAAACATCTCTAGAATACAGGCTCAGAAATGGCAGGGGTCGATCCTGTTTTTCATTGTGACCCCAGAGTCTCCAACATCTTATCTCACAGACCAGACGCCCTCAAAAACTTACAGAACAAACTAAAAATGGAGTACGTTTTTTGCCATCTGTCCCCTTTGGCATGGAGTCTAAGCCAATTGCTTTGTAAAGCTTGCGAATGGGACCTTAAAAAAGAATGCCATGTATTTCCCAAGTAAGGCAAGACTAAACTGGCTTTGTCTTTTAAGATGCCACTGATAATATGTTCTTATAGAACAAACAGAAAATTAAAGCTAATGTCAACTAAATGCTCCCTTCCAAATATGTACCCGTATTATATCTTGTAAAACAGATATTTGTGTTTGGGACTAAAATATTTGGTTTTATTTGGTAGTCATGCAGCTCAAACACTTACTATATGTTGTCTATGTGTTGAGTTTTCCAAAGTCATATCCTTATTCTGAAGAAAACGTGTCAACAAATCACCCATTTCTTGTCGCTGTTGTCATGGCTTGCTCCCTGAATGAAGCAGGTACGTTCCTGTGCATGTTGCCGGGTGGTCTCTTCTCTCTTTAAGAAACAGAAGGTTTGTGAGAAGAGGTGGGCCTTGGGGATCCCCAGGAGGCCACACCTCCAAGTGCCACACAGCTCACATATGTAAGGCACAGAGGTACATGTATGTTTCAGGAGCCCTGAGTCTGGGGAGGAGACTGAGTTTACCATGCTACGTGATCACAGCAGGATCACGTCACCGTTCCTGCTTACTCCTTTCATCTAAACAGCAAGTCGTTGTCCTCCACATTTGTGGAAACTTGTAGAGGCTGAAATATTGTGAAATGGTCTTAACAATTTAATCTCTTTAGAGAAAGGTGACCCCTTGGAAAGAGAAACAGTGCTGCCAGAAGGCATATGGAACTGAGAACTCAGCTCTTATAGTGAACAGTCCTTTGAGCTAACCACAGGTGAAGACAGAGGCCATGTCAATCCTGAGACTGATGGATCGGATCCTGAGATTTACTGTCAGACCAATTTGAGAGGATTTTGCTCTCAGATCCTCACCTTTCTGTTGCTCTGACTGGTGTTTGCAAATGCATTTGCCACGTGCCTTATTTACTGGGAAACTGGAAGCTATGAACACTCGCCTTTATTTGGGAAATCCAGACCCACATCAAGAGCTGCTGACAGTGTCACATCAAGCTAAACAGAGGTGGAGAGCATCAGGGAGGGACTCCCTTGGGGCAATCAGTGCAGGGCAGCAAGGTTATGAGGCATAGAACTCTTGACTGTAGAGCTAGATGAAGAAACTACACATAGGGCCATCCTTACAGAGAGCACTTCAAATACTCATCTGAAGGCCAAGATCACAGAGAGCAGCAGCAGCAGGAGTAGCATGAGCCTATTGTTCTGAGTCTATGGGCGACAGCTGGGTGTCCTGTGTCATGAGACAGGACCTACATGGCATTTTCGTGTCGTAAAAATGACAACAGGTGCTGCCTTCACTTATGGTTTTTAGGGTTGCATTCATGGAGTAGGGGAAGGGTCTTAGCAGTTTTTAACTTTGAGGAAAATGGTTGATAGCATTTCACCCATGCATTCTGCATAGCATCGTGACAAATGGCCTGGCCCCTGAGCAGAGCACTTAGGGTGAAGCCTGGCTTCCCCACTTGTGAGCTGTAGAACCGTGGGCAAGTTATTAAAAATGTCTTTGCCTCGGTTTTCTTACCTATAAAATGAGGATACGAGAATTACTCCCCTATAGATGTTTTCATGTTTGGAGTTCGTTGGTGTTGATAAAGCACTAAGATGTGACTGACATGTGGTAAATGATACATAAGTGTTGGCCATTTTTGCTCACTCAACAAGTATTCATTGGGCAGAAACTGTGTTCAAAGCCCCGGAGAAGCTGCAGTAAAACCTGTAGTTTCTTCTTTTAGCTCTACAATCAAGTCTCATATCGGCCACTCAGAGCATAGCTGACCTGGGGTGCTGCATCTCCAGTAGTCTTGTTTCTCCGACTGCCCCTCAGGCACAAGGGCTGAGACTTGACAAAAGACAATGCAAATCTCCTGAAAGAAGGTGAAGAAATGCGTGTCATCAAAAACACATTCAACTAAGTTACTGGTGCTCAGCTATCTTTTAAGATGACCCATTTCCACGTTGGGAGACTGAGACGAGAGGATTGCCTGAGCTCATGGGTTCGAGACCAGCCTGGGCAACATAGTGAGACTTTGTCTCTACAATAAATAAAAAAAATTAGCCAGGTGTGGGTAGCATGTGCCTGTAGTTCTGGCTACTTGGAAGGCTGAGGCAGAAGGATCACCGGAGCCCAGAAGGTCGATGCTGGGGTGACTGTGAGCATGTCACTGTGCTCTAGCCTGGGCAACGGAGTGGGACTCCAAGTCCAAAAAAAAAGAAAAAAGTAAAGATGACCTATTTCCCAAGCTCACCAAGAAAATTCAAATGCACACATCCACACATGCATTCATACACATACACATAGACACATACCTGCATACATACACACACCACACGCACACTCTCACCACACACAGGCAAACATGCATTCACACAATGCATACAGGCACATGCATGCACATGTGCACAGCAGGCACAAACACATGTGCAAGCACATGCTTATGCACATGAACTTACACACATGGACATGCCTGCACACACATACACACATGTGTGCATTCGTTCACAAGTCACACACTTGTGTGCACACTCATACCCATTCACGCATAATGCTCACACATGCAACCACTCCCCTACCAACTCTTTCACCTGCCTCAGCATTTGTAGGGTATCCCTCACCCCTCAAATCTGCCTTAGACTGTGGCCTTGTCTTACTCCTGATTCCTTTGAGCCTTAACTGTGGATGCTCTCGGGCCTCTCCTCCAGGATCCTCCAGGTCATACTGTACCTTTCTGTCCACTCTGCTCTGCTCCATTGCTCAACTCCAGAGCCCCAGTGTTGGTCTTGCCTTTAGCATCTGCATTTCTTGCCACAGGCATTACTCTTCAGAGGCCTCAGTCAATATCAGGCTGTCAGAGACTGCAAATTAGCAAGTATGCCAACCTTACTCTGTCTGCATTGCTGTATTGAGGCTGGCTCTGAATCTGCAGGTGACTGGGGTCCTGTTCTCACCTTCAGAGCAGCTCCTTCTACCCCAGCCCTCCTCTTATCTCTTGATATTGAAGTTCTCCATGGGCAATGCTCCCCTCATGCACTCACTCATGCATGCTCAGTCACTCCCTGCCCTGTGTTTTTCTTCTCTATACTTTCTCTGTGATTGTCCCTTCCCCCAGTCCCACTGATTTCCTCTTGCTTGGCATATCACACCTGAGAGAAGTCCATATCATGCTTTGTACACTGTAGGATGGCACTTGGTAACCATGGTAGGTCCATGTTCCCATTGTCCTAACTCATTCATACGTGCAGAGAAAATAGGAACAATCTATATTCAAACCTGTAACCGTGTTTGGAGTAGGTCTGTTCTTAAAAAATGTGGTAAAATATACATAACATAAAACATACCATTTTAAAACACAGCGTGCACTAGCATCAAGTATATTTACATTGTTGTTTGACTATCCACCACCGCCCATCGCCAGAACACTTTCACCTTGTAGAACTGAAACTTTGCCCTCGTTAAATTCTAGCTCCTCGTACCCCACCCCAAGTCCGGCAGCCACCATTCCACTTTCTGCCTCTATGAGTCCAACTACTCCAGGTATTTCACATGAGTGGAATTAAACAGTGTTTGTCTTTTTTGTGGATGGCTTATTTCACGGCAGAATGTCTTCAGAACTCACCTATGTTGTAACATGTGTCAGAATTTCCTTCTTCTCTAAGGTTGAAAAATATTTCATTATCTCTATATAACACATTGTTTTTCCGTATTTTGACAATTGTGAATAATGCTACTATAAATGGGTGTACAAATATCTGTTTATGTTTCTGTTTTTAAAATTTTAGGGTATATCTCTAGAAGTGAAATTGTTGTATAATATAGTAATTCTGTTTATAATTTTTGAGGTCACACCTCACTGGGCATAGCACTGAATAATTTTGCATTCCTAACAATGGTATACAAGTGTTCTAATTTCTTTACATTCTAATCAACACTTGGTATTTTCTGAGGGGTTTTTTTGCTTATATTTTATTTGGTTTTTTGTTGTTGTTGTTGCTGTTTTTGCATTGGAGTCTCATTCTGTTGCCCAGACTGGAGTACAGTGGCCGCTCCCTACCACCACAGCCTCGACCTGCTGGGCTCCAGCAATCCTTCCACCTCAGCCTACCAAGTAGCTGGAACTAAAGGCGCGTGCTACCACGCCCGACTAATTTTTGATTTATTGTAGAGATGAGGTCTCGCCAAGTTGCCTAGGCAGGTCTCGAACCCGTGGGCTCAGGCAATCCACTCACCTAAGCCTCCCAAAGGCGCAGGATTACAGGCTGAGCCACTGAGCCTGGCTGCTTATATTTTACAATAGCCATCTTAATGGGTGTGAAGTGGTATCTCACCAGGGTTTGATTTGCATTTCCCTAGTGATTAGTGCTGTTGAACATCTTCACAATGCTTAGTGGCTGTTTGTATATCTCTTGGAGAAATGTCTATTCATGTCCTTTGCCCTTTTAAAAATTGGATTGTTTGGTCTTTGTTGTTCAGTTATAGGAGTTCCTATATAGTCTAGACATCAAGTTCCTATGAAACATATGATTCACAAATTTTCTCCCATTCTCTGGGTTGTATTTTCACTCTTTGAGAGTGTCCTCTAATACACAAAAGTTTTCACTTTTGATATTGTTTAATTTATATATTTTTTTGTTTTGTCACCTGTGCTTTTGGTGTCATATCCAAGAGATCATTACTAAATCCAATGTCATGAATGATTCCCCCATGTTTCCTTTAAAGAATTTTAAAGTTTTAGCCCTAACATTACGTTTTTAATTTACTTTGAGCTAACTTTTATATATAGCATAATGAAAGGGTCCAACTTCATTTTTTGCATGCAGATATATAGCTTTTCAAATACCATTTGAATAAAAGATTATCTTCTTTCCATTGAATGCTCCTGACACCTTTGTTAAAAAATTCTCTGACCACCTATGTGGGAGTTTATTTCAGTGTTCTCTATTCTCTATTGTATTCCATTGATCTATATGTCTTTTTTTATGTCAGTGCCACATTATTATAATTACCGTAGTTTTGCAGTAAGTTTTAAAATCAGGAATTGTGAAACCTCCAACTTTGTTTTTCTTTTTTAATTTTAAGATCGTTTTGACTCTTCAGCCTCCCTTGAGATTCCATAAGAATTTTGAAATGGATTTTTCTAGTTTTGTAAAACTGTCTTTGGGATTTTAATAGAGATTACATTGAATTTGTAGTTAACTTTGAATGGTATTGGCATCTTAATAGTAAGTCCTCCAGTCTATAAGCACACAATTTCTTATAACTTATTAGTGTAGTCTTTAATTTTTTTCATCAGTGTTTTCTCATTTTCAGTGTACAGTTTTTGTTGTTGCTTTGTTAGTTTGTATATTTTTTTTAATATTTGGTTAAGTTATTTTCATATATTTTATTATTTGTAATGCTATTGCATATGAGATGGTTTTTTAAATATTTTGCTCAGGTTGTTCATTGTTAGTGTGTAGAAATGCAACTGATTTGGGGGTCTGTCTGATGGTGTGTGTTGTTCAATTTGTATGTTAGTTCTAATAGATTTTGTTGTTGTTGTTGAATCTGTAGGGTTTTCTACATGTAAGATAATGTTTGTGAACAGAAATAATTTCATTTTTCCCCTTCCAATTTTGATGACATTCCTTTTTCATGCCCAAGTACTCTAGCCAGGACATCTTTTACTATGTTGAATAGAAGTGGTAACAGTTTTCAATCCTATCAAAACCTCTGGGATGCCATGAAATCAGTTAAAAGAGGGGAATTTATATCTCTACAAACACACATCAAAAAAATGGAAAGATCACAAGTTAACAACCCAACAAATCACCCAAGGGAGCTGGAAAGACAAGACCACCAAAACCCTAACTTTAGCAGAAGAATCCAGATCACCAAAGTAAAAGCCAGACATGGGACACAGAAGACAAAAATATCATATAAAAATCAACAAAACAAAAAGCTGGTTCTTTAAAAGAATAAACAAGACTGATGGACCCTCCTAGCCAAAATGACCAAAAAAAAAAGAGAGAGAAAAGCCGAAATAAACACAATCAAATGCAAAAGATAAAATCACAGCTGACTCCAAAGAAATACAAAAGATTATCAGAGATTACTATGCACACCTGAATGGAAACAAACTTGATACCCTAAATAAAATGGAGGATTTCCTGATCTCACATATCTTCCCAAGGGTGAAACAAGAAGACATTGAGACACTAAATAGACCAATAACAACCCAGAAAATTGACTCCATCATAAGAAAACTACCTGCAAACAAAAAAAAAAAAAGCCCTGGTCCAGACAGCTTTCCAGAGGAATTCTACAAAGCATACAAGGTGGAGCTGATACCATTCTTATTGAAAGTATTCCAGGCAACTAAGAAAGATAGAACTCTCCACAAAATCATTTTATGAAGATAACATTGCACTGATAACCAAACCAGGTAAAGATCCAACAAAATAAGAGAACAATGGACAAATATTCCTAATGAACATAGATACAGAAATTCTCAACAAGATTCTAATAGATCAAATCCAACAACACATCTCAAAATTCATCCACCATGACCAAGTAGGCTTTATCCGCAAGATGCAGGGATGGTTCAACATCCACAAGTTCATAAATGTAATGAAATACATCAACAGATGTAAAAACAAGAACCACATGATTCTATCATTAAATACAGAAAAAGTTTTGATAAAATCCAGCAACCTTCTTGATAAAAACCCTCAAACACCTAGGCATAGAAGGAGCATAACTCAAAATAGGAAGTGTCATCTATGATAAACCCACAGCCAAATTATTACTAAATGGACAGAAACTGGAAACATTTCCCCTGAAAACCGGAACAAGTCAAGGCTACCCACTCTCACCCCTCTTGTTCAATATTGTGTTGGAAGTTCTAGTTAGAGGAATTAGACAAGAGAAGGAGGCCAGGCTCAGAGGCTCAGTCTTTAACCCAGCATTTTGGGAGGCTGAGGCAAGTAGATTGCCTGAGCCTGCAGGCTCCAGGCCAGCCTGGGAAACTAGTAAGACCTCGTCTCCACAATAAATAAAAAAATTAGCTGGGCATGGTAGTGTGTGCCTGTAGTTCCAGCTACTTGGAAGGCTGAGGTGGAAGGATCACCAGAACCCAGCAAGTCAACACTGGGGTGGCCGTGAGCATGCCACTGCACTCCAATCTGGGCAACAAAGTGAGACCCCAACTGAAAAAAAAAAGAGAAGGAAATCAGGGGTATCCCAATAGGAAAAGAGGAAGTTAAGTTATCCATCTTTGCTGATGGTATGATCCTATACCTCAAAAACCCAAGAGAATCTGTCAAAAGCCTGCTTTCACTTATAAAGAACTTTAGCAAAGTCTCAGAGTACAAAATAAATGTGCAAAAGACAATGGCATTCTTTTTTGTTTTTTGAGTTGGAGTCTCACTCTGTCACCCAGACTGGAGTGCAGTGGCTGCTCCCAGCCACTGCAGCCTCGACCTGCTGGGCTCCGCCGATCCTTCCGCCTCAGCCTTCCAAGTAGCTGGAACTACAGGTGTGCGCTACCACGCCAAGCTAATTTTTTGATTTATTGTAGAGATGGGGTCTCACCAAGTTGCCCAGGTGGGTCTCGAACTCATGCCCTCAGGCAATCCACTCACCTCAGCCTCCCAAAGCGAATAGTTGCATTCTTATACACCAACAACAAGCAGACGGAGAACCAAATAGAAAAGCACAACCTCATTCACAATAGCCACACACACACACACAAAAAAAATACGTTGATATCTTCCTAGTAGAGAAGTGAAAGACTTTTACAGTGAAAATACAAAACACTCCTCAAAGAAATCAGAGGTGACATAAATGAAAAATATACCATGATCATGGATGTTGTTAAGATGTCCATCCTACCAAAGGAAATCTACAGATTCAACACAATACCCATTAAATTACCAACATCATTCTTTCCAGACTTGGAAATGACAATATAGAAATTCATATTGAAACATAAATGGCCACTAATAGCCAAAACAATCCTTAACAAAAGAAACAAAATGGGAGGTATCACACTTCCAGACGTTAAACTTTACTATAAGTCTACAATAATAAAAATAACCTGGTATTAGTACAAGAATAGGTATATGGACCAATGGAACATGTAGAGATTTCAGAAGCAGAACTTCAGTTTCTCAACCAACTCATCTTTGATGAAGCCTCCATCAACAGCAACTAGGGATAGAAGAACCTATTCGGTAAACAGTGCTGGGAAAATTGGCTGACCAGATGTAGAAGATTGAAACAGGACCCCTACATATCACCATACACAAAAATCAAGTCTAAGTGGATCAAAGGCCTAAACGTAAAATCTCATACTAGAAGAACCTTAGAAAATGCAGGAGACACCCTTATGGAAATTGGACCTGACAACCAATTCCTGATCAAAATCCTAAGTGCCCATGTCATAAGGGATAATACAGAAAAGTGTAACCTCATCAAACCAAAAAACTTCTGCAAAGCAAAAGAAACCATCAAGAAAGTGAAGAGACAGCCCACAGATGGGAAAAAAATACTTGCCAACTATATATCTGACAAACACTTAACATCCAGGGTCTACAAGGAACTCAAATGTGCTGAAAGGAAAAAAGCAAACAGTCCCATTAAAAAGTGGGCAAAAGACATGAATAGACTCTTCTCAAAAAAAGATATATGGGCAATCATCAAAGAAATGCAAATCAAAACTAGATTGAGATCCCACCCAACCACAGTAAGAATGGTCATCTTTAATAAAACAAACAACAACAGATGCTGGCGAGGATGCCAAGTAAAGGGAACACTTCTACACTGCTGATGGGAATACAAACTAGTGCAACCTCGTTGGAAAACAGTGTGACGATTTCTAAAACAACTAGAAATTGACCTTTCATATGACCCAGCATTCCCCCTACTGGGAATATACCCGGAGGAATGCAAATCATGCTACAAAAAAGATACCTGCACGTGCATGTTTATTGCAGCACTATTCACATAGCAAAAACATGGAACCAAGAATGCTGCCCATCAAAACTGGAGTGGATAAAAATATATATATACACAATGGAATATTACACAGTCATAAAGAAGGACAAATTTATGGACTTTGCAGCAACTTGGATGGATTTAGAGTCTATCATACTCTGATCTATTCCAGAAACAAATAGATTAAACTATTTGCTCTCACTCTTAAGCAGCCCCTGCGCATTTACCATAATACTATATGAAAGGGATTGGCAGTGGTGGGATACTACTGGGATGGAGGAGACATAACATCAATAAGGATTCCTGATCTTAAACCAGTCAAAGTGGGGACCAAAGGGAGGTCCAAACTTTACCTATACAATGACCACTTGTATACCTAATCCTGAATTTTACCCCACATCTTAAATAAAATAAAATAGAAAAAAAGTTTTGATCTCTCATCATTGAACATGCTGTTAGCTTTTGGTTTTTTTTTAAAAATTGAAGTCTCACTCTGTGACCCAGACTGGAGTGCAGTAGCCACTCCCGGCCACCGCAGCCTCTACCTGCTGGGCTCCGGCAATCCTTCCACCTCAGCATTCCAAGTTGCTGGAACTACAGGCACGCACTACCACACCTGGCTGATTTTTGATGTAGTGTAGAGAGGAGGTCTCGCCAAGTTGCCTGTGCTGGTCTCAAACCCGCAGGCTCAGGCAATCCACTCGCCTCGGCATCTCAAAGTGCTGGGATTACAGGCTAAGGCACCGAGCCCAGCCTCAACTTTTGACTTTTTAATATGGCTTCTATTATATTGAGATAGTTTCATTCTATTTATAGGTTGCTGAGGGTTTTATATTACAAAAAAGTAGTGAATTTTAACAATTCCCTTATTGTATTAATTAAGATGATAAAGTGGGTTTTTTCTTTCATTTTGTTAATGTGCTATATTGCATTGATTGATTTTCCTATAGTAAATCATTGTTGCATTTCGAAAATCTAGCTTGTTATGGTTTATAATGTTCTCAATGTGCTGTTGAATTTTGTTTGCTTTACTTGGTTAATAGTTTTTGTATCAATATTCATAAGAAATATTAGTCTGCAACTTTCTTTTCCTATGGAGTTTTTGTCTGTCTTTAGTATCAAAGTAATGCTGTCCTTGTAGAATGAATTAAGAGATATTCTCTTCTCTTCAGTTTTTTCGATGAGTTTGAGTAGGATTGGTATTCATTCTTCTTTAATATTTGGTAGAATTCACCAGTGAAGCCATTCTTGTCCTCGGCTTTTCTGTTTTAAGATTTTTGGTTACTGATTCTTATAAGCTTGTAGGGCTGTTCACATTTTGTATCTCTTCATGATTCACATTTTGTATCTCTTCATGATTCAGTTCATAGGAACTTGTTCATTTCATTTAAGTTATCTAATTTGTTAGAGTAAAAAAAGCGTTTATAGTACTCTCTTACAATACTTTTTATTTTGTAAAATTAAAAGTAATATTTTCTCTTTGATTTCTAATTTTAGCTATTTGAATTTTTTCTATTCTTTATTTAGTCAATAAACTAAAGGTTTATCAATTTATTTGATCCATTTGAAGAGTCAAATTTTTGATCCATTTTTCTATGGTTTTTTCTATTTCCTCTTTTTAAAAATCTCCACTTTAATCTTTACTATTTTCTTCCTTCTTCTATATTTGGGATTAGTTTATTCCTCTTGTTCTAGTTTCTTATGGCATAAAGTTAAGTTGCTGATTTGACATCTTTTTTCTTTTTTGATGTAAACATTTATAGCTATACGTTTCCTTTTTACCACTGGGTTGGGTATGTTGTGTTTTCCTTTTTGTTTGTTTAGATTATTTTATAGCTTCCCTTTTGATTTCTTCTTTGTATCATTGGTTGTCTAAGAATGTGTAGTTTAATTTCCACGTTTGTTTATTTTTACTCTTTTGATTTAGTTTAATTTCAATGTGATCAAAAAATATAAGTGATACGATTTTAATTTTTACAAATGTATTAAGGCTTGCTTTGTGATTGAACATATGAAACAGACCTTTAGAAGAATGGTATCTATAGGAGAAAGTTCTTGCGTGATATTGAGATTACCTTCTGGAAGGTTTCCTTCTGTACACTCACCTGGGAGTTAAAAGGGATGAACTTCGAAGACTCTTCTGTTGCTATTATAGTGCTACTTAGATGATCCAAAATTGGAGCTCAGAATTGTCTTCTAAACCTTTGGCAAAAAACATTCAAGATGTCCCTGAGCAACTCAAAGCTTGGGCCTTGGCCAGACAGGCTGTTCAGTCTGGATCTGCTGTAGCCTCTGAGCTGCCATTTTCTTCCCTGACTCATGTTCTGTCACAACTATTCTACATCCATGGCTAATTTCATCCTCTGCAAATGCTGCTGACCCATATCACACCTTGTTGGAAGTCTTCTGTGTCTCCTTTCTTTCTGGAGAAGCTGGAGTGAGACACTAAACAGTTACAGCAGTGTGGGCATTAGGGTCAGACCCTAAGCATTAGATCCTAGCCATGCCCCCCTTTTCGCTGCCCAAGATATGTGGCTTTGAGTATTTCACCTAATTTCTCTAAACATGGTATGTGTTATGTTCTTAAATAGTTGAAAAATGAATGAATGAATGAATTCATAAGATAAATCTAGTTTCTCCAAGACAGAGATTTAGATACGTAGGAGAAAATATGTGGGTTTCTAGAATGATTACCTTGTAGTGACAGATGATCCAATTCATATTCAGAAAGTAGAACTTATTTAAGATTAGAGAATTCTCCAGTCAAAATGCAAAAAGGAGCTCAATGTCAGTTACTTCTTAATATAAATGGATTAGTCAACTGATGCATGTGGAGAGCTTACATGGACACTGTAAGCCTCGCTCATCCTTTCCCCTTCTGCTCTGATAGAACCATCCACCCAGAATGATTTTCCCCACTTATATAGGGAGAGAGACACCCTTAATAATAAAAAAAGTTCCCTTCAACAAGTTACCCATCTTAGTAACTTAAGTATTTCTTAGTTTTAAGTCTATTTCCCAGAGGCATTTATTATAATGATATGGGGGAGAAAAAACATAGCCCAGAAATATAATATCTTGAGAAAATTTCAGCTGAAGTACAAATAACAGTTGCGGAAAGCAGAGTACCTCCTGTCAAGATGGAAAGGGTAGACATATATCTCCATCTATGATTATTATTTAGTAAATCTATGTGCCTCTTATCATTACCTACTTCTGTGTTAACACTGATTTATTTGTCCTAGAATTTGATAGAATAACTACTACAAAAGCAACTGCTGACCAATTTTAACTATCTAATCTTGACAAAATGGGTGCATGTTTGCATTCTTGTTATCCCTATTTTTCAGGTGACAAAGCGAAGGCAGAGGGTTAAATAATGTACCTGGAGTTACTCTCTTCATAGGCATTTGTTGGTGAGAAAGCTGCTAAAATGCCTGTCATAAATGGCTTTCACGAAGTAAAGCCTCTTCTACCCATGTTAGTGAAACTGAAAGGTACAAGCTCTCAGTACCACCACAGTGCAGGAAGCTGACCGAAGCCCTGGCCCACGCTGGCCAGACATTTTCTGGTCACACAGGGGCATCAAGACATCAGGCAGTTCAGGAATTATTCATATTGTGTGTTTTTCTGCTTACCCCCTTGAATCACTGGCCCCTGAGGAGTCTGGCACTTGTATAAGCATTGGCCTCCTGGGTGTCACTGATCCAAGTGGTCAACATTTCCCACCTGGACATAAGCAGCCATCTGGTCCACCCGGGATGCTTGTCTACTGGAAACTCACCTAGGCAATGTCAGGCAGTGGTTGTAAGATCTTTCTTTGGTCTATTCACAAGTAAAGTTGCTTATGCTTTATGTTTTAATATCCAGCCTTAATTTTTTTTTCAAACAATTCTATACTTCCTGATCTTGTTAATAAATAGAATCACCTATTTAACTTCTTTAGTAATAACAGCCTTTCATTTAAACACTTTTGCATGTTCCCTATGGTACTTAAAAGGTGAATATTTATGCTTTTGTTAAAGCATAAAAAGTGTTAATTTTTAACATATTTGAAAATGAATTTGGATGTGCTATATAATACCATATTTTGTTTTATCACACCCTAATTTAGTTCTCAAGATACTGTCTTATGAAAAGCTATTTTAATCTTTACTGATTTTTCTGCCACTGCAGCACTTTTAATTTTCTAAAGTGGTATTCAAAGATTAAGTGAAAGGTATTTAAAGGAATTCTGATTGTAAAGTCCTAGAGCCCTGGAAACCTTGATTAGTGATTAGGAGGAAATTAACAAACGACAGCCTGGAGTCCTGTGGGATGGGGCAGTTTTAGGCCTACAGTATTCTTCCAACACTCCTCTCAGACCTTAACATTCTCAAGTGAATATGATATTCATTGAGTTTTCAATGGCTGATGGGAAGGGCCAGGATGTCAAGCACCTTACACTGTCCTGAAAGAAATTCACACAGCGTCCACACATCCACTGTGATCCCCACTACCCATCCTGTGCCCTGCTAAGGGCCAGTGGATGCTCTCACCTATGAAGTTTTGTCCTGCAGAGAGACCTGCAGGACACAACTAAGATATAATTCTTATTTCATTGGAGTACCAGGAGAGAAGAAAGCAGACAGGGCTGAAGAGCATTCAAATAACATTATGGTTGAGAACTTCCCAAATTTGGCAAAAGATATAAACCTATGCATTCAAGAAGGTGAACAAAGTCAAATAGAATATAAACCCAGTGATTCCATACCAAGTTCATTGCAATTGAACTTATGAAAACTAAAGAAAAAGAAACAAATCTTGAAAGCAGACAGGAAAAAAATAATACGGTACCTATTAAGGAAAAACAATTCAAATTACAGTAGATTTCTCATCAGTAGTGACCAGAAGGAAGTGTCCCAATGTTTTTTAAGTGCTGAAAGGGAAAAAAAAGCTGTCAGAATTCTCCATCCATTGAAAATATTTTTCAAGAATGAAAACACATTTTAAGACATTTTCTGATTAAGAAAAATCAAGATAAGTGATCATTAACAGACCTATCTGAAAAGAATGGTTAGGTAAAGTTCTCTAAACAGAAAGCAAATGATAAAAGAAGGAAACTTGAGAGATCAGGAAGGAAGAAAGAACATGGTCAGCAAAAGTGTGGTTGAATACAATAGACGTTTATTGAATTTTCTAATTTGTTTTATGGTTGAAGCAAAATTATACCGCTGTCTGATGTAGTTCTAAATTTATATAAAGGGAATATTTAAGATATGTATGCCATAAATGGGAGAGGGAAAAGGGAAGATGAAGGGAAGTGAGATTTCTTGGCTTCACCAGAACTGATTAATGGATGACAGCTGCATCTCTATAATGCAATACCCACAACAACCTATCAAAAAAGCCATACAAAGAGGCACACTCAAAAAACCAGATAATTAAAAGTGAAATGCTAAAAAAAGTTCAAGCAACATACAGTTAGGGAGAAAAAAGCAAACAGAGAAACAAGGGGAAAAATGGAAAGCAAAATGTCAGATACTCAGCTATCAATAATTACATTCAATGAAAATGGGATAAATACACTGATTGAGAGACAGAAAGTGACAGAGAGGATTAGCAGACATGATCCAACTCTATGTCTACAAGAAACTTACTTGAAAAGTAACAATATAAATAATTTGAAAGTAGGTACATATAAAGATATATATCATGAAACATTGATCAAAGGAAAGCAGGAGTGGCTATATTATCAGATAAAGTAGACTTCAGAGCAAAGAAAATTACAAGATACAATGAGTGGCATGAAAGAATGATGAAAGAGTTAATCTTCCAAGAAGACTTAGCAATCTTAATTGTGTATTCACCAAACAACAGAGCTGCAATATTTGTGAAGCAAAAACAGAATTGAAAGAAAAAGACAAATCTACGATTACAGACGAAGTCCTCATCGTTCTCTCTCAATATCTGGTAGGCAACTAGATAGAAACTCAGCAAAGATATTGAAGAAATTAACAACATCATCAACTAACAGACTCTAATAAGCATGTATAGCACTTCCAGTCCACCACCAGCAGAATAAACATTATTTCCAAATGACCATGCAACATACACCAAGATAAACCATATGCAGGAATGTAAAACAAACATCAACAAATTTATAAGAAAGGAAAACTTGCAAAGAATATTCTGCAACCACAAGGAAAGTTAACTTGAAATCCATAATAGAAATACAACAGGAAGTTCTTCAAACACTTGGAAACAACACACATATTACAATGTGTCAAAGATGAAGTTTCAAGGCAAACCAAAAAGTGATGACTGTGAAAATGAGAGCACTGCAATGTACCAAAATGTTTGAAACAGCTAAGTCAGTGCTGAGCAGGAAATTTATAGTATTAAAAGCAGACGTACATTAGGGAAGAAAAAAGGCAAAAATTAGAACTCTAAGCTTCTACCTTACAAAATTAGAAAAAAGAAGAGCAAAATAAGCCCAAAGCAAGAGCAGAAATTAGAAAATTGACAACAGAAAAAGAATATCAGCGAAGAACAGAGCTGGTTCTTTGAAAACGATCATTAAATTTGACAAATGTTTAGAAAGACTGACACAGAAAAACAGAGAGGAAAAAAAAAAGAAGACACAAATTTCCAATATCATAAGAGAAACAGCATACCACTACAACCTCCTCAGACTTCAACAGTATTATATGGAAATGCAATGAATAACTCTATATTTATAACTACAGCAACTTAAACTAAAGGAACTACTTCATCAAAACCACAAACTGCCACAATTTTATCACTGTGAAGTAAGTTACTTGAATAGCCATATAACTACTAAGAAAACTGGATTTGTAATTTTAAAACTTTTAGAAAAGGAATCTTGAGCTCAGATGGTTTCACTGGAAAATTCTACTGAATGTTTAAAGGAGAATGAACACAACTACTCCACAATATCTTTCAGTGGGAGGGAAAATAAAGAGGAAACACCCATTCAGTTTTTGAAGCTAGCATTACCCTTATACCAAAAGCAGACAAAGAAAATAAACTACAGATCAACATTTGCCATACATACAAACACAAAACCTTTAATAAAATATAACATTAGGTGATTTAAACCAGCTAGTTGATAGCTAGATGCACATTTTCGATCATTTTGCTTATATTGGACTCCGGTTCCTTTTGTATGCTTTTTGCTTTACTTTTAAGAGTATTTTCCTTGCTGAAAATGAGCAAAGCAAATGGGGTGGGGAGTAGGGTAAGTTTGTTTTCTCTTAGATGGAGGAACAGGGCTGTCCCATCATGTTCTTACTATTTAGGACACAGATAAGAAATCCTTCGGGGGGGGTTGTTTGTTGCTTTTAAGTCCCCGAGTAATCCTGCACTTTAGATTTTTTATTGTTTCCATAAAAGTTGATCATTCTTTGCTGCTGCTTCTGGGTTTTTTGTTGCTGTTGTTGTTGTTCCAAAAGGTGGCTCAGCCTGTAATCCCGTGCCTTTGGGAGGCTGAGGTGAGTGGATTGCCTGAGCCTGCGGGTTCGAGACCTGCCTGGGCAGCAAGACCTCATCTCTACAATAAATCAAAAAAATCAGCCGGGTGTGGTAGCGCATGCCTGTAATTCCGGCTACTTGGAAGGCTGAGGTGGAAGGATCGCCGGAGCCCAGCAGGTCGAGGCTGCGGTGGCCGGGAGTGGCCACTGCACTCCAGTCTGGGCGACAGACTGAGACTCCAACTCAAAAAAAAAAAAACAAAAAAACAAAAACCAAAAGCTGAACTTCGAAGTCATTTACTTTACGCTTTTGCTAATAAGACTTCTTTGATATTTTCATACAAAAAATTCTGAAACTTTTATCTGACAATTTATTTAAATTTTGTTCAGTTGTGGAAGAAGGTACTTAGAACGTTTTTTTCTGAACTCATTAATTTATTAAAAAGCTTTGTTGTTCACTGAGAGCTCTGGTCAACAGTTGGCATTTTCTGTAGGTCACCATATTATGTCCTACAGATAGAATTCAGTAAGACAGGGCATCTCCCATCTCCTCTGCCACGCCATTAAGTGTTCTGCATATAACTTTTCTTTATAATCTTATGACTAGACAAATGTTACCATAATAAGTCATTCCTGCAGCCTCAATACCTCTGACAATTCCAAATGACTATACCAATTGAATTACATGGAAATTCTTCTCATCAATGAAAATATTACATTACTAATTTTATAAAAATTTGTCAAGCAAACTACAAGACCGTCTTTATATAAACTGGTATACATAAATAAACACTCCTCAGACACCTCCGGTGCATAAAATGCTCCGTGAGGCAAACCTTTCCCACAGGATTTGGAGAGTACATGCCAATCAGAGCTTCCTCCAAGGTGTCAAAGGAAAAGGACATAAATATAGAAGGAGTCCGAAAATGATTACTACATTTCATCTCTTCAGTAAATGAATATAATTGTGTTTATAGCTTTCTGTGGTAGGACTATTTTGTGGCAGTTTTAAGAGCAATAATGAGAAAAACCTGAGATAAAAAAACATTTTCCCAGGTTCCAAAAATGCAAATGATGACATGTTCTATGTGTTTGGAAGGCTATTGATTGATTAATTCCAAAAATAAGATTTTGTGTAGCCAGAGTTTCCTTTTTCCTCTAAGTCCCTTTAGAGATTACGCAAATGCATGGTACACTTCAGCAACCTTCCAGAGTAACTTTCTCCTGTTTCCCAAATGTCATGTCAAAGATAGGCTATAATTACTGAATAATAATATGTGAGAATTGGACTCAACAATATTAACTGATGTTTACAATTTCTGTAGAACTTATGTTAGCAGTTACGTAGTCTATAAAAAATACCTTTGGGATACTTTTATTTAATGTTATAATCACTAGATTTAAATTCTAAAAATTAGGCTGGTCGTAGTGGCTCATGGCTGTAATCTCAGCATTTTGGAAGGCCAAGGCAGGAGGACTGCTTGAGGTCAGGAGTTCAAGATAACTCTGGACAACATAGAAAGACCCTGTCTCTACAAAAAAAAAATGTTAAAAATTATCTGAGTGTCATGGCACTCACCTGTAGTCCCACCTACTCAGGGGGTTGAGACAGTAGGATTACTTGAGCCCAGGATTTTGAGGCTGTGGTAAGTCATTACTGTGCCACCACATTCCAGCCTGGGCAACAGGGTAAGACCCTATCTCAAAAAAAAAAAAAAAATCTAAAAATTGAGTAACTTTCAAACTTAAGCAGTTTGAAGTTTAAGCATTAATTCTCATGAACTTTCAAGTCTAATCTCAATACTTCCCATACTCTATCTAGGTCAAGTTCAGAAATGGTAAGCAAGTGGAACGAGCTAGGATTATGTTATTTCAGCTATTAGTTGAGATCTGTTTTTCTACTCTCATCTCAAGCACCCATGCTTCATGGCATATTCAGTGGGCACCTACTGTGTGTATGATCTTGACTGCCCCTACCCCAAATGCTCCTGGAAGTGCTGGGAGACTGTGTGAAGTCCAAGGTGAGTAGGGTCCCCGAGCCTTCCTGTTCTGCTTGCTGCTCTCTTCTGAGAGGTGAGAGGCACAGAATCAGAGCCAAAGTGTTGGCGACAACCTCTGCAGGAATTGTGGAAGGTGTAACACCATTCAGGGCAGCTAAGTAAGAATTTAAGAAAAGGACTGTGGCAAAAGACACAGTGAGGAAATGTTTGAGGCTCCAGGGTACAAACTGCAGGGTACAAACCTCATGAAGACGCCTCTTTCTTGATGGCACAGTGCCAGACATGAGGGTGGGTGTCTAGGGCACCTGGTGTGCAGCTGAGAAAGTGCAGACCTTCACAGGAGTGAGACCGGCCCTTCCCGGCGTGCCAATGTTTGATGTGTGAGTATCAAATTCCTTGTTCTGTTCCATAAAAGTAAAATCTGTGTTCAGATCTGGGAGGTGCCAGTGCTCATCCCTAACACAAAAGACATGCCCAGAAAGCACTGTTGACTTCCCTCAACTCAAATGGATGACTCTATTTTTCTTTTCTTTTCTTTCTCTTTTTGAGTTGGAGTCTCACTACATCGCCCAGGTTGGAATGTAGTGCCACACTCCAGCCACCCCAGCGGTGACCAGCTGCTGGACATTGGCGATCCCCGCCTCAGCCTTCCAAGTAGCCGGAGCTACAGGCGCATGTTACCACGCCCGGCTAATTTTTGATTTATTGTAGAGATGAGGTCTCACCAAGTTGCCCGTTCTGGTCTCGAACCCATGAACTCAGGCAATCCACTCACCTCAGCCTCCCAAAGTGCTGGGATTATAGGCTGAGCCACCAAGCCTGGCCCCTGTTTTTCTTTTCCAAATGGAAAAGTTTTACCTGCAGATTAATTATAGTGGTTTTTAAAAATAAGTTATTAGGGTTCATGGTTTCCTTTTTAAATTTTTATTTTATTTTAAAGTTGTGGGATACAAGTCAAGATCGCATACATAAGCAGTTTAGGTTCAAGTGAAGCTTTCGGCCTCCCATTGAACCTCACTTCACCTGGTTTAGTATCAGTCACTCTTATTGATGTTATATGCCCCCCTTCCCTGGCATTGTCCTGCTGCTGCCAATCACTTTTTTGCAGTGTTATGATAGTTGTTCGGGGTCCACTTTTGAGTGAGAATATGTGGTACTCAGCTGTTTCTGTGATACATCACTGAGGATGATAGACACCAAATCCATCCAAGTTACTATGAAGTCCATAATTTTGTCCTTCTTTGTGGCTGCATAATATTTCATCATGTATTCATATCATGTTTTATTTTTTTTATCCAGTCTAGTTTCAGTGGGCAGCATGGTTGGTTCCATGTTTTTGCTATTGTGAATAGTGCTGCAATAGACATGCTAATGCAGGTATCTTTTTTGTAGAATGATTTGAGTTCCTCCAGGAATATTTCCAGAAGGGGGATTGCTGGGTTGTACGAAAGGTCAGTTTCTAATTCTTTTAGAAATCACCACACTGTTTTCCATAGAGGTTGATTTAGTTTCCACTCTGACCAACAGTATAGAGGTGCTCTCTTTTCTCTGCATCCTCTCCAGCATCTGTTGTTTTTTTGTTTTATTAATGATGGTCATTCTTATTGGACTTAAGTAGTATCTCAATGTGGTTTTGATTGGCATTTTTGATGACTAATGAAGCTGAACATTTTTTCATGTGTCTGTAGGCTGCTCATATATCTTCTTTTGAGAAGTGTCTATTCATGTCTTTTGCCCATTTTTTAATGGGGTTGTTTGTTTTTTTCCTTTTGGCACATTTGAGTTCCTTATAGATCCTGGATGTTAAACTTTTGTAAGATAAACAGTTGGCAAATATTTCTTCCCATTCTGTGGACTGTCACCCCACTCTCTTGATGGTTTATTTGTTTTGCAGAAGTGTTTCAGTTTGATGAGGTCTCACTTGTCTATCTTATCAATTATGGCATGGTATCTGGGATTTTGATCAGAAATTGTTGCCTATTCAAATTTCCATAAGGGTCTTTCTTGCATTTTCTAAGATTTTTACAGTTTACAACTTTACATTTAAGTCTTTAATTCATTTGGAGTTTATTTTTTTGTATAGGTAGGGGTTCTGTTTCATCCTTCTGCATGTGGTCAGCCAGTTTTCCCAGCACCATTTACTGAATACGTTCTCCTCTCCCCAGTGGATGTTGGTAAGAGGTTTTGTTGAAGATGAGTTGGTTGAGAAATTGAGGTTTTGTTTCCAGGGTCTCTATCCTGTTCCATTGATCTATATGTCTATTCTTGCACCAATACCAGGCTGTTTTGGTTATTGTAGTCTTATAATGAAATTTAAAGTCTGCATTGCAGCATGATAACTCCCACTTTGTTTCTTTTGCTGAGAACTATTATGGCTATTTGTGGTTGATTATGTTTCCGTGTGTGCTTCTGTATTATTATTTCCAGGTCTGAGTAGTATGATGTTGGTAATTTAATGGATATTGTGTTGAATCTGTAGAGAGCCTTGGGTAGGGTGGACATCTTAACAATATTGACTCTTTCAATCTATGAGCATGGAATATTTTTTCATTTATTTGTATCTTTGATTTCTTTGAGCATTCTTTTGTAGTTTTCATTGTAAAGGTCTTTCATTTCTCTGATTGGAAAGATGCCAAGGTATTTTATTTTTGCTATGGTTATTGTGAATGGAATTGCACTTTTTATTTGGTTCTCTGCCTGTTTGTTGTTGGGGTATAAAAATGCAACTGTCTTTTGCATGTTGATTTTATACTCTGAGTCTTTGTCAAAGTCTTTCAACAGTGCAAGGAGGTTTGACAAATTCCCTTGGCTTTCCTTTCCAGGTATGGGATCATAATGTCCACAAAGAGGGATAGCTTAACTTCTTCTTTTCCTATTTGAATACACCTGATAGCTAGAACTTGCAACACTATGTTGAACAGGAGGGGTGAAAGTGGGCAGCCTTGTCTTGCCCTGGTTTTCAGGGAAAATGCTTCCAATTTCTGACCATTTAATAATATTTTGACTGTGGTCTTGTCATACATGGCTTTTACTATTTTGAGGTATGTTCCCTCTATACTAGGTATTCAAGGTTTTTTATCAAGAAGTGATGCTGAATTTTGTCAAAAACCTTTTCTGCATCTAATGATATAATCATATGGTTCTTTTTAAAAAATACCTGTTGAAGTATTTAATTGCATGCATGGTCTTGTGGATGTTAAACTTGTCCTGTATCCCAGGAATGAAGCCTACTTGGTCATGGTGGATAATTTTTTTGAGATGTGTTGTTGGATCCAATTTGCTAGAATCTTGCTGAGAAATTTTGCATCTATGTTCATATGGGATATTGGCCTATAGTTCTCTTTCTTTGTTGGGTCTTTGCCTGGTTTGGGTATTAATATGATGTCAGCTTCATAAAATGATTTGGGGAGAGTTCTGTCTTTCTCAATTGCCTGGAATACTTTTAATAGAATTGGCATCAGCTCTTCCTCATTTGTTTTATAGAATTCTGCTGGAAAGTCATCTGATCCAGGACTATTTTTTGTAGGTAGTTTTCTTACTATAAAGTCAATATCCTGGGTTGTTATTAGTCTATTTAGGGTCTCAATTTCTTCTTGTTTCAACCTTGTATGAAGTCAGAAAATCCTCCAATCTGTTTAGGTTTTTGAATTGTTTCCATACAGATGTGCATACTAATCTCTGATCATCTTTTGTATTACTTCAGGGCTGGTTGTGACTTGATCTTTTGCAATTCTGATTGTGTTTATTTGGACCTTTTGCCTCTTTTTCTTTGTCAGTCTGGCTAGAGGTCTGTCAACCTTGTTTATCTTTACAAAGAACCAACTTTTTGTTTCATTGATTTTTTTCTATGAGATTTTTGTCTTCTATGACCTGTATTTGGGATTTTACTTTGGTGATCGATCTGGATTCTTCTGCTGAAAAAAGGATTTTGGTGGTCTTACCTTTCCAGCTCCCTTTGGTGATTTGTTAGACTGTTAATTTCTACTCTCTCTATTTTCTTGATGTGTGTTTATAGAGATATCAATTCCCTTCTTAGTACTGATTCCATGGCATCCCAGAGGTTTTCATAAGATGTGTCTTTGTTTTAATTTGCTTTTAAGAATCTTTTAATTTCTGTTTTGATTCTTGTGTTGACCCAGTAGTTGTTCATCATTGTGCTGTTTATTGCCCATGTCTTTGTGCATTTTGGGGCGATTTTGTTGGTGGCGATATTTATTTTTAATCCACTGTGGTCTGAGAAGGTGCATGGTAGTATTTCAATCTAATGGAATATATTTATACTTGATGTATGACTGAAGATGTGGTTGATCTTGGAGTATGTTCCATTGGGTGGTGAGTGGAAAGTATATTCTGTGGTTGTTAGGTGGAATGTACTGTATGTATCTATTAAGTCCATTTGGTCAAGTGTTAAGTTAAGGCTTCAAATCTCCTTATTGGTTTTTTGCCTTCATGATCTATCTGGGGCTGTTAACAGGATATTTAAGGCCCCAATTACGGTAATGTTAGAGTCAGTATCCTTTTTTAGTTTGCTTAATAGCTGCTTAATAAATCCAGGTGTTCCTGTGTTGGGTGCATGTATATTTAGGATGTATTTTTTTGTTAATGGATTGAACCTTTTATCTTTATGTAATGTCCCTCCATATCTTTTTAATATTTTGATAGTTTGAAGGTTCTTTTATCTGATATTAAAATTGTGACTCTTGCCTTTTTTTTCTTTTGTTTTCAATTAACCTGAAAGTGTGTTTTCCATCCTTTAACTTTAAGTCTGTGGATGTCCTTTTTA
The DNA here is from genome assembly GCA_027257055.1 of Cephalopachus bancanus. Taxonomy (NCBI): domain Eukaryota; kingdom Metazoa; phylum Chordata; class Mammalia; order Primates; family Tarsiidae; genus Cephalopachus; species Cephalopachus bancanus. Next base: position 1,943,817 of record JAPVLO010000055.1, read on the forward strand.
GTGAGATGTGTTTCCTGGAGGCCACATGTTGCTGAGTCATGTTTTTTTTTTTAGCCAGTTGCCATTCTATGTCTTTTCATTGGTGCATTTAATCCATTGACATTCAGGTTGATTATTGAAATATGACAGCTTATCCCTGTTAAGAGGCTTTTACAAGGTTGTTTTGTTTTTGTTTGACTTTTGGATTGATATATGTGTGTGCTTTCAATTTTGCAGTCTCAAGGTGTGTTTTATTGATTCTCTTTCTTTCTGAGTTTTCTTCCTGTGTTTTTAACAAATCAGGTTAATTCCATATTGTCTTGTTATTTATTTCCTGGATGAATTTTTTTATGATCAAAGTCTCTGTTACTCGTTCTTTCAGTGTTGCAGCTTGTCTTTCTTGAGTCTTATTCACTCTTTCCATCCATTCCCTAATCCTTGTTGTATTCTGGAGTGGATTGTGATTTCTATTGTTTGATTCTCAAATGCTGCCTCTTTGGCACTCTGGGAATTACCTGTGTTCTTCAGTTGATTGTCTCCTCATTTGTGACAGAGCTCTTTCTTTTCTCAATACTGTTATTCATTGGTGATGGGCGGGGCTTTCACTTCTGTTGTTTGCTTAGCTCTCTATTGGCCCTGATCAGTGCCTCTGCATTTTTTCTGAAACAGGGCTGGGGGGTGGGAAGCTTTGCAGTTTTTTGTAGTTTTGAGAGGCAAATAAGATGGAGGTTGGGGAGCTAGGATTCAGAAGCTACTTGCAAGTCACAATGTTAACTGACTTTTGTATGGGCCTCCTGAGACCCACTCCCCATCACCACTCTATTTTATGATTCAGTGGGTACATGTGTGTACCCCATGAATCCAAGATAAAGTAAAAGTAATGAAGAGAAGAGAAAAGTAGAATGAAATAGAATGGGCCAAAATAATAAAAAATAATAAAAAATACAGAAAAACTAAAATAAGAACAACAACAAAAAAAGACAAAAAGGAAGCAAAAACTAAACAAAAACAACAGAAAAGAAGACACAAGGAAACATAAAATAAACCCCCAAAAAGCAAGAAAACTGAACACACACACACACACACACACACACACACACACACACCAAAAAGCAAAAGAAGAAAAAAAAGAAAAAAAAATGGGGAGGGAGAAATGCAAATTTAACCCTCCCACACACTAAACCAAATCAAAAAAAAGAACAAAACAAAAAGGAGGGGGGATGCAAAGAGCCCTCTCACACACACATTCACACACACAAACTAAACCAAAACAAAAGAAGCATTTTAAAAAAAGAAAGAAAAAACACAAGAACAAAAAAAGGGAGGAATGCAAATTGAACCCTCACACATACATTAACACACACACATTAAACCAAAACAAAAGAAGAACAAAAAGGAATTGAAGAAATTCTGGGCACTAACCACTCTCTTGTGGCAGGTTCAGTACTCATTCCTCTCAGCTGCTCACAGGTAAGTCTGCCTGCTGTCTCCTGTGGGACTGTGGGTTTATTCACAGTCTCCCTGGTGCATGGCCTAGTGGGAATGGGGTTGGTGGGGTGGACAGGGCATCAGTCCTCCCCTCTCACTCTCATAAGGTCAGAGGGATCCTCTCTGGTGGGGAGGTATGGGATTGTCTCCTCCCCAGGTGCTGGTGGCAGGTGCCACAGCCAGACTTCACCCAGAGTAGAGTTCTCCTGGTGTGTCGGCTGTCCAGGCTCCACCTGGATTCGTCCCTCTCAGTTGTGCCCCAGCTATGCAGGTCTGATGAGAGGGGGTTGGATCAGCCCATGACTCATCACTGATCTCTTGGGGGGTCTCCTTTGTCCTTTTTTGGTCACACCTTTTGTTCCACAGCTGGATCAGGGCAGGGGGTGGGGCATCTGAGACTCTGCACTCATCCTGTCCCTCTGAAGCTTGTGCTTTCGGGATATTTCCTCTGGGTTGCATTCAATCCGAGTAGTTAGTTAACCCACCAGTTGGCAGAGAGTGGGTCTGTCACTCCATGGTGAGCAAGCTGGAACATTTTCTTGTCCAGTTTTCAAGATGGTGGCAGGGTACCTGTTTCATCTTCTTCAGTGGGATTCTGCCTCTGGCTCCTTCACTGCACTCCCTCTTCAGCCCTCACTTCCAGTGTCCGACCTGGCACTGAGGTGGTCGGGCAGTCTGGCAATGGCTGTCACTCTTGACAGTTTCCTCCCAGGAAAAGGTTTGTTGATTTTAGAAAATGGCACTCAGCTTCTGCATCCCAGGAGGTGTTAGCATCAAAGTCGAGCAGTTGCCAGCACCAACTGCTTCACTAGGAGAGCCATGGCCACTTGCTCCCAAGGCTCACTCAGTCAGCCACTCACAGGCCCACTTACTCACAGACACACATGTAAATTTGTCCATACACTCACTCACTCACACAGGGACTCACACACTCCAACTGGCTCTGCCACCATCTTTTTTTCTCTCTCTTGTGGTTTCTTAATTACACCTTTTGTCCAGAGTCATGTGAAAACACTAGAAGTACAAATCTCTGTTCTCACCCAACATGACTGAATGTGTGTTGACAGATGCTGAAGGCCCCTCAGTCTCAAAGCCCCAGAAACAGAGAGGAGCAAAGCAAAGAGAGCTTGGGTGTTTCCTCAGAAAAAGTCACCTGTTGGTCAAGAGCACCCTCCATCTAACCAGCCATCCTGGAGGGGTGGATGCTCCTCAGAATTATGGGAATTCTCTCTTTGTGACTGGTGTTCTGCTTGTTTTTCATGATGTCACTGCTGCTATTTTTCTGCTGCTTGGTGTTGTTGTTTTAAATTGTACCATTCTTCAGAGTGTTCCTCAAGCAAGAGCCACAACTAGATTCTACTGGAGCATGTTCATGGACCTCATGGAAAGAAAGATAAGCACATCATACAATAAAAATTATAAGTTAGCAAAACGAAAATCTAGGAATCTAGTGTATGTTTTTAAAAACATTGTAGAGCACAAAAATTTGGGGGTTTGTTTTCAGTTACAGTGATGCCTGCAAAGACTTCCAGCTCTTACAGAGGTAGAAATATCTGCCTATAGACAAAAAGCAAGAAAGAACCCCCTTATGCAAATGTTTCTGCAGGTTTCTTCTGTCCCTGGGTCCTCCAGTTTTATTTACACAATTTGTATGTTAGGATTTTTTTAAAAAGGTTCTTTGACCAAAGGGGGGCTAATATTGCAACTGCCTAATTAAAGTTAAACAGCATTATTAAAGAATGTTTTCTCAAAATCAATACTTTTTTCTAGTCAAAAACATATATGTGCAGCTGGCAAGGAGAAATGCTGTGTTTCACAGTGGATTTCGCTTTGGGATTCACCTGTTTTGACAGTAAGACAAAGGTAAGAGGCCAAGCAATCAGCACATGATGCTCCAATGCCAGTGCCTTTTGATTACATTTCACAGAGGTCAACACTAGTAAACAATAGAAGCCACCAACGCTGATGGATTGAGTATTGTGTAAAGGTTGTACCTTCATAGACTGTCTTCATTCTGTTAGCTCAGGGCCCCAGGATTTTCACAAACCCTGAATGGCGTTTGGCAAACAGGATATTCATCAGTGTGGGTGTAGGAGGAAGAGACAAGCACAGGATGAGTTTTTTGATCCTGCTCAAGGGAAGATAAATAAACAATATCTACTTTGAATCTGAAGATTTTTGGTAACAGTGAACAGCACTCTTGCCTGGTAAAGTCTGTGAAGTGCTGATTCCAGGAAGGTAAAGCTGCCATTAGAAATGGAATTAGATCCTGGTCCATGAGCACCCAAGTAGTCACCGAACTACATGAATGATAAGGCTGTGTTTTTCACAGATAATGCAAACATTTTGTCTTGAAATATTTTGGAAACCTACTCTTGTGGACTAATTAAGAATGAATGAAATGGGAAAGTATCGGTATGATAAACACTATTATTAAAAAAACAAAATTTTAACAAATTGATTTTGAAGATGGAATTGTCTTTTATTAGCAAGTCCTGAACGGAGCAGCATCTCCTATACAAAATAGAGCCCAGCTGACACAGTGAAACAGGTGATACTGCTGTGGCAGAGAGGGGCTGATAACAGTTAAAAGTATTCCTTTTGAAGATCAATCAGCAAGCTCCAAAAACCTGCCAGACAGGTTTTGCTTGAGAAAACCAAATAGCCAAGGAAGGTTTTCCTGGAGATGCAAAATGGTAACCAATTCACCCTTTGTGAAGTCATCAGTTTACAACCCCTGCTTGCTGCGCATTTCCTGGAGACCATTTGTTCTTTGAAAATCTGATTTTCCTGAGTACAACCTTGTGAGTTGCAAAGAAAATGTGTAATCGCTCGACCCAACCCCCCTCCCTTACCTAAACTAAGGTATAAGACCCTTCTCCTCCCTCTCTGGGGGGTGCTCAGCCTGGGATCGTTAGCCCACTGAGTAGCACTGGTGCTGATAAAATAAATCTGCTACTTCCTAAAACAGCCTCGGTGTCATGGCCTCTCTGTGTTCCTGCTACACTGTGAGGTAGCTTGAGCAGGAACAGGGAAACAATAATACAAAAAGCAGACTGCTTGGCATCAAGCTCCTTCAGGGTACTCTTCTGGGAAGGGTTAAAACTGAGAGGACTTCTCTACCACACCTGCTCAGGGTGACTGGGCCCCTTAGATTGACTGTTGCAAATCTCCTATTTTTAGGAAAACACTGGTATGTATGTTTGGGGATATTCCTGCTTCCTTAAAGTTTAGTTTGATTGTTTGGATGACTCTGTTTTGATCCAGTCTGTTGAGTCTAAGTCCAAAACAATGGCCCTCTATACATCTTACTCAACACTGTCCAGTCTGTTGGGTCTAAGTCCAAAACAATGGCCCTCTATACATCTTACTCAACACTGTCTTTATCAACTTCACTGCAATGTGCATAGAAATTCCAGTCACCTGCACTTATACTTTCCCACAACTTGAGTGCACTCTGCCCAGGCCTGCTGTTCACTGAGGAGCAGGTCAATCCTGAAAAAGTGAAGCCTTGTCTCAAAGCACCGGAAAGTTGTCACTCATTAGTTATAATCTTTTTCAAATGTCTACATTTAGAAGCCTTTGAATGTTCTCTCTGATGAATGAACCATTCAATCTGTGAGTTAGCACTTGGGAACGGTACCTTCCTTCTGTGAAGTTTGCCCTAACCTACTTGGCCACTCTTTCTGTGCAGGGGTACTTCAGTGGGTAGATTTGCCCCCAGGGTACAGTTGAAAATGCCTAGACATTTTTTATAGTCAGGACCTGGAGGGAGTTCCTACTGACACCCAGGGAATCTGGCAGTGGAGCCCTGGGACTCTGCGTAGCACTCTGCATCAGCACCTACAGGGTGATCACAGAGGTTGGTATTCTGTGCTAGATCCAGGTTTGCTTCTTTACAGGTTTCTGGGGCTATAAAAGTCGCTGTGGTCATTGTTCCCCTTCCAGGGAAATTATTAGGATGTTTTTTAAAATAGTATTTAAAACACATAGTATTCCCAATAATTTTACAAGTTGCCTAAGTATTTAACATTAAGAAGGGGCTTTATGTCTGCCATCCAACTTCTAGGTCCGTACTCTTAACCCCGAGGTCACAGAGTGGGCAAATGGCTTCCTGATCCCACTTACGTGTTCTCTCTGCTGCCCCTGGTTCACCATGCCAGTTACGGGCTGGGTGACTTGCTGTTAGTATTATTTGGAAACCTTTTTGTAGCATGTTCTTCTGAGATGAGTGAAATAGTAAAACAACTATCATAGAGGAAAAATTTGCAATAAAGTTGTTAAATCCAAGATCTGATTTGCAATTTCCATTTCTTGTTTTATGTTTCAATAATCATATGCTTCAGGAAATCTGAACTGAGGCTTTTTACATCCCATCTTAGGAGCAGATTTGTAGCTGGACTCGGTGGCTCAGCCTGTAATCCCGCACCTTTGGGAGGCTGAGGTGAATGGATTGCCTGAGCCCGCAGGTTTGAGACCCGCCTGGGCAGCGAGACCTCATCTACAATAAATCAAAAAAATCAGCTGGGCATGGTAGCGCACGCCTGTAATTCCAGCTACTCGGAAGGCTGAGGCAGAAGAATCGCCGGAGCCCAGCAGGTCGAGGCTGCAGTGGCCGGGAGTGGCCACTGCACTCTAGTCTGGGCGACAGAGTGAGACTCCAATTCAAAAAAAAAAAAAAGAGCAGATTTGTATAACCCACCTAACTGTAACCCCAGGGGTTCTCAGTGACCCGCCCCTGGAAGAAGCTTTTTAGAGCATCATTCCTAGGAACAAAACACCCACCTATTTTACTCACAGACTCTTCCTTGTCAGTACATCTCATCCATATGGCTCCATACTGTGTGGTTGGTGGGACTCCAGGAGGGCATGACCAGGATCTGTCCCTGAGACTATTCTCAACCTTCCAGGGAAAGACGTTTAAGTTTTCAGATTTCAGTTTTCATCCAAGTCCAAGGCTTTAGCATGGTGTTCAGAGGTCACTATGTCCCCCTATCGTGATTCTGCCAGAAGGTCTCACTAATCTGCCTGCCTCTCACACGTAGCCAGGACAGGGTGGCATTGCCAGAGGTATCAGTGTCACTAAGCTACATTCTGTGCCCTTGTAAAAGGGGCACCTGACATTCTCCCTACTCCCTTCACATTCCTCTGACGATACCGTGGGAAGCTCCAGCAGGGTCTGTGAGTACTGAAGGAGCACAATGCTTAGACAAGCCCTAGCCATAGAGGCTGACTTTGCCCAAGGGGCACATTCCCATTGGAGGGGCCATGGCATTCTCCCAGGGGCTGGATGGGAGTGATGTTTGTGAGTTATGAGATCATATGCTCACCAAGATAACACATTTTCCACTTTGATTTCTTGGTGGATTTTCTTAGTTTCCGGGTGGCCCCACTGTGTCTTTAAGGATAGTACCTTCCTTTCTAGCAGGCTGTCTCCCATTTCCTTGGCTCAGTAGCTGCCAGGCAGTTGGGCAGAGCTGGGCTTAGGCCCTTCGGAGGCACTTCTTATCATTTCTATAGTATTTTTCCCCAATCAGTTCTAAAATCAATCCAATGAAATTTTAAAATAGCAGTAATGTGCTTCTTAGTGCTGTGCAAAACTGGGTCATGGGCTCTTTAGATTAAAGCTGTAATGTTTCAGATTTCCTGGTAACCAAAGTGTCTTATTAGACTGAGTTCTTGTAATTAAGACTTATTTATCTATCACCCTTAGCCACATCCTTCTGCTGGACAAAACAGGATATCTCCCACTCAAAACCACCTGCTAAAAGAAGCATGCTGTGTTTCCTGGGGCGTGGGGATGGCTCCATACTGTGTGGTTGGTGGGACTCCAGGAGGGCATGACCCAGGATCTGTCCCTGAGACTATCTGTCCCTGAGACTATTCTCAACCTTCCAGGGAAAGACATTTAACCTCTTCAGTTGAGGCTTCACAGACTCAGTGACTTCTCAATTCTAAGTCAAGTTTTCGGAGATTCAATTAAAGTATCTTTTCGCTCATCTGAACCCGTAGCTCAGAGGTCCTGACCTAGTTTTTTTTTTCTAGAATTTATAATATTTTGAATATATAATTTATTTTTTCGTTGGAGTCTCACTCTGTCACCCAGGCTGGAGTGCAGTGGCACACTCACGGCCACCGGAGTTTCAACCTGCTGGACTCTGGCGATCCTTCCACCTTAGCCTTCCAAGTAGCCGGAGCTACAGACACATGCTACCATGCTCAGCTAATTTTTGATTTTTATTGTAGAGATGAGGTCTCACCAAGTTGCCAGGCTGGTCTCGCACCCACAGACTTAGGCAATCCACTCATCTCAGTCTCCCAAAGTGCTAGGATTACAGGCTGAGCCACCGAGTCCAGCCTGAATTAATTTTTTAAAGAAAAACTTCACCAGCTTAACGGTGAAGGATAAACCAATGGATTGTGAATTCATAAAATATGTATAATTTTGCTTTATTTGTCATCTCGTCATCTTTTCAATGTAGAATGACATTTATAAGTTTGGTGTAGATAGTCTTTCAAATATTTCTATATTGTATAAATATCAATATAATGAATGAAATATAATGAAATAATGATGGAGATAAAGAATTATTGAATTTGAAATAATTCTAAACAATTACTTAAAATGTTGTTTTCTCCAATTTCTGTGTGCCCTCTGTATAAGTCATCATGGAAAAGTCAAAAAGATTTCTTGGCTGAACTGTTTGAGTGGCATGTCTGAGTAGATGACTTACATAAAATCTGGGCAGTTTTCAAAGTCCTAAGCCATTTTTCTTACAAGCTACATTTTTTTCTAGGCTACAAATATTTAGACTGGGATTTTCCATGCTCATATTCACAAGATAATTAGTACTTCTATACTGCATTACTGTTAAATGAGGCCATTTGTATATTATTTCTGAGCCCAAACTAGACCCACAACATGGCAGCAATACTTATTAACCAAAAGCTTGTAAGATTTTAGTGTAGGTCATCTATGAACACAGCCCCTGAGATACATTTGTGTGGTCAGATTTCCTAATTCCCCACTTTGTACTTGCCAGAGAAAGATAAGCAATGATTTTCAAGTATAATCTATTCACCACCAACTATCTATTTTCAACATTAATACAGAGGAGTTGAGCAGGGAAATTACATGGTTATGGAAATATTTTCTGCACTTAGAAAATAAACGAGAAGACCATTCATTGTCTAATATATACTTTTAAATTTCTAGATGGAAATTGGTTTTTTTTAATTAAAGACAATAAGCCAGAACACCATCCTAACTGCTAGAAATGGAGGACGTCCCTGCCTGAAGTGGTCTAGTCACCTGCCTTGTCCAAGCTCATACAAGGCAGGCTGGACCTTGACGTGATGTGTCCACATCTTCTTGCTCTGATATGACACTAATTGTCAACAGAAACAGAATACAAGGTCATGTGGAGGAAGTGGGGACTGGCCGCAGGGGTGGACGCTAGGCAACATAGTTATGGGGAGAAGCTCTTGCCCTTTACCCTTGACCTCCATGCATCCCAGGATCTGGCCCCAGCCCATGTGTACAACAGAAAGCTGCTGGGGATCGGTGTGGATCCTCACCAAAGTGTTCTGGTGCTGGACTGACCACATGGAGTGTGTTCCTTAGTCTGGAATCCAGTAATTCAATGGATCTGAGTTAAGGCTGGAGGGGAGGAACAGAAAGAACAGTTTTTTAAGAAATAAAAAAGAATTGGCTTTCTTGTAGGAGAAAAGAAGATGATTTTGCTTTGTCCTAACAAGGAGGAGAAAAAAGGTTTTCCACAGCTTCCCAGAAAAAGCTCAAAACATAATTTCTGCTTGAATCCAAAAAGCACCTTCTCCTTGGTGTCTCAGATTCTGCTGGTACTACCCATTGCACTAGCATAAGAAAGGACTCAAATAATATCTTCAATTGTTAGTATTTTAAAAATCCAAATTTATTACAAATGTGTTAGCAACCTGTAATCATAAAAATAGAATGTAAACATCAACATGTTTCATCTAACACACACAACTATAAAGTTGTTCTTTTATTACTTAAACCACAGAAACATGCTTTCTCTTTCCCAAGATTGGGAACTAAACTGAGGATTCCTTCAGCCTTTATCTACCTGGTGAGAAGAACCAGGGCCCATCCAGATCCCTCTCGAGGATGACAGACAATAGCTGGTGCTTTGCTGTTATTCGTGTCCAGTAGCATCTCTGAGGCTGACCTAGATGGTCCAGGTATGCTTTGTAGCCAGGCTCAGAATACTGAAATTAAACTGAGATTCAGAAATATCATTCATAATGGAAATAGCAAGTTTCCTTTCCTTCAGAAATATTACTGTTTTTAGATGCATAGGAGAAAAACTTATAAAAAGTTAAAAGTGACCACCCCCAATGATCTGGAACAAACTAATTATGAAAGGAATCACCACACTGAGCATACTTCGCTCTGAGAAAGGACAGTGGGCAAGTGTCTGCCACCCAAGCCACCTCCCCATTTGTGCCTGGTCTGTGTTGTAGAATTTCTCAGAAAGAGAAGTTGATGAAAGTGCTTGTCTTACCTCACCTGGAACAAGGGCTGCATTGTTAAATTAGGACAAGACTTAAGCAAGTAAACTGTGGATGTATACATCTCATAAGGCACTTTTCTGAAATCAGCAAATATTTAGTATAGGTGCAGGGTAAAAACAATGAGTCAAAAAGATAATAATATGTTGTGAGGACCATTTTGAATTCTTTAAATAATGAGTACTTTCACATAGGTGAGTTTTTCACTCTTTTGAATACTATTTTAATAGCAGTGTGTGATATTATGTAAATACTAACTAGGTTATTCCTAGGACTTTACCCTGATGGGGAGTAGACCACTTTTCAGCTCATTTTCTCCGTAATCAAATTTGAACCAAATGCTGTGTTGTTGTTGTTTACAGAGTCATTTGAATGTTGCTTATTCTGTGAATATTTATAAAATACATAGTGATTGAACATCTAAATGCTTCAAAATCCAAATTTAGGTTTTGCCTAATTCCTCACAGATGTTTCTGGCTTCTCCTGATGACACATACCTGTGATCACAAGTTTCTCGTATAAAAAGTAGATAACATGTCGTTTAAAGGCAGGTGAGATTGAGTGCAAGAGGCTAAAAGCACAGCCTCGTCTCACAGCCTTCAGAGAGCGTGCTTAGGAGATGCCCAAGAGCATGGCATTGTCTGGCATGTAAGAGGAAGAGCAAGAGTAGGGACAGCTGGGTGGAGCAGCAGCAGGGACCTGCTGCAGGTCAGTCCGCATCATGGGTGGCAAATTCTTCAAGCTGGTGTAGCTTTTGTTTGCTTCTTGAGCTTACTTCAATGCCCTGTGACTCTCATCAATCTCTCTTCTGCTCATAATAAGATATTACACAAATGCTTCCCTTCTGGAGCCCACTACCATAGGAAGCCGTGACTGAAGTGTAATTTCTGATTATCTTCTTTCTGGGTAGATTCTAAAAATTCTAGTTCTGAAAGGACCCTTGTGCTTGAAGTCTGCAGGAATGGGCATGGGCTTAGTTACCTTATTGTGAACATGAAAGAGCTGGAGTCATTGTTACCTACTACCCTATGGAGTTCTGAATTTCCCCAGATCTAGAGGAAACACGGATTTTGAAACTTTGGAGTACGATGAGGAGATTCTATTCAGCTTCTAGATGTCGTAAAAAAGAAAGAATCTTGGTGTTAGTGTGTGAGCGGTGAATACACAGGTCAATGGTCAGATGCAACAAAAGTGCTTTTGAAGCTCTCCCTTCATTTCTCCCCATCTCTCTGCCTTTCTTGACACTTAGAGAAAAAATACATTCATTATTTAAAAATAAATGCTCTTAATAAAAATTCAATGCATAGCTTGCTTTAAAAAATTGCTGTTCTCTACTGGGATTTTTCTGGGAAGATAAAGATTTATTATAATGAAGGATCTTTAATTAAAGACTATCTTTTATACAGACAGCCTTTAAGTCTTTATTTGCTGCAGCTTCTTTTTTATTGTAATAAGATTTTGTAGAGTACACTTCATCTTTAAAGTACCTTAGCAAACATTGAGTACATTTTGCAGAAGTATTAAAAAGTGGTACTATCTACATTTTTCAAGTTGGTTCACAAGAAATTAAGGCTAAGTGATTTATTTGCATATAGCCATGTGTGGAATGGTATCAGTCAGGATTAGTTTTCCATTTTATCTGCCCTTTGACTATATCTTATATAGTATGGGAAGAACTTGACATTGTAGTGAACATTTTAAAATTCTCGAAGCAGTAAGAGAAGAGCTATCTTAGGACGCGTTTAGACTAGGTGCAGGAAAACTGAAGAAAACCAGAGAGGTCCAATAAGTGTCAAGGTGATATTGGCAACAGTAGATGCTGATGTGTCGTTATGACATGTGGACGGCTGCTGAAGCCAGGACTGGAGAACAGAAGGAAATCTGGGTGGGTTTGAGGAGGTTCATTCATACAGATTGCAGAATGAGAAGATGAAGATTCTGACAAGTTATCACATGCTGAATGTAGATTAAAAATTAAGCAAATGTCTGTGTTTATTTAACTAGGCTATTTGATGTAGGAATAGATGTTAACTAAATACCCACATTACTTTTTATAAATCACTGATTAATTTTATTCCTTTACAGAATGTGCTCTGGAGATTTAAATTCTCCCAGCTGAAGGGATCTTCGGATGATGGAAAAACTCGAGTAAAGCTGTTATTTCAGAATCTAGACACCAAACAAATTGAGACGAAGGTAGGGAACGTAGTCTAACCTGCTACCAACCCACACATAAAGTCAAACTCAAATGGTCTGCTGTTAAAAATCTCTACTCCTGGCCAGGCTTAGTGGCTCAGCCTGTAATCCCAGCACTTTGGGAGGCCGAGGCGAGGGGATTGCTTGAGCCCGCGGGTTCGAGACCCACCCTAGCAACTTGGTGAGACGTTGTCTCTACAATATATCAAAATTTAGCCGGGCATGGTAGTGCACTCCTGTAGTTCTGGCTACTTGGAACACTGAGGCAGAAGGATCTTCGGAGCCCAGGAGGGTGAGGCTGCGGTGGCCGGGAGCGTGCCCCTGCACTCCAGTCTGGACGACAGAGTGAGACTCCACCTCAAACACACACACACACACACACACACACACACACACACACAACAGAGATGTAAAAAGAACCTAACCCGGGTTGAGTGTCCCTTAGCTGAAATGCTTTAGACCAGAAGTGCTTGGGATTTAGGAATTTTTTCAGATTCTGGAATATTTGTAAAATACATATTGAGTAAACATCTAAAATGCTTCAAAATCCAAAAGTTTGTGAGTGCTTGTGACATTCAAAGGAAATCTCATCAGAGTATCTCAGAGTTCAGATTTTTAGATTTGAGATGCTTAACCTGTGTTGTTTTTTATCAGAGACTTTTATATTCTAAAACTATGATCATTCAAATAAATTATTTGATTCTACTAAACAATCACACGTTTCTTAGTAAAATTAGTGGGAAATCAATATTTTAAGATACACCAAAAGTCAAAATTTAAAGGAGAAGTTTTACAAATTGTGTTCTGTTTACAAACTGTTTATAATGGGTTGTCTATAATATTGAGAACAAACTTCTCTGCTGGTTAAAAAAAAAACAAACCTTAGATCTATCATTCAAATTTATTGCATGAAAAATGCCAATTTTTTATCAACAGGTAGTGACATTTTTCATATTTTATGTATAAATGTGTCATCAACACACCAGTTTTAATATCAACTAAAGAAAAACAAAAGTATAAATTTAGTACATTAAAAAAAATTTAATGTGAAAACAATGAACACATATTCTTTAAAATTAGATTGTCAAAACTTGGCAGGCATTTTCCCTAATGAAATTAACCTGAGAAACACTTCACACATGACACTCTCTCTTTATTGAACTCAGTGAAACAGTGCTTCATAACTCCTTAAGTGCAATTGAAACTGTACAGAGTTGCTTGACGTTCTAGTAGTTTGCAAATTGATAAAGCAAAACCTGCCTGTCAGCACTCTGGAGGCTGTGGGCCCCTGAGGCAGAAGGGGCACCAATGTGCAGTGATGCTGGTGCAGACTGCCAGGCTCTGGGCAGAGGAAGCACCGGCATCTCTTGCAGCTACCCTAAGCTGTGTGCCCAGAAGTCAGCCACCAGCCAAGCAGAAATCCCAAGGAAGTACAGAGACTTTCACTTATGTGGATATGGCCATCAGGTGTAAACTAGACCTTTATTTGTCCAGTGTGTTTATTTAATTATTTACCTTGGGGGCTGTGGCAAGAGAGGAGCAGACCTTTCTGTACTTGTCTTGTAAACCTCTGACTCTCATGCAGTATGAGAGCTCAGGAGGTCTTCCAGGGTCTTGAGAGTTTCATGCCCGAAATGTCCCAGTGGCTTCCCAGGAACACCTCTTGTCCCCAGGGTGCTTGATTTGGGAACATCCAACTGCTTGCATGGCGCATAGCATATCTTTTTAATTTGTAGACCTCTTTCATTAGGTTTAAATGTATTTACTTCTTATTTTTTTTTTAATGATAAAAGTCAACTTGTGGCTATCTGTGTTAATAGAAGGAACATCCGCGTTCGACAGTCTAAGTCTAAGCCAATCCCTTTCTTATAATATTTTGATAATTGTTCATGGTCTGCTTATAAGTGAGAACATATGGTACTCTGTTCTTTGTTTCTGTGATAGATCACTGAGTATGATAGACTCTAAATTCATCCAAGTTGCTGCAAAGTCCATATGTTTGTCTTTCTTTATGGCTGCATAATATTCCATTGTGTATATGTAGCACTTTTTTTAATCGAGTCCAGCTTCGATGGGCAGCATGGTTGGTTTCATGTTTTTGCTGTTGTGAATAGAGCTGCAACAAACATGTGTGTGCAGGTATCTTTTTGGTAGAATGACTTGAGTTCCTCCAGGTATATTCCCAATAGGGGGATTGCTGGGTCATATGGAAGGCCAATTTCTGCTTCTTTCAGAAATCACCACGTTGTCTATTTCTGGAATATTCTAACAGAGCATTATCTTAGTAATTAGTGCATAATGGAAATACTTGAGTTTCTCTTTAAATTTGAGTGGGGTTTCTGAGGCTTGGAGAGCGCAGAGTGGAATATTTATTCGTGCCATCTATTATTTGCAAAAATGATATACAATTCAAGAATTTGAGCTGATTCCATAATTATTCCAATGCCTGGAAATTTGAGGTTGCAGTAATTTTTAAATAAAGTATCTATTTTTCTTCCTTTTTGTCTGTTTCTTCTTTAAAAAGAGGAGCATAGCGTTGTAAAAAAAAAACTTTACTAAATGAAGAATTTCCTTTCATGCTGTTCTGTTTAATGACTATGCTTTTATGTTAGATTTTCAGGGCTGCTTGGAGTGCATTGCATGGAGGGATGGTGCCCTTCCCCAACTCCCACACAAGCTTCCTCCTGAGTCCCTAGTCCTGTTTCTGTGTATATTGCTTGTATTTTGCATATGTTTTATGGCTTCATTTCTGCCTCTAAACTGAACCTCCAAAAGGCAGCTTTATTTTAGTTTTTCATATTCAGCATGAGATATACGATATATGTGCAACTGATACATTGCTTTCATTAATAAATTAATTAAGGAAGTCCAAATTCGTGTTGAAAGAACTGCCACATATACTAACAGAGGTTATATCAGTTTCTAAGGAGAAAACTGTTTCTATTATCATTAAAATAAAATACCTTAATTACAGCATACAGTTGTACACATAAATTTCTGATATTCCCATATGTATTTCCATGAAGCAGATTGGTCATAGGAAGCAAGGCATAGTTTGATGAAGAATAATGATGTCTTTGGGAGAAACAATAGCATGTATTTTTCACACTATAATGATCTGTGAGAATAAACTCCACTGAAAATTATTCCTCTGCCATCAGTGTCAGCCAAATGTGTCTGACACAGAAGGAAGAAGATTGAGCATGAACTGGTGTACATTCACAACCATCTTCAGGCTAGAATGAGGAAAAGGAATGTCGTGTCCTCTGAAACCAAAGCTTAACTGCTGGGCCCTGTCAGGAAAGAGCATCAATACCCATAGCATTGATTATAGACAGGACTGAATTGGTGGTGCTGAGAAAACCATTTTGGGGATAAATAGTCACCAAAGAGAATTTTACATCTCCCTGTGCAAGAACCAGTGACAACTAAATGTTTTTGTACAGATGAATATGAAAGGACATTAAAAGAATTAATAAGATAAGATGCACATAAAATGAAATACTCCCTTCCCAAATATATCTCTAAAATTATTTTTTTAAATCTAGTCTTAAGGAAGCTAGAATAAAAACAAAGCCTTTCTTTTCTTCTTTCTTCCCTTCTTTCTTTTATAACAATCCTTAATAGCGGGCTGGTAAGTTTATTCACTTCAGAAAGTCAAGTTGACTACTTTTAAACTGTTTGAACACAAATCCCTGTTTTGGTTTTGAATCTGTCATGACTGTTTCTGGAAACACAGTATTCATATTAACAGAAGAATGTAGTTGGATTCAATCTCTTTTCTAAGCAATGACAACCAGCAAGTGTCTTATCATTCAATTATAAAGGTTTTTGAGATAGAGAATTGAAGGTGGAAACATTCCATCACTTTCCACGGTTTCATGGCTGGGAAGTGGCCAGACTCAAAGGAGAAACTAGCTCTCTTTATACCTGGAATCCATGGCATTCTTCTCCCTTTCATGCATCTGATTCATGAATAAACTCCCCCTGCAGTAGGGATAAGTAGATATGGAGATTGCTCTTAAGAAATATCTCTGGAATGTCTCAGCAGCTCATTTTACTCAATCCAGAAATGAGAATATTTAGGGTTCAAGGAGGGAAAATTTCTGTCTCCAGAAACAGTGTGAGGTGGGTCCCAACATGCTGGTTTTCTGGAGATGAGCTGAGATTGACTAGAAAGTGGACCTAAAATCCCAGTGCAGTGGGCTCATCACAGTTGAACTGTTTATTGAACCTGAGAAGTTGGAAAAATTAATATGGTTTCCCTAGATGATTTTGAAGGTGTCTGGACTTGGTACCAGATTCCATTACTTGAGGCTCTAACCATCTCTTTGTCTCTGTCTGTCTGTCTGTCTCTGTCTGTCTTTCTCTCTTTCTCGCTCTCTCTCCACCACTTCTGCCTTTCTGGCTCAGGGTTCTCAAAGACACCTTTGCTCCTGGGGTGCCCAGGCAATCCATTGTTTTTGAGACTCTTCTTCGCTTGAGATTAACACACAGGAGCCCGTCCCCACCCAGTGGTTTTGGAGCAATTTGTACCCAGAAAGAGTCCATCCACTGAATGTCACTAAGCAGGGATTGCCCTCATTAATATCCATCCACCTATTGAGAGAGGTCTCTGAGGAAGGAAGAAATTCAACCAGGAAATCTATCCCAAAGCCACACATTTTAACAAATTTGGCAATTTAGGATTAAAGAAATGTCATATTGTTAGTAAGATGTAGATCCTAGTTAGGATTTGGGTGTCTGACTTTTTTCCTAAGGATGGACATGAGGGGAGACGGGAAATAGGCCTGCTTCGTTGCTTTGGTCAGAATCTCTCTCTTTTTTCAAAGTGTTCAAAGTTTATTTAGAAAGTAAATTAGAGAGAGAGAGAGAATATTCACTTCCCCAAGGAGGGGGTCAAAGTTAAGAAACATGGTGACCATAGCTCAAAGAGCATGTGGGCACACCAGAGTTTAACAAAGCAGTAGCCTGGTCAGAATCTCTTTAGTGGAAGAAAACACTTATATTGCCAAGGGCAGCATCTGCTCTGCTTGGAGCTTAGTGGGTTTGTTGCAGCAGGAAGTAGCAGAAATGGTGCTATAACCACAGCTGCTTTCATCATGGAAACAGGTGAAAATATCAACAAAACTCTGAAAAGCACTTTGCAGAGACCCCCTAGCAGGAGTAAATGGCTAACAGCTGGTGAGAGTGGGGATGGGAGGTGGATCCCTGATTTATAGCATTTGCTGATTAATATGGTAAAAATATTCTCAAATGGCCCACTTCAACTACCTATATATTAACCTAAGGAAAAAACTGAGGCAAATTAATGTAAGTAGAGAGCTTATTGGGGCCAGGGATGAGGACTGCAATACCTGTGAAACACTTCCAGATTGTCTTGGAAAGTGCTTCAGAGATCAAAAGAGTGGCTCAAATTTTTAAACAAAAAAGGACAAATCAGGAGAGAGGAGTGATTATAAAAGTTTTTTTCAAGAGTCCTCAGAAATTCCATTGATCAGTGATTGGCTATATATTGTTGAGCTAGAGAGCATGAGTTACAGTGTCCAGCATATGGCATTATTAGGTTAGGATTAATTTATGACTAATTGTGGTGACACTCGGTCGAGAGCACACATAGCAAGTAGTTTCAAAATAATTATCTTGGGAGGTGGGACGTGACTGCTGTCTCATTCCAGTGTATCGCTGGATCTCATCATTTAAAGGAAGTTCACATTCCTCAGATAAAAAGGTTTTTTTCTTTGTATTGTATTTTTTCAAAATCTTTTTTTCAAAATCTTGCTTCTTGGAAGAATTGATAATCTAAGTCTGTCATGTTTCTTGTCACCAGGAAGACTCATTCCCAGACAGTTTTTTCCCATGTCAGATGGAAAGAGGACATATATCAGTGGAGATGTTTAAAAGTGCCTAAGGACCAAATTGGGATGGTGTCACAGAGTGGTAAAAATTATACCTTAGTCAAGTCATTGATTTCCATAAATGCTGTTGCTTGTTGAATCATCTTTAGTATTTTGGAATATCATGATTTTAGTTATCTTATAAGAAGTAAAACAGTAAGAGATACATAGTATTAGTAATTTGAATAATAGAAATACAATGCACATAAGGATTATAATAAAAAAGAGAATTTATATGCCAGAATAAAAACGTTGTTTTGAGTTGTGGTCTTACTCTGTTGCCCAGACTGAAATGCAGTGGCACGCTCACTGCAGCCTCGACCTGCTGGTTTCCAGCAATCCTTCCGTCTCAGCTTTCCAAGTAACCAGAACTACAAGCGTGCACTACCATGCCCAGCTAATTTTTAATGTAGTGTAGAGACGAGGTCTCACCAAGTTGCCTGGGCAGGTCTCAAACCAGCAGGCTCAGGCAATCCATTCGTCTCAGCCTCCCAAAGTGCTAGGATTACAGGCTGAGCCACCGAGCCTGGCCTAGATGTAAGTTTTTATTTAGAGACTTGCAGCCAGGAAATGATTCAGGATTCAGTCCAAATTGTAAGCAAATAATAGCCCTCCCCCAGAAGAACATAGCTGGATTCTAATCACATATGTGCTACTGAATCATAATTTTTTCCTTTTCCAGTCACCCAATTTTACCAAAGATAAGTTGTAGTAGGACCAATTTATTTGTTAAATAAGTTTTAGTCTTATTATTCTTTACCTGATTATTTGCATAAGGTATAGCAAGAATAGTGATGGGCCACATAAGTTTTCTAAAAGTTGATTTTACTGGAATTTCTTCCTAAGAAATTTCAGATTAGACTTTTAAATGCCTCCAAAAGCTGGGAAGCCAAACCGAGGATTCGCCATCCGACTGAGCCTGTTGGCACCTATATGAATTGGGTGAATTCTTGTCTTTTCAAGTTTCCCAGATATCTTGAGGGTTTGGAGGCTATCAGAAAGTGATTTTTTTTTTTTTTTGGCTAACTGTAAGATCAGAAACCTTGTAGACAAAATTTCTATGGGGTTTTTTTATTAGTTCTATAAAGTCAACCTCAGTTCCTCCAAGCAGCCTTATTATGTCTGAAGAGATGCCATTCTGGTCACAAACATGGTAAAGAAACAAGGCCTCTGGGCATGTCCTACAGCAAAAGAAAACAGAGTCTTGTAGAACTTATATAAACCACTCTATGGTCATAAAATAAGAATACTCAGGAAAGTTTCTGAGTTCTGGAGAAATGAGGCAGAAAGAAAAGTAAAGGTTTCAATTTGCTTACAAAAGTATACTTAACCTAATTGCTATAAGCTATAAATGACAAACAAAAAAAACTTTTCTTGACTCTGGACAAAAAAAAAAAAAAAAAACTTGAGGAGAATCAAAAATACTTTAAACAAAGAGTTCATTCCTACACCATTTCAGCCCCATGTCTTTTTTTCATAAATTTCCTTGCGAAAGAAGCATTTTTTAAAAAATTGTAGCTGATTATGAGTTTTCCCCCTTGTTTTAGAGAAAGTAGAGTAAAATAATTGCCTATGAATGGCAAAATACTTAGAATGGCCATAGTTAAAAATTCAACCAGCCAAGAAATTTGAGCTTTCTGTAGTATACAACAACCTAACATAATATTCAGAATTATGACTAATAACATATACCAAAGCATGTCAGAATTTTTTAGAAATCTTATACAAGTTTGGTACACATATTAATAATGTAGCTCATACAAATATAGCAAATAAGTTAAACATTTCTTACATGACAATACTTCTCATGATTTTTACACATCAAATAAATACATACCTGATACATCTCTTTTGGGCTTCCAGGGACTCTATTTGTTTTTTTTTGTTTTTTTGTTTTTTTGTTTTTTGAGTTGGAGTCTCACTTTGTCGCCCAGACTGGAGTGCAGTGGCATGCTCCCGGCCACCGCAGCCTTCCAAGTTGCTGGAATTACAGGCACGTGCTACCACACCCGGCTAATTTTTGACTTATTGTAGAGATGAGGTCTTGCCAAGTTTCCTGGGCTGGTCTTTGACCTGTGGTCGCAGGCAATCCACTCACCTTGGCCTCCCAAAGTTCTGGGATTATAGGCTGAGCCATCGAGCCCGGAAAAGGTACTCTATTTGAACTTCCAAACGTTAGTTTAAAATTTTAGAATTTGAAATTTGATTTTAGAAGACTGCAAAATATGTCAAAGTTTTAACACACTTGATCAAAATAAGAACATAAGTCACTGAGAAATGACAGTCTACATTTAGTCAAAATGATAATTAAAATATTTCAAAAAAGCAAAACATTTTACTGGTTGATAGAGAGGAGAGACAATCAGAAGACCTAATAAAGGCAGCACAGACCAACACAATCTGTCTTGCACTCTCCCTTCATCCTACTTTTTTTACAATTTACTGAAAAGGTAAATTTAAAAATTTTTTTTACCTCTTATTTCTACATGAAAATTTCATTCAGAAGACAAATTAGATTCTGCCTTTCCATCAATGTATTATTAATGCTAAAGCAAATTTTAATAAAACTTTTTAAACAAATTCATCCAATCTCAATCAGCTTTGACCACACAAGGTAAGATTTTAATAAATCTTTTACAAATTTTTCCACTCCCTTTTTTCTTTATTCTTTTTTGAGTTGGCGTCTCACTCTGTTTGCCCAGACCGGAGTGCAGTGGCCGCTCCCGGCCACCACAGCCTCGACCTGCTGGGCTCCGGCGATCCTTCTACCTCAGCCTTCCAAGTAGCTGGAACTACAGGCGCGCGCTACCATGCCCGGGTAATTTTTTGATTTATTGTAGAGATGAGGTCTCGCCAAGTTGCGTGGGATTACAGGCTGAGCCACCGAGCCCAACTTCTCTTTCTTTTTTCAACTTTCTACATCCATTCAGTTTATTTCACTTATTCCTTCAATTTAATACAACATTTAAATAACATTTAAAGTAGGAAAAATCACTTTTCCTTTAACAAAATCACATTTTATAATTTCTTATCAAAAACACATCTTAATTTTCTTATACACTCTTTTATTAAGTGTCAGTCAGGTACCAACAATTTATGAATACACATTTTATAATTTTAGAAACATAGGCTTTCTAATGAAATGATTTTTTAAAATGTTGAACAGGACATTTTTACTAGCAAATCCAAATATCTGTTGTTTCTCTGAAATAAGAAGCCGAAAGTATATAAGCTTGAATTTATATTTAGTTATTACTATCTTAGCATCGTATCTTATTTGGAAATGATCTAGGCAGTCAATGAACTTAATTAAGCTTAACAAACCTTTAAGGGCATATTACCAAAATATTTGGGAAACCTTTTTTTTAAGTAAACATATTATAAAACATAGTAATTACAAGTTTATCTAGCAACATCATTCCGTTTACATCTATTCAATTTGTTCATTCCCAACAACTTTTGAAAAATTTTGTAAGATGTTAGACAAATCTAGCCATCACTCGAAGTTAAATTTTGTATTAACCATTTTTATATTACTGTATGTTAAGCATGTATCTATCGTAAAAGCAAAATTCTTAAAGTTAAATACATGCTCATAATTTGCCGATAGCTCAGAGGACATAGTTTGCTCATTAAACAAGCAATACTAAACTAGTTTTATTTACGAAAATATTTACTCAAAGTAAATGAACTTGGAAAATATCTGGGCATACTTCATTAATTTATGAAGACGCTGTCTTTAAGTTAATTTGGTACCATGTAGATAATATACAAACATTTAGATTGACATATGCATACATGTAGACATAACATATAATACACAAGTATGTATCTAAAAACCAAAGAGATAAAAAAAAATCAACATAAAGTAGAGTAGAGCTTTAGGCTTGAGAGAAAGTTGTCCATCTACAACTCTGGGATTTCCATGGGGGAAAAACAGAGATCCTCCTATTAAAAAAGAGGAGTTTGTGGTACCTTTTCTGTTTTCCTCAAGAGGTCTCATAGCTGTTTGAGGCTTTCCTTAGTGCCCTCATGTGGCAGTAAAGGTGGCAAGAGGAAGGTGGGACAGACAGAGGTAAATAGAACACATCTTAGAGTAAGTAGCCAACTTAGGAGATCTTGCTTTCCAAAACGTCAGTTGAGTTTTACATTGTCCTTGGCAAAAATAATGTCAACAAGAAGAGAAACAGACAGAGTACATATAGTTAGCAGGGGTTTAAGAAGAGAAGAATTCAGTCAACTGAGAGGCTTTTTAAGAGAGAACAAAAGTCTAAAAAATATGTATATACATATATATTCTAAATATCAGCTTTAATAAAATCAAATTCTGACTACAAACTCTTAAAAATCCTTTTGTCAGGTTTTAGCTGTGCAATTAGCAAACATTCCTGTTTTGGGTTTTTCCTTTCTAAAATTTACACCAAGAAAGAGTTTTAGAGGTGGGTTATATTTATTTATTAGGGGTCTAGGATAATCATTATTTGAAGATGATTAATACAATGTTTCCTTTCTTTCTGAGTATATGGTTTTATTTAGCTTAGGAGAGAAATCTAAACACACAAAGCAACAAAATGTTTCTATCACATTCTAAATATAAACCGTGATTTCAAACCAAAGATATAACTGCACAAATGATTTGAAACCAATTTAAATAAATATGCATGAGACAAAACCACCAAAGCTCTCTGTAGTGTTGATGAAGGATGCCAAAGTCTGTAAAATATTTAAAATGATTTATTGTGAGTCAAATGTGAGTGACCTTAAATCTGTGACACCATCCCAGGAAGCCCTTGAGAACACGTGTCCTAGGTGGTTGAATTGCATCTTGGTGATATACATTTCAGGAAGGTAAAAGTTGTAAGAAATCATGAATCTATACATCTGTAGTTTATACTGGCTTAGCCCAGGAAGACAGGGACATCTCCAAGCAGGGGCTTGCAGGTCATAAGTGGGTTCAAAGATTTGCTTTGTGTAGGGAATTTTGAAAGCAGTAAAAGAAACGGGTAACTTGAAAAATGATGAGTGAGTCAAGCTTCTTGACATGTAGCTGAAGTCTCTTAGGTGGCAGATGATGTCTTTATAGGTGCGTCAAATCCAAGAATCCTGAAGAGACATCTTTACAGGGTCATAAAATACTTCGATTTCCTTGTTAATCTGTTGTGTGGTATTATGCCAGATAGGTTGGAAAGCAAGCCTCATTAGAGAGGATTAATTTTAAAAACCTATCTGATGAGTTTTTATTGGGTATGACTCCTAAGGTCCCTTAGGAATTTGGAAAAAGAATTTAAAAAGTCAGAGTTTAGTCTATGGCATTAATCAAGCTCTCCAAAAAGGAACAAGATCCAGACCCCTCACAATAAGAGCTTATAAAAGGAAAGCTTAACTAGTCTCAAATGGGGTGCAACCCATATCTGTCACACTATATTTTCCAAGGTCTCAACTTCTCAGCTGACCATCTACAAATAACAGTCAAATTAAAACAGGTAGCAAAATAGAAGAAAGAAAAAAACTGTCGATGGTGGTAGCACACAGGTGAGAATATAATTGAACTTCTTTTTCTTACAGATTCTCAGCTGAGACAACTTCCTGAAAACAAAATTTTATTAACAAGATAAAAACCAGTAGACGCTTATTAACCTATGCTGTACTCCATGTGGGAGAAGTCTCAGAACTATTTCTTCCTCAAGGCAGTGGCTTAGGGGCTTTGTTTAAATCGTATTTAAACAAAGAGACATAAATCCTACACAGTGTTGGGGTTGGAAGGCCAATACTTCCAAATATGGCATTTGCCTCAAAGTCTCTCTGATCTCCCCCACCCCTACAGTCTTTTCTAGCTGCTTCCTCTCCCTGTTATCAGGAGAGGGGGAAAAGAATATAATTAAACCTGACCCAAGCATTTTACAAGCTAATGTCTGTCTCTCTGGTTCATTCAACTTACATGGAGAACTATTTACAAGTCATTCTCTGTTTCCACCATCCTTTCATTCTTCCAATCTTTTGTTGCCCTTCAATAGAACTCCTCTTCTTCTCCCTCCCATAACTTGTTTTATCAGAATCCAAGCCCTTTTTCCTGTAACCTTGAGATGATATTTAAGTTTCCGTAACTCACTGAGAAATTGGATCTTCATTCTGAAGGCTCCCATATTAAATAAATTTGTATGCCTTTTCTCCTATATATCAATCTGCCTCATACCAGTGATGTTTTCAGTGAACCTTGAAGAGGCTGTTGGCTACAGCCTCCACAATAATGACAAAACAAAGAAAAAGGATCTCCAGGCTTTGAAAACATGGGGAAATGATGTGGGAAGGTAAATTTATGGGAAGAGTAAAGTCTGCTCCTAGATCCTCTAGTGCTGCTGTCTTTAGGTAGGAAAAGACAGAGAAGTGGGTGGGAAAACCTCCATCTTCACAAATTGCTGGCCTGGGATCAGGCAAGTAGAGGGCAGGACAGAGTGTCTTCCTGCATTTTAACCTTCCTCAGCTCAAAATTCCCTAATATTTTAGAGATGTTATGGTTTTCTTCAGAAGAGAGAATTGCAGATGGGTACCTCAAAAAGTTAAGCATCGTATAAGTAATTTAAACATATAATTCAAATTAATTCTCATAAATGTTTCTCTCCAAGCTAAAGGTATCCTTTGAGGAAAGGCATTTTGTCGCAGTCTAATGAATTTCAATTTTGTTTCAAATACAGTCTCAGTTGGAATGCTGCTTAGTTAATTCCCTGGATGTTAATACTTCAAAAACAGGGTAAGATTTACATCTTCAAGGGACTGAGAAAGGCCTGGGAAGGGCTGGAATCCATATTACAATGCTTGCAGCAAAGTTGAGAGGCAGCTTGAGCATTTAAAGGGTTGTGGGTGGTGGGGAGACATTAAAGAGAGCTCGCAATAAGATAAATAAATAAAAACCTCCAAATCTCTTATTATCATATTACAGACAGGACAAATAGAAAGTGTTTGCTGTTCAGTTTGGTTCCAAAGCCTGCTTTTTCCAATTGTGCATGCAAATGTATTAATTTAGAAATTTCGAAATACCTCATTCTGACCACTGCATTTTGAGGTCATCTTACATCACAGGGGTCCATTTACATAAGTATTCGTAAGACGGAGTTCCATAAAGCCTGCTGGTTTTTTCAACAGGAGTGCCACTCAGAAGAAAGCTCAGTTTTGATGAGCAGTTTCCCATAATTTCTCTCAAAGCTAACCAAGTCCGGGACAGTGTGTCAGACTAAAGAGTGCTGCTTTGTCAACACCACTCCTCAAAGTGTCATCGAGGAACTGTGAATCGCTCATATGTTTCAAAAGTTCTGATTACCCTGTAGGAGGAGCAAAGTGTTCCAAGTGACCGGGTGAACGTGCCCTTATTCGCCTTTCCAGGCTAGCCAGAGTCCCTAAAATGTTCTTCTGTGAAGGAATGCCCTTTGAAGCCACTTCACATCCAGGCAGTTTTGATGACACCTCTGCAAAGTCTCCAGTCCCCTAGAGCACCCACATGGGTCAGAGGAAGCAACTGCCCTTCTCTTCGGGAAAGAGAACTCACCCTCTCACCCTTTTGGGTTTAGAACTAACAGGAATTGTTAGTAAATGAACATACAAGTCCAAACTTAAAGCAATAGATAGCAGCTGCAATTTAAAAGCACACTGTGGGCCGGGCACGGTGGCTCAAGTCTGTGATCCCAGCACTTTGGGAGGCTGAGGCGGGAGGATTGCCTGATCCCAGGGTTTGAGACCAGCCTGAGCAACTTGGTGAGACTTCGTTTCTACAATAGATCAAAAAAATTAGCTGGGCATGGTAGCACGCACCTGTAGTTCCGGCTACTTGGAAGGCTGAGGTGGAAGGTTCGCCGGAGTCCAGCAGGATGAGGCTGCAGTGGCCGTGAGAGGGCCACTGCATTCCAGCCTGGATGATAGAGTGAGACTCTGACTCAAAAAAAGAAAAGAAAAAAAGCACACTATGTAATTTAGGCCAAAAGAAGTAAAACCACTGGTGGTGTGACCCAGACCTCCTGCTATGAAGCAGAGGTGGAAAAGGCAGTTTTCTTTTTTTCCTGAAACCCAAATTTCCTGCCTCTAGAAAAAGATGGAAATGTCTGTTCTAGAGAGGAAGACTAGGAAAGAGCAGCCCAAGTCAAGTCTAGACCTCACCTGAAAAGAAAATTGTGTCTGGATTCAGGAGGACTCACCCTTTGATCTCAGTGAAACCTCTGAATTGAAAGAATACTGTGGGCTCCTGGAATACTGCTGGCACCTGGAACCAAGTCTGAGAAGGTACACCAGGTGGTCACAGTGGGTGGAGCTCAATTTGAATCTCTCATGCAGCATACAGATATGTCAACCTAAAGGAGTAAACTGAGGCAAATTAACCTAGGTAGAGAGTTTATTTGGGCCAGTGTTGAGGACTGCAGCCCCAGCCTCTTGAAGCACTATAGCAGCACTAAATGTGAGTCCCAATGTAGAAGACCCTGGTTTTCCACTCTGTATTCTCAACAGCATTAGCCTCTGGCTACCATACGACGGACGTTCCCTGATTCCTGCAGTCACATGTGCTCTGAGAAACTAGTAATGCATGCAGTCTCTTTAAGGAGATATGGCAGAATGGTCTCCTGGATGTACCTTACTGCTTCTCTGAGTATTGAGAGAAGCCAGGAGAGGCTTCAGGCAGACCAGTTGGCCTGAGCTAGCAGCATGCCACACGGCTTTGCAACAAATGTTGATGTCTTGATCCAGAAAAGATGAACCTGGACTGCCTTGTATACAAAGATTGACTCAAGCTTCTTTCTGACACTGGTTTTAGAGATTCACAGATGGACAAGGAATCTAATGCATTAAAATCATGGCCTGGTGAAGAATAAAGTCAGTTTCTGCCCAGGGAAAACCAAGGAAAACCTCTAGTCATCTTATTTTCAACCACCAGAGCTTTTAAGATAAGCTAAAAATTAGCCTGGAGTCCTACAGGTGAATTTCATTTTTCCAACATTGTTACACTAAATCTAGATGCCTATTCACATATGTTTATGTGTATATTGAACATTAAGAAACCACATCAGACATGCTGAATGTCTGTCAAACCGGTTTAAATAACTCACTGACCTACAGGAATCTGTGTTCACTTGTGGTGGTATTTTGCAAAAATATTCTAAGGGAGATATTCACATTGGTAGAGCTGCTCATGGTAAACATTGCATCTTGTAAGATAGAAATGTAGCCCTAGATCTTGCCTGCGGGGATGCCTTAGAGATTGGTTTGTCTATTTAATTTTCTCTCAGTTACATTACAGTCAAAGTTTATGTCATGTGATCAAACAAATTATATTCTCATAACTTTGTTATTTTGTTTGATTTTGAAGAAATTATCCCTTTTCGAATCTATATTTTGGTCATCAAAATAATACTAGTCCTAGCGGGCTCGGTGGCTCAGCCTGTAATCCCGTGCCTTTGGGAGGCTGAGGTGAGTGGATTGCCTGAGCCCGCGGGTTCGAGACTGCCTGGGCAGCGAGACTTCATCTCCACAATAAATCAAAAAATCAGCCGGTTGTGGTAGCGCATGCCTGTAATTCCGGCTACTTGGAAGACTGAGACGGAAGGATTGCCGGATCCCAGCAGGTCGAGGCTGGGCGACAGAGTGAGACTCCAACTCAAAAAATAATAATAATAATAATAATACTAGTCTTGTAATTAAAATACTGAAGCATTTCAAGCCAAAGGTGTTGATAAAAAAAAAGATACAAAATATGTATGTTTTGATGCAGATTTTAAAAGAAAAAATGCTAGGCACAATAATGCCTACCAGTTTTGAGATATCACAGTTTCAGATTCTGTCTACACTATACCCTGTGAAAGGAGTATCTTTTCTCAGCTTCACGGATGAGGAAACTGAAACAGTAATTCAATGCCCATCAACACTCTGCTTCTTTGTGATTGAATGAAGGAGTATCATAGGCTAAGCTTATC
The DNA here is from genome assembly GCA_027257055.1 of Cephalopachus bancanus. Classification (NCBI taxonomy): domain Eukaryota; kingdom Metazoa; phylum Chordata; class Mammalia; order Primates; family Tarsiidae; genus Cephalopachus; species Cephalopachus bancanus. Next base: position 1,971,880 of record JAPVLO010000055.1, read on the forward strand.
TCAAAAATGACAACCACGTTAGTTAGTTTCATTTTTTTAAATTGTGGTGAAACTTATATAACAAAAATTTTCATTGTAATTGTTTTTCATTAGAAATTCAGTGGCATTAATTTCATTCACATTGTTGAGGGACCATCATTACCATCCACCTCTAAAACTTTTTAATCTTCTCAAATTGATAGTCTGTCTCCATTAAACACTCACTTCCCACTCCTCCCTCCCTCAGTCCCTGGCGTCCACCATTTGATTTTCTCTCTCTCTGCGTTGGACTCCTCCAGGAACCTCCTATGAGTGGAATTACACAGTTGTTCATTCCCTTATGACTGGCTTATTTTACTTGGCGTAATGTCTTCAAGTTTCAACCATGTAGCATGCATCAGAATTTCCTTTTTTCAGCTTTATTAAGGCATAATTGACAAAGAAAAGTATATATATTTATAGTATACTATGTTATTTTTTGATATATGAATACATTATGAAATGATTAATTCAAGATAATTAATCTATCCATCACCTCACTATCCTGTTTTGTGGTGAAAGCATTTACAATCTATTCTCTTAGCAATTTTCTGGTATCAAATGCATTATTATTAATGATAGTCACCATACTATGGAATAGATCTCCTGAACTTATTTCTTCTAACTGAAATTTTATATCTTGTAAACAACATCTCCACATTCCCGCCCCAACTCTCCACACCAATTTCTGTTTCTATGAGAACAACTATTTTAGATTCCACATATAAGGAGATATGCAGTATTTGTCTTTCTGTTACTGGCTTATCTCATTTAGCATAATGTCCTCCAAATTCATTCATGATGTTGAAAAAGACAAATTTTTTTTTTTTTTTTTTAAGTTGGAGTCTCACTGTCACCCAGACTGGAGTGCAGTGGCCACTCCCAGCCACCGCAGCCTCGACCTGCTGGGCTCCGGCGATCCTTCCGCCTCAGCCTTCCAAGTAGCCGGAACTACAGGCGTGCGCTACCACACCCAGCTGCTTTTTGATTTATTGTAGAGATGAGGTCTTGCTGCCCAGGCGGGTCTCGAACCCGCGGGCTCAGTCAATCCACTCACCTCAGCCTCCCTAAATAATATTCCATTGTGTGTGTATGCCATGTTTGCTTTATCCATTTATCTGTTGATGGGCACATGGGTTGATTCTATATACTGACTATTATGGATAATGCTGCAATAAGCATGAACATGCAGACATCTCCTGAGGTACTGATTTTATTTTCTTTGGGTTTGTGTCCAGAAGAGGAATTGCTGGATCATATGGTAGCTCTATTTTAAATTTCTTTAGAAAATTTTCCATAAATACTGCACCAATCTACATTCCCACTAACAGTTTGTAAGGGTTCCCTTTCCTTTGCATTGTCTCCAGTGTTTTTTATTGTTTGTCTTTTTTATGCTAGCCATTCTAATGGATGTGAGTTGATATCTAATTTGCATTTCCCTCATGCTTAGTTATGTTAGTTAGCATTTTTTATATATAGCTATTGGCCATTTATATGTTTTTTAAATATCTATTCAGAATTCTTTGCCTATTTTTAAATCAGATTATTTGTTTCCTTGCTATTGAGTTGTTTGCATTTCTTACATACTTGCAATATTAACCCCTTATCAGACTCATGTTCTTTAAATATCTTTTCCCATTCTGTAGGTTGTCTCTTCACTCGGTTGATTGTTTTATTTGCTGTGTGGAAGCCTTTTAATATAATCTCATTTGTCTGTTTGCTTTTGTTGCTTGTGCTTTTGGAGTCATATTCAGAAAATTATTGCACAGACCAATGTCAAGAAGATTTTTCCTTAGACTTTCTTTTAGCAGTTTAATAGTTTCTGGTCATATGTTTAAGCCTTTAGTCCATTTTGACTTGATCTTTGTGTATGGTGCAAGATGAGGATATAATTCTATTCTTCTGAAATTGAATATCCAGTTTTTTCAGCATTTATTGAAGAGACTATTCTTTCCCCATTATGTATTTTTGGCACCCTTGCTGAAGATCAATTGACTGTAAATATATGGATTTATTTATGAGCTCTCTATTCTATTTCATTGGTTTATATCTATTTTTTTTTTTTTTGGAAGTACCATGCTGTTTTGGTTATGATAACTATATAGTATATTTTGAAGTCAGGTAGTGTGAAGCCCCCAGCTTTGGAATTTGGATAAGGATTGCATTGAATCTATAGATTGCCTTGCACATAATTTTCTTTCTTTTTTAGGTTGATATATTCTTTTTAGCATTTTGTCTGTGAATAAAATGACATTTGGCATTTGGGTTGCTGCTATCTTCTGTATTTTGTGAATAGCCCTGGTGTGAACACAGGTTTACACATGTCTGTTTGAGTCTGTGCTTTAAATTGTCAGGGTACTGATCCAATAGTAGAATCACTGGATCATCTGGTAAACTTATTTTTAATTTTTTGAGGAGCTACCATACTGTTTGCCATAGCGGATTAACCATTTTTCATTCCCACCAGCAATGCCCAAGGGTTCTGATTTCTTCACACCCTCACTAACACTTCTTAATTTTTAGATGTTATTTGTTTGTTTTTATGTAATAGCCATCCTAATGGCTATGAAATGTTATTTCACTGTAGTTTTATATGTATCGTCTAATGACTAGCAATGTTGAGCATATTTTCATGTGCTTATTGGCCATTTTTATATCATCTTTGTAGAAATATGTACTCATGTCATTTGCCAATTGTTTAGTGTTTGTTGCTAAGTTGTAAGAGTTCTTAAATTTTCTAGAAATTAATTTCTTATCAGTTGTATGATTTGCCAATGTCTTCCAACATTCTAAGAGCTTCCTTTTTTTAGCTTTGTTTTAGTGCTCTTTGACGCTCAAGTTATTCATGTTGATGCAATCTGATTCATCTGTGTTTTCCTTGGTTCCCTGTGCTTTTGGTATCATAGCCAAGAAATCATTGCCAACCCAATGTTATGAATTGCTTCTCTGTTTTTTTTTCTAATAGTTTTAAAGTTTTAGCTTACCGGGCTTGGTGGCTCAGCCGGTAATCCTGCACCTTGGGAGGCTGAGGTGAGTGAATTACCTGAACCTGAGGGTTCGACACCCGCTTGGGCAACTTGGCGAGACCTCATCTCTACAATAAATCAAAAAATTAGCCGGGCATGGTAGCCCATGCCTGTAGTTCCAGCTACTTGAAAAGCTGAGGTGGAAGGATCGCCAGAGCCCAGCAGGTCGAGGCTGCGGTGGCCTGGAGCAACCACTGCACTCCAGTCTGGGCGACAGAGTGAGACTCCAATTCAAAAAAAAATTAAAGTTTTAGCTCTTCATTTAGATATTTGATCCATTTGGAATTAATTGGTATAATTGGTATACATTAAGGGCCTCATTTGTTTTGCATGTGAACATTTAATTCCCCCAATACCGTTTTGTAAGAAAAGACTTTGCTTCCCATTGAATGGACATTCCTGATTGAATACTGCTTTATACAGCATAATAATATATGTAAGGGTATATTTCTGTGCTCTCTATTCTATTCCATTGATCTATGTGTTTCTCTTTATACTAGTAACAGTATATACACAGTGTTTTGATTGCTGTAGCTTTGCAATAAGTTTTGAAATCAAGAATTGTGAGTCTTCTGACTTCATTTTTGTTTTTTCTGATTTTTTTTTATGATTGTTTTGACTAATCCTGATCCTTTGAGATTGCATATGCATTTTTTTATTTCTTCAAAAATGTTTTGGGGATTTTGATGGGAAATGTATTAAATCTGTAGATCATTTTTTGTAATATTAGTATCTTAACAATATTAAGCCTTACAACCCCAAAAGATGGATGTCTTTCTATTTATTGGTGTCTTCATTACTTTCTTTCAGCAAAGTTTTTTTAGTTTTCAGTGTACAAGACCATTGCCTTTTTGGTTATGTTCACATCTAAGGGTTTTGTTTTTATGCTATTGGAAATGGAACTGTTTTCTTAATTTCCTTTTCATTGTGATTGAACAGAAACACAACTGATTCTCCCAACTCCCATCCCCTGGAAACCTCTATTCTACTTTCAGTCTTTATGAATTTGGCTTTTCTAGGTGCCTGAAATAGATGGAATCATAGAATAGATGATCTCTTCTGTCTGGCTTTTTTTTTTTTAATTTAGGCTAATAGTCTCAAGGTTCATTTATGTTGGAACATGTATCAGAACATAATTTGTTTTTAGAGTTGAACAATATTCCATTTTATGGATATACCACATTTTATTTACCCATTAATTTGGTGATGAGCACTTTGTGTTATTTCATATTTTGGCCATTGTAAATAATGCTTTCAATACACATTGAATTACAAGTATCTGTTTTTGACTGTGTTTTCAATTTTGAGGGTACACACCTAGAAGTGGAATCGCTAGGTTGTATGATAACTATGCTTAACTTTTAAACAAACTGCTAAACTGTTTTCCAAAACAGCTACATCATTTTGTATTCTAACCAGTAATGAAGGTTCCAATTTCTCCACGTCCTCACCAACATGATATTTTAAAATCATTTTTAGAATATTATAGCCATCATAATAAGTGTGAAGTGGTGTCTCATTATAGTTTTTATTTGCATTTACCTAGTGATTACTAATGTCCAGAGAGCATCTTATCATGTGTTCACTGGCCATCTGTATATCTTTGACAAAATGTCAATTCAAGTCCTCTGCCAATTTTTAAAGTGGGTTGTCTATCTTTTCGTTGTTGAGATGTAAAGGTTTTAGTTGTTAAACTCTTATAAGATATATAGATATTAAGCCCTGGTAAGATATATGATTTGCAAATATTTTCTTCTATTTCATAGATTGTCTTTTGAAAATGTCTCTTGAAAATGTCCTTGTTACACAAAAGTCTTTAATTTTGATCCAGTTTATTTTTTCTTTTGTTGTTTGAAAACCATGTTTAAACTCCCTAATACATGATACAAACATCACAGTTTTGGCTAACCTGTGGTAAACTCTACTGAAGTCATCTAAATTCCCACTTAAGTTTTTACACTGATGTATGGAATGGTGTGTGTCTGTATAATGTGTTTTTCCAGACCACAGCATGAGGTTTTTGGCCATCAAACTGAGTAGAAACCCTGTCACATATCATAAGTTAAAAGATTTGGGTTAGTTATTTGTTTTCTAATTTGTGAATTTGAAGCTTGTAAATATAGAGAGGAAAATGTAAACGCCTCTCCCGCACCTCAGTAGACTAAGCCTTAACTACTTACTCCATTTCACTACAGCCCAAAGGCTGTGCACAGACATCTGCATGCAGGCTGGAGATAGGACCATGAAGTGAAACAGAGGGCAGTGCACTGTGTTTGCTAATAAGTTGATAATTCACTGTATTATTCCCTAACCTACAGACTAGAACTGCTTAAGGCCATGCACCATCCACTCAATGAGTACATAAAATGTACTGGGATAAAGCGTGGGCTGTTTCCAGGAGTCTCCGATAGGGGAACTCTGTGAAGGTGCCTGGTCAACCCACAGAATTGTAGAGATCATGCCTCCCTCTCGATAACCTCTGACAGCTGAATGTTTCTGAAGTCTTCTTCTCTCTCCCTGACAAAATAACTTGGAGTTAATCCTTAAAGCAAAACTCTCACATATGTCTAAATTGATTTAGGTAACAAAACCACTGACCTCAAGGACTGTGAGCTTGGAGAGTGGTTCAGAGAACTAGGATGCCATTGTGATTACCCTGGAAGAAGGGGTGGGAAGGGTAGTTTACGAAAATAGGGAACTGACCTGGCATTTGAGTAAATGAGCTCACCACCTGGCAGGCTGTTTATTGAATGCCTCTATTAATCCTTTCCAGGCTATATAGAGCAAACATTTCAGACTAATCAAAGGAGAAATTCTTCTGCTAAGTGGGTCATATTTCTTTTCCATGTTCTGTAGAGCTGGTTCCTGCCAGGATTTAATATTAAGTAGCAAAATGCTGTTGTACATGACATCTCTTCAAAGAGATATGACCACCTCTATACTTTTGACCAAAAAGAATCTAACGTGAAATATCTCTATGTTCACAAAAATGATCCAGCTCATAAAAATAAGTAAATATTTGACATACACATGATTTCTGTACCTAAAATTGAACATGGCAATGTTAAATATCACTTTCATTAATTATAACACTCCAGTTTTGCTGTTATTTCACATTCTTTTCTAAATGGGTAAATAATATCTCTATTTTTTAAATAATATATTGAATTAATGTGGGATTTTTTGCACTGAGCCAATTACACTCAATTCTCTTTTCAATGTTTTTCATAACAAAATATCCCCATTTTACAGTACCTGAAGCACCTGGCACTAATAAGTTAAATGATTAGTCAAAATGATGGCTGCCATTTTTTACTGTTTATATTGTGCCAGGTCCTAGAGGCAGTATATAATTTAGTTTCTCCCAACAGATACAGACTAGTGTTCTCCTCAGTTTGCAGGTAAGGAGACCATGTTTAACGGAAGTGCCTCCCGCAAGACCCTCGGTTATGAGGCAAGACAGCCACAGAGCTGGGTTTGAAGGATCCCATGTATGTCTCTGCTGTTTGAACCTCTCAAACTGTGTTTACGTTAAGGTGTCTGGTTCACCTGAGATCCTATAACTGCCCCCACTCCCCAAGCTCTGTACATCCTGTAAGCATCAGGTGGCTCAAGTTTCCTCTTCTGAGTGAGGAGGGGTAGCAGTGTGACTGCAGGCTAGCCTGACACCCAGAAATAGCAAGTGGTGATGAAATTCATTTACACTCTAGGGAAGGAGAGGGGAAGATCCCTTTCCTCCCTACTGTGAAGGGTCATGACTGACATCTCATGACAAAAGCACAGGTTAACAAAAGAAAAGCATAACATTACATGCATATGTGTTCATGGGAGTAATACAAAATGTGAACTCAAAGAGGGTCCAGATGACTGAGATTTAAATGCCTTCTTCATCGGGGAGAAGGTGGGTGGAGAATGCATAGTCCCAGTGCTCAGACAAGGTTAAAGTCTCATAGGAGAGCTGCCCTCAGAAGAATGGATAAAAAGTCTATCTGGTCCTGGAGACTACTCCCAGTCTCTTCTGTTCTCTGTGGTTGATCTTTACTGATTTAATAAGATGCTTAGGGAGGTTGTTTAAGATAATTGCATTTCTTTTGGAAGGAAGCTTTCGTAGATAACGAAATTCCAGAGGAGAGCTCCTGTCTATGCTTGGAAGGGGAACAAGACAAGTTAGAGGATCCTTGATTCAAAAGTAGTTTCTAGGGTCCCTCAGCATGTCCAAGTGCCTGACTTTGAGGATCACTTTCTGGGTCCCAACAATGCCCTTTTTAAATTTATTTGTTAAGCTTTGGATTTAGGTTGTTCAGACTTTGGAAGAAAGCTTCTCCCTTAAGAGTAAACACCTTCTTGAGGATCTAATCAATGTAAATCAAAGCATGAATAGCAAACTTTTTAAAGAACTTCAGGGTAGGAATCACACTCTTTAGACACAGGTCAGTTTCTTGCTCTCAGCTTGCTCTATGCATTTGTCTCTTGAGTGCCTTATATTTGAAATAGCTCTCACTGCCCAGGACAACAGCAGGTTCCTCTTTTTTTTTTTTAAACCTGGATTGTTAATTTTAGATGCCAGGACATGAACAGGAGAAGTAGACTCTCACTCATTCCCTTCCCCCCTCCCCGCTCTGGGCAAGCCTGGCCCAGGAGCCCTGCAAATAGGACCACCCTTCCACCCCGGACCAGGGCTGGATCTCTAGAGAGCTCCCAAGTCTGAGAGCATCTCTGTAGGCAGAAAACCTGAAAGAGGCCCTGAGGACATGCCCCCCACTGTCCAGGAGAACAGGAAAGCTGGAGTCCAGCCTTGCTGAAACAGGAAGCCCACTTTGCTCCCTATACCACACCCAGCTTCTCCAGTGCCAGGTTTCAGGGGGCAACCAGGACACCAACTGGAGGCCACATGGGTGAAGGAAAGCAAAAAGCATCATCTTAACAGGGGCTGCAGGGCTTTGGAAACCAGAGGGAAAAGATCAGGGCTTGAAGGGTTAGGGCCCTGGCAAAGCCTCCCAGCAGGAGAAGGGTCCAGTATCTACCTGATTGGCTTGCGTGGCTTCCTGGTGTCAAGATTCTATCTATCAAAGCGAAGGAGCCCACGAACTAGGCAAACACAAGCTGATCCACACCAGTCTTTCTCTGAGGTTAGAGTATATTTGAACTATGTAAAACTGGTTTTTCAAGCATGGGTTTACAACCATTGACTCCTCTTAAAATAAATGAAAACCACAATATTATCTGATACCACGCTGGAGGAGGTGACCTATGCCTCTCTGGCACTCTGATGTCGCCATTTCTCTCTGTGCCTCTGATGTTTGTGCTCCTCTCCATGTCCCTCTGAGGTTCATTTCTGACTTTGATCCCTGTATGTGTGAACCTTCCTGCTCACTTGTCCTTGTGTCTGAGGCCAGGCGAGTTCCGTGCAAGGAGCCTGAATGGCTGGATCTCGTTCATTCCTCTGACCACAGCCAGTGGTCTGCCCAGAGCACAGTGTGCCCTTCATATGTTTTATTTAAAAGGTAGGAGTGAATGGATGATCATTGTATAGTGGAAGAGAAATCAGCTTAAACTAGCACTTGTACACCAAGGCTTCTTATAGATGTATTTCTTTTTTTAACATATCTTAATTTCAATAACTTTGGGAGTACAAATAGATTTTAGTTACATGGATACATTGTTTACTGGTGAAGAAGTCTGGGCTTAGGTGTACCTGTCACCCCCAGTACTGCACACTGTACCCAATAGGTGAGTTTTCATCCCTCCTTACCATCTCATCTTCCCCTTTCTGAGTCTTTTATATCCATTATACCATTCTCTAAGCCTTTATGGACCCACAGCCTAACTCCCACTTGTAAGTAGGAACTCACAGTATTTGGTTTTCAGCTTCTGCATTACTTCACTTAGGATAATGGTCTTCAGTTCCACCCAAGTTGCTGCAAAAGACATTATTTTGTGCTTTTTATGGTTGAATTCCATGGTGTGTGTGTGTATGTATGTGTGTGCATAATTTTCATTATCCGCAGATCAATTGATGGGCATTGAGGGTGATTCCACATCTTTGCAATTGTGAATCGTGCTGCCATAGACATGCCAGTGCAGATGTCTTCTTTTGTATAACAACTTCTTTTTCTTTGGGAAGATACTAAGTAGTGGGATTGCTGGATCAAATGGTAGATCTATTTTTAGTTTTTTGAGAAATCTCAATACTGATATCCATAGAGGTTATACTTCTTCACCACATTTGCACCAACATCTATTGCTTATTTATTTTTTAATGATGGCCATTTTGACTGGTGTAAGGTGGTATCACATTGTGCTTTTAATTTGCATTTCCCTTGTGATTAGTGATGTTGAGAATTTTTTCATGGTTCTTGGCCATTTGTTCTTGGCCATATCTTCTTTTGAGAGATGTTTGTTCATATCATTTGCCCACTTTTTAAATGGAGTAGTTTTTTTTTTTTCATGTTGAGTTCTTTGAATTCCTTGAAGATTCGGGATATTAATCCTTTGTCTGAGACTTGACTTGCAAATTTTTTCCCATTCCATAGGTGCCCTGTTTATTCTGTTAATTGTTTCTTTTGCTGAGCAGAAACTTTTTAGTTTAATAAAGTCCATTTGTCTGTTTTGTTTTTATCACACTTGCTTGTGGTATTTTAGCCATATCATTTTCCTAATATCCAAAAGAGTTTTCCTAGATTTTCTCCTAGGATTTTAATGGTTTCAGGTCTGACAAAGACATGGATTGCTCCTGCTAGGACTTCAAGTATGATGTTAAATAAGAGTGGTGAGAATGGACATCACTATCTTGTTCCAGTTCTGAGAGAGAATGTTTTCAGCTTTTCCTCATTAAGTATGATACTGGCTGTTAGTTTTTCACATTTGGCTCTTGCTATTTTTAGATGTGTTCCTTCCAATGCCTAGCTTCTTGAGGGTTTTTATCATGAAGGGATATTGGATTTTATCAAATGCCTTTTCTGTATTTGATGAAATGCATATTGAGATGATCATATGGTTTTTGTTTTTACTTTTGCTTATGTGGTGAATCACATTTATTGATTTGAAGATACTGAACCATCTTTTCATCTCTGAAATAAAACCCACTTGGTCATGACAGATTACTTTTTTGAGATACTGTTGAATTTGTTTTGCTAATATTTTGTTAAGGATTTTTGCATCTATATTCATCAGGGATATTGGCCTATAGTTGCCTTTTTTTGTCATGTCCTTGCCTGATTTAGGCATCAGTGTGATCCTGGTTTCATAGAATGGGTAAGGGGGGCATCCCACCGCCTTGATATTTGGAACAGTTTCAGTAAGATTAATAGCATCTCTTCTTTCTAGATCTGATAAAATTTGACTGTAAATCTGTCTAGTCCAGGGCTTTTTTGTTGTTGTTGAAAGATATTTTATGATTGACTCAATCTCATTGCTCATTATTAGTCTATTCAGGATATCTATTTCTTTCTGGTTCTGTCTTGGGAGGTTGTATGTTTCCAGAAATGTATCCATTTCCTCTAGGCTTTCCCATTTTTGCCATAGAGTTGTTCAAAGTAGTCTCTGATAACATGTTGTATTTCTGTGGTATCAGTTGTTATGTAACATCTTTAATTTTGATTGTATTTATTTGCATGTTCTCTCTTTTTTTCATGATTAGTCTAGCTAGCAATCTTGCTGATTTTGATTTTGTTAATGCTTTTGAAGAACCAACTTTTGGATTCACTGCTTCTTTGTTTTTGTTTTTGTTTTTTTTGGTCTCAATCTCACTTAGTTGTGCTCTGATCTTTGTTATTTCTTTTCTGCTGCTAGCTTTGGTTTAGATTGTTTTTGTTTTTCTAGTGTCTTAAGATTCAAGGTTAAGCTGTTAATTTCAGATCTTTCTATATTTTTTATGTAAGCATTTAAAGGTATAATTAACTTTCCTCTCAGCATTACTTTTGCTGTATCCCAGAAATGTTGGTATGTTGTATCTCGGTTTTCATTTGTTTCAACAAATTCTTTGATATCTGCTTTAGTTTCTTTGTTTACTCAGGAGTCGTTGAAGAGCAAGTTGCTCATTTTCCACTTACTAATATAGCTTTGGCAGTTTCTCTTGGTGTTGACTTCTAATTTTATTCCATTGTGGACTGATAAGATGCTGGGTATACTTTTGATATTTTTTAATTTATTGAGACTTGCTTTGTGGCCAAGCATATGGTCTACTTTGGAGTATGGTCCAGGCAGAATGAGAAGGATGTATATTCTGTAGTTGTTCAGTGGGAAGTTCTGTAGATATCTGGTAGGTCCATTTGGTCTACAGTCCAGTTTATGGTTCAATGTAGAGGCTCTACCTCTATGAATCATTCAACAAGGTCCCCACCTCTTCAGCATGTGAAGTTTTAGGGGAAGGATGAAAACCATAAGACCACAGAAGCACATCTTCTTCAACACTTCTTCATGTCATCCTGGAGAATAGTGGTTGTCCATCTCTTTCCTGCACTCTGGATGAGGTACTCTGGGGGAACCCATTCTCATCTGTGTCCTTTAAATCAGGGTGAGATGGCTAAGAAATAAACAGGCTCATGGCCGAGAAGCATAGTACCTGGCACACCTTGACCAGGAGGCTGAGGCACAGGGGCCCAGGGATGCTGGGAAGCCATGCCACTCAGAATCAGGCACCATCCTGTCAAGAACCTGGGCTGTTGCTAGGAGTAAGTGAAAGTCCATTTGGATGTTGTATGCTGGTGACAGAAGCTTACGCAATATTCATCATGGTGTCTTCATTCTTTAATTGCTCGGCATCCACCAACTAAGCCTAAGTCATTTAAGGCTCACAGCCTTGCCAGATTCAGGTCTTGCTAGCATTTGGAAATGGTTATTTCTAAAATGGCAATTTATAAGCTTTTGGAGGGGATAAAAATTCATGGTACCTTTTGAAAAATTCAATGTTTTTAAGTTAAAATTTTATAAACAACAAAATCACGTGGCCCATTTAGATAACGAGGCAGCCTCGGGAGGTCTCTGGCCTCATCCTCGTTTCTTGAGTGCATCCTTCATTCCAGACACTGTATCTGCCTGCCCCTGATGCCCACCATGTTTACCATAGTTTTGTAAAAAGTGGTGGTTCCACAGAAAGTGCACACAGAAAGAAACTTCACAGAGGGACAAGGTGGTTCTGCCTGGAGGGAAGAAAACATATGGAAACATATTAGTGCCTTCAGGGCTTTGGCAGAGTTAATCAAAATGTTTAAAAGGAGGAATGAAAGCATCGCATGTGAACAGAGGTTAGGAACGAGGTTGCCCCACTGTACATGCAAACATGTGCTGAAGATCTCACTTTCTCTACATTTTGGACAAGCTGCTTACATTGTTCATTTATTTATTACTATCTATTATGTAAATCTCTATGATCCTTCTTTCAGGGGCTTGGCAATCTATAAATCACAAAGTTTACAGTAAGGACAACCAGATGCTGTTTCCATGTGTGTGCTTTGAAACATAAGTACATTGTCATTCGCTGACTCTGATGACTCAAGTGAAGGAGGAAGATCTTGGCTCAAAGAAACACAATTAATGTTGATGTTAGAAAGAGGAAAGGGATTCTAAGCCTTGTATTTTCTTACATGAGAAAATAGGAGTACAAATGCCAACACGCTTCCTGAAAAGGTATATGAAGCTAACTACTTTTCAGCCATCATCATCAGAAAAAATAAAATAAAGCCCAATGGGCTATAATGCCCTTATGAAGGTCAATAATATTTTGAGTGGCTAGGCACAAGAGTGACATAAGTTGATGCCTGTCTTTCATGTTCTTGCTTTTTATTTACAAGCCAAAATAATCTGAAATTTTCTTTCCCAGTACCCTAATGTATTTATTACTATTTTTACTCTTCAATATTAACTCTGGAATGAGTGAAATTCTATGCCATCTTTTCAAGAAATTGGCCTTGTTTGGACAATAAGTGTTGAATTTACTGATCTTTGTTAGAACTCAGAAATTTCCAAATAAAATATTTACAAGAGTAGAGGATGGCAAGCTCACACATGCTACTCACTCCCTGGCTCTCTCTTTCTTAGTGCATGTCTGAGTTATTCTGAAGCTACTGTGCAATGCAGGGACTAGGCCTTATGAAAACCACTTTTCAAAAAGCAGATATTCATCTTTAAGATGACTCTGGGGAAATGGACAGTGGCAAAAGGGAAAGATTTGCAGCTGTTTGCAGGTGTCAGGGTTTTTTTTAAACTGGCAAGGTGATAATGCTGAGCTTTGGTTTAAATAAAATATATGAAGTTATAATTCCATTATTTGCTGAAGGGGAAAAGGTGGCTTAAAAATATGAGTCAAAGAAGCCAGCAAGGAAATCTTACAGCCTCGAGCAGATAGTACCCAAGAGGTAATTACAGAGTAGCCTTTAAAGATTAGAGAACAACACTTTAAAAGAAAGTTGATCTTTTGAGTTCAACCCAGTGGATCTGAACTGGGGAGAGTAAAGTGGGTCGTTGACTCAAGCAAATTCTAAATGAGACTGGCGGCCTGTGGGGTGTGAGCAGAGCACTGGCTCTTGTCTACTGCGTGGGTCCTCAGCTAGCCGGGCTCCACATGGATTGTTTGGAAACAAATTGGATTTGTTTTCCTCGCTGGTTGCTTCTGCCGCTCCTGAGAAAAGCACTTACCTCATTTGAACTCTACCACGAATCCTGAGTTCCATTCTCTGGCTCTGTGGTGTTTCTCTTGCTGGTGCACCAGATACCATCTCGACTGTGGACTACTGTGCCCAGCTCTCTGTCAGCTCCTGTAGCCCTTCCCTCCTTTGACTGTGGACTACTGTGCCCTGCTCTCGTTAGCTCCCATGGCCTTTCCCTCTTCTGGCCGAGGACTCTTGTGACCTGCTCTCATCAGCTCCCGTGGTCCTTCCCATCTCTGACCTGCCTTCCTTCACGTTCTCACTCTCTCCTGCACTCTTGCTGCCTCCTCCTCAGAGAGCAACCTGCACTCAGTTGCTCCTTCTTGCCTGGTGGTGCACAGCTGTCTTCATCCTGGCTCACATCTATCCCCAGCTTTCCAGGCTGACGAGAAGGTACAGTCCTCAGGGAGCATCCACAACTCTGCACAGTGGCCAGCTAAGTCTCCTCCCTGACCATGTCTGCACAGTCCCACGTGGGTACCACCCACTTTCCAGCGCCTCACATGCTTTCCTATGTCTGTCTCTCTATGCCTTGGCTCTGTCTGGAGTGTCCTCCTCCCCACCCCTGCCCGACTGCAAAAAACCTTCAGTTGTCCAAGGTTTGAGGCAGATGACTACAGTACAGGCCATGGTCTGTTCACTCTTCCAGGCAACTTTACCTTTGTGGCTGTATTTTGGGCCTCTCCTCCAGTGCCTTCTGGTCTTTGGGATTGTGTTTTAGGTGCCAGCCTCCCCTCCCCTCCACTCTACTCCTTGACCTCCCTGGTGACACTCAGCTTCTCAGGCGTCCTCAGCCACGGAGCTGTGTTTAGTGTTGAGCACAGAGTTCTCCAGGGATGAGTACAGGGGTAAACCCAGCACATCAGGGTGTAGCCTGAGATTTGGCTTGTCCAAGAAGCTCTCAGGAGATGCTATCTCTGCAAAACTGCTCTGTGTAAAACTTGCGAGTTTATTCTTGGTTGTTTTGTAATATGGTGACCTTATAGTGTCAAGATTCTGAAATTTTCAGTCAATAGAACAGCAAGACCCCACTGGGCCAAGGATTAGATCCCTGACTTCATGTGTCAGCTCTGTAACTAATACGCCTTGTCGCCTTGCAAAGATTATTTGTTTCTTTATTTTAAAGTTGTGTGGTACAAGTAAGGATTTGCCACATAAGTAGATTGCATGCAGGTGAAGTTTGGCTTCTAGCTGGCCCTCTCTCCCCCGATATTGGATCTGGTACCCATGGTAATGCCGTGTGCCCCCCTCCCTCCCTTCCATAGCAGAGACCAGTGTCTGCCAGCCCCACTTTTGTACTCATGTGACGAATGATCTGGACCTGCTTATGAGTGAGAAGATGCAGTATTCAGTTTTTTGTTTCTGTGATAGTTCACTTATTATGAAAGTCTCCAGCTGCATCCATGTTGTTGTGAAGGCCATGGTTTTATTCTTCTTTATAACTGTGTAATATTCCATTGTGTATGTGTAGCACATTTTCTTTATCCAGTTCACTGCCAGTGGGCATCTGGGTTGGTTCCATATTTTTGCTATTGTGAGTCATGCTGCAGTGAACATGGGCGTGCAGCAGTGCTGGAGTCCCTGCTTCACAGACAGTGAATTTGCCTCAGAGAGGCTCTCAGTCTTAGGCTCACCCTGGCTCAGTCCTGTGCTGCATCTGGGTCACACCCACCCAGGACAGCCAGATAGCAAATTTTCAGAAAATTCTCCAGCAATATGTTAAACCACTGGAAGCTTGAAATGGACTGTGGTGAGAATATTTACACCTCAGCAATGAGCAAAGAGCAGGTCACAGCTCTTCTTTCACCCCTGTGAGAGCCCACTGGCCAGCACATCACCCCATCTACATAATCTGTATGTGAAGGAATTAGAGTATAATTTGAATTCCGGTATGTCTATCTCCATATTGGAGGTGTTCGCCACTATATTATAGAAATAAAGTGATCAGGGAACTGATCTGTGTTCTCTTTGGAGCCGTAAGTGGCAAATTGAGCTCTTGGGGCGTGGCTGTTTCTCATGATTGTCATATTTCATTCTACATACCTTGAATATTTCCTAAAGCAAATTGCAGAGATATTCATTTACTCTAGATATTCATTCATTTTTCTAATAATTACCTCTTTCAAGTCTTGCTTTGCTGGCCAAGTCCCCATAGCCACTACCCTGGATGCCCTGGAAAGTGTATTGACCAAGGAAGACCCAGCTTTAAAGTGCAGCCTGTGTTTGGACTGCTATGGCTAAGTGGAAACTGTTCTCTTAAATCTTATAGACTTTACAGTTTCCCCCCTTTTCCATAGGCTCATTAGATAACAATTGGGAAAACTAAGAACCTCCGTTGGCTACTGTTCCTTAGAGGGGCTTAGTCATCTCACAGACACTTTTGACAAATGTCTAGTAATTTGTGCACTGAAATGGAAATATGGGGAGTGCAATAAGGAGATGTGATTTCCACTGGAGGAGATTTATTGAGGACATGGGGGTAATATTAACATTTATATGTTGATTGAATGTGTCACTCTGGTGATAGATAGGGCATACTTGCGCATAAAGAGTGAGAAAGAAGAAATGTTTTCTCAAGTATGGGTGACCTCATTATTCATATTTTGACAGGCACAGTATAGAGTCTCATGGCTTCCTAAAAGTTTTACCTAATTAAAGAAAAATTCAAGGTATTAAGACACTCAACTGTTGAAAAGTGAGCCACACTGTAGCTCATATTTAAAATCATTGTTTCATCCATCATTAAATATTAAAAGACTTTGCAAAATTTAGGGCATTAGGACTTTATACTGCGGAGGCAATTAACGAGATGATAGGAGTCAGACGGGGGAAACAGAAAGAATGCCAGATGGGTCAGTCCCCAGGTGTTCAGTCAAAGCCCGGCTGTGCCCAGGTCTCGGAGCCCTGCTGTTGGAGTTCTCAGACACTCTACTTTCTTGTTTGTAAAATGCATTTATTTTTTTACCTAAAAGGTGTCACAAATTACAAATATGGTTGAATAGAATAAGGTATGAGCAGAGAACACTTTGGAACTGTACAGCAACTTAAAACCCTATTCCTTGAGGGTTGACAAGCATCACTGGGTAGAAATATCATGGGCGACAGGGTCTAAGAGCCCTAGCTAAAATTTTTTTGTCACATATTGGTTTGACTTGGATTTTCAGTAGTCTTGGTTTCCCCATCTGTAAAACAGAAAGAATACGGTCTGTCTTGAGGGGTTGTTATGAGATTAAGTAAAATGACAGGTGCAGGGCCCCGAACAAGTCATCCAAAACATTTTGCACTGGTTGTTTTTCTCATTCTTTCTTTCTTAATGTTAGTGTTATTCGCTTCATTTACCATGTGTCATAGGAAATTGTTTTTATCTTTGTGTGTGTGTGGTAACTCACTACTCTCTTAAGTGTTTAGGCAAACAATTCAGTAGCGTTAATTACATTTGCACTGTTGTGTGGAGAATCACCACACTCTTTTCAACTCGCATGTCTGAAACTGTACCCATTGAACAGCAACTCCCGTTTTGCCAGCCCACAGTCCGGCAGCCCCATTATACTCTGCTTCTGTGAATTTAACTCTTTCAGATCCCACACATAAGTGAGATCATGCAGTATTTGTCCTTCTGTGCCTGGCTTGTTTCACTTCGCATAATGTCTTCCAGATTTATCCACATTGTCATGATTGACAGGATTTTCTTCTTTTTTAAGGCTGAATAACATTTGTATATATAACACACTTAATCCATCCATTCGTCCTGTTGGTTGATGTTTAGGTTGTTTTCACTACTGCGAATAATGCTGTAAAGAGCGTGAGAGTGCAAATATCTCTTCAAAATGCTAATTTCATTTCCTTTGGCCAAGTCATGTGGTAGCTGCATTTTTAATTTTTTGAGAAACTTTCATATTGTTTTCCATAGTGTCTGTATCAGTTTACATTCCCACAGACAGCATCCAAGAGTTCCAGTTTCTCTACATCATTGTCAACATATGCTATTTTGTTCTCTCTCTTTGTATGTGTGTGTGTGTGTGTGTGTGTGTGTGTGTGTGTGTTTTACAGCAGTCATCCTAATGGGTATGAGGTAATATCTCAGTATGGTTTTGATTTGCATTTCCCCAGTAATTAGTGACGTAAGCAGTTTGTTGGTCTTCCATTTGTATGTCATTTTTGAAGAAATGACTATTCAGCTCTTTTCACTCATTTTGAAATCAGGTTATTTGTTCTTTTGATATAGTGTTATATAAGTTCTTTTTATATTTTGGACATGAACCTCCTATCAGTTATATTGTTTTGTAAATATTCTTTCCCATTCCATAGGATGCCTTTTCACTCTTTTGATTTTTTTTCTGTATTGTGCTGTAAAGCTTTTTAGATGATGTAGTCCCAGTTGTTTATTTTGGCTGTTGTTGCCTATGCTTACTGGTGTCATATTCATGGAAATCATTGCCAAGGTCAATTTCTTTTTATTTTCCTCCATTAGGATGCTGCCTTTCTCTGGTAATATTGAGAAGCATTTTAGTTATTCCATATCTGTCTTCAGTTTGAAAATATTACCCAAAGCAAGCAAACAAAAACTCAATTTCTTCAACTAAGAGTGGTCATTTTTCTTCACTCCATATTTATGGGCACAGAAAAAATTTTAACCCACTTGAGTTCATAGGAAAAAAACATTAAGTTATCTAAAGAAGTTATCTATATTAGTTTTTTTATTGCTGCTTTAACAAATTACCATAAATTTAGTGGATCTGAATGCATATTTATCTACTCACAGTTTAAGAATTTGTCTCTTGTGGCTTACATCAAGATGTTGGCAGGGCTGGTTCCTTCTGTAGGCTCTAGGAGAGATTCCATTTCCTTGACTTTACCATTGTGCTCTGTGCCTGACCATGCCAGGAAGGCTCCAGCTCTAGCCTGGCTTGGAGATATCTTTCCCTCCAGGTCTTCAGGTCTGAGGATCTTGTGTGAAGTCTGGATCACCAGCCCAGGCTGTTTTGGAAAATTTCTTCTGGGGTATGTTCTTTCTACCAACCAACTTAGATGAGGAGGTAAAAGGTGAATGTGAAAAAGGATTTTAGGGCTGGATCCTTTTGTTTTCAGAAGGCCCCTTGGGCTCTTTATGCCTAGTACCTGCTGCAACAAAGGAAGGGAAGATTCCTGTCTTATCTATTTGCCTTACATTTGCATAACTAAAAGAGGCAAATGTAATGTTTTTTCATTTCCTTTTCTTAAATAAAATCTATCCCTGGGGGATGTTCTTTCCTTTATGCTACAGACACAAGAAGCAAGCACTCACTGTCTGATTTCACCTTCCAGATAGAGCATCATGCACAGATGAACAAACTCTTCACTCAGGAGGGGGTGGGTGGCTTTTCTTTTAATATTGCTAAAGAAAGAGCCCCCAAAATAAGAGAGCAGCATCTATATGGGATATCTTCAGAGGGTGATTTTGCATAACAATTCCAATCACCTGCTCTTTTCTGTCATGCGTGTCTTAGCAGTTTTTCATCTTACTTGAGAGAGTGCCTTTGGAGAGCCTACCTACAGGTGCTGACTTCTTGGACATATTAAAGCCAATGCCATCATTAGCTCTGTCTCCACGATTCCACTGGCACCTGTCAAATCCCTCAGCTCAAACACAGTACTGCAAGGCAAACTGAGACTTGGGGGAGTTTTTCAAGATTGACCTTCTATACCTTAGACGCTGGATTCGGGATCTGTCCTCTCATCTTTGGGGACCAACATGAAACTTTGAATAAATACTGTCTCTGACATTATTTTAGGTTGACATAATCTAGTGTCAGAAAAGTGGAATCTGAAGCAAGATCACCTTGCAATTCCTAGAATTCAGTGAGGTACCCCCAAGCCTTTATGCCTTCTCTTTCCAACATTTGCCTTTTCTCGCCCGGTGAATCTCCTCTCTAAATCCCAGCCCTCTCCTTTTGGTTGTGTTCCCTGATTTTACTGGAGATTGGCTTTGCATAGGGATGCCTTAATGAAGGACTTTACATCCCTCCTGGGATATGAAAGACTTTTTGTCTTTTCTGACAAGTTCTTTCTGAATAAAAGTCAGAAAACAGTCCTTGTGGTGACTACTCTTGGTTTCAGTTTTGACTTGGCCTGAACATCTTATATAATATTTGGTTTTGTCTGCGTGCCTGGTTTAAAATTGTGATAGGTTAAGACTATATTCCGAACATCTTCCAAAAGCAAAATTACTTTCCAATTGGTGAGCACAGGATGAGCAAGTAAAAGCCATTAGGGCAGTCACCACCATTTCATGAAGAACAGTCTCTTTGTGAAGATAAACTGACCATAGATAGGCCAGATTATCACTGAGGTACCTTACAGTCTCAACAAAATTTTCATGCAGTAAGGAAATTTTCACATTATTGGTTGGACAACCAGGGCAGAAGTCCTCTGTCAAGTAAACAAGTATTTGGTGCCAGGCATGCATGACAAAATAAAAACTTAACTCCAGGCCCCTAATTTCTTTATGAGACTAATAAGATTTTCTTTTTGTTCTCAAGAGATTGATAAGAAATGTAATGGGATCCTCAAATTCTAAGGCACACCAGGACCCTTTCCTCCAGGGCTGGCCATATGTTCAAGCATTATGGTCCATCTTGGGGGACATTTTTAAACTGATGTGCAAATCACACGAAATAAAATTTAGAATTATGATGGCTACTCAGTTAGCCATTTCAGATGAAAACTCTGCACTTTAAGAAATGCACTTAAAATTAGAAAAGATCTCAAATGCTTCAGAAACAATGAGATATTGTTTTGATTGGATGTAGAAGCTTCAAACCTCTCTTTTTCTACTTTTTTTCATGGTTACCTGCCCACTCAAAGAGAAGGAGGGGGAAAAAAAGAAAGAATGAATAAGTGTTTATAAAAATTGAGTCCTCATCAACCAGGTCTGCTTTTAAATACTCATATACCTTGTCAAAATCTTGACTTCAGAACAATAATAAAAAGTTTCCATTTCAAAGTGTTTTCCTGCCTGCACTGACTGATCAAGCAACCAGACCTACAAATAAAAGAAAGATATATCTGTTACTGATTTCAAGGCCACTTGGAGATTTTTGTTTCTTATTGGATTCCAGCCAAGTTGGGAAAGAAAAAAGCTTTAAAATTAATGGCCTTACAATAATAGCAGCTCTATGGCAACTGATAACCTAGGCACCTAAGAGTCTTCTCTTTTAGAAATGCAATTTTAGATTTGCCTGGCTAACAAAGGCCTAGGGCAATGGAACAGGCGATTAAAAACTGAATAGTTTGAGAGAAAAAAAGAAAAAACTATTTGGAAGCTGTGCAAAATAAAAAATCTCAAAAGGTTTCCCTACAAATTTTGGTGAAGGCTTTAGCTATGTGAGCAGGTAACCCACTCTGGTTCTCACACAGGACAGGGACTCCAAAGTTGAGGTCCAGCCCAAGAGGCCAAGTGAATTCTTGGCTTTGTGCAGGGAAGAATTCAAGAGCGAGCTAACAAAGTAAAGCAAAAGTAAGTTGATTAAAATAAATAGGAACAGAAAGACAGCTACTCTGTAGACAGAGCAGCCCTGTATATCACTGGGATTTCAGTTGGAAAATGAAAGTAAGTTCATTAAAATGACAGAGAGCAGGCCACTCTATAGGCAGAGCAGAATGGGCTAGACTATAAGAAGAACAGCCACCATCCATCCCTGGGGTTTTGTTTTTGTAGTTATTTATTGATTATATGTTAAGCAAGGGGTGGAATAATCTTGAGTGTCCTATGAAAGAGGTGGAGATTTCTAAGAACTGGGGTCCCACCTAGTCTGTTACTATAAAAGGGCAGGGTCAGGACTATCATGGTGCTGAGGGTGTGCCACTATTATGCAATGCATTATATTGAAAATATCATGAGAGCCAAGGTCAGGCCATCTTGGTTCTAGTTGGCTCTGACTGCTCCTCAATCGTTTCCTGTGTTTCTCTGTGGAAGCTCAGAACACCAGGCTATTGACTTGCCTAGAGAAATTTTCTCATCTACTGGTCTGAAAAAGTTAGGCTTGTTTATCCTAGGAAACTAGTTCTGTCAAATTCCTATCTCAGTTCCATTTTTTCAAAAAAGCAATTTGAATAAAAATATAAAGATAAGTCAGTGAGTTTGTATTATGATGTTGAACTGTCTTATGCTTAAAAATGTTTAAATCAAGCTATAAGCTACTTGCTTGTGATTGTCTGTATGTTACATATGCTTAAATGAAGGGGAACCCAAAAAAAAAAAAACAAAAACCAAAATTTATTTACAAAAAACTGTGTATTTATTCTTACGTGTTTACATTTCAGACCTTTTGAAAGTACTCTCCGCTTGTAATGAACTTATGGCAACTCTTTTCCCACTGCTCAAAACAGTTTCTGAACTCATCAATTTTGATGACTGTTAGAAAAACAGCCTTCTGCTGTTTTTCTGTTTCACCTCTTCCACATAGGCAAAATGTCTTCCTTTGAGGACTGTTTGCATCTGGGAAAACAAAGGTCACTTAGGGTGAGACCTGAGGAATAAAGAGGGTGGGGTCTGGGGGTCATGTTGGGTTTGGTTCAAGACTACTGAACACTCAGCACAGTATGGACAGATGTGCTCACAAATTACCCATCATTAAACAGGCAAACACACTGAAAGAATCTCCCCCCTCCCCCCAAAATGCACAGTCTCTCACAAAAGTCCTAGCTGGTACACTGATGCTGATGGGTTCCTAGAACACTTACCTAGTGGAGAAAGCCTGTACTACAAGGGGCCTGCCCTCCAAAAAGTAATTCTATTTTGGGGGAGTCCCTCCTCGTATATGTGTACATGTTATAACACTATTTAAATTCATTGTAAATTTCTTTTCTCAGTAAATGTATTTTGCTGAGGAGAAAATAATTTGCAACACAGTGTAAATTATTTGCTTATTTGGAGCATGACAGTCATTTTTGTTTGACCTTCTCTTCTAATATAAGTGGAATCATATATTCGAAAAACAAAAAGAAAAGAAAAGAAAGGAGAGATGGAGGGAGAGAGGCAGGGAAGGCAAGAAAGAGAAAGTTCAACACTGCCAGGAGTATTTGGTATTTAACTTGGTTAAACTCTTATTAAAGAAAATATTTGAAACGGATTCTTGTAGGAGCTTTATGGTCAGAGTCAGCTTACCTGGAAGCTGATATTTAGGTTATAATTGTTTTTTTTGAGTTGGAGTCTCAGTCTGTCGCCCAGACTGGAGTGCAGTGGCACACTCCTGGTCTCGACCTGCTGGGCTCCGGCGATTCTTCTGCCTCAGCCTTCCTAGTAGCTGGAACTACAGGCGCGCGATACCACGCCCGACTAATTTTTTTATTTTTTGCAGAGATGAGGTCTTGCCAAGTTGCCCAGGCGGGTCTCAAACCCGCAGGCTCAGGCAATCCACTCACCTCAGCCTCCCAAAGCACGGCATTACAGGCTGAGCCACCGAGTCTGGCTTAGGCTATAATTTTTTAGGCCATTCTGTCCCTTCTGTTGGAGTCTGCTTCTGCCACAGGTGCTTCTCAGTCAACTGAACTCCTCTTCTCAAACCCCTATTGACTCTGTCCTCTGCCCCTGGGTGCTCCCTTTTTTGACATGATTTTTTAATATTTTAAAATTGAGCAAACTCAAAATATTAAAGGTCTTTATTTTAAAAATGTGGAGTATAATTCAGGGTTAAGTATACAAATGTTCATTATGCAGGTACCCTTGATGAGGTGCCACTCCGTCCCTGGCAGAATTCCATTACTGCCAATCCCACTTCACACCCCTGGCAATTTCCCACTACTGACGATTTCTTTTCTTATAGTATTATGATAATTGTTCAGGGTCCACTTAGGAGTGAGAACATGTGATACTCAGTTCTTTGTTTCTGTGATAGATCACTCAGTATTATAGACTCTAAGACCATCCATGTTGCTCTGCAGTTCATAATTTTGTCCTTTTTATGGTTGCATAATAGTCCATTGTGTAAATGTTCCACATTTTTAAAAATCCAGTCTTCTTTCCATGGGCAGCACGGTTGGTTCTGCATGTTTGGTTGGGCAGCATGTTTTTGCTATTGTGAAAAATGCTGCAATAAACGTGTGAGCAAGTATCTTTTTCATAGAGTGATTTGAATTTATCCGGGTATATTCCCAGCAGGGGTATTGCGAAGTCGTATGGACAGTTGATTTTTAGACCTTTTAGGAATCGCCAAACTGTTTTCCACAGAGGTCGTACTAGTTTACACTTCCACCAACAAGATCCCTTTTTCCCACATCCTCTCCAGTATCTTTTTTTTTGTTATTGATGATGGCAATCCTGACTGGAGTTACGTGGTATCTCGGTGTGGTTTTTAGTTGCATTTCTTTGAAGATTAGTGAGGCTGAGCCTTTTAAAAATATATCTGTTGGCTGCTCATATGTCTTCTTTTGAGAAGTGCCTATTCATATCTTTTGCCCACTTTGTAATGGGGCTGTTTGTTTTTTTTTTTCTTTTTGGCATGTTTTAGTTCCTTGTAGATCCTAGATGTTAAACCTTAGTCAGATATACAGTTGGCAAATATTTTTTCCCAGTCCGTGGACTGTCTCCCTGCTAAAGGTCTTTTTTCTTTTTCTTTTCTTTTTTTTTTGAGTTGGAGTCTCACTCTGTTGCCCAGACTGGAGTGCAGTAGACGCTCCCGGTCACTGCAGCCTCGACTTGCTGGGCTCTGGGGTTCCTTCTACCTCAGCCTTACAAAAAAGTCTTTTTTCTAATGTTGGTCAAAGACTTAATTCAAGTTGGCTTAGGGAGAAATGAGCATACTGAAGGGTTCAGGAAACTGCTTACCAAGATTAAGAAGAACAACAGTTAATTACATAGGACTAAATAACTAATGAAGAGACTGTTTACTTCACTGGTTCTCTGATGTTTTGTTTCCAAAATTAAAGAAACTTCTTAATACTACTATCTATAGCTTATAGCAGTTTGTCATAGTATATTTTTGTGAACAGAAATGAGAACATTTACTTTTCTTCCTACCCGATCCCTCCAGAATTCAAAAAACCATTTGTGAATATTCTTATTTTTTTGGTAAATACTTATTTTAAGACGTTCCATAAGAATCAGCTCTCTTTTAACAGAATGCAGTTGGAAACATTGGTTATATTACTAAATATTGACTGCGATGTCATATTTGAAATTTGTTTATAGATACTGCTAGAATAATCTGAAGTCTGCCTTGATTTGGCTGATATTCCTGTGTGGTTAATTGCTATTCTTACTGCAGTCATGTAAATAATCGAGGTGACTTTAATGAGAATGGACTAATTTTGCAAACCAGTTTATCTGACTGATTATTTTGGTTTAAAAATGGGTTATTTGTAAAGATAAAATTGTATTTCTGAAAAAAATCCTGCAATACACTTGTTATTAGATTATTGACTTATTCATTATTTTTGAGTTTTTCCTATCTACCTCTATACTAAACTAGATCTTGTTAAATTCTTCTATTTCCTCTAATATCTGACTACAACTTTTCAACTGTGAATAAGACCTTCTGTGATCTCAAAGCCCTGTCAACTAATGTTAGACAACTTGATCTAGACTTCATGGAGTAAGCCTTGTGCCTGATGTATGAGTCACACAAAAAGTTCACCAAACCACCCAGTGCTGTAACCAGAGTCAGTCGAGACAATCAAAGTACAAACCAGGACAGGAAGCTTCATACTGTAGATGTGTTTCCCAAGATATCAGAACAAGACTCTCAATCATAATGAGACTCTTCTCTTAATTTTTTATCGCTTATGTCTACATTAAAATTTTTTTTTTTGCTTGAAAGGATTATGTAGTAATTAAAATTGCATAGTCAGAAGCTTCTGTGGGAAACTTTACAAAATATTGAATCTGTCATGCCAAACCCAAGTTTTTACAGAACCTAAGAAATCCTTTAGTCCACCTCATAGGAAAATTAACACCATCCCTAACATACATTTTGTTCAAATTGTCCTAATCGTTCCGTTTCACAGAGTGAGCATTCTTTGCTTTAATTTAATGCCATCATCAGATACCAGGTTATAGAATTGCTACCTACTAGCTAAACAAGGAGGCTCCTGTGTCATCATGAAAAGACATGCTGAATCAGGGTAAATTCCTCTGGGGAAATCAAACATAGATTCAGTGATGTCAAGTCTCATTTAGTCCCCCCATGACTTTTTATTGTTTAGTTGTTTGCCTTTAGTTTGAGCTCTTGGTTTAGAACCATTGCACAATCTACATATATTATGTTCCTGTTGGTATTTCTTTGTATTTTCTTTTTTTAATTTTGTACCTGTTGTTTCCTAAAGAAAACACTCTTAACAAAATAATGTTGGCCAAGCTCTTTGAGATGATCACCAACATGGATGGAAAAGACAAAAATTAAACTTATTGATGACATCTAGGTAATTTATCCTAAAAGCCATTCCCTCTGAAATACCTTGTTGCTCATATGCTCAAATGTGCTTAAAAGGATTTTGACATTGGCTTAAAGTTGTTGGGTCTCCCTCTGACATGGTACCAGACCATCCTGATACCATGGGACAATAAAAAGCTAATCACAAGTTGATTGACCAGTGCTGCATTCAGAGAAAGAATCTTCCCCAACAAAAGAAGAAGAAGAAGGAAGAAGGAAGAGGAAGAGGAAGAGGAAGAGGAAGAAGAAGAAGAAGAAGAGGAGGAGGAGGAGGAGGAGGAGGAGGAGGAGGAGGAGGAGGAGGAGAAAGTCACTGATGCCAAGACAGAGTCACTTATGTGAAACCCTAACAAAATGGAGACCAGAGGCCAAAGAAGAATCATGCATGTTTGCCCGATAACAAGAGCTATCACAAAAGACTTTGCCAATACCACAACCTTGCACAAAAGCCACTGCAACCTTATACAAAAAAGTACTTCTATGAAGATACCTACCTGGCAACTGCCTTTTCAAACTTGGACTGGAGTCACTCTCATTGCTAATTCTTTTAGGCAATGGTACTTCTTGTAAAGCAACTTACATAGCCTTCCTCACTTTGCCTTTAATTTCCCTTTACCTCTTACCCCTGTCCGATGCACCCATAATCCACTATAGTTCACAGATCCCAAACTGCAATCTCCTGCATATTCCCAAATCATCTCTGAGAGAGCCTTCCTCTGTGCCGTTACAGTAGGTTGACACTTTATAACTCAGCGTATAGGAGTCTCAATGCCAATCTGTTCCTGTGCCATAGCAACCCAAATTGCTGTCAAGGTCACCTTTCCTCTGCAGGTCAAAGTATGACAGCCCATGACCCGCATGCAAACATGGCTGAGGAGCACAACAGGGAGTTACAGATAAAGGGAGTCTTTGGCTTAGAATTCTCCATGAGTATTCTGTTCAAACAAAATGTCAAGATATGATTTTGATCAGCTCTAGTTGCAAAGTTATAATTCAGGATAATTTTGCTGGTAATATTTGTTTAAAAAATTAACCAGACCAGCTATAGCATGACTTGGCTTTTAACTGAATTGAAGACATTCAGTGAAATGTTCTCAGTGTGTCTGCTTAGCTGGTGTCTGGATCAAGATTGGATTGACTGACTATGGTTTTAGAAGTTTTAATTTGATTTCTGGATTACAATGCTATTGAGTGAGATTTTATGTGAAATTGAGTGGTGCAATTTTATTGTATTCTGCTAGTACTTCCAGAGATTTTGCACTGTGGCTTCAAATTATGGTACCAAAAAATATTAATATTGTTTTTAAATGTGTGCATTAATGCGGGTAGTAGTTTTGCTTCCTATTTCCGTATATTGTGTTATAATTAGATAAGTCTTGAGAACTTGTAAAGCAATTTCCAATTTGTGTACAAAAAAACCCAAAACCCTGAGGGATGTATGGTCATTATGGCTTTTTCCCCCAAATGTCCTTTCAAGAAGTCTAGCGATTACAATTTGAAAACACATACATAAATTGAATTACAGTATGGGTTAAGTTTGTGAGAACCTTATGTTTCTACTAAAAAGCTACTTGGTTCTTCCCTCTTCCAGGGTTAAATCACAATGAATAAAATATTTTGAGTACTGTCTCACAGTATGGGTGTAAGTAGTGAATACAACTTGGATTAAAGTTTAACACAAGGTCCGGGCAGGTTGTGGGTTCTACTCATAACCACAGTGAGGGGTACTATTGAACCAGTTTAATGATTATTTGTGAAACTTCTTAATTGTTATGAAGCTTTTGCAGGAGCTGCATCTAAGCATCTTGAACATTTTGCTCCTCATACCTCAAAACAATCAAAATAAATAATTGTGTATCTGTCAAGGTTAAAATTCATTCACATTCAAATTGGAATGAAGAATTGAGATTTCTCTGGTTATGGTCACTATGAGAGGTCTGGAGGCATCTCCAAGCACAATGGGACCTGACGTCAATCACCCAGTGTGCTCTGTCCCCAAATGGGGTGTTTCTCTGTGTGGAATTCGTTTTCTGGCAGACTCTCTACTTTTGGCAGCAGAGATAGCAGAGTAAGCTGCAGGTATGCACTTCACATTTGATCATACCAAAGTAAAAACCCTGGCCTCCCCTTCCCCATTGTTCATATCAACCTTCTCCTGGACTCTGGTTGGCCAGCCTGGGTCCTATACCCATCCCAAGAAAGAGCAGTCTAAAGGAATGCATGCAAAGAAGACCAGGAGAGGGACTGAGGGGATTTCAGTCAAAAAGTTATTTTTGACATGTTGAATCCTTGGGTTATGAAGAAGAGCAGCTGAAATAAGCTAAGATGGATGTCGAGGAAGCAGGGCTTTACCTGCAGCTGTTCACCTCCATTTTTACCTGGTATTCTCCCATCCTGTCAGAATGACAATATCAGAGAGTCTGCCTTAGATATACTTAAAGATATATGCCTATAAAGTTGATAGGTCAGAGGTTTCTATTTTTTTTCTTAAATATGATGTATCTTTCTACTTGATGTCATCTCAGCAGTTTAAAATATGCTAGAATTTTGGTGAAATTTAGTACACTGGATGTCAATTAACAATCACTTCAAAAGGAGTTTTGTCGTTCTTCATTATATTGGAATTTTGTTATACTAACAGAGAAGAGAGACATCAAAACCTCCCTTTGCACTGGGTGGCAAGATGGTGAGGATTCATGTTTTTCTATCAAGAACATTAAGAGTATTTTTTCCAATAACTGAATAAAGTTTATTTGACTTCTGTTTCAGCTTTGGGGTTCATTGTTGACTTGTTTGTTGATTTAACAGGGGAGCTTTATGTGAGAAGATTTGTGGGAAGAATAGTTTATGGGTTATTTTTGCTTTTAAATGACATTTGAGATCTTTTAAATGAAGAAGTAAGACCCAGAAGTTTATATTATTTTAGTTTTCTTTTCCTCTGGTTGGGGCACCAACATCTCCCAAAAAAACTTGCTCCATTGAGCATCATTTCCCGAATCTCCTGTTGGCATGGTGACAGGACGTGGATGAACCAAAGTCACTTGCCGCCTTTGCTGTGCTGTGCTCGCTGCTCATTCTGTACCACTCAGCTGGTACTGTTCCTTCCAAGAGTGTTCTTTGCCATAAAGCACACACAGGCGCACAAACACACACACACACCCAGGGCAAGAAACAATGGCTAGCTTTGCTGAACTACAAATATGAATCTGCTTCAGTAAGATCCACATCACAAAAATCACAGGTGCTGGGTAGGTCACAAGTGTGGTGAAGATTGAGTTGTGACCCTGATTACCACATCTGACTTATTCAAGAACCGTCACTTATCAAGCTAGGATGCAAAATATAGAAGTGAGTATTAGCCTACATTAGGTACAAGAAATAAGTAAGTTATTTGTCAGTGTATTAATACAAAGAAGTAGATTCACATGCGTAGCCAATTCTGACCAGGTAATGCTGTGCCTTCTACTTTAAACATTACTTATTTCCTGTGTATTTTTACTTTTTGAAGTAAATTTCTTGGAGTTCATGAAATACAGAATGTGTTAAATAATTTTGTAAAATATTTTTCCAATAATTATAATCAACACTATTTTTTTCTTACAGGAACTTGAATTTCAGGATCTGACCGTGGTGCTGCACTGCATACATTCCTTTATAGCAGCCAAGGTGGCTTCCGTGGATCCTGTATTCATAGACAGTCAGAGTATTGCAAGAAAACACATGTACAGCCACTAATGATTGCTTCTGAGTGCTGAAAAATTAAATTATTTTCTTAAGAAATGTTTCTTTCCTGCACAATATTGCAACTTTGTGTGATTTTATAATAAGCCTATAGTTGTGATACCAATAAAATATGTCACTAGTTTCCAAAGATGGTGTCCCTTGCTAAGTCTGAGGAGTGAGCACTGAGTTCTTCATGCGGAGCTGTGGTTAAGAGAACTCAGATAAATAATTCACACCCCCAGCATGTCTCTAAGCCATGTGAGAGCAATATAAACACTGCACGTGACACCATGCACATTGGAAAAGCCCAGATTTTTTTTTTCACAAAATAGATAACAGGAAAGGCTGAGAGCTCACCACTTTTTTTTTCCAAGAAGAAAAGGGTTTCCTTCAGATTTGGTGTGCCATCTTTTCTTTTCTCTACAGGGGCATCAGAGTAAGGGGATAATTTGAGACATAAGCAGTGGTTGAAATATGTGGAACAAGGAATCCACTGTAATCATTTAATTATAATATTAAATACTTAGAAATTATTATATAATTAATGTGCCATTTAGATGTCAATTTTAATTTTTTTCCAACTCATCAAATTTGCATGTAACTTAGTTTCCTTGTTTCTCATATTGTTTATGACTTCTCAGTAGAGGCACTTTATGTTTTTGTTATTGAAAGAATTTACTATAGTTGCTAGGAATACAGACTACAGTTAGGAATAGTCAAGATTGCATACCCATCATCAATATTTCAAATGAAGGACATACATAAAATTATCAACTTGTAGCATATAGAAACATAAGAAAAAATGCTCCTGTACAGCTGCTGTTGGAAAGAAAATGTGTAAATATTAAAGATGTGATATTCATGGGGCGATGAAGATTTCAGCATAGCTCCCGGCATCCCATTCATATTTTGTTTATATAAATATAAATATTTTTCATATGCCAAATACTTATAATCAATTGTGTTTATGTGATTGAAAATATATCCTTTTTAGAAGATATACATAGAAATATTTTATTATAATGTAAATTATAGTAAATATTGTATATAGTATTAAATCATTTTAATGGCTTCCATGGGAGACTCTAGCAAGTAGCAGAGTATTTCAAATGCATTTTTAAATAACATTCAGCTATGTGAATGATCTTCATGGAATGCTGGGCGATATTTCTTTGTGTAGGTGTTTATTCTCTTGCTTAAATGCAAACTTCCTATTAATATTGATAGTAAAGAAGTTGGAATTTTCTAAAATATTTGAAACTGAAAAAGTTAATTAGAAATTTCCCTTTCTCCAATTTCTCTTCAGTATTGATATTTTGATCTCCAAACTGAACAGATGCTCATTTTCTTTCCTTAAGCCAAAAAGCCTAAACCCACTAAAAATTAGAGGGTGTTCTCTTGCATTAAGGAGTGAAGAAACTGTGAAGATTTTTATTTTTTATGAAAAATTTAGTTTTAAAATGTTACCTTTACTAGGTATTAATGATTTTCCCTAGAAGATTTCATACTAAAGTGTATTTTTATATTTGTCTAGATATATAGTTTTTCTGAGAACGTTTTAAAATAAAAAAGCCAAGTATTTTCTTATAAAAATGAGGCAAATGACCTCACATGCCTTTCTCTTCCTATCAAGTCAATACCTGTTAGTCTCCTTGTGTGGTATTATGAAGATACCACCAACTCAGGTAGCGAGGCCGCAGTCCTCAGGATACGGGCCTTGCTCCTTCTAGGGGCCAAATGAAAGGGGAGGGCAACTCTTCATTGTTGCGCCATTTTGAAAACAAGACTCTTCAAGTGGCTTCAGCATCTTCTTCCACCAAGGTCTTTGGGGATGGGGCCACATCAGAAATTATTTTGTTGTTTATTTGGGATAGGAAACTGAGTCTAGAATCTTCTCAGTTTTAAATTTTAATTAGAAAGTAACAGAGTCATCTGCAGATCCCAGTAGCCAACATTTACTAGAAACGCCTCCGCTCACCACCACTCCCTGGGGTGTAGGACAGACTTTTGTTTCTCATTTCTAGGAGAAAAAACAGAGGCTTACAGGGGTTCAGCGAGTCATCCAGGGCTGTCGTGTCAGCAGTCCTGGAGCTGACAGTGTGCCAAGGCAGTCTGTTGCCCGGGGTCCTCACACCAGAGGGCCTAACTCCTTCAGTGAGTGAAAGGACACTTAGAACTTTCACCTCTGCCAAGCAGGCCTAGGGAATCACATTGTTTGGGTGGCGGAGCTTGTGTTTTCCCCTCTCCTTGGAAAATAGTAACCCCATTATTTTACAAACACAAAGCATTTTTCCCTCTGTTCCATTTTTGTGCCTTCTATATTCCAATCGACCAATAAAAACAGAAAACCTCCTCACCGATGAAGTATGAGTAAAAGTGAAAAATATGTAATGTGAGGAAACTATGTGAATCCATTTATTGAACCTGATCTAATTTCCAATTTATATATGGGCATTTGGCAGAATATTATTCTGAGTAGTTAATTCTCTTTAGTGATGTAGGTCTATGAATATTCATGTTGAAATTTTATTTACATCTTTAAGGAGGAGGACTTGGAAATGTCCATAATCCTTAAAGGGCAAAGAAATGAAGTTACAAATATTTCATCTTTTTCTGTCATGGAGGACTGCTCACCAAACCAGTTTTCTCTTTGGATCTGTGTCTTGAACAAAGCACATTGGGTTTTCACAACATAGTCAGTAAAAATGAAGAAACGGACAGGAGAAAAAGCAAATAAACTTCTATTTAGAAAAGGTCACGTGAGACACAACTATTGCTCATAAGGTCTCAAGCCAAGGGGGGGGGAAACAGATTTTAAAGAGTAGAACTTGATTTTAAAATAAATTAAATTAGCAGTGAATTATTACAAAAGACATTTAACATGGCAAGGTCCAGTTTTAAAAATACACCCTCAGAATATAAACCAGTCTCTTATAATCAGTACTTAGCTGAACTCTGTGTGTTTGAAAATGTGACACCACTCAGCTAATGCCTTTTAATAATGACTAAATCACTGATATTGCTCTTAACCTTGTTTTTGCATTTTCAGTCTATTTTTACATGTTTCGTGATGGTTTCCTTCCTTCAGGATGCTTGGCATACACAGCAGTGTCTATGGAAGCCCAGGGAGTAGGCAAGAATGCTAGGGTTATTCTTGCATCCCTACAGATGATTTATGGAAACGCCTCTGATTTGCTGACAGTCTCCAATGAACCCACAACCATAAATCTCTTCTCTGCCCCTTGGCAGTGAAGGGACCATTTGATTGGTGTCCACTCAGACACATAAAAATTAGGGCAAAATTTTTCAAAACAAATAGAAAATTGGGAAGATTTTTTGTTTGTTTTGCTATGTTAACATTTGGGTCAAACTCATGAACAAGTGAATAATCCATCCCTCCTGGTTTCCAACCTGTCTTTAAAATATGTCAGCTCGTAGGATGTCAAAAGTAGAAGTGTCGAGGCTTGGAAGTCTGTTGGTTTGGGAGCTAGGAGAACTTTGTTCTTGTTCTGACATGGCCACAAGCAAATTTAAACTTGTGTGAAGATCTTACCATCTTTGTTTCTTTTCCTTGTGTACGGAATTGGAACAATAATAATTCTGGTTCCCTCACAGCCTCATTATGGGCATCATATGAGAAATCTGAGAAGAAGTCCTTAGTAAACTAGGAAAATTGGGTTATTATATTTGACCATGTGCCTGCTGTCTCTAAGAGTGTCCTCATCCATGAAACCATGTATCTCCATGAGTTAAGAATGAAATGTATGCCCACATAAGAGAAAAAAACAGCAGTAGACATTTACGGGCAAGGCAACACAATTTCACTATGGAAAAGCATTTTTAGAAGAAAGTACTACACTGGAGTTAAAAACAAACATCCACCACATAAATTCATGGAGACCAGAGTCAACCTCCATGGTATAGTGCTCGTGAGAAACATTTAGGTTAAATGATTGATTCATTTAACCATTATTCGAGGGATGTTAACTACAGCACCTGGCACTGTAGCAGATACTGCAGCCACAGCAGTGAATAGAGGGGCACATGCCATAGAGCAGCTCACAGGCTACAACAAGTGACAGGCACACATCCCTGGAAATGCGTATCTCACCCTGGTGCCCATGGTGCAGGAAGATGGGCAGACAAAAGGCATCACAGCCACCAGGTGCCCTGAACCAGCCCATTCAAATCATTGACATAGTCCCAAAAAGGTAATCACTTTTGTAACATGTGCTTTATATGAAGTACAACTTTCCAGCACATGTTAGGAATTGAGATAGATTTTTATATGATAGAAAGCAGTTCTATTTTATTGCCCCAGGCAATTACAAAAAAATACATAATAGTTATACCAACTTAGCAGAATTTCCGCAAACTGGCTATTACTACAATGTTCTTTTGTGTGTTTTTTATTGAAATCTCAAAGGC
Organism: Cephalopachus bancanus; assembly: GCA_027257055.1. Classification (NCBI taxonomy): domain Eukaryota; kingdom Metazoa; phylum Chordata; class Mammalia; order Primates; family Tarsiidae; genus Cephalopachus; species Cephalopachus bancanus. The sequence goes on from JAPVLO010000055.1 coordinate 2,006,128, forward strand.
GATACTCACGTTACTGAATTTCTTCATTTTTGAGAAAAATAGAGTGCATATTTGGGTATTAATAATGAATAGGATAAATTTAACTCACTATACATGTATTATACACACTATCTCTACTGTATTTTTTTTTCTTTACAAAATACGTGAGTCTGGGCAGAAATTAATGAGAGATGGCTATGGGACTGAGCTATGTAACATTTTTTAAAAAAAATTCAGATTACTCAAGATTTTGTCCTAGATGGCATTTATTTATGTGTTGAAGAAGCAGCAATAAATGAGTATGTACTTTGTGGGGGCTATTTAATAATTAACTGAAGAAGATTCAAACAGGAGAAAGTTTGGGGTAGTCTTGGCCCAGTGGGAAGAATTCGTTACATGGACTATAGCTCCAGCACCTTTTCCTTTGTTGTTAGTTACAAAAGTCAATGGTAGTTCGAGCTCCCAGGCCCAACTGTATTACCACTTGTGCATTGACATACCATTTTTGATGGTGAAAAACATTCAAAACATTGTAAGGTGGAAATATATAGTTTCAAAATATTCAGGCAAAATGTAAATGGTATTCTAAAAAGTAAAGTAAACTGTTACCTGACATTTACGAATGCAGTGACCATTTCAATTTCAGAACTAATATGATGTATCATAAATTAGCACTTTTTATACAATGATAGATATAAAAATGCCCATGTCAGTTGTAGAACTTTTTTCTCACCTTGGGGGAAAAACAGCATTTGAAAAACATGTTCATAAGCCTAATGGGCAAAGCAAGCACATTGTCTTCCCCTTTCCACATCCTTCTCCAATTTTTTTGCATTGGCCAGTTATTTATATCAAGGATACTCAGATAGAATGACATTTCTGGAAAGCAATTATACAATACACTACATATCAACAACCATAAAGATGTTGCAAAATATTGATATGTTGACTGTGGAGTGATGTGTGTAAGGAAGTTCATTGTATTAGCCTCTATTTTGGAGTACAGTTAAATTTTTTCACAAAATTTAAAGGACTATATATAATATTTGACTCAATAATTTTATTTTTGTGATCCATTTTAAAGAAAAATAGTACAGATACAAAGATTAATAGACAATCATTACAGATTTGTGAAAACTGGGAACAATCTGAATTTCTAACAACAAAAAAATGAATGAATATATTACCACATATCCAAGCAGTGGAATGCAGCACAGCCATTAAAATAATATCTGGAAGGATATTTAATGACAAATATTCAAAATACAACGTCAAATAAGAAAGACTACAAGACAGAAAACAAAAAAGCATAATTAAGTTTTCTCCCTGCCTGGCATTTTGGATCAGCCTTTGTGTATTCCACTGTGGGGCAGAGAGAGGGAGCTCCTTCAGAATGATTTCTGTCTGGATCATGAGAGACATATTTGTCCCAGTCACCACATGTGCTAGTCCTGGAAATGCAGCAGTGAACAAAGTAGACAAAAACGACCCTAGTCTTTCCTGAAGTGAGAGGAAATCCTGAAAAAATGACTTGGCCACTCAGAAACAAAAGTACAAGAACATTATGGAATCCAAATTGCCAAGATTATTCTTTGGGCACTTCTCTTGGGGTGAAGACTTCAGCTATGGTTTCCTCTTCATTGGGTGTGAGGAAAGACAATTTTGGTGGACATGTCCTCATCCAGGCTACTGGAAATACAACGATGGTTAGTCCAAAAATTTTGGAGAATGAACATTCATCCAGTTCAGCTCCTGCAGTCAAGAGTGCTAAACTCCTGTTCATGGCTCCATTGACCTGGGCTTTTCACTCAGAAATGACGTCAGTTGTCACCTAAAATGTGTCACACTCACAGCCTGCAGGCAGAGTTTTGTGTTTTGCTTTTTGTTTTTCCTGATCTGGCTGAATTTATAACTGAGTTAATTTTTGGTTGTCACATACACATAAATAATGAATTTTCTAACTGTGCTACAGACTTTATATATCACGAAAACTTCGCTCACTGCATTTAGTTTCTTCTGTTTAAGAAAAATGCGTGTTTGCCCTTCTAGGGCTCTAAGTTTTTTTGGTTTTTGTTTTGAATTGGAGTCTAACGGTCACCCAGACTGAAGTGCAGTGGCCGCTCCCGGCCACCACAGTCTCGACCTGCTGGGCTCCGGCGATCCTTCCGTCTCAGCCTTCCAAGTAGCTGGAACTACAGGCGCATGCTACCACGCCCGGCTAATTTTTTTGATTCATTATAGAGATGAGGTCTCACCTGCCCAGGTGGGTCTCAAACCCACGGGCTCAGGCAATCCACTCACCTCAGCCTCCCAAAGGCGCGGGATTACAGGCTGAGCCACTGAGCCCGGCTAGGGCTCTAGGTTTTAACTGACAAAACTTGGAAACATTTATGCAAAAATACTGACAAAAGAAATTCTTTGAAAAAAAAAGATCACACCTAAAAACATAAGGCCTATAATTTGTAGGTTTGCCTTTTAAACAAATACTTAAGAACTTAAATTTAGTGCTGTTAATTTAAGAGTTTAATTTTTTTCCCTGATCTTTAAATTTTAAAAAGAAAACAATTGTGAAGAAATTGCTTAAATTACTTAGATTCTGCATTGCTTAAAGCTGATAGAAGACATAGGCTAAAGAGAGAAGAGTAAACAGACTCTACTCAGGTCTACCCTAACATAGAAAACTGGTGAATTAAGAAACTCCCTGGATAGTGAAAGAGATCATCTACTTGGGTTGACATTATCTACATCAGTCTTACAAGAGCAGAGTTGGGACGTATTCAGTATTTCCAACACTGTAGGGATTGCTCAGGCCCTCTGAGTTTAAATTCTGTTTCTATTGTTGAAGCCACCCACTAAACACAGATCTGTCTGATTCCTTTGTTTTAAATGTTTTGGTTTTTTTTTTTTGAGTTGGAGTCTCACTCTGTCACCCAGACAGGAGTGCAGTGGCTGCTCCCAACCACCGCAGCCTCGACCTGCTGGGCTCCCGCGATCCTTCCGCCTCAGCCTTCCAAGTAGCCGGAATTACAGGCACACGCTGCCATGCCCGGCTGATTTTTCTGATTTATTGTAGAGGTGAGGTCTCGCCAAGTTGCCCAGGCGGGTCTCAAACCCGCGGGCTCAGGCAATCCACTCACTTCAGCCTCCCAAAGCATGGGATTACAGGCTGAGCTACCGAGCCCGACTTGTTTTAAATGTTTTAAATGGATCCATTGCAGAGTTACAAAATGTAACTGAGTTAAACTTATATAAAAGAGTCTGCAAATTTTTATAATTTTTTGTCCCTCTGGAAGATGATATGAAATATTCATTTTGAGATAGCAGATATGAGATGACCGGAGAAATTTCCCAGCCAAGCATAATGAACATTTCTCTAATACTATGCATGAGCTGACAACAGTCTTTCATTCAGCAAGCTTGTGTCTCTTCAGTAAGGCCTTGCCCAATGTCTACAATCTGGTGGCTGTAGTCTGCATTGTCAACGTGTGGGACACACAGGCACAGGCATAGAGATGAGCTCGGCACTTTTCTTCTTTCAGGGGATTAACAATCTCAGTAATTTCATCATAAAACCAAGTGTTCCATTGAAGAGATAACAGATTTAAAATATACCATCACTGTTCTGCCAGCTGGGGGAACTAGTCCTATCTGAAGTGCTTCTCTTTGAGACCAAGACAAGGAGTATATCCTCCTCTTGGTTATTTTTCAGTGAAAGATTATACACGTCAGTGTGAACTTGATTCACCAATCATTTTGTTCTTTTAATTTTTTTAATTTTTATTTTTATAATCAGTATTTTTTATTATGATATTGTGGGGTACTGCTAAGAGTTAGGTATACAAGTACGTTTTGTTCAGGCACCCTTGTTGAAAAGAGGTGATTCCCTGTCCCCAGACAGATATTTGCTACCGTTAATCCCCTCTCCCTCCCCACCCCATAGTTTCCCACTACTGTCAGTCATTTTCTTATGGTATTACATTGGATGTCAAAGGTCCACTATATGAGTGAGAACATGTGATACTCGGATCTTTGTTTCTATGAGAGGTCACTCAGTATTATACACTCTAGTTCCATCCAGGTTGCTGCGAAATTCATGATTTTGTTGTTTTTTATGGCTGTGAAGTATTCCATCGTGTATATGTACCACATTTTTTTAATCCAGTCCTATTATGATGGGCAGCATGGCTGCTTCCTGGTTCTTGCTATTGTGAACAATGCTGCGATAAACCTATGTGTGCAGATATCTTTTTTATAGAGTGATTTGAATTCTTCAGGATATATTCCCAGTAGGGGGATTGTGGGGTCATATGGGAGGTTGATATTTAGAGCTTTTAGGAATCGCCACACTGCTTTCCACAGAGGTTGCACTAGTTTACACTCCCACCAACAGTGTGGAAGTGTGCCCTTTTCGCCACACCCTCTCCAGCAGCTGTTATTTTTTGAGTTGTTGATAATTGCCATTCTGACTGGAGTTAGGTGGTATCTCAGTGTTGTTTTGATTTGCATCTCCCTGATGATTAGTGAGGTTTAACATTTCTTCATGTGTCTGTTGGCCGCTCAGACGTTTTTTTTTGTGAAGTGTCTGTTCATATCTTTTGCCCATTTTATAACTGGGTTGTTTGTTTTTTTCTTTTCAGCATATTTGAGTTCCTTGTAGATCCAAGATGTTAAGCCTTTGTCAGACCTGGTGTTGGCAAATACTTTTTCCCAGTCTGTAGGCTGTCTCCCTGCTCTCTTGATGGTTTCTTTGCCCTTGCAGAAACTTGTCAGTTTAATAAGGTCCCACTTGTCTATTTTCTCTCTTATGACCTGTGGGTTTCGGGTTTTGTTCAGGAATTGGATGCCAGTTCCGAATCCATGAGGGTATGTCCTTCATTTTTTAAGGTTCTTATGGTTTGAGGTTTTACATTTAGGTCTCTGATCCATTTGGAGTTAATTTTTGTGTATGGGGATAGATAGGGGTCCTGTTTCAATCTTCTGCATGTGGTCAGCCAGTTTTCCCGGCATCATTTACTGAATAGGTTCCCTCTCCCCAGTGGTAGGTGTTGGAGGCTTTGTCGAAGATGAGTTGGTTGAGAAATTGAGGTTTTGTTTCTGGAATCTCAATTCTATTCCGTTGATCTATATGCCTGTTCCTATATCAATACCAAGCTGTTTTGATGATTGTAGCTTTAGTGTAAAGTTTGAAGTCTGGTAATGTGATACCTCCTGCTTTGCTTTTTTTTTTTTTTTTTTTTTTGCTGAGGATTGTTCTGGCTATTCTTGGTCTTTTTTGTTTCCATATGAATTTTTGTCTTGTTTTTTCTAGGTCTGAGAAGAATGTTGCTGGTAATTTGATGAGTATTGCATTGAATTTGTAGATTGCCTTGGGTAAGATGGACATCTTCACAATGTTGATTCTTCCAATCCATGAGCATGGGATATTTTTCCATTTGTTTGTGTCATCTTTGATATCTTTGAGCAGTGTTTTGTAGTTTTCATTGTAAAGGTCTTTCACGTCTCTGGTTAGGAAGATGCCAAGGTATTTCATTTTTTTTGTGGCTATTGCAAATGGAATTGTGGTTTTTATTTGGGTTTCTGTTTGTTTATTATTGGTGTAAAGAAATGCAATTGTCTTTTGCACATTTATTTTGTATCCTGAGACTTTGCCAAAAGCCTTTATTAGTGTAAGGAGGTTTTTGACAGATTATCTTGGGTTTTCAAGGTACACAATCATATTGTCTGCTAAGAGAGATAACTTGACTTCCTCGTTTCCTATTTATCCAAATAAATAAGAAACGATTTCCTTCTCTTCTCTGATTGCTCGAGCCAGGACTTCCAATACTATGTTGAACAGGAGAAGTGAGAGTGGGCATCCTTGTCTTGTTCCAGTTTTCAGGGGAAATGGTTCCAATTTTTGTCCATTTAGGAGTATGCTGACTGTGGGTTTCTCGTTGATGGCTTTTACTATTTTGAGGTATGTTCCCCATATGCCTAGATGTTCAAGGGTTTTTATCAAGAAGGGGTGCTGGATTTTATCAAAAGCTTTTTCTGCATCTAATGATATAATCATGTGGTTTTTGTTTTGACACCTGTTGATGTATTTAATTACATTTATGGTTTTACGAATGTTGAACCAGCCTTGCATCCCAGGTATGAAGTCTACTTGGTCATGATGGATGATTTTTGAGATGTGTTGCTGAATCCAGTTTGCTAGGATCTTGTTGAGAATTTTAGCATCTATGTTCATCAAAGATATTGGCCTGTAGTTCTCTTTTTTTGTTGGATCTTTACCTGGCTTGGGTATCAATGTGATGTTGGCTTTGTAAAATGATTTGGGGAGAGTTCCATCTTTTTCAATCACCTGGAATAGCTTCAGTAGGATTGGTGTCAGCTCCTCTTTAAATGCCTTGTAGAATTCTGCTGGAAAGCCATCTGGACCAGGGCTTTTTTTTGTAGGTAGCTTTCTTATTACGTAGTCAATTTCCTTGATTGTTATTGGTCTATTTAGGGTCTCAATTTCTTCTTGTTCCAACCTAGGTAGGTTGTGTGATGTCAGAAAGTTCTCCATTTCCTTAAGGTTTTCAAGTTTGTTTTCATAGAAGTGTACGTAGTAGTCTCTAATGATCTTTTGTATTTCTTCAGGGTCAGATGTTACTTCATCTTTTGTGTTTCTGATTGTGCTTATTTGGGTTTTTTCTCTTTTTTTCTTGGTCAGTCTAGCTAGAGGACCATCAATCTTCTTTATCCTTTTGAAGAACCAGCTTTTTGTTTTATTGATTTTTTTGTATTATCTTTTTGTCTCCTATGTCCTGGCTTTTTGTTTGGGCTTTTATTTTGGTGATCTGAATTCTTCTGCTGAAATTATGGTTTTTGTGGTCGTGCTTTCCAGCTTCCTTAGGTGGCTTGTTAGGCTTTTAATTTGTATTCCTTCCATTTTCTTCATGTATGTTTGCAGGAATATAAATTCCCCTCTTACTATAGCTTTTAAGGCGTCCCAGGGATTTTGGTAAGATTCTTCATTTTCATTTGTTTGCAGATATCTTTTGATCTCTGTTTTGATTTCATCATTGACCCAGGAGTTGCTTAGCATCATGCTGTTTAGTGTCCATGTCTTTGTGGGTTTTGGGGGAACTTGTTGGTGTTAATGTTTATTTTTATTCCACTGTGGTTCAAGAAGGTGCATGGTAGAATTTCAGTTCTTTTCAATTTGCTTATGCTTGATTTATGGTCAATTATGTGGTCAATCTTAGTATACGTTCCATGCAGTGATGAGTAGAATGTGTATTCTGTGGTCTTTGGATGGGGTATTCTGTAGGTATCCGTTAAGTCCATTTGGTCCAGAGTCACATTGAGGTTCCGGATCTCCTTGTTGATTTTTTGTCATCCTGATGATCTGTCTTGGGTTGTGAGTGGGGTATTAAAATGCCAGTTATGATGGTGTTATTGTCAATATCTTTCTTTAGTTTTCCTAAAAGTTGCTTTATGAAAGTTGGCACACCTATGTTGGGTGCATATATTTTAGGATAGATATTTCTTGTTGATAGAGTGAACATTTTATCATTATGTGTGGCCCTCTGTATCTTTTTAAATTTATGATAGCTTAAATGGTATTTTGTCTGAAATTAGGATTGTGACTCCTTCCTTCTTTTGTGTTCCATTAACCTGAAAATTTGTTTCCCATCCTCTTACTTTGAGTCTGTGTATGTCCTTTCTAGTAAGATGGGTCTCTTGAAGACAGTATATTGTTGCCTGGTGATATTTTATCCATGTTGCCATTCTATGTCTTTTCAGTGGTGTGTTTATTCCATTCACATTCAGGCTAATTATTGAAATGTGAGAGTTCATCCCTATCATAGAGTTCTTATAGTGTTATTGTTCTTCCACTTGGTTTCTTTGTCTTTCTTTTGGTTTTGGGGTTGATTCATGTATATTTTATTCTTTACCCTGTACTCTTATGAAGAACATTGCTCTTTTTTCCTTTTCTTCCGTGTTTAGTACTTTCTTAAGTGTTTCATGTAGAGGTGGTTTGGTGGCAGCATAAGTTCTTGGGGATTGGATATCTGGGAAAGATTTTAATTCTCCCTCGCTGATGAAGCTTAGCTTGGTCGGGTAGGTTATTCTTGGTTGAAATTGTTTATCTTTTAGGACTTTGAAGATAGGGCTCCAAGCTCTCCTAGCCTGCAGGGTTTCTGTAGATAAATCTGCTGCTATTCTAATTGGTCTTCCATGGTAGGTAATCTGGCCTTTTTCTCTTGCTGCCTTTAGGATTTTTTCTTTGATGCCTACTTTGTTTAGGTGAATTATTATGTGTCTAGGAGTTGGTCTTCTCATTTGTTGTCTTGCAGGGCTTCTTTGAATCTCTTGTGTGTGAATTTTTGTATCACTGATTAGATAAGGGACATTTTCTTGAATGATCTCATGGAAAGTTTGTTCTAGTGTGGTCTCCTTAAGTAATTGCTCATCTCTTGAAGGTTGTGTTCTGTCTTCTTGAGCTTGTTTTCTGTGTTTTTAAGAGTTTGGGTTAGTTCTATATTTTGGTCCTCAAGCTTTGAGATTCTTTCTTCTGCTTGGGTAATTCTGCTTTCCATGCTTATCAGTTTGTTATTTATTTCATTCACAGTATTCTTTATTACTGTTATCTCAGATATCAGCTCCTTCCAAGTTTCTTCTTGTGTCTCCTCAATTCTTTTTAATCTCTCCATTAATGTACTAATATATAGATTTGTAGTTTGAGATCCTTCATTCTGGGGTCTCTTCATTGTTTGCATTCCGAAGTCAGTTTTCTCAGTGTCTGCCCTCCCAGGGGTTGAGAGAGACCCATATTCTTCTTTTGGTTTTTCTTCATTTGTGTAGATTTTTCTCTCTCCCCCCTTTCCCTCCCCTTCTTTAATTCTGTTTTTCAGGGAAGGTGGGGTTGCTTTTGTTCACTTGTGCAATCTCCTGTTCTTCCTTATGAGGGTCCTCTGGCTTTGTTCACTTTTGAGGTTGGAGTGTGGGCTGCACGCTGTAATTTTTGCAGTTTTGAGGTTTAATTGAGGGGGAAACTGTGGTTCAGAATGTATTTGCTGATTCTAGCATCCACAAACAGGTGTATGAGCACACTGGAACCTATTTCCCTCTGCCTTACAATCTGTCCATGCAGTAGTATGTGGGCTTGGTCCCTAGATCAAAAAGGAGGTATAAAAGAGGAAAATAATGGAGGAAGGGAAGGCCAATAGGAAGTTAGAAAGAGAGAAGGGTGAGAGGGAAAACAGACATACATACCAACTATCAGGTGAAAAACAGACACAAGGCTGGAGAGAAGTGAAGAAAAACACGTAAGAAAGATTCCCTAAAGAATACTGATAGCTACACAGAGACAGACCAATAAAATCATGAGACAGTGTAAGTCAGAAGGCAAACAAAAAAGGTGATCAAAACAAACAGTCAAAATGATAAAATTATACGTCAAAATAAGAGATCAGACTAAAGTCACTTCAACTCTGATCTTTGGCCTCTCCCCTTTGTTTTTTGTTGCAGGCAGCTAGGTTTACTCGCAGTTTGGATTTGGCTGCCTGGGAGTTGCTTTTTTCTGATTCAGCATAGGAGTGGGGCTTTGTCTCCTGTTTAGCGACGTTACCTTAGGAACCGAGGTGGGGGTCGTTGATAGGTAGGCGGGGCAATGGAAATCTCTGCCTGGAGAATGGCCAAGGCAGATTCACTTTTGTAGATCCATTTCTCTTTACTTGTCTGGGTCCCCAAACTTGAGGTCATGTGCTGAGTACATCAGCCAGGGTGGCCCCAGAGCTCCAGAGCTCCAAAACTCAAACGGGCAGGCAGTGAGCGGCGAGAGTGGCCATGGGCCCCCATAGGGTACTTCAGTCAGGAATGGGACTGGTGTCTCTGAGGGGCAGGCACCCAGAGTTTCCCTGAGTGACCAGCGGCTTGGTGATGGGTGCTGGGCAAAAGACGATGTAGCCATGGAGGGATCTGAGACTCGAGACTCCCACTCAGGTGAGAGTTGCATATGGTGGAACAGCTGCAGCAGAGGGCCGCAATATCCGGCAGTGCATGGGACTGAAAGTCCCCGGGCCTTGGACCAGCACGGCTGGTGGTGGGCTGGGGGATGGGGAAAGAAAAGTAAGAGTCTTTTTGGGAACTCAAGTTCAGAGAATCTCACAAGTTCACCTATGCCATCGCCATCTTACTGGAACCTCTCCATTTTGTTCTTTTTAAATAGTCCACTAGGGAGATTCTTAAAGGTTTGTTTGATTTCATCAAATATGTTATTAAGGAACTGTTTTGTTGTGTTCCTAGATTCAATTTACGCTTCAGATTTTATCCAAGAAGACATTTTTGCTTATCAGAGCATGGTGACACCCTGGAACTAGTCATGCTGTCGGTATCGCATGCAGCTCTTAAATGGGGCACTTGAAAGCGAGGGGTGTCGCAGCATGGACTGAGGCTGTTTTTGATCAGATGAGGGTGGCACTGACCACTCAAGGAGAGGAGTCGGGCCTGCATGACATCACCAAGGACACAGGGGAGCAAGTGCAGCTTGATTCTCTCTCAGAACCACAGTCAAGCCATTTCTTCATGCTGTCCCTCTCTTGCACAAAATTGGAGTGAAGATGTTCACTCACAGAAGCAACGTCCTCACATCAACTGAGTGATATTGTTTTAAAGCTGACAAACAAATGATTCTGGCAGTGGAAGAAAAAACGAATTTATATTTCTAAAAAAAAAATTCTGAGAGCTTTAGCACCGTGACAGCAATATAAAAAAAGCAAAGACAGTTTTTAGTGAGTATTATGCTGAAAAGAAAATATTTTTTATTTGGCAATGACAAAACAAGAAAATACTTAATTTGGTTGGGGAAAAGGATAGGTATTTTATTGGTACCTAATAGTAAACTTATGCTAGAGTAAGAAGGGCTAAGCAATTCAAGTGGTGTGTGTGTGTGTGTGTGTGTGTGTGTGTGTGTGTGTGTGTGTATGAAAGAGTATTTTCTCCTATAATAAACTGGTCCTTTAAAACTGGAATTAAAGCAGGGCTCGGTGGCTCAGCCTGTAATCCCGCGCCTTGGAGGCTGAAGTAAGTGGATTGCCTGAGCCCACGGGTTCAAGACCCGCCTGGGCAACTTGGTGAGACCTCATCTCTACAATAAATTAAAAAAAAACTAGCCAGGCATGGTAGTGTGTGCCTGTAATTCCAGCTACTTGGAAGGCTGAGGTGGAAGGATCGCCGGAGCCCAGCTGGTCAAGGCTGCAGTGGCCGAGAGTGGCCACTGTACTCCAGTCTGGGTGACAGAGTGAGACTCCAACTCAAAAAAAAAAAAAAACCCAAAAAACAAAAAAATTGGAATTCAAAGCAAATGCAAAGCAGAAAGAATATTCACAATGCTTCCTCCAGGTCAAACAATATTCCTGCTTTCTTTTAGATGGCTTCTCTGATTATATCTTAGCTTGAGTTACACAAAAAGAAAAAAAAACCCACATGCACTGGAATATAGTCTTTTTCTCATAGATTTTTTTTGTATGTGGCTTTCATAAGCCCTACAAGAATAATATGTGGGGACCACGGTTCTTTTTGTGATTACCTGTCATGGTTTCATGAAAGATATTTCAAAAGTCAGCTTCAAGGTGATTTCAGAGATTTTTGTTCTTCTAAGAAAATCCTTCCCTTGCTGAGGCTCAGAAAAATAAATGAGAGGCCAGCCTGACAGCATTATAGAAACGTCACGTGACCTTCTTTCTTTATGAACAGGGATTTTTTATACCTTCACAAGAGCTCAAAAATGACCCAGACAGTTTTAAAAAGGGCAAGTCCAGGCCCCAGGAATCTGACCATGGCTCTACTCAGCTTTGTTGGTTTCAGATCCTGTGTCCTCAGAGCTGATCAAATTAATGTCAACCTTGTCATCAAGGGCTTTTCTCTGTCTTAGATGAGCAATGGTTAGAAAGCTAATGCAACTATGGAAATGAAATCATGCAGCCAGAAAAGTGAGCTGGACCCACATTTCAGCATTTCAGGATTAGTTAATGTCCACTCAAGGTGCACTTGTATTCAGGAAATAAGTCATTCTTGGTTTCACTCCTCCAACTTCAAACTCAGAATAAAAAGAATCTAAGTGGTTACCCACATTGTTTTTAAATTGGTAAGGGCCTTTAAGTTATTTGAGAGCAGGAGTTAAACTACAGCTCAGCAGTTAAATCCAGTTATGTTTGCATAAACACAGCTTCATTGGAACATGCTGTGTGTTCACTTATTATTTTCAGCAACTGCTTTTGTCCACAGTGGCAGAGTTGAGCAACTGTGACAGAGACTATATGACTTGAAAAATATGCTGACCCTTCTTCATTGTGTTGGTTATTGATTGCTACAGAACACATCACCCCATGTTTAGTGGTTTACAATACAAGAACCATCCGTCATCTCTCACAGCAGTCGAGTCAGGTATTAGAGAGAGTGTCTGAATAAAGGGTTTCTTAGGAGTTGACCAGGAGGCATCCTCTGCAGGTTTGGGTGGGGCTGGAGGATCCTCTTCCCAGTGGCTGGGTCAAGTCTCTGCTCTCCATGGGAGGCCTCTGTTCTCCTTGTGCTGAGTGAGCAATCCAAAAGAGAGGCAGGATCCAAATCACCTTTTATGACCACACCTTGGCAGTCAGAGACCTGTGATTCCACCATTTTTGGGTTCTGCAAGTCAATCCTGACTTAGTGTGGATGAGACGACACAGGACAATACCAAGAGGCAGCAAAGGCAAACAAGAGGCAGCAAGGGCCCCTGGCAGCCATCTTGAGGGTGGAGTGCCACATATTAAGGCAATCTTAATTTTAAAAAATTAGTTTAAGCTGGCCTTGGTGGCTCAGCCTATAATCCTGTGCCTTTGGGAGGCTGAGGTGAGTGAATTGCCTGAACCTGTGGGTTCGAGACCCACCTGGGCAACTTGGTGAGACCTCATCTCTAAATAAATCAAAATGAGCCAGGCATGATAGCGCGTGCCTGTAGTTCCAGCTACTTGAAAGGCCAAGGTAGAAGGATCACCAGAGCCCAGCAGGTCGAGGCTGCGGTGGCTGGGAGCAGCCACTGCACTCCAGTCTGGGTGACAGAGTGAGACTTCAACTCAAAAAAAGAAATTTAGTTTGCTTCTACTGCTTCCATAAATTCATTTGTTTGGTTTTCTAAGTGCTGAGCCCCACATATAGTGCAGATTACTGCATGCAACTCTTGCTTTAGCCCTACAAGACAGATACTTATTTTCTGTTGTCCACTGTTTATAGATGATAAAACTAAGCTTAAAAATATTATGTGTGGGGGACATTGTCATAAACTAACACATAGTAGAGACAGGAGTTTGAACCCAGGTGACCAGATACCATAGACTAAGCTCTTAAACTTTCTGTTACTTTGCCTTCCAGGTGTAGCGTTAAGGTTTCATTCAGAAAATATTTCCTGGGCATTTTATCTATGTAGACATTGTGTTAGGGCTGGGGTTTCTTGCCCTTGAACTTTCAGTAATTGTAGAGAGGACAGGCCTAGATCACAGGCCTAGAACACGATGTAAGAACATGCAGGGCATGCCTCAGAGGATGGCATCATAGAGCAGACAGCGGGGAAAATATGGACAAGCTGAGCACAGAAAGTGGGAGGATGGAAGCGGGTGAGGACAGTAGAGTGGAGGACAGATCTCCACACAGTGCAAGCATGGAGAGCTAATGTCTTGAGACAAGAGGTAATATGTATGTGCAGGCCTTCACTCAGGTACCTGCAGCTGGATGAAAAAAGAGAAGCCCAGGCCAGCAGCAGAAGCAAGGAAAGGGAGGAGTCATCAGGAGGTGGGGAGTAAGAGTTTCATGTGTTGTGCGTTTGGGCATCATTTTGTCATATGCTCCCCCAATCCATCCATCTGTTTATTCAACACATGTTTTTACTACTTTCTAGTTACAAGATATCTAGTCTACAAAAAATTTCTCAGACTCCTTGCCCTGTGGGACCCCCCAATATAGCCATAAAGACAGTTTAAGCAAGGGGTTCTGATGAAGAAAGGTGTTGGGAGGCGGCCACGGAGGCCCACTGAGCGTTAGGAATCAGGAAGGACTGTTGACCCTGAGACCACTGGGATGCGTTCGGGAGCTGTTGACCCCGTTCTCTCTCCCCTTTTCCACTTGGCACAAGCAACCAGGAAAGGCTCCTGCTGGCTCTAACAGAGGATTCTGAAACCGGAATGAACACAGCTAACGTGGGAGTCTATTGTTCCCATTTTCCACAGTTTATGGTTTTTGCTTTTAAACAGTTTAAGTTTAATGTTGAGTCACATTGAGGAGCCTTAGTGCAAGTCACAGGTTCTCTTGATGTGATTTTAGAAATTTATAGATATAGGCTTTAGAATATAGTTTATATAGATTAAGAAAATTTAAGTAACCATTTTGTTATAGAAGTGTGCTTAGTTCGGTTTGATTCAGGGGGGCCAGTGAAGTTTGAATTAGGTTTGCTGGTGCTAGGAGAGTGTAACTATAGCAGCAACTATTTCATAGAAACTAGTTTGAATTAGCATAGCATAGTAAAAGGTAATATATCATTATGTTGGTTTTGGGTATAAGCATTGAACAATGTTATGTAGCTATAAACAACTAAGGGTACATAGAAACTGGATAAGAACTTGATGTTTTTCTTCATGTTTGAAAAATACATCTGCTTGAGAGTGGGAGGTGTCCTGTGTGCACCTGGACCTGGTCATGTGAAAGGCACAAGCTAACTGTTGTGTAACCATAGCAGCAGGAGTTCCTGTGATGATAACTTTGCAGAGTTTGGGGATAAAAGTCCTGGGATTACACCCATTAAATAGCTTCTGGTCACTTAAACAGGAGTCCAGTCTCTTTCTTTCTCCCCCCTTTCTTTCTCTTTATATTTATCCCTCCAGTTTAAATCACCAATGCTGCCACACCTACCAAGGGATCTCTGATCACCACAGGGGCAGGACACCCACAGAAAGGAGCAGAAACTGCCATGGACAGAGCCCCAAGGAACCCAGATGAAGGATTAAAGGGGCAGTCCCCCAAGGCTGCATGAAGTCACACTGACCAACACCAGCCAAGGAGTAATATAACTTCTCGTCCAAATTGTGACATGAAGGAATGTAGAAAGTGGATGGGATGAGCAAATGACCATGCTGATGGAACCATGTCAGAGTGAAGAGGTTTGTGGTGATTCGTGAGCCTATGTTTGCTGCAATGTGAAGCCAGAGCTTCTGGAAGATCTGAGAGATGTTAAACCAATTTGGCAGAGGGACCCTGATTAGATTCTGCCTCCACCGTTCTGGGGAAATTAAGTAGAAATTGCTTTCTTCTTGCTGAGGTTGGCACACTGAACTTCAACACGCAGAATTCCCCTTGACATGAATCAATTCAGTCACTTGGCATTGATTTTGGAAATGTGAAATGTCTGGAATTAGCCAAACAAACTTAGATTTATTTTATTTCATTCAAAGAGTAAAGATAAGGAGATTAAACACAAGAGTTAGTGAGCATTGATCTCAGTAGAAATGAACCCAACTCCTTTTTACATGTGAAGTTTAGCCCAGGTTTTAGTCAGTGCCAGAACCACCCCCAAACAGACACTCAATCAAGTTGATTGATCGAATGTGAGGCATATCTGAATTAGAAAAGGTAGCTGGGGATTGAGAGGGACTTACCATAAGTCACTCATGTCTGGAACACTCCGAAGACTTTTCTTAGCTCCTGTGGGGTGGCATCTCATTACGCTGAGGTGCTTCAGTGATCTCAGGTATCCTTGGAAACCATAGGGTCTGGTATCCCATTCTGCAGCTCCATTCTTTCTGGTGCTTTCCTCATGTGTGGCCTAAATACAAGGGTTTTCCAGGTCCTTTTTTCTGGCAGAACATACCAGCTCATGCATATTTTGATTAATATTATAATTTTTTATCAAGAACTTTTCAGTAAGAGAGTCCCAAATCTGGACTCTTCTCAACCGAAAGAAATAACTTTAAAAGTGGAAATACCAGGTATAACAAGTCTTGTAAAGAGCAATTTAGAGGCACATGCATATTCAGTAAACCTTAAGACACCATATTTTCCAAGATTCAAGTCATCAGAGTCAAGCACTGTCAGACAGCACAGTTCACAGTTTGATAACAAATGGTATCAAGATGTCTCATTACTACATTGACTCTGAAGAGATATCAAGTGTGACTTTACAAAAGGATAAGTAGAAAATATGCTTGTTTCATATTTTGACAACACAAAAGGAATTTTCTCAATGAAATCCTAATTTATTTCATGATTTTCTTCATATAGTCATCCAGTATTAGAGTTAAAGGAACAGCTGTGTTCATCGTTGTATTTTTACCAAGACACTGTATTTGAAGCATTAGTTATTATCAGAATGTCTCTGCAGAGACTGGAGTTCATTACTCAAATGGAACATGAATTGTTCTAGTTTTTTCCTGCCTTTTAAAAAATTACCTAAGAGTTAAAATAACACACCCACCAGCCCTTAATTGTATTAGAGTAGTGTCCATACTTATTCAGTAAAGGAGAGGGTTCTATGAGAATAGTCTCATCTGGGGAAGAAAATTAAACATATCTAGAAGAAATAACTTCTTTGATAAGTCAATTATTTTGTGTAGAAAACATTGAAGACTGTGTATACTAGTAAAATTTAACAGTATACCCATTCTTTGTGCAAGACAAATAATGTCTCAACCCATTGATGTTAACGCGATGATGCACTACAGGACAAGTTGAAAATTTAATTTGAAAAACCACATCTTTTGAGGGGCTAGGTGACTACCGAGTTAAGGGCACATGCCTTAATGTCAACAGACCTGAGTTCCATGACTCAATCATCCACAGCCTTCATTTCTTCATCTACAAGAGGAAAATGGCCGGGCTCGGTGGCTCAGCCTGTAATCCCGCGCCTTTGGGAGGCTGAGGTGAGTGGATTGCCTGAGCCCGCAGGTTCGAGACCCGCCTGGGCAGCGAGACCTCATCTCTACAATAAATCAAAAAATCAGCCGGGCGTGGTAGTGCATGCCTGTAATTCCAGCTACTCGGAAGGCTGAGGCGGAAGGATCGCTGGAGCCCAGCAGGTCGAGGCTGCGGTGGCCGGGAGCGGCCACTGCACTCCAGTCTGGGCGACAGAGTGAGACTCCAACTCAAAAAAAAAAAAAAAAAAACAAGAGGAAAATGAACAATGGTTCCTACCTCAAAGAATTGCTGAAAGAATTAAAGAAACTGCCTGCCACATCATAATCACACAGTAAGCACAGCTGTAAGTTGTGGTTACTTTAATATAGATGGGAAGCTTCCTGATGATTCTGCCCCAATCTCAAAGAGAGATCAACAGGGAAGAGCTCATTTCCAGCCCCTTACTTGGCTATATAACCCAACACTTCCACATATTATGTGAAACCACTTGAAAAGATGTCTCAACATCAGTTGCACAATCTTCCAATCAGAGATTTACCAATGATGTACAAAGAGAGCCCAGGGTGTTTCAGTCTCACTAAACTACAGGAGTTGTGTTGTCCTTCAGAGTAACTATATATTGGCTACTGAGACAAACAGCCCCAAATGTAAATGACAACATTCCTGATTGCAGAGCTGCTCACAGTTGCACTTTTCCAAGTGGTGATTCAGGAATGCCTTCCACCTTGGTGGTTCAGTGTCTTCAACACAGAGTCTCCCAGGTCATTATGGAAGCAGAGAGAAGAAGGGTGTGCATTTCTCTTGACTGCATTTCATTGGCCAGAAACACTCACTTACCTCCTGGCAAACATAAGACTTCACTTTTCAAATGCACAATAAAAACTCAAATTTTTTTTAAGAACATAGCATTATCTTTGCCACAGATACCAAAACTGATGAAGGGATATAGGTAGCAAAAATTCTCCAGAACTCATTAAAATAATGTTACCAGTATGACTAGTTCCAGGAAACCCTGAACTATAGATCTATAAGGAAGAGGATTTGTTCTTTTCCTAAGCATCACTTAGCCAGAAAAGTCAGCAGGCTAACAAATCTCAGCAAGCATAAAAGAGACATGTTCTTTGCCTGTGGAAAGACCTCATTCCCAGGAATTTGCCAGCTTCTAAACTGATGAGGTAGGAAGTCCAATGAAACTGCATCTTCAAAAAAAGAGAGAAGTTATGAAAGCATATGACAGGTTGTTGTATTGTTTTACAAGCATGAAGATGAGAAGCTCAATTATTCCCAACCCAGGGGAGATGTGGAAAGACCTGTGATGTTACCTGTGGAAGGAAGATACTGAACTAGCTCTAGTTGGTGGAACCACAAGACACTTTGAACCAAAACCCAGAAGCAAGCCACCTGGATGGTACTCCTTCACTTGGACAATGACTGTGTGTTTGCACTGTGTTTCATTCTGCTCATTCCCAGAATCCAGAAGCCAACTCCAAATGGAGAGGAGTTAACCTGACTCTCAAAATGTGCAGGGATGCAGAGATAATTATGCAATACCAGCCGCACTGCTGTCCATCAACTTGAGGAAATGGGTTATCTCCCAATTAAACATGAATGAACCTTTCTGAAAACTAAGTACCTCATAATAGCTTCCTACAAATAACAGAAAGTGTATTTCAGATCCAACACTATTCTTCCTTTAATTAAAATCTGTTTAAGAAGTAAAGAGTAAAATGTCTTATCACAGTACCTAACATTTACACATTGTTTTCTCCAGGGAGTTCAACATACATTAGAAATACAGTCAACCAAATTCTTGATATACAGGAAAGGAGCACATTTACTGATAAAGATGTTGAGCAGAGCAGTTATTTATTAGAGAAAGACTGTGCTTAAATCAAAACAGAAATTAAAAGATTCTTGGAAACAAATGAAAAAAAAAGACATATCTTACCAAAAATTCTGGGATGACATGAAAACAGTACTAAGAGGGGAATTTATATCTCTACATACACACATCAACAAAATAAAAAGGTCACAAATCAATAGTCTACCAAATCACCTAAGGGAGTTGGAAAGGCAAGACTTCTAAAGCCCTAACTTTACCAAAAGAATCCAGATCACCCAAGTAAAAGCCCAAATATGGGACATAGACGACCAAAATATCATAGGAAAAAAATCAATGAAACAAAAAACTGGTTATTTGAAAGGATAAACAAGATTGATGGACCCCTCGCCAGACTAAGAAAAAGAGACAAAAAGCCCAAATAAGTACAATCAGAAACGCAAAAGATACAGTCACAACCAACACTGAAGAAATACAAAAGATTATCAGAGATTGCAATCCACACATGTATGGAAACAAATTCAAAAATCTAAGTGAAATAGAGGACTTTCTGACCTCATACAACTACCCAAAGTTAAAACAAGAAGAAATAGAGACCCTGAAAAGGCCAATAATAACCCAAGATGTTGATGTGCCATAAGTATACTACCTACAAAAAAACAAAAGTCCTGGAGCAGACATCTTTCCAGTGGAATTCTACAAAACATACAAGGAGGAGCTGATAACAATCTTACTGAAATTATTCCAGGCAATCAAGAAAGATGGAACTCTCCCCAAATCATTTTATGAAGCTAACATCACACTAATGCCCAAACCATGCAAAGACTCAACAAAGAGAACTACAAGTCAATATCTCTGAAGAACATAGATGCAAAAATTCTCAACAAGATTATAGCAAATCGGATCCAATAACATATCTCAAAAATTATCAACCATGACCAAGTAGACTTCACTCCTGGGATACAAGGCTGATTTAACATCTGCAAGATCATAAATGCAATTAAATACATCAACAGATGTAAAAACAAGAACCATGTGATTATATCATTAGATTCATAAAGGACTTTCAACAAAATCCAACATCTATTTTTAATAAAAATCTATGAACATCTAGGAATTAAGTCAGCATACATCAAAATAGTAAAAGCCATCAATGATAAACCCACAGCAAATATATTTCTAAATGGACAGAAACTGGAAGCATTTCCCCTAAAAACTGGAACAAGGCAAGGCTGCCCCTCTCACCCCTCATGTTCAACATAGTGTTGGAAGTCCTAGCTATAGCAATCAGACAAGAAAAGGCTATCAGGTGTATTCAAATAGGAAAAAAAAAAGGAAGTTAAGTTATCCCTCTTTGCAAACAATATAATCCTATACCTGGAAAACCCAAAGTAATCTGTCAAAAACCTCCTTGCACTGATGAAGGAATTTGACAAAGTCTCAGGGTATAAAGTCAGCAAGCAAAAGACAGTTGCGTTTTTATACACCAACAATAAACAAGCAGAGAAACAAATAAAAAGTACAATCCCATTCACAATAACCACAACAAAAATGAAATACCTTGGCATCTGTCTAACCAGAGAAATGAAAGACCATTACAATGAAAACTACAAAACAATGCTCAAAGCAATCAAAGAAAACACAAACAAATGGAAAAATATTCTATGCTCATGGATTGGAACAATCAACATTGTTAAAATGTCCATCCTACCCAAAGCAATCTACAGATACTGTATTTTCAACACAATACACATTAAATTACCATCATAATTCTTCTCAGACTTGGAAACAACAATACAGAAACTCATATGGAAACAAAAATAACCACAAATAGCCAAAACAATCCTCAACAAAAGAAACAAAGTGGAAGGTATCACATTCCCAGACTTTAAAGTTTATTATAAGGCTATAACAATCAATACAGCCTGGTATTGGTCCAAGAACAGTCATATATACCAATGGAACAGAACAGAGATTCTGGAAGCAAAACCTCAGTTTCTCAACGAATTCATCTTTGACAAAGGCCCCACCAACAATCACTCTGGAGAGGAGAACCTATACAGTAAATGGTACTGGAACAACTGGCTGACAACATGCAGAAGAATGAAACAGAACCACTACTTATCACCATACACAAAAATCAAGTTCAAATGGATCAAGGACTTAAGTGTAAAACCTCAAACTATAAGAATCTTAGAAAACATAGAAGACACCCTTGCAGAAATCAGAGTAGTCAGCCAATTCCTAATCAAAACTCCAGATGTCCATGCCATAAGAGATAAGATAGACAAGTGGAACCTCATTAAACTGAAAAGCTTCTGCAAAGCAAGAGAAACCATCAAGAGAGTAGGTAGACAGCCCACAGAATGGGAAAAGATATTTGCCAACCGTATACCTGACAAAAGCCTAGCATTCAGGATCTACAAGGAACTCAGATGTGTCAAAAGGAAAAACCCAAACAGCCCTGTTAAAAAGTGTTCAAAGACATGTAGACATTTCTCAAAAGAAAATATACAAACAGCCAACAGACATATGAAAAAATGCTCAGCCTCATTAATCATCAGAGAAATACAAATCAAAACCACATTGAGATACCACCTAATCCCCAGTAAGAATGGCCATGATTAATAAAACAAACAACAGATGCTGGTGAGGGTGCAGAGAAAAGGGAATGTTTCTACACTGTTGGTGGGAATGCAAACTAATTCATCCTCTATAGAAAACAGTGTGGCAATTTATAAAAGATCTAAAAATCAACCTTCCATATGACCCAGCAATCCCCCTTCTGGGAATATACCCAGAGGAACTCAAATCATTCCACAAAAAAAGATACTTGCATATGCACGTTTATTGCAGCACTATTCATGATAGCAAACACATGGAACCAACCGTGCTGTCCATTGAAAGTTGACTCAATAGAAAAAATGTACTTGGAAGGCTGAGGTGGAAAGATGGCTGGAGCCCAGCAGGTCTAGGCTGCGGTATTCAGTCTGGGTGACAGAGTGAGACTCCAACTCAAAAAAAAAAAAAAAGAAAAAAGGAAAAAACGTGGTACATATATACAATGGATAGCACACAGTCATAAAGAAGGACAAAATTATGGACTTTGTAGTAACTTGAATGGATTTAAAGTCTGTCATACTCAGTGATCTATCACAGAAACAAAGAACTGAGTACCACATCTTCTCACTCATAAGTGGACTCTGAACACCTAGCATAATACTACAGA
Organism: Cephalopachus bancanus; assembly: GCA_027257055.1. NCBI lineage: Eukaryota > Metazoa > Chordata > Mammalia > Primates > Tarsiidae > Cephalopachus > Cephalopachus bancanus. The sequence goes on from JAPVLO010000055.1 coordinate 2,028,084, forward strand.
AAAGGGATTGGCAGTAGCAAGACACTGTCAGGAGGTGGGGCACATACCATCAATAAGGGTGCCTGATCCTGATCCAGGTGAGGTGAAGTGAGGTCCAAAATTTCACCTGTACCTAAGCCACTTGTGTACAAAATCCTGACTTGTACTCCACAACTTTAAAATTAAATTAAATTAATTTTTTTTTTTTGAGTTGGAGTCTCACTCTGGCACCCAGACTAGAGTGCAGTGGCATGCTCCCAGCCACCATAGTCTCGACCTGCTGGGCTCAGACGATCCTTCTGCCTCAGCCTTCTAAGTAGCTAGAACTATAGGTGCACACTACCACACCCGGCTATTTTTTTATTTATTGTAGAAATGAGGTCTTCCCAAGGTGCCTGGGTGGGTCTTGAACCCGCGGGCTCAGGCAATTCACTCACCTCGGCCTCCCAAAGTGCTGGCATTTTAGGCTGAGCCTGCAAGACTGGTCAAATTAAGTTTTTTAAAAAGAAAAAGACTGTGCTGACTGAACTTTTCTTCAAACAAGTAATATTGATACCTTCTTCCACATTTAGGTGTGTTATAGCTGCTGTAGGGTTGCTCCCTTTGAGTCTCATTATAATCACCATTGCACATCAAGCCAGCATGTTCTCTCATTATATAGATACACAAGCAACCTCTGAGAAGTGAGTAAGCCTCTTCAAGCCATGGCTTCCACATGCTGGAGCCAGAGCTCTCAGCTGTCCTTCCACCTCCAGAACTAGATGCCATTCAGCCACCCGTCTCTGTGCCTGCCACAGGAGGTGGGCAACAATGCTACTTCTCTTCTCTTTTGAAATTTTACTGTTGGTCTTCTGAATCATCTCCAAACTATCTGTGATTCTGTAACTGGCAGATACCTGAGATTTCATTATTAATGTGTTGTGGACATCCCCATGCTATGAAGGGAAGAGAAACTTGTCCTTCATGTACTGAGAAAATAGAAACTGTTACTGACCTTGTTTTGAGCTTCCACTCCTGTGACCTCTCTCCACACCCCACATAACCCTTTCATCTTGAATGGAGGTAAAACTGACGTCAGTGCAAGGCACCATCCTATGAAAACTTGGCTCACATCAGCAGATTCTGAAATGGGAAAGGTGTTTAGAGGAAGAAACCCCTTTGTGACAGAATAAAGGGTAAGGGTAACAATGATAGAGTGCTTAAACTTCACTGTGCAGAATGATGGGGAGTGCCCTGAATTGCAGACTCCTAGACTCCCCTCTCAGAGGTTCTAATTCAAGAAGAAATTCAAGATGTTATGAAGCATCCTGGAGATGCTGATGCATGTGCTCCAAGAATCATTTGAGGACCTCAATCATTGCCAATTTTCTGGCCTGATTAGAAAAAATAATGGATTCTTAAATAGCAATGAAATAATTGGGAAGAAAAATCTGTTTGTCAGAGGAATAGGATTGATTTGGTTTAGAATGTACTGTGAGGCCATTGACCATAAAAATATAAAATTGAAAAAAAAATATTGGAGCATAGCTTGATGGCCATACTAGAGTGTAACCTTGGGCACCGTTTGCAGAATGTGAGAATATACAAGATCACAAAATTCAGAGATAGTGCAGGGGCCATAAACAGGAGGAAATAAGGAGAAACAGAAAGAAGGAGAGAGAGAGAGAGAGAGAGAGAGAGAGAGAGAGAGAGAGAGAGGAGAGAGAAGAGAAGGGAAGGGAAGGGAAGGGAAGGGAAGGGAAGAAGGAAGGAAGAGAGAGAGAAAGAAAGCTGATCACAGTGGCTCACACCTGTAATTCCAGCACTTTCGGAACTAAGGCAAGATTTCTTGAGATCTGGAGTTCATGACCAGACTGGACAACAAAGTAAGACCTGATCGCTACAAAAAATAGAAAATAAGCAGGGCATGGTGTTGTGCACCTGTAGTTCCAGCTACTCTGAAAGCTGAGGCAGGAGAGTCACTTTGAACCCAGAAACTTGAGGCTGCAGTGAGCCATGATTACGCCACTGCTCTCCAGCCAGAGTGACAGAGTGAGACCACCTCATAAAAGAAAGAAAGAAAGGGTAGGAGGGAGAGAGGGAAGAGGGAAAGAGAATGTGTGAGAGAGGGAGAGAGATGAGAGATATTAGAGAGAGGAGAAAAGACTAAAGGGAAGACTTTGAAGGAGACAAGGGAATTTTACCCCCAAATATGTCATCCTGCTACCCCGGGATGCTGGTTATTTTAAATGAAAGGCCCTCGGAGACCAGCGGATATGGAGAGAAGCTTCACTCTGATACCCTCCTGTGTATTTAAACTCCAGATCCACCAAAGAAGAAAGCAATCATCTCTGCTCCCTAACCTGAGTTTCATCAGCTTGACTCATATCCCAGGAAAGCTGAAGTCTGTCAACACACCTGGACAAACTACTGTCACAAACCGTTGTCTGCTTTGCTGGCCCAACAGACTTTATCCACACCAATGTACGCTCTTCAAGCCCACTGGATTCCCCTAAAAATCTTCAGTACTCCCCAACATCATCCATACCTCCCCATCTCCCTTTCCCCTAAGAAGAGTAAGCAAATATCTGTACCTCCCTGCAAGGTGGGTTCCACAGAGTAATCATTTTGTGATGACCCACTACCCCACTCCCCGTGCATATTAATACGTGTGTATGCCTTTTTTCCTCTTTAATCTGCCTTTTGTCTGTTGATTTTCAGCGAACCTTCAGACAGTGAAGGAAAAGTTTACCTTTGGCCCCAACAACATCAAAGAATAGTAGAAAGTTCATTCGCTCAGTATCCAGGCAGGAGGGATGATAGTGTGAAGAAATGTGATGTGGTCATGGGTGCAAAATGAAGCACCACAGCCAAGAAGAAAAGGAGAGGCTCTTGACTTGGTGAGTCAAAGGACATAGTGACAGGAAAGGGTTCATGAGATTAAGGTGAGGGAGTAGCTGGGCCAGCGTGTAATTTGGGGTGGAATGTTAAATACAGGAAGTGATAAATGTGCAGGATGGGAAGGAGATGGATCCAGATGAGACAAGGGGACGGGTTCACTCTGAACTGAATATAACATTATTAGGTGGACTTTCTGAAAGAGACCTGCTGATCACAAATGATGTTGTTGTTGTTGTTTATTTTTTTACAAACCCTTGTGTCAAGGGCTGACTTTCAATAGATTGCAGCGAGGGAGCTGCTCTGCTACCTACGAAACCCTGACCCAGAAGCAGGTTGTCTATGAATGGTTAAGCACCAGGTTCCCCACGAACGTGCGGTGCTTGATGGGCTAGGGGGTGGCGGGGGACCGGCTATCTGAGGCCAACCGAGGCTCCGAGGCGCTGCCGTATCGTTCTGCCTGGGCGGACAAGTGATGTTTTTATTCCAGAAGTCTGATTGCCTAACTGGGTTTTTGAGTGTCTCCAGGGACAAACGTCATCTTCATTGTCAACAAGTGTTTGCTGGGCTCCTCCAGGGCCCTGCAGAAAAGCCCTTGTGAGGAAGACAGAGCTCCCAAATCGGCACTTAACACATACACTTGGCACAAGTCAGCGAGCTTGATTTGAGCAGACACGGATCCAGGATAAGGTAGCTCTGGGGTGCCAGCAGTTCTTTATCCTTATCTTTGAAATGTACGTAATTTTTATTAAGCTAAATAAGCTTCTTGACAGTTTCACAACTCAAGCATCTTTCTCAAAGACCTGAGAGTCATTTGTCTGAAATATACACATCAAGGAAGATGGTGCTAGTCTACCAGTGTCTAGGAGCATAGGCTCCTAAATTTGGTGAACCCATGACTCCAGGCTGCAAAGTTACCTCCTGCCATAAAGTTATGAGGACTTTATTTTTCTTTGTATGGAACCAATTAGCTAACACAGGTGTCACCAATTGCCAGATGAATCTAGGGGGAGCTGCAGTAACAAATGGTGCTGCACATGCTCCAACTGGAGAGCAAGTGATTATCTTGAGAGCAAGAATGGTGAGAGTTGTGTCTGCCTAGCTATGAGGTGGTGGGATTACTTTCTGTCTTTGCAGTCTCTTAGTGGATTGCCTGTGATGAGCATCCCAACCTGGTTTAATGCTTACTCAATAATAAACTTGTTTTCTTTCTCCACTATCTTTGAAGCGAGGTTTTCTAACTTGGGGGACAATTTTGTTTTCAGTTATATTTCTCCAATTGTTTGTCCTGTGTACATTGTCCTGTTATTACACCAATACACCTACAGAAACAGGACCACTGGCATAGCCTAAGGTGGCAGTTGAGAATAAAGAAAGGGGATGAAGAGAAAAGAGAACCTTCCCTTGTCCTGGGCCTATGGGACATCCCAGGACCAGTGGAACCTGAGGGGTTGGCCAGAGGGAGTGTGGCCTCCAGAGAGCTGAGAGGGACCATTAGCTGAGTTTATGTGAGACCAACTTCTTCCCCACTAATTGGTAACCAAAATGTTAAAATAAGAGAGAAACAGACATCTGAGTAACTTGTGATTTCCTTTTCTTTCTGTTTTCTATAGAGTCAAATGTAAGGATCTCAGAAATAGAACCATTTGGGCATCATTCTTTGTCTTTTGCTGAACTCCTCCTGCCTCTGTCTTATACACAGTTTTATATGTAAAGTGGACTGTGGGCACACTGGGTTATTTTGTAATTGCCTGGTGGTCGTGATTGGTGTTTTATTTGGTGGAGGTGTAGCAGGAAAAATAGAGAGATCATGACACCGAGAGTATTATAGGAAGTGGTACTTTATTACGCTGGTCATTGCAGCAGGCCCGTGGGTTCAAATCGAGTGCTCCAGAACAGAAGTGGGGTTTTATACCCTTGTTTAGGTAAGGGAGGGGGTCGTGTTGATTACATATTTCCTTTGGAATTTTACAAGGTTGTACTCAGCAAAATTAGATTTTTCAAAGAACAAATGGTCTCCAGGAACTGCAGGATTGTTAACTGTCAACTTCAGAAGGGGGGTTTTAGATAAGACTCTTTTCCATTTCCATGAAATGGCCAGTCTCTGGGCCATTTGGCCTCTCAAACAAAACCTGCCCCGTGCCTGGCGGGTCTTTAAAGTTGCAACTTGCCTTTCAAAAGAAAATACCTTTAACTGCTAGCAACCCCTCCTCCTGCCGCTGGGAGTTATTCCAGGTGATTGCCATGAGGCCAATTGCTGATTCCAAACCAGCTACGTGTGCTTCTGTGTTTATTCACTCAATCATAAAAGAAATATATCTGAGCATTTGCCGCATCCTGCCACAGAGGAATGGTGTTTTAGTCTACTGACCATGTTTTGTACAAACATCAACTCCCCACCAGAGAAAGTTTACTGTGGCAAAGACTGACAAGTGTCCTGTAGATTTACCTGACTAGGCTTGTAATATTTTTGTAATCTAAATTAATTGTTTCAACGTGTGCCTTTATTGGCAAGTCCCAGCATTCTTTAAATAAATTTTAGGGTAAATTCTTGCTCTTGGTAAGTCAACAAAAAACAGCTTTAGAATATATCCTTGTCTTAAATAGGTAAACAAAGCAGAAATTTATTTTTTCTTTTGATATCAAATTCCTTTAACAAAATAATAACCTGTTGATAAAAAAGAAGTGGAACAGATAACTTATGCGGAAGGAGGGAAGCCAGCAAAAGCAAACACCTGTAAAACTCTGTGAATGTTATGTTGACCTGAAAAATGATAAGAAACCAGTTTTAAAGGGTTTATTTGAACAAAGAACTGGGAATGGCCATTCAGGACACAGAAAAATAGGATCAGTGCTCCAAAGTTAAAAGTTATCATTTTGTGTATAGAGGCAGAACACAAAGAAGTTTGGTAGGATTATAGCATTTTCTATACAAGGTTGGTTTATGAGTTACAGCAGTTTAGTTAATCACAGATGTTTTCTTTTCCTTTCAATTTAAAATGATTTAACCTTTCATCTTTGATGATGTCATAACCTTTGTGATAGTCTTTGTGAGAAAGGGAAGAGGGAAGTTCATCTGTGCTGAAGATCAATGGTAGGGAGTGACGGGGTCTTCCCTGGCACCCTTTAGTTATTTGCAAGATTTTACAAAACAATTTAGGTAACAAAAAAAGCTAATCCATAATCAGAGAAACAAAGGTTACAGCTGCCTATGTCAAAGCTGCCTGTCATGTGACTCATACCTCAAAATTACATTCCTTTAAGATTCAAAATAATTTAGACTTCTAACAGCTTAGATTCTGAATTACTTATTTTTACAAGTTTAAGGTAGGTCTTTCATTGTGGAGGCCTCACTGGGATTAGGTGACACCTTGGGGGGAGGATTTTGCAGGATGCCTTAAAACAAAAGTGTATCTGATAAGCTCATAAGAAATTTGGATCTGAAAAGGGCTAATAAGGCCTGTCTCTCAGATAATGAATTTTCATGACATTAATAGAACAAACAAAAGTATTTTCAACTTTGTCTTCCTGGGTAAAGGTTTTCTAGGATAGCAAAGCCATGTTCAAAGACAAGAGTTGCTAAAAGTTCTCTTCTTCCTAGTACAAGGAGACACCTTTAAAAAAATAATAATAATGGAGTAGGCACTGCCCTCCATCCGCGCCACAACATGACTTGGCAGTCCTTGGTTGCACACAACCCTCTTCCCAGGTATTTTTTGATGACTTGCTTCCCCTACCAAGAAGCTCCCGAATCCTTTGTTGATATTTAAACCCAGGTTTTAACCAACCTTTGAAGTTTTTCATCTTCAGGAGGGTTCCTGTGTAAGAAGGAGACACACGCTATAAAGCAATAAACATGGGTTTATTGTTCTCTTGTTAATCTGTTTTTAGCTAGGCTCATTTGTATGGCCCCTACTTAAAAACCCAGGAGGTTAGTAGGAAAAAAAGATGACTGACACGAGGTAGCTAGAGTCTGTTCCTACTACAGAATAAACCAAGATAGAGTTTCCTCAGCACCTAGAGAGGCAGGACCTATAGTCAAGACCCCATGACTCTTCAAAGAAGTGATAATAGCAGAATGCAAAAAAGAGGAAAATCTATTGACCTGGACTGGAACTAGGACTCAGTGGCACCACCAGAGTCCACTGGCAGCATTGGGATGCAGTGAAGAAGGGAAGTGAGGGGAATTCAGCTCAATGCTTCTGCTGTGGACTTGGAGGGCCCCTGAGTGCAGTACTCCAGTGCCTCTTGGGAAACTGCCTTACCCATAACCATGTTCTGCTGAGGTCCATGTGGAGTGGTGCAGAAAAAAAGAAAGCCTTGAGCAACACAAGTTACCATATCCCAGGAACTTAACTCTTGCAGTTGGTGGCTTTCTAGCTGGCCTGTTGAGGGGACAGGCCGCAAGGGCAAACTCCTTGGCTGCAGACAGTTACTGGCTGAGGCAGTTCCCAAGAGAATACCTGAGACCCTGAGGCTGGCTGCACTTTGACATTCACAAGACTAAATGCCTGAGGTCTAGGTGGGAAGCCAGGTGGGACTTGTTGCAATAGCAGACCCTCACTCCCCATAGAAACTATTCTGTGCTGTCCTGCAAAACAACCCTAGAACTCCCTCCTAATCCCCACTGAGGTCGTCAAGAGTGCACTCGTGGAATGTTCAAGCTCCTTCCCTTCACCCCCTGAATTCCCCTTGAAGGCTCAAAACAGAGAACTTGGGAAATCTCCAGAGACCTGCCCTCTACCTAGGTTAGATGGGTACTTCCTTGGAGCAGCACCCACCAAGGAGAAAGCACACAGCCACTATAGTAGCTGGCATTTTCCCACAAGCACCATCTCCTGGCTGAGGGTCAACATTATAGTCCATCACATCAGATAAAATACCTCAGCTTTGGGGAAGGCCTGATCCCAAACCCCAGCTAACAACACTTCCCAAGGCCACTTTGGTCACTCAGGATGCCGTGAACCAGCACAAATACTCAGCACAGGACTGCCACAGCTGTCAACTGAGAAACTCACCACACCAAGGCTATGTATAAAACCAAGGGAACTCTACAGTGCCTACATCAGCCCCCACCAACCTCAAATAAGAATAGTCTACACAATAATAAGAAGCCAGAAAAATATTCTGAAAATATGAAAAAAACAGTGTTCTCCAACACCCTCAAAAGATCATCAAACTCTTCAGCAACAAACCTTAGCCAAAATGAAACTTGAAATTTCAGACATAGAATTCAAAAGGTTGATTTTGAAATTGATCAATGAACTTCAGAACAAAATTGAAAACCAACATAAAGAAATTTAAAACAACTATTCAGTATATGAATAAAAAATTCTCCAGAGGCAGACACACAACAAAAACTGAAATTCTGGAAATGAAAGGGTCATTTAGGGATATACAAAATGCAGTGAAAAGTTTGTTTGTTTGTTTTTGAGTTGAAGTCTCACTCTGTCACCCAGACTGGAGTGCAGGCGTGCGCTACCATGCCCTGCTAATTTTTGATTTATAGTAGAGATGAGGTCTCGTCAAGTTGCCCAGGCGGGTCTCAAACCCGCGGGCTTAGGCAATCCATTCACCTCAGCCTCCCACGGCGCGGGATTACAGGCTGAGCCACCGAGCCCAGCGCAGTGAAAAGTTTTAACCCTAGACTAGAACAAGCAGCAGAAAGGATCTCAGAACTTGAAGGCAAGGCTTTTAAATTAACCCCATCAGACAATAATAAAGAAAAAAGAATCAAGAGAATGGGTCAAGATCTCCAAGAAATGTGGGATTACGTAAAATGTTTAAAACTAACAATCACAGGTGTTCCTGAGGAAGAAGAGAAAGCAACAGGTTTGAAACACCTATTTGAGGGAATAATGGAGGAAAGTTTCCCTGGCATTGCCAGAGATCTAAACATCCAGATATAAGAAACCCAAAGAATCTCCAGAAGACTCATTGTAAAAAGTCATCTCAAGACATATAACATGAAGGAAATATATATATATATATTTAGAAAGCAGGATTTATTAGGAGGGCAGAGAAGTTCCCACAGTGTGAGGGGACCCGAAGGGGTTGCCTGAAGAAAAATTTTTTTTTGAGTTGGAGTCTCACTCTGTCGCCCAGACTGGAGTGTAGTGACACACTCCTGGCCACCGCAGCCTAGCTTTGCTGGGTTCTGGTGATCCTTTTGCCTCAGCCTTCCAAGTAGCTGGAACTACAGGTGCACGCCACCACAACAGGCTAATTTTTTGATTTATTGTAGAGATGAGGTCTTGCCAAGTTGCCCAGGCAGGTCTGAACCTGCGGGCTCAGGAAATCCACTCACCTCAGTCTCCCAAACCACGGAATTACAGGCTGAGCCACCGAGACCAGCTGGAAATAATTTTGAGAACAGTAAGTAGCCAGGTGTGGTTGCATGTGCCTGAGTTTCGGCCACTTGGAAGGCTGAGACAGAAGGTTCACTTGAGCCCAGCAGGTCGAGGCTGTGGTGGCTGAGAACATGCCACTGCCCTCTAGTCTGGGTGACAGAGTGAGATGCCTACTCAAAAAAAAAAAAAAAAAAAAGCAGTGAGACTCAAGCATCAAATAATTTACAAAGGTAGACCTATCAGACTAACAGCAGACTTCTCAGAAAAAAACCTACAAGTCAGAAAGGAGGTGGATCTCATCTTCAATCAGAAAAATAGTCAGTCAAAGATTTTGTACTCCACAAAATTACATTTCATAAATAAAAGAGAAAGGGAATCTTTCCTAGACAAGCAACTGCTGAGGGAATTTGTCACCCCTAGACTAGCTCTACAAGAAATACTTGAAGGAGTTCTAAATACTGAAAAAAAAAGGTCAAAATGCACCAGTAGAAGAACACTGGAAATCATTAAACTCACAAGTCTTATGGAACACTAACACAATAGAGAAAATAAATACATAAATAAATAAAGCAACCAGATAACAACCACTATGATGAATAGAATAGTGCTTACATAGCATTGTTAATTATGAATGTAAATTATCTCAGTGTCACACTAAAAATATAGAGACTGGCAGAAAGGATTAAAAAAACCACAACCCAAATATCTGCTATCTTCAAGAGATCCACTTAACTCTCAAAACTCCTATAGACTCAAGGTAAAGGGGTGAAAATATTTCACACAAATGGAAACCCAAAACTACCAAGAGTAGCCATTCTCATATCAGATAAAACAAACTGTATACTAGCAACAATAAAAAAGATTAAAATGGCTATTAGATAATGATAAAGGGATAATTTCAAATATATATGTGCCTAACACTAGAGTCCCCAGCTTTATAAAACAAATTCTACTAGACCTAAAAAATAGAGATAGCAAAACAATAGTGGGAGATTTCAATACTCCACAGACATCAATAGACAGATCATCAAGGTAGAAAATCAACAAAGAGATACTGGAGTTAAATCAGACTCTAGAGCAAATGGAACTAACAGACATCTATAGAACATTCTATTCCAAAACTACAGAATGTACATTTTTTTCTCATCAGCACATGGAACATTCTCCAAGATAGGTCATATCAGAGGCAACAAATTAAGTATCAATACATTCAAAAAAATTTAAATCATATCAAGCACCTTCTGAGACCACAATGGGATAAAACTAGAAATTAAGCCAGGCTTCGTGGCTCAGTCCTCAACCCCCAGAAAGCACCCAGTGCCTGCCCTCTGCCCAGGGCATTTGTCAATCTGGTTTTCTCACTATTGGTTTGTTTAGCTTGTTCTGGAACTGCATATAAATTAAGTTATATGCCGGGCTCGGTGGCTCAGCCTGTAATCCTGCGCCTTTGGGAGGCTGAGGTGAGTGGATTGCCTGAGTCCGTGGGTTCGAGACCCACCTGGGCAGTGAGACCTCATCTCTACAATAAATCAAAATATCAGCCGGGTGTGGTAGTGCATGCCTGTAATTCCGGCTACTCGGAAGGCTGAGGTGGAAGGATTGCCGGAGCCCAGCAGGTCGAGGCTGCGGTGGCCGGGAGTGGCCACTGCACTCCAGTCTGGGCAACCAAGTGAGACTCCAACTCAAAAAAACAAACAAACAAAAAAAACAACTAGAAATTATCTCCAAAAAGAACTCATGATGTTACAGGAAGGCAGAGAAGCCTTGACACCAAGGCTATTTTAGGAAGTAGCAGTTTTATTAGCACCAGTGTGATTCAGTGGGCTAATGTTCCCAGGCTGAGAATCCCAGGGAGGGAGAAGAGGGGTCTTATACCTTAGTTTAGGTAAGGGAGGGGATCAGGTTGTGTGACTATACATTTTCTTTGGAATTTGCAAGGTTGTACTGAGCAAAACCAGATTTTCAAAGAACAAATGGTCTCTAGGATATGCATAACAAGCAGGGGTTGTAAACCAATAACTTCACAAAGAAAGGATTTGAGTTAAGTTTGTGAATTAGTTACTATCTTGCATTTCCAGGAAAACCGTTTTTGGCTATTTGGTTTTCTCAAGCAAAACCTGTCTAGCAGGCTTTTGGAGCTTGGAGATTGATCTTTAAAAGGATTGATACTTTGAACTGTTATCAGCCCCTCTCTGCCACAATGAAACCAAAGAACAATATAGAAATCAAACAATTTGTTCCTGAATAATCCTTGGATTAACAATGAAATCAAGAGAAAAATCAGAAAATTCCTCAAAACAAATGACAACAATGAAACAAGTTATCAAAACCTCTGGAACACAGCCAAAACTGTGCTCAGAGGAAAATTTATAGTGCTTAAAGCCTACATTAATAAGACTGAAGGATCACATATCGGCAACCTAATATCACATCTCAAATTAAACACAAACAAATTAAACACAAACAAATTAAACCCAAAGCTAGCAGAAGAAAAGAAATGATGATGATCAGAGCAGAACTAAATGAAATTTAACCCAAAATAAAATACAAAAGATCAATAAAACAAAAGGTTGGATCTTTGAAAAGATAAAATTGATAGACCACTAGCTAGATTGATTAAGAAATGAAGAGAGAAGATGCACATTAGCTCAATCAGAAATAAAACTGGAGACATTACAAATGATACAATGGAAATTCAAAAGATGATCTGAGACCATTATGAACACCTCTATGCAAATAAACTAGACAATTTAGAGAAAATAGAAAGTTCCTGGAAACATACAGTCCCCAAACTTGAATCAGAATTAAATAGAAGCCCCGAACAGACCAAAAAAGAGTGAGATTGAAACAGTAATTAGAAGTCTCTCAGCAAAAATAAAGTGCAGTACCTGATGAACTCACAGCTGAATTCTACCAGACCTTCAAAGAAGAACTGGTATCAATATTACTGAATCTATTCCATAAGACTGAAGAGGAGGGAATCCTTTCTCACTCATTCAATGAAACCAGTATCACTCTAATACCAAAGCCAAGAAGAGACACCACAAAAAAAGAAAACTGCAGACCAGTATGTCTTATTCTTATAAATATAACACAAAGATTCTCAGCAAAGTATTAGCAAAATGAATTCAACAGCACATTAAAAAAATAATACAACACAACCACATAGATTTTATCCCAGGGATGCTAGGGTGATTCAACATAAACAAGTTAATCAACTTAATCCACAACACAAACAGAGTTAAAAAACAAAATCATGTCAATAGACACAGGAAAGGCACTTGATAAAATCCAGCAGCACTTCATAAGAGAAGCCCTCAGCAAAATAGGCATAGAGGAAACATTCATCAAAATAATACAAGCCGTATACAACAAACCCACAGCCAACGTTATCCTGAATGTAGAAAAGTTGAAGGCCTTCCCCTTCAGAACTGGAACACAGTAACAAGTACTGTTTAACATAGTACTGGAAGTCCTAGCTATAGCAATCACAAAAAGAAAAAGAAATAAAGTGTATCCAAATTGGAAAAGAAGTCAAACTATCTCTAAATGTCAATGATATTATTTTATACCTAGAGATTCCTAAAGACTTCTCAAAGACTTCTGGAATTGTTAAATGATTTTGGTAAAATTTCAGGATACAAAATTAACACACAAAAATCAGTCACACTGCTATACTCCAAAAACAATCAAGCTGAGAATCAAATCAAGAATTCAACTCTGTCAGGAGCCGCAATCACTAGTAAAAGTAAGGTAAAAGGACCTGAAAACAGGAAAAACGCTGGCTGGGAGCAAGGCCTCAGTAAAATATGGCCATGACGGAGGCAAAGCCCCATGGATCCTGTTGATGGACCTGCCCTAACTTTGAAGAATTGCGTGCATAGGCTTGAGAATGTTCCCTCTTTAATTGAGATAATAGATGCGCAAATGGATGATGGCATTTGACAGCAAAAATTATACATAGGCATAATGGAAGTAAGATTGCAGCAAAAAGAGTGCCCCTTAAGGTGTGCAAGGATGTTTTTTGGTAACAGAAGGAGGCCAAGAAGAACGAGTTGACCACTTCCTCATAAACAACAGACCCCAGCTGAGAGCTGGTGGAAAATAACTGTTTGAGATAAAAAATAGGTTAAGATATTTTAGGATTAAATAAGTAGTTTTATGAAGATAGAATTTAGAATATTAATAATAAGATAGTAAGATAAGATAAACTAGTAAGATAAGAGATATATAATAGTATAAGTGATAGTTAAGAAAATATAGAGACATAAGGATAGAAATAAGATTAATAGAAATAAATATATAGTAGTAACTTAAATAAGACTTAGGGTTAAGGTTTAGCTTTATAGAGTAAGGATATTATAGGCCTATAATAGTAAATAGTTATGAGAAAGTTAGGAAGAAAACCGGGACGTTCATAAATGTTTGACTTAAGAAAAACACCATCTGTGGTTGAAATTGTTAAAGGTCAACCTTATTGTGAGTGCAAAAAGGATGTACGTGGGCATTTGGTTAGCAACATAAGATACATTTGTGGGTATAGGGCTGAGTGGAAAACCTACATAAGCTTGTGAAAAATAAACAAAAATTGGCAGAGTCTTAAGCTCTCCCCAGGAAGAGGATTCCTGTCATTTTCGTCTTTTCTTTTTTGCCGCTTCCCGATTCTCCCATCTCAAGCCCTGACTCTCTCCTGGAGCTGGACTCCAGCACAACTCCATTTATAATAGCATCCAAAAAGTTAAAATACTTAGGAATATATGCAACCAAGGAGGTAAAAGATCTCTACAAGAAGAACTACAGAATTGAAATAAATTTGAGAGGACACACATAAATGGAGAAACATCCCATGCTCATGGATTGGAAAAATCAACATTATTAAAACGACCATATCACCCAAAGTCATCTACAGATTCAGTGCAATCCATATCAAACTACCATCACCATTTTTCCATGAACTTAGAAAAAAAAAAATCCTAAAATTCATATAGAACCAAAAAAGAACCAGAATAACCAGAGCAATCCTAAGCAAAAAGAACAAAGTTAAAGGTTTCAATTACCTGATTTTAAATGATACTATAAGACTGTAATAACCAAAACAGCATGGTACTGGTACAAGGGCAGGCCTATGGACCAAGGGAACAGAATTGAGAATCCAGAAATAAACTCAAATACCTACAACCAACTGATCTTTGACAAACCAAACAAAAACATACACTGGATAAAAGACACCCTATTGAACAAATTGTGCTGGGAAAATTGGACAGCAGCATGCAGAAAAATGAAACTTGATCCCTACCTCTGCCCATATACAAAAATTAACTCAACATGGATTAGAGACTCAAATGTCAGACCTGAGATTATAAAAATCCAGAAGAAACCTAGGGAAAGCTTTTCTGGACATCAGCCTAAGCAAATAATTTATGGCTAAAATCCCCAAAGCAAATGCAACTAAAACAAAAATAAACAAGCAGGACTTAATTAAGCTAAAAGACATCTGCTCAACAAAAGAAATAATCAACAGAGTAAATAGGAAACCTATAGAATGAGTGAAGATATGAAAAAACTATACATCTGACAAAGGACTAATATCTACAAGGAGCAAAAACAAATCAGCAAGAAAAAAGCAAGTGATCCCATTAAGAAATGGGCACATGACATGAACAGACATCTCCCAAAAGAAGACTATATACCAGTCAGAAAGACCATTATTACCTGGGCTCGGTGGCTCAGCCTGTAATCCCGCGCCTTTGGGAGGCTGAGGTGAGTGGATTGCCTGAGCCCGCGGGTTCGAGACCCACCTGGGCAGCGAGACCTCATCTCTACAATAAATCAAAAAATCAGCCGGGTGTGGTAGCACACGCCTGTAATTTCAGCTACTCTGAAGGCTGAGGCAGAAGGATCGCCGGAGCCCAGCAAGTCGAGGCTGCGGTGGCCGGGAGCGGCCACTGCACTCCAGTCTGGGCGACAGAGTGAGACTCCAACTCAAAAAAAAAAAAAAAAAGACCATTATTTAAAAAAAAATTTTAAATGCTGGCACAAATGCAGAGAAAAGGGAATACTTATATATTGTTATTGAGAGTGTAAATTAGTACAACCTCTATAGAAAGCGGTATGGAGATTTCTCAAAGAACTAAGAGCAGATCGACCATTTGATCCAGCAATCCCACTCCTAGGCATCTACCCTAAGGAACAGAGGTCATTCTATATAAAAAGACTCCTGCACTCACATTTCATCATAGCACAATTCACAGTTGCAAAGATGTGGAATCAACCTAAATGCCTATCAACCAATCAGTGGATAATAAAAATGTAGCATATATACACCATGGAATACTATTCAGCTAACAAAAAGAATGAAATAATGTTTTTTGCAGCAACTTGGATGGAATTGGAGAACAGTATCTTAAGTGAGCTAACTCAGGAACCAAGTAAGGACCTGAAAAGGCATAGATGGTATGATGGATGCTGGGTACTCAGAAGGAGAAGGAGGAAAATGGGTGTAGGGATGAAAAATCACCTATCTGGTGCAACATGCACAGTGGGGCTAGTGGGTACACTTAAAGCCCAGATCAAAAACTAATTGTACCTCCTAAAGCTATAGAAATAAAGAAAATAAAAATAAAAAAGAAGATGGGCGAGTATAGTCAGAGTGCACTGACAGGAATGTGAACTATTGTCAAAGTGAAGAACACAGTTAAGTGCCTTAACTGTGAGAAACTGTGTTTGAGCCCCAGCTCCCTTGGAGATGTTTGCCACAGTAGAGTCATTTGTCTGTGCCTCTACAGCCATCTCTGGAAAATGAACTAAAAATATCTGTCTTGAAGGACTGTGAGAAGAGGCTGGAAAAAAGCAGCTCCAGTGCCTGTGACCAGGAGTAGCTTGTATAAATCCTCAAGAGCTGTTCGTATTTCTCTTCTATTCTAAGCAATTTGCCAGCAGAAAGGTCAATGGCTCCTGCTTGAAAAGTTTTCTTAGAAGAAACAAAATGTTCTGGAACACGGTGATGGTACTAAAATAGATTTTGGTTTCAGTCATTTTGTAAGAAGATTTGATCCAGCACAAGGAGACAGTAGGTTTGCTTGGGTCCCATGGGCCTGGCTCTTGCTGCTGGAAGATTCCGGCATTTGAGGCAGCTTGTGCTGATTCAGGAGGTGTGGGCTCCCATGTGGCCCTCAGTCATGTTGTTGTAAGTCAGGCTTTCACAATAGTATTGTCACAGTAGTATTGACAAAGGGCTGCCCCCACCTTGAGGAAGGCTTTAAAATCGCAACCTCTGCTTGTTTGATATTCTAGAAAGACATTTACTTTAAACCAAAATATGGCAAGTGATGCTTTAAGGCAGTTTCATGTGTGATTTGCTTTATCAGCCTTCAACTGTAAAGATTTTGGAGTAAAAACCCCACTGGCAGAAAACAGAATATCCATATAGTCCAGTTGGGTAAATGGTATTTGCCTCAGGGGTGGGGGGGACAGGACTTCCTTCAAACAAGATTGTAAGTATGCTAATTTAAATATGTTTAAAATCATAACCAATAAAATAAATCCTTTTGTTGAGTGCACTATAGTAATCTTTCCTGGCTGATCATTTCAACTATATTCACAAATGTGAGGGAAAATAGTTTTGTACCTACAAATGCTAGTGAAATATACTTTTCCCTTATACATTGTAAACTGAGCATTTATTTTATATGCAAATATTTTTAGTAGACAGTAAATGCTTAATATGTTTTCATTAAGCTGAATAAACAGGAAAGTATATTTTGACTCATTATTTATTATTAAATAACACACATACGTTAAATGTATTACTCAGTAAGAGGTAAATAAAGAATATACCCTGCCCCATCTACAACCCTTTGATGAGAGAAACTGCAAAGAATTTATGACCATTTAAAATCTACTACAAAAGACAATTAAAAAAATAAAGAAACACTTAATATAGCATATGATCATAATTGTTATGGAGAAAAGTAACACAGAGCATAGTTGTTACTGCATACCTTGTGGCCTGGCAAGCCCACCGTGAGGAGGTGTTGCCCGGGCAGAACTGGAGGGAAGGGAGGGAGAAGCACCCAGACACAGGGGAAGGTGCCAGGGAGGCGAGGGCTTGCTAGAGCCAGGTGGGGAGTCAGAGAACAGGGCAGGCCCGAGTGGCTGGTCTTCTAGATTGCAATGAGTAGGTCAGCACGACTGAGTAGAACGCACTCCAGTGAGAGTTTGTTCAAGGTAAGGAAACATGAAAGTAGTCTGGCTGCTATCATGAGGTTGGATGGCATGAAGGTAAAGAAATAGGAGAAAAGAGACTGTTTCAGAAACACAGGTAAGAAGATGGTTCTTGGAACACTGCAACAGCAGGATAGGCATTAAGAAGGTTCTGTGGATGGGTTGTGTATGGTATATGAGAGAATCAGAAACTACTGGTGACTGCAAGAGCTTTGCCTGAGCTATTGGACATGTAGAGTGCCTACTTACAGATGTGGGAAAGATTGTGGGAAAAGCCAACTCTGGGAAGTAGTGTAGTGATGTAATGGGTGAGTCTGAGTTGCCCATTAAACATTCAGGTGGAAATGTCAAGAACACAGTTTGTGAACAGAAGGTCAAGGGAGAAGGCCAGCCTGGAGACTAAACTCGAGGGTCATCAGCCCGCAAGGTTCATAGGCTACCTGTCCTGGAGAGTGTCTATGGACAGAAGTGCTGAAAGGCCTGTTCCCTGAGGCTCTGATATGTGCAAGCTAGAAAAACCAGCGAAGGAGACTAGCAAGTAGGAGAAAAATCAAGAAGCATGGAAACAAGAATGTCAAGTAGAAGAAGTGTTCCAGGAGAGAAGATTCAGTCAACCACATCAAGGCTGCTGGCAGAGCACGTATAAACCTAGAATAAACTTTACCAAAAACGGACATGGCACCCATTAAAAATGTCTTACAGGAAGGTGAAGAAGAAAGTCTGATCAGAGCAGGACAGTGAGAATGGGAAGTAAAGACGTGAAGACCATGCTATTGGTATATTTTTTGTTTTGTTTTTTGCTTTTGTTTGCTTGCTTATTTTTAATTTAACTGTGGTAAAAATACACATAACATCAAATTTGCCATCTTAACTATTTTTAAGTGTACAGCTCAATAGTGTGAGACACAACCCTTATTTTGGGACCACCAAAACTACAGAATTTTTCCATCTTCTCCAACTTTAACTCTGTCCCAATGAAACATTGACTCCCCATGTCCCTGCCTATCTTTTGGCACCTGACATTCTACTCTCTTGCTCTATGACTTTGCCTCCTCTGAGGACCTCATATAAGTGAACTGGCACAGTATTTGTCCTTTTGTGGCTGACATGTTTCACTTAGCAAAATGTCTTCGAGCTTCATTCATGCTGTAGCATTGGTCAAAATTTTCTTCCTTTTCAAGATTAAATAATGTTCCATTGTGTGTATACACATTTTGTGTCTTTACTCATCCACAGATGGACACATGAGTGGCTTCCACCTTTTGACTGTTGAGAATAATGCTGCTATCATCATGGATGCACAAACATCTGTCAGATAAATACCCAAGCCCCTGCCTCAGTTCTCTTGGATGTATACCCAGAAGTGGAATTACCGGATCGTGTAGTAATTCCACACGATTTATTTTTTGAGAAACTTCCACACTGTTTACCACAGTGACTGTACCAATTTACATTTCCATCAGGAGTACAAAAACATTCCAGTTTCTCCACAGTAATTGTTTATTATATTTGAAACAGTTTGATTGCAAAGGAGATCAAAGAATGTGGGTAGATCCATAAAGGAACATGCAGTAAAGAAATGTTTTAAATAATTCAGTACAGGGTAGAAAATTGCTGAAGCAAAGACAAAGGCACGGTTACGATTGCTTGACTAAATCAACGGTAGCAGAAGAAATCCGCAGCCATGACACAGGGCCAGTAAGTAGAAAAATTCAGACTTTACCTTAGGCAGAGCTCAGGTAAAACACAGGGTACAGGTGAGTAGGGAAAGTGTGAGGGGAGACATCAGAACATCCTATGACAGTCAGCAGTAGTCCCCAGATGCTCCCGAGTTGTACAGGACACATCTTATCTTTGGGGACGTTTCAGATGTGTGTAAGACACCTCAGTCTTGGAAAGCCAAGGTACAAGTTCACTGAGGAGCCTTTTACACCCTTTGGTCACATAGCTAAAGTGGGTTTATACAACTGGCTAAACCTTTTGTAAACTAGGGATGTATGTATTGCCACAGAGTACTGTAGACAGGCTGATGCAGGGTGCCTCCAGGGGAGTTCGAGCTTTAAAGAGCACCCTGTAAGGACCAACTAGCTCATTTTTTACATATCCTGGCCAAGGTCAATGCCAGGGTAGGCATCCATAAAGATAACCATAGAATGATCACAGACCAGCTGTAAGTAATGCATCCTTACATAAGATACAGTGCAACAGCAACTTGGTGGGTCTTCCTATGGCAGCCTGACCCCAGTCACAATGGTGAGAAGAAAGAAAGAGATGCAAGTCATGGGGCACGTGGCAGTTCTTTCCTCAGTGCTGTCACCTCTAAATGAAATAGGAGGAGATTTGACTGTGAGGGAGGTTGGGAAGGAGGTGTTGGAACGTCAGCATCCAAGTTTCTGGTCAGCAGGGCTCTCTTGGTGCGGGTGGTCATGATTGCAGTTGCCCATAGCAGTGCTGTCTACCTGCCTGGGTGCAGTGTGTGTCCCACTGCTTTGAGGAAGGCCAGCACTTGACTAGACAAGTACAAGTGAGAGAAGAGGGCAGAACTGAAGCTGGATTCTCTCTGTGTAAGATGCTGAATGGTCAAGCTGGGTTGACGGACCACTCAGTAACAAATGTCCAGATCCAGAGGGTTGATGAATAAATATTTGGAGGGACACACCTTAGACACTCTTTGAACACTGATTTATTGTCTATAAAATGGAGAAAATTATGTCGCTTGCGAATAGAGATAATTTTAAAATATGGCAGAGCAACTGGTTGGGGCATCGTTCTGGGGCACAAACTGCGTGATCACTGAGGGTCTTGCTCGGAGGGCCTTTCCTGGCTTAAACTTCGATTGTCACCGTTTTGAAATTCCTTGACATTTTTGAGAAAGAGGCAACTCACTTTTATTTTGCACTGGACCTTGCAAATTCTGAAGCCATTCTTGCAACTTATGTCCACCCAGGGCTCTGAGGTGTTGAGGTGTGGTTAGGTTTGCAGGAGCAGGGGCTCAGGAAAGGCATGCACTAACTCAAGGTCACCCTGGGCCACCACATAGGACATGTCCTGACTCTGAGGCATCCCCTTCCTTGTAAATAGTGTGTAGTCAAACAAGAATTTTCTAGGACACAAAATAAAATTTGCAGGTTTTTTTTAAAGAACTCATAAATGTCCAATTGCTTTTCCTTCATCACCTGTTAATGTAAAACAAACAAACAAAAATAAAACATCAATCCTGTCTCTCTCTAAATCACCCAGAAGCCTGACTCTGGTCAAAGAATTCTGAGCAGCTCTGCTTGCATGAATGCCGCTGGGAGGGCAGGGATTGCCGAACAGAAGCTGATATGACTATAAATTATTAACTAATTTTCAAATACCCAACAAAATTTTAATCCAAGAAGGACAACTTTAGGGATGTTCTAACATAAATATTTTCAAGATAACGTAAAATATCATTTATGCTAATATTGTTTCTTTCTTAAAAGAATAAACTGACTTTGACTAATGAAAGTTTCTGTATTTCAAGATTATGGAGGAAATAAAGCAACAAAATGAAATGAAGCAAGGCATTGGTAAAAGTTTCTTATGTGGACCAAGTATGGTGGCTCCTGCCTGTAACCCCAGCACTTTGGGCGGCCAAGGCGGGAGGATTGCTTGAGCCCAGGAGCTTGAGACCAGCCTAGGCAACATAGTAAGATCTTGTCTCTACAAAATAATTTTTTAAATTACCTGGACATGGTGGCACACACCTGTAGTTCCAGCTACTTGGGAGTCTGAGGTAGGAGGATCGCCTAAGCCCAGGAGATAAAGGCTGTAGTGAACCGTGATGGTGCCACTTCACTACAACCTGGGCAATAGAATGAGCTCAGCTCCTCATTGCTGAGGAGAAAAAAAAAGAAAAGAAAAAAAGAAAAATTTCTAATATATCTAACATGTAAAAATTTTAAATGAATACTAATGCTATATATATTTTTGATAGATTTAAGAAATAATTTTGATAATTTTCATGTATAATGAAGTACAAAACATAATAGGAAAGAGAAATATCTCCATGAAAAGTGAGTTTGGGCAGTATTAATTGGAAAGTATGAAGAGATTGAATCCATATATAATCCAAACACTTTATGTTAATTACTTCCAAACACTTCTCTGACAGAAACCTTTTAACTAGTCAGAAAAATAACAAAGTCTTCAGTAAGAGACTGGCACAGGAAGAGTCTGCATGGCTCATCTTCCCCCAACCAGACACCCAGTTGGAAAGAGTAGACACCGGGCTGAAGGTGGAGGGAGAGGAGGAGGGAAAGCCAGTATCCTGTGAGATGGAATCCACCAAAACTTCGGGGCCACTGAGATTCGCCAGCAGTTCAGCAGGGATTCACCAGCAATGAGGAGCTGAAAACTGATATTCTGGAAAACTCAGGTCCCAAGAGTTCCAGAAGTTTGAAGGGCACTGACACTAGACTAAGAGCAAACACACGTGTCCCAAGAAGGTTTCATCCATCAGGGCCAGGGGCAGGAGGTTTGGGGTCTCAGGACAGTGAGGTCTGAGGTTGGTAGAAATGTAGACCTCCCATGATTCATTAGCAATATTTATCACGGCTAAGAAGGTCTTCATGGAGGCTTGCATATGTACTTGGCATTTGCAAACCTGACAGCACTAGAATTCTTTAATATTCAGTAGGAGAATGAATGACATTACTTTCTGAAGGTGTCCATTGATTTGTACGGTAGTAAGTAGGGGGTAATTATATGCTAGCACCAGATAAATATTGGGGGATTATTGCAGAATGATCCATTGTTCTTTTCTTCAGATGTGTAGGATTGGGCCTTTCATATCTTTGCAATCAAATTTGGAGTAATGGGGTTCATGCACCCTATTTGATAGCAAACAGTCATGACCAGTTGGCACACTTGGGACCCAAGGCAAGCTTCTACAGTTAGGTATGAGCAAACAAATCCACCCGTTTCCCATTGCATTTGGGCTAAAACGTGCTGTTTAAAAATAAATAAAGCCATGTAAGTTTAATAGACAAAGTGAATAATGCACTATTTAAGAGTAAACAAAAAATCTAAAACTTGATGTTTTCATGGTATGTAAAAGTTCGGCATGCTAGTTTATGATACATTCAAATAAAGGGGACTTTCCCTATAAGACTTATCATTTCCTTCAAACCCAGTACTCACTAGGGGTTTGACCCCAATTTTCTCATCTGAAAGATGGAAACATTGGTCTGTGCCTCACAAAGTTGCTTAAGGACTCAACACATGCATTTCAATGTTTCAATATCTATTGATACTTATCGTCAACATGCAGGTGTTTTGTCTAAGAAAAGCTCAATACTGTCCAAATTTGCTAAAGTATATTACCTCCTATAAATTCCCTTAATTTGCCAGTTACAAGAAAGAGTAAAAGAAAGTATTGTTCTGGGCACTTTCAGGCATGCTAAGTCCTCATTCCAGGAAGTGAAGCAAAAAAAAGCCAGTCGACTTCAAGAAAAATCAGGCATCAGCTTGCCTTTCATCCTAGGAAGTCCTTGTTCGGGGTGACCCATGCCATGGTCAAGGCTGTGACCAATACTCGTATCTGCTCCCCACTCTGCTGGCATCTCCCCATCCATCCCAGAAGGTGCTGCGGATAGCCAGGGATGTGTGGTGTCATCCCTGTTCCTATAGGCATGGGGGCCAAGTAGGCCATTTGTAGCCCACATCTGACTGCTGGGCTACCTATGACCAATTGTCTCTTTGGGTCACTTCTGTTCTGGGCTCTGGAGCTGCTGGCAACTTGTGAGTTTGAATCAGGCCCTCTCTGTAGACACACCACTGGCCAAATCTGCCCTTGGGCATAGGCATCACAGGAGCACAGGACTTCCCACTGCAAACAAGCTGGCCACATCCCTGGGCATCAGTCAGCTCAGGACAAAGCCCACTCCCTATGCTCACAGATCCTGCCCCCACGTGAAGGTCCTGTCATGAACTCCAGCTTCCCAGGCCAGATCTCTCTGGGACACTTCCCAGGCTAAGACCTGTCCTTTCTCTGCAGTGCTGAGTCCCCAGCTCAGCATTTATCAGGGAGGGCCTGAAACAAAACTGAAATGGAGGTTTGTGTCCTTAATATTATCCCAATGTATGTGCAGAACCAGACTCTAATTTCTTCCTGCATCCAGCACTGTGGAGTCTTTCACTGGCTTGGTGAGTGTGTGCCCATGTCCCAGTGGCTGGGCTGCTGGGACCAAGTTTTCCCTGCAACCCCCTCTAAGGGTTGCAGTGGGGGAAAGAAGGTGATGGAAAGGTCATGCACCTCACCTGCAGCCGTGACCAGGGGTCGGCCGGGCGGGGGAGCCAGCACCACAGCCTCTTCAGGTGATTCCAGGCACAGGGAGCTGGGCATTCACTGCAACCAGGCTCTCCTCTCCTCGTGTATGCCAGTTTCACATCCTACTTTCTGGAGCCAACCTAAGACTGTCTCTTCCTTTCTTCTGTTTCTTGGAAGTCATGCCCCCACCTCCCTCTGTTCGTCTCTGAAAAAGGCATCCTGGCTGGTGTATGCTGCTGCTGTTTCAGCAGGACCTGGTTGTCCCATGCCCTCCTCTGTTCCTACCACCGTTCCCTCATCTAAGGCACACAGGTCCACATTAACTTCGATTCTCCTGTGAAGGGCGCCAGCTATGCCCACGTTGCTCTCATTGGCATCGTCACAAGACTGCATTTTCTAAGGGTAGCTTCTCCTCCACGGCCGCTGAGCAACCGAGGCAATGGACTCTACCTTTCCAATACATTAGCCCCCTTATCCACAGGGTATAAGTCCCAAGACTCCCAGGGGATGCCTGGATAGTACCGAGCCTATCATATACTGTTTTTCTATGCAGACATACCATGATAAAGTTTAATTTATAAACTAGGCACAGTAAAATATTAACACCTAATAATAAAAAAGAAAAATGATGACAATACTCAGAATGCTACACAGTAAAACCTATGAGTTGTGCACTGCTGGAATTTTCCATTTAATGTTTCAGACTGAGGTTGACCACCAATAACTAAAGACACAGAAAGTGAAACCAAGGATGGCGAGGACTATGCTCAGCCCTTCAGTTCTGGCAGATTCTGGTGCTCTGCAGAGCCTCCTCCATTCCAGTGCCCTGGGGGGCTGCTGCCTCTTCCGCTGAGACCTCGCTCTGCTTTCCCTGCACAGATTCTGTCTGTACGACACCTGTCTCCACTCACCCACATCCCACTACGAGTGCCAAGTTCTGCACACACCAACACAGCACACCAGTAGCACACAGGCCAGTACATGCACTGAAATTCTGTGTTTGAAATTCAAGTTTAATCAAGCACCCTGCATTCTCCTGTCATTAATGGGAGCCACCCCCAACCCCACCCAAGGGCTTCCATCTTCCTCTTTCCTAGTTTTGACATTCTTGACCTTTTTTTCCATCATTTTGATGGCATTGACCCACTCTACATTGTGTGATAACTTTTTACAGTTAAAAAACTAATATTTGAAATGTTATTATCAACAACTGATGAGGGGAAGCTCCTAGGCTGTAGAAAATACATGGAGCTGCAGCCAGCTGTTACTTAAAAACTAAAAATATTTGTGACTTTACATGTGTCTCCGAAAAAGAACCTCTCCATTATGATGTGTGAAGTTGTCCAAGCTGTGTAAATGAAAATGTAAATTTCTTTCACATTCCGTGGAACCCGGTTTTTTTGTTTAATGTAGGTGTTAGTTTATATATTATTTTTTCAGCAAGAATTGAATATTAACTCCATGTGAAGTCTTCTTCATGTCTTGGCAAGTCACACACTAATGAGTACAGCTAATGGAGCTCTTTTTAAAAAAAGATCCTGACCTTCTACTTTTTACAAAAATGTAGAGAGACAGATTTCTTTCTAATCATGTATTCTTGGGACAAATAAAAAAGATCAGGCACTATAGGTAAACAGAAAACTCTCTTTAAACAACCTTCCTCTTCCTAGCCCTCCTCATGACTGTGGTGTATCGTATCTTCTGTGCCCACTTTCCAACCTACCATCCTTCCTTACAGGTCTGAGGAGATCGTTGTCACCGCCTTGGAAATTCTGAGTGTTATACCAGTCTCCTGTGGGAGATGAAGGTGTCCATCACAGCAGCCTCCTCCCTCTGTGCCCTCCAGCTCAGTCTCATCTGCAGGCACTATGCCCTTCATAGCCATCCCTGCTTAAGAAAAACTTTAGACAACGTAAATTTAACTGAGTTTACTTGAGCACTAGAGGGTTCATGAATCAGACAGCACTCAGAACAGAGGAGTTTCACAGAGCAGTGAGGGTAGGCCTTCACAGGTAACAGGGAAAGAAAAACTCAGTATACTTGATTGGTTAGAATAGGAAGGCCATTCTGGTGGGTTGGTGGGATCTCACTGTTAAAGTCTCTAGGACTAGCCGGGCTCGGTGGCTCAGCCTGTACTCCCGCGCCTTTGGGAGGCTGAGGTGAGTGGATTGCCTGAGCCCGTGGGTTCGAGACCTACCTGGGCAGGCGAGACTTCTTCTTTACAATAAAATCAAAAAATTAGCCGGGCATGGTAGCGCGCGCCTGTAATTCTGGCTACTTGGAAGGCTGAGGCGGAAGGATTGCTGGAGCCCAGCAGGTCGAGGCTGCGGTGACTGGGAGCAGCCACTGCACTCCAGTCTGGGCGACAGAGTGAGACTCCAACTCAAAAAAAAAAAAAAAGTCTCTAGGACTGTGTTCCTGTTTACACTGGTCTTTGGTTTGCTCAGCAGGGACCTCAAGCCCTGGGGCCATCACTCAGGCCTGCTGTCCTCTCAGTGAGAATGTCACACCTTCTGTTGGACAGCCACCCAAGACCCAGCAAGACAGGCAGGCTGTGGCCCCACAACTGCCCTCCAGATTGAAAAACAGTCTGCGCAGCCCTGTGCTTCCCTATCTGTCCATCCTGCTTTCTCCGTCCCTGGCATGGATTTGATCCCTAATAAATGTCCCACATCCCAGATCTTGCCTCAGTGTCTGCTGTCCAATGCATGAGCTGAGCTTGTGCCTTGAACCAAAATCCCAAGGAGAGCTGTGTAGGTAACTGGCTACTGCATCTGCAAAGCTTCCCTGCCACTAACTTCTTTAACTTACACCAGACTATTAGGATAAGTTCCAGATTCAGAACTGCAGGTCCAAATGTATGTGTTAGAAGTTAAAGGGCACTGAGTGTCCTAAGCCTGCCATTTACTTTAGAGATCCTGCCAAGCAAGGCATGCCCACAAGATTAAAAAACCAGCACAAACCCAATATGGGTTCTGCTGATGAGCAGGTGGCTGAGGCCTTCACTCGCCAGATTCCTTGCTACTTCTGATCTGAATCAAAGAACATCAGGAAAGCTTCAGGTGGACAGGGCTGACAGTTACCTCTGCCAAGCCTACATCTTGCATGTAGCTAAGTGGGCACTGAACCTCTTCCTCTAATCAGTGCCTGGGATGTGGGTGGCCCAAGGTTTACCAAGGAACACCTGTAAAAGTTACCCCTGCCCGATGAGCTGGGATCAGTGTCCCAAAGAGGACTTCTTGATCCCGAGGGCAGGGAGTGAAAGAGGAAGGGAGTCCCTTAAATTCCGTATAGAAGGCACAGTAAGCAAAGAGGCTGGTAACACCGGGCCCACCCGATTCTCCAGACCCTGAAGGCCCTGCCTAGGAATTCAGCGGGAAGAGCATGTGTGGAGCCAGTCAGCCTGTGAGCAGGAGCAGGACCTGAGGGAAGCTGGAGGAGTTTCCCCTTCTCCCAGCATGGTACACACCTTGCACTTGGAAACACTGCTGGACTGTTTCTCCAGAAAGGGACCAAGGGCCAATCGGAAATTCCCACCACGATGTATGATGGCGTCCACTTCCTACAGCTTCACCTATCTAGGCAAAAATAATATCCCATGGATGGCTTAATTTGCATTTCCTGCATCACTGCTAGGTTAGTATTTTTTCAGAAAGGTCTATTTGCAAACTTAATCTTTTGAGCTATGAATTGCCCACAAAAGACTGCCCTTATTTAAAGTGTTGTTTAAGTGTTTGCCTTTACTTTTTGCTTCTTCCTAACCCACCAATGGACCGTGCAGTTCAATTCTCCCTCGAAGGGTGGGAAACCTCATCTGAAAGCGTATGGGGGCATGGCAATGTGATATGACAGCAGGCAACATATGCCTGGGCAGGCTAGTGACTTGGGGTGGGGGGAAGGAGCCCTGGATTCTCTCTGTCCCATTGTTGCCACCCAGAGGTCAAGACAAACACTCCCTGGACTACCCTCTCCCACTGTCAGAAGATGGAATCAAGTCAGACGTGCTGGAGGGCTGTCTGGGATAAGCCGTGGGGATGGAGTGGGCCCACAGAGCAGCCCTCCTCGGGAGTGCCTGCTGAGTCTTAGGATTATGGCAGGCAGGAAGTACCCATGAAAATGCCACACACACTGGCCAGGGAACATGAGGGAACAATCAACTCATGACCATCAGAATTCTTTGTAAACCACATACAGCTGTAGCCACCCCTCACCTCCCTGGACATCAGGGCGCTTCTCTAAGTTAAGGCACTTAAAAGAACAAAGTCCTGTGATGGCCCCTCGAGCTGTTCCAGGTATCTCAGTCTCGCTCCTTCTGAGCACACTATGGGTTCACATTTCCCTGTCCATTTGGAGTGGGGTGAGATGTGACCCTCTGACATGCTTTAATGGGAGTTACACGTGCCACTGCCAAGTGGAAGTGTGAGTTAGAGCACGCCTGGTCACAACCATCCTCCCCTCTGTGTCCTAAAGGTGGTTGTTCCATCAGCCTGGATCCCTGCTTGACCCTGATAAACAGAGCCCCTTAACAAACCTTGAAATGTGGGGGTTGTTTGCTACTGCAGTATAAACCAGCCTGTTCTGATTCAGATTCTTTCCAACTGTAGGTTTTTGATATATGCAATTCTTGCCTGGACTTATGAATGGAGATGAGAATGCAATTTACCTATACATCTTGTGAAGTTGTGGTTTTCCAAGCACAAATTATGGCCAAAGACAAAATGCATTTTGTATGTGATTCTGAAACTGGAAGAGGAGGGGCTGAGAAACACCAGGCAAGCATGGCCTTCATCCTGGTATGCACATGTGCAGACTCTGCCAGGTTGTTTCCTTAAATCCCCATCACCTACATTGCTCACTGCATCAAGGGGAGAGATATTTTCTCCTTAGCCAATTATGAGATTGCAAGGCCAGCTCTCCAGCTTCTGTGCCAAGAGAGGAGTGGAACTGGCTGTCCTCTGATGAGCCCAGTGAGAGGATTCCTGTTGTCACTTGTCGCAGCCTCATATGGGCTAAATTGAGTTCCACTAAATTCATATGTTGATGCTCTAGCGCCCAGTGTTTCATAATGTGTTTGGAGATAAGATCTTTAAAGAGGTAATTAAGTTATAGTGAGGTCATTAGGGTTGGCCCTAATACAATAATGGCAGATGCTGTTAATTAGAAGGGGAAATTAGGACACAGACACACACAAAGAGATGACCATGTGAAGACACAGGGAAAAGAAGGTGAAGACGCATGTACAAGCTAAAGAGTGAGGCCTCAGAATGAAGACAACCCTGCAACATCTTTTTTATTTTTATTTTTTATTATAAAGATGTGGGATAGAGTTCAAGGTTAGGTATACAAACGTTGATTATGTAGGTACCCTTGTTGATGAGGTGTGCCCCTCCCTCCCCCAGCAGTTTCTCTCAACTACCAATCCCACCCCCCTTCCCTGGCAGTTTCCCACTACTGCCAATCCCCTTCTTATAGTGTTATGATAATTGCTCAAGGACCGCTTATGAGTGAGAACATATGGTACTCTGTTCTTTGTTTCTGTGATAGGTCACTGAGTATGATACTCTCTAAATCCATCCAAGTTGCTGTGAATTCCACATGATTGTTGTTCTTTATGGCTGCGAAATATTCCAATGTGTATATGTACCACATTTTTAAAAATCCAGTCCAACTTCAATGGGCAGCATGGTTGGTTCTGTGTTTTTGCTATTGTGAATAGAGCTGCAACAAACATATGTGTGCAGGTATCTTTTTTGTAGAATGATTTGAGTTCCTCCAGGTATATTCCCAATAGGGGAATTGCTGGGTCAGTGGAAGGTCAATTTCTAGTTCTTTCAGAAATCGCCACACTGTCTTCCAAAGAGGTTGCACTAGTTTGCATTCCCACTAGCAGTGTAGAAGCATTTCTTTTTCTCTGCATCCTCACCAGCATCTGTTGTTGTTTGTTTTGTTGATGATGGCCATTCTTATTGGGGTTAGAAGGTATCTCCATGTAGTTTTGATTTGCATTTCTCTGCTGATTAGTGAGGCTGAGCACTTTTCCACATGTCTGTTAGCAAACCCTGCGACATCTTAATCTTAGATTTTTGGCCTCCAGAACTTTGAAGAAATCAATGTCATTTAAGATGCCCTCCTTGTGGTACTTTTTTATGGCAGTCTCAGGAAACTAACACACAGTCCTTGATTTCTTTTTAGAAGGTTGCAGAGTTGAGTTTTTTGTTAAATTACTCTATTACATTTATCAGAAAAAATATAAGGTCTTTAATAATCTGGCCTTTTTTATATTTTAAGATTAATTTTACAGCACTAGTCTCTTACCCACTGTATACAATTCAGCCTAAAAATAGTAGCAGGCAGTTATTTAAATGTGTCACTCATTTATTTCATTTATTCTTTTATTTACTCACCCATTCACATATATACCCACCCATCCATCCATTCATTCATGCATCCATTCGTCCATTCATTCATCTGTCTACCTGCCCACTTATCCACCCACAATCCATTTACTCATCCATCTGTCCATCCACCCATTCATCTACCCACCCACCCATCCATCCATCTGTCCACCTGCCTATCCATCTACCTACCCACCCATTCATCCATCTGTCCAACCACCCATCCATCTACCCACCCACCCACCCATCCATATGTCCACCCACCCACCTATCCACTTCCCCGCCCACCCACCCATTCATGTCATACATTCATCCATCCATCCATTCATCTGTCCTCCCACCCACCCAATCCAGCTACTCATTCATCCATCTACCCCCCCATTCATCTACCCACCCACCCATCCATTCACTCACCCATCCATTTTTTCCTCCTCACCCTTTATCTCTCCCAAAAAATTGTTCTTACCATATTAGGTCAGGCATCCTCTTCTGTGTTCTCATAGATTCACTTCCATGATTCTGATATGAAATATATACTACTCCATGAAATGATTTGCTTATTTTTCTTCCTAACCAGACTTAACTTTTATAAAAGGTAGGGAGAACATCTTATCCATGTTTACTTCTGTCAAGCACAAAACTTGGCCCTAAAGAGATACTCAATAATCATTTGTTGAATACAAGAAGAAATACATGCCATTTATTTCATTGAGTCAATATGTGCAATTTCAACTGAACTGCATCTTAAAGTAGGTTTAATTTTAGACTTTTGTATTTTTTTACTGTCACCACAGTACAATTCCAAATCTAGCTAGAAAGAAAACATGTATCCCTTCAAACTGTAATTTGGTTAAAACAACATTAGATATCCAACTTTTGTTTTGCTTCTAAATTGATTGACTGTTTTGCCCTCATGTAAGCTATGTCTCTCATTCAACAGAAACATATACCTCATAGCTTTTCCTAGGAAATGTCATGCTTACAAGCCAGAAGCTATTTGGTGATATTCACTCCTCCCTTAGAAATGACTTGTGTGCATGCATTGGCCTTCACTGCTCAGATTAGAGAAATACACTTGATTTGGGAGTTATGCATATGCATTCTAATGTGTGTGATTACAGAAATTTTCATAGAAACTGATAATTGTAAACCTGGCTGAAGTTTTAGTCTTAGTAACTTAACACTTATTTTAAAACTTACTTTTCCAAAGAAATTGTGTCCTGTTTTCCTATATTCCATGGCTGCCTATTTTAAGATATATGAAGAATTTAGCTCAACACTCCTATTGTCCATCCTGACAATGTCTACTAAACCACATCCTTCTCTGCTTTCAGACATGATCTGGCTTGAGCTTGCCATGCCTGGTATGCAGCCCCATCACCCTCCGAGAATGACGATGACACGGGGCTCTGATCTACTCCAGTTTCCATTTCATTGACTTGCATTTTAAAGAGTTCATCAACCTGAGACTATCTTCCTGTCTATTATCTCACTATAGGAGTGCAATGTTGCTGTGAAACAAAGGACTAAATGTCATTCTGTATGTCACCCCTAGCAACCTCTCAACAGGACCAGAGCCATGTTTTCTTCAGTAACAGAAACCAAGTTCTCTTTCTGCGATTAGCAAGTAGAAGGTGGAGACTACGAGAGAAGCCCAGAGTTTGGGAATGAGATGTGCCTGTGTCAATACTCTGGCTAGGAAACCTTTCAGTGGAAGTAAACCATTTGATCTGATTACTATTTAAAAGCTCATACACCCGGAATATGAATATGTATTTTGCATCATCACACATTTCACAAAAGCATCATGTATAGGAAAATGAAAAACTCACTTTGTTGCAGTTAAAGAGTGAAAAACCCACATGGACAGTGGAGGGACATCAGTGGAGAGGTGAGGGAAGGTGAACAAGGTGATGACTGACACTGCAGGAGTTTGAGGAGGAACTATGGCTGCACACGTGTAGAGTCTGCAGCATAAGCGTTTCCACTCGGCATGTCATCTGGGCTTTAATTACTGCTTATGCTAATACTGACAAATCATGCAGGTATCTTCACTTTCCCAATACCCTCAGAAATAGGTTCATGTCAGCAAAGTACCTTTCTAAATACCACTTTGTCCTAAAGTGGGCTGAGATCCGTACCTGGGGAAATTGCCAAAAAATCAGGCTAGTTACTTGAAGTTATGGAATGTTTTATCTGAACATCGAAACTGGTGCACCATGTGGGTCTTTCAAAGACAACTGAACATTGTTTGAATGGTTTTCAAAAGTGAACCTCCTAAAAACCAAGCAAATTGACCAAGCAGATAGGTTCCTTTGTGTCTATGTCATTTTAACAAAAGCATGTTTTATTTTAATTCTTTCTAAGAATGGCACAGTTTTTCCTAACAAATCTTCCAAACCACTCCCTTCTTTTGTCTTTTAGCAGGCTGTTAGATGATGTAGGCATTTCAGAAAAGTCATATATTATTTGTTCCTAACTCACCAGATATCAGTATTTTTAATGCACAATATAAAACTGAGACTTTCAGAACATTTAATAAACCCGATGACAACAATATCCTTTTACCATGAGTTAATGCTTCCATTATCCCTTGTAGCAATTTAATTTACTGAAAAAATAAGAATATTTATTCAATTTTCCTATTTTTTTCTGATATCAAGGATGAGTCTATTTCTTTGAAGCCCCACCTTCAGGACTGCACTAAAGGCCAGTTGTACTAAAACTTTGAAGTGTCCTACACAAATGCATAAGTTTATGGCTGGGATTCCATTTTATTCTGATGTGTGCTTGATCAGGGGCTGTTCTCATTCCTCCTCATGAGAATCTCATGTGAAGCAACGTGTGATTTGGAAACTACTGGAAGCCTCTCAAGGGGAGCCAAAGAAATGTCACATTTCACAGAGCAGCTGAAAGAGGCAGAAGCACTACTTAGTCCACCTGACGCCAAAGTCATGGAATGTCCTTTTGCCCAATCATGGATGGCCACTCTACAGCAAGTATACCCAAGACCCCTTGGAACTGTGTCAGAGAGCCCTAGTGCTTGATACCTTTGTAAACATGACACTCATGTTAGTTGGGCTGGTATTGGCAGCTATGTGTATTGACATAACTGGCTTGAGCAATTTTACTAAGTTAATTACTTAAATCGGAACACTCAAGGCTGTGCTACAATCAGCTTCACTCCCTGTGAAGTAACCAGTTGTTGAAAGACCTGAGTTACCCACTCTATTATTTGGTGAATTCTACTTGCTTCCTGTTGTCTCTTGGGGAGGATAACCTCACCTGTCTTACGAAGCACTGGCATTCAAGGAGTTATATGTGGGTGTTTGATTAATCTCGGTCAGCAAATTTAACTATTTAGATGGGTCAGTGATAAGTGGCACAGGAGAATGTACTGGAGAGTTCATGAAGAAACTGAAACTCAAAGATTTTTGTAGTTCAAGTAATATGTTTCCAGAAGTTGATAGGAATGTGCATTCTCACTACATTCAGTAGCAAAGCTGAAGACCACAGAGACCCCTCACAATCCCCAGTGCTTGATAAAAGCATCCAGTGGGTTGATGTAGGTGGGTGAATGCTTAGGGTCACTACGATTCAAACATGGAACATTAATTTTATAACATAAAAAAAACTTTTGGTGTTTCAATCACTATATTAATACATTCTTCACAATATCTAAGTAGAAGTGACATAAGAAAATATAAATCTAGGGAAATAAGGTCTTCAGCAGTACATAAATCTGCAATTAAATTTATTGTGTTGTCTCTATTTCCTTGTTGTGGAGACTTTGTCATGTCTAACTCAGCTCTACCTCTCCACTTTTAGAAAAATGTTGGGATTTCTGGGAAGATGGCATAGCCTGCTGGAATGTGTGAATCCCTGTGTGTATGAGTGATCATATGGACAATTCTGCATGCACTTCTGTGTGAAAGTGGGAATGTGAGAGACTGACTGAGTGGGGACTTGAGATCAAGTGGCCAGGCCAGGCCACCCCCCTTACCACCCCAACTACACTGCCCATGAAGCTGCTGGCGCTGCAAGCTGCTCTGCTTAGACCTTAGCACTTCCTGGAGCTCAGAAGATGAGTAACATTTTCTAAAGTCAGCAGAACTTTTCTTGGGAAGAACTACTAGAGTGATTGTGGCCCCACCACCACAGTGCCATGTTGAACACTGGCAGCAAGGGCCACAGTGGGAGTGCAGCGAGGGAGCCTGAGGCAAAGTCCCAAGAAAGCAGTGGGGAGAGGCAACCCCGAGCCTGAACTGTGCTCCAGAGCCTTGCCACTGGGTCCTAAGATCGGGAAACTGGGGCAATTGCTGGAGAGGGAGCTATGGATCCCAATTGTAGTAGGAAAAGTAGCCAGCGGAGAAACTGAGCAGACGTTCTAACACATGGGCAAAGAAGTGCTCCAGGGTGGTCTCTGTGGAACAGTAAAACTACCTCTTGAGACCAGATGCTAATCTCTGCGTTTGAATAGAGGTTGCTCTTTGCGACCTCAGAGATCATTGCCCCAGTGCACAAGTCCTGGTGGGAAACAGCAGATGCAGAATCTCAGATCATCAACCCTCCCCTCTGAGCCAGGTGCTGGGCAATAGACATAGATAGCTGAATTGACTGGGAAGGAGCCTAGTGAGTGCCTAGCTATCTCCCCCTCCCACCTTCCCCCACCCAGCAACAAGCAACAAAGATTGGAAGGGCAGGGCAGAGACAGGAGGCCCCATTCCCCCGCCATTAACTGGATGCCCTGGGTGCTGTGACCACACTGGGTGAGGAAGGAAGGGATTGCTATCCTGAGATACCCTGTGTCAAATTATTTCAACTTCCTTCCCTCACATAGGTGTGTGTCAGCTACCAATTGCAGGCGGTAGGAGGTGAAGATTCTAACATCTTAAGTTCCAACAGTGAAGAAGGAACATGCAGCAACAGACCTGCAGTTGCAGAACCCACCACAAGAGGAAGCCACCCACCTCAAAGAGGCATACTGAAGTTGAGTATCAATGGGATTTTTGGGAGAGGGGGAGCATT
The DNA here is from genome assembly GCA_027257055.1 of Cephalopachus bancanus. NCBI lineage: Eukaryota > Metazoa > Chordata > Mammalia > Primates > Tarsiidae > Cephalopachus > Cephalopachus bancanus. The sequence continues at coordinate 2,063,231 of JAPVLO010000055.1, forward strand.
TGTTTGTTTGATTATCTCGTTTGGTTGCTTTGTTGGTTGGTTTTCTCTTTTCCTTCCTCTATTTCTCTTTGTTCTTCCTCTGTTTTTTTTTTCTCCTTGTGTTTTCTCTTTCTCCCTCATTCCTTTTTTCTGTCTTTCTTCCCTCTCTTTTCCCTCTTATAGTCTCTCTTAGACTCAGGGGCTATGTAGGCAATACTTTAAAGTCATATTGTGTAGAGACAGAGAGTCAGTCCCAGTTGGCCCATTCACTAGATAGCAAACATCACAGCCTGTTAATAGGTTCAGAATCCTTGCAGCAGCTCCCCCATCTCCTGGTAAGTGCTCAGAATTATAAAGAGACAGCACAATGCCCCACCCTCAGTTCTACTTCATGACTGAAAAAGCCCAAAACCCTGGTTCAAGGAAGGACAAAAGGTAGAGCAAATATCAGAAGTGACTGCTTCTCCATTTTCCACTGAGCAATGGAATTAAAGAGAAAGATAGAAGAACTGCTACAAATGAAGAAAAACCTACAAAAAACCACTGACAACCATCAGAGCTCCAGCAAAGAGTCAGTGCTAGAAAGAACAGCTATTTAGGCACAAATAATGGCTATATATGAGAATGACAGTACCCAGAAGGTACTTACAGAGATCAGAGAATCATTGGATAGAACAAATACAAATCAAGAAATGCAAGGGCTCATACTAAATGAAATTGCAGTGGAGCTGGCAGACTCAAGAAAGTGCATTTAGAAACAGCAGAAATAAATGATTCCTTCCAAGAATTAAATAACACACTGACAAACATAGGAAGCAGAATTGACCAAGCAGAAGAAAGATTCTCAGAGCTAGAAGACCAAAATATGGAATTAACCCAATCTATTAAAATATAGAAAAAAATACAGAAGAAAGAAGAAACCCTCCAAGAGATGTGTGATTTTATCAAGAAACCAAACTTTCATCTGATTGGAATACCTGAAATAGAAAGAGATACGGAAAACACCTTGGAACAAGCATTCCAAGAGGTCATTCAAGAAAACATTCCCCTTCTGGCCAAAAAGAAGACTATACAAGCACAAGAGATCCAGAGAACCCCTGCAAGATATCTTATGAGAAGACTAACCCCTAGACACATAGTAATTCACCTACACAAAGTAAGTATAAAGGAAAAAATACTAAAGGCAGCAAGGGAAAAGATCTGACTAACTACTGGGGAGGTCAATCAAAATTGCTGCAGACTTATCTGTGGAAACACTATAGGCAAGAAGGAACTGGACCCCAATCTTTAATGCTCTCAAAGAGTAACAATTTCAACCAAGAATTTTCTACCAACCAAGCTAAACTTCATCAGTGATGGAGAATTAAAATCCTTCCCAGACATTCAATCCCTAAGAGAATATGCTGCTTCCAGACCAGCTCCACAGGAGACACTTAAAAAAATGCTTTGCACAGAAGAAAAAAAAAGAACACATACTTCACAAGATTATGAACACAGAAGCAGCAGAACAAAGAGCATACCCACAAAGATGAAAACACACACACATATGAACACAAAAGCTAAATGACAACAAAATAGCCTAATAAAAGCATGATAACAGTGACAAGCTCTCACATTTCAATAATTGGCCTGAACATGAATGGACTAAATGCACCACCTAAAAGACATACAATGGCAAACTGGATTAAAAAAACACACATCCCAGTAATTTGCTGCCTCCAGGAAACCTATCTTACAACAAAGGAAGCCCACAGACTCAAAGTTAGGGGATTCCACAAAAGAAGACAGGAGTTGTGATCTTAATATCAGATAAAACAAGTTTTGTTTTTTTCTTTTTCTGAGTTGGAGTCTCACTCTGTTGCCCAGACTGGAGTGCAGTGGCCGGGAGCAGCGACTGCACTTCCAGTTTGGGCGACGGGGTGAGACTCCAACTCAAAAACAAACAAACAAACAAAAAAACTTTTTAGCCGGGCTCGGTGGCTCAGCCTGTAATCCCAGCACTTTGGGAGGCTGAGGTGAGTGGATTGCCTGAGCCCGCGGGTTCGTGACCCACCTGGGCAACTTGGTGAGACCTCATCTCTACATAAAAAATCAAAAATTATCCGGGTGTGGTAGCGCGCACTTGTAGTTCCAGCTACTTGGAAGGCTGAGGCAGAAGGATCGCCGGAGCCCAGCAGGTTGAGGCCGCGGTGGCTAGGAGCAGCCACTGCACTCCAGTCTGGGCAATGGAGTGAGACTCCAACTCAAAAAAAAAAAAAGGAGGAAAAAAGTCCAAATAAACACAATCAGAAATGCAAAAGATCAAGTTATAACGAACCCTGAAGAAATACAAACGACTATCAGAGATTACTATGCACACCTGTATGGAAACAAACTCAATGACTTAATGAAATAGAGGATTTTCTGATATCACACAACCTCCCAAAGTTGAAACAAGGAAAAACTGTGATCCTAAATAGAGCAATAACAACCCAGCAAATTGACTCTGTCATAAGAAAACCACCTACCAAAAAAAAAAACCCTGGTCCAGGTGGCTTTTCAGCAGAATTATAAAAAACATAAAAGGAGCTGATCCCAGTCCTATTCCAGGCACTTAAGAAAGACAGAACACTCCCCAAATCATTTTATTAAGCTAACATCACACTGACACCCAAACCGCGTAAGAATTCAACAAAGAAAGAGAACTACAGGACAATTTCCCTGATGAATGTACATGCAAAACTTCTCAGCAGATTCTAGCATATTGGATCCAACAACACATGTCAAAAATCATCCATTATAACCGAGTAGGCTTCACCCCAGTGATGCGGGGCTGACTCAACAATCTGTAAGGCCATGCATGTAATTAAATACATCAACAGATTTAAAAACAAAAACCTCAGCCATTGCTTTACTAAGCTCTGGTGGGGCCATGTGCTCTTTGAGCTATGGCGGCCACCACATTCCTAAGCTTTAGCCCCTCGTCTACCTTGAGGAGGTGAATCTCCTTTCTCTTCTGTCTCTCTAATTTAATTTATTTTCTAAATAAACTATATTTTCCAATCTAAAAAAAAGAACCTCATGATTATATCATTGCATGAGGAAAAAGGTTTTTGATAAAATTCAGCATCCCTTCTTGATAAAAACCCTTGAACACCTAGGCAGAAAGGAAAAATACCTCAAAATAGTAAGAGCCATCTACGATAAACCCACAGCCAGCATATTGCTAAATGGACAGAAATTGGAAGCATTTCCCCTGAAAACTGGAAGCAGACCAAGCTGCCCACTCTCACCCCTTCTGTTCAACATAGTGTTGGAAGTCCTAGATGGAACAATCAGACAAGAAAAAGAAATCAGGGGTATCCAAATAGGAAAAAAGAAGGTCAAATTTTCCCTCTTTGCTGATGTTATAATCCTATACCATGAAAATCCAAGAGAATCTCCTTACACTGATAAAGGACTTTGGATAAGTCTCAGGGTACAAAATAAATGTGCAAAAGACAGTCATATTCTTATACACCAACAACAAATAGGCAGAGAACCAAATAAAAAACACAATCCCATTCACAACAACCACACACACAAAAAATAAATAACTTGGCATCTTCCTAACTAGAGAAGTGAAAGATCTTTATAACAAAAACTATAAAACACTGCTCAAAAGAATCAAAGACACAAACAAATGAAAAATCAAGGACACAAACAGATAGAAAAATATTCCATGCTCATGAATTAAAACGATTAACATTGTTACGATGTCCATCTTACCAAAGGCAATCTACAGATTTAACGCCATACCCATTAAATTATCAACATCAGGCGGGCTCAGTGGCTCAGCCTGTAATCCCGTGCCTTTGGGAGGCTGAGGTGAGTGGATTGCCTGAGCCCGTGGATTCGAGACCCGCCTGGGCAGCGAAACCTCATCTCTACAATAAAATCAAAAAATCAGCCGGGCGTGGTAGTGCATGCCAGTAATTCTGGCCACTCGGAAGGCTGAGGTGGAAGGATCACCGGAGCCCAGCAGGCAAGGCTGCGGTGGCCGGGAGCGGCCACTGCACTCCAGTCTGGGCAACAGAGTGAGACTCCAACTTAAAAATAAATAAATAAATAAATTATCAACATCATTCTCAGACCTGGAAAAATACAGAAATTCATATGGAAACATAAACAACCACAAATAGTCAAAACAATCCTCAGCAAAAGAAACAAAGTGGAAAGTATCTCATTTCCAGGCTTTAAACTTCATTATAAGGTTACAATAATCAAACAGCCTGGTATTGGTACAAGAACAGACATATAGACCAATGGAACAAGATAGAGATTTAGGAAGCTAAACCTCAATTTCTCAACCAATTCATCTTTGACAAAGCCTCTACCAACAACCACCGGGGAGAGGAGAACTTATTCAGTGAATGGTGCTGGAAAAACTGGCTGACCACATGCAGAAGAATGAAACAGGACCTCTACCTATCACCATACACAAAAATCAACTCTAAATGCATCAAAGACCTAAACTTGAAACCTCAAATTATAAGAATCTTAGAAAACTCAGGAGACATCCTTCAGAAATCGGAATAGGCAACCAATTCCTAATCAAAAGAGATAAGATAGACAAATGGGACCTCATCAAACCTAAACGCTTCTACAAAGCAAAAGAAACTGTCAAGAGAGTGGGGAGACAGCCCACAGAATGGGAAAAAATATTTGCCAACTATATATCTGACAAAGGCCTAACATCCAGGATCTACAAGGGACTCGAACGTGCTGAAAAGAAAAAAAACACCAGCTCCATTAAAAAGTGGGCAAAAGACATGACGAGCAGCCAACAGACACATGAAAAAATGCTCAACCTCACTAATCTTCAGAGAAATGCAAATCAAAACCACATTGAGATACCACCTAACTCCAGTAAGAATGGCCATCATTAATAAAACAAAAAACAACAGATGCTGACAAGGATGCAGAAAAAAGGGAACACTTCTATACTGTTGGTAAGAATGCAAACTAGTTCAACCTCTATGGAAAACAGTGTGACAATTCCCATAAGATCTAAAAATTGACCTTCCAAATGATCCAGCAATACTCCCTCTCGGGATATACCCAAAGGAACTTAAATCACTCTGTTGGGAGCCAACATCTACAGTTATACAGTTGAGGCCTATGAAGGCCCATGTTGGAGATCTGCTTTTGGCACAAAAGCATCAGTGACACCTATAGTGTTGGTATATGAATAGTGACCAGTTTGTATAGGTGACATAAAAGCTTATATTATTTGAAAGTAAACCTTTTACACTGTTAGACTAAAATTTCAGGTAAAGCCTTACAGCAGAAAAACATTCTGTGCTTTAAGTTTTCATTTTTCTCTGACTCTCTGAGCCATTCTTAAGTCCCTGTTTTTCAGAAGTAACTATACAGCCTTTGTTTCTGTAAGCAGAAATTGTTTTAATAGTTTTGTTTTCCTGCCTCTAGCCAGGCAGAACGTTCCTAGTTTCACTACGTGTCAAGACTCTTAGCCTGCCTCCACCCCTAGCCATCGTCATGGCAACTGTGTCTTTTCTTGTCCAAAGGTGTGACAACCACTATTTGATTTATTCACTTAGACCAGAATTTTTATAAGGAAGTCTAGAAATATATATACATAGTTTAGTTATTCATATATAACACTATGTGAACCTGTGCTTGCTACTTCACTTCCTTCTGCTTGAAATTTACCCTCTAATATGTCTGTGTATGGTAGTGATAAAACCCAGTCACAGGCCTGTTGGAGAGTGAATCCTTAGTACTTTCACTTATTATTGGATATACTTTTACACTTTGGATTTCTGCTTTGAGGCGTCAACTTCAGTGTCCGGCAGACTTTGATGGTAAAGTACACATTGGGTGTGTCGAACACTGTGGTTAACGTTCTCTGCTTCTCACTCTTTAGCATTTTATAGAGGGCTTTGACAACGGTGTCTCTGACAGGCTTTTAAGATCAAAGTGTAGAGCATGTGAGACACCAAGACTCGTGCCCCTCTGTCTTTTTCTCTTAGGCATAATCTGTGCTTTATCTGCTTTATCAGTTTATCATTTGAAATTATATATTTGAAGTTTTATAGGAGATCATATATTAAATCATATAGTTGGATGCTAAAAATCATAGGTGCTAGTTATGATTTTGTTTTAAACGTGTGTACTTTGATACTAATCATTCTGTTTGGAGCATGTGGATCTTGTGATGCAGATTTAATAGATATGGTGTGTGTCACTAAATTCTTATGCCCCCAGCAAAAATATTTTCACTACTAGAAGTTAAGATAATTAATATAAATCTTGATTGTTTTGTTAAATCATAGTAGGTTAGTAAATAGGGAAATTTTTACCTTAAGTAAAATTCAATATAGCTTATAATATATAGATTAGTTATTAAATATTATAGAAAACAGTTTGCTAAGCTATTGCTAAAATCATACACCTGTTATTTTGATGCAAGCTTTGTGAAGCATGATATGCATCATGGAATTTTGATTGTTAATTGTTACCTTAAGCAAAAATCTTTTGTGAAGTACGTTATGCGTCATGAGACCTGTAAGCCCCCAGCAGGTATTTGTCATACTGCTGGAGGTTATAGAAAATGGTATATAAGCTGGAAAAAGTTTGAACAAAATTGGCTTCAGTTTTGGCCAGACTGTTCCTAGAAGAACTGCCTCTGAGTGGTCTCTTCTCGCTGTCTTGATTCACCGTTGCGGTCCTAACCCACCCTTGGTCAGGGCTGGTCCCCGACATCACTCCACAAAAAATATGCCTGCACATGCAGGTTTATTGCAGCACTATTTACAATAACAAAAACACGGAATCAACCATGCTACCCATCAAAACTGTACTGGATACATAAATATTACACAGTCATAAAGAAGGACAAAATTATGGACTTTGCAGCAACTTGGATTTATTTGGAGTCCATAATTTGCGTGATCTATCACAGAAACAAAGAACTGAGTAGCCCATGCTCTCACTCATAAGCAGACCCTGAACCATAAGACTATAAGAAAGGGATTGGCAGTAGCTGGAAACTGCCCAGGGGGCAGGGGGAAGGTTGGACATAATATCAATCAACATACCTGAGCTTAAACCAGGTGAAGTGAGGACCAAAGGGAGGCTCAAACTTTACCAGTATGATGACCACTTGTATATCCAATCCTGAATTGTACCCCACATCTTTAAAATAAAAAATATTAAAATTTTAAAAAGAAGAAGAGAAATGTTGAAATGTCTGAAGGGCAGGAGAGTAGCCCGCGTGGAGCAAACAGCTCTTTTTGGGTGTAAAACATACTGAATTACAGAGGTCCCTAGGGAAGAGACTGTGTTATATCATAGAAAAGCACAGTGGGATGGCATTAGCTTCATTTTGAAAGTCACCTGGAGCATCAACTTTATTAGAAATGCCCTACAAGTGAATGTACAGCCGTATCTAGAGCCACTTTGGACAAGAGCACCTGAGCTTGGATGGGACAGACACTTCCAGTTTTTCCAGCAGTGCAGGAACTTACCTGTGTGTTGTCAATTGGAGACCGGTTGATGCTTTCAGATTGTTTTTAGGGGCCACAGAATATATGAGGGGGAACCCCAAAATACAGAATTATATTTTGGATGGCGGGCTCCTTGTAGTACACTTGTAATTTGTTCCTCTGGATCAAACAATCAACCAATGTTTTTATCTGGTAATTTTGAGAAGGTTTTGTTCCACGATTTGTGGAAGAAACATGTTGTGGCACACAGGTGACTGGTTCTTCCACCATGACAACGCACATGCACACACTGCTCTGTTGACAAGCAGTTTTTGACCAAAAGTGTCATGACGCCTGTGCTGCACCCTCCTTATTCACCAGATCTCACTCTGAGAAACATTTTTTTTTGTTTCCCCAGATAAAAAAAAGTATTTAAAGGGAAACATTTTGCCAATGTGGAAGAGGTGAAGCAAAAAGACAAAAGCACTAAAAGGCATCAAAGCTGACAAGTTTAAAAACTGTTTTGAGCAGTAGAAACATCATCTTGATAAGTGTTTGTATTGCATCAAATGAAGAGTACTTTGATGTTTGATGGTGACAAGTTTAAACATGTAAAAATCAATAGAAAATTATTTATAAATAAATTCCCCCTCATACAAGAAAAGTGTGTTCTTAAGTAGAAGACTCCATGAATGACTCAGCCTGATGCTCACAGTATGAGAAATGCATCCCAGCTGAGGAAGACTGAGGACCCCAGGTCCAGGCTCCCACTTCACCCTCAGAAACATGTGACTACCCAAATGATCATGGTTGTTGGCTAGTTTGGGGGCTTGAGGAGGGGTAGGAGAGTGCTATGTTTATAAATAAAGTTATGTTTATTTATTGAATTTCCACTAACTACAGTTCTTCCATATATGGCTTTGGTTTTTTCTGACTCATATTGGTTTTGAGTAGATCTAATTAATTATCTAAATAGTACAGAGAAGGTTAATAAAGTTTCAATTACAGCATTTTATTTTTATTTTTTGAGTTGGAGTCTCACTCTGTCGCCCAGGCTGCAGTGCAGTGGCACGCTCACAGCCACCCCAGTGTCTACCTGTTGGGCTACGGTGATCCTCCCACCTCAGCCTTCCAAGTTGCTGGAACAACAGGTGCATGTTACCACGCCCAGCTATTTTTTGATTTATTGTAGAGACAAGGTCTCGTCAAGTTGCCCGGGCTGATCTCAAACCCGCGGTCTCAGGCAATCCACACGCCTTGGCCTCCCAAAGTGCTGGGATTACAGGCTGAGCCACAGAACCCGGCCAGCATTTTATTTTATTTTTAAAAGTTAGTTTATTTTAAGATTATTTGGGGGTGGGTGGGGGAAAAGGATTATTTTAAATTTACTAAGTTTAGGAGGATTATTTCTGCACCTCATTCACCTACCTCTCCCAGTGTTGGCCCCATGCATCGCCACAGAATGAGGCTCAGGCCAGGACATGGACAATGGTACAACACTACAGACTGGATTTCAGAGCTTATTCTGGTTTCCTCAGCTTTCCAAACTGTGTCCTTTCCTGTTCCAGGATCCAGTCCAGGCACTGTGTTGCATGGGGTCACCACAGGTCTTCATGTCCCTTAGTCTTCTCCACTCAGCCATTAAAAACAATGCATACATCTTTTTTATTTATTTTAAGTTGGAGTCTCACTCTGTCGGCCAGACTGGAGTGCAGTGGCCGCTCCCGGCCACCGCAGCTTCGACCTGCTGGGCTCCGGTAATCCTTCCACCTCAGCCTTCCAAGTAGCTGGAAATGCAGGCGTGCACTACCACGCCTGGCTAATTTTTGATTTATTGTAGAGATGAGGTCTTGCCAAGTTGCCCAGGCTGGCCTTGAACTCCCGGGCTCAGGCAATCCACTCACCTCAGCCTCCCAAAGTGCGGGATTACAGGCTAAGCCACCAAGCCCGGCTTAAAAATGTATAAATCTTTAAACAAAAAGGCCAAACAGCACACACGGGCCAGGCACAGAAAGATAAATGCCTCATGATTTCCCTTATGTGTAGAATATTAAAAAGTCAAATTCACGGAAGCTGAGAGCAGCATACGCTTACTGGGGACTTGAAGAGACGGGAGAACAGGAAGTTGCTAGTCAAAGGATACAAAGTTTCAGTTATCAGATGAAAATGGTCTTGGTATCTCATGAATAGCATGGTGAGTATGGTTATTAATACTATACCGTTGGCCAGGCGTGGTGGCTCAGCCTATAATCCCATCACTTTGGGTTGCTGAGGTGAGAGGACTGCCTGAGCCCAGTAGTTCAAGGCCAGCCTGGGCAACTTGGTGAAACCTCATCTCTACAATAAATCACAAAAATTAACTGGTGGCGTGCATCTGCTGTTCTGGCTACTTGGAAGGCTACGGTGGAAAGATCGCCTGAGCCCAGCAGGTCAAGGCTGTGGTGGCTGTGAGCATGCCACTGCACTCCAGCCTGGGCAACAAAGAGTGAGACTCCAACTCAAAAAAAAATACTTTACTATTTACTTGAAAATTGCTAGAAGAACAGAACTAGAGCCTTCTATCACAAAAAATTATGAATATGTGAAGTGCTATATACATTAGCTTGATTTAATCATCCCATAATCATCAGATATCAAATCAACAAATATCATGTGATCATAATGCATATAATTTTTATTTGTGAATTACAGCTTGATAAAGCTGTGGTGGGGAGGAAACACAAACAAAACTAATAGCAACTAAAAAAGGCAACAAAGGACAGGCCCATAGTTGAACGGTTACATGCGGGTCACTTGTTAGGGTGAGTTGAGTCTGACCACACCCTCAACTCCTGTTTTGTCAAGTAATGGATAAAGGGTCCATTCTGTGGTGGCCTTAGGTCCCCAGGTAATGAGAGCACTTTGTCTGTGGCAGAACATACAAGGTCTGACAATTATGTTTGTGAACTTGCCACTGTGCACTTACATTGGCAGCACTGTACAAACAGCTGATAACCCTGGTATATCAGTGCCTCACAGCTGTGTTCATGAAAACGTGTGGCAGTGTCTTGCTGAGTGACATTCATTATTGCTGTTGTGTCTTTTTGCATGCCACAAGAATGTTGGAGCTTGAATTAGAGCAATGGACAAACATTAAATTTCTTGTTAAACTTGGCAAGAGTAGAAATAAAGTCAAGGATATGTTAGTTCAAGTTTATGGGAATAATGCCATAAAGAAAATGGCAGAGTACAAGTGGATTAAATGTTTTTCTGAGGGGAGAGAAAGTGTCATTTATGAAGAGAGATCAGGACAACCAGTAATGAGCAGAACTGATGAAAATATTGCAAAAATTGATCGAATTGTGCATCAAAATTGTCGACTGACTGTAAGAAGCATAGCAGACCAAATAAACACTGATAGAGAAACAGGGAAATCTTAACTGAAAATCTTGGCATGAGAAAGGTGTCTGCAAAAAATGGTCTTGAAAGAGCTCTTGTATCATAACAATGCACCAGCTCACACAGCACTGTCTGTGAGGGAGTTTCTAGCTAGCAAATAAATAACTGTATTGGAACATCCTCCCAACTCATCTGATCTGGCCCCCAGAGACTTTTCTCTTTACCCAACGATAAAAAAAAAATTGAAAGGAAGATATTTTGATGACATTCAGGACAACAGCTCTGATGGCCATTTCAGAAAAAGAGTTCCAAAATTGCGTTGATAGGTGGACTAGGTGCTCGCATTAGTGCATAGCTTCCTGAGGGGAGTACTTAGAAGATGACCATAGTGATATTCAGCAAAGTGGTATGGAGCAGTTTTTCTAGAGTGAGTTCACAAACTTAATTGTCAGACTTGCACACTTAGTGGCTTTAGGCAACAACACAAATTTACTCTCTATGAGTTCCAGAGTCCATAAGTCCAAAATGAGCCTTCAGGGAAAGAACCAAGGAGCTGTAGGATTGATTCTCTGCAGACTCCAGAGTAGAGTCTGTTCCTTGCATCTTCCAGCTTCTAGAAGCTGCCTTTTTCCTTGGAACTTGGCCACATCCTTCCACTCTCTACTTCCATCATCACACATGCTTTCTGCCCCCCACAGACTTTCTTGTGCTGTCTTGGAAAGACCTCTGTGCAAACACCAAGTCTACTAGATAATCCAGGTTAATTTCGCCATTTCAAAACCTTCACTTAATCCCATCTGAAAAACTCCTTTTGCTGTATGTGACAGTTACTATCTAAGGTTACCACAACCCCCTTAGATACTGGTGCTCTGAGCATCCTACTTGTGAAAATCATGTCTTTTCAAACCACATTTCCTCACTAATAGAACCCATTTACTCACATTTGGAAGCTGTATCTATGTTCAGGACTCTCACATGTGTTTCTTCAAGCACACTCCATCCAGTGTATTCCCACAAGCCCATGAGCATATTGCCTGCTTGTACTACTGACATCTCAAATCCAATGTCCAAACTTGAGCTTGCTACCTTTTTACTTTTCATGCCCTAATTTTCTTCCTTCTATGGCATTCCCAAGGTCAGTAAATGGGAGTACCACATACTCAGGCATCAAATGGAAGATGGCTGGATCCTTCCAGACTCTACCCCTTTCGTTTCTCACAAAAGTTCATTATCAAGTCATGCAATTCTCCTTTAAGAGCCACCAAGTCTTGCCTTTCCTTTCTATTCAACTCCGCTGTCCTAATGACCACTCTCAGCTTTTGTGGAGGGATTATTATCACTCTTGACTGACTTCCTATCTGCATTTCAGAGCTTTACTAACACTTTTGATATGTTATCCTCAGGCAGATCTTTTAATTATGATAATCGCATTCTTATGCTTCAAAATATATTCTCAGTCTTTGCGTAATGTTTTAAAATTTAGCCTCAGATTTCCTAGAGGAAGCATCAGTCATTTGAATAAATCCTAAAGAAGAGAAAAAAAGAGAAAGAGAAAGAAGACTGACTTTCATAAAGTAGAAGTTCAAAATATATGGATGGGAATGGATAGGTTAAAAGTCTCATGAACAGCTGGAGTGAAAATCTTTATAATAATGTCATCATTAGCCTGAAAGAATCATTGAAAGCACAAACTAGTTTGATCACTTTCATGATGAAATATATAGGATATATAGACTAAAATTAGATTACCATGAAAAAGTTTAATCTCCCAACTTATAGAAAGCTATCTCCGGGACTTCCACTTTTTTACTTCTCGTGGCCTTGGTTGTGCCTTTTTCAGGCTCCTAATGAGGACAGAGTGGGGACCATTGTCTGGCATGTTGGTGAACGCATCTTGGATTGTGTTCATTTTCACCTCAACAAACTGGGAAACATGTATTTTATTGAACTTTCAGAAACAAGGAAACTGAAGGCTCAGGGACAACTGGCCAAAAGTTCCAAGGCCCATTATCAGTGAACCCAGGAGCTACACCCAATCCAGTTAACCCCAGAAGATTAATGTCCTCTTTTACATATGGTCTTTAACTGAGAAAAGAGGAAGAAAAATACAAGTGTTGTGAAGTGTCATTTTAGTTGGTTTATTCTTCCTGCTCCTGAAACACCAGGAGTTCAGTTGAGGTCCTGTTTTTCACAATACAGAAAGCCAATTCCTGAAACAATGGGTATAAAAACTAGAGAAAAGGGATTTTTATTTGAGTGATATCAGCCAAGGAGAATGGGAGATTCTGTCTCAAATTCATTTCCCTATCCCACTGAAGCCAAGGGTTTATATAATGGGGCAGAAATGTAGAAAACAGGAATTAGAAAAAAATTTGGCATCTTATTGTCTGGATGCAGTGATCTGGTAAGTTTCAGTTTCTTGATACTTTAGGTCTAAGGATCAGTTTCCTGAGAAAGGAACCCAGGTAAAATAAATGTATGTTTCAAGCTTTTAAGACCAAGATGGTCAATTTCTATGTTTATTCAAAAAACTGTAGCTGTTATTTCTATGAGGAAGTTGGGTTGGTTTCAATACACAATACAAAAATTTTCTTTTCTTCTTAGCTAACATGGCCAGAGGTTGAATCACATGTGGATCCAGAAGACGTCAGACATTGTTTCTGACCAGTCAGAACACACTAGAGGCCTGGTGCAAACACAACAATGGCCTGTAAACATTCTGTTCCCACAAAGAATAGAAGCCACTTCACTTCCTAACATCTTGATTGGGTATCAGAGCATAGAGTTGGTTTATATGGTGGGTAACTACCCCGGAAAGCAACTGAAGTTCACATTTCAGAAGAGTTACGGCCGCCGATAAAGTACTCAACAGCATACTTGGCTAAGAAGAGAAAAAAGGTCAGGTTGTAAAACTTTTGATTTTTCCATTTTCTAAGAGAAATCCATTATTGAAACTTGTAAAGTGGTCCTAGAGAGGCCATTATTTGAGCTGTATAACAAATATTGGCAGCGTCTCTCATAAAAGCTGACTGATGTTTGTCATGTTTGCAATGACCTCAGCTCAAATGTGCAGGTCACATAGGGGTAGTTCATAGATCATAGTTCACTGAGAAATATTTCTGTTAGAATGGACTGTTAGTGTGGCCCTGCTTAACAAAATTAGTGGCTCAAAAATATCTACCAGAATTATAAGATTAAGAAAACAAAGGTTGCAAAGTAGAAATGATTGATTTTGAAGCCTTTTCTTTGTTTTAACAACTCTGAAATTCTGAAATCATGTTATAAGAATAAGAATGCTGTAAGAAACTCAATAGGCACTTAGGAATTTTATTTATCACTTTTATGAAAGCTAAATTTCTAATATTATTCACTTTTTGCCACACAGAAATGTTAAGGGAAATCAATTTCTTTTAGTTCAAATAATTATTCCCAGTATTTTTATACTATTTGACATTGCCATAAATTAAGATAGGTTGTTACTAAGATATTTCAGTGATTAGAGCTGCCAAATATAAAAAATCTGTTTTCAAATAATTAGAATATTTGAAGCCTGCTCAGCATCGCAGCTTGATTATATATCGCCCTGATTTGGAAGGCAATTTGGAATCTTGCAGACCTCAAGACCCCAAGCTTATGAAAATCAGTCTCATTGTAGAGCTGGCAGGAGGCAGCTGATAGAGATTCTCGCTGACAGGATGCCGACTCGCAGTCACACTTACCCTTGCCGTTGCTCGTTTGCATGCTCTCTGTTCCCGTTTTGACTTTAGAATGAGAGTACTTGTACTCCTGACTGTCACCCTGGTTGTGGCCTGCACCTGCGTTTTCTTCCCTTTCGTCCTGAGAGGCAAAGAACTCCTCTGGGGTAAGTAACAAAAAAATATGGTCTTCTGACCCCATAAAGTTGTTTTTCACACCTACCTGAATGGCAGCTTTTTGAGAGTCAGTGAAGGTCCCTAGTGTATAGGTTTAGTTATACTTTTCAAAGGAAAACATTGTAATCCTTGAGTTTCAAAAGATTAAAATGCAGTACAATTCTTTCTAAAAAATAACGGATTTTTCTAAGATGACACAACAAAACATTCCCATTTTTGTCTGTTCATATATCTGAAAAATAAATTTCCTTGGGAGTAATTTTGCTCTTTTGCTACAAAAGCATTTGTTTAGTAAATAACTTCTGTGATATATTTTCTGGAATCAGTGTGCTATACGTTGTGAAATTAGGTAAAGAAGACGATTGAGATGCAGTAGTTAAAATAATCACAAATCAAGCACTTGAAATAAATTAATTAATTAAATAAAGGCCCAAACCCTGAGAACAAGTTTCACTGAGGTGAGCTTTGGAGGGGCATTAGTTTGGACATTTCAACCCCATGAACATTCTAGCTCCTGGAACAGGAGACACCCACTGGGAAGGTTCCTGCCTTTCTGGAAACCATCCTGGGCCCATTGCACAGTATGCCAGCCTTCTGCCAGTCCCGCTTCTCCCTGTTGGAGGTCTTCTCTGTCTTCCAGCACTGTCTGGCTCTTCAAGTCCTTGTTGTCCTAGTCCACATCGAGCCCTGTCTCCAGCTGGGAGCCACAATTTTGGGTTTTCTTTTTTTTTAATTTTCCTGAATACCAGGACTTCATGACCATATTACAAGCTATGCTGAAGTCTGTCACAGACTCATGGACTCCTTAAGAAGGCAATCTCCCCTCGAGGCCCTTCAGACATCCTGGTCACAGCCTGGCTCTGAGGTCAGGGAAGCAAGTATCCGGACCTTTTCCTGCCAGTTTCTGCCCAGGCACCCAAGCGTGCTACCTGCTCCTAATTCCTGTTCCTCACCTGCAAGGGGAGAAAGCTAAAACATTATCCATCCTGTCATTACTAGTAATGAAGTATTTCATTTGCAGTAGTGAGTGCATTGCGCCTGGCCAATACTAGAAAAAATAAAAACCAATTTCCCTTTTTAAGAACTTCAAGAAAAAGTGACTTTTGTATCCATTCTAGTGCCTGAAACATGATACATGTTCATCAAACTTTTTTGTGAATTAATTACTTTCTCCTTTTATTTTATATATATTGAGGTCCTAGTTGCATAAAATCATAATAACAAAAGTTAAAGGTCACGTACTAGTTATGAGCAAATTGTTATGTATGAGAGCTACTCAACAAAAATATATTTTTTAAGTGTGTACCGGCTGGGCTCGGTAGCTCAGCCTGTAATCCCAGCACTTTGGGAGGCTGAGGAGAGTGGATTGTCTGATCCTGCAGGTTCAAGACCAGCCCAGGCAACTTAGTGAGACCTTGTCTCTACAATCAATAAATAAAAAATTAGCCAGGCATGGTAGCGCGTGCCTGTAGTTCCGGCTACTTGGAAGACTAAAGAGGCAGGATCACCAGAGCCCAGCAGCTCAACGCTGGGGTGGCCGTGAGTGTGCCATTGCATTCTGGCCTGGGCGACAGAGTGAGACGCCAACTCAAAAATAAAAAAGTGTGTACCAAGTTTTTAGAAATTGTATTTTAAAAAAACATCAGAAAATGCAGTGTCTGGCTTTGGTAGAATAATTTTTAAATTATTTCCTTATCTCAGAGATTTTATTTATTTATTTATTTTTGCTGAAACTTTCAGTAAACATAAGGAATGTTCGACTAAGCAATTACTAGTAATGTTGCACTTTGGGGTATATTTTATGTTCATTAGAATATCGTGAAACTGACTTATCACTTGTTTACTTTGTAAATAACTGTCTTAGAAATTCTCATATAGTGTTTCAATTTTATATTTTTTAATATGAGATTTTTTTTTCATTTTTGAATCTATTTGGAAAATGATGATACCAAGTGACTTGTTGTGTGTGTTTGGAGTTGTGTCACTTGTGCTCATGGACTTTGTGAAGCAAAAACAATGGATTGTTACATCTCCATTGTCCAGAACAAGACCAAGAGAGGTCAGTGGCATGGACCACTAGGACCTAGGATCTTCCCAGGATCATAGAGGGTAATCTGTAGGCAGATTGTACTCCTCATGGGTCCTGCTGTGTGGGCTGCTCATCAATAGTGTAGGCCAGGTACCCATTTTATAGATCAGAAGGCAGAAGCCTGGATGTCTCAGAGGTGGTAGAGTTCTATGGCCAAACTCACCTCACATCCAGACTTTTACAGAAAAATAACACACATCCTAACATTTGACTCTGGGTGATAGGTACTCAATGAAAAATATCAGTCCTGGATATACAGTTTTGGTGTCATAAACTAGTTTGCAGATTGTAGGAAGGTGGAGCAACAAATGAGGGGCCTTAGTACATGCTCATACTTGTGTATATCAGGAGAGATTCTTGCTAATAAAAATTCCAGAAGAGAATTCCAGAGGGTCATAGCACAAACAGAATTAAACGTCAGGACCTGAAAATTCTGAAATAGAAATACATGAAAATGGAAAAGTAATTAATTTTCTCCCCCAAATGTATGCATGGCCATTGTACATCTAAGAAAAATTTGATATAAATCCCTTCACTAAAAAGCTGAATGGAGTGTTTTTCATGGAAGCCCTGTGTCGTTATCACCATATAGACTGAGAGACATTTCTAGTGTTTGTGCAGAATCAAGATTTATGTGCAATTATCTTCATGGCAAATGTTCCACAAGTCATAACTGTTAAGAGAAAATAAGATGCAAATGAACAACAGGAAGCAGAGCCATTACCTGGGGATTGGGGAAATTTGAGAAGATAGCCTAATGAGTGAATTTGTTTAAGATGGAAAGTTGGCAAGCTTTATTCCAGTTCACTGGATTTCTGCAAACAGGGATTATTAAAGTGAGGATCAAAACACAGCTCTGAGCAAAAAGCAAGTGCTCAGAGTTAGTTATAGGTGAAACTCAGGAATGTGGTGCAGCTTGTGGTTTGGAAGATGGAAGGTTTTGACTTTCTTGTGTGTGGGTTCCTTCCTTCCTTCCTTCCTTCCTTCCTTCTTCTTTATTTCTACTTTTAAAGTAAACACTATCTGGAACAAGGTAACTTCCTTCTTCTTTAATAAATGCAGTATTTTCTCACATAATAGCTTCCTGAGTTCCAACTCTTTTATACATCTTATGAATATGCATGAAGAAGAATTTGCTGGCAAGACTGTGCAGTCAATCAGAGCAGCCACAGGGAGAGTCAGGAGATGGGTGGTATCTCCTGATCTGGTAATTAAGTTATGTGGCTCTATAGAATTTAGTTTTCAGCTTTGAAAAAAATTTCTTTAAAGGTGAGGTTAAGAATCTCTATGTCTGTGGTCAGTTCTCCCACCTGAGGCCTCTGCCCTGGACACCACATGCTCACCTGTAGAACTGCTCTGAGTCAAGGCAAAGAGAACCTCAAATTAAGAGAGTGATGATGAGCTGTGGGCGAGGAAAGGGCTTCTGAACATGCCTTCCAAACATGCTGTGGTAACAGGATTTTTAATAGCTGATGGCAATTGAGAAGAAAGACATACAAGAAAAACTTACTGCCCTGATCCTATTTGCCAAAAAGCAATACAAAAATTGACTCAAGTTTCCGCTTCCCTCTCTACTGAGAAGGACAAGTGTTTATCCTGAGAGAATTCTAGGCCTTCACCAACCTGGAGACACCCAGAAGCAGCCATGGGACAAAGCCTCACTAACAAGCCCTTATCTGCCTTAGATTAATTCCCCTATACATTTGCCTTCTCACAATTAGTCCCCTAGAAACCCAAAGTCGTTTTCTTTTATCTTGTCACTTCTCAAAAAGTACTATAGATGCAACATAAGGCCAAATGCTAACTGGAGTTGTTCAGCACCGAGTGCTCATGGGTACTCCCTGTAAGCCTAATGCACATGTTAATAAACTTCTGTTTGTTTTTCTCTTATTAATCTGTCTTATGTCAGTATAATTTACACGGCCTCAGAAAATTAACCTAAGCAGGATCAAGAGAAAAGATTGGTTCTTCCCCTATAAATGGATGTGAGTCATCTCTATTCAGAGAAGAAGTTATTAACTTAACAGCTAAAATCTATCAAGTACCAGCAGAAATGTGAGGTTATCATAATGAGAATTATGTTTTTCTGAGGGAGATTTCTTAACACAAAAATATATTTCTTATACAAAATTTGAAAAGAATAAGAATCTTCAAGCTTATAAAACTATTTTTTAAATCCAGTAAAGTATTTTATAATAAGAAAAGAAGCTAGAGTATAACCATTTTTTGATCAATTAACCTTAAATAACAATATATTAATGTTGGTTGGCAATAAGAAATTATCTTTCTAGCAACTTCCATTTTCAAGGGTAGTGGAGAAAGATAAACATCTTTCTTTACATGTAACCGGGTGGTTCTTGAATAATTGTCAAGTGTCTACTAAAACCCAACCTTTGATCTGAGGTAGGACTCTGAAGAAAATCCTACCTAACTTTAAGGAAATGTACAGAAATAGGATACGCATACACAGGTAGTGTGAATGAGGGAACCAGTTTTTTTTTTCTGGTATATAAACATAAGGAAAATCAAGACCTCATAGAGGAATAAGCAAAAGAGCTGGAAATTTCAGGCTGAATATTTTGAAAGGTGAAAGAGAAATTGAGTGTTATGTCCAGAGCCATTGCAATATGAAGACAGGTCTATTTTTATTTTATTTTACTTTATTTTATATTTTATTTCATTTTAGAGTTGGAGTCTCACTCTGTTGGTCAGGCTGGAGTGCAGTGGTACATTCGTGACCACCCCAGCGTCGACCTACTGGGCTCCGGCAATCCTTCCGTCTCAGCCTTCCAAGTAGCCGGAACTACAGGTGCATGCTACCACACCCAGTTAATTTTTTGATTCATTGTGGAGATGAGGTCTCTCCAAGTTGCCCAGGCTGATCTCGAACCACGGGTTCAGACAGTCCACTCTCCTCGGCCTCCCAAAGTGCTGGGATGACAGACTGAGCCACTGAGCCCAGCTGAAGACAGGTCTTGATCTGATTGTAAAGGTCCTGAATCCCATAATGAGGAGTCTGAACGCAATTCTGTGGGCACCAGGAACCTTCAGATGCTTTCATAAAAGGCACAGATGAAAGCAGGTTTTATTTCAGAAAGGCCACTTTGGTGATAACATGAAGGGGATGGGATGGAAATCACTGCAGGAATCGGTCACGATCTCCTTCTGCTGAGGTAGAAAGTGAGACTGGGTGGGATGAGCCATTCTGCAAGAGACATTAAAAAGAAATCAATGCAACACAGTGAAAGAAAGTCAAGAAAAACCATGGCTGAGTTTCTTGTTTGGAAATTTGACTTACGAGGGAAATGTTTGAGGTCATTAACTCAGATAAGAAACACAGGAAGGTGACCTGGGTTCAGATGAGAAGTTCAAGTTGATGGTAGATATTTGGGAGAAAGGGAGAAGTGAGGGAAGACACCAAAAGAGCAAAACAAGCACGTGGCGTACCACTCACAGGAGGAAGACAGGTGGGAGAAAGAGCCCAATGGCTGAGGCTGGGAGATGGTGGCCAGAGTCTATCACAGACCTAAAGCAGTGCATCCAACATCCTGTGAGCACTTGGGATTTGTCAGACCCATGCCAACCATTGTACAAGCTTCTCTCTAAAACAATTCTAAGAAGTAACTGTGCTAACAGGTGAGAAATCTGGGCAAGGTTAGTGATCTGACAAGTCACTCAGCTGTTTAGAGATGGGGGGATTTAATGCAGGTCAGGCCTATAAGCACTCTGACTCTGCCACAAAAGTGCTCCAACAATGACAAGGGTAGGGTAATTATTGCATTTGGCAAATGAGGGACCATGGCTGACCTTGGAATAGGGAATATGAGTTGAGTTGCTTGGGCAACTGCGGTGAGTTTAGAAGGGAATCCAAGGAAAATGAATGAAAATCCCAAGTGTATTATGCCCCTGGGTCTCGTGAGGGTTGGATGCTCTGTTTTGCAATGTCCAAGCTGTGGCCTCCTCCTTGGGCTCTTACTGCCAGTCGAATTCATCCCACATCACTACTTTCCTGAGCACGTGCAGGAAGTTGAGTGCCTTGCCCTGATGACTGTGCTGGACCCTGCACAGTGCACTGGACTGTGCAGAGCCGTGCTCCGTGCACAGTGACCCTCAGCCTCTCCATCCTGCCCTTGCTCTTATGCGCCCCACACTGGGAGGATACAGGCAACTGCTCACTGCTAGACCCTGAGGAGGTCATCTTCTTCCCCAAGCATTCGGTGGCTAAATATTCATCCCAGAACCTCAAATGATCCATCATGGAATTTTTCATAACTGCATTATGCTACACTTTAATAATTTGGTCGTCAAAAGAACAGACAAGTGCAGGACAGAGGTGTGTGGGAACAGAAGTGATGGTGTGGAATATCGGGTTTGGGGCCAGAGAAGAGTGTTGAAGGCCCTAAAGGCTGAAGCCTTGAAGACCCTGCAGGTTCCTCTTCTGGGTCTCCCTGTCACGGGCGGCCTGACTGGGTGCTGGGGAGACAAGGGAGCCTGGTGTGATTTCAGCCTTCAGGGGCTTGCAGTCCAAATCACCGCAAGTTTTTCTAACAGCTTTGAGTCACTTAATGTCCTCTTGCATCAAAATCACTAGTTCAAAATATGGGAGGAGGCTTGCAGATAGCTTAATCCTACCAAGCTTCCTCATTTAAATGTTTTCTGGAATATGCTGTGATACTTAATTTGGGATTTTCCTCTTTAAAAATAATTTGGCCAGGTGCAGTGTTTCATGCCTGTAATCCCAGCATTTGGGAAACTGAGGCAGGAGGATTACTTGGGCCCAGGAGTTCAGGACCAGCCTGGGTAACATAGTACAACTTTGTATCTACACACACACACAAACTCTTGGTATCGTGGCAATGTGCCTGTAGTCCCAGCTACTCAGGGGGCTCATGGAGTTCAGTAGGCTGAGGCTGCTGTGAGCTATGATCATGCCTTCATGCCTCTGCAACTCCAGCCTGGACAACAGACTGAGACCCTGTTTCAAAGTAATAATAATAAGTGTATTTCTATAGAGATGTTCAAACGCGTTCTCATATTCTATTTACTTTTAGGAATCGGCATACTTCCTTTGATGAAGTACTGAGGCTATACAACTTAACTGAGTGACAGAAGTGACTTTGTGCATGCCCAGAAACATGTATCATCTTCTTGTTACTCATGTGGAGGTTCACATTTTAGCCTAGAAATGGAATCTTAATCTATTTAACATTCCAACTGCTAAAACAAAAATTAAAATGGGAGTGTTTTCATGGGACACTGCTGGTATGTTTGAATAATTTATCTTTTGTTAAATGCACGACTTAAAATGGACAGATATTACTACGAACTTTATCACCAGTTTATATATAAAATCTAAAGGAAACAAAACGTTATTCAGAATCATGAGAAGTAAGAAATGAAAGTAAATAACCCCCTCTCCCCATTCCACAGGCAGCTCTGAGAGGTGGGTTCTAATGACTCATTTTACCAAGGAAACGGGGTTCAGGAGGTGAAATAACCTTCCAGGACTTCACAGAAGTCATGTGGTTATTGCTACAGTGAGCTGGGTTTAATGAATAAGTCTAACAATGGCAGAAAGTTGTCTAACTTTAATTGTGCTTGGACCGTGTGATATTCTGTTCCGTAGGAAAGACGAGGGAATCTCACATTGACAACATCTTGGAAGAGAGCAGGCGCATGGTGGACACTGCCATCTACAACACAATGGAAAGGTGAGGTCTGCAAAAGGGGACATTGCAGAGTGCTGCCCAGTAGAAGCCAGCACTCCATGAGATGCTTCCCATGCCCTGTCTATTTTAATTTTCACAGTTTCTCCCCAAATTGGTCCAAGATCCTAGTTTGCAAATGACAAACTGAAGCTCATTTGAGTTAATTCACTTTTCCAATATCACATGCAAGCAACTGACAGAATTTTACTCTAAATTTAATCTCACATTATTTCTTTGGCAAACCAGGGGGAAGCACTGTGATGCAATCCATAAATACATGTATATATCCTGAGTTAAAAGAGAATACAGATTGAAGTCCTGATTTTAAAAATGAACCTCTCTCTTCAAGAATTAGAACACATTAAGGAGAAAAAGAGTGATCTACATCTCATATTTTTCGTATTTGGTTTTTGTGACATAATGTAACATTACCTATGTTACATGATAAAAATTCAGATCTGTCCCTCATTCTTTTTGGAAATAATTAACAAATGCCTTAATATTAAATATATAACAGATGCCAATATTAAGGATATTATGGCCTCAGATTACATGTTTAAACAAAACACAAAACAAAACAAAAAACTGCTAAACAGTTTTGTCCTCATAAGCTCATTATTTTGTTGGAAGTTGACCAATAATTATATAAGCTTTCAAGATATAAAGTATTGCAAGACAGTAGTTGATTTATTTCAAATTTCTACAACTGCAATCTGAAAATTGCCTTATTGTCCATATTGGCAGCAAGCAAATTCTTGCTTACCTTCTAAATACTTGAATCAAAAGGGAAAGAAGGAGAGAAAATATTTCTTAAAAGCTCATACAAGTTCTACCATGTATAAAATGGATATAAATTACTACAGAAGAAATGAGAATAGGAAGTGAATATCAAGTGCACAGCAATAAGTGGAATCCAGTGTTTTAGTAACAGCTGCATAAGAACATGATCCATATGAAATAAATGCCCCTGGCTTTTCAAGAAGGCTTGTTGTGGTAGAGCCAAGAGAGAGGTGTCTGGAAGACTTCACCAGAATGATTTGCTTTGCAATAGCTCTCATAAAATACCCTATATTCATACTCAAACTATATTTCTTTTTTTTTTTTTTAAAAGCTCTTTCTAGTATGTAACAGTCATGGTGCTAGACACTGGGAATAGAAAAATGAATGAAATCATTACATATGCTCAAAAGTCCACATCTCTTCTATAAAGACAGATGCATGAATAATGCACTTAATTGAGGGATGTATTTATTTCAGAGAACCAGAACAGATTATGGTTAGTCAGCTGATAGAGAACAAACCTTGAGTAAAAGTTTTAATAATAAAATATGTTTATACTTCAAAACAAATCTAGTTGCTTTAAAGCAGAAGATAAAACCAAAACACTTTTCTGAATAATAGCCAAAGCTGGAGCTGTGACTAAATTGTTCCTTACACTCACTCACAGATGATGGTACATTTTTGAAAAGAAGTAAGGAAACACAGAGCATGACCCATGAAGGTGTCAAGAACAGGGAAGTAGGGTGAAATTCCACCCTACTCACAAGTTTTTCGTAGTTGGATTAGACCAAGGACAAAGGATAGATGCAGCAAGAATTTTAGCATTTCTGCTCTTTCTCTGAGACCAATTCCCATAGAGTGATGCAGAAAAGACCATGTGGTGGCTTCCCACTTGGTGGGTTGTATCTTGTGAGAAGAGCCCTGAGTTCAGGGAACCCCAGTGTTTCTCAGTGTGGTTTGAGCATGCTGGCCACCTGCTATGGAGGGGAGAGCATCTTTGTTCTACTAAAGAAATATAAAGTGTTCTGGAGGAAAATATAACCTCTGCTTTCCAAAGCTGGCCACTATGCAAACATCCTTGAATAGATAATGTGGGGCAATAGTAGTCAGCACTATAATTTGATTTGATGTGGAAAAAAACAACCCATACCTAAGGAAAATTGTCTCCCAATATCCACCCTGGTGTATACACCGTCAGGGCCTTTTGCTAACTCTCCTGTGATCCTGTCCCTCTGTTGCTCCCCCTAGTTAATCTGACTGGCAGAGGTTGCAGCCAACTTTGTTTATCCCACAAAAGCATTTAATCAGGGATCTTATCTGCATAGCCCAGGCAACAGGACGTGGCAGACCTCAACCTTTCAGCTTTGTTTAGTCCCAGATGCAATCAGTTGAACACATCTCAAAATCCATCAGGATCTCCCTTCGAAAGCCTTGTGTTTCCGAATTCACCTTTGCACGTGGTCAGAGCATTAATTCCTTACATCAGGATGCATTAGCAATTTTACAGACCCCTACCTGCCCCTCGAGGACATATGGGGCGGTTCTCTCCTACAGTACAACTCTGACCAGTGAGTTGAGGCTGACCAGAGGCTCCAAAGGGCATTATTATCTATTAGAAAGAAAAGAAAACTGGGGCACACCAGAGCAAAGTGTCACAAGTGGAATGGAATGATGGAAGGCCATTTGGCATTCTTGATGATCATGATCGCCATGGGCCCTATAGATGGACCTGTCTTCTTGCTTTAGGATCATGTATCAAATGACCTTTCATTCCTTCGTTCTGCAAACGCATAATGCAAGCATAATGACACAATTCCCAGGCCACTGAGTGGTCCATAGTCTAGTGGAGAAGAAAGCATCCTTCATCTTCTTTGTCACAGAGTAGAGGAAGAGGGAGAGAGAGTGAGAGGGAGAGGGGGAGAGGCAGAGGGAGAAGGAGAAGGGGAGGGGAGAAGAGGAGAGGAAGGGGCAGAAGGAGAGGGAGAGGGAGAGAGAGACAGAAAGATACAGAGAGCGGAAGAGGAAGGAAGAGGGAAAAGACAGGATGCAGGGCGGGGGTGCAGAGCTGACAAGATCCTCGATAGATCCCAGACATAAACCTAACTGAGTTTAAGAGTGTGTACCCAGTAGTAGGACCGAATGCTGATGACAACAGTCTCTAAGACTGGGCTAGCAGGGAGAGTTCTGAGACATGGGCCTGGGCTGCACCACTGCCATGGGCTCAACTGTGACAGCCAGACTCTGTGGGGTGGCAAGTGAGGTCAAGATATGCCCATCGCTCATGGCTGGGCCATCTAGTCACGTGCGGCTGGTAATGCATGGTCCCACGGGAGTGTAGGGCTTGGGGTGAGCATGTGCTTGGCCTCTCGGGAGCCCCTCAGGCAGGGGAATTCGAATTGTTCCAACCATGGCAGAAAGCAAGAGCTGCAGTTGGGGCAGCTCAACCTACCATAAGGAGCAAGGGCCTTGCCAGTCTCACACCATCTCCCTGTGGGGTCCTCACCAACCAAGACCACACTTCATTGAGGGAACCTACCCTGAATAAGTCAAAACTTTCATTTACTGGCTTTTTTAAAAGTCTAAACCCTGATGAATGTTGATAGTTTGTTTTTTTTCTTACTTTCTCAGGATAACTGCACAATTCCTATATTCAAATCTGGCACAGAATATGGCTGGAGCAGTCTCCCCCTTTTCCTGCCCAAAGTAATTTCAGGGCGAAGCAAAAGCATGTGCTTCAGGATGCAGGCGATCCAGGGAAATCAGAGGACAAAAAATCAAAGGCTCTCCGGGGTCTCAGTTGCTTGGGGAGTTGAGCAGCTTGTGGCCTGACCTGGCTCACCTCCCTCGAGCAGTAAATCCCTTCCTTTTTAGCATTCAGGAAGTTTCTGATATTCACAGTTTCCTGTGAGTTCGAGAGCATGTTCAATCTGGAATATTCTTCCCTCAATTGTTGAGACCATTTGAATCTGTTTACTGTACATGTTGAGACATTCGGGCATTGCCAGGTGCATATTGAACAGCCACAGAGGTGTTATCATTTAATGAAAATGACACTGTTGGACAGTGTTCACCAGTCCTGCCGGATCCAGTGCTAATGAGAACTTAAATTTGGTATGGCTCTTCTGGTCAACTCTTCACTGTAAGAATGCTGAGCCTGCTGGAGTCAAAGCTCCCTCAACTTGAGTTCAAATTCAGATATTTTGCAGCAAATAAGAGTCTGTATCTGTCATCTCTTAGCGCCTTGCTTGTGTTCTAAAGCTGAGACTTACAGTGCCTGCAGCTCTGGCCTGGAGTGCAGATGGTGGGCGCATGAACAGGGCACCCTCCAACTTGCCAGGTGGTTGATGCTAATGTCTTGCCAAACTCTAATGAGCTGAGCTCGCAACAGGCTGGGCTCCTCAGAACTTGGGTGTGGAGGGGAGGGTATAAGTCAGCAAGGGCAAGTCCCTCTGAGGAGCAACATGATGGCTGCAGGATAAGCCAGGGGCAGAGAGGGTCATGTGCCCTTGGCATAGACCCTTCATTGTCAGCAAAGAATCACGAGGACTGAAATATCCAGCCCAGGTGCAGGACACAGGGTGGGAGCTGTCCAACTGAGAAATCAGGCAGAGGATGTAGGGCAGTGGACATGATGAGAAGTAGCCCTCTACAACAGGGTGCTGGCGGCAAGGGGAGACTCCGGCTCTGAGTGTGGAAGTCTGATGGCGTGCAAGAGGAGTCCACAGCAGAAGGCAAGGTGGACCAGGAGGGGGCAGGCAGGCTGTAGGATGGGTTCCGGCCATGTGACTCTTGGCAGGAAAGGCTCAGGGGCCTGGTCTGGGACCCTGTCAGGTGGTGATATCAGCTAGCATGGAGTTAAGAGCTGAGCTCAGGTTCCCAGACCCCAGCTTCCTGACTTCCCCTTTTGGGACCAGATTGTGTCGTCTCTTGAGTGCCAGGCAAAGGAAGGGATGAGACAGAAAAGCCCTCGAGTGAGTGTGGATGATGTTCTAGGTGGTACAGAAAGTGTATTTCATCAAAAGCCCTGGGCCTCGAGATCTCCAGGAACATCTTGGAAATTCTCAGAACATTTTGAAGATTAGAACAAACAGATCTCTGGACAACTTTTTGATGTTAGCAATCAGAATGAGCAAATGGGGTTAGAGTGCCCATCTGACTCTTCCGTTAAGTTCTGGTCCAGGGCAAGAAAGCAAAAATGATGAGATCTGAGTCATTTAGCAGCTGTGGCACCAGGAGATGGGGGAGATGTGACTGTGTGGTGTCTGTGACAGGTGCACACATGTGTATATGTGGAGTGTGCATGTGCAAATGTATGTTGTATATGTACACACGTATGCATCTGTATGTTGCATGCCATGTGTGTCATATATGTTGTGTGCAGTGTATGTGTCCATCATGTGTGTGATTTGTATGGTGTATGTGTGTGTTTGAGTTCCAGGAGCAACTTGGTTCTGAAGACAAGGAGCTTTTTATTTAAGTATTACTGAAAAGTAAAGGGCAAAAATGTTTAGTCAGAGAAAGAGTTAAAGATAAAATATCCAGTTATGCATCACTTAAAGAAAGGGCTACATCTGAGGAAAGCATCCTTAGGCCATCTCGTCTTTGTGAGAACATCCTGGAGTGACTTACACCAACCTAGGTGGTATAGACTACAACACACCTAGGCTATATGCTACAGTCTTTTACTCCTAGGTTGCAAATCTGAATGTTACTGTGTTGAATGCAGTAGACAACTGAAACACAGTGGTACATATGTGCATATCTAAACAAAAAGGGTATAGATAAAAACAAAGTATTATAATCTATGGGATGACCTTTGTCTACGTGCCCTGTTGTTGACTAAAATGACCTTCTGTAGCACGTCACTGTGTGGATGTCTTCCATCTTTGGTTTTCTTAAGTTCACAGAGAAGAAAGAGGCTGTTGTGCATGATCTCAAAGAGGCCAGTGAAGTGCATGTGTCCTGAATCTACTCTGAGTGTCCTGGCAGAAAACTAGTAGAAGGCATACTCTGTTAGGAACTCTTAGGGTTGAGGTGAAATCCATTTGAACTGGGATATTATTAAATTCCCCAAAGCCTTACTAACACACTAAAGAAAAGCATGAACACGTAGATTTAGGATTTGAGCTTTGCTTTCACACCTTTTGGGGAGGAAGGTCATAGCCTTTGCACTTCCTTTGTGTGGTGTGCCCCCAAGTGTCCCATGGCAAGTGCAGCTTCTAGGAAACTGGATCTGCTCTATCGTGCTAGCCTTTTAAAAGGCAACCTTGTTCTCGTGGATCTTTTCAAAACAATCAGACTGGATTTGTGCTTCAGGGTTCCTTCTGATAGCAAAATTCCTTGCTCAGTTAGATTTTGGATAAATGTCTAAAAGGAAAGAGTGAAGTTTTGGAGGGTCATTGTTTTGTCTCCCACGTTGAGTCTCAGAGAATGTGTACAAACACATGAGCTCTGGCTTTGCTGCTGTGACTGGCAAAGTCTTTTGTCTCTGGCTCAGAAGTGTCATGACTTCTGCTAGTATTCAAGGAACTGTGTGGCCAGCTAATATGCTAGTCATAGTAGCTAAAACCTCAGTCTCCTCAAAGTTCATGACTTCATGGTATCTTTTACAAACATGTTGGCAGGTCTAAAACATAAATATTTGATATCTTAAGTAATGTGCCATATGCATTTATATGTATATTCACTTATTTCTGATATATATGGTATGTATATATTTTTTGTTTCTTAATATCATCTCTCACTCACTGGATGTCTTATCTGGTGCGAGCTACTGAAATTTCAATAAATTAACCTCTTCATCTGAAAAGTGAACACAATTATAGTATTTATCTTATTTTTAAAAATGTATCTATATTGTGTATATTTCAGATGTGCAAAAGGCTATTTTGATATAAATAGGGAAATGATTACTACAGTCAAAGCTAACATATCCATCACCTTACATAGTTGCACCTTTTTGTGATATGAGCACTTGCAATCTCTCTTAGCGAGTTACAATACTATACTACTAACTATAAGAGGAATATAGGTACACGCTGAGCATGGCACCTGAAACTTTATTTTCACTCAGTAAGCACTGTATATTTTGGGTTATTATTAATAAATGAAAAATGTAAATAATCTATTTAATTACAGCAATCAGAACTAAAAGAACAGATCACTTTTCCCAACACCAGTGTGAGGCGACTCTGAGTTCTTCCGAGCCTCATATCTGACTGGCAACAGGAAGGGGATTTTCCTGTCAGCTCCGTGGTTCTACCTGGCCCCCAACACTCGCATACCTGCCAGGGTCCCTTGGACAGTGCTGGCCCCACCTCACCTGGAGAGGGTCCTCTCTGCAGGTGACTCACCCAGGCAGCTGTCTGGTGCAGGTGTCTGGAGCCCCGGAACACAGTCTGATGTGGTCACGCTGTCCCTCTCTCAGGGCCTGGCCTCTGCCAACCTCACTGTCCAAATGTGGCTGACTCACACAAGAAGGAGAGTAAGGTTGGTCCTCAGTTAGTTATAAGGTACTGGAGCCTTGTAATTCCTCTCTGCAGGTGCTTGGGACATAATCCGAGCCTCCCAGGTGTTAGCAGCATTGTTGTAAAGGTCACTTCTGTCTTGTCTTACCAGAGACCCCTAGATCCCCAAATGCTAGTAGGCAAGGGACACTTGATGCCCCTGGACTGGTCTCCAGCAGCTAGAACTGCTGAAAACCCTACAAGGTCGGGTGCTCCCGTGAGAGGACAGGAAGCCACCAGCAGGTGAGACAAGACCAGCAAGTGAGAAGAGGCCAACCGGTAAAGAGAGGCCAGTGGGTGAGCAGAGGCCAGAGGGCAAGGAGAGGCCAGCACCTTAGGCTGACTTCACAGGTGTCTTACGCTATGAGGGCATTTTAGCTCTTACAACTTGGCTGCTGGGGTCTGAGGCTGCAGTGATTGTATTCTCTCCATTGGAGTGGGAGGGCGGGATGTGGAGACCGGTCACATGTAGCCTCAGCACGTGCTGGCCCCAAGACCTGGGCAGGGCTGTGTCTCAGGTTTTGGACACTGGGATGTAAGCACATAATGCTTAGGTTCTGATATGACCGCTCAATAACGGATATGAGAGTTAAATGATCCCAGGTGTGGAAGTTTTGTAAAAGGCAAATATTTGCCATTCTCTTCACTGTTCATTGGTGATGCAGTGCTTATATTTATATTCTGTTCCTTTTACTAAGCCCACTGCTCCTGTGGACAGGAACTGTATAAGTTTAATCTATATATCCCCCACAGTGCTCAGCACATTGTCTGGTATGTGGCAGTTGCTCCATGAATGTCTGCTTAATCAGTAATTAAGTACCAAAGCCACCACAACCAAATACTTTATTTTCTGTTTTTCCCTTGTGCCACAGAAACCTCAAAAAAAGGGACACCATTACCCCAGCTCAGCTTCTGTCTTTTTCTAAACTTCCTGAGCCAACTAGTGGAGCTATTTCCAGAGCAGCAGAGATCATGGAAACTTCACTACAAGTGATGAAAAGAAATGTTCACCTGGAGCTAAAACAGTCCCAGCATCCAACTGGTGAGTGCCTAACACGCACCACGCCCCCACCCTACCCAGAAGAGGCAGCTCCAAGCAGAAGAGATTGACTTTGCCAGGGGTTGCTTGTTCAGGGAGTTTCTTATTTGACACCAAGCAGGATGTGATGCTGGCTCCTTCACAGCACAAAAACTGCAGTCCTTGAATCTGCTCACCCCAAAGTCTCAATATCTTATTTTTGTTAGTCTGGAAAATAACGGCTTCTCTGCTATTCAAATCAAACCAGCTCCATAAGCTAAGTATCGTATTTTGTGATATGGAATAATTCAGGAGTTTTCCCGTAGACTTCCTACCTGGTTAAAACTTGGTGAGTTCATCAACATAAGCTCTTAGAGGACAGGAATCTCTGTGGGAGGCAGCATGTTTATGAGAGAGGACTAGACACAAGTCTCGGTTTTCCACTGAGTAACCATTGCCTTAGCCTTTGAGAGCCAATTTTCTCATCTCTAAAATTAGGAGGATAACACTGTTCTCTCAGATGGAAACCAAAACATAAACAAGGGACAATAGATCTAAAGCACTTTCCAGAAGAAATTGTGATGCTAATGAATGCAATCAGTTCCTATGGTGGGGAACAAAAAAGCAAAATGTCTTTTTAATGAAACAGTCTAGATTTTTTCAGTGCATTGCCATGAGCCACTTGGTGTCTGAGCTCTTCCTTCTAACTAGCTATAGATTAATTTAGTGCTTGATTACTTCGCTTTTAGAATAAGACAAATCCAGCTAAACCAGGATCTACCAGAATTCTTAAATAATAAACTCAACAGTTGTTAATGATTTTATAACCACCAAAGATTCATTAGAAATGTTTTTTTGTTTCAAACAGTGTGATTGACAGTGTTTCTAAGAACTATTGGCCCACTGTCCTGTCGTGGTACCAGCTAGAATGCCTGTTGGTGACAGAAGACGTGGGTCTTCCTGGCTCATGCTTTGGAGTCACAGTGCTGATTGCCCAGGTCTGTGGGTGGAGGCAGTGAAGGAGAGCTGGTTGATGTGCTTGGTCCAGGCCACAATGTAGAGTTAAGGATCCTGGAATTGAGGATGCTTTAACATTATTTCCATTGTAAGCATCACCAATCTAGAAAGTTTGGAATTTAAGGAAAATCGAAAGATCCAAATAGATGCCCCATGACTTCATCATCAAGCAATAACTGCATTAAATGCTGAGGCCACTCCTTCCAAGCTGTTTCTTAACGCTGGTTTTGTTTATTACATAGCTGTGGTCAGATGGTTCTTTTTTATTGCACATTACTTGTTGTACTCAAGCACATGTTTAGAATTTTCTGCTTATGAAGTATTTTTGCTAGTCTTTTCTAGAAATGCATAGTCCTCCATAAATTGCACATTGTAGTCTAAGGGCTTGGAGAAGTAACTAATAATTAGTTTTACTAATGGACAACAAAGCCATCTTCACTTTGATTTGTTGAATGACATATAAATAGTGACAGAGTTGGCAAAAAAAAAAAAAAGGAAACTGTTTTGGGAGGCCCTAATCTAGAAAGATTTACAAGAAGGAAATCAAAAATCAATACAAAAACAAAGGTTTTATAGATGGATGGGTGAGAACTATCAGCAGCATATTTAACCAAGGCAGCTTTTTTAAAATTTGGGTGGGAGGATAAATGCTACATATTCACTGTCTCATAGAGAACTAGGGCTGTTGCAGGATGTGAATGCCTCCTGGTACAACTGCAATGAATTAACGCTGGAGCTGTGCCAAGTGAGAGTTGATAATAACTCTGAGAAGTGGTCTACTGATTAACTCCCTGGGGCTGAGGGCTCTTAGATAGCTTTTCTAAATGACCATAGAGCAAAAATAAGCTTTAAAAGCCCACATTCCTAACAATAGAGAAGCTCGAGGGAATTAAATAAAAGAGCATTCAATTTAAAGGGGGAAGGTAGATTTTCTCAAATAAGTGATCTAGGACCGCAGTACCCAACCATTTTGGTAGCAGGGACTGGTTTTATGGAAGACAATTTTTCCACGAATGGCAGGTAGAGGGATCATCAGGTATTAGGTTATCATAAGGAACACAGATCCATTGCTTGTGCAGTTCACAGTAGGATGTGAGCTCCTCTGAGAATCTAATGCCCCCCTCACCCCGCATTGACAGAAGGTGGAGCTCTCCTCATTGACCACACACCTCCTACACACAGTCTGGTTCCTAATAGGCTACAGACCTGGTACCAGGTACATATAAATTCCCAATTTAGATGCTTTTCAGACTGCAGTAGAAAATTTATTAGGTGGATTTGTGATTGCAAGCAGAAAGTTTAGGACTAGCCTGGGCAACATCACAAGATCTGTCTCCACAACAAATTTTTAAAATATATAAAAACAACAGCAGCAAAAATTGAGAGTTTATGGTTTCATATTTTTTCTCAGATGGTTTATCAGAAGATCTCCTGAAAGTAATTGCAAATATGTCCGGATGCCTGCCTTACATGCAACCACCAAAATGTCCAAACACTTGCCTGGCAAACAAATACAGACTTATTACAGGAGCTTGCAACAACAGGTATTGTCTGTGGATTTTCTTAATCTTCTCATAGTATAGCAGGAACACAGAGAGGCCATGACACTGAGGCTGTTTTAGGAGGTAGCGGATTTATTTATTAGCACCGGCATGACTCAGCAGGTAAACACTCCCAGGCTGAGCACCCCAGGGAGGGAAGAGAGGGATCTTATACCTTAGTTTAGGTAAGGGAGCGGGTCAGGTTGAGCGATTACACATTTTCTTTGGAATTCACAAGGTTGTACTCAGGAAAATCAGGTTTTAAAGAACAAATGGTCTCCAGGAAATGCATAGCAAGCAGGGGTTGTAAACCGATGACTTCACTAAGGGTGAATTGGTTACCATTTTGCATCTCCAAGAAAGCTTCCTTGGCTATTTGGTTTTCTCAAGCAAAATCTGTCTGGCAGGTTTTCGGAGTTTGCTGATTGATCTTCAAAAGGAATACTTTTAACTGTTATCAGCCCCTCTCTGCCACAATAGAAGCTACATTTTTTACTTGATTAGACACCACCATGAAGGAGACTATAGACCAAAATTTGTGATTCTTACCTCCCTCTGAGCACCTAGTTGCTGCTTTTGGACTAATGTTGCCCCTGTGTGCCTGGTGATGTCTCAAACACAGCATGGCCCAAGGAGAACTATTATTCTAAGTGACAAAACCCCATCCACATAAGTGCTTAGAAGTCACCTTTATCCTCACTGTTCACCTAATGGCCCAAGTCACATCTTTAGGCATTCTCCTTGAGTTCTCCAACTCCCTACCCATCGCTTCCAGTGCATCAGCAAGCCTGTTTCTTCTAACCCAAAACCAGTCCTCTCCACTTCATATGCTCTTAGCCAAAGTCAAAATGATCAGTCAGCTGCCACTGAGCAGTGGTGGTCTCCCACTGGCTCTTCTGATTGAACTCTTGCTTTCTTCTGTTTACACTCCTGCTATGGCCAGTACCAATTCCATCACAATAGTCCCTTCTGAATGCCCTCCCTCAGTTCCCATTACACCCAGAATGAATTCAATACAGTGGGGATCTCCTGTATTGAGATAGAGTTGGTAGGGCTGGCAAAGCACCTGAGTCCATCTGGGAGTTCAGGGGCGGTTTCCTGGCGAAGATGATACGTGAGTGAGTCAAACCTTAAAGACTGAGTGGGGATTTCCCAAGTGGCAACAGAGTAGAGGTAGATGGCTCTTAAATTCAGGAGAGAGCAAGACGCATTTGGGCTGAAACACATCATGTTTGGTACACGGATGCATGGAAAGAGAAGGGGCTGGATTGAGGGCACCTGCCTGTGGGTGAGGGAGGCGTATAGCACCCAAGGATCACCTAGAAGCTTGTCAAGCTGGTGTGATATCACGACTGTTGTAGATTTGATTTTCACAAATGCAGGCAGCAAGGCTCCTGGCACCAAGGAGCTCTGTCAGAGGGAATCTAACTCTCAGCTGCGGGGCATGTGAGTCAGAAGGAAGACACTAGTCTGAGAGTTGGATGGACAGGATCCAGGCATGGCCCTGGCCTTGAAAGACAGTGTCCTGAGACAGACAGAAGGGGCTTAAGGACAAGGAACAGGAAATGTGGATCCTGGGTGCTTATGGTGGCTAGGAGCAAAGGCTTTGCAACTAGACAGTCCTGGGTTTGAAACCTGGAGTCAGTGCTCACCAGAGCGCAGTTTGTTTCACTTCTCTGAGCGATGAGATCCTGTGTGTAAAAGCCCACGGTGAGAACACATGCATCTGTGTAAGGACCAGATCATGGAAATGTGGAGCCCCTACTAGTGGAGGCAGCCTGTATTGACCACAGACATGGGTCAGACTTGCACAGGGGCTTGCTGTTCACTGCTCTTGCACTAAAGAAGAGGGGATCTGCTATGCTGTGGGCTCAGAGGTGGAGATGCCACAGCTCCTATCCTCAAAGTTGGTGGGAGACACAGGTGTAGATAAATGCTGCATGTAAGAAGGCAACAGTGCTTGGGAACACTGGCGACACTGACTCAGATGGAATGCATGACCTAGGAGGGATGAAGTCTAGGAAAGCACGGGGCAGAGGCACCTGCTCAACCAGAGGCTGGAGTGGAAATGTCTGTGTGTGGAGAATCAGAGCATTTGCAGCAGGAACGGTGTGGGGTCTCACCAGCAGGGCACCTGGCGAGGGGGTAATGGGTGTCAGTAAATGGACAGGTACAGGGATGGAAGTCTGATCTCTGAGCGGACTTCAGGTAGTGTTACTGATTTTTCTCCCTCAAAAACATTTTACTTTACCAAAGAAATATAGACACGCTCTACTTTACCAAAGAAATGTAGTTAAATATATACTAAATTTTCTGTTTCTAAGCACTGTTATCTTAAGAATCAGTCTCCACACACAGCCTCCATGCACAACTTAAACAGCAGATGGCATTCACAAGTCACCCCAAAAAGGTCATATAGGGGGCAAAGTGGTATTCAGGGCACCTGCACAGTCCCATGGCAGTCCCTCTTTGTTTTGGTTTCTCCTCTAAGGATGTTATCAGCTGCAAGTTGACATTTGTGGTCCTGGAGTGAATGATTGTTGGACATTCCTAGGGCATTTCTTCCTTCATGAGTGCCACCCTCCAGGGCTTCCTCTTTAACATGCTCATGTCTGCCTGACTGCTGCCTGTCTAGCCCAACACTTTCCCACACTCACTAGATGGCCAAGTTGTCCCTCCAGTTCTCTCCTGAGCTTCCTTGTTGTTATCTTGCTGAGACCCACACCTGAGTCTCTGCCCAGCCCTTTCCACTCTTGTCTGAACTGATACTGCCTCTTGGGGTCCTTCCTGCCCCAGGGAAGTGACCTGACCCTTCCTTGCTCCCACAGCAGCCACATCCTTGTGTGGCATTAGCTCTCTGGTCTGTGTTTGGCTGAATTTGCATTTCTTGCTTCCCTGACCATGTGTTGGCTACCAAGGATGAAATCTTCAACATACCACCCCACAGTAATATGTTCCCAGTCAACAGTCTCGTTCATTATTATGTGGCTGTTTTAATGGTTTCTTTTATTGACCCTAAAAATCCCAGCAAGATTTACAGGTTGTGCTGTTGTGTTGTAAATTTCCAGTCAGCATTCTTTTTTTGGCTTAAAGAGGTATCCTTCCAACATCATATTTTTTAACTTACAAAATGTATTTTCCTTTTGAGTAGTTCTGGTGATAGAGCTTTACTTCTACACCTTTACTGGGTCGGATTGTAACTGGATCACAGGTTCTCAAGTTCCTTTGCAATAGAAATTGTCAGGAAGACAAGCAGATTGTAGACGAGGTTTTACTGGGGGTTTATGTCAGAGCAGGTAGGAGACAGTCCCAGAGGAAGAGTTCTCAGCTGGCTCCCCTGAAGGGCTTCTAGTGGAGATTGGAAGGGTAGTCATGAATAATTCAAGATGGGTGAATGTTGTTACATGGGTGGGGTGGAGTGTAGGAAATCATGTTAGTACACACATTGCATGATCAAAAAATGGTGGATAAGCTCCACCCTGGACAAAGATTTTAGTATTATAATGAAGCAAAGGCTACAGTCGGTCACTTTTCTCTACTTTGTGCACATGCAGGCAAGGGGCAGATGAGGGACTACTGTCTTGAGCAAGATCTGTAAGCAAGAAATGTTGCTTATCTTAAGGTATTTTAGGAGGCTGTGGGCTGTGGGACGGTGCTAACAGGAGTATTGCTGCAAGATCTAGTGGTTAAAGTATGAGGAAGTAGGGGAGGCCTACTCTATCTCAGCATGACCGAATGTGTTTATTCCAGCGATGAAGGGCACATTGGTCATCTGCAGGAAGTTAGGATTTTTGTTTAAGACTCACCAATGGTCAAAATTCCTTAAACATTTCCAAATAATTAACTCTGGGATTTATTAATCATTGCTGCCATTTTATTTTTCCTACATTTTTTTTTGAGTTGGCATCTCACTCCATCATCCAGGCTAGAGTGCAGTGGCATGCTCACAGCCACCCCAAGCATCGACATCCTGGGCTCTGGTCATCCTTTCGCCTCCACCTGCCAAGTAGCTGGAACTTCAGGCACATGCTACCATGCTTGGCTAATTTTTTATTTATTGTAGAGATGAGGTCTCACCATGTTGCCCAGGCTGGTCTCAAACCTGCAATCTCAGGCAATCCTCTCTCCTTGGCCTCCCAAAGTGCTGGGATGACAGGTTTGAGCCACCATGCCTGGCCTTCTTACTTTTTTTGAAAACTTTATTATTATTTATTTCTTTTTTCTTTTTGTCTATTTCACTGTTACTGTCTTTCTTCTATAATTTAATTTGGATGCATAGCAAGATTTTCTCTGCTTTCTTTTTCTTTCTTAAAAGTCATTTATTATCCTGTTGCTGCTGCTGTGGCACAGTATTTTATGTTTCTAAGTGATTTTTGAGTGTTGGCTGTGATTATACCTTCATGCCAAATGTTATTTAGAATTAACTTTTAAAATCCTAAATTTCTAAATAGTGTATCTTATTTATTTATTTATTTATTTGTTTGTTTGTTTGTTTGTTTGTTTGTTTATTTTGAGTTGGAGTCTCACTCTTGTTGCCCAGACTGGAGTGCAGAAGCATGCTCACGGTCACTGCAGCCTCCACCTGCTGGACTTAGGAGATCCTTCCGCCTTAGCCTTCCAAGTAGCTGAAACTACAGAT
Source organism: Cephalopachus bancanus (assembly GCA_027257055.1). Taxonomy (NCBI): domain Eukaryota; kingdom Metazoa; phylum Chordata; class Mammalia; order Primates; family Tarsiidae; genus Cephalopachus; species Cephalopachus bancanus. Next base: position 2,101,224 of record JAPVLO010000055.1, read on the forward strand.
GCACGCCACCACATCCGGCTAGTTTTTGTGATTTATTGTAGAGACAAGTTCTCACCAAATTGCCCAGGCTGGTCTTGAGCCCACAGGCTCAGGCAATCCTCTCGCCTTGGCTTCCCAAGGTGTTGGGATTACAGACATCCACCATGCCCAACCAATGAGTATAACTTGCATAGTGCTGGATAAGGAAGCCCTAGGCCCGGCGTGTGAGTTTTTATATAGGCATACTCCATCAACCCCCAGAGGAGACTATAGGTAGAACTCTATCCACAGCCCAGAGAGTTACCTTTTTCCCCTGCCAGATTTGGGGATCCCTCTAAAGGCAGTCACTATTTTGATCTTCATCATCATAGTTTTTCCTGACTTTGCCTTTTATGTGAGAGAAGTCAGACAGTGACTACCCTATTTCTGGCTTCTTCACCTCCACACAGTGCTTTGACCTTCTTTCACATCAGGTCTTTATTGCTCTTGCCTCTTGCTGACATAAACACACATTTTTTTAGGGCAGACATCAGGATTCAGCTTGCAGAGTTGTGGGATCCCTGCATGCTGAACTTCGGTGGGTGCTGCTGAACAGTTTTCCAAAAGGCTTCTTCGATTCACAGTCTTAGGAGTAAGGCTTTAGAGCTCCCCACCCCAGTCTCTGTCATTGCTAGTTCTTTAATTTGAGTCATTCTTGAAGGAGGATGTAGTGTTTCCTATGGTTTTACTTTGCATTTTCCTGGTAACTGATTACATTGAGCACTTCTTAAATATGTTTGTTGGCCATTTGGAGACCCTTTTTTGATATGTGCAAGGTCAAATATTTGACCCATTAAAAAAAGTAGCTCTATTTTTTTCACATTGATTTAGAGAAGTTCATATTTTCTAAATCTGTCTTATATCTCATATCAGAGTATGCTTGCAAATATTTCCTCCCAGCTGTGATTGGCCTTTTTACTCTGTATAGCATCTTTTGAAGAAGTTTATATTTTTAATAAAGTTCCATTTATCAATTTTTTATTTCATAGAAGGAAAACCTTTTTATCATGTTTAAGAATCTTGCTTTCTCTGAAGGATGCAAAGTTATTTTCTTATGTCTTCTGCTGAAAGTGTTATTGCTTTACATGTTGCATTTAGATCTATGATCCATGTCACTTGATGTTTTGTGCAACATATGAGATGGAAACCAAGGGAGATGTTTATATATATACATATGGGTGTGTTTGCATATATAGGTGTGTGTATACATACAGGTGTATGTTTAGATAGGCATGTGTGTATGTATGTGTGTATGTATACATAGACGTGTATGTATAGGTTCTTGTGTATATCTATATGGGTGTGTATATATAAGTGTAGGTATATATATATATATGCATATATCTCTGTGTGTGTGTATATGCTGTTATGTTTATATATAGATATAGATGTGTGCATATATAGTTGTGTGCATATTTATAGGTGTGTGTATATATATAAATGTCTGCATGTATGTATGTGCATATATAGATGTGTGCAATATATAGGTGTGCATATATATGTCTATATAGATGTGTGTGTGTGTATAGATAGGTGTGTTTATATGTGTGTGTGTGTGATACTAATTTATTTAGAAATATCTTTACCCAGTGAATTGTGCCAGTGCCTGTATCATGAATCAGATAGCCAAGCATGTATGGGAAACTATTGCTAGACTCTTATAATTACATATATAATTATGAGGGAGAGGGAGAGGATGTGAATTAGGCAACTAATCACACTCTTTTTTAAACCATTGAAGAAGAAAAGATGGAGCTCCAACAGAAATCAGAGCATTCTGATAAGACAGGTCCACACTGGGGAGTATGTGGTGGCTGCCAGCACTGATCCGCTCCCGCAGGGAATAGTGGCACGGGCTTCAGCCCTCCATCTCACAGAGAAGAGGTCCTGCCCCTCTCGTGGAGAGGTGCCCCGTAGCTGGAGGGCAGGGACTGCTTCTGCCTGCAAGGATTCATAGAAGGTGCTGCCAGGAGCTGGGCTGGCTGCCAGGTGTGTCACCCCTGGCACAGCATTTACATTGTCCTCACTCAAAGACATGGATCTTCCAGAAGCTGTCTCTGTTGTTGGCATCTTGCCTTGTTCCACTCAGCTGCCAGCAAACTTCAGTCTCCCTAACATCACGTGGCTCTTGCTTCCTCTTATCTGTACCTCTGCTAATGATCTCAAAACCTGAAAATAGGTTGATCACTTCCCCGCTGCCTGACCCACTTCGATTATGGCTTATTTTACAACAGGGTTCCTCGAGCCTCTGTCTTTTGCCTGCCAGCTCTGACTTGGCACTGTGCACCATTCAGGGGCAGGCGCACTGTCCCAGGCATCCTTGAACATCCAGTCCTTAAAATACTACTTACCATAGAATTGTAGCCACAAGTATGTGTCCAAGTGAATCGAACTGAAAAATGTTTACCCTGAATAGATCTAAGAGTCTCTGTCCCTAGACATTAAGACAGGCCAATAGTGCCGTGTGGCTCCCCAGTGCCTCCAGCATCAACTTTTGGTAGGTTTTGGAGATGCAGAACCATGCCCATCTGGATTTTGGAAGCCTGGACACTGTGGCTAAACACTAGATGCAGTCAGTTGGATTCTCAACTGCTCCATCTAAGTGTGTCCTCCAGACAGCCATTTCCCTAGCCCTGAGTATGTCCTCACTGTCAGTATGGCCTTCTCCTCCCATGCTGGTCCACAGTTTATTGATTGTGCCTTTCCTCCTCAGAGGACTTATTAACCAGGGCCTGCAGCTTTATTGATAAAGCCATGAAGAGTTTACAGCAGTGATTACCTTTCACAAGTCATGGCTCCCGTGTGATCCCTGACCCACACAATGGAGTCTGTAGAAAATACTGACTTAAAAAAAAAAATTCTTCAAGAAAGTATCTAAAAAAAAGATATAGGTAAGCCTACTTAATATCTGGGGCAAAGACAGAGCTTTCTGATGTACTTCAATGAGCCAGGGTCTCACACCAAAGGACCAAGAGCAAAGAATTCTACCAATATCTAGCAGAAAATGAGACATCATGTAACTATTTGTTAAGCAGATAATTATCACTGCACTCTCTGCATGCTGGACACTGTACTAGGTGCAACAACATAGAGGTGAGTCAAAGTTATAGCTCCATCTTCAAAGACTTGAAAGTATGATAAGGGACATGAAAACAAATAATGGCAATGCCATGTTATGGGTGCTTTAACAAAGATGTGCTTTACACACACAAAGGAGGACGGTCTACACAGGCAGGTTGACCTGAGGTGACCTTTGAAGAGTGAGTAGGAGTTCCCCAGTGAGAGGAAGGAAGGATTGGCCTTCCAAGCAGATGGTGGATATAGCAAAGACACAGTGCTTCAACTGGGATGATGCTTTGGGAAACCTGAATGCAGTTGACACAGAGGCCCACAGAGAAAGAGGTCGAGGTGGTCATCCTTCCCAGGACAGCCCGGACATCTCACCAAGCACTTGCACTTCAGACATTCCACTTTACATGGAGCTGTATGAGGTTCCCTCCATACAGAGAAGAGCCACCACTCACCTTCCTGGGGGAGCAGCTATGTCAGTGTGGAATTATGTTTAAGGATGTGTGCAGGGAGTCTTCAACTGCTTTTTTGCTGTTATCTGCATTTTTGACAGCAACTGAGATATTAATAATAAGTCCTGACAACCTTTCAGATCTGGCCATTCTTTCATAAACTGGTACAGCTGCAAGCCCCTCCCATGCAGGTATGGAGTTAGTGCTCTGCCTCTCCAAGGGCGCTTGCTCCTGGGTGCCCAGCGCTGCCCGCCAAGGCTCATTGCCTGCTCCCACTGCAGGCACTGCTTCTGGTGCCGGGGACAGGGGGTTGGGGGCATGGGGAGGTCGGTCTTGTTTGTCTGCAATTCTTTTATGGATCGAGACTGAAAACTGACACATTCATTTTAAAATAGCATTTTAATTTATAAGCACTTATTCTAAATGTTGGAAGGAAGGAAGTTCAGTATGTTAAGTTTATTCTTAACACTCCAAGCAAAAAACACAGTATGAGTGTACTTTGCCAGTCTCCATGGGACTTCTTACACCCTGGTCCAGCCCCTAGGCTACCTCTGGTGGCAACTGAAGATGCTGTCACAAAGGCAGGATGTGAGGACGCCTGGAGACGAGGAGTCCTGCGTGAGGTAATGAAGGTTTATAGGGACATCTTCTTTGGGCACAGCATGCACAGGTGTGGAGGCAGGAGGCTGCATCACCAGGGAGCCTCAGCAGAGGTGAGATCTGTGGACAGCATAGCTCAGTCGCCAGTCAGGTCCTGGCTGGTGCCACCTCCTCTTGACACTGTACAGGAAAGGGCAGAGGATCAGGGCTACACCACCTGGCCCTATTATTTGGGGAACTACAAAACAACTTCTCAAGGCTGGACAGAAGCCAGACAGGCAAGGGTTCAAAGCCCAAGTCAGCAACATGCTGGCCAAGACACTTCTCCGGTTCCACAGACAGAGTGGAAATCATGTGATATGCTTTCCAGGATGACTGCCAGTGGGACCAGATCACAGAAGAGAAAGTATTCATCACTTCCATGCCCTGCTTTACTTCTCCTTCCTCCTAGTTAATTAAACATTTTTTGATATACACAGCTGAGCTTAACACAATGTCTGTCATTGCTGAGTTTTAGTTAATAGCGGCATAAGGCATCCTATCAAAAGCAATATAGCAGGACTCCACTTAACAGGCACAATTGGACATGCTAGGGTCCCTCAAGTGCAGAATTAAGATGGATTCCCAGTAAAAGAGGAAGGACTCTTGAAAGCAAAGGTGCTACTTTACCTGGGATAGAAGCCAGATGATGTGCTGAATACCTTCTCTGCTCTACTGGGAGTGTGACCTAGGGTGGACTGCCTAACACTTTGAGTCTCGTTTCTGTTTCTTCCTCTGTAAATTAGAGGTGTTGGTGACAGCTACCTTGTGTGAAGATGACGGTGTTTAGCAGGGCTCTGAGGGTGTGGCAGTGTGGGGCTTAGTGATCCTTCACTGCAGAGACACAGAAGAAGGCCCCGCTATGATGCTAGAGTTGCACTTTTGAACTCGGTACATGAAAACAATCCCCACAGGAAGCCAAGAGTAGAGCAAGCATCTTAACTCGAGCCGTCACTCACGCCTGGTGCTCAGACCTCTGAAAGGCACACTGATTTTGAATGTACCCCCTGCACGCCTGGTCAGTGGGTGACTTTGATGTGCAAGAAGTGAGGGAACAGTGTCTGGAATGTGAGTTTGGGTCAGACTCACTTGTTGTTCAGTTCGGCTGCTGATGTAACTTGCATCTTCACTGGGAGTTTCTACTTACACATCTGTAAAGTGAGAATAATTCTTACCTTGCAGGGTTGTTTTTATTTTTGAAAGTCAACATTCTTTATCAAGCTCTTTGCATGTAGTCCACAACCTCAATGTGGTAAGAGTTATGATGATTGTCATCATAAACCGACTATTCAGCCCCAGATCTCTTGGCTCTTGGTCTAAGACATTAGCCACAGAATGTCACAAACATAATTCAATATGCTTTTTTTCATCAGTGTAGTTGTGAAGGGCTCCTAAAATTAGATGGCTGTGACTTAATTGATTTGGGGATATTATTGCATTTCTGAATTAGAAAATGGCTCAGGAAAAACATCAAGTGAGTGATGAGCTCTAAGGAAGCTGGCCCCTCGAGATCTTCTCAAACCTCCTCAATGGATGGAAGTAGACTACAGATGAAATTTCCATCAAGACACCATTACTAGTCTTGTCTGTCCAACACCCAGGCTTGCCAAATGTGCTACCTACCTGGACACATAGAAGAATGGCATCTGCATTCTATGCTGTGGGAAGCTATCCTACCATGGACCAAAATGGCAGCTTCCTTGACAGTGTTAATCCTGCACTAAGCCTTTCTTAGGGTAAATTTTCTGTCTAAAAGACCCTTAAATCCCTTAAGTAAATTGTAGGGAAAAGGATAAACTCTGAAAGGAAAATTTGATAGATACATTTAAATTGTTGGAAGAACCCCCAAAGCCTACCTGGGTTTACTATATAATTTGCTATATGTAACTTGGCGTATAATTCTCCATATTTAGTTGCTTAAAAATCATCAAAAATTTAAATTAAATGTTGAATCTACCATCCAAATTTATTGTACAAGTAAGCTTAACATCTAACGTCTAATGAATGCTTTTCTAGATATTTGCCTTGTAGTCACTTTCTTTGTCACCTTTTTTTGCTTTCCATTTGTGTTTTGACTTGGTTCATGAAGTTGTTCACCAGAGATAAAGCCTTGTGGAGTTTTACAGGAATGAAACTCCTCAACGCAATCTTTTCCTTTTTAGAAATATTTATATATTGAAATAAATTGATTGAAAAATAGTTGCTAAACAGCAAATATGCACCTGTTAATAATTTATGTTGCATTTTAAAATTCATAGAAGACATTAGATATCATTTAGTAACATTGATACTTCAAGTGAAAACAAAACAAAGCAAAAAAATACTCTTGACTAGTGTGGGCAGTCACTGAAATCTGAAATAAACTTATTAGTCTCTAAGGAAAAAGAGGTGGAGTTGACCTTGATGTGTTGTGAAATATTATAGAGCATATTATGGGTACCAGTGATACCAGAAGAAACAAGAATTTTCAAAGTTTTGGGGAAATGCTGAACTCACACCAATTATAGAAAAGCACTCTCATCTTTCGAGGACTTTTCCTCTCAGGGATTTTGAATGTCCCTCATCGATCATGCCAATGACAATCGCACCTCACAACCTGACTGCTCTTAATTGCTTTTACTGGAGTACCTCACCCAGAAGACCCAAAACACAAGTTGAAGTTTCTTACCCTTCCTGGTCATCTGAGGGGCATCAGGCATCTTTTGGAAGCAATAGGTCTGCAGGCTACCTGGGAACTGTGGGGCTTAGGGTACCACGCTGCTTTTGGGCAAGCATGTGGCTTGTGGTATATCTCATTGCAACCCTGCTGAGAAAGTGTTGCAGTGATAGAAGATATGGAAAGCTAACGTCTTTTACAGTTTTTCTCTTATCATATAATGCCATGTGGCATGTGACTATGTGCTTCTTTTCGCGGGAGGATTTGTATCTCTGGCAAACATATCCACCTGTGTCCCTGAGCATCAATCCTGAGCCTCATGCTCAAGTTTTCTTCAAGCTGGAAGCTTCACATTTTCTCTCTTTAGAATTCAGAATACCAAAGTCTACAGGCTTGGAGTCTAGGAGAGGGGAGCTAGTGTCACAGGTAAATCACAGTAACTTGGAACCACTGTGGGACCACAGATACCTGTCTCTCATAAAACTCTCCTCCAGAAATGTTTCTATTTGTTTATTTTTATCAGCTTTTTTAAAAGTGTCACTGTGAATCCAAATCTCATAATGAAATACTGTGGTGCAGTAGGTTGATTCCATTGAGGACAGGGCTTCTAACACAAACAGATCCATGTCTAGGAGTGATCCTTCTCACTTGAGGAGAGCCCGATGTAGGGACAGGAAGCTCCTACGTGGCACCAGGCACAGCTGGGGATGCTCACGGCATGTCCATCCTGCAGGCCTGATGAATAGGCTGGGCCTCTGACTGTGAAGGTCAAGTGACACATTCACCGAAAGTCCACAAGAAACATCTGTGAGTCCTCTTGGCTACTGTAATATGCTAGTGAACCGCTGAACTAGAAAAGCCAATCAGGAAAAAAAAATCATTGCTTCAGCAGTTAAATTAGCATTTCATTATTTTTAATTGAGTGATCTGGTACCTCCCTGCGAGCCACACTTTACAGAATTTCAATAAAGACAGGTCAACTGTAACGAATCTGAACACTTTATTACAGCACATTCCAATCTTCAAATGCTGACTTATTGCAGCTAATTAAATGCATTACTGTCCCATATAGTTTTGCAAATTGAGCCACTTTGGTGTGCTGGAGATCAATGAAGTATTAATAATAGAATTATTCTCCACTTATGGGCCCTGTGGACATACAAAAGTAACCATGTATCCCCGGAGCACCCTGACTACTCATTCTTGAATGCATCCTAGATGAAGCAGCAGCCATGTGAATGATCATAGCAAGAAAGTTTCTTTCCTCTGAGGTAGCAACCGCAGCAGTGGCCTTAGGAAACTTGCAAATGGAAAGAATCTCAGCACCTTGGTTCAGTCTGTTGCCAAGGCCCAAATACATCTTGCCTTTATGTAGGTTGATACTTGGTTCACAGATTACAGACAGTTCTTGCTCCTTTCATTTCTGTACAGACCACTATCTACATTGGTCACATTCACATAAGAAACATTAATATACATTATATCCATAAAAGTGGTAATAATTTAATGTTAAAACAACCAACTTTAAAATATTTAAATCTCCAATCACCTCAAAAGTTTAAAAAAAAATTATTTATCTTATTATGATTCTTATAGGCTTAATTACCTATATTTTCTAAGTGTCTGCATATCAGATACATAAAAGGATTTTTTAAAGTCTGGATTCCAGTCTTTTCTAGTTCATAGCCTATTGTCTATTACACACTTTCAAGCTCACTTCTTGCTGTGTTGCCATGACTCTGTACCCACCAAACACATTCCCCATTGCAAGTCATCTCCACGTGGGTTTGATTGATACGGTCAATGAAACATGGTCACATGACAACGCTCTACCTGAAACAATCCAATTTTTAAATAAAAGGAATAACGTTTTCTCTAACAGAAAATTTTATTCTCTTTTAACTGATTTTTTCTGTTCTGATTTCCCCATAATGTTCTTCCAAGTGCAGAATATTTTATTCTTGAAAGTTCTTTATCTTTTTACATATTCCTTTATTTTACATATGCTCTGTAGATGTGTATGTGTTTTATATATTTATTTATTTTACATATTAATAATTTTATCATACATTATACATTTGCATATTTATATATCTGTCTTTTATATTTTACATATAAATTGTAATTTCATATTTTAAAACTTTTTCAGCGAGCATAAGAGTCTGTTATATTTTTCAAGACAGTTATGATTTACAACTGTTATTATAGCACATTTGATTAGATTAGCACAAATATATTATCGATGTTAATAATTATTAAGCGCAGAAGTAAATTTTATTGGAATTAATTTATTGATGAGATGGGTGGAAATTTAAATTAGCTCATGCATCAGCTGGGCGAACATTACTGGCTTGGCCAAGTGACCACATGTCCCAGTGATCTGAGACAATCCCTATTCATACCTGTTATCACAATATGATTGTTAATAGTTAATAGTGCTCCTTTCACTTCAAAAGTTTTCCATTTTGATTATGAATTGTGGGGTTTCCCTAATTACTGGAGAATGATATGGTTCAACAGCAATGCCATGCTCATTTTTGCTTTTGCCAATGAAAGACTCCTAGAAACTTGCTCACGTAAATACACCCTTGGAAACAGAAGTTTTGTCATGCAATGAAACTTAGTCCAAAATTCTTTCTGAGATTTATAAGAAAATGAACATATAATGAGCTGTCATTGAGATGACTTTAATAGAACCATCAGCAAACAATTCAATAAGATGGTCCTTCAACTTTTTTACACAAAAATTGAAAATATCTGATTTACCCAAGGATTAGTTACCAATTTTTGTCTTTCATTTTCTCAACTTCTATGAAATGCCCCAAGATTTAGCAAATGACTCTTAATTACACCATCACCACTTCTATTTAGAGACGCAATACTTCACACAATATACTTAGAAGTAAGTGTGAAATAAAACTATAGTTAAACATAACTTCACCTTGTCTTGATCAATATATTTTGATCAATAGAACAAGACTGAAGCTTGGTCTACGTACGGAAAAATGGAAAACATGGCCATTTAACCTAACTGGCTGAGTCGACTCTCACTGTCAAATCAATCAACTAAATACAATTTATTTTCTCTCAGAAAAGGCCTAACTTTATTTTAATTTCAAATAAATGTATCAACGATTCCTTTAACCATCTTACTTCTGAAATTAGAACATTCCAGCGAATTCCATTGTTCCCACAAATTCATCCTTCTGATGGACACATAGAACAAGAAAAGGTAGGACATTCTGGGTGGTTTCACGGCACTTTGATTAAAGTGTGTTTAATATCACAATATTTCAAATTGTCTTTTTGGAACTTCAGATGTTTCTATCCTCCAAAGAAATGCCTCCAATACATTCTAGACTTGCCTTTGAAAAAAAACAAAAGTAGGATAAAGCTCCTGGGAGGGGAATCAGGGAGCAGCACACACAGGCAGCACACCTCCAGATAGATGCATGCCAGGCTTAAGAAAGGATGTGTACGGGATCTGAGGCTTTGGAACAGATGCCCTTGAGACCAGCTGTGACCATGCACTCCTAGGAAACCTTTGGGAACCGCCAGGAAGGTGTGCCCTAGTTGCAGTCTCCCTAGGCCCGGGGTCTCGTTGAGTCCCCCTGTCCCCCACACTCATTTTCCTTGAGAATGGTGCATTGTATTAATAGGGACTTACGTCTTCTTTTTTCTTCTCCCCCATCTCAAACGCATCCACACCTTTGTTTCCACAGAGACCATCCCAGATGGGGAGCTTCCAACACAGCCCTGGCACGATGGCTGCCACCCATCTATGAAGACGGCTTCAGTCAGCCCAGAGGCTGGAATCCCGACTTCTTATACAATGGGTTCCCACTGCCCCCGGTTGGTACCTCACAACACTGCTTGCATGGGGTTGGAACTGGTTCCTATAATGCTAACACACAGCCCATAATGTTGGAAGAAACTAACCTATTCCCGGTGCTTCATGTAATTCCTGTTGACCCTCCTGACTGCCCTTTGAGGCAGGGATCACTGTCTGTACTGTGTAGCTTACGAACTGTGTAGCTCTGAAAGGTTAAACTCACTCAGTGGAGGGAACAATGCAGATTTAAATTGTTTCATCTAACTCGAACGTCTCTGCTCTTGAAAATCACTTCAAACCGGGCTCGGTGGCTCAGCCTATAATCCCGCGCCTTTGGGAGGCTGAGGTGAGTGGATTGCCTGAGCCCGCGGGTTCGTGACCCGCCTGGGCCACTTGGCGAGACCTCATCTCTGCAATAAACTAAAAAATCAACCGGGCGTGGTAGCACGCGCCTGTAGTTCCGGCTACTCGGAAGGCTGAGGCGGAAGGATCGCCGGAGCCCAGCGGGTCGAGGCTGCGGTGGCCGGGAGCGGCCACTGCACTCCAGTCTGGGCGACAGTGAGACTCCAACTCAAAAAAAAAAAAGAAAATCACTTCAGTGTTTTCAAGTAAATTTCTTTTCTTTTCTTTTCTTTTTGAGTCGGAGTCTCACTCGGTCGCCCAGACTGGAGTGCAGTGGCCGCTCCCGGCCACCGCAGCCTCGACCTGCAGATTCTGGCGATCCTTCCGCCTCAGCCTTCAAAGCAGCTGGAACTACAGGCGCGCGCTACCACGCCTGGCTGATTTTTTTGATTTTTATTGTAGAGATGAGGTCTCGCCAAGTTGCCCAGGCAGGTCTCGAACCCGCGCGCTCAGGTAATTCACTCACCTCGGTCTCCCAAAGCGCGGGATTGTAGGCTGAACCACCGAGCCCGGCCCAAGTAAACTTCTTTATTCATCAGGCAGATGACATACATCCAAAGATGCTTATTAACTAATCACCCATTTATATAAAGATAATTATAACTTTACTCCCAGAGGTATGTTTTCTAAATAAACTCATACCCAGTCTGTTTATTTAGTCAAAAAATGGGCCACTTTGCTCCCACTTTGGTTAGTTACTTCAATGAATAAACCAGTCTGTTTGCTTTTCAGCTGTATTCAGTAATGAGATTCTTCAGAAACACAGCAGTGTATGTTCTGTTTAGCCCAAAGAATTCTCGTATTAGAAGTCGTGTCTGACTCAGATCAGCTATGGATTAACTCACCATCATGAAGTTCTCCCACAAAAACAACAACTTTACTTAAGCAATTTTTCTAGATGGCTTTTTAGTGAAAGCACCCTGTGTTCCTGTAACTGACAGAAGGGGAGCTGCTCCCCATGTGAGATGGGGAGGTTTGACAACAGATTCTTGTGTTCATGTTTTGAATGAACTCACAGACACACAGAGAAGCAGGATAAGCAAGAACATTATTGAGCAGAGAAGAGCACACTCCCAAAAGAAGGGAGTGGGCAGAAACAGCCTACTGAAAGCCACTGCTTCTACCCCCGACTACTGTTGAGCTATAACTTTTATTCTTATGGATGTTGCAGAGTAGGTTTGGGGTGGGCTTTTCCTAGAAATGGGTGGTCTTAGGGCTGGGTCTTTGTTACTCCTTCCTCACACTGGGTGGGGGAGTTTTAGGCCTTGTAAGGTCATACCGGGACTGGCAATCTGGTGGGTGGGGATTTTATAAAACCACGGTGCTAATTATATTATGATGAGCATGTGGTAAAGGTAAAAGTAGGTCATGATTATCTTAGGTTAACCCTGGCTGTTGACGTGCATTAACCAGGCTATTGATATTCTACTTCCTGCTGGTGGGCCAGCTCTTGACTGCAAGCATCTTGGATAAAAGGACTAAAATGCTATAGGTGTGTCTGGTAAGAGTCTAACAGTTAAGTGAGAAATTTCCTGTAGCTAGGCTTGCTTGAAAACAAGGGCTGCTGCAGGTGTCAGTGAGTCTGAAGCTCTCCTACAACCGTGAAATGTCTTTAACCTAACCTGCCTACCCTATCAACCCCCTCTCAAGAAATTTGAACCATAAAATCATTTAGGGAAGCTGAATGAGGGATGGGGGTCATGTCTTCTGTAACTGCTTCATGCTGAAAGTAGGCGCTGATCCTACCCATTGGGTCCAAAGCTTCTTGCCATTCCTCCTCAGGGTCTGCAGGTGTGACATTCCACAGCTGCAGGGTCAGACCTACAGGAATGGACGCCGGCAGTTGTTTGATCAAATGGGTTTGTGTGAGTTGGCTCCTCTGATGAGTGGGAGTAGAATACATGTTGTAACATTATCTGGAGTTGGAACTTTTATAATCTAGAAGACATGAATTTAACCATAAAGTTGAAAAGATAAGTCCAGAAGAGGAAAAGTAGCAGAATGGCCACATCAAGGTCCCAACAGAGGGAGGAACCAAGAAATGGAACACGCCATGTTCTTAACGGCATCCCGGATCTTTGCTGGGTTGGCCCTCTCATTATATTTATGTAGCCAGTAGGCCTGATATGTAGTTTTTGTAAACTAGTTTCTACTTCCCTGGTAACATTTATCCAAAAGGCACTTGTGGTATTGACCACTGCACAAACTCCTCCTTCAGAAGCTAAAATATAGCACAAGACTAGTCCATTTTGCATAACTGCATTAGCTAGTGAATTCAGAGAAATTGCAAGTATATCGATTGTTGCCCTGTGTTCATAGACAATTGTTTCCAGAGTTCTAGTGATGCCATTTGGGATAGTCTCATGGAGGCCATGTCCTACCCATGGGGCAGTCATTCTGACAGTGGCTGCAGTTCTGAGAATGATGGCACTGACCTCAAAGTTCTTTTTGCTTTTGATATGTAGGACAGAGGTGGGAATGATTATTTGTATGCCCATGGGGACCAGGTGGCCAATGGTGCATTCTCTTGAATGTCGGGTGTTTTTGAGACTGGGTAGACAAGCTTCTTTCTGGTCTGAGGCCCTGCAGGATGGCCAGAAATGAAAATGTAACTGGTGGGCTCACAATATAGGTAGACTGATTCAGTTTGGGGATGTTAATAATCTTAGAGAATTCGAGGGTCAGTGCTATTAGACTTTGACCCAACTACCAGCTTGCCGCTGGTGAGGTGAGCCTAGTGTGCCTGGGAGAAGTGTGGAGGGGTAAACAAATGTCCATTAGTTTGTATAGACCAACTGAGGGTGAGCACCTTTCCCATGTTTTGGTTTCCCAAGACCCTTGGACACCAAATTGGGGTGTCAGAACTCCAGTTGTATTTACAGTTGGTATTTGTGTATACTCCCTATTGCTTCTTCTACAAATATAAGAACTCTCTTTAGCCACATATGTGCCCAAGGGGCAGTCCCAGTACAGGGCTGGAACGTTTGTGTATTTTAGTTGGATTGGGAGTTCCACAATCCAAGGTGAGTGATCTCATAAAGTTAAGCACCTGGAATGATGGCATTGTATTGGTGAAATTCAATAAGCTTACTTTAAGGGAGGGTATGGAGGGGGGCTCCCAGGGCATCTGAGTAAGGTTAAGAGTAGAGAGAGGAGTTCCAAAAGGACATGCAATTAACTTCTTAGCAGTTTGGGTGTTGGGATGGCTGACCCAACGTTTTGTCAGATTCAATCCGCAGGCGATCCGCGGTGAAAACTGGAAATAGGAGTTACCATTCCAGTCTCCCAGGGAGCGAGGCATTGCCAAGCCCCACCAACCACAGAAAGCAAAAAAATGTTGGCTTCATCTTTAGCAGTAAAGTAATTACTTACATGTGTTCTGGAGGGTTGCAAGTAAGCTTCAATAATACCCAAATAAAAAGCACAGGCATGTACAAAAGCCCAATAATAGAAGCAACCTGATGGTGTGGCAAAAGTTTACCACATTTGCTTCCCTTCAGCAATCTAGGGAGGCTTTTTTTTTAAGAGAAATTTCAGGGCTTCAGCAGGTTCACAGATGTATTCCTGGTCTGTTATTGCAGGCTGAAGCTCTTGAGAGTTGTCTTTCTTGTCATCCTGCAAAAACCTAGGAAAGGATTTTATTCTGGATATGTGTACCCAAGCATTTACTCCCTGGAACTTGACTGCCATGGGGAGACTAAGTACTACATAGGACCTCTCCCATTTGGGAAGTAGCTAACTGATTCTGAGAAGCTCTCTTTTTCCAGAGAAGAACTTTGCCTCTAGGCTGCATCCTTGGAGTGGGTGGAACACTAGAGGGTTTGGGGGAAGATTTGATTATCAAGTTCCCTGATTGCCTCTTGTACTTGGACTTGGCCCAAATTAATGACATGTGTCAGGAGGCTCTGGATTTCAAAGTCTATAGTTAGATAATTTGTTAGAAATTTCCTTCTGTGTGTCATCTCAAAAGGGCTAAGTTGTAGCTCTGCTTCTGGGGCCATTCTAACCTGAAGGAAGCCATAGGCCACACTCGAATCCAGGAGTGTGCAGTGTCCTGACGGAGCTTGGCTAAAACTCTTTTGAGGGTTTGGTTATCTTCCTCTGCTTTTCCTTAAGATTGGGGTCTCCAAACAGAGTTAAAATGATAGGTGATGTCCAAAGCACTAGATACCCCTCATGTGATTTTTGGACACAAAAGAGGGTCTATCGTCACTCTGTAAGGACTATGGGAGGCTGAACCTTAGAATTATTACCTTGAGGAGAAATTTTGTTGCCTCTATTGCCTTTTTAGTTCCAGTGAAGAGGGCTTCAAGCCAACCAGAAAAGTATCCACAAACACCAGTAAGTACTTGAATATTTTTCAGGGAGGCATTTGAGTGAAGTCCTCTCCAGGATAGGTGTCTCGCCTTTGAACTGGCTGTGTTAAAGGCAGAGATTTGAGGCAACCCTGGAGGTTATGTTTCTGGAACATAAAGGGCAGGATACAGAGGTCTGGGAGAAGCTGGTGCTTAATCCTTTCCCCAAAAATAGCCTGTAAAGTGAGGAGGTCATGGCATCTCTTCTCTGGTGACAGAAATCATGAATCCCTTTACAAGGGACCATTGCTGACTTTTAAGAGCAAGGATTTTTCCACCCAATTCCCACTATCTTTCCAAGGTCTTTCTGAGTCCTTTACAAGATGCCCTTTCTTCCTCTGATTTAGTTTATTTGGGAACTGGAGGGCTAGTGGAAGAGGAAGGTAACAAGGACAGAATAGTTACTGGTGTCTTGTTTAGAGCTGCCTACCTGGCAGCAGTGTTAGGTAGGCAGTTGCCTCTGATGACTTCTGTGTGGACTTTTTGATGTCCTTTGAAGTGCATGACGGCGACTGCTTGGAGCTGCTGTACAGGCTCTAAGAGACACAGGATTTCTGCATGATCTTTAACAGGAGAATTGTTTGCTGTGAGGAGTTCCCTTTTCTTCCAAATGGCTGCATGAACTTTTAGGATCATAAATGCATACTTGAATCTGTATGGATATTAACTGAATATTTCTCTGCCAGCTCTAGGGCTCGGGTTAAAGCTATTAGATCTGCTGTCTGGGCAGAGGTGTTGCTAGGCAGGGCTTCTGCCTTAATGGTCTTGGTGAGGTTTACCACTGCATAGCCTGATTTTCTAACTCTTTGTTTGCAGCTACTTCCTTCAGTATAGTCTGGGTTATCTAGAAGCACGTCCTTGGGGTCCAGCCTGCAGCTGCATCCTTGCTCTGTAGTCCCGATGCATGAGTGTTAAAGCTCTGTATCATCCCGCCCAGGTATCAAGGATTTAAAGTTTGACAAGTCTTAAGAGAAACTTCAAGCCTATAAAGGTTTAGAGCTGGATATTTTGTTAGGCAGGCCCCAGTTAGCCAGCAATATCCTTGTTTCTTTTTCTTTTTTTTTTTTTTTTTTTGAGTTGGAGTCTCACTCCATCACCCAGGCTGGAGTGCAGGGGCACTCTCATGGCCACTCCAGCATTGACCTACTGGACTCTGGCGATCCTTCCACCTCTGCCTTCCAAATAGCCGGAACTATAGGCCACACCTTGCTAATTTTTGATTTGTTGTAGAGACGAGGTCTCGCTAAGTTGCTCGGGTTGGTCTCAAACCCGCAGGCTCAGGCAATCCTCTCGTCTCAGTCTCCCAAAGTGCTCAGATGACAGGCTGAGGCACCGAACCTGACCTATATCCTTGTTTCTAAGACTCCTCGAATCTGGTGGGGTATCTGTGCTTCCAGTGGCTGTCCCATGGTATGCGTTATAGCGTCTGTCACTAACAATGCAGTAGCAGCCACAGCCAGTATACATCTAGGCCATCCTTGTGCCACTAAGTCTAATTTATAGACAGATAGGCTGCAGGATGGGGAATTGACCCCATTTTTTATATTAAGACTTTGAGGGCCACCCCTTTTTTTTAGCCACAAAGTAAAGAGCTTATTAAGTCTGGAATCTCTAGGGCAGGTGCAGAGATTAAGACAGTTTGGATTGTACAGAAAGCCTTTTTCTTCTCTTTGGTCCACTTTAAAGGCTGTAAGTCAGGCCCCAGGAGGACTTTATGAAGCTACTGAGCCATTAGCCCATAGTTCGAGATCCAGATTCATCAAAACCCGGCCATTCCCAGGAAGGTTCGAAGTTGCTTCTGGTAATTTGCTGGAGAAACAAACAACTAAGCAGTCTTTCTCTGGGTGGAAAGAGAAGAGGTTCCATTTGCCAAGATTTAGTCCAGGTATGTGACCTGTGTTTGAGCAATAACCTGATAATCTCTTTGTTCTAGAAAAGTTAGAACCTCTATGGTATTGGCATCTGATGCTTCCTTTGAGGGACCACAAATTAACACGTCATCCACATACTGAAGAAGAGTCCCATTGGTTAGTTTCAAACCTCTGAAGTCCTAGGCAAGGGCATTACTAAACAGATGTGGACTGTCCCTGAAGCCTTGAGGGAAACCAGTCTGGATACATTGCTGAGAATCCTGGGCATGTGAGTTGATCCTCTCCAAAGCAAATCAATACTGGGAGTTGAGAAGGAAGAGGATACAAAAGCATGCATCCTTTAGGTCTAGGGCCATGAAGTACATGGCAGTTGCTGGTACCTGAGGCAGCAGAGCATATGGGTTGGGACTATTGGATGTAATGGCACTACAGCCTTGTGAAAAGCTCCTAGGCTCTGCACCAGTTGGAAACTCCCATTTGGTTTTCTTACAGGGAGAACAGGCGTGTTACAGGGAGATGGACATGGGACAAGGAGGATATGTTCTAAGAACTTGTCTATTGGGTTGTAGGTCTTATTTGGCTTCCCTCTTAATTGAATATTGCTTCTTTTGGGAAGGCTGTGTCTTTTGCTTAAAGATGACCTTTACAGGGGTTACAGTCACAGCTTTACCCAGAACTCCACGATCCCATACTTCAGGATTTACCTTTTCTGCAACCTCTGGAGGAATTAAGGCTGGGGTATCTGGGCTTGTAGGTATTACCAAACAGATTCCCTTCTGTCTTGGCAAGATTAGGATGACACCCAATGCCTTGAGAAAGTTCCTTCCCAACAAGGGGATTGGGTATTCTGGTATTATCAAGAATCTATGACTTGCGAGATAATTTCCACAGGTACAAGAAAAAGGCCGAGAAAAGTAATATACTTGAGACTTCCTATCAACTCCAACCCCTGAGCAGCTTTTTGGTAAAGGTCCAGGGCAGGAAAGCAAAACAGAAGGTGCAACCTCCATGTCCATGTCGATTAAGAGGTGGCAGGCTGCCCTACCACTTTAGTCACCTATGGTTCTCCCCTCATGATAGCAATGATTGGCTGGGAGTCTGCCAAGAACCTCGGCCACTGTGGTCAGCCCATAGCCCAGATCTGAGGGTCCGATCCATCCTCTGTTTGAAGTTGAGGGCAAGCCCATTTGCTGTGGCCATTCAGCAGAGGTCTCTTTCAGCATCAGTTTTTCTAGTGACTTGGTTTTCCACAAATATGGTGAGCTCCTTTTGATCTGGGGTCACCAGCAGATTTCTCCTGAGATGGCTGCTCTCTCATTATTGCAGCCAATAGTTTGGCCTTTCTCCTTTCTTTTTCTATTTGCTGTTCCTTTCTGGCCTGGCCTTGATTGTTGAAAACTGAGAAGGCTGTGCTCCGTATCTGAGGTGAGGGGGTTTGTGGTTCTGTGTCTAATTTCTGTAAATCCCCCAGATATATGAGGCAGAATGGCTAATATAATGGGTGTTCAGAACCATCTGCTCACCTATGGAATCAGTGTTCACGTTTGTCTATTTCTTTAGGGTTTTCACTAGTGTGGCCTGGAACAGAGTTGGGCTTTCATTCTCTTGTGTAACTTCCTTGACCCTGTTACAATTGGTGGGTTTGAAAACTCATTTTCTTTATCCCTATTAAGCAGGCTATCATGTGGCTTCTCTTTTCTAAGTGCTGATCTAATAACTAATAAAAGATTTCATTCAGGAATCACATCACTCCCTCTGGACTATTCATGGCCTTGATTCTGGGCCACTGTCTCATCTGCATAGGTTCAGGAAGCACTCACAATTCTATTATTCTCCTCAGGGGTGCACCAGGTGGAGAATATTTGGGTATCTATCTCCTCCTGTAAGCTTAAGTGACTAGTTCAGTTTTGTAAATTCATCAACAAACTTACTAGGGTTGTCAGAGAGCCTGCCAAACTTCTCCTTGCAAAGTGCTAGATCACTCGTAGAGAAAAGGACATGGACTCTAAGAGTGCCTGCCTGCCCTGTTGGCACTTCATGGATGGGGAACAGATGTTCTGCAGGGAGCTGGCAAGCAGCACCACTATGAGTACTGGCAGGGCTACTCACAAGAAAGCGAAGACTTGGAGGCGAAACTTAGGTGGCTGATAAGCAGGAGGGGAAGTAGAGAATGCACTCAGAAATGGGAAGGCCTCCAAAGAGCTTCCTGAGAAATCCAAATCCACAGGGGCATCCCCCTCGGAGTCTGAGTCCTTTGGGGTCTGCGTTGCTATGACTCCTGCCTCTACCTGGTGCCTGGGTGAGGGCACAAAGAGCAGGTCATCTAGAATGTGGAGTTAGGCCTTTTGCTTAGGCTTGATGACACACAGGTGACGTTCTTTCCCCAATCTGGGTTTTGGTACAAGGCCACAAATGCTAGAACAGAGCATCTCACTCCACATTCCCTGCCTCTAAGAAAAGAGATCTGATGGAAGAATGGTGTTAGAGTTTAAACTTCCATTAATTTTCCAAGTGTCTCATTCCTCCAGCTTACACTGAGGCCAGACTGTGTTGCAAAAGAAAATCATATTTTTCCTCTTATGGCTGTCTAGTGACAGTGTTTCAGTGTTGTGATATACAACCTAGTGGAGTGTCCGCAGGAATGGATGAACTGGCTCCCATGGCTAGGGAAGAAAAGGAGAACAAAAGGAGGCTCATTATACAAAGTCCCGGGCTAACTTCTCGCCTACAAGAGCCCCCTGAGTGCAACTGGCCCCCTTGTTTTAGAGAGGAGAGAGATGAAAGAAGGATAGCTTAAACCCTGGTGCATGGGGAATAAGAAGCAAGAGTTATCTCGGCCATCCTCAGCGCTGACTTCTTGTCTGACCTGATGAGCTAATGTCCTTAGCCCTGGGTTCTGTCCCGGCGTCTGCAGCCCAGAGAACTGAACAAATGAATTCCTGCTTTCACTAGAAGTAGACACACACAGCCCACACATTCCCAGATGCCCTAGAGGGTCTCGGCTGAGCACACACTAAGGATCTGTGGATTGTTGCCTGCCAGGGATTGTTCCCTCTGTCACAAACCCAGATATTTTAACCAATTCACAAGAGCAAACCCAACAAGATGAAACAGGGAAGGGACCTGCCCTGGAAAAAGGTTGGGAGGTCCACTTGAGACAATAGCTGGTCGGGTTGAGTTCCCAGACAGCTCTGTTCACTTAGCACCGGAGTGTGGGAAGAATGTACTTCTCACGCCAGAGTGAACTCTTGAGCTGCAATCTCTTGGCAGTGTACAAAGTAGATGCCGAAGGAAGGGTCAAAATAGGGAATGAGATCAGGAGACGGTCTCGGAATGGTTTCCACTGTTCATTCCATTGGCAATGACAACAGTAAGAGCCCTCAGGGCAGCAGCCATCCGCCAGAAAAATGAAGTATAAAAGTTGCTATGGGCTGGGAGAGACCATTACAATTGCTGGGATGAAACAGCAGCCTTCATCTCAAAGCCATAAGTATGTTTCCAAGTTGATGGGAACTTGGTGGGGGAGATTTGAGACTCCAGTCTTCAGGAGCCAAGTGTCCAAGGTCAGTTGAAGGGAAGGCATCTCAGCCAAAGAGGAGAGACAGGGAAAGTGGTATTGAACGAGGAGATGATGAGCTTCTCAGAGCTCAGTGTTGTTGGAGACAGTGGTGAAGAAAGCAGTTCAGAGTCCGTGTCTGATCCACATGGGTGGGATATATAATAGGTAAGTGAAAACCTGAGAACCGCACAGCAGCAGGGTCTCCATGCATGGGTGAACACACAGAGACCGCAACTGCAAGTGCAGCAGTCATGACATGGGGGATAGAGGCACCGAAAGATGGCAGGAAAGTCAGGGAGGCACGGTTGACAAAAGGTTAGGGAAGCCAGATTAGATGCGTTCAGAGAAAAGCATCCCCTCCTCCTAAGACTTCCAGGCACGGCAGGGCACAGGGGCAAGCCCTTGACCCTACCACAAGTCTCCCGCAGGGAGAATGCCAAGACTCCAGTTCTACTCGGTATGGGCTAGAAGCCCCACTACCTCTGCTAGCCACCTGTCAAGATGAGAAAAACAGAATCTCGGACAGAGGGAGCAGGGAGTCTGAAGCCAAAAGGAGTTTAACTGTAGGTGCCCTGGGAGGATTGTGAGGAGACCCAGAGAGAGAAAGGAAGGGCCGGAGAACCCTACTTTCCTGCAAGCCACCTGCAGTTCAGAAGATCCTCACACCTCCCCACTCCAGCCTCTTTTATATGTAGAAGGAAGTGAGGCCAGCAATAGTTGAAAGGTGGTGAGCAAGCAGGAAGAGGAGTTGACAGACAGCTTGACAGTGACAGAGGCAAGGTGCTCAAGTCTCAACAGGCGAGCACCCACACTCACCAGAGGCTGGAGAAATCCCATTCCTCAAGTCCCCGTTGGAACACTAAGACTCCCAGAAGCCGGAGGGCACCAGTGGGTAGAGCTGGATACTAAGACATGCTGAGGGAGGGAGGCTCAGTGCTCCTAGCAGCCTGGGCAAGGAGATGAGGTTCACCCTCCTCTCCACTGCTGACTCTGAGCACGTTCTTAGGCTCATCTTGCCAATCCCTCAGTAGGGCAGTACTATCTTACCCACCTTATGCTAGACACTGGACCAGTTCAACTTCTGCGTATTTTTGAGTTCTAAGTATTATGAAACTATGATTCTATAAACCCATATTTAACCATAATTATGCAATGATTTAGATAAATCTGAGCTCATGTATCTTTAAATGTAGATCACACTCGTTTCCTACTCCTGCTGTAACAAATCACTCCATAGTTAGTGGCTTAAAACAACACAAATGTATTATCTTCCAGTACTTTAGTTCAAAAGTCTGATGTGGGTCTCACTGGACTCAAATCCAGGGGTTAACAAGGCTGTGTTCCTTCTGGAAGCTCCAGGAGATAATCCATTTCCTTGCATTGTCTGGCTCCTGGAAGTGGCCCATGTGCCTTGACTCATGGCCTCCTCCTTTAAAGCCAGCAAGGTTGCATCTCTCTATACCTTGCGTCTAAAGTCATTTCTCCTCTGCCTACAGTCAGGAAAGGTCCTCAGATTTTAAGGACATATATGATTAGACTGGGCACGCTAGAAATCCAGAATAATCTCCCCTTCTCAAGGCCCTTAATGTAATCACACTAGCAAGTTCCAAATGTTAGGGGATGGGCATCTTTGGGGGAGGCATTATTCTGTCTAGTACACACTACTCTCTGACCCCCAAAGATTTATGTCTGTGCCACAAGCAAGGCATATTCACCCCAGTCCAAGGTCTCCCAATTCCCATCCCATTACAGCATCAATTCAAGGTCCAAAATCTGATTCAAATTTTATTATCCAAATCAGGTATGGGGAAGTTTTATGTATGAGCCATCTGGGGACAAAATTCTCTCCCCTTGATCCGTGAAACAGGGAAATCAGTTGTCTACTCCCAATATTCAATGATGGGAAGGTGTAAGATAACAGTTACACACATCCCCGTTAAGAAATAAAAAAAAATTGAGAGAAAAAATGAATCACTATTCCCAATCAATTTGGAAATACAGTCAGGCAAACTGCATTAGATTTCAAAGACTTGAAATAATCCTCTGTGACTCGACACTCTGCCCTCTGAGTCATGAACTATATCACACTAGAGACCAGATGTTTTGAAAATGACTCTCAACATAATACCACACCAACCCTGGAAGCTCAACTCTTTTATATTTATTTATAGATGAGGAAACTCAGGCTTAGAGGAGGTAAATAGCAGGGCTTCAAATCATCACAGATCGATGGCAGGGATCCAAGCCCAGATGTGTCCATCTTCAAAGCTCATGCTCTTCCCCTCCATAAAACTACAGGGACAAGATCAACTGTGTGCATCCACAGGGCATGAACAAGAACCACACTATGAAATGTATGATCCCAAAGTGTCACCCTTCTGTCACAATGTGGTTTTCCTATACCATGACCAATGGTCTCTTCTTATCCAGGTACGGGAGGTGACAAGACAAGTTATTCAAGTTTCAAATGAGGCTGTTACAGAAGATGACCAGTATTCTGATCTCCTGATGGTGTGGGGACAATATATTGACCACGACATTGCATTCACACCTCAGAGCACCAGTAAAGCTGCGTTTTCAGGAGGAGTTGATTGCCAGATGACTTGTGAGAACCAAAACCCATGTTTTCCCATACAGGTAGTTTGATGGGACTTTTTTTGATGTTTTTATTTTTTATTATGAAATTAAGTGCCATTTAAAAAGTCAAATAGAAAAGTATAAAATGAATCGAGAAAGTGTGTTTCTCTTGTCCTATTTCCAGGGAAGTAACAACTGTTGTGCATTTCCTGTGCACCAACCAGAAATTATCTGAAAATGTGTGTATGTAAATATGTGTGTGTGCAAATCTGTTGTGCCATACTGTGTGCATGTTCTGTGCCCAGTAAGAGTCACTTGGTCATATTCTTATACATCTCTACCTATCACTAAAGAGAAAATAACTCAATTGTTTTATGATTTCTTAATATTCCATTTGTGTCTTACTGTAATTTATTTAACCAATTCCCTTATTAGTGAGTATTTAAGTTGCTTTTAACTTTGTTGTTGTTTTGCTGTTAGAAATAATGAAGTAAAGAACATATCTGGACCTAAATCTTTGTGCACGTGTGCATACCTAATCAATCTAGGGGTGAAATTGCCAGATCACAGAGAAGCTGCAAGTGGAATTTTGATAGATACTGCAGAGTTGCTCTCCGTTAATACTTTACTAATTTTCACTCTTACCAGCAAAGAAAGAAGACTTTTAGTTACTTCTCTTTAGAAAATAGCTTTGAAGCTGGCAAGGGTCATTTTCTTTTTCTTTCTTTCTTTCTTTCTTTCTTTCTTTCTCTCTCTCTTTCTTTCTTTCTTTCTTTCTTCCTTCCTTTCTTTCTTTTCAGTTGGAGTCTCACTCTGTAGCCCAGGTTGGAGTGCTGTGGCACACTCACAGCCACCGCAGTCTCGACCCCAGACTCGGGCAATCCTTCCACTTAAGCCTTCCAAGTAGCTGGAACTTCAGGTGTGCACCACCATGCCTGGCTAATTTTTTTATTTATTGTAGAGACAAGGTCTAGCCAAGTTGTCCAGGCTGGTCTCAAACCCTTGGGCTCAGGCAGTCCTCTTGCCTTTGCCTCCCAAAGTGCTGGGATTATAGACATGAGCCACCACACCAGGGCAGCTATTTTCTACTTAAGAAAACAGATTGTTTAGAGGCCATGTCCTCAAAATGTTCATTCAACAAAGCCACTGGGTAGTTACTCTGTCCTTGCTGTGCGGCGTGCTGGGCAGGCAGAAAAGGAAGACAGGCCGTATCCTGGAAGTGCTTCATCTGGTGTCAAGTAGGTATGTGAACCAGCAGTTACAACACTCTGGGCATCTTCAAAAGATGTCCCAATGCTTAGTAAGCTTGAAGCAAGTTTGGACTCCAGTCCCAAAGAAAAATAGAAAATGATACTATCGGTTTCCCATGTCTGTGTTTGCTCAGTACTCCCGAGGCGAATGTTTCCAGCAGCTACACGAGGAATGTATGTGTATATAAAATGTTTTGAGTATCTGACCACTGACTCAGCCCAGGGAGCTGTGATAACATTGGGGCATCCTGGTTCTCAGGACATGCTCTCACTATTCCTTGTTCTTCCTGGTCTCAGCTCAGTCAGGATGCCTCAGGACCAATTGTGCCCTGCTGGGCAATGCAGAAAATAATGTGGTTGTGAATGTATTTTTTAAAATAAAGGTTATATGAACCTTCTTGATAAACACATGAATGTGTTCATCTCCATGTGTATGACAAGAAATGCAATTAGTGAATTATGAGTTATGGTCATGTTTTAACTTGAATATCTACTCCCAAATTGCCTACAGCAATGGGATCATAAATTATATTTTCTAATTGATTGTTTCTCACAACCATTAATAGTATTTAATTCCTATCATTTTCCAATATGATGAGGAAATAGAGTATCTTGAATTTTACATTACTGGTGTTAAAGCCTCTACTAATATATATTTTGCAGACCTAAAGAAAGAAACTGAAGCACAAAATATAATTTTTAAAGATTTTACTTGAGCTAAAATGAGGACAGCTGCCTGCAATACTTGAATCCGAGTAACCTCAGATGTCTGCTCTGTTTGGCCTTTGTTACAAGCAGGTTTTTACGGGCAAAAAGGAGACAAAGAGTGGGCTGATATAAATTCCCAGTGGTTTGGTTTGCAGGAATAACATTGATTAGTGATTGGCTATATATTGCATGGGTTGTGGCATCCAGCATCCAGCATTGTTAGGTTGATTGACAGCACCTGGGGCAATAGCAGATTTAAGAGAGAATTACTTAGCCCAAGGGGGCAAGTGAGTCATGACTGCTGAGAACTAGAGAAGGCTCACTTCCTCAGATAAAAGTTTCTTTCTTTCTTTTTTATTACTTTCACTACTAATTCCATTAGGTTGTTTTATTGTTTGGATCAAGAATATATATATTCTTGTAGATCATCGACCTCAATCCTTCATTATACATGATTGCTTATCTTTTTTATGTTGTTTGTGGTATCATTATTTATAAAAATAAGTTTTATATTTGGGTATATTTTAATTAATCATTTTTTCTCTATGGCATGTAAATTATTATCTTATTGAACAGATTTCTCTTACTTGAAGGTTATAAATATATTTTTCTATAATTGAAAAAATGTTAAAGATTGGGGTTTGACATAGTTTTACTTTATTAGGAACTGTGTGAGGCAGGGATCTAACTTTATTTTTAAAGTTGATGGTTATTTTAAAGTATTCCAACTTTCCACACTGATTTGAAATGCTATCTTTATCATTGCTAAACTGTCATTATCCTTAATCTTTGCTAGCTTTCACTAATATATATGTCCAATTACTGTAGCCTTAGATTATGCATTGATCTTCAACAGGGCAGGGGTCCATTGTTCTGTTTTTACATAATTATCTTCCACACAAATTTTAAAATTAGTATGTCAATCTCTGTGAACAATTTTTTTGGGACTTTTGTGTCTTTTGTGTCTGTTAATGTCTTGCACAAATTTGATAGATTTCGATGGATTTTACTGCTGTAGTGAATAAAATCCTGCTCAATTATATATAATATATATTTATTTGATTTGATTTCTTTTTGAGATGATGTCTCACCATGTTGCCCATGCTGGTCTTGAAGTCTTGGGTTCAGGTGATCCTCCCATCTCAGCCTCACCAGTAGCTGGAACTACAAGTGTGTGCCACTATGCCCAGCCATACTTTTAAACTGGTCATTCCTCAAATATAGGGAGATATTGATTATTCTCAATGGTAGTTTTATATTTGATCAGCTTACCAAGATCTCTCATTAATCTAAGAGTTAACCTTGACACACCTACATTTTATATATAATAAATATATTGGATGTCTTTGCTACCAATTAGACTTTCTCCCTTCTTTCCAGTATTTAAACTTTTCATTGCACACACACACACACAGATATATACATACATATATATTATATATATAAATTACTACTTTAGCTGGTAAAGTTTTAAACAATCATGGTTATAGCAGAATTTTGGTTCTGTTCCTCATTATAATACACATGACTCTAGTTTTTTTCCCCTTAGATATTATGTCTACTGTGGATTTCTGCTAGATAGCTTCAATTGAATAAAAAATTATCTTTTATTTGTAATTTCCAAAGAATTTTTGTAAAACATGTGGATGATGGCCTTACTCAATGTCTTCCCAGCATCTGCTAAGGAGACACCAAGATTTCTACTTTGTTCCATTATTGTAACCAGTTATAGTCGTTATTTTTCAATGCAATGTCATCTTTGCATTCTTGTGCTAGGCCTGCTTGCTGAGGATGTGGGTTTTTAAATTTGTTCTTGGATTCAAGTTGTCAATTTTTTATTTGGGACTTTTAAAATCCTCTTCATAAGTGGAATTGCCCAGCAGGGCTCTCTTCTTGTGCTCACTTCCCTATCTGAGGTGTTACAG
Organism: Cephalopachus bancanus; assembly: GCA_027257055.1. Taxonomy (NCBI): domain Eukaryota; kingdom Metazoa; phylum Chordata; class Mammalia; order Primates; family Tarsiidae; genus Cephalopachus; species Cephalopachus bancanus. The sequence goes on from JAPVLO010000055.1 coordinate 2,128,537, forward strand.
ATATGGCGGCATCTGACAACCAGCAGGATCGCACCTCCGCTTTCTCTCTATGCTTGAATTTAGGTTGTTTAAAATCAAATGATCTGTTTCTTGAAGCACTGGCAGAACTTGTGACTGTGTTTGATGCTCGGCCCTGGTAACTTCTGGAAAACGGACCTTGGGACATGGGCTCAGTGCGGTTGTCATTGGCCCCCCAGGCCTGTCTTCTTTGAGTCCTAGTTTCTGTTCCCGTCCTATCATTCCTTTCTGTCTATGCTTCTTGCCTACTGACAGTCAAAGCTAGTTGAGTGGGTTTCACTCTATCTTGCTTTTTGGCAAATGTAGTTAATAAAGGTGAGGTCATTTTCCTATGGACTCGACTTTGGCCACGTAACACAAATGTTGCTATATGGTCCTTAGATTGATGTTGGTTCTAAATAGGTTTGAATTCACATAAGAGTTTCTTACATTCAAATGTAAGTATCATCTCACATGGATGGAAATGCTTACACTACACAGGACTCCTCTTTCCACATTTCTCTACCCCCTTCGTTCTTCCTCATCACTGGACTTTGCTCTCTCCTTTCCGTCCGCTTCCCATATTCTTCAATCACACTTCCTCCCGCTCCCTACATAGACAAACCAACTCAAAAAGTTTTATTTTTAAAGTGGGACGGGGCAAGGGAGAGTGACAAATGAAGCATGAGTAGTAAAAAGTTGGTGGAAGCCAGACGGTGGGCTCAAAGAGATTCACTGAACAACGATTTGTAGTTCCTGTGTGCCCCTCCTTATAATCCAAATGCTCGAACAGCTACATCTAGAGATACTAAGTGCCGGAACTTTCTTTAGGATGTTGTTAACAGACTCAGACTTAACACTAAATATGCCGTCTGCATCTTGAATTTTTCACTCAGTTCATGCCTCCTGGAAGTCCTCCCGGTCTACTTGAGCTCTGGGTTCTTACTCGTGGCTGGTGGTATATCATGTTCTGAATTGTAACCACAGGTCTGTGCCTCTGGGTCACGGTGTTATTCCAGTTGACACCACCAGAAGAAATCACCAACTTGAAAGGCAGAGTTTTAATGCTGCTGTATTTACTTTGCTTTCTAAAAATCCTGTGACACTTCACAGCAATGACTGAGAGGACCCTTTCCCCACATCCACACTAGCAAGAGACTTAAGTATTTTTTCTTAATTTTGCGCTCACCGTGTTGGTTATAAAGTGATATCTTATTGTTACATTATCTGCTGTTCCTTATTGTTACATTATCTGCTGTTTAAAGAACTTTAAACTTTTTCTTTAATTTTTGGCAATTTGTATTTGTTCTGTGAATTATCTATTCATATCCTTTGGGCATTTTCTTATTATTTGATTGTTCTTGTTGATTTAATTGATTTTAATTTTTGTACACTATAGATAAGAATTCTTTGTCTCTCACTTTGTTTTTTATAAATATTTTTCTCCAGTTCCATCAATATAGTAACTTTCATCATGAAGCATTTTCAACTTTTATTAGGTCAGGTCTACTTAGGTTTCGACTCAGTTCTAGTTCAGAAATCTCCTTTGCTCTCAAGTTGTAAAAGTGATCTCCTCCATACTATTCACTATGAATTTTCACTCATCTTGTATGGCTTAAAATGAGAATGTATTTTTATTATTATCCAGATGGAAAGCCAGCTGGTTCAGCCTTCCCATCTCTCCGTGAGTCTAAATAACATTTTGTCACAGAATAACTGGGATCTAGTTCTGGGCTCTCCATCTTCTTTCATTGATAGATACATCTATTTCTATTAACAGATGACTTTATAGTATATTCTACTGTCTGCATGGCAGTACTTCCATCACTATTCTTTTCCCTAGTTTATTGTTCAATAAATACATAATAGAATGTATTTCTTCATATAAACTGTAAGACTAATTTATTCATTTCAAAAAGTTAAGTACAATTATGATTCTAAGTGAAATTTTATTTAATTTGCACAATTCATTTGGAGAGAAATGATCTTTTGTCCGTTTTTTGTGTTTTTAATTATATTTTATGATTTACTTCTGGCACAGCATGTGAGTCTTTTTGCTTAAACTTACACACATGATTTTGAGACTTTTTTGTTATTAAGAAAGACTTTTTTTTTCCATTACCATCCTGGATATTTTGCTAAAAAAAAAAAGATTTTTTAAAAAAGAAACTAATTTTTGTACTTTTCCGTGGATTGAAGATATTTTTTGTACATTTTATTAATTTTCTAAAGTTTTCAGATATTCTAGGCATCTAATACATCATGAAGTAAAAGGACAGTTTTATTGTGTTTGTAAATCTTATTTTCTCATCTAGTAGTTTTGCTGGCTCCTATTTTATTTTCTGGACTTCGGTCTAACAATTATTAAAAGTTCTGAGATGATATTAAGTAATAACAGTGATAGTGTGTGTTTCTGCCTATTCTTTAATCTTAAATTCAATGGTTTCATTATTTCACTGTTCAAGATAATATTTGATATTGATTCTACATTATATTTAATCAATTTTACTCTATTCTGTTTTGCTTCTATTTAACCAGGAATGGTAAATAATAGTAAATTTTATCACTGCACTTTAAGTATCTCTTGATATTAATTTTTATTCTTTAGTTTGTTGATATTTTGGATAATATAAGCCTATTCTTTTTTTAACTTTAAAATTTCTTATTTAAAATTGAGGGGTACAATTCAGGGTTAGGTATCCAAATACTCATTGTGAAGGTACCCTTGTTGATGACGTGTGCTCCCCCTTCCCCAGGAAGATTTCAGCTACTGTCAATCCCACCTACCCACCCCCGCACAGTTTCCCACTAGTGTCAATCCTTTTCTTATAGTATTATGGTAGTTGTTCAAGATCCACTTATGAGTGAGAACTTGTGATACTCGATTCTTTGTTTCTGTGAAAAATCACTCAGTATTATAGACTCTAGTTCCATCCAAGTTGCTGGAAGTTCATGATTTTGTTCTTTATGGCTGTGTAATATTCCATTGTGTATATGTACCACATTTTTTTTACCCAGTCCTCTTTGGATGGGCAGCATGGTTGGTTCCATGTTCTTGCTATTGTGAACAATGCTGTGATAAACATACGTGTGCAGGTATCTTTTTTATAGAGTGATTTGAGTTCTTCCTGGTATATTCCCAGTAGGGGGATTGTGGAGTCATATGGAAGGTCGATTTTTAGAACTTTTAGGAATCACCACACTGTTTTCCACAGAGGCTGTACTAGTTTACACTCCCACCAACAGTGTAGAAGTGTTCCCTTTTCGCCACATCCTCTCCAGCATCTGTTATTTTTTGAGTTATTGATGATGGCCATTCTGACTGGTGGTATCTCAGTGTGGTTATAAACCTATTCTTTAACACTGAACCATTCTGGGAATAAGCCCTATTTGACTATAGTGTGTTTCTCTTTTGATTGACTGCCCTATTCAATTTTTATTGTTTTATTTAGAAGGGGTATTGATCTGTATGTTTTGTCCTTGTCCTATTTTCATCAGAGGCTAGTATTAAAGTTTTGCTGACTCTGTAAAATAAATTGGGGCATTTTCCATCCTTTCTGTGGATGAAATAGTTTAAGCAGTACTGGAATTGCCTGTCCTTAAGGATTTGACAGAAGTCAGCTGCAAATGCCATCTGATCCCCTGAGCCTCCATCCCTGTTGAATTTCTCATCGCTTGTCAATCTCTTCTGTGGCAATTGTCTGCTTGAGTTTTTCATTTCTTCTTGGAACAGTCTGAGTTACTTCTGTTTTGGAGAATAGAGCTGTCCATTTTCTCTTCATTTTCAAATATGTTGTCGTGAAATTGCATCTAATAATCACTTAGAGTTCTCTTCATTTTGCCTGACTTCTGACTCCTTTCTCATTCCAAATTCTGTCTCATTCTGTGCCTTTGTTTCCTTTATTTCTTTGTTTCCTTTATTGCGCCTGTGAAGTGTGGATTTACATTTCCTTTCTGAGTTGTTTTACTATTTAATTAATTTTAACTCTTTTTAGCTGATAAGATTTTAGGCTCCTGGCTGTGGTTTCCCAATGACCCTTGCATCCCAAACCCTTTCTACTCTGACCTCCAGACCCAGCCTGGCAGTTCTTCCTGAGGGTCCTCAATGGGAAAGCTTTCTTAGTGAAATCACCAATCACTGGAACCTGTTCCCTGCTCTGAAGGCAGAGCTGGGCAGTCACCGCCCTCCCCAGCAGGCCTCTTGCTGCAGGGCTGCACCGGTGTCAGGTGCCTTCCCAGCCTGTGGGGAGCTGAGGGCATCTGCTTTGCTTTTCACCACAGGGACAGATTCCCTCTCTGACACATTCTTTTTGCTGTACCAAATTGACTGAGCCCATCAAGAGCTCTGCCTCACTTGCCTACAGAGCACAGCAGATAGCTTTGACCCTGCCAGGCCATGTCCGCCAACTGGGCCCAGAGCCATCTGCTCTTTCTTATTCCTCACAGTGCCTGGCCCTGTCTGTGCTTTGCCCATAGAGGAGTTGTGTCCTTGTTTTTACTCTTGGCAATAACAGAGCCTTACGGGAAGACAGTGAGTTTTAGTGAGAGTCCTTCTCTTGGGGTCTGTCCAACTGTGATCTTGTAGCTTTGGGCAGGCTGTTTAATCTCCTACACCTCAGACTGCCTAATGAAAATGCCAACTCTGGCGTTGAGGGAAGGTTGGGCACCAGCCTCAGTGCAGGCCCTGGCCCTGCAGCACATCCACAGAAAGAAATAGCTGCCCTTGCATGGGGACAGGCTCTGCAGTTCACAGAGCTCATTCACATCCAGACAGGTCTGACGCTTTGCAAGAAGCCTATCCGCATGGCACAACTTGGTTTAGATCTCTGTGCTACAGATGAGGAGACAGAGCTGGGCCCTCCCCAGCAGGCTCAGGCTAAGGCCAGAGCTAGAACCAAATCCAGGTTTCTCTCACTCCCACCCTGTGGCCTTTCACTAAACGGTGATCCCCAAAACTGCAGATCTCTTTGCCCACTGTGCCCTTAAAAGAGTGCCTGTCGTTGGGGAAGAGAGGTCAGCTCCTCACAGAGCCAGAAAATAAACCAGGCATATGGATTCCATGAACAGCCTGGATGGGCCTGAGCAAGTTCTATTAGTTCAAGATGATCTAAATTACCGGAGATGCTGACTCCAAGGAGAGGACTCCAGCCTCTGAGTTCAGCCAGGCAAGAGGCCGCTTGGTGAGAAGTCAAGGAGGAGGAGAGGGCTGGCTGGACTGACTACTGCAGAGAGAGGGCTGGACAGACAGAGAAGCACCTCAGTGCAGGCTCGTCCCTAGCCTAGAGCTTCTACTGTCTTTCAATCAGGGGTCCCCAACCCCAGGGGCTGCAGACCGGTACCGGTCCGTGGCCTGCTAGGAACCGGGGATAGCAGACGGTATCAGATCCTTATGAGAACCTAATGCTTGACCAGACCAGTCCCTGATGCCACACAGGTTGGGACCTCTGCTTTAACTAACCTCCCCGAGAACCCTGGGTGACTTCGACTCTCCCCTTCACCCGGCAGCTCCCAGTGAACGCCTCGTGGGAGGCAGACGCCGCCTGTCTGCCTTTTTACCGCTCATCTGCGGCCTGCGGCACCGGGGACCAAAGCGCATTCTCCGGCAACCTGTCCAAGGCAAACCCGCGACAGCAGATGAACGGGCTGACCTCCTTCCTCGACGCGTCCACAGTGTATGGCAGCACCCCCGCCTCGGAGAAGCAGCTGCGGAACTGGACCAGCACCGAGGGGCTCCTGCTCGTCAACGCGCGGCACCGGGACGCCGGCCGCGCCTACCTGCCCTTCGTGCCGCCGCCCGCGCCCGCGGCCTGCGCGCCCGAGCCTGGGGCCCACGGTGCCGCCCGCAGCCCCTGCTTTCTGGCCGGGGACGGCCGCGCCAGCGAGGTCCCCTCCCTGGCCGCGGTGCACACGCTGTGGCTGCGCGAGCACAACCGACTGGCCGCGGCGCTCAAGGCCCTCAATGCGCACTGGAGTGCGGACACAGCGTACCAGGAGGCGCGCAAAGTCGTGGGCGCCCTGCACCAGGTGCGCGCAGAGCCATTCCGGGCGCCCCGGAGCGGGCGCGGGCAGATCCGTGGGCGCCCTGTGTGTCTGCGCAGAGTCGCGGCGGGTGGCTTGGAAAAGTGGGCTCGGAATCGTAGGCGCCCTGCACGGGGTGCGCGACCGGTCATCGCAGGTGTCTCAAATGGCTGCGTGCCAGGTGCCCGGTATGGGTACTGACGAGGTCATTGTGGGCGCCCTGCAACTCCGGGGTGGGGTGAGAGCAACTGTGGGGCCCGAGGACCCGCCCAGGCTCTTCTGTCCCGCCGCCCACCGTCTCCAGGGCTGGGTCGTGATCATCCTGGGAAGACACGACAACACCCACAGTTGCTCAGCGGTACCAGCAGGCTCAGTCACCCGGTCCCTAGAGTCAGTCCAAGAGCCTCACGGCGGTTTACTCACTTAGCAATTCTCACAGCAACCCTCTGAGCGGTGGGAAAGTAGTGGTTCTGATGCCTTGTGATTTCAAAGACAACGGAGAAAAGAATAATTTGATTATCACTCTGAGGGAGATTTCTGAATTCGCAAGTTAAACTAAAAGTCGATTTGAGATCTAGCTTCGTTTTTGTGATTAAGTATGACCTCAGAGGATCTTGAAGGAGGATCAAGTTGGCCTTTTATTAATCGTGTGATTCTGGAGGAAAAAATGTCCTTCCATCTGTAAGTGCAGTTACTGACGTGGCTGGTCTATGGGGTTGTGATGAAGTGGACCAGTGGACGACATACTTTAGTGGCTACCCTGATGTGTGTGTCTGTTGCTCCAGGCCATGGAGTGGGCTCCCGACACTATCCCTTAAGATTTCTCATTGATTCTGAGGGGAAGACACCGTTTATCCTGTCCTAAGGAGGGAGTGGAGTCTTGGCCACGCTCGCACAGGGAATGTGTGGTGGAACAAGCTTCCCTTGCGCACTATGTGCCACCTGCCACCTTCTGGCTTGTGTTGCACTGGAGTCCAGGCACTCAGAGGGTCCTGGAAGCTCTCCTGCGTGGACATGAGCGGTTCAGTGGCATGGGGGACTGGAGCTTCTTTGAGGACAGGCTGGGCAGCAATTTATTGCCCAAGTACTACAGACGTGTTTGCTATCTTAACACCTGGATCTGCACAGAAGGTGAGCGTGTGTGTATGCATGTGCATTCATGTGGGTATATATAGGGTGGCCGAGTAGGCTTGTGGGTGGGATGGGGGGGGAAATGAAAGCAGGAACTGGATACGTGAAGAGTCTAAAATCGAGGCTTTGGTTAAACACTGGAGTTTAGTATAAACAAGATGCATCATGCATAGCTATGAATAACAGACAAGAAGATGTAAATTACAAAATGATAGCCCTATAGGAATTTGTGAGATAATTGAAGCAATTTTTGATGATGCCAGTATAGCGTGGCCAGGAATCTTGTCACCAGTGAAGTAAAAGTCATCGGTGGCCCACATGTCTCTTGCGCAGCCACTCAGCTATTATCTTCTTCCCTGTGCAAAGTGAGCTGCACAGTCAAGAGACAAGCAATACGGAAGTGAGGGTCCGTGCCATGAGGAGCCCCTACGTCCCTCTGCACACCATCGTGGGGAAGTAGTTCCAGGAGGTCATCTTCTTCTGCCCTGATGATCACCCTGAGATGTTGTGTACGATGGTTTGTTTTATGTGTTGTCAGTGCCCCCTTTCTGACTGTGTGCTCCACCAGGAGAGGAATCTTTGTGTGTTTGTCAAATTCTTTTCCCCCTGTACCTACAATGTGCTTGGCATGCAGCAGGTGCCTTATAAATAGATGTTGAATTGGTGAGTGAAGTACAACTCCCAAGAATAATTCTAGAAGTCCTGCCCCACTGTCTCCTTCAGGGCAGGGTTTGGTTTAAACTTTCTTGAAGTGAGAAAGAATTTTGGCCAGCACCGGGAGCACCTGAGAAGAGCCACTACCTTCTAAATCTATGACTACTCTTCACATAGTGAAAGAAAGGCCTCCGTATCATGCTGCTACCCAGCCCCCAACCCTGCCTTCCCTCTCAGCAGAGCTCTGGGATTACCAGTGTGTCCTGATCCTAGTCCCTATGACTGTAAATTAGAAAGAGTTGAATGTTGACATTCTGAGAATCCCAGATGATCTGGATGTGCTGACATTTGGTTCCCTTTTCTTCTCAATAAGTGAAATAACAACAACAAGTATCTGTAAGAAAAGTGGCCTTCAGTATTTAGATTTACCCCCTCCATTCATTTTCTGCATGCTCTGCTTTTTAAAAATGCTATTCTTTTCTTCTTGGTTTTGCATTTCATTTTGTGTCAGTCAGTAGGTTCTCTTTGGTGTTTTTTGCCACTATCTCTAAACCATTAAAATAATAAGAAATTGTGTTTTACGTGTCAATAGAGCCACTATTGAGACTTCGAGTTGTGTTTGAAAGATCCGCAGTGGTCTAGAAGACTCATTCTTCTGTCCTTGGTTTCATTGACCCATAGTTTGGTAATTTTATGATCTGAATCTCTCTCTTGAAAAGCATTAGACATGTGGAAACAAAATGTCAGGGGAGATTTTTAAAAAGATAAATAGCATCCCCGTTCCTCACCAAGAGCCAGCCAGGGCCACGCTAATGCACACATCAGCAAGGAGCAGGGTCCCAGCTCAGGACTGAGAGGCACAGCCTTCTCTCCCTGCATCTGTCCACACCACACCCCTCCCCTGTGCCTGTCCACACCTCACCTCTTCCCCTACGTCTGTCCATGCTGCACCCCTTCCCCTGTATTTACACACTCCTCTGCCTGTGACTGTCCAACACCACGCCCTTCCCCCATGTGTGTCCACACCACATCCCTCCCCGTATGTCTATACACACCACATCACTTCTAAGCTAGTCAGGGTCTATCTACCCCAGACACCCCTCCATAAAGGATCTCAACTCTTCTGTTTCTTTTGTAGAAAGCTGACGGTGTCTCCTCGTTCAGCCCTTAGGCAAGGCCTTTAGCTGGGTGTCTTTTCTTAGAATCTGGTTCACCTTCTATGCTAGTTCCTTGGAGACAGCAGCTCTCAGGAGACTCGTACAAAGGAAGGGCTGATAAAGTTGCCCTTGCAGGCTTGAGATCTCACAGACTCCGATTTCACAAGTCCTGCTTCCTGCCAGGAGGAACTGAAACTCTTATTCTTACAATGATCCCAGACCCACAGAAGCAGACACTCATTTTAGCAATAACTTCTGTGTCCTACAGACAGGAAGAGGACAACATGGTGAGATCCTCCCAGTACAGGGGTGAGGGAGGCAGAGAGAAGAGCGCAGAAGTTCTCGGGAGTCTGAGCACACCATTCAAACAGCACAGAGTTTGTGGTTCTGGAGTTAAAGGATAAACCCATCCAAACTTCCAGTTTGGATGTTTCCTTTATCCCGCCATCTGAGAGCAGACCAGTTTTGGAGGAGAGCCCTAATTTTCCCAGATCTCCAGAGACTCACAAAAGCTTTAATAGGGTGTGTACAGCAGCAAGACAAGATCCCAGAGGGGTCCAAGACCTCCTGGGACATCCCTGTCTGAAGGCAAATTCCTGGGGGCTGAGGGGAAGGTTCCTGCACCCTTGGGCAGTTTGGTCACTGCTCTTGGCTGTCCTTGAGGAGTCTTGTTTCAGAGCAGTTACTCCCCAAAGTGAGTGTGTGAAGGATAAAGGCCTGTTCCCACGGCTGCAAAGGTCCCAGAAGGGACAGTTTCTGGGTGGTGCCGTCTCTGCCCCATCTCTCAGCAGCTTCCAGATGTCTTGACAAAACTCATAGTCCCTCTTCTCCAGAGGCTGCTATCTACAGAGATGGCCAGTCAGTCTCCTTGCCTCAAGATTAGACCAAGTCCAGCTGTACCTGCACTGCAGAGCTGCCTGCAGATGGAGCAGAAGGCAAGCAGCCGAGCTACATCCTTGGAGAGCTCTGTGCCTGCTACCTGCTCCCTAGAACACCCTCATCAGGCACCTGGGAACCCTGTCTCTTATGTAGACCACGTGGGCATTTTTGAGAAAATGTCCAATGGCTTTTTTCTGCATAGAGCAGGGTGATGGCACTGAGAACAGTCAAGAGTCAGGAGGTTCAGATGAGCTGAGCAGGCACATGAGGCTGCATTGTCATCTCCCAGCGGTGACAATGAAGGTGTCTCCAGGTCTCACCTTCCTCATCTCCCCCTGGACTGTGGTCCTGGCTTTCTGCCACTCTACTCTCACCATTTTCCAAGGCATGGATCTCGCTTGTCCTTCCCACTGCTTGGATCTTGGAGGCAAATGGATGGAGACCCAGCCACAGGTTGGTGCCCCGCAATCTTGGTAAAAGCCCCAGGGAAGCAGGAGGTCAGAGTGAGAGCAGACAGAAGGAAGAACAGCTGTGAGTAAGGGAGCCACAGCAGGGCAACCCTCCACCCAGGAGAGGAAGGAGGCGTGAGGCAGGCTGGAGAGCCATTCCCAAGACACCCAGGTCTGATCATGCAACGTCTGCCCCAGCCCAGCAGTTCAAGATGACCATTTTCCCCATCTGACCCAGGGAAGGACAGACCAGGGGGTTTCAGAAGCACTGCCTTGAAAATTCCAAAAAGCTGCACGCAAGCTTCACATTTTAAGGCTCCGTTGGTCAGAATAAATGAGGCTTCTGCCTGACATTGGCAGCTCCCAGGGGAGGCTCTGGAATCTGAGCATAATTGCTTAGAATTGACATTTTAAACCAGATCAGGAGAGATACACTCTTCAGTTCCCTGACAAGGTCAACACTGGAGACACCAGGTATCTGTGAGCTGCCGACAACTAAAAGGGGGCTGGTTTGCTTCTCGCAAGCTGCTGGCTTAGGGATGCATGGTGCTGTGACAGCAGAGGCCCTTAGGATTCCTTCTGCCTGTGCATGTTGACATCCACAGGTACGCACGTCAAACTGTAGGTAGGGGAGGAGGGGAAGAGGTGTTGTCAAAATAGTCTGCAGTTGAGTTTAAAGTTGCCTTAGCCCCTGGGCTGAGGAGAGGGACCTCTGCTTTTCCACTGGGTTGAGAAGAAATCAAAGAAGAGCGTTCCAGGGAGTAGAAGGGGCTGCTGGCATCCCAAGTGCGGCGGACACATGGAACTTATCGTGTGGTCAGGAGACTTCCCTTGGACGTGTGCGGTCCAGAAACTTAGCCACATAAATCATATCTGAGGTCAAGAGGCTGTTTTGCACTGTGACCTCACGGCTACTCTCTCAAATGACGACACGGGTACTTCTTGCTGATGGATGAGCAAGCACAGGGAGGGCAACCCCAGTCTGGAGACACGAGACAGATCCTTTCCTTCCTGCGTCTCCAGGTCTCCTAGGTAGAGAGCAGCAGGGAACAGGACTCAGCCCTCAGCTGGAGGTCGAAGCCACTCAGTGAACCTCGAGGCCTACCTGGAACTCCCCAAAGGCCCAAATTACTTGCTTAGGAAATGCATTCTAGCATCTAGAAACATATCACAAGTATGTAAATAATACTTGCTTTTTTTATACAATCAGCTTGCCTTCCTAAACTGATAAGCTAAAAAATATAGGACCCATATTCTCGGATCGACTCATTCCTATTATACTTCATTCACACGCAGCCTGTTGACAAAAATATTCTCCTTCAATACCAAAACAATTTGACCCTGATTTTTCTGGCTGAGAGAAATATTGTTAAACCTAAAAGCGGAACCCTTGTACATAATTTTCTTGAGACCATGTGTCAAATAGTAATTTCAAGACCCTAGGATTGTGGCATAATTGTCCATTGACAGAGTACTGTTCCATACAATAGGCTTTGATTCAATCCTCACAAAGCTCTAGGAATCAGGCACTTGTTCTTGTTTTACAGAAAAGGCAGCTGTTCTCAGCTGTAGATGACCCAGCCAGGTGTCCATTTTCCCCACATAAATCATATCTGAGGCTCTACCTGGGGCCCCCACCAGCCTGATCCCCATCCTGGGAAGAAGGCTGTCTACTCAACCTTACAAATGTATCTCCTGAATAGACATAAAAAATCAACAGCAACAAAAAACCTTTCTGAGAAATTCAGTTTGAGGTCCTTATTGCAGGCCAAGAAAACTCTGTTCACAGAGACCTGGTCAAATTAGCACAGTATATCTGTCCCTGCCTTTCTCATTTCATCGTCTGATTATGGCTTTCGGGCTCTCAAGATGACTGTCTGTCTTCTCATTTTAGAACATGCAAAGCGTTGTTGCAGCATGGGGAAAAAAAGTAGGGATTTAGGCTCATCTATAAAGTCCATGGCACACATCCAGTTTCTGTTGAAACTATTAATCCTCACCCCCCGCCGCTGTGATTCTGTGGCTCTCTTGTGGGGAACTAAAGGCAGATGCTGAAGAAAACTTAGAAGGGGGAAGAAAAATAAGCCAGGAATCTCAGTCCCTGCTTAAATTTTAGTTTAAGAGGGCCATTTGGATCATATACAACATCTAACTGTAAACATTCCCTTTAAACTTGGGCATACGGGAATTACCTCTCATGTATTGATCTGATGTATATCTCAACTATATATCATACTTATATGTGATCATGTATAATGAATATAAACTGTGGATATCTTTTATTCTCCAAAAACTCAAAGAAGCTTTCTTACATAATAAAACAGAGACTCTAAGATTTAACTAACTTCTCAAAGTCACGCAGCTAAGAAGTGTGGAGATAGGATTAGAATTCAAGTCAGTCTAAATCCTGAGCTTCCAGGGCCAAGATTCCTTGACTTGATTAGATTTCTGATTTATATTTTGTGTTTAGGTGTTAAAGGATTGCTCTCTGATGAAGCTGGGGGAGAGGGAAGAGGAGAAGATAGTTTGCAGTGGGAATTTTTTCATGTTTCTGGGAGAGAATGTCAGGTGGGCCTCTTCAGTGGCCTACACTTCTGCAGGCTGGCCGGAGTCTGTGGGGTCAGCCCTGATATGACCTGTCCTGCCCAAGGCCCCCGTGGAGGGAGTTTGGGGATGACTCTGACATGCACTATCAAGTTGCATAAATGCTGAGAGTTGTTGGGGCACATTTGGAGTAACAGGTGTGCCTGTTGACCTGTTCCCTCCCGTGGCATATGCTCCACTCCGTGACACTCTGTCGAGATGATGTCCAGCACTCCAGGGTGCTCAGGAAGACACTCTTCTTCCCTGCCACTCTGATTCAACCCTTGTCTGGTATCCCGTCCTTGCTCTGACGCTCAGCCGTTTTCCTTTCTGCACAGATCATTACCATGCGGGATTATGTCCCCAAGATCCTGGGCCCCAAGGCCTTCGGGCAATACGTGGGTTCCTATGAAGGCTACGACTCCACCGCCAACCCCACTGTGTCCAACGTGTTCTCCACAGCCGCCTTCCGCTTTGGCCACGCCACAGTCCACCCACTGGTACGACGGTTGGATGCCCGCTTCCAGGAGCACCCAGACCTGCCCAGGCTGTGGCTGCACGAGGCCTTCTTCAGACCATGGAGACTCATCCAGGGAGGTGAGCATCCATGGATCAGTCAGTAGAAATGTCTTGCTTCTTGGTACCTCATCACAGCCAGGCAGAGCCTCCGTTTGGTACATGTGCTGATGCTGTCCAAGTTATCTGTGTCTATGGGAAAATAAACCTGTTCAAAGCTTTGTGAAAGCTGGGTTCCATCGAAAATGCTTTCACACACGTTTCTGAAGTTCTTCAGAATTCACAGGATAAACCCCTCCAAGTGTGGAGTAACTCATTCCCCATTACTCAGGAAATTTTGAAGTAGAAATGTATAACTGTTCATCACAAACAATGCCATTTCTCTTCACCATTAAGCATGGTATTTGCACTTTAGATATAATCAATACCATATGCCAATAATCAATACCAAATGTGAATAACTGGACTTCCTTTGGAAGCAAATTGTTTAGAAGAAAGCATTTTCAGTTTCTGGTTAGTTTCTTGGAAGGGTTATCTTGACACTTTCTCCCATCCTTTCTTTCTATTCCTTTTGCCGGTGCTCTGTATGTATTTCTGGAAGCTTCTAACTTGTCACAAAGTCTGATTCCAAGAGGGTATGGATGTGTGGAGTGGGGAAGGCAAAGTTGCCACAATGTGCTCCACGAGCCCTGTTTAGACAAGCTGCTTCATGAAGTGCGTGTCAGAGAGTGGCTGGCCCAACCTGGCCCTTACCAGGCAACCCAATATCCGATGATGATAAACAGGTCACCTCATGCAGGCCAAACACACAGTGACTTCTAAGTTGTGTTTTGGGGGGTATCCTCAGGTCAAACTGACCCCTTAAAGGACTTTATGCATGTGACTGTGGATTCAGACACCACTGGAGTGGACAGAACCTAAGAACAATTGGATCTGTTTTCCACATAAGGCCTTTAGAGGTGTTGGGAGCAGGGCTCCTAACACCCTGATTGCCCCCTTAGCTAAGCCAAGGTATCCTTTCTGGGCATTAGAATTTAGCAAGTTTCCCACTACTGTCAGTCTTTTTCTTATAGTATTAGGTTGGATGTTCAAGGTCCATTATATGAGTGAGAACACGTGATACTCAGATCTTTGTTTTTGTGAGAGGTCACTCAGTATTATAGACCCTAGTTCCATCCAGGTTGCTGCAAAATTCATGATTTTGTACGAGCAAATATCTGTCTGGGGATGGGGAAGCACCTCTTATCAATAGGGTGCCTGAATGAAACGTATCTGTATACCTAACCTTTAACTGTACCCCACAACATCATAATAAAAAATATTGATTATATATATATTAAAAAAAAGAATTTAGCAAGTGCTTCCTTTCCTTGTGTTTCTGCTGCTGAGAAATGAAACAAAAGCCTCAGTGCCTGACGGGCCCCAACTCCGGGCCCCTTCGGTTCTGCAGGTTCAGTGCTGGCTTGGTGGTTCATTTGCCCTAGGCAGTGTCCTAAGGCTGGTGGGAAACTGTGGAGTCACATGTGGCCAATTCATGAACTTACACAAAGATGTTTGCTAAGAATAACTGCACTTTCAGATGGAGATGCTGTTCTGTCTCTGGAGCTTGGCAGAGAATCCTTCTTGCCTTTTGCATGTTGTGCTCCAGGTGGTGTGGACCCACTGGTGAGAGGTCTTCTTGCAACACCAGCCAAGCTGCAAGTGCAGGATCAACTGATGAACGAAGAGCTGACAGAGAGGCTCTTTGTGCTGTCAAATTCCGGGACCTTGGACCTGGCATCCATCAACCTGCAAAGGGGCCGAGACCACGGCCTACCAGGTCTGTCTGCTGACTCCTTCCCATGCACACCTCACATACCTGTGTTGCTATTGGTCAGTCTGGCAACACACTCCTTGAAGCAAAATATATCTGAAAATCTATCGTCAACTTTTTTTTTAACATGTTTTTTATTTTAAAATTGTGGGGTACAGTTAAGGGTTAGGTATACAATGTATTGTGCAGGTACCCTTGTTGATGGGGTGTGACCTCCCCCAGCGATATTGACTACTGTTAATCCCACCTCCCCTCCCTTCCCTGCCCCCCCATAGTTTCCTGCCACTGTCAATCTTTTTCACTTCTTTTTTTTTGAGTTGGAGTCTCACTCTGCCACCCAGACTGGAGTGCAGTGGCCGCACCCAGCCACTGCAGCCTCGACCTGCTGGGCTCCGGCGATCCTTCCGCCTCAGACTTTCAAGTAGCCAGAATTACAGGCACGCGCTACCACGCCCGGCTGATTTTTTTTAATTTATTGTAGAGATGAGGTCTCGCTGCCCAGGCGAGTCTCGAACCCACGGGCTCAGGCAATCCACTCACCTCAGCCTCCCAAAGGCGTGGGATTACAGGCTGAGTCACCGAGCCTGGCTTCTTTTTCACTTCTAAACAATGGGCTTTTGAAGTGCTCTAGTTCATTCATGGGCTTTTGAAGTGCTCTAGTTCACTCAACCAATGAAGCCACTTCTAGTTTTCTTTTCTTTTTTTTTTTTTTTTTTTTTTTTTTAGTTGAGGTCTCACAGGCTGGAGTACAGTGTCACAAACATGGCTCACCTCAGCCTCAATCTCCGGGGCTCCACCTCAGCCTCCAGAGTAGCTGGGACTACAGATATATACCACCACACTCAGCTGTTTTTTATTTTATTTTATTTTTTGTGGTGACGAGTTCTCACTATGTTGCCCAGGCTGGTCTGAACTCCTAGTCTCAGGTGATCCTCCTGCCTTGGGCCTCCAAAGTGCTGGGATTACAGGCATGACTCACTGCTCTTAGCTCCTAGCTTTCTTTAGATAGTAGAAATTGCACAAAGAAGCCTCTAAGCCTCCCAGGAATGTCTGAGCTAGGCACTGATAAATAGCCAGTCCTAGGGAGTAGGAGCTCTGTGGGTGACAACGCAGGTCTGTGTCTAGTGTCCTGGGAAACTCCTGGGGGTGTTAGCATGCTCCTCCTTCTTGACCCACCACGGGGTCCTGCAGCCTGCAGAGATCACTTTGGTGCCTCCAGGATGACGACCAACTGACTAGTTAGGCCTAGCTCTTGCCATGAGAGGCTGCCCCTCAAGCTGGCCGCTCTCGGGCTCCCTCCTCCCAGCCTTGCCCTGCCTTTCCCAAGCCCCCACCTGTGGGCAGCTCTGTTCCTCCTGCAAGCCCTGGAAGCTTAGAAGGTGCCCTCCTAAAGTGCGTTGATGATGCCCATCGACCTGCTCTGCTTGAGACTTCCCAGACCCCAAGATAACTTTCTCCAAAGTGTTCTCTTATTACTCCACTAAGTTCTTTTTTAACACCTCTTAGATATATGTAACAGCTCTACAGCTTTTCAAAGAACTCCTACTGAACCCAGTCATCCACTCACAGATTCAGTCTAGAAATGCATCTTATCTTGTGTGTCTGTGGCAGGGAAGGCAGAGGGGAAACCACCCATCCTCACAGGCTGGTCTTCTGGAGCTTCAGACCCTCAGCCCAGCAGCCTCCAACAAGGAGCAGGATCTGTGCTCATGGGTCCTCCATCTGTTCCTTCCTTGCCAGTGGTGTCTGGAAGAACGGGAATCAGCCGCTACCCAGGCTGTAAATATTTAGCTACTGAATGTGAGTTGGAGGGATGCAGGAGTCCCCTCTGTGTGCAATGGAGAACTCACCCACTCTCCGCTACTTTCTAAACCCCAGGCACAGCTGCTTCCTTGCATACAGGGAGCACACGACTGCCTGTCCCATGCCCGTGCTCTTCTGTTTCCTCTAGTTGGAATACCCTTGCTACTGACACAGGGCCGACCCAACGGCTGGATTTCCTCAAGTCCCTACTTAAATGCGACTTTTGAGCTGACCGTGCTAGTAGCAGGGCATCCCACCCCTTCCTGCCCCTTCTTACCTTACTTTTTCTCACAGCACACAGCACTTTTCACCTTAAAGTGGGATGTGGTGAAATGTGAATACCAGTGCTTTACATCGGTGTGTTGGTCTGCCCACTGCAGAACGTAAGCTCCATGAGGAAGGACCACGTGGGTTTTGTTGCTGGCATCACCAGCCCTAGAACCAGGACCAGCACAGAACAGACACTTAATACTTACTGAATGAGTGAATCATGGCATGAGTAGACACTCCAAGGAAAGAAGGACCTAGAAGGAGAGAAAGAGGAATAAGACAAGTGCCCTTGGTTGTGAGCAGAAGACTTGGGTTTAAGCCTAAGATGTCCAGTTGTGGATGAGTCTCTTAATAACACTGCCAACACCCACTTCCTCTTCTGAACACCCAGGAAAATCGTCAGCCTCATGTTTAAGCGTTAGAGACGGCACACACAAAAGTGCTTGGTGCCAGTACACCTGAAGACCAATAATACAAACAACATAAGCGACTGTGTACAGTCCTGAGGTTAGGAAGTTTCCCCAATTCCCAATTTTAGCAAGTGGAGGCATTTGAAAGCAGCAAGAAGACCATGTTTATTCCAATTAGGTAGATTGAAGACTAAATTAGGTAATAAGCTTGCCAAGAAACGTTCCTATAAAGATGGGAGGATGGCTTCCCCTAAACCTTGAAAGATTTTGTCTGACTTTGCAGTGAATATGAGATACCCAACCTTCCCTAAAAGACTTTTTTCCATGCTTTTTCATCCATGCCCTAAACAGGCAGGGACATCTGAAACTCCTGTTGCTCTTGTCCCTGCTCTGAGGTCATGTGAGCACAGACACCATCTACCTTTTATCTCCTGACCACATGCTCAGACATTGCACATCTTCCCACTGGAGTTGGGAAGGATGTAAATATGTTTCCCTTAGAGCAATAAGAAAAGGAAATACCTTTACTTCTTTTTTTCTTTCCAAAATGAAAGCATTAACCTCCCACGAGTACTAGGAAAGTTTTTATTTTTTGTTTTACTACTTAAAATAGTTTAAAGAGGGTCTATATTGCTATAGAAACTTTCTCCCCTAATTGTTGAACTTTAATTTCTTATTATTTTGGATTTTGACTGCCTTAAAAATAAATGCATTCTGTCAGCAAATATTTACTGAAATAGCTGCTCTGTTCCCCAAGCCCTGTGGCAAGCAATGGGAATGTGAATTTTCTATACAAATCAAATGACTTGCTTCTGTGTTTCTTGTTACTGGATCATGAGAAATTTGGAGGACACATTTGGGATGGTCTGGTCCAAAATAGGTGATGTGAAAAAATAGAACCAGAGGTGCCACCATGAGGAGACAGAGGTGTCTCTGGAAAGGGGTGGCCCCCTTTCCAGGAGGTTTTGATGAAATCGCAAGGGTGGCCCATCTGAAAACAAAACAAGAAGTGTTCTTTAGGAATCACAGGGCATAGGAGCCCACCTACAAACATCAGGAGCTGGGGTGCAGCTAGGCATCTTCTTAGGAGAACTCAGTGTAACCTTCGCCAGATGCAGCAGCACCAGGACTGTGGGACCAATCAAGGCCAGCCAGTGTAGTGACCCAAGTCAAGTGCACAGTTGTTCCCCATGGACTTGATTCAGGGAGCCGCCATCTTAGAAGATGGTGGTTTCAACTCTCACTGATGACTCTGTCCTTCGTCTACCCTTTCCTCTCACCTACTTTTTTCTAAGTTGTTCCCCATGGTTGGAAGTTTCTCGCCTCCTGGGGCTCAGCAAGTCTCTTATCACTTAAGCTCCCCTTCCCAGACTGATTGGAAGATACGTGATGATTTATTCTAGTTCTGTCCAGTCTAAATGTGAGGCCCCAATTTCTTGCTCCGTGAATGCCTTGGTGCCCTGAGAACTGGCTGGGTCCTCACACACAGCACTCTCGCTGAGTGCCTGTGATGTCTGGGCACTGGGAGCAAAACCAGACACAATCTGAGCACTGTGATGGCAGGCGGTGGACAAGCAAGGCGGAAGCAACAGAGAACCTTGCAGTTGCTTTTATTAGCTCTAGCGAGGAACAGTCCCAAGAAGGAACACAATTCAGAAAGGCCAGGTCACTAGCTTTGGGGACTTGGGAATGGAGAGGGCTTCTGGAGGAGGTGGAAGCTGAACTAAGAAGAGTGAGTGAAGATAGATGTCAGGTGGGGTGCACAGAGAGAGGCACAGGAGGAAGAGTGTGTTAGGCCAAGGTGCTCCTGCACAGTCAGCGGAGCTGGACGAAGGATTCGGGAGGAAGAGGCCCAGGGCACAAGGCTGGTGAACAGCAGGAGAGGGTGGGGGTTCACTGGGGGCAGAGCAAGGAAGTACCTTCAACACAAGATCATGGATCAGACGAATGAAGATAGTCATGTACATCCCTCCCCGTGTGTGTGTGTATGTGAGAGAGAGAGAGAGAGAGAGAGAACATGAGAGAATGAGAATATGAGAGAGAGGAGAGAGAGAACATGGAGGAGAGAGAACATGGGGAGGAGGGGAGAGAGAGAGAGAGAGAGAGAGCATGAAAGAGAAGAGAGAGAGAGAGAGTATGCTCATGATGGCATTCTCTGTGTGCTCCTGATGTCATTATAGAGTGTCAACTTTAAAGAGGGTGAGAGAACCTGTCTCAGCGGCTTGTAGAGATGAGAACTGAGTGTGGCTGGGTGACAGCATGAATCCCCTCGGATGTCTCGGACTCGGCGTTCTGGTCTCTGGTCTCCTCTATGAGCAAGCTCCCCATGGGAGCCCTGGAGTCTGTGCTGGCACGTTCTGGCACGTGAGCGCCACAGGCATGGATGGGGTGATGGAGGGCTTTCTCTTTAGCTAGAGATTATGAACAGTACTGGTCATCATGGTGCCCACCGTCTCCAGGGGCTGTCGCGTGGATGCGGGGGTGGGGGACTCTCTGAAAGGACCCCAGCCCCTCTTCCTGGTGCAGGTTATAATGAGTGGAGAGAGTTCTGCGACTTGCCTCGACTGGAGACACCAGCCGACCTGAGCACGGCTGTCGCCGACAGGACTGTGGTGGACAGGATAGTGGACTTGTACAAGCACCCTGACAACATCGACGTCTGGCTGGGCGGCCTCGCTGAGGACTTCCTCCCTGGGGCCCGAACGGGTCCCCTGTTTGCCTGTATCATTGGGAAACAGATGAAGGCCCTGAGGGATGGTGACCGGTAAGTGCCTGCACGAACCTCTGACACTGGTGATGGTGATCTATAACTTCATTTGAAGCCATCCAGACCTAGGTTCAAGTTCTGGCTCCATTGTTCCGTACTCATGTGACCACGGGCAGGCTGCCTCTCTCACCTGTTGTCTCGACTGCAGTGTTGCTATAAAAATGAAGCAAATGCCAAGCACGTCACTTATTTTGAACACTTGCAGTATGAACTATTGTTGATTTCTTATATGCCTAAGCATGCAAGTAAGCAAGACTCCAACGACAATAGTGCATTTCAGGAGGACCCTGCAGCCACCTCTCCTGGCAGCATCTTTGATGCCGCAAAGGTAGGCACTGACTCAGGCACAGAGACGCAGTCCTGTGCCCGTGGGTGGTCTATCCCTCCCAGCTCTCCACCCACCTGCCCACACAAGGCTCTGCTTGCAGGTAGCAGAAAGCTAAGGCCCCACTTGCTTGCCTTTACTTGTTTTCTGCTCCCTCCTCCATTTCAGCCTAGAATGTGAACGTTGTACAGCCGGGGAGAGTCAGAAAGCAAGCTTCTGGTTCCCACATCTAACCCTCCCATCTCCATGTGCCTCACAACGCCAATACACACAATGCACTAGAATTTGGGAACAGCACAAAAACAATGGGAAACTTTTCCTTTTTCTTCTTTAATAATCCTTACATAGCCGGACTCGGTGGCTCAGCCTGTAATCCCAGCGCTTTGGGAGGCTAAGGTGAGAGGATTGCCTGAGTCCGCGGGTTCAAGACCCGCCTGGGCAACTTGGCGAGACCTTATCTCTACAATAAATCAAAAAATTAGCTGGGTGTGGTGGCGCGCGCCTGTAATTCCGGCTACTCGGAAGGCTGAGGCGGAAGGATCGCTGGAGCCCGGCAGGTCGAGGCTGTGGTGGCCAGGAGCGGCCACTGCACTCCAGTCTGGGCGACAGAGTGAGACTCCAACTCAAAATAATAATAATAATAATAATCCTTACATGTACAGTTTCTCTCCCTTCCCCCACCCTTTCTCTCTCTCCCTCTCTCCTTCTCTCTTTCTCTCTCTCTCTCTGGTAGTCATTGTGCCTGTCAGATTCTTTTTTTTTTTTTTAGAATATCCATGTTCTTTTGAGAGAATATATCTTCCACACACCAGGGCTCCTTTTTCCCCCCTCAATATCTCTTTTACCATTAATTTCTGCAATGCAGTATTTCAAGGAGTTAAGAATACCTGGAGAGAAATAGCTAAGAGAATTTTCTCCTTCAGAACTGTACCATTAACAAAGTTGTGTTGTTTGAGATATTCTGGTGCCTGGAAGCCACACCCTTACTGAGTGTATTTCTTCAACTTGTCCTTTATGTGTCTGTTATATGCATATTCTGTGTATTATACAACCTCTAGTTGAAGTTCAGTTTGAAACAAGCCCACAGAAGCAGCTGGCAGATTCTTGGAGTGATACTGTGCATTTCTCATCCTGAGTATTTAGGACTGAGTATCTACTCCATACAAAAATCTGATGGAGCCCCTTTTCACATTCTGAGAGCAATTCGTCCCAGGTAGGAAGGAAGAAGAGCTTTATATGATAATGGGAGACACATGCTTTATGGTGTTCAGACCAGGAGCTGCTGGGGCTTTGTCAATAGTTTTAACATTTTGGAAAGAAAGTAAAACTTTATTTCCTAATATCATGATTTTCTTGATTGATCATGGCCTGGAGGAAGAGAAGCTGTATGTGGTACTTGGACTTCAGCTTAGATGGCAGCAGTTTCTAAAATAGCTGAATGTCCTGTCATTCTCTTTGTTTTAACACAAAACTCCACCCCAGGTAAAAATCAATGCAGCAAAATAGATTGTCATCACCGATGAAAGAATGGCTCTAGGAGCCTCTTCCATCTAACGCTCCATCCTCCAGACAGTCAGCAAGGTCCACACAGGGTGCCCTGGGTGCTCACTGGTCTCCAATGTCAACTCTTGGCTGGACCGATGCCCCTGGTAAAGGTGAAGCTGAACAAAACAGTGGGCAGCTGGTATTCAATGGCTCCACAGAGTCACCGGGGCTCTCGCTCTAACACTGCTCTTTCCTGTGGAGGCTCTGGTGGGAAAACAGACCCGTCTTCACGGATGCGCAGAGGCATGAGCTGAATAAGCACTCTCTATCTCGGGTCATCTGTGACAACACGGGCCTCACCCAGGTGCCCGTCGACGCTTTCCAAGTAGGAAGATTCCCCCAAGACTTTGAGTCCTGTGAAGGCATCCCTGGCATGGACCTGGAAGCGTGGAGAGAGACCTTTGTTCAAGGTGACGTTGAATCTCTGCTCACTTATAATACTGAGTGGTCTCTCACAGAAACATAGAGCCGAGTATCACATGTTCTCACTCATAAGTGGACCTTGAACAACTACCGTATTACTGTAAGAAAGGGATTGAAAGTAGTGGGAAACTGTGGGGAGGGGATGGGGGGATAGCTGGGATTGACGGTAGTCGATATCTACCTGGGGAAGGGGGGGCACACCTCATTAATAAGGGTACTTGCACAATGAACGTTTGTTTACCTAACCCTGAATTGTACCCCACAATTTCAAAGTAAAAATTAAAAGAGGAAAAAAATAAATCTCTGCTCACATTATGTTACAGAATAGAGATGCAATCAAAGACAGCATAGCTTTCAAATAAGCTGAACTGACATTGGCACCATCAACGCCCTGCCTTGCTTCCTCAGGGTAGCTCACAGGCTTGGTTGGTCCTCCTTAAGTGAGGAAGGGTTTGGAGGTCTGGAAAGTGAATCAGCCTGCTCCCTGTTCCCCAGAAAAGACTGTGTGTATTATTGAGTAGTGACCACAGTACAGCTCCCCAGTTTGGTATTAACCGTCTCCCAGACCTTCATTTTCTGCTGTAGGGTCTGTGCTGTTCTCTGCAGGATGCCCAGTGGTCCCCTTGCTCCCTTCCCCCAACCAGATTCCGGGAGCACCCACCCAGCTGTGACCACCCCACACAAATATAGAACTGCCCCAAGTCCCTTATGCACAATTGCCCTGGCTGAGAGGTAGCAGATAGGATCACACATTTTAAGGAGTAAATCGTGGACAATATTTGGCTACAAGTCCTCTGGGAAGACCTGACTTACCAGAACCTGAGGGTATTTGGGATTTAGCGGAGCAAAGCAGATGTTCTGACTTTAGTTTTCGCTCTACACATAATTATGGCACATATCAAATTGCTGCATTTCAATCAGCATGAAAGACTTATTCTGTTATTATGCATGACACCAACTCTGTGATGTGAGACCCAGCTCCACGCAAGAGCTTAAGAAATAGTACTTCATGCCTCCTCAGTGGGAGGTACTTCCTCAGGGACTTGAGACCCACTTATAAGTGGATTCACACACACACACTGGTGCACACACACAGACACACAAGACACACATAAAACACACACCACACACTCACTTTCACAGCACTTACATTCCAGAAAGGGAAGACAGACAATAAGCAAATCCCCTCTTTGAAGACCCTATCCCCAGGTATAGTCCCATTCTGAAGTACTGAAGGTTGGAACCCAAATGTGAATTTTGGGGAACACAAGTCAGCCTATGACAGGGATATTGGGTTATAGTTTTGTTTTGCTTTTTTTCTTATAGTTTGTCTGCTTTTTAACCTTTCAACATTGCATAGATGACAAGTGTGGCTTTCCAGAGAAAGTGGAGAATGGGGACTTTGTGCACTGTGAAGAATCTGGAAGACGTGTGCTGGTATATTTCTGCCGTCATGGATATGAGCTTCAAGGTCAAGAACAAATCACTTGCACCCAGGAAGGATGGGATTTCCAGCCCCCCACTTGCAAAGGTCAGTCATTTAACAGGGCATATGTTTTTTAAATTACAGTTACAAGAATATTTGCTTTTTCAAATATAAACTCAGAATTAAATGTCATTGAATATCTATTCCTTTGGCAAAGAGTGCTTCTGAGCATCATTGTCTTCCCAGAGCTGTCTGGGAATACAAACAAAAGATTCTCCTTGCAGTTGATCATGTTTCCAAGCATGTCAAGGTGGTAAGTTTTGTGCTGTGTATCATTTAGTACAAAATCAAACATGTCAGTTTCAGTTTTAGAAACCCAGCATGTTTTGTCCTTGAAGGGCTGTGATGGCCAGCTACTTCCAGACTCTTGACAGTAAAAGGAAAGACAGACTCTGTGAGCACCAGAGACCCACCTCGCTTTCACCCTGTGGAAATAGTCAGATATGGGTGTGGCTGCCCGCCTAGTCAGGGGTCTCAGGTGCCCTCTGGGTGTTTTCTTTCAGCTGAGAGAGAAGGGAGGAGGAAGGCAAGAAATGAAGCTGACCAGGATTGGTGTTCAGGAAATAACTCTGAGAATAGCTAAGGGCTCACACAGCCTGTGCAAAATTGAAGTTCCCGCTTCACCCACGACTCCCGGCTTTCATTGTTAAGAAATCATGGCGTGTGATTCCGAGTTGAACACACTGTGTGTTCTGTGTTAGCACATCTTTCTGTGGCACACAGTTCTCTTGTACACCTACATATTTTATTGCTTAAATCCCTGGACATTTTTTTTTAGTTGGAGTTCATTCCGTAGCCTAGGCTGGAGTGCAGTGGCATACTCACGGCCACTCCAGCGTCAACTTGCTGGGCTCCGGAGATCCTTCCACCTCAGCCATCCAAGTAGCCAGAACTACAGGTGCGCACCACTACACTCGGCTAATTTTTGATTTATTGTAGAGACAAGGTCTCGCCAAATTGCCTGGGCTGGTCTTGAACCCATGGACTCAGGCAATCCACTCCCTCAGCCTGCCAAAGTACTGGGATGACAGGCTGAGCCACCGAGTCCAGGCTATATCCTCGTTTCTAAGACTTCTTGGATCTGGTAGGGTATCTGTACTTCCAGTGGTAAGCGTTGTAGCTTTTGTTACCAACAATGAAGTAGCAGTCACAGTCGCAGCCAGACTTTTTTTTTTAAATATGTATTTTATTTCAAAGATGTGGGGTACAATTCAGGATTAGGTATCCAAGTGGACATCATACAGGTTGGGCATTTTGTATATTCATATTGACTATTTGTTTTAGGCATTTATGACCCCAAAGCTATATTCACAGGGCTCTGTGAGGTGCAAACAAAGGAGGAGCAAAACGTTGGAAGCAGATCAGCAAAGGGAAATTCCCTAACCCTCTAGTCGCTTGGGCTGCCCCACCTTTCATGTTGTGACATGCCTGGGCTTCAGCCTACATGACTCTGCTCATCCCATAAGTCTGGCCTATCCCTAGTCCTGGGGTTCCCAACCCCTGGGCAGCAGACCAGTACTAGTCCTTGGCTTATTTGGAATCTGGCCACACAGCCAGAAGTGACAGGTGGGCTAGCAGAGCTCCACTTCCTGTCAAATCAACGGGGGTATTAGGTTCTCACAGGAGAGCGAACCCTACTGTGAACCGCGCACGCAAGGGATCTAGCTTATACCATCCTTATGAGAGCCTGATGCCTAATGTTTCCCTCCCTCAGCCCTGACCCTGTCTGTGGAAAATTTGTCTTCCACAACATTGGTCCCTGATGCCAAGAAGGTTGGGGACCGCTGCCCTAGACACTCTTATGGTATCCCATCAAAATCATTCTCCTATTCTATTCTTGAAGTCCTTTCACCCCTTCCCTCATACCCCAATATATTTTCTTGATTTTTCACAGCAACACTCAACAGATCCCTAGAGTTCAGTCAGTTGTTCTAACAACTATTTCTGAGCCAGTCTGGGTGCTCTGTGAGGCGCAAGAGTGTTCCCGGGCAGAGCCCAACACAGCGGTGAATGCTCAGGGTGGGCACCGTGGCTGGCAGAAGCAGCGTCCTGGGAGCTTGTTAGACCTGTGGCATCTCAGGTCCACCCCACAACCCCTGAGACAGAATTCATACTCTTCACGAGAACTTGTTGGACTGTGTTTCTTAAAAGTTGAGAGACCTGGTGGATAATCTGCACGAACCATTTACCTCTGTCTCTAGTTCACTGACTGGGGCCCAAGTCTTGCCTGGGCATTTCAGGAGCCAGTTAGTCTGTCTCCCCCAAGTTGCTTAGCCTCTGTGTGCCTCTGTGTTTTCTTTTTCTTTTACTTTTTTTTTTTGAGTTGGAGTCTCACTCCGTTGCCCAGGCTGGAGTGCAGTGGCACACTCACGGCCACCCCAGCGTTGACCCAATGGGCTCAGGCAATCCTTCTGCCTCAGCCTTCCAAGTATCTGGAACTACAGGTGAGCGCTACCATGCCCAACTAATTTTTGGTATATTTTAGAAACGAGGGCTCACCAAGTTGCCCAGGCAGATCTCAAACCCCTGGGATCAGGCAATTCTTTCACCTTGGCCTCCCAAAGTGCTGGGATTACAGGCTTGAACCACCGCAACTGGCTGCCTCCGTGTTTTCAAATGTGAAGTGAGGATGGAGCTAGAGTTTACTTCGTGGGTTGTCCATTCAAATTAGTTAATAAATTCATAGAACAAAAGGCAAGGCACAGCCCTGTTGTTTTTAACATAGTTCAAGTCAAAAAGTGATTGGGGCAGAGCTCAATCAATTGAGAGGTTTTATTTTGCCTAGCTTAAGGACGAGCCTGGGAAAAAGAAACACAAATTGCTATGGGACCTGTGGCCTCTGTTTTCATAGAGGGTCTTGAGGGATTCAGGGTTTACAGGACAAGAGCAAGCAGGAGAGGAAGGGGGTGGGGGGGGAGCAGGAGGGAGGGTGTGCAAGAAATGAGTGGTTACATTCTCTCCAGTCTTTGATTAGGGCTCAGTGAATTTACATTTTACATGTGAAAAGAGGGGGTAGAAGGAAAGTGATTATGTATTTCTCTTATGCTCAGTAAATCTACATTTTACATAAGTCAGAGCAAGCAAGTGAAATCACAGCTACCTGGGAGCAAAAGGAAGACTTTTTTTGGTTTTATTTTTGTTTTTCTGTGTGCCTCGGTTCCCAGGCTTGACTTTCCCTTTGGCAAGTGACTTTGAGGTCCTGAGGTTCGACGTGTTTTATTTCACCGTAGCAGGTGCTCAAAAGCTGTGCTCTGAAATGTGGCACATCAGTACTGAGAGCTATTCTGCTGAGTACATGAGCAGAACAGCTGTTGATCTGGAGTCCTGTTCACAACATATCATCAGGTAGAAACACAAGCTCCAGAGTGCCATGCACACTGAGCGCCCACTCAGATGTCTCCACAAGCAGTGAAACCTCTTTCTGCCTTCTCCCTGATAAATGCCTTCTGAACACAAAGACAGCTGTGGGCACGCCGCAGGTGCTGTTCCATGTGAGTCTCCCTGCGGACTGAGACATGGAGAGAAACATGGAGAGCCAATTAGGATCTTTTCATTCATACAAGTCTTTGTTTTATTGCCTTATCACATCTATAATCAATATCTTAAAAATAAACAAAGTATAAAAAACTCCTTAAGAACAAAGCCATAGTTCAAATGTCCTCATTTGTTACATTTGTCTATTATGCAAATATTTTCACGATATTTATTCCCTACACTAGAAGTTTCAAAAATCAAGAATTATAAGAAAAAAACAAACCCCTAAGTGTAGCAGAAAGGGAGTTCTTGAGTTTCATGGTATGGACACGGTGCCCAAGCTGACTGCACAAAATCCGCTCCTCGACATCTCTATGGTTGCAGAAAGGAAAGCCCTGGATCTAACTGAATGTTTAACACAAAAAACCAGATAAGACCCACTGCCCTCTTCTCTAGTCAAATTCCCCTCCTCTACTAAGATCCAGCCACATAAAAACTTGATAGAAAAAAGCAAAACAAAGCAAGCAAATGAACTGTCTTAAGTCCCAGTTGAGCGCTTTGAAGCTGTGAATTCCAAATAGATAAACAGCTATGAGCCTGTAGCTTTTTACATTAGTTATTGTCAAGAGGTTATGCAATAAGTGAATACAAATAAGTGTTTTGTGTCTATGACAGCAAATAAGATTTGCAGTTAGCACAAATTTGCTCAGAGAAATGGAAACATCTGTGCCGATGTCTGTGTGCTCACAGCGTGTAGAGATGTGGGAATGCAGTCTGTTATTAAAGCGAGTTAAAAGGGCCAGATAGTGCAGGCTGGGCCTCCACGCAGACTGGGCCTCCACTCAGTCTGGGCTTCTATGCAGCCTGGGCCTCCACACAGTCCAGGCCTCTGCACAGCCAGGGCCCCTGGGCAGCCTGGCCTTCCACGCAGCCTGGGCCTCTGTGCAGGAGGATTCCAGAATCCAGGAAACTGCAGGCCTGAAGACTATTTTTCCTCTCCATTGTAAGGAACATTGTTATCAGCCTGTTCAATGATAAACGTCTAGTAGACTTGTCATACACATGCAGGACACCTGCACTGGGCCACCCTGCGTGTTGCTCACGTTTGAGTGTTCTCATTTGTCCCGTGGTGCCCAGTCCCTGCCACTTGTGTAGGAGTCCAGGTTTTCCACTGAGCTTGAGATCTTGGGTGAGTCACTCAATCCCTCTGAGTCCCCTCCCTCCATCTTGCAATGTCGTCAGCACCAGGGACCCAGGATTGGAGGGAGGGCTTCACCCCGTTTCTGGCTGTCAGTGAAGGTTGCACCCAAAGCCATTTTTATTCTTGCCTGGAAGAGGGTAGACTTGCCACACATGCCTCAGTGTCAGTCCCTAAGAAGAAGACCTAGAAGGCACCAGTCCCCAACTCGGGTTTCTGATTAGAATAAACTGTTAATTCAATAAGTGTTGTGGGTGGACTTGTGTCCCCCAAAAAGATACGCTCATGTCCTAACCCCTAGAGACCTGACTTGAAAGCAGGGTCTTTTCAGATGCCATCAAGTCAAAATGAACTTCTCAGGGGGCGCCCTGATGGCCTGATGAGAGGAGGAGACCAGACCCAGGGATGATGGCCACTGAAGACCGCAAGTAGGAATAAAACGTATACAAACCAAGGAACGCCAGGGATTCTGGAACCACCAGGACCTGGAGGAGGCAGGAGTGACTCGGCCCCAGGGGCCTGGTGGGTAGCCTGGCTCTGCCTGCATCTCCAGTTCAGACTGTGGCCTCCAGGACAGTGAGAGGACGAGTTTCTGGTGTTTTAAGCCACCCAGTTTGTGGTGACTTGTCAGCCGCAGGGAATTCACACCTGAGATAAGTCTCAGCTCCAGGGACTGGGCGGGGTGGAGGAGAGAGGGGAGTCAAAGCTGCTCAAAGTGACCACCCTCCCCCCACTCCCCAGAAGGGCTGTGTCAGCAAATGCAAGTAGCAGTCCTGGCAGGGCTGCTTCATGACCAGCACCTGCCTTCCCACTCTGTGGGTCTTATCACACGTCTTGGGGGAAGTATAAGAGAAAGTAGATCTGCGACATTCATGGACGATGGCTTAGACTTTTTTCTTGGAATCATGACAGAACCATACCTAACTGAACACTCCCTGCTCCAAGTGAGGCTGCAAATACCTCCACAGAACACCAGCCCTTTTACATTGAGGGATGCAGGTGGAGCTGGTTCCAGGTGCAGTTTCGCCTAAGAAAGATGTTACATGCTAAAAGGCCTTGAGATGGTTAACTACAAGTAAAACATCTTAATAACTGCAACATAAAGATAATATACAATAGCTCATATCCACAAAGTTCCAGTTCTTGAAATTCCTTCACCCTTCTGTTGTGCTCATACAGTTGTTGCCATTATCAGTAGTACTATACTTAATGTCCATGATATTTTGAAAGCCTACAATATTCCCAGCACCTTGCTAGTTCTCCTCATAAGCATCACTCTTAATTCTCATGGCCGTCCTTCCCAACCTGCATGATTTCACCTCACATGATTAGGTGAGGAATGCAGGCACAGGGCAGCCTCCTGCTCTAGACCCCGGAGTCAGGCGTCTGCAGCCCTGTGAAATGCGGCCTCCTCACTTGAAGCAGCGCCAGCATGGTGACAGCAGCCCCAATCCCAGCCGGCCTGTGAAGTCACGTAAGGCACTTGCACTGGGTCAGCCCGCATACTGCTCATGTTTGAGCGGCCTCATTTGTCCCATGGTGGCCAGCCCCTGCCACCTGTAGAGGAGTTCGGCTTTTCCACTCAGCATGAGATCTTGGGTGAGTCACTCAACCCTCTGAGTCCCCTCCCTCCGACTTGGCGTGTCATCAGCACCAGGGTCCCAGGATTGGAGAGAGGGTTTCACCCCACACCTGGCTCTCAGTGAAGGCTGCTCCTGTGGTCATTTTTATTCTTACCTGCCAGAGGAGCACACACCCAAAGCATTATGGTGTCTATTTTACTTACAGAATGGATACTTCACAACTTATAGCATAGTTTTTGACATGCTGCCACTCGTTTCCTGGAATTGGCTGGAAAGGAAATATTGCTTGAAGAAAACGCTGTAGAGCACCTTATTTGGAAACACAAGCCTAGGAAATCAAGGGATGGACTGTAGGTTTCATGTGGAAGGAGGCCAGGATGGGTGGCACGTAGCCTCCACTGACAGAAGAGGGTGGGGTTCCAGGTAGCAGTGGGGATGCCCAGGCAAACTTGCGAGGACAGAAGAGATCAGACATCTGCACCATGAGATCTTGGGCTGTCACTCAACCTCCTCTGAGTCCCTTCCCCCCATCTCAGCAGGTGTCAGCACCAAGATATCAGGGCTGGAGGGAGGAAAAGTCTGTCTGGCCTCATGATCAGAGAGTGGCCACTGATCGTTGGTTCCTGAAACTGTAGCATGCCCGTGGCAGAAGGAAGACAGGGTCTGGGCTGGAAAGATCTGGCAAGCAGAGGGGCAGGGAGGACAGGTGGCACGGAGTCCTGGATCTGAGATGGGCCGGTGGGAGTGGGCTGGGCAGCAGATCCCAAGTCGAGGCCAGCTGGGCACGTGTTCTGCCTCAAGAACCGTCTCAGGATTTCTTTTCAGAGGTGCAGGGTGCAAGATATGGCCACACAATACCAAAGGTAACACCCTTGTTCTTCCTGGACGAGGGAGGGACAGAGCACAGGGACCCAAGAAGGAGTGCTCCGCCTCCCAGGGTGGGGCGGGGCCATGGCTCCTCCTCTCACATGCGGCTGGCCTTGTTTATGCAGATGTGGACGAGTGTGGGGACCGTGTGCACCCACCCTGCCATCCCTCCGCGCAGTGCAGGAACACCAAGGGCAGCTTCCAGTGCGTCTGCACAGACCCTTACGTGTTAGGAGATGACGGAAGAACCTGCGTGGGTAAGGCCACACCTCATCTCTGTGTCTGTTTGCTGGTTTTTGAAAAGTGTGTTCAGGGTATCCACTGCCAATCACTATGTGAAGGGACAGAGATGGCATATAGGACAGACCAGACCCCCAGGGACCGAGGGGCATCTGCACTGTGTTGCGAACCAGGAGGCATTCCATGTGTCTGTGCCCTGCCCAACCCTCGGTGCTTTCTGATGCTCTTGGTGTTCTCTGTTCCCAGCTGGAATGATGTTTTTTCACCATTCCTCGTGGGTAAGACCACGAGGTTCACACCTTCCCTAGATTACACCAAGAAACAACCCTGTTGTGAACACACAGCACTCATCAATGCCATCTTTTCCTCCTGGCCCCCTCAATGTGCCCAATTCTAGGCCCTGACCTGGGCCAGGTATCACATCTATCAGTCTGTCCCCTTGATGTCCCTGCCCCACATGGGGACTGGGTGCTGCCATGCTCCTCAGAACAGCCTCCCCGCTCTCCATCCTTCTGGCTTGGCTCTGGCTCAGAACCATGCATCATCCTCACCATGACCTCACAGGGCCTGTCAGGGGCCTGCCAGGGGCCAAGGGCTGTCCAAACCTCTGATCAGTTTATTCCCCTGTGAGTTGCCTCCCTGAGGTGAGCACTATTTTAAAACCCCATTTTACAGAAGAAGACGGTTGGAGAAAGAGGTGAAGTGTCTTGTGCCTGGTCACAAGGCTACAGGTCTAGAATTTGTAGCTTGGTTTTCAGCTCTTGTGCAGAAACATTATTCAGCAGATATTAGATAGTGACAGATTATATTTGAGCAGTTATGGAAGGGGAGCAAGACCTCCTTAAAGAGCTGCACCTCACATGCAATAAAGACAGCTGCAGATTCATAGCCAAGGTTAGGGGTAAGGGGATCAGTGGATCAAAAATGCTAAGAAATGCTTGTAGACATATCAGCTTCTTTAAGGGGATGTTTGCTAAACTGAACTAATAGAATTGTTGCTGAAACTGAGCTTATTAGGCCAAAAACACAGAAGGCAAGGTCAAGGTCCAGTGAGGAAGAAAATTCAAAAAGGGTTGACCTGGATGCAGTCATACAGATGTCTTTAGAAGGAGAATTCTCCAAAGAATGGTACTGCACAGATACTCAGGTGTCCTTAGAAGGAGAGCTGCCCTGAGACTGCATAGTAGTGCACAATGTACAGATGTCTTTAGAAGGAGAGTTCACCTGAGCACAGTAGTGCACAGATATGCAGGTGTCTTTAGAAGAAGAGCTCTCCTGGGCATAGTAGTGCACAGATTTGTAACTATATTTAGAAAGAGAATTGACCCGGATATCTTACAGCACAGATGTGTAGGTGTCCTTAGAAGTAGAGTTTATGTGGGCACAGTAGTGTACAATGTGCAACTCTCCAGGGGGAGAGTTGACCTGGGCATACGTTGTTCAGGTGTCTTTAGAACGAGAGTACAGCTAGGCATAGTAGTGCATGATGTGCAGGTGTACTTTGAAAGAGAGCTGACCTGGGCATAGTAGTTCACAGATGTGGAGGTGTCTTTAGAAGGAGAGTTGAACTGAGCATAGTCTTGCACCAAGTGCAGGTGTCCTTAGAAAGAGAGTTTACCTGGGCACACAGATGTGCAGGTATCTTTAGAAGGAGCTTTCCCTTGGCTTATTAGCAAACAGATGCACTGGTGTCTTTAGAAGGAGAGAATGGACATAGTAGTGCGCAGATGTTTTTCAAAGGATACTTGACCTGGGCATGGTAATACATGGATATGCAGGTGTCTTTTGAAGGAGAGTTGACCTTGGCCTAGTAGTGAACAATGTATAGAAGTCTTTAGAAGAAAAGTTGACCTGGTGAAGTAATGCATGATGCATCAAAGTGTTTAGAGGGAGAGTTGACCTGGACATAGCTGTGCAGGATGTGCAGGTATCTTCAGAAGGAGAGTTGACCTGGGCATAGTAGTGTACAGAAAAGTGTGCAGGTGTCTTTAGAAGGAGATTTGAGCACCTGAAGATTGAAGCAATGCTCCCTCTGTGAAGTGAGACTGGAGCTTAGCTCTGAGTGACAGCTCTGAGGAGGTGGATGAGTGAACTGTTGCCACAGGTATCAATGTTCTGAGGCAAGACTGCTCATGTGGGAGACGAGGAGGTGACAAAAGGTCAGTGCGGCTAAATGTAAGGTGTCTGTGGGGTGAGCTGGGCAAAGCAAGTGAGTAAGAGCAAAACCATGCAGACCCTTTGGGCTTGTAACTACTGCTGTTTACTACTAGCAGTAAAATCCATTAAGTGATTTCTCAGGCCCACCCACCTCATTCTCATTCGGGAAACTGGGAGTCTCTACCTCAGAGGCTCTCAGGCTTGGGGACAGGGCACAACGTCCCAGAACCAGTGGGGCTCCAGCATCAAGCAGTGTACAGCAAGAAAGGCCCATGAAATGAAGGCAGAGGTGGGTGCCCTGGCTACATGATTGCAGGGAGTCTCTGAGGAAAAGCTTCACCAGACGGTCACTCATGGGGACACCAATTCCCAGGGATCCAGGAGGCTTACACGTAGAAGTGTCATGACCTGTTTCTCTGTAAGCAAGAGACCCTCAAATGTACCTTACTTTTTCTGGATAAATCAGTTTGGTTGCACCGGCAAAGCTACTCAGTGTCTTATAACAGTTACTTCTGCCCAGCCTTGTCTTTATAATGAATTTAAGTGGCTTTCTCATTGCTCCTGGCTTGTTCGTGCAAACTACCCGAAATATTTTCCAGCTTTGAGCAAAGCAAAACTAGACCCATTTCATTCAAATCAGTATATGGTTTGAGTGCTTTGCATTTTCCCAAGTGTGTCCCTGTGTATTCTTTCTTTTGACCCACGTCATGCAACAGAGAGGCAGAAAAGGAAAACTTTCCAAGTCTAGAAAGAACTGTCAGATACCAGGAAGACGTGGAGCAATAGTCACAGTCAGCTGCTGTCTATTCCCTGACTGGTCCCCCAGCAGACTAGGATCAAGTAGGGGGTGTTTACTTGGCCTGTCTTATAGAACCCTTCAGGGGTAGGCTTGTCCTGGCCCAAGATCAAGTAAATGGCAGGAGGATGAGGACGAGGAGCCCAGTCCTGGGACACTACTCCCCACTCTACATCTGGGCCGCTTTGTGTCCCTCTGCATGGTCCTGGGATGGCTTCAAGGTCACCAGGCTTCGCCAAGCTACCAGCTGGTCCCAAACACCCCTCAGCTTCCCATGGCTCCCTGCAGCTCCCGGAAGCTCAGGAACCCGGAGGGGTGAGTTTCTCCCCAGCCAGCTCATTCTGCTTTTGCTCCTTCTCTGCCCCTTGGCCTGGGGACGTTCATCACTGTTTTTTCAAGCTGCTGCTGCTTTTATTTTTTTTAATTTATTTTTATTTTTTGAATTGGAGTCTTACTCTGTCGCCCAGGCTGGAGTGCAGTGACATGCTCACAGGCACCCCAGTGTCGACCTGCTGGGCTCCGGCAATCCTTCCACCTCAGCCTTCCAAGTAGCCAGAACTATAGGTGCTTGCTACCATGCCTGTCTGATTTTTGATTTTTATTGTAGACGTGAGGTCTTGCCAAGTTGCCTGGGGCTGTCTTGAACCCACGGGCTCAGACAATCCACTCACCTCAGCCTCCCACAGTGCTGGAATGACAGACTGAGCCACCGATCCTGGCCTGCTTCTTTTTTTAACAACCTGTCCCACCTCTCCTTTGTCAGGCACTCTGTCTCTCTCCTCAGCTTCTTCTCTTCTCTCCAATCTATTGCTTTAGCAGCCTCTGGTCTTATTCTCATGTTTCCTCTATGTGAAATTGTATCCTGTCTTCACTTGAAACCAAACTACTCTTGATGGTCGAAAACTAGAAAATGCCAGTTCTTACATTTCGATTTTTAAATAAAATATCTAAAACAACCATTCAGATGCGAAGGGGCAAGTAGTTGGGTGACAATACTATACACATTTATAGAGAGGAATTCAGACTGCTTTCTGGATTTATTATAAACCTAGGAATACTGACTCAGAAACCTGTCAAGGAGAACTGAGTAGGGCATTTAAGTCAACATTCTGATTCTGCTGTCACGATGGCCCCAGAAACATCTGCTGCATTTTTCGTAACCTCTTTCCACCCCCTTAGATGGCTCTAAAGGACCCCAGAATAAAGCTTCTTCTGCTGCTATCACACTCAAGCCACCACTCCTCCTGACATTTTGCTCAGGACTCACCTGTAGTGCTTCTCTCTGAATGCTCAATACTGAACCCAGAAAAAAAAATTGATAGAGATATCTATCTATCTATCTATCTATCTATCTAGAGAACAAAGTGCATTTGAAAAAATGCACTTCCAGTAGACTAAATTATTTTATGAAACAAAGTAACTTTTATTTGGGCATTTGAAAATGCCACTTCCTGGGTAACCACCTTGGGTTCCCTCCTACTGTGGGAGCTTTCCTGTCCTCTCAATAAATCCTGCTTTCTAAAAAAAAAAGAAGCAAAAATGCCACCTCCTGCTGCTCCTCCACACTGTGTGTTCCACCGGGGTGAGGGATGAGCTCGCCTTCTTTGGAATTTCACCCGTCTGCCAGCTTCATCGTCCCTTAGGACAGCCCGTGACTTAGACGAATGGACTTAATTTCCTGGGCCTCGAGGTGATCACGGGAGCATTGGACTGCTTTATAGTCAGAGTCATAATTATACTCCCTTTCCTGACAAATTTATCTTGTGAGAAAGGGACGCCTGTGTTGTGAGCATTTCTCTGTACCTCTATCAATTTAACAACACACTCGATGTTGGGTTTCCTTCTACCATCTCCAGTAAAGTGACAGGAGATCAGGTGGTGGCCAGAAAAAGCTCCTGGAACAGTCCCCAGAGGTGAATTAGTGCTCAGCAAGGAAACTCTGTTGTATGTTGTTTTTGTTTTGTTCTTAATATTGTGGTAAAAGGCACAGTATTTGTGTCCTGAGGCTTCTACGACTGAGTCCCACAGATTGGGTGGCTTAAGCAGCACACACTTCTTCTTGCACAGCTCTGGAGGTGGAAATCTGAGCAGGAGGTGTCAGCGGGCCGGCTCCTCCTGAGGTCTTGCTCCCTGACTTGTAGGCACCGTCCCGCTTGGTGTCTTCACATGGTATCCCTCTTTGTGTATCTGCATCTTAATCTCCCATTTTATAAGGACACAATCCTGTTGGCTCAGGCCCACTGTAGCTCCCCCATTCCACCCCAATCACTTCCTTCAAAGCTCCATCTCCAAATCCAGCCACAGTCTGGGGCACAACGGACTGGGGCTTCAACATGTAAAACTCCAGGAACACGATTCAGCCCACTACAGACACTGTGGTCCATGATATCATCTTTTCATCCTCAGAACAGGACCTTAAAAGAAGGCCATACATAAGAGTACAAATTGTAGAAACTGGTTCCTAATATTTTGCTTCAAATTTCTTATTCTGTTTTTTTTCCTAAGAAAATTACCACACAATTTTTTTTTTTAATTTCTTGCATCACAAGGATTTTTTTTCTCTTTAAAACTCTGAAGTCAAACTTGTTTCTTGGGTTGAGCTGTTCTCTCCCAGTGCTTCATCTTTACTCAGGAACCCCCCCCCACCTAGACGCCCTCCTGTCTGCTTCTCCAGGTCCTGCCCCTTCAAGGGCATCCATCAGTGCCCTTCTGAGCCAGGTCTGGGACAGGGGCTCGGGGTGCTCCTGCCTCAGGGCAGCTTTGGAGCTCAGCATTGCATGCTTGTTCCCTGCACGAGGATGCATGCTCACATGGTGCTGTCACCACCCCCACCCCGGCATCCAGCTGCTGAACGGGGATCCAAGGTGGACCCTGGCACAATCCTCTTCTCCTGCAGCACCTCAAAGCCACCACGGCTCCTGAGGGGTTTCCCTTTCAGTTGAGCCGCTCTGCACTTGCCCACCTCTCCTGCAGGCCCCATGCCCTTTGCAGGTGTCTAACCTGGCCACTGGCAGAGTCTGTGGGATGATGTTCTCTCCCTAAGGAAGGGGCAGTGGAAGAGAAGGTGTGCCCAGAGAGTCCTCTGAGCTGGTGAGTGAGCGGCTGGGGATGCTGGCTCCCACTCAGGCCCACCCTCCACTGCTGGCACACTTGTGGACACACTCCTGCCCCCTAGAACTTTCCAAGGCCAATTAGAACACTGGACACAGCAGTACTTTTCTGCCTCCCCAACACACAGACCTAACTGCTGCCCAATGAGCCCACTCATATTGCTGGTGAAAAACCCACCGCTTCTACATAAGTAGCCACTGCTGTGTTCTCTGCACTCTGACACACACAGGCAGGCAATCACTGTGTCCCTGTACCCTGACACACACAGGTAAGTGGGACTGAGCACCGTCTCTCCACACCATCTCTGTCGCTGCTGGACACAGAGCACCCCCCAAAGTCAATGGGAATGGCTATGCCATCAGCTTTCAAAATGACGAAGTGGAGCCCAAGCCTGTCTCCACAGGGACAGACACAGAGAGATGGAAGCAGATCCCAGGCCAGCCCTCACAGGTGGGCATGGCCTTGGTAGCTGAGGGCTGAGAGTATGACTCTGGAGCAGCCTGTCACTGTTCACAGGCCTCTAAGATGCACTGAGCCCAGAAGTCCCACGGGACAAAGATATGCACCAGTCCTTGCTTCTGAGAGATCAGTTGGGTACACAGGGCTTCCGATGTCTCCTTCAGGCCTCATGGTGCCTACGGAATGGAAACTTTCATCCATGTTTTACAGATGAGTAAGCTGAGGTCAGAGAAGATAAGTCATGTCTGTGAGACAAAGCCCAAACTCACGTTGGCAGGCGAGACTCCACCAAAGCCTGGCCCCTGCCCCAGCCCCTCCCTGGGCTAGTTGTCATATGAGACAGGGGTCTCCAGAGAACCAGAACCTGATGGTTCTGTGTAGAGATAGAGATAGAGATAATATACATGTAGATAGATTTGATATATAGATATAGAGATAGGTTAGATACAGATATACAGGGGTAGAGATACTGATTTAGATCTATAGATATTAATGTAGAGATATATAGATGTTGATTTAAATATTAATTTAATGTAGAGATATATAGATGTTGATTTAAATATATAGATGATTTAAATATTAATAAGTATAGAGTTTGACATATATGTGACAGATTTAGATATAGACATAGATACAAACATAAATTTAGACATAGATATATAAATATATAGATTTAGATATATAGACATAGATTGAGATATGCATATATTGATGTAGTTATATGAGTCTAGATAGAAGTTTATGTATAGGTATTTAGAAGACCATCTATCATGGGGACTTGGCTCATGTGACCTGTGGCCAGGCGTCCTACGATCGGCTGTCTGCAGGTTGGAGACCCAGTTCAGACAGTGGTGTGGCTCTAGTCCAAGGGCAGGGAGAAGGTGGCGGGTGACATCCCAACTCAGTGAGGCAAGAAAAAACAAGGTGAAATCCTTTTCCTTCATTTTTTATCCTATTCAGGCCTTCAGAGGATAGGATGGTGACCAACCATGCTGGGGAGAGCTATCTGCTTTACTCAGACCATGTGCAATTCTCTTTCAGAAACACCTCACA
The DNA here is from genome assembly GCA_027257055.1 of Cephalopachus bancanus. Classification (NCBI taxonomy): domain Eukaryota; kingdom Metazoa; phylum Chordata; class Mammalia; order Primates; family Tarsiidae; genus Cephalopachus; species Cephalopachus bancanus. The sequence continues at coordinate 2,167,701 of JAPVLO010000055.1, forward strand.
GACACTCTCAGAATCATGTATACTCTGGGCGCCCTGTGATCCCATCAAGATGACACATAAAATTATTTGCCACAGTCACATGACCCTGACCTAACCTCTTCAAATTCCAGTTCCCTCCACCTGCTCAGAGTCTGCTCGTTCTGATGCCCTTCCTTTCCAGATGCCCTGGCTGGCCCTTACTCAGCCTCACATGACCACCCGACCTTCATCCATGGCCACAGTAGAGAGCTCCAGGGCTTCCTGGTACTGTGATGGAGAGGGTGCAGGATGACTCTGGTAGCCGCTTGTGATTTCTGGGAAGTCCCATAGGCTGTACAGAGGTTTTAGGGTCTGGCTCACTTGAGAATCCCCCACGTAAGTGACCTTAAGCCTGACCCCAAATGGGTTTACTTGCTCTTGTAACTGAAACCGTCAAGAAAGAAAAAAATGGAGCAAAGACAACATTAAAAACATGTAGGCCAGATGCAGTGGTTCACGCCTGTAATCCTAACACTTTTGAGAGGCTGAGGAGAGAGGATCACTTGAGGCCAAGAGTTCAAGACCAGCCTAGGCAACATAGCGAGACCTTGTCTCTACAAAATATCAAAAAATAAAACAGGGGTGATGGAACATACCTGTAGTTTCAGCTACTCAGGAGGCTGAAGAAGAAGGATTGCCTGAGCCCAAGAGGGTGAAGCTGTGGTGAGTTATGATTATGCCACTGCACTCTAGCCTGAAGTGACAGAGTGAGAGAGACCCCAATTTAAAAAAAGAAAAACAAACAGTGCATGCCTATGCAACATTTCCTCGTTCTCTCCTAGGCTTTTTTTTACACATTTGCCTGAAGTTGCTTACTTCCCTGTTGGGTGGATCTGTCTTTTACTGGCTTGAGGTATGCTTAGATCAGAGGCTGTGCAAGACTTGGGCTCCCTCTTCTTCTCACGTGTCTTCAGCTGTGCTGCTTTATGAGGCCCCCAGGCAGCCTTTAAAAACCTCTACCTCCAGTGATCTCAGAATCAAATCCAGCAGCAAAGGGAGCATCTTCCACCCTGAAACACCAAACACCAGCTCCAGAATGAACTTCCCTGGCTGCACTATCCTGACAGTCCTGGCCTGGTCTGTGCTAACCTGGACCACTTGCCATCCAGGCCGGACTGGTCAGCCTGCCCCCACCTCCTGGCTGCACAAGTGGAGAACCCACCATGACCACAGGGATTGAGAATGAGTAGTTTATTGAAAGCATGAGCCCAGCCCCTTTTTGGAAGAGGATGCATGAGACTGGTGGCCGCAAGCAGCTCTGTTCCCTGCAGGCTTTTAGCAAGAGGCTGGTGTGGTCACACTGCTTACAGATTCCCCAGTGTCTGTGAGAGAGTTGGAGTGAAGGGATCTCTGGAGACGGGAAAATGGTTAGATGGCCCAGGAGGAAGAGCCACAAGGGTGCAAAGGAGAAAAGGATAGGGTCGTTTTAGAGAAACATTCAAGATGCTGTTGGGATTTATTCATTCATTCACATGTTCCACAAATATTTGCTGTGTGTCCAAGAACCACGCTAGGAAGACAATACAGACAAGACCCCTTCGTTCATGGGACTGACAGTCTAGTCTGGGAATGGAACACCCCTGCAAACAGGGTACCGGTGATAAATGGCATGTTGTGCCACAGACTACAAGTGACCCTAACCAAGTCAGGAGAGCGGGCGACTGGCAGCTGGTCTGGGATGGTGAGTGGGGGTCCAGGTGGGGCCATAGTGGTGAGGAGTCTTCAGTCAGGCAGACGTTCATGTGTAGTGACAGGGATGCAAGGATGACCCCTTAGAGGGTGTAAAGGGACCCCTGAGCCTGTAGGCAGAGCCAGGACCACTGAATCTGGGCACAGGGAGGGGTGGGCACTGATGGGTGGGCTTCAGTTTCTGGAGTGGCCCCAGGTGCAGTGTGGGGGCCTCATGTGTGCAAGAAGAGAAAGAAAAGAACCTGGCTGGCAGCAGTGGGGGGGCCTCCCTCGAGTAGCCCCCTTTGAAATGCTGCTGGAGGAGGGAGAGGCTGGCAGCAGGAGACTGGGCATCGGAGCCACAGACAAACGTGTGGATCTCGGCGTACAGGCCACAGGCAGACCCTGAGAGTGGTCTAGATGGTGCACAGGGGACTGCTGTGAAGCTAGGAGTGGGCTGGGGTGAGTGGAGGGCCTGGAACCCTGGGGAGCAGCAGAAGGTGCTGCCACAGTCACCCAGGACCACCAGGACATCCTGTGAGCAGAGCGTGGACCAGGCAATTACAGAGTTAGTCTTCACAGGGGTTGGGTGGAGCTCAGGAAGCTGGGGAGGAGCAAGTGCTCCATGGAGGTGGGGTGGCAGGGGAGCTGGAAGAACACTGGGTTGGGCTAAGACAGCTCTTTGCCCCCTTGTGCCTGCCCACCCAGACCCTGGGTCCTGCCATCCCAAGAGCTGGCTCTACGCAGGCTACAGATGGCAGTGGTGTCCCCCGTAGAAGCGCTATTATTTCTAAAACATCCATGATGAGAAATAGAGCCCAACCAAGCTGAGTTGCCAGAGGCCGCACACCCCGTTCTCCCAGCCATTGTCTCCATCCAGCACCTGAGAGCCTCTCCTCACCACGCACGATGCTTCTTATGTGGGCTCCTCGTGGGTTGGCTTCTTTTGTACTGACTGGTAGTATTTAATGTTTGATTTGACAATCCGTTTTCATTTCATCCTGAAGTTTCACTTGCCCACCAACTGTCCCAGTGCACCAAGAATGGGCACCCAGGCAGAAAAGGGAGAAGGACTTAGAGTCCACAGCCACACTGGCCCCAAACTTACATCTCCTCACGGAAACCTTAGAGGGTGGGGACCCAGAAGCCGTTTCTTCACTCCTCATCTTTTTTGGATGAGGTCACAAGCCAACATGGGAAAATCACTTCCAAGGCCCCATCACCAGACACTGCGGGTCCCAAGCTCCAGGTCTTGGGCAGCCTCCTTCCTCTGTCTTGTCTAATGTCACCTTCCGGAATGAGCAGATGAGGCCAAGCCCGGAAGCCTGCTGCCATGCTGTGCCTGTGGTTTTCCCGGGCTCTAGCTCTGTGAGGGTTCAGACGGCCTTCCCTTGACCACGGCTTGACCTTTGTGAGGCTTCCGTGGGAAGTAAAATGCAGCCAAGGACAAAACTTCATCACGTTACACTGTGTCTGTTCGTCACATCCCACTCCTTGTGCCCACATTCCTCTCATATTGGAGGCCTTCCAGGGTCCATCTCTGGGATGGGCTCATTCAGAGGGTGCTAAGAACCCTCCCCAGCTTGGGCAGAAAGGGAAGTTTCCTGTCCTTGGGGACACTTCCCATGCAGAGCCCTCCTCAATCCACCAGCCCCTGCCTTCTGGAGAGAGCAGACTCCTCCCCACATGACCCTGCCCCATGTTCCCCTCTGGCTCTCCCATGCACCTCACCCTTGGATCTGGACTTCAAATCACCTTTCCGAGTGCAAAAGTAAGTCCCCTTCCCCCATACACTGTGGCATGGAGGCAGCTGTCCCAGGACAAGGTGTGGCCCACAGTCAGAAAGGACAGCCTGACCCTGCCCAGGCCCTGATAAGCTCCACTAACCCGGTCTCCTTCTGTGCCCCAGACTCTGGCAGGCTCCCAAGGGCATCGTGGGTATCCATCGCGCTGGGAGCCCTCGTAGTCATCGGCCTGGGGGCTCTCACCTGGACAGTGATTTGCAGGTGGTAAGTTACTCATGCTTCAGCTGCTGCTTATATGCAAGGCGGTTTTCTGTCATTTGGGCATAGCTGCTGTATTTTTCTGAAGGTGAGATTATTGGCACCTTGAAAGCATTGATCTCAGAGCTATTCTGTATAGTGTCTTAGAATTTCTGGTTCTTTCATTATGCTTTAAATAATGAAAGTGGAGTGATCATCCATACACCTTAGGTGGCGCCTGACATCTGTGGGTGGAGATTCAGCAATATCGAATACTCTGCTAACATTAAACGATGGCACTAAAATATTCTCTTGTTAGAAGTGAAGATTCTTACAAAGGCTTCTCAGAGAAAAAAGGTCATTCGTGGATAAGAAATTGTATTCTTCTGTCATATCCCCTTCCTCAAGGGCAGGAATTGAAAGTTGAACTTTTATGTTAAAAATGGCACTTCTGTTTTTAACATAAAAGTAAATCTGAGAGTCCCCACCCTGGGAGAGTATTCTCTGAAGAGGGATCTCACTTCACTGGGAGCTTCCTCAGGGTGTGGTATACCCTGTCCCAACCCTGGGGGAGCAGACTCAAACTCCACCCCTGCTGTTACTTCTCATCTCACGGTACTTAAGAGGCTTAAGCGCCAAATGTTCTGGGGACAGTGGTTCACACCTGTCATCCCCACACTGGGAGGTGGAGGTGAAAGGATTGCCTGAGCTCAGGGGTTGGAGACCAACCTGAGCACCATGGCAAGACCTCATCTCAACAATAAATCAAAAAATTAGCTGGGTGTGGTGGCACTTGCCTGTAGTTCCAGCTACTTGGAAGACTGAGGCAGAAGGATCACCTGAGCCCAGCAGGTTGAGGCTGCAGTGGCCATGAGCATACCATCGCACTCCAGCCTGGGCTACAGAGACTCTGACTCAAAAAAAGAAAAAAAAAGAGCCAAATCATTGAGCGTTGCTGAATTTTTAAACACCCAAATTTACTCTTTTTCAGTAGACTAAATTAAGAAAAATGACAGCATACACTACAAGAGTCATTGCTGCCCCACTGGGCCCCAGGGCCACGCCCACAATATCTGCATGTATAGGCCACACCCATTCCGCCTCTGCTTCTCCCCAGGCTTGGCCTCAGCCTAGCGCAGCACATCCACTTCCCTCGGTACCCAGCGACCCTCCTTAGGGTACTCTTTGGCAGGTCGCATTTGACTTCTACCCTGGTCTGCAGAGCCCCTCAAATGCGGTTTCTCCTGGCACGACTCCACACCACGCACCCTCACTGTGGGTTACGTATGACATCCCTGGCCCTAGGGCTGTGCTTCCAGTGTGCTTCTTATCTTCCCAGTAACGTAAAAACCCAGCATTTCAGCAACCTTCGTCTCTAGTGATTTCTCGGTTCTCTAAGGAACATGTTTCCCTTGACCAAGAAAGGTCCTTCTTTATGTGTTTTTGCGTGTCTCACAGAAACTGGCTTTTAAAAATTCAGAACCCTAGCAACCAGACACCACTCATGCTCTTAGTTGTTGTCCAAAAAGCTTCATCAAGAATCAACAGCAATAGCTTTTTTTCTGTTGTTTTTATTTTTAAGAGAACTTGGAAGAGGGCCTCTGTGCCTATGATAAGCTCTTCATTCTGTCTCTCCGCCCGGGATGCAGTAATAAAGCCGTTCCCATTTCTGTCGCACTGCTAGACCTTCTCTGACAACCACTGTGGCTGCCCCAGGCTTCTTCATTTGACACAGGAGTTTATGAGTTATCTGGCATGTGATCTTTAAGTGACATATCTCCTAGTAGCTGGCAGCTTCTAACAGAACTAACATGTGCCATAATTCAGACAATAAGTGTAAGAAACTCCTTCAAACAGAGATTACCTAGAAGTCATGTCAGACCCAATGCTAAGTAGTTTTAAGTCTCAATCACATTTGATTTTCCAATTAATCATAGGAAGTAAGTCCTTGTTAATGGTTGACTGTGTCTCATTTGATCTTCAATCAGTCACATGAGTCGGTCCTTATTATGGGTTGAATTGTGCACCCCTCTCCCAATCCATCTGTCTGAATCCTGACTTCCAGGACTTCATAATGTGACCTTATTTGGAAATTAGGCCTGTGCAGACATAATTAGTTAGGATGAGGTCATCCTGGAAAAGGGCAACTCTTAATCCAAAAGGACTGGTGTCCTTTTAAAAAGAAAAAAGTGGACACAGGCATGTGGTACTTTGTTACCAAAGCCCTAGGAAACTAATAAAGTACTATTGTTACATCAGTTTTCAGTTTATCGTGTTAAGGTCCAGCAAGATGTTGCTACTTACCCAAGGCTGATTAGTACAGAGTAGATCCTAAAACTCAAGATCTTTTCTGGTGTGGAAGGTCATGCTCCCAGTCCCTCTGCCTCTCTTCACAGCAAGATGACAACCACAGTCAGCGGCTGACATTTGAACAATCATTGATCATTTAACACTTACTCTTTCTGCAAGGCACAATTGTTTATTGTTTGGGGCAGCTTAAACTAACTTTAAAGATTAAAATTCTCTAGTTTTAGATGGAGTAGTAGCAGGAAATATTCCCTACATTTTAAAAATCACTTGGTCTTAAAAGCTGAGACCTTACTAATAATTAAAACCCTTAGCTAGCCATGAAATACACTAAGCAATAAAATTGACTAGGCTATAGGCAAACAACTTCAGATTAGCTGAGTTCTGTAATTATATCAATTAAATGTTTATATTTTTAAAAAACTGATGTTGCTATAATTTACTATTTATACACATTTTGTATTTGCACACATCTCTATAAATATCTGTCACCTTATCATTATGAAAAATGTTAGTTCCATAGCCCACACTCACAAGAAAAATAGCTATTATTTTTATGATTGACAGCCATAGATTAAATGACTACCTTTCCAAGAAAACTTGTGAGGGAAGCATTCAGCTGTACTTGATTTTAGTCTCTGGAGTCCTAAATATATGCTCCGAAGGACCAATTTACTTTGTAAAGTACTACTTAGCTGAATGGTATAAAAATGCGGGTATTAACTTGTGAAACACTCTTGAGAAGAGAGGCAGTTCTTCAGTCAGGACCATAACTGGGGAAGCCGCTAGGACTTCAAGGGACCAACATTCTGCAACAAACCACACCCCCAGATCTTAGAAGGTCAAGGTCACTCATTCAAGAAATAGCTTCTGTGCACTTACTGTGTGACACTCCATGCTGTTCCCAGTGATGGTAGTCAGCAAGCAGGCTAGCCTTCATCCAGGCTTCACTTCTTAGAGGTGAAGAATAAAGTCTTATTCTTTAGCTTTAAGAATATGATATTATTCCAAGTTAGAAAATTATTGTGAGGAGGAAAGGAGCGGAGAGGAGACAGACAGAGACAGACAAAGTGGGAACCTGACACCATGTGACACATATTAGGTTCTCAATACACATTGATTTCCTTTCCCAATGAAGCAAAGGTGTCTCCCACTGCTTCCTCCACTTTCTACCCACTCTTTTATTTGGGGCCTAAGACTTTGCGTTTGGGGGCAATGGATATTAATGTAAACATTTTTATTATAAATACATCAGTGTTGATGGTATTTTCACGGCCAAAGTATAATCCAGAGTTAATGCCATCAAATAAATACTTTGTTGACTTTGTTTACACTGCTTTCAGAAGATCCTTAATTTTTTTCACCAAGTTGGATTCCTTTCTGTGCAACTTTTACACTAGAAAACTGATTTGCTGGTCAGTTCTTTGATATCAATTTTGCCAATTAGGCCTTCTGCCATAGAGAGTTTTCCTTTGTGCTTCAGGTTCAGATTTCTTAGCTCAAGGTTTTCTATTTAAGTTTCATCAGTGTTTTAATCTGTTGATTCTTACTAGTCAAGGGAAATGGTAGCAAGTGCAGTTTCAGGCCTCGTCTATCTGCTCTGTTTATTATTTCTACCTACTGTAGTTATCGTCATTGAGTTCTGGAGTTTCTGAAATACAAGTTTTTGGTTTTCTGATTTCTCTTTTTTTATGGTAGACTGTTCCCTATGACTTTCCACTGTTGTAGTTTGTGTCAATAATTTCCACTATTAGTGTTCTTTCTAAAATTTTTAAATGGATAATTTACCTTTATTTCCAAAAAATCCATGAGACAGCTATGAGGGGTTTCCCTCAGACAATGCCAGGTTTCTGTTAATGCTTTTCTCCATCGTGCATCTTTCCACACTGTTGACTGACTGGATGCTCCTTCTCTAACTGCAGTCTAGGAATTTCCTCTCCTGTCTCTGCTCCTCTCTTTATTATGAGATTGATGTGCTCTCTGGACTGAGGCCAGTCAGGTTAGAATGAGAGGCAGCCACAGGGCAGTGGCAACAGCACCTGTGAAAGTCATCGGTGACATGGCTCCTTCCTCCCAGTCCTCAGCTCCTGCCCTGGTATGAAAGATGGCCCGAGTCCAAGGGAGAATGCGGTTTCTAATGGTTCTAAACTGAGAGTGAATGGCAAGAATAGTGTCCAGCTAGTGAGGGCTACAGAGATGTCATTAGGAAATGCCTGTCACATCAGCCTTAAAGGCCGTGATCAGAGAAGAGAACCCCTAAGACTCCCCATGATCCTCACCCCGGCATTGGCCACTTAGTCATGCTATCATGTCCTGCTTGAGCTGTGCTGCCCTTGCCTGACACATTGGGCTGGAGCATTCCCCAGGCCACAAACACCAATGCACTGGTGGGCACCTAGCCCAGAGCCTTGGCACAGCCTGGGAATCGGACAAACACTTTCCAGTGGACTTAGCAGATGAAGATATCTTCATTACACTCCACGTTCACTGAAGAGAAGCCAAGGGGTGTTTACAGGGCCACCTGACTGCTCGGAGTTGAAGCTGGTGTTGGGATGGATGTGTACTAGGTTGCCTTTCCATCAAATACCAACTGTCTCACAAAAGGGCAGAATTGCAGACAACTGTCAAGGGGCTGATTATGAAGGGAGTGCCCTGCCTGAAGCCCATTTTTAGCCCTTCCTGGCTGGGAATCATTCTACCAAGAAGTTCCAGCAAGGCTTGTTTATGGCCGTGGTACTATTTTTTCCTTAGAAAAAAGATCACCCTGTATCTGAGTGCACAGACCACAGGAAAGGCTTTCCACCTTCTCTCTTTCCATGGAAGTCTCATGCTTCTATGGAGCCAACCGTCCTCTCTGCAAGGGGTCCCAGGCAGCTGGGGACCGCAGAGCCTGATGTCTGTGCAAGCACTTTGCAAAGGGAAAAGCCTCTTAGTTGTCATTAGTGTGCTTAGTGAATCCCATTCGACTATATTAAAGAAGGTGTCAGTTTGTAGTCTACTGTGTGTCTAATCTGGCCAACCTGAATCCTGCACCTAGTATGGAGGGTGATACAGGAGTTATGTTGTCCTCCCCAGCCCTCCCCCATGCCCTCCTCCCACCTGAATGTCCCAGCTCCCCCTGGGTGCCGCAGGAGGAGACCCTGCTCCTTCATTCTTTAATTGTTGCTTCAGAGGCTGTCATTAAGCACCCACAGGTTCAGGCTGTGCTGGGTGCTGGGGACACAGGTGTGCATGGGCCAGGCTTGCCTGCTCTGCTTCAGGGTGGGAGAAAAGGAGGGGAGTCAGAAAGAGAATGGGGGCGTGGGATGGTGAGTGTGTGCAGGCCCAGGTGTGGGGATCACCTGGCAGCTTGGTCTCCCTGTGGGAAGTGGCATCTGTGTTTTCTACACTGGGGTCACCCTTCAGAGTCAGCCCCAGCAGAAACATCCCACAGCACAGCTGACGGAAACATGGGAAGCCACCTCAGGGTCTCAGACTGCCTGGGACTCTGGGGCCAGGGGTCTCAGAACTCTCAGGGCTCAAGCCCCCTCTACCTCACACTTACCCTGCAGTCCCTGGGGAGGTCTCACAGGTCTCTTGCACAATCATGAGAGACTTCACTTCTGTGCCCCCCAACACGGCTTAGCCGGGGTCTGGTTCCCCTGCAGTGACAGCCTAGACATTCATCGTACTCCCTCTCTGCACGATGCCAGCTGTGACCCTGCTCCAGGTTTTGTGGAAACTAACCTGGGAAGTCTACCTGTCAGGAGCAAAATCTGTTCCAAAGGTGGTTTCCATAGAGGCCTCTGCTGGGAGAGCTCCTGCAGGCATGCACAGCCCCACAGCCACCCTCCAGAGCCATCCTTTTCCAGTATCTTTCCCACTTGGTAGAGACCAGGATGGCTGATGGTTCTAATGAGGACAGAGCTATCTGCTGCCAGCAGTTCTTGGCCAGAAACTGGGTCGCTGTCATTCTTGTCACCTCCAATGGCAGTGACACCAGGTGAGAGGGATGTAAATTGAGAACAGAGGTGGGGCCCAGAATCGGCGTTGTCCTTTCTCAGGAGGACACTTGTCTTCAGGCAGCAGCTGCGACTCCAGAGCCTGCTGCCTGGTCAGTGGAGGCAGATCGCCCTGACCACTCCAGCCAGTCAGTCCAGGCAGGCCCAGTCTTCTCATTTGCAAACCCCTAAGTCTTCCCTTTCCTTTGTTGGAATGGACAAAGCAGATTCTATTTTCATAAGCTGAAAAGGGCCACAGTCACCCTTAGGCAGTCCCACAAGCTGTGTGGGGGGACAGTCATCACCACTCTCCAGGGGAGCCACCTCACATGAGACACTGACTCACCAGGAGCGTCCCTTGGCTCCACAGTGACTGCAGTCATTCTTCTGCAGGGGCTTGTGCATATTAGAAACCCAAGGTCTGGAAGACCTGAGGTTCTGCCCAGAAGTGGCCACGGCTGTCCTTACCCACTGGAGAGGGTGGAAGAGGTCTCCCCTTCCTCCACGTGTCTGCTCAGAACCTCGGTCTACATGGAAGCTTTCTGGTTGCGGAGGGCCACGCAGACTTGGAGTTGCCACCCTAAATATTAAAAATATATATAATTCTGACATTGTAACTGTTGATCAGCAGGATTGTAGCTGCCGGCCATACAAAGTGGGTTCCAGCATTGGCCACGCATCTCTGTCAGCCATGGGCCACCATCCAAACACCACTTCTTCATACTCTTTCTGGGATGTCTCCTCAGACCACACTTGTGCTTAAAGCAGGGTCTGTGTCAAGATTCTAATTCCAGTAGCCATGTGCATCAGTAACCATCCCCATGTTCTGCTGCCTCCTTTACGTCCACTTCCCGTCAGCTCCTCTGCTTCTCTCTCCCTCCCCTTCCCCTCTCTCCTACTCTCTTCCTCTCTTTCTTACCCTCTCTCTTCCTCCTCCCTCCCTCTCCCTCTCTTCCTCCTTTGCCCGCCTCCCTCTCCCTCCTACTTCCCTTCCCTCTCCCTCTTTCTCCTACCTTCTCTCTCTCCATCACCCTCTCCCTCTGTCTCTCTCTCTCCCTTTCCCTCTTCCTTTTCCTCTTACTCCCCCCCATGTCATATACACACACAGAGGCGGGCAGACCCCAGAAACAGAGAAGCCAATAATCCACACGGCATAAGCCTCCCCTTCTGCCTCCCTGCATCTATCCTTTATATCCCTGGGGTTGGTGCTGCAAGCTGGCAGGCTGTGTGCCCTGTCCCTCGAGCCACCTCACAGTGCCTGCTGTGGGCACAGTTCCATGGGCGTCCGCTCCCTACTGAACAGAGACCAGGAAAGAAGGAAATAGAACCAGGGCTTGAGGCTGAAGGGCCTTCGGAGTCCCAGGGCTGTCACTCCTCTTTTCCCTAAGAAGCCAAGCTCCAGGCGGAAAAGGTGACTTGCTCTCGTCAAGCAAATTTCTTCCTGGCAGAACTGGGGCTAAATGCCAGGGATGCACCAGCCCTCAAGCTGCTTTATTGCCAGCGGGACCAAAAATCGCCACTACTGCTTCTCCCAGCCTAATCTCTGGTCGTTTCTACAGCTGCTCCTGCAGACACCGAGCCTGGATCTCATTGCTACCCCCTCCTGAGCCAGCCTGCTGCCCCTGCAGTGTTGGGTGATCCTCCTGCAAACCTCCCCAAGAGCATGCCGTGACCTGAGTCTGCCAGTGCAGAGCTCCGGCTCAATTCCAGACTCGGCCCAATCGATCTCTGCAAAGAGGCAGGTGGGATGTCAAGAGAGAGCAGGAGGAGAAGTGGGAGAAGCAGGAAGAGGATGGAGGGTGGATGCAGTGTGACGACTCAAGATGGCTTGGGCAAGAGGACAATCTATGTCTATTTCTGCCAAGCGAAAGGTGCTGTGGAGTGCTGCTTTGACTAACCAGGATCCATTCCCCATCTTTTATTTGTAATTGTTTGGGTTGGAAGCTGACTAAGTATTTTTAGGGCAATCACAAGGAAAGCAGTAGAAACTTTGAAAGAATAGAGTTTGGTCTCTCACATTTAAATTGACACAGGACTCTGTTCTAAATGCACTTTGTCCCATTTCCAGGCTATTTCTGAGTAAATTAACCCTTTGCTGGCTGAATGCACAGAAATAGAAATCGTTAGCATGGTCTATTTAGAATGGAATGATTTCTAACCTGTCACAATGGAGTCTCTAGGGAGCAGCCATCCCTCTGAGTCAAGATGGTGCTGTGACCCCACGGACCCATAGGCCCTGGGGAATCACTTGCGTTCATTAGAAACCCAAGTCTGTCCTGCCAGTGGTGGGATGTGGTACCATACTGGTCACTTTTCCACTAGGGTCATTACAGCCTCCTGCTCGTATGTTCCCCAGGGTTTCAGTGAGTAACACTGTGCAGTTCCAGCCCAGAACACGGCCTCACACCATTGGGCTCATCTGTGCTCTCTCGGCAGCACCTGGACTCTCCCTGTGGACAACATCACTTTCTTTCCTAAATGTACCCTTCTACCTCAACCCAGTCCTGAGCCCAGGCCGCCTGCCCTAACCAAGCCCATGAGGCCACCAGGCCGCCATCATCTCTCCAATGTCCCGTAGGTGCTCAAGGCTTTCTCTCTTCTTGTCTTTCATTCGTGTCCTGATCTTTCTACAGAAGGCCCCCCCTTACCACCTCAACCTGACCTCGAGTGTCCAAATCTGACTAACATTAAGGCTCTGTTCAAATGCCACCACCTATATGCAACCTTCCCCAAGTCTCCCTTGCAGGGAGTGGCTTCTCTTTCCTATGACTCTCTCCTCTCTCCTTTGCATCGGAGCGTCTTATAAGCAGAAAGCATGCAGAATGTGTTTGTCATATTAACAAATTTCTCCTACATTATAGAAAGTAAAGAGAGCTTCATTCAGAGGCATGGGATATTTTATGCCTATTCCTAGAATTTATGAAGAAAAGTGAATTCAAATGGTGAAATAATCATACATATGATCATACAGAGAAGTCAGGATTATTTGCCAAGCATCCTTTTAAATGTTTGTACGAAATTCAGATCCTTGATAAATACAGAAAAAAGCGAAAAATAAAGATATAAGGCCACTATCGATCAAAATGAATGTAGTGTATGTAAAATAATATGCCAAAAATTGGTAAAATACAGAAAGTCTTTTTTCAACATTTTCAAGACGTGTTCTTTTAAGGCACAGTCTTCTTCAAATGGGTTTTGGCTGGGACACAGTCTACTTGCCTGCCCAGCCTTGTGTGGTCTGAGGCATTCTTTGGCATTCCTTGGCTGATATATGTATGGCTCCAGTCTCTACCTCTGTCTCTACCTGGTTTTCTGCCCTGTACGTCTTTGCCCAAATTTCCCTTTTCTTATAAAGTCACCACTTATAACAAATTTAGGGTGCATCCTATTCCAATATGACCTCATCTTAGCTAATTATGTGTGCAAAGACCCTATTTCTACATAAGGTTACATTCTGCGCTTCTGGGCGGACGTGACTTTGAAGTATCAAGTTGGTCCAGTACCATCTGCAGTAATGAACAGAGAGAAATTAACACACATTCACACAGCACCAGCACAGACACCCATGATGTGTACTGAATTTTCATTAAATGCCAGGATTTGTGGTAATTGCATACATACATTCTTTTGTCCCGTTCTCACAACAATCCTGAGGAAGTTATTGTTTTGTCCCATTTTATGAATAAGAAAACTGAGATGAAGAGAGATTACCAAGTTTAACTCAAGTTAAAACCATGTACTGTTCTATGGTATATGGATAAATAAATAAATGGTGCCCATTTACTGAGTAAAGTTGAATCAGGCCAAATGTAGAGAGAAATATTAATGTTTCTATGAGGCATAAAATATTAAAGTACTTGAGAATTTTTTATTTCAGACAACTAGAGTGCAGCCTTCTGAAATATAGCTCAATATTACTTCTTCAGTACTGTCTTGCCCAGTGAGGCCAGTGAAAGAAAAGGAACAAAATTGTTGAGGAGAATATTCTTTTCAACGAAAGGTGAGATCTGCACGTATCAACCCAGTACTGATGGGGACACTGGCTGGGCCCCCCGGCCAAGCAGTCCTGTGTCCTGCCTGTTGTTCTGCCCTAGTGCTGGGGTTCACAAGACACAGACCACAGGGGCGTTCTGAGTACAAAGATGGGAGAGGAAAAAAACCTTTCCAGTCCCTGCACCTTATGATGAGGGCAGACAGGGCGGGCCAGTGCCTGGGTGGGTATGCCCGGTAGCTCACCCGAGACTGCAAAGTGAACATGGTGGCTCCCACATCGCCTGTCAAGAGCTTGGTCCATTCATGGACATTTTGTGATGCTATAAGTGGTAGCTGAGGGAATAGGAGAACCATTTCCCGGAACCATCCACTTCATTCTGAGCAATCAAACTGAAGAGAGATCGGATTGTCGTCTGGGGGCCACTAGAAGGACAAGGTTGTAGATAGGACTGCAGGACCCCCTGGTTTCGAGTGTCTCGCAGACAGAATACGTGTTCTGCATAGCAACTCTGTGGCTAGTGGTGACTACACCATCATGTTCGCTGACTTTCAAGTAATAGAAAGGTAAGGCATGAGGCTTTTTTCCCAATGTGCATATTATCCAAGAGTGCAGGAATTCAGAGTCAGTTCCACTTTTAAACCACATAATCTTTATGCTAATTGCACTCCGCTCCTGCTCTGTGACTCTCTCCCTTCATAAGGTTAAGGAACCAATAAAAAGCATGCTCACAGAAATTTTTTGAGAACTTTCTGGAAACCTCTGATCTTTGACCTTCAGTACATCTTAAGCTGTAACTCTAATCACCTTTAAGCCACTAAGTTATTCTCCTCAGAGCCAATGATTCACCTCTGAGGACTCTCGCTGCACTGGTGAGGCCCCCTTTCTACTCAGCGAGGTGTGAAGCACATCTTCCCCACCCCACTGTAGTAACGGGAGAGAAGACACCTGGCGTTGTGTTCAGATGCACAGAATTGAAGCTGGGACCTCACAGTAACTTGTTCCGAGTGCAGGACCTCAAGGATGCTGCCAGTTCATTTTGCCTTCCCCCTAAATGCCGGCAGGATAGCTTCAACAACTGGTGGGGAGCATGCTTTTGTTGCCCTGTGAATAGGACCTCTCAGCAAGATAAGTGTATGTGATAGAGTGTAATGTGGACAAACATAGAATATTCGATTAAACAAAGTGACTCTGAATGTTTATACCATGTCATCTGGTTTTAAGCATTAACTGAGGCCTGTCATTAGTGTGCAGATTTTGAAGAGTGAACTTGAGTGAAATACCAAGACACATGATGTCATGCATGTGATGAATCAATTGCGGAAAGGATGAAGAAGAAGACAACACATAATTGTAAGAAGATAACACATAACACATATCCTGGTTAGCAGATACACACTTCACACTTTGGGAAGAGAAAGGAGACCTTACTAGTGCCGGGGAGAGTCCTCAAGTCAACCTCCAAGTAGAATAACTTAGTAGTTTAAAGGCGATTAGAGTTACAACCTGATTTGTACATACAAACTGTATGTCTGCCTGTGACTATTCTCAAAACTGCACAGACTCTGTTGGCAAACAATTGGGCCAAATATTTACTTGAACTTCTTGTTCAAATATTGAACATTTTAACTTCCATTGCAATAAAAATAAACATTACCAAATTATATGAATCAAATGTCCATTTCCCTTTGTAATTGTATATGGTAAGAAGAAAAATCCAGTAATTATAAAAGACAATTAATAATGCTCTAACAAGAGTCTGAGTTCTACTTAACCAGGGAGAGCACACCTCAAAGCCCTAACAGAGGCAGCCCCAGGAGCACAGTCCCCAAAAATGAGCTTCTCACTCCACCTACTCTCAGCCACTTTCCTCTCTGGAAACCTGAAGTTACAAGTTTGGCATCTTAAAGTATTTATCTGAAGACTCTAGGTGGAGATTTTTCTCTTGGAGAGATGTCATATGAGAAGGGCTTTGAACACCAGCTTCCAGAAGAGAACACATTCTTCACTTGCTCTCCGTTTCAGTTTTGGGGAAGTCCAGTCATGATCATGGACCTTGTGAAGAAGTATCTGACACACTGCAAGGACTAAACTGTGTCCCCCCCGCAAATTCATATGTTGAAATCTGTCCCCAAGGTAATGGGATATGGAAGTGGGGCCTTTGGGAGGAGATTAGGTAATGGAGGAGGAGCCCTCATCAATTAGACCAATTTCTTTATAAGAGAGAGACAAGAGAGAGATGATTTTTCTTCCCACGATGTGAGAATACAGTGAGAAGGCACCATTTGCAGAATAGGAAGGAGCCCTCACTAGGAATGGAATCTGCCAGCACCTTGGTCTTGAACTTCCAGCCTCCAGAACTGTGAGAAAGGAATGTCTGTTGTATAAGCGACCCAGTCTGTGGTATTTAGTTATGGCAGCTCAAGCTGACTAATATGGAATTATGTTCCCTTCTGTGGGAACTGCCCATGTGCAGGATTGGCCAGAAGTCACAGAGGTTCCCTGGGTCCTCCCCACTCCACGGCTGCAGCCTATGGATTGGGCTAGCGCTAACTTCACTGAGACAATTGGATTATCTTCCCTGGGGCCTCAGCTTCATCAAAGAGGCAGAGCCTCAGCATTCCTGGAGCCAGGGCAGGTGAATGAGGTCCCTAGAGAGGAAGCTCAGTGACCCTGCCGCCAGGGCCTCAGAGTCTTCCCCTTACCTCAAAGAACCTTCTTTGCTTAATTCTGTCCTAGAGTTCACAAAGACTGCTCAGAGTTGATTTCCATAATGTACTGGAAAGTCATATTAAAGCAGCATCCGCAAGTTAGTTGGAAGCACCTCCAGCTTTATGAATGATTCCACTGGAAAGTGTGGAAGGATACCAATTCCTACACATTGTGCAGTGATGCCAGAAGACCCGGCGCTGGAGCTCTTGGGTTTGGGTTATGGTGGTGGAGTGTCTCCAGCTCATAGCTGCTTCTCTGAGTCAGCAGTCATGTGTGACACAGTGGCAGAGGGGTGAGAAGGCCCACTATTGAGAACTAAAAGCAATGGTGACAGTGATGCTGACACAACATGCAAGTTAAACAATAAGCCTCTGGGAGGGAAGCAGCCATCTGGAAAGTTCTGAGGCTGCAACAGGAGCAGGATAAGCCAGGAAGGTGAAGCAAGAACACTGTGGATGTTGTCAAAGAACAGGCTCATGTTCCCTTGGGACCTGCTTCCTAAAGCAGGAGGGAGTAGGACACCTTGCCCAGGCTGCATTTCTGTGCTCTGGGTCTCCTGGTGGCATTAGATCCTCCTAAACCTCCATTCCCGGGAGGAACATTCTCACCTGTAAGTCATCTAAGTTCAGGAGCATCCTCGAAGTCATGAGGTATTTTGAGAGACAATTGCAGATCCTAGAGATGTTTCTGGAGCAGAGAAAGCAGTTGGGAGCAGGGTGGATCTTGGGGGACTTTATGGGCCATCAAGGAAATTAATTGGCAGGAGAGTTCTAAAGCCAAACTCAGCCAACAGGGACCGTGAGGAATCCTGGAAAATGTTATTTCTACTCAAGAGACATTCAAGTATGCTGAAGCTTGTCTAGATGCTACATCATTGAATGAACAGAAGAATTAGACACCAAAGAGGAAGAAGCCCTACTACAAAGACAAATGCATGGCACAGGCAAGGAGCAGGTATGTCTGAAGCAGCACTTATATTAACATATCTATTTTTACTGACACTCACTTGCTTCTAAATATAAAATGACTTGTGATGGCTAAAAAAAAATGCATAGAGGTTTTTAGCCATTTGTCATTTCTATGTAAGCTGGCAATAGAAATAATCACTAAATAGAAAAAAACAAGCAACAGGGTCGGGCTAAATTATGAATCTCAGTACCTAAGACCAGAGGTAATGTCCCAGAACAACTGCATTCACACAGCACAGAGGAGCTGGGCCCCACTGAGGAAGGGAATGTGACAGTAAAGACCCCAAAACTGGACCAGTTGGGTGAATATCAGTGGAAAGAATCGGGGAAGTCTGAGATAGTTGAAAGAATACGAGGGGGAAAAACTATTAAGGATATTTCCCCGGATCTGTGTGGAATGTCAAGCTAGGCTCTTCCCATGACTTCAGTATTTAATGAGGACCCACAGCAAATGCCAAAGGGTAATGGATTCCAGTTCTGTGAAAGGAGAGACATTACTGCCAATTCAACCAACCAAAGATGTGTAGAAGTGAGTTCTTCCTAACATGAAGCATTCAAGGACAGCAAAACTCTCCAGCGAGCTTGAGGTGGTAAAGTTGACCTAGGAAGTCCTTCCGGACCTTCACTGGTGAGATTCTAGTCACATCTGTCCACCCAGTGGGGTTGCATTGTTGTGTGTGATGAGTCTATAAACATTGAAACACCACAGACGTTTCAAGGAAAGCTTGACAATACAGATTGGTGTCTGCTTGGAGAGCACTATACCGCTAACCAGGGAGCTTCCTAGAAGCCACTTTGTCAGCAAAGTGATAATTATTCTGTCTACTGGAGAGAGGGCTTTGAAGTTAGAGTGTAGATGCTGACAGCCAGACATCCACATGCCCTGAAAGCACGTCGTCTCCCGGCAGATGAGGCCTAGGAGCCAAATTATGATGGGAAGCACCTTGCTAGACCTGAGGTCCTCTCCCAAGGGGTCATGGCACATTTACACTGATGGCCACTCAGGGCAATCTACTTTCCTCATCTCCATCAGAGACAGGAAGGTCCTAGGCCCACCAAACTACGCCTGGGGTCCACATGCTCTTCCTCGTCTGTATCTTGATGGGTATCTGCACATCTTTATCCTGCTCCCCTTGTCCTGTGTTCCTGTGGAGAAGATCCCCAGGCAACATAGGCAGGTTTTCTGGCAGCATCGCTTACAGGGGACCCTTAGACCTGCCCACCCGAGACACCAGCAAACATGAGGGCCTGCCCCTACTCAGAGCTGTTGCCTACTGCAGGCCCTGGTGGATTCTTTGCACTGACATCTGTGTCTCCAGGCCCCTAGGGTGCTGGGATGGGCACTAGAGCCTGGGCTCACAGGGAAGTCTGCTGCATTATGGACATCTGTTTCACCATCTCCTCACAAGTTACACATTACCCCCACGTTGAGGCCCCAAAGGACAGAGCATGTTGTCAAGATGTGCAGATGCGCCGGGCTCAATGGCTCAGCCTGTAATCCCGCGGCTTTGGGAGGCTGAGGTCAGTGGATTGCCTGAGCCTGTGGGTTTGAGACCTGCCTGGGAAACTTGGTGAGACCTCATCTCTACAATAAATCAAAAAAATTAGCCGGGCGTGGTAGCGCGCGCTGTAGTTCCAGCTACTTGGAAGGCTGAGGTGGAAGGATCTACGGAGCCCAGCAGGTCGAGGCTACGGTGGCCGGGAGCGGCCACTGCACTCCAGTCTGGGTGACAGAGTGAGACTCCAACTACAAAAAAAAAAAAAAAAAGATGTGCAGCTGCGAAGCTGTGGAGAGAGAGTGGTACCTTGAGAAGGTGACCGAGGGGCTGAGCAAGTGGAGCTGGCACTGAGTCAGTCAGCGGGATTCTGGATTTGGAGTTTCAGGATGAGGTCAGAGGCCAGGAAATCAATCCACACAAAGTAATGACAGAAAGAAAGGGAGAAACCCTCACAGCCGAGCCTCTGCTAGACGGATATCAGATCCCATTCTATCCCCAGGCAACCCCCAACATAAAGTCTATGAACCCTGTTGGCAGATGGGGACACAACTGAGATGGCAGCCAGCCTCAAGTCTCATCCCTAGATCTGAACCCAGCTGGGCTTCCCACCAAAGCCCAAGCTATTTGAATTGAACGGCATGGCTTAGTGGGTGGAGTGGGGAGCAGAAGAGTCCACCCTCGTGATGACACACCTGTGGTCCCTGCAGGAGGCTCAGTGACAGAGGGCCACATCTTTCTTTGTTCCTGGAAATTACTCCCTGCTTACTCACCACTAACTCCTTGCCTGTCCTTTGTATCCCTTTATACTCACTCCAGGACTCTGTCTAAGGATTAAATTTCTATTAGGTTAGTTTCATCCGTCCTGAAAGATATTTTAAAAGATGCATGACGTGATGGTAGATACTATGGTGTCTAGCTAGAAACTTGTGTCTTACAGCACACTGCCAATGCCCGTGGTGGGGCCGAAGCAGAAGACAGTTGGTATGTGACTTAACCAGCTACAGCAAAAATAGTCCACAGGGAATGCTAGTTCAGTTATAACATTTTTAAAAAGGAACTTATTTTCTACACATGCATTTGTAAACTCTAAAAAGTTAATCTAAAAAGAAAGGCTAGTGATTACTTTCTTAAAACACATCCACGATTTGTATTTATTTTTGCTTTATTACTGTGGTTAAAATTGTCCAAGACCCAGTGGTACCAAGTTCAGGATCTGACAGCCGGTGAGTGGGCAGTATGTGTGATTTGTACTTGATTTGATTGGGCTAAAGGTGCAATGGGGGAAAGGGACATTTTAATGAAACCAGGTTAATCAACTTTTCCCTTTTATTTACAGGGTTTTTAAAAAGATAAGCAAAGATAAATATCCCTGTGTCTCCACAAAAATAATACCAATTTTCATCCAAGCTGCTGGGTGTTCACTGCAGTTGCTCCTGCATATCTGCCTGACGGGAAACCAAGCCAATTCAGGTGCCAGGGATTTCTGAAGGGGCCTCTGGGCTTAACCTTTGTCCCCATTCTGCTTTCCCACTCCTGGCTAAGCCTCCTTGGCACTGGCCTGGGCTGACCCATCAGGGCTTGGGAAAACTTGATGTGTAGAGGGTAGAGTACACAGTGAAGTCCTCCAGCACGGAGGAGCACAGGGAACGTGCTGCACCACAGCTCTAATTGAGGGTGTCTGTGGCTGGCATGGAGGGTGCGCTGACATAGGGGATGGCTAGGAGTGGGCTTTCCTCACCAGGGCAAAAGGGAGAAGCACCATTTGCAGGAAGATTATTCCAAAGATTTTGGCGGCAAGTGATGTACCAACAAGGACAATGTGGATAGAATATAGCCGACTCTGAAATGCAGTGGCATGGATCCCAAAGGCTCTTCCAAGGCATGCGGCATCAGCTGTGAGTAAGGAACGCTCAAATGGACAAGGGGCTTCCCACCTTTGAAGATGCCGTGGGAACTGTGAGCGGCAAGCGACATCTTGTCGGAGCTGACTTCAACAAGTTTGCTCAGGAGACAAAACAAGAGGGCAGATGGGAGGCAGAGGCCAAGGTTGCAGAAGACGGTCAAGGAAGAAAAGAGCAGGAAGAGGCCAAGAGAAAACTGGAAGGGAGAGCCAATGCCCAAACAGGGCCAGATTCTCAAGTCCTCCCACTCGGATAGGAAGCCATGTGAGGAAGATGCAACCCTGTCCGGGTCCTCCCAGCTGCACCCACGGAACCTGTCCCTGGTGCAGTCTCACAGCAGACCCTGCACTTGTCCAAGGTGCACAGACCTGGTAGTATGCCTGCCCTCTCTCGAGCAAGGGAGGTACTTGTGACAAGTATGGAGATGGCATGGGGACATTTGAGTTCCTTGTAGATCCTAGATGTCAGGCCTTTGTCAGATACACAGTTGGGAAATACTTTTTCCCATTCTGATGGCTGTCTCCACATTCTCTCAATGGTTTCTTTTGCTTTCATAAGCTTTTCAGTTTAATGAGGTCCCACTTCTCTATTTTATCTCTCGTGGCATGGGCTTTTGGGGGGTTGATCAGGAGTTGGTTGCCTATTCCAATTTCTGTAAGGGTGTCTCCTGCATTTTCTAAGATTCTCATTTGAGGTTTTGTGTTTAGGTCTTTCATCCATTTAGAGCTGATTTTTTGCGTGTGGTGATAGGTAGGGGTCCTGTTTCATTCTTCTGCATGTGGTCATGTAGTTTTCCCAGCACCATTTACTGAATAGGTTCTCTTCTCCCTAGTGGTTGTTGGTGGAGGCTTTGTCGAAGATGGGTTGGTTGAGAAATTAAGGTTTTGCTTCTGGAATCTCGATCCTGTTCCATTGGTTTATAAACCTGTTCTTGTACCAATATCAGGCTGTTTTAACTATTGTAGCCTTATAATAAAGTATGAAGTTCAGAAGTGTGATACCTCCCACTTTGTTTCTTTTGATGAGGATTGTTTTGGCTATCTGTGGTAATTTATGTTTCCATATGAACTTTTGTATTGTCATTTCCAAGTCTGAGAAGAATGTGTTGGTAATTTAATGGGTATTGTGCTGAATTTGTAGGTTGCCTTGGGAAGGATGGACATCTTAACAATGTTGATTCTTCCAATCCATGAGCATGGAATATTTTTCCGTTTGTTTGTGTTATCTTTGATTTCTTTGAGCAGTGTTTTGTAGTTTTTGTTGTAAAGGTCTTTCATGCCTCTGATTAGGAAGATGCCAAGATATTTCATTTTTTGTGTGACTATTGTGAATGGGATTGTGCTTTTTATTTGGGTTTCTGTTTGTTTATTGTTGGTGTAAAGAAATGCGATTGTCTTTTGCACATTTATTTTATACCCTGAGACTTAGCCAAAGTCCTTTATCAGTGCAAGGAGATTTTTGACAGATAATCTTGGGTTTTCGAGGTGTAGCATCATGTCATCTGCAAAAAGGGATAACTTGACTTCCTTTTTTCCTATTTGTATCCCTCTGTTCTCCTTCTCTTTTCTGATTGCTCTAGCTAGGATTTCCAATACTATATTGAAAAGACAGGGTGAGAGTGGGCATCTTTGTCTTGTTCCGGTTTTCAGACGAAATGGTTCCAATTTCTGTCTGTTTAGCAGTATGCTGATTGTGGGTTTCCCGTAGATGGCTCTTACTATTTTTTTAAAATGCATTATTATTTTTATTTTATTTTATTTATTTTACTTTTTTTGAGTTGGAGTCTCACTCTGTCACCCATACTGGAGTGCAGTGGCCACTCGCGGCCATCGCAGCCTCGACCTGCTGGGCTCCGGCGATCCTTCCGCCTCAGCCTTCCGAGTAGCCGGAATTACAGGCATGCGCTACCACTCCCGGCTGACTTTTTTGATTTATTGTAGAGGTGAGGTCTTGCCAAGTTGCCCAGGCGGGTCTTGAACCTGCAGGATCAGGCAATCCACTCACCTCAGTCTCCCAAAGGCGCAGGATTACAGGCTGAGCCACCAAGCCCGGTGGCTCTTACTATTTTAAGGTATGTTCCATCTATCCCTAGATGTTTGATAGTTTTTATCAAGAAAGGGTACTGATTTTATCAAAAGCTTTTTCCGTGTCTAATGAAGTAGTCATGTGGTTTTTGTGTTTAAATCTGTTGATGTATTTAATTATGTCTATGGTCTTATGGATATTGAACCAGCCCTGCATCTCAGAAATGAAGTCTACTTGGTCATGATGGATGATTTTTGAGATATGTTGTTGGATCTGGTTTGCTAGGATCTTGTTGAGAATTTTAGCATCTATTTTCATCAAGGATATCGACCTATAGTTCCCTTTCTTTGTTGGATCTTTACTTGGTTTGGGTATCAATGTGATGTTAGCATCATAAAATAATTTGGGGAGAGTCCCATCTTTCTCAATTTCCTGGAATTCTTTCAATAGAATTGGTATCAGTTCCTCTTTGTATGTTTTGTAGAATTCTGCTGGAAAGTCGTCTGGTCCAGGACTTTATTTTTGTAGGTAGTTTTCTTATGACATATTCAATTTTCTGGATTGTTATTGGTCTATTTAGGGTCTCAGTTTCTTCTTGTTTCAAACTGGAGAGGTTGTGTGATGTCAGAAAGTCCTCCATTTCATTTAGGTTTTCAATTTTGATTCCATACAAGTGTACATAGTAGTCTCTGATAATTATTTGTATTTTTTCGGGGTCAGTTGTGATTGGATCTTTTGCATTTCTGATTGTGTTTATTTGGGCTTTTCCTCTCTTTTTCTTAGTCTGTCTAGATAGGGGCCCATCAATCTTGTTTATCTTTCAAAGAACCAGTGGTTTTTTTTGTTGTTGATTTTGGTATTATCTTTTTTTCTTCTATGACCCAAATTTGAGCTTTTATTTTGGTGATCTGGATTCTTCTGCTGAAGTTAGAGTTTTGGTGGTCTTGCTTTTCGAGTTTTTTAGGTGATTTGCTAGGTTGTTAACTTGTGATATTTCCATTTGCTTCATGTGTGTTTGTGGAGATATGAATTCCCCTAGTACTGCTTTTATGGCATCTTAGAGGTTTTGGTAAGGTAAGATGTTTCTTCATTTTCATTTGTTTCCAGGAATCTTTTAATCTCTGTTTTGCTTTCCATGTTGATCCAGGAGTTGTTTAGCATCATGTTATTTAATGTCCGTGTCTTTGTGGGTTTTGGGGGACCTTTGTTGGTATTAATATTTATCTTTATTACACCGTGGTCTGAGAAGGTACATGGCAGTATTTAAATCTTATAGAATTTGTTTACGCTTGATTTATGGCCAAGGATGTGGTTGACCTTAGAGTACGTTCCATGTGGTGATGAGTAGAATGTATATTCTGTGTTTGTTGGGTGGAGTGTTCTGTAGGTATCTATTAAGTACATTTAGTCAATTGTCACATTGAGGTTCTGGATCTCCTTGTTGTTTTTTTGTCATGATGATCTGTCTAGGGTTGTGAGTGGAGTATTTAAGTCCCCAGCTATGATAGTATAGAGTCAATATCTTTTTTAAGTTTACCTTGAAGCTGCTTTATGAAAGTTGTTGCTCTTGGGTTGGGTGCATATATGTTTAGGATAGATATTTCTTGTTGATGGGTTGAACCTTTTATCATTATATAGTGATCCCCCATATCTTTTTAGATTTTTGATAGCTTAAAGGGTATTTTGTCTGATATTAAGATTGTGACTCCTGCTTTCTTTTGTTTTTGGTTCACCTGAAATTTTGTTTCCCATCCTTACTTTGAATTTGTGAGTGTCCTTTCTGGTGAGATGAGTCTCTTGGAGATAATATATTGTTGCCTCATGATATTTTATCCATTTTGCCATTCTATGTCTTTTAGTGGTCCATTACATTCAGCCTAATTATTGAGAAGTGAGAGTTTATCCCTGTCATGAAGTTCTTATGGAGTTTGTTATTGTTGCTACTCTTTGTTTATTTGTTTGTTGTCTTTCTTTTGATTTTTGGGTTGATTCATGTGTGCTTTCAATCTTTTTACTACATGAAGGGTGCTAGGGTTCCCCCCCCCTTCTTCTATGTTTAATACTTTATTAAGTGTTTCTTGTAGAGCTGGTCTGGAGGCAGTGTAAGCTCTTAGGGATTAAATGTCTCGGAAGGATTTTAATTCTCCATCACTGATGAAGCTTAGCTTAGTTGGGTCGGTAATTCTTGGTTGAAATTGTTTTTCTTTGAGGGCTTTGAAGACTGAGTTCCAAGCTCTCCTAGCCTGAAGCGTTTCTGTAGATAAGTCTGCTGCTATTCTAATTGGTCTTCCCTTTCTTTTACTACCTTTAGGATTTTTTATTTTATACCAATTTTGTGTAGGTGAATTACTATGTTTCTAGGAGTTAGTCTTCTCATTTGTTGTCTTTCAGAGGTTCTCTGAATCTCTTGTGTTTGAATGGTCACATCACTGATGAGATGAGGAACGTTTTCTTGGATAATTTCATGGAATGGTTGTTCCAGGGTGGTCTCTGTCACTCTACCTACCTCAGGAATTCCAATTAATTAATTTTAGGTTTGGCCTCTTTAAATAATTGCTCATCTCTTGGAGATTTTGTTCTGTCCTTTTAAATTTCTTCTCTATGTTTTTAACAGTTTGGGTTAGTTCCATATTTTGGTCCTCAAGCTCTGAGATTCATTTTTCTGCTTGGTTAATTTTGCTTTCCATGCTTATCAGTTTGTTATTTACTTAACTGTATTCTTTATTGCTGTTATCTCAGTTATCAACTCCTTCATTCTTTCCTCTTGTAGCTCCTCATTCCTATTTATTTTCTTTATTAATATTTTGATATCCGGGTTTGCGGTTTGAGAACAGTCATTCTGGGGCTCTTCATTGTTTGTGTTCTGAAGTCTGTATCCTCAGTGGCTGACATCCCACGGGTCTGTGTGAGACCCATATTCACCCTTTGGGTTTTCTTCATTCGTATAGACTTTTCCTCTCCCTTTTTTGCCTTTTCTTTAATTTTGTTGTTCAGGGATAGAGGGGGTAGCTTTTACTTCTATTTGCTCAATCTCCTATTCTTCCTTATGTAGATCCTCTGGTTTTGTTTAATTCTGAAGCTGGAATGCAGATAGGGAACTGTACTTTTTGCAGTTTTGAGATTTAATAGAGGGGGGAACTGTGATTAAGAAACTATCTGCAGGTCCCAGTATATGATAACTGTTGTGTGGGCCCCCTGGGACCTACTTCCTACTGCCTTACAATTTGTCCATGCAGTGGGGGTATAGACTTGCCCTCCCGAAAGGAAAATTAGGTAAGCAAAAGGAAAATAATGGAAAAAGGAAGGAAGAGGATGAGAGGAATATGGAGAGAGAGAAGAAGAAGAAGAAAACAGACAGGTGTACCAACTAACAAATGAAAAGGGACACAAACAAAGAAAATATTAAAAAACAAAACATACAGATAATCATACAAACCAATAAAAGCCCCCCTACTGATGTACTCTCCCTCAAAAATATCCATACACAAACAAGAAGTCTAAAAAAAATTTGAAATAACAAGAACAAAGCAAGTACAAAAATGTCATCAAAAACAGGAAGAGAGAAGAGAAAAAACTAAAGCAAAAAAAACAAACAAAAAAACAAAACAAACAACAACAACAAAAACTTCACTCTGAGGCTGATCCTATAAGTTCAACTTCCTTTCAGCTATGGTCTCCAGCCCCTCCCCTCTGCTCTC
This sequence comes from Cephalopachus bancanus, assembly GCA_027257055.1. Classification (NCBI taxonomy): domain Eukaryota; kingdom Metazoa; phylum Chordata; class Mammalia; order Primates; family Tarsiidae; genus Cephalopachus; species Cephalopachus bancanus. The sequence goes on from JAPVLO010000055.1 coordinate 2,194,450, forward strand.
TGATAGGGTTGCTCTCAGTGTGGGTCAGATGTTCCATGGACTACTGAGGGAGAAGGATGGATCTGATCTGCACTCACCTGACTTATTGTCACTGTTGTCAAGTCTCCCACTCAGATCTGATGTGTCTTTGCCTGTTCTGCCATGGAGGAGGGTTGTCTGTCTCTCTGAGTTTGATGAGATAATCTCTAGGTCCCAGGTTGCAGACTGGGTGGAGTTGGGTGGGGCAATGCAAGTCTCTACCTCATTCTGGGACAGAGAAAATAGTTCGGTTGTCATTTCCTTACTGGTGGTGGAGCTCCTCTCCAACTCTCCCTGACCTGCTCTCTCCAGAGTTCCAGGGCTTATGCCACTCTTGCTGTCACAGGAGATGGTGTGGCTAGGTGCCAGGTGGTGAGGATCAGCTGTATTCTGCAGCCTTTTCTCAGGAGAGCCCCAAGAACAGCAGATGAACCTGCACATCGCAGCCTCCAAACTCAGGGTGGTAGGCAATGGCAGTCACCACTGGAGGAGAACCCTGGGTACAAGAACCCGAGTCTCCCCTCAGACTTTCACTCACCCACTGGCACACACCCACTCATGCAGAGAGTCTTTATGGACACTCGCTTTTGCAGGAACTCTCACAGTTCAATCTGTTTCATCACCATCTTGCCAGAAGTGCTACTGTTGTTAATTTAAAGTGTTTTATCTGATATGAGAATCACTACTCCTGCTTGCTTTTGGTTTTCATTTGCATGAAATATTTCTTTCTACCTTGAATCTATAGGAGTCTTTGTGGGCTAAGTTGATCTCTTGAAGGCAGCAGATATTTGGTTTGATGTTTTTTTGGAGTTGGAGTCTCACTTCATCGCCCAGGCTGGAGTGCAGTGGCATGCTCACAGTCATCTCAGTGTTGATCTGCTGGGCTCCAGTGATCTTCTGCCTCAGGCTTCCAAGTAGCCAGAACTACAGGTGTGTACTTCCACACCCAGCTTATTTTGTGATTTGTTGTAGAAATGAGGTCTCACCAAGTTGCCCAGGCTGTTCTCAAACCTGTGGGTTCAGGCAATTCCCTCACCTTGGCTTCCCAAAGTGCTAGGATTATAGGCTTGAGTCAGGTTTTTTAAAATCCATTCTGCCAGTCTATATCTTTCAGAGTTAAGATATTATTTCATTCATCATACTGGTTGTTGTCTGGTTGCTTTATATATTTATTTTCTCTATTGTGTTGGTTTTCCATAAAACCTGTGAACTTTTTGATATCTGGCATTGTTCTACTGGTGTATTTCAACCCTCTATTTTAGTATTTATGACTCTTTTGAGTATTTCTTGTAGAGTCAGTCTAGTGATGACAAATTCCCTCAGTGTTTGCTTTTCTGAGAAAGGCTTCATTTCTTCTTTATTTATGAAACTTAGTTTTGTGGGATACAAAATCCTTGACTGTTACTCTGTTTGAGGGAATTGAAGATAGGGCCCCATTCCTTCTGGCTTGTAGCATTTCTTCTGAGAAATTTGCTGTTCATCTGATAGGTTTGCCTTTGTGATTTATTTGATGCTTTTGTCTCACTTCTCTTAAAATTATTTCCTCACATTAACTTTGCATAGTTGGATGATTATATACCATGGAGTTGCCTTTTTTGCAATGAAACTTTCTGGGGGTTCTTTGGGCTTCTTATATCTTGATGTTTAGATATCTGACAAAGCCAGAAAAGTTTTCCTCTATTATTTCCTCAAACAGATTTTCAAACCTGTTGCTTTCTCTTCTTCCTCAGGAATACCTATGATTCTTAGATTTGGATGTCTTACATAATCCCACATTTCTTGAAGACTTTGTTCCATTCTCTTGATTCTTTTTTTTCTTTATAATTGTCTGATTGAGCTAATTCAGAAGCTTTGTCTTCAAATTCTGTGAACATTTCTTCTGTTTGTTCTAGTCTACTGTTAAACTTTCCACTGCATTCTATACTATCTCTTTGGAGAATTTTTTATTCACTTCATGAATAGTTTTTTAGTTTCTTTATGTTGGTTTTCCATTTTCCCCTGAAGTTCACTGACCAATTCTATCATCAATCTTTTAAATTCTATGTCTGAAATTTCAAAAATTTCATTTTGATTTAGATTTGCTGTTGAAGAGTTGGTGTTATCTTTTGGAGATGTTGGATAACTCTGTTTTTTTTTTATATTGACAGAATTATTTTTCTAGCTCCTTCTCATTTGGATTGATGATTTCTTCTTATTTTAGTTTGTCAGGGGACGGATAAAGTCACTGTATGGTTCCTTTAGTTATATTTAGCCTTGGTGTGGTGAATTCCCCAATTGTCAGCTGTGTGCTGTTTAACCTGTCCTTGCTCATGGCATTCTGAGTGGCTGGAGTGGCTGGGAAAGTGTTGCTAGCTGGTGCTTGGGATCTGGCCTTCCCTAAAGCTGAGGTATTGTGTCCAACATGGTTGACTGTACTGTTGACCTTTGGTCAGCGGGTGGCACTTTTGGGAGAAAGTCAACTACAGTGCTGGCTGTAGGGTTTCTCCTTGGCAAACGTTGCTCCAAGGAAGTGCCCAGGCAGCCTAGGCCTAGGATGGGGCTCTGGGAACTTGGCTAGTTTTCTGGCTGTTTGAGCTTCTGGGGGGAGTGCACAAAGACAGAGCTGAATGAAATATCCTGCAAGCATGCACTCTTAGCTGTCTCAGTGGGAATTAGGAGGGAGTTTCCAGGCCACTAGGGTAACACTGTTGGGCAGAGCAGGCACAGAAGAGTTCACAAGGGGAATGAAAGTTTGCTATGGCAATGCATCCCACTTGGTTCCTGCTTTTGCCTCAGCATTCTGTGATCTGATTGTCAAGTTACAGTCTCAGGGCCTCAGGTGTTCTCAGGCAACCCACCCAAGCAGGAACTATCTGCAGTTTGCCCTTGGGCCTGTTCCCTCCCAATCCAGCTGGAAAGCAGCCATTTCACACCGCAAGGGTTGAGTTCCTGAGAAATGGCAGGTGGTGCTGCTCAAGGATTTTTTCCTACACCACTCCACAGCAGAGCATGGCTGTGGAGAAGGCAATTTTCCATTAGAGGCTGGGGTCCCACAAGTCTCAGGGAACCCTTTAAGTTTGTGGCAGGCACAGAACTCCTGAATTCCCATCACTCACCTTCCTCACTGTGTCTGGAGGCTGTGGGAGATTGTGGAGGTGAAGGCGTGAATCCAGCCAGTGCCAGCCCAGGTGGTGAATTTTTCTTTTCTTCTTTGCTCTCAGTGGTTATCATCATTCTTTTGGAGGCTCTGGGTTGTGCTGCTGGATTCATTCCTCTCTGAGTGCTGAGAAAACCTATTTTGGTTCACTCCATAAGAGGAACTCACTCTAACTGCCTCGCATTGGTCATCTTAATCCTCTCTCTTGGATATTTTTTTTAGCATTCAACTGTTCAAGGAAATGTCTGTACATTAATTGTGAGGAATAAAAATTGAAAACATGAATAAATGCAATAACAAATCTCTTATGTATTAGTAAACAATTAAAATGTCATGACACTAGGAGTTTACAGATACTCCACTTTGCTATTAAATGTTAGGAACAGCCGGGCTCAGTGGCTCAGCCTGTAATCCCGCGCCTTGGGAGGCTGAGGTGAGTGGATTGCCTGAGCCCGCGGGTTCGAGACCCACCTGGGCAACTTGGCAAGACTTCATCTCTACAATAAATCAAAAAATTAGCCGCGTGGCAGTGCGCACCTATAGTTCCAGCTACTTGGAAGGCTGAAGCAGAAGGATCGCCGGAGCCCAGCAGGTTGAGGCTGCGGTGGCCGGGAGCGGCCACTGCACTCCAGTCTGGGCGACAGAGTGAGACTCCAACTCGGAAAAAAAAAAAAAATGTTAGGAACATGCCAGTGGCTGATATATCTTAAAGCAATATTTACATTCAAAAATGTTAATTGCCAAAGACACAGAGCATCAATTCTAAATACCAACAGTCTAAAGTGAGCTCAAGATCTCATCCGTGCTAGTAATCAAAGAAAATTACATTGAAGCCGTCTTATGATATCATATAAACTTAGCAATCTAAAAAGCTCAGCAATATTAAAAACTGTGACAATTCACAGTGCTGTTGAGGTGCTTGAGCAGGTGTGTTTTTAGTCATCAGTGTCACCTAAATTAGAGGAACTGTTTTGGAGGCATAGGTAAGCTATCTGTGTATATTGCATGTATTCTATGACCCCTCTTTGCTGAGCACGCATACTAAGACAACATTTCTACAGGAGGAAAAAGTATTATATGCAAAAGACAGGGTCGTGATCCAACAGCATGTAGATGGAAGCAAAGCAAGATCCCACATCACAGGAGGGTTGGCTGTGATCCTGTCCTCATGGAGTGTAGTGCACCCATTGACCCACAGGTGAAGAGCCACAGGAGAGATCGATTATTGCCCATAGGAGCCCCCAGCAGTCCGTGATAATCAGGGTTCAGTAAAATCACACCTGGAGTGAATGTGAGTAGTGTGCTTGTGTTTCATAATTTAATTTCTCCTCATATCCATGATTTAGCAAACGTGATTTCTTTAATCGTTAATTTATGACAAAATAAATCAGGTGAGGCAATGGGCTTGCCTGTGGTGAGGGGTGAGGCCCTTTACATGTCGTAGTAGGTGTTTCTAATCATTAAGGCTTGTTCCCATGACCTCCTCCTGATATTATTTTCATGTGAAACTGATGAAAATTACACACTGCTTTGTAAGTTGACTAGCTAAAATCATAACATTTCAAGGGTGCGAGCTGAATGAAGTCTTGAGGAAGAGATTCTCACCAGTCACCTGAGGCAACTTCCCTGATACAAATCTGGGAAGAAAGCACTCCTGGGGCTTCAGGGTTGGTTTCCAGTTACCAGGGTGGCAGGGACAGGTTCACAGCACTTATGGGTTCGTCTAAGTGTGCATGTCAGTAACGAGATATGTGTTTACCCACAGGACACATGCTGATGCTATATCCATGCTGCCAGTATCAGAGAATCTCAGCAGAAATGTAACTTCCCCATTAGGCTGTGGAAAGTGTCAGGAAACGGGGATGCCCGTGCAGAGTGCCATGGCTCAGGACTTGGAGCAGGTGGGTTTATATCCGATCTTACTGAGGTTCACAACGTGCCAGATGTTTCCAGGGATGATCAGGAAGTCATTAGAAGTGTTCTCATTGTCAGTGCAGCTCTGCTGGGCTCCCATGTATTGCTTCTGTTCACTACGTGGTCCCCATTCCGTTCTGCACCTTCCTCCTGTGGGTTTTCTCTCATACTAATCATGCTTACTGGAGAATGACTATTAGTCAAAATTTAAACCTATTTTCAAAAAAGCACAGACAAATTAGAATCAATAAACCAGAGGGAGAGGAACAAAAGTGCCTTTCATTTGTACACACCGGTTTCAAAACTAAGGGCTAGCTGACTGAGAAGTGTTTTTTCCCACTTTATCTGAGAATTGACTAGAAGATGGACAGGACATTTACAAGAAGCTGAAGCTCTTGAAATTTGCTTTTTTAATGGATTAATTATAATTAGCATGGAAAACATTAGTCTAAATTTACTTTTTTTCATTTTCATCTTGTACACAGAGCCCCAAGTGATGTTCTGTTAAAAAGACACTCGGTTAAGTTTGTTGAACTTAAAGAAGCAGAGAGCAGAATGGTGGTTTCCGGTGGGTGACCTTGGGTGGTCAGGGTGGGGAGACATTGGTCAAAGGTACAAATTCCAATTTGACAGGATGATGGTTTTAAAATCTACCACACGGGATGGTGACCACACTTAATAATAATGGCCAAGAAAAGACAGTCAAGAAGAAGATTTTTTTAAAAAGAAGAGAAAAGTACTGATAAGCATATGAGATGATGATATGTGAATTAGCCTGATATAATCATTCCACAGCATAAACATCTATGGAAACATCACATTTTGTGACATAAATATATGCAACCATTATTTTTCAATTAAAATTTAAATAGCAAAAGTCACCTGCATACACGAAGACACCTGTCCACTGTGATCGGCTTGTCCTTCCCATGTTCAGCATAGCACACACTCTGTCCTTGGAGATAAGCAGAGAGCCCAGGGACATTCTATAGAGAGCAGAATTTGTCTTTGCAGCTGTTTCCCAAATAGGAGCCTAAAACACCCCAGGAGTGAGGATCCTTGCTCATTTAAACGCTCAGAAGATACCTTGTCCAGCCACACAAAGAGCAGTGTTCTCACGGAGCACCTGCCCAGCCTGATTCACACCACCCAAGGGCAAAGATGGGGTGTTCCGTTCATCTGAGGGCCAGGGATCCTGTGTGCTCAACAAAGCTTCTCTCCCACAGGACTCTGCCTGTGGATCCCAAATCCTTCTCTGCAAGTAGGAACCTTTGCTCCATTTGGAAACCGGCATTTGCACACGAGTCCTCGGCTGCCTCCTGCAAAGAGCTGGCACATCACAGAGCCAGAAGCTTCCTTACCATCATGATAAAGAAGGAGGGTTTATCTCATCAGTGTGAAAATAACTCTTATTTCTGGCATTTCTGTCTTGTACGAGGTGTGTGCTTACACTGAAGCATCAAAATTCAGATGTTATTCATGTTTGTTCTGAGTTTTCACACGAGAGTGAACAGGTGGAAGGCTAGGACACTTAAGCATGGTCAGACAGTCTGATTAGGACACACTGGCACAGACATTGAATTCTGCAGAACAGTTGTGCAAAGTCACCACTAAGACCGCTTTCCAAATAAAGATAAATCTAGCATCATGTCCTAGCTGCTACCAAGCACAGATGAATAAATATCACCACCTCACACTTGTGTAGCCCTTTCTTGTAAGCGTTGCCTAATTTGGTCCTTCTGGGGCTTTCCCATAAGACTGCATTTACATAGCATACATATGTATAAACCCAGAATCATTATTTTCGCCATAATCATGTTTCAGTTTTTAGTAACACTGACAGGGTGCTCCAGTTTGCACTCTGACTGTTTTCCTGCCACCTCCTTTCTCTGTGGTCCCAGCCCACACAGTCTGCTGCCTCCACCCGCCCTGTTGCTGTCCCAGCTGGCAGGGAGCATCCTACCCCTCTCTCTGCCTCCTGGTTGCCAGGTAGGCTCAATGATGGCATCTCTCCTTCTTCCCTCTACCCCTGGGGAGGGAACTCGTGGCTTCCTGCCAGGCTGGGAAGAGGAAGATTGTGACTCTGAGGGAAAGACCAGAGGCTTAAGGCCAGAAAGGTGATCTGGCTCACCCTCCAGAGGTTTATGACAAGATGACCTTCTACCCGACACCTTCTGCCTGCAGCACCTGCGCCATGGCATGGGGGCCCATGCTGTCCTGCCTTGTCCTGGCCTCTCCCTCACTTCTGGGGAACACAGCCCAACAGCCCCTTGAGAGACCCGTCTTCCTGATACTGCTCAGGTTTGCCTGGGTGGAGCCATTAGCCACACTGTCCCGCAAAGCACCATGGCTGCCCTCCTCCTTTTGAGGGTGAAGTAGCTGAATCCCAGAGAGGCAGCCTCCCCTGCCAAGGTGCCCAGAACAGCAGTGGTGCTGAGGTCTGTGTCCAGCCCCACCTAAGGAAACACTTACCTTTCTTCTGCATTAAAATCCAACACAGATGTGTCTGGCCTGCACTATCTTGCACTAACAGAGTAGAGTATTTACGAATTGATGGACAAAACCACGCCATCTAGGCAACGCTTCATGAGACTGCAGTGTTATGGAGAGAAAGCATGGGTTACTTTCTGTAAATATCGTGACCCCAACATTCTAGATTGATGCTTCTCCAGGTGCTAGGCTATCCTAGTCGAAGTGTTCTTGAACTCAGTTTTGTTCAGGTGAAACCCCCGTACAATTTAATAAGCAAGCCAACACTTGAAATATCCTGGCATATTTCACGGGTTGCCCTTGCCATCATACCCCAGGGGACATCACTTGGCTTTTGGAGAGGATCTGGGATATTTTCATCAGAGGGCAGGGAGAGATGGAAGGAAATAAGCATCACACAGCTCACTGCTCCTCAGCTCTGGGAAATGAAGTGAGACAGCCTCCGAATCTCTGAGTCACTTCTACTAGCGAACAAAGGAATGGGAACATTGGGGAACACCCTCATCTTCTTCAGGCTTTGAGTCTCTTGCTGATATCCACAACCAGGAAATGAGCAGTCAGCTTGACTCAATTCTTTGCACTGCCTCTGCCCTCTAGGCGCCTCATTTGCTCTTATATGTCCATCTGATTCCTGTCTTTGATCCGTGTCTTGCGAGCAGTGTTAATGAGAGTTAATTAGCCAGAAGGAATAGTTCCATACTGTGACAGTTCATTTCAAGTGTCAAATGGACTGGATTAGGGAAACCTTCAGAGATGGCAAAACAGTATTTGGAGGGTGTTTGTAAGGTGTTTCTGGGGGAGACTGGTATGTGAGTCTGTGGCCTGAGTGGAGATCTCCCTCAATGTGGGTGGAGATGGCAAAGCAGTATTGGCGAGTGTGGAATCAAATGGTTTGGGGTATTGATTACTTTGCTGGTCAATATGCTGTCAGTATTTGTAATAATTTTGCCTTCGCGACCAGCCCAGACAACTTGGTGAGACCTTGTCTTTACAATAAATCAAAAATTAGCCGGGCATGGTAGCATACACCTGTGGTTCTGGCTACTTGGAAGACTGAGGCAGAAGGATCGCTGGAGCCCAGCAGGTCGAGGCTGCGGTGGCCAGAAGCGTGCCACTGCACTCCAGCCTGGGTGACGGAGTGAGACCCTGACTCAAATAAATAAATAAATGAATAAACAAAAATAAAAAATAAATAATTTTTCCAAGTCTTCATCTATTTAGAAATCTAAATGAGAAGATTGTTTATGCTTGACTAAGTAAATTGCAAGTTGATCAGCTTCCATCTTGGGGTTTTCTGTCTCCTACACCATTCACTCACGTTTGTTATAACTGTTGGGTCATTCACAAGCGACTGCTGTGCAAACTGGCAGTGAATTTGCCTGTTATGGGGAAATTGGCATTGTGGTGTTAGCCTTGGAAACCACCCCACATCACTTTGCACAGCTCCTTAATTTTATAGAGGAAATAGCTGAGTCCCGGGTGTGAGCGCTGAGTTGCTTGAGTCAAACAACTAGTTGAAGTTCAAGAAGAGAGAAAAACGTAGCTCACAGTCAACACTTGGTGGAACTACCTTGTCCCACCATGGAACTAACTGCCCCATCATCTCTGCCTCAAATCCGGATGCTCCTACATGGTGAATGCTGTTTGTACTGCTCCTTCCTTCTTCCTAATTAAACTCTCTTCTGTCCGTGAATAACTCCTGCAGATTCATCAGAACCACACTACCTCTTGGCTTTATAACCTCCATCCTTTGTGAATATTACACACACTACTAGAATTCATCTAGCGGCCACCAGAGCAAGCACTCTGAAAGTTCTGGCACGTACAGGTCAGGCATCTCTCACTTAGGGTGTGATTTTTGGGCGAATTGGCCTTCCGTGTGTGGAAAAGGGAAACATACCCATGAGCAGACAGCACCACCTGCTGGGTAACTTGGGAAATAACAACACTGCTTTTGTTTTTGTTTCTATTTTTCTGATCTAGCTTCATCTCTCTGCTAAAAGAACCTGTATGCCTATTTGATGGCCTTGCACATGGAAACCTTTTTCTTTTAGCTGTTGTCATTTTTTGTGCTTGGTAATAAACAACACCACTTTCTCACTCAAGTGTAAAAGGAAGAGCAGTCTCCTGCGGGTGCATTGAGCTCTAGAAGCCAAAAAGGTTTGCTCAATACCCTGTGTCGGCAGGAACTGCACAGACTCTGCCTCAAGAGCCTTGGACCCCAGCACACCCAGTACACACACTATGCCTTTGCTCCCTAACCGACTTACCCAAGTCCCTGCTTGGGGCACATTCTAGGAGCAATGACAAGCAGGGCAAGGGAAGGACAAAGGCTGGAAGGCATTTGTCGCCCGGCACCTGCAGGCAGATGTTGGGTTCAGAAAATGGGGGTGTCTGGCCCAAACACCCAGGGTGGACTCTGGTCTTTGGTTTGTCTTCTCATCGCCTCTTCCTCTGCCTGGCTTTTAGAAGGATACATGGGATCGATTTAGCGATCACACGGATATAAGGATTGAGTCAGGAATACAAACTTCTCAATAGCGGAAATTCTCTGATCATCAATATAAGAAAAGTGTGTATGTCATACAGATATGTAGAAAACACACACAGATAGACACACACACACCACACACACACTCAGACACACACACATGTGTAATATTTGACGTCTACCTCTCCTGCTAGACCCAAAGTCCACTCAGGTAGAAGCCACATCTAGTCCAGTCCAGAACGAACCAGTGAGCAGATGAATGGTTGGATGGGCCAATGAGCTGATGAAAGAGCGACCGGACTCAGGCTTAGAGGGGATTCCTCTGATGAGGAGCGCATTGCGGAGGGGCTGATAACCAAGTGCCCTGCTAAGGCGTGAGCAGATGCTAATCTGCTATGAATTCAAACGGAACCACAGTCCCAAATCATCCAAGCCTGAAGCTGTCAGATCAGAACTTTCTCCATTTAACTTACAGTAAATATGGACTTTGCCTCTTGATAAGTTGCAGACAATTTTGATGTATTTGAAAGGAACTGAATAATCAGCAGCTCAGCCAGTTCAATCCTCCCACCATGAAACATGCCTCTTGAAAGCAAGCAGAGCCTCCTCCCGGGAGCTGGCCTTGGGCAGAGTCTTGGCCCATCAGACTCAGAGAGTGTTAGAAACCACCGCTTTTGTGATAAATCACTGAGTATGACAGACTCCAAATCCATCCAATTTGCTGCAAAGTCCATATATTTGTCCTTCTTTATGGCTGCATAATATTCCATCGTGAATATGTACCACACTGTTTTTATCCAGTCCAGCTTCGATGGGCAACACGGTTGGTTCCATGTTTTTGCTATTGTGAATAGAGCTGCAACAAACAAATTGTACTCTACATCTTTATAATAAATAAATTAATTAAAAATTAAAATTAAATAAATTTTAAAAAAAACCGCCGCTTTGCTTCATGTCACAGATGTGTTCAGAAGCATGGAAGGACTTTCTATCACTTTATCAGTAAATAAACCTTTAAGAATTACACAAGGAAAAAATAACTCTTGGTTAGTGATGGACTATTTAAGGATAGACTTTTTTTTCAATCAGTGTGTAACCCATGTACATAAAAACTCAGTGAAATAACAAATTAGCACTAAACTGTTCATTTAGAATAAAATGAGGTGAATTAGCCCCAGGAGAATCTTTAAAGAAAAGAAAAGTACAGAATGAAAGGAACTAGGGTCAAGACACTTGAGTTTTCTTTTTTTGGTTTTTGGGGGTTTTTTTACCATTAAGGAAATGCAATGTGCTTCGTATGAATCAGCCATTCTTGCCGGCAATTTCACATGCATTATCCAACCTAGGGTTACATATGTATACACCAGGGCGAGTTTACCAGGAGTTGAACCTTTGTGGACTTTGTGTCTGTAGGGTTCAGAACACAGTCTCCCAAAATGTAGCTCTAGGCAGACTGGGTGTCTTAATCTGAAGGAGACCAGGAAGTCCATAGCAGCAAGACCTTCTCTCTGACCATATCCTTCCCTCCTTTCCCAACAACGGGCAGTGGAAACTAGAATTCCTCTCCTTCAAGGCAAGCCACAATTTGAGGCACAGGGAATATTACGGAGGTCTCCTTCTGGCTCTTTCCTTCTCCCTGAAGGTCCTGGGGTGGCGATGCCCTGCCCCACACCCGAGCATGGCATCATGTAGAGACACAGATGGAATTGGACCAAATAGTCCTGGCTGAGTCCCAGGGTTTATTACCATGGGATCATCACATTTCTTGACACCTATCTACTTAGCATAAAAGTACACGGCACCCTTGGGTCTGTAGTCTTCATTTCTGAAGCTCTTGTGTCACGAACAGCTTTGGTTAAGTGAATGTCTTATACTTTCCTCTTGTCAACCCGTCTGGTTGCAGTAGTGTCAGCCACCAACCTGTGATGGGTGAGGAGAGGGGATTCTTTTTTCTCCCCACCCTCTCAGCTCTGACAGAGATAGGCAGAAACCCTCTCTTTTGGGGTGGACTGGCTTCACCTACCTTTTGTTCCCCTTCTCCTTATCCACCTGTCTCTAAAGGAGCGAGAGTTTCATCCAAGGCGGCACTGTTCCTTCCATGGACTAGTGGGACTTTTGCTCTTTGGTTGATTTGAATGGGTGGTTGGTTTTTCGTGATCTAGAAGGAGAGTCCAGACTGTCATCCCTGGAAAGACTCAGAACGACTAAGATACCAGTAAGCGTCCTGCTCAGGGAGAGGAAAGATGGGGTCCCACAGTTGGGCTCTCAGGCAAATCATGCCTCCAGAAATTACTTGGGAGGTGGACAGGCACTGGCCCCAGTCCCCAGAGCGAGAGACTGGTGGGAAAGACAGCTATGTGGAGGCCCCTAGAGGCTGACAGGGCAGTACAGTCCTTAGGGCAGGACCAGGGCGTGTATGATTTACCCGAGCCTTGCTTTCCTATGCAACAATTCATTCAAGGCAGAGCTTCACACTGACTTCAGGGTGGACGCTGACAGGGAAGTACAGATGCCACCTTTGGGCCAGGAGCAGGGCATAGGTCTCTTCCACTTCCTTCCAAGCCCCAGAAGCTCTCGGAGGTGTGGTTTGCATGAGCAGCAGTACCACCGCCAGAGAGACCCACATCCTTGAAGGACTTCTAGAAAGAAAGCCCAGGACCCAGGCCAGTAGGACCAATTAGGAAACCACCAGTCAGTGCTCACCCACACAGAGGAGAGGGAGCTGGTCACCCCGTGGTATAGAACAACAGCTCGTGGATGAAAACCTGGTCGAGACAGCAGCCTATCCAGGGGGAAGGAGTCCCAAGCAGCATCTAGCATAAGCCCTGTCCTATTCCACAACAAGGAAAAGATCTTACTGTTCATCTTACAGTGTCAACAGCCAATAGCCTTCTTTTGTTACTGCAGTGTCAGAGTTAACGTGTTAAACCCAAGGCAGGATCATCAATCAATAGAGCATTTGCAATATTGGGAAACAGAGAGGTCTTTGTTGTGATTCAACTTTAACAAAGTTGATAGATTTTACATATTCTATTTTTTTCCAGACGCTCCTTAGGATCTAGCTGTTAAATGTTTTAACAGGGTGTTCTTTAAATAGCTTTTAATTTGTTTTTAATTTGGAGAAGGAACATTCTGTATTTGTCAATGCAGTGACAAAAATTGTCAAATTTTTTAAAGCCCTATCAAAAATTGCATAATTTAACTTTTTAAAAACAACTAAATACATCTGACAGCTTTTGTTTCTGTTAATTTCACTTTTTAATATTTTTGGCAGTGCAAAAATGCATTTAATAGATCTGAGGGGCCAGCGAAAATTCTTTTGTGTGTTCTATATTCTCCACTGACTTTTTATCTATTTTGGTCATTAGTGTTGGAATAATGAAAAAAGTCGGGAAAAGTCATTTATCCTTACATCTATGTCTGCCTTAGGTAGTTTCTGTACAACTAGCCAGGTGGGAAAAAATGGACTACATAATATTCCCTGTGCCTCAAATTACTGCAAAATATCAGAGTCTAGCTCTTAGCCCAGCAGTAGAAGGCAGAGCAGTCCAGAATGTGGTTGGACATTGGCAAAACTTCAATGAAGATAACATTTAGAAGGAAAATATTGTCATTTTAAGATCAACCCACACTTAATGGCAAAGGAGTTACCCCTCTCATGATGAGCATTGGACAAAGACTCAAGTGTCCAGGGTTCTCCTCCTCATCACAGCTGATGCTTGAGAAAGTTTTTGCACTTTCTGGGAAAAAAATCTAGCAAACTTCAAGAACTTTCAGAGAAAATCTGGTTCTTTAGGGGAAATAGATTTATGACCTGCTTATACATCTTATACTGACTCAGTTGTTCACAATTGGATCTTTAGTGAAATAATAAAAATTGCAAAATACCTTCTGTGGCAGGGATCACTCTGGTGTTCATGTATTTATTTTATCGACACTAAGGATATTTTGTCACAACTCATTTGGAAGCAAGAACCCAAAGGTGACTTGTTCCTCAGTAGGTCACTCAAGAGCCGGGAAAGCATCTCCAGCATTGACAAAGCTCCCCCTCTACTGAATAGACGCCATGACTACCAGGAACACAGGTAATGAGACAGGGGTGGGCTTTGGAGCTGTGCGTGACACTGTGCATAACTTGTAATATGGATGTTGTACTTAAAAACTTTAAAGGCAGGAAAAAACAATAGGTCGCACTTTTATCTCTCTCAGTTTATGCCTTAGGAGAAAAGCCTCAGAATTTGTTGAAGGAAGAATAAAATATGTTGCACAGAAGTATATAACATCTCTGTTTTTAGAGAGGAAGTGGAAGGAGAGTCTTTTTAAATAAATTGACATCTGACATCCAGTTCTGTCAACACAGGTTATCTAGAGAGAAGGAAGGTGTGGAAATGAGGAAAAAATAATGAAAAGCTGAAAACTAATAAAACAAAAAGAGACATTGTGTGACATTAAGTGAGAATTAGAATACAAATTTTCTCTATGAAATTGGTGCAAATGTATAAAATTAAACATTGAAAAATATTAAATGGTAAGCTTACCAATGTAAACATTCGTTTGTTTATAAAACGTGATTGTGGCCGGGCTCGGTGGCTTAACCTGTAATCCCGCACCTTTGGGAGGCTGAGGTGAGTGGATTGCCTGAACCCACGGGTTCGAGACCTGCCTGGGCAGTGAGACCTCATCTCTACAATAAATCAAAAAATCAGCTGGGCGTGGTAGCACATGCCTGTAATTCTGGCTATTTGGAAGGCTGAGGCGGAAGGATCGCCGGAGCCCAACAGGCGAGGCTGTGGTGGCAAGCAGCGGCCACTGCACTCCAGTCTGGGCGACCGAGTGAGACTCCAACTCAAAAAAAAAACAAAAAACAACACGTGATTGTGGGGAAATTGTACTTCATCTTTCAATTATTACTTTTAAGTAGATTTTTACTTTTGTAATATGTAGATATTTTCTTTATTTAAGTGTAGATTTTCCAAAAGAAAAAAGAAAAAAAATCATGTCATAGTATTGTAGATCTATGCCTATAAATATAGCCAAATTAAATCTGCTCTTTTAGGATGCCTTGCTGGGTTTTCATTGTTGTTTCTGATGTGTGGAGGGATTTAATTTTCACATGAGCTTCTGGGGTCCATCAGAACTATTGGGGAAATCTATATATTTTAATTTACTGAAAGATCTTGTGTACTAGGTGCCAAGTGGATGAGAGCTGTAGACCCTTCCTCTCTCCAGAACCTCAATGCCCACAGAACCCAAGAGTCATCTCCTAACCCTTGTAGTAGGATCCTTTCTTCCCTTTGATATTAAACAGCTGGAGTTTGGAGAGTGATGCCCACCTGGCCATGGTAGCTGATCCTTACACACAGAGCAGAAGACAGCTGCCTGGGGTTTCTTTCGGATGCAAAGTTAGCTTTCTATGATTCAGTAGCCTCATCCAGGATTTCAAAGGATTCATTTGATAGCTTCCCTTTAACAAATTTGCTCCACTTCAAGAAATGTCTTCAAGGTAGACAACACCCAAGAAACAGAAATGATGACGTTCAACAAAAAGACCTTGACTTTTTTTTTTTTTTTGAGTTGGAGTCTCACTCTGTCACCCAGACTGGAGTGCAGTGACCACTCCCGGCCACTGCAGCCTTGACCTGCTGGGCTCCGGCGATCCTTCCGCCTCAGCCTTCCAAGTAGCTGGAACTACAGGCGCGCGCTACCACACCTGGCTGATTTTTTGAATTATTGTAGAGATGAGGTCTCGCCAAGTTGCCCGGGTGGATCTTGAACCCGCGGCCTCAGGCAAGAGACTTTGACTCTTTAGGACACAGCATGGTGCTCCGAAGCTGGTGCTGGTGCTCCGAAGCCTCCCACACCTGTCAGGTGAGCGACCACTAGCATCAGTCTAAGAAGTCACTGAAGCCTAGCACAGTTGAAGGCTGTGGGTAGTCATCTCTGCCCTTCTGATTAAGATGTTATTTCCTAGAACAAGAATTAGTGCCTAATAGGAGCTCTAGAGAGAATTTACCAAGAGAAGAATCAAGCTGTGATTAGGCGTGGTTGGATCTGACCTTGGATGGTAAGGAACAACATTTTTCTTACGATTAGTTTTTGTCCCAAACTTTCAACATTAGCTAGGACTTAGAGACACAATTTGTCTTTACGGCTGTAATGAAATAACTATGTCTTCCATCTTATTGTTCAGGGGAATATTTTCTGGGTTGATGTTCTCCACCTTAACCTGGGCAACTCATGTCTTGAAATGTCCTCCTTCACTAATCCGTTTTTCCTTCTTGCCCTCCCTCCTTCCTTATTTCCTTCCTTCCTTCCTTTTTCTTTCCATAAGGCCCAAGCATGTCCCCACGTTCCATGAATCCTTCCTCCAGCCATTGTAGAAGTCCTCTGCTCACCTACAGACCCATATGGGCTTAGTAGTAAGGAGCACCTAATCTGGAATGCCAAGGGATGAATAATTCCTTCCTAAAATCTCAAGATGACAGCTGCAAGCAAAGAGCTTGCCCTTGGCTCATATTAGAGAAGAGTCACAAGACAACATAAACAAAGAAATGACTATAAAGCCTGCACATCACAGGTACTGACTTCTAGACGCCATCGTCGGAACCAAGTTCACATTCATGAGGCTGATAACGGAGGAAATACAGAGATGTTGTTTGGGAAGAGGCAAGTACACCACAGACCAGAGAGAGGCAGAGGACAGACACAGGACAGAGGGATGGGTGCATATTTTCCAGAGTGACTGATCCTCCAGGGCATGATTTTCTACTGGGCCCTCACCCCAGCCAGGCCAACAGTAAGGAGCCTTATCCTTCCCCCATCCAAATGCCTGCATCTTCTCTTCTGTAGTCAAAAGGCTGGCTCCTCCCCTTCAGCTCCCCAGGGTCTTCATCAGTGCCTGTCTTAGGGCCCTCATCTCATCTTGTCTCACTCAGTCCTACTGAGGCAAGGGTGCTTCTCCTTCAGGGCTGGCTGGATACCAGCAGAACCTGACTCACCCCCGCCTGGAGAGGTGGTCCCTCACGCTCTGGGCTGAGACCTACAGGTTGGGTGACTTGACAAGGTTCTGGCCTTCAACCAATCTGCCTCACAGAATTGCCATGGTATTACATTGTTATCCACAGGGTATGGACAGAGGCATTGTGCCCGGCATTTCACAGTGAATAAATGACAGATCTTGTGCTGGAAAAGAAGAAAGGAAGACAGGATGGAGGGAAGAAGGGAAGATAGAAAGGGAGAGAAGGAGAAAGACAGGAAGGCAGAGGTGGGGGGAGGAAGGGAAAGAGGAAACGTGGGAGAAAGGAACAGGGGAGGGAAGGAGGAAAGGAAGAAAGGGAGCATGGAAGAAAAGGAAAAACAGAAGAGAAAGGGAATGGAAGAGGCAGAGAGACAGGCTGCTCTGTGAGGAAGCATGGGCCAGGCCAGACTTCACAGTGTGGGTGGTCTTTGAGCTTCAGGAAGAGATCTTAGGCCTCGTGGACTTGCAGTTTGTTTCTCGTCCCTCTGAACTTTGATATCCCCCCAAATCTGCCTCAAAATTAAGGAGAGCAGAGGGGTTGTGAGGTTTAGACCAATGGGCAGAGAGGTCCAATTCAACCATATCAGTTCCTTTCTTCTTCATTTATAAGATTGTTGTTTCTCGTATGATTTGTTTGGCTTTTAATGGTGGGGAGATGAGCTCAATTATTCGAATGAAATTCTAGCCCCTCTCTGTCCTTGAGGGATCTGAGATCTGGGATTCCTGTGCTTTGTCCAAAGGGAAAGGCTTAGAAAGCCTGGCTTTCCCTTGGTAGGTCCCAAATGCAGCAGTACTCACTCAGCTCTGAGACAGCTGTGCAACACCACCTCGTGGTTTCCTTTGCCTCTTCTCAGAGAGGAGCTCTAGGATAAAATCCCTCCTTCCTAAGCACCAAATGGCTCATCTTTCATGCAAGAGCAGCGACTTCCTGACATGCTCCTGTGACACCAACATGCAGCCCAGGGCCTGGCCCAGAGGATGTTTCCCTAAATCCTGAAGTCACCACGATGCTTTAAGAACTGAAGTCTCAGAAAATAGATAGAATATTTATGGAAAATTCCCATCCTTGATTTCCAAAAGCATCTGAGGACACGAGGTCAATTTAGTGGCTAAATAGAGTTTGAAAAGTTGCCTTGATTGGCCGTTCTGCTGCAAGAGAGTGTTATCTGGTGAACAATCTCACTTCTGAGGGTGCAGAGCGTTAAGCATAAGTTACACATCACTGTCACCGCCACCCTCAGTGGATGGAGCTGCCCTTACAGCAATGGGAATTCACCCACCGACACTGGAGAGAGGAGTCCTGTGCTCAGTCACCTTCCTTCTCCACTCAGAAAACCCAAGGGGCCGTCCTCCTTCCTGTACTTTGAGATCTTCAGCATACCGCAGCCTTGCACTCCCCTGTCTCGTTCCTGTACCTCCCTTAATCCCCTCATGAGTTACGCCCTACTGAGAAGGAACAGGGATAGCCCACCTCTCTGGTGTTGCCACATGTCTGACCCGCTTCTGAATGAAGAGATCACAGACCATGCCCTGCAACACACCAGGCGCTGCTCCCTTCCAGTGATCAGCCTGCGCACCACATACATATAGGCTGTGGGTGCTTTCCAGGACCGTACCCTTGAAGGACTCAGCACGGGAAGCCCTGCCATCCCTGATGCGCCTCCTGGTAGAGCCAGCCCACCATTCCTCTGAGTAGCCTGTGAGTCTTTGCTGTGCTTGAGCGGAAAGCCCTTTTGTAAAGACATCCTTGGATGCCAGCGCCACTCACCTGCCCAGTCTGTGCTATCGCTGGTCACATGAGAACTTTCCGTCCTGTGCATCCCCCTGGACGGCCCTGGGACTTGTGCCTTCCAGGATGGAGGACCCCAGACACTGGTGTCTTGATGAAGACATTCTGGGCTAGAAGGTCCCGAAGCCATCATCTCTCCCAAGTCTCCTTTTGGCCAATGAGAAACTAAGGCACAGATTATGCTCTGTTTTCCAGTTTCTACAAACTACGTGCCCACCAACAACAGCATCTATGGGGACCTAACCTGCTTCAACGTCAGAGTGGGGGACAGGTCATCCAGAGAGTGGTTGCCCAAGAGGGTGGGGGCTTCATGTTAGCACAGGTGCCTTTGTTGGGGCAGAGCTCAGCCTCTGGCCTGCAACTCAGTGAGGTCTAGAATCTGAGGCTGAGTTGGAGTGGGACTGTCTCAAGACAGCTGCTTGCATTAGGAACACCGAAACTGGGGAACACCTGTGAGGTCTCTCTGAGCCAAACAAAAAGGGCTAGCCATTCGTTGAGCTGCCAAAACATCTATGCCTGGACAATGGCATGCATGTAATATCCCATTTAATCATTATGGTAAACCCAAGAGATTGACATTTTTTAATCTCCATCAGTGAGCCAAATTCCACTGTTGGTATACAAATACACATTAGGCCGGGCTCGGTGGGTCAGCCTGTAATCCCGCGCCTTTCAGAGGCTGAGGTGAGTGGATTGCCTGAGTCTGTGGGTTCGAGACCTGCCTGGGCAGCGAGGCCTCATCTCTACAATAAATAAAAAAATCAGCAGGGCGTGGTAGCGTGTGCCTGTAATTCCGGCTACTCGGAAGGCTGAGGCGGAAGGATCGCCAGAGCCCAGCAGGCGAGGCTGCGGTGGCCGGGAGCGGCCGCTACACTCCAGTCTGGGCGACCGAGTGAGACTGCAACTCAAAAAAAAGAAAAAAAAAATACACATTCGTTTTCTATTCTTTGTAACAAATGACTAAACACTTTAAAAGCAACATACATTTGTGACCTCCATTTTTGTGGTCAGGAGACTGGGCACAGGTTTTCTGCTTCAAGGTATCACCAGGTTGCATCAAGGACTTGGTTGGATTGGATTTTTATCTGGAGGCTTGGCCAGAGAAGAATTCATTCCTAAGTTCATCAAGGTTGTGGCAAAATTCACTGCCTTGTGGTTAAAGGATGGAGAGCTTTGGGTTGACTGTTTGGATTTTTTATTTTTGTTTATTGATTTTTGGTTTTTTATTCTTGTCTGCAAGTCAAGGATGTCTGCCGCTCCCAGGGGCTGCTCATGGCTCCTGCCACCTGATCCCCTCATTAGGCAGATTACAAGATGTCAGTTTCTTCAAGCCCTATAGAAATGTGATAGCAAATCTCCTCACAAGACAGTCTTCTATAACAACATAATGTCATCGTGTCACCTTTGCCACACCACAGGTCCAGCCCCACACACACAGAAGGAGTTAAGCAAAGAGGTGGACACCAGAAGGATGGGCCATGGGGCCACTTTAAAGTCTTTCCAGCACTCAAGATCTCATCAAGTCTGAGTCTCATGAGACAGAGCCCCAGACTCCCTAACATCATGTCTGAAATCTTCCCACGACACTATCGATGCATGGCTTTCACCAACTGAGAGGAGAGCCATGATGATAGGTGGGGCTTCTCCACCACCAAGCAGTCTGACCAAGGGCTGGGGTCTGAGTAAACCCCAGAGGGAACATCACTGCCAGCCTTTCATCTGGGCCTAGGAGGGTTCTGACTCACTCAAAGGAAGGAAAGATGCCTGGATCTGTTGATGTTAGGATTATAGCCTAACCATGCTCCGATCTAATAAGTTCGCACATCTCATACCAATTAAGCCAATTTCCCTGAAGCTGAATCAAGCCTTATCATCCTATTTCCTGCTTTGGGGATAGGTCAACCTCTCAATTCAGTCTTTAGAGAATGACTCCCTGAGACTAATATATTAGCACCAATTAATTAATCTAGATCATGCTGAAAGCTGCAGAGAACAGTCTGAGATGTTACATCATGGCACGTGACTTTAAAAGTAGATAGCATTTGAAATCTAGACTACTGCAATGCAAAAACAAGGATCTGTAATTCTGCAACCTGACTTTTGGATACCATTTTAGCTATATAGATGTTAGATGTATTATTGACCTTTCTAATCTTCCTCATCTGTACTAGAAGAAAAAAATAATAAATTTTGCCGAGTGGCCATGAGTATTTGATGAGATAGTAAACAGAGCATTTGGCGGTAGGTGGGGGTTTCACTTCTCTCTCAGCATGGGCTGAAGATGGTCAGCATCAGCAGAACTGTTGCCATTAATCCCTAGATATCTTGACCCTGCACCAGGACTGCTGGCGTGAAGTCTAGAAATCTGAATTGCCACCTCCCTAGATAATTCTTAACCCCAAGACTCATCACTGCTCCTTGGGGCTGGTGGTCTTGCCAACGGTTGCTCTAGAACAGTCTGCTGCCCACCAGCTGTAAGGACACCTGGACAAGGGTGAAGCTCCAACTCAGTGTTCCAGAGAACCTGGGACTTGAATTTGATTATTCCTCAATCTCTCTGAATGGTTGATTCAATCTTATCACTCTGGGGCTTACAGTTCTCCATCTGTATAGCCAAGGGAGTGAACTCCATACTTTTTAAAGACTTACCAACTCCTAAGGGTGATGTGTGATTCTAACTACATTCAATATGTAGCAATGGGCTTGTGCTTTTCAATGCAATGATCATAAACAATATACAAAGTTCTCACCTTCCTCCCAGTGATTCAAAAATTTGTTGAGGGCAACCCAGTCTTGTGCCCACCCTATGTGTCTCCTCAGCATCAAAGTCTCTACAAAGGCAAGGCAGATTCTATTTAAAAAGAAGCACTAACACAGTCTCCCTATGAGGGGATTGCTGTCACCTTAGGGTATTTGGAAAGTGTGTAGAGATTGAGTTGTCACAATAATGAGGAAAATCCCAGTGGTTTATTGGGCAGGGTCCTGGAGTGTTTGACCGCCTGACCAGCACAGAATAGCCCACCTTCTGCATGAACTGCAAGCATGCCATTGGATATGGAAAAATGCCCTCCAAAAGAAAGAAAATTATAATCATGACTGGTTTATTTGAGTGTTTTTAATGTATACTGAAATACAAAAGTTTTTGGAATAATTTTAATTACATTGCACTTCCAAGGAATGCCAGCACCACACAAATCACAATAGTGTGTCTTGAGAATGTAAAATTTAAATAATGAGATTCAGAAAATATGATTCTATAAAAAGTTTTTTAAAATGCAAAACTTGAGATTGTCCACCTAGAAGACAAAACTCCAAAAACAATGAGGTCAGCTTCCAAAGTAAGAAGTTAAGGTTTCACTTATATAAACAGAGACAGAGAAGTTAGACTGGATTACGACATTTTCCATACAAGACCAGTGTACATGTTTCACTGATTTTATTTTATTTTTATTGGTCACAGCTTGCTGCGTTTCAAGAAGCATTGCTGTAACATTCCATGAGGAGGTGTGATGGTCTTGAGGGATCTTATCCTAATCATTTACATGACAAGAATGAGGAAGAGATGTAATATATAATTGGAGAAGCAGATGTTAGAGCTACAGGCTACATGACTCAGGCTACATAGCCACATTCCTCTGAAGGCTCAAAATAATTTAAATTTCCAACAATTTTAAGCTTGAATGATTTAATTTCACTTTCCCCCTTTTCATCAAGCTTTGTTTAAGAAAGCTTAGCACATAAACCCAAACAGTTTTGGCTTGCTTTATGTTCAGGAGCTTAATCCCAGATAGCTAGGAAGGCTCATTCCTAGGAAGTCTTGTCCCACGGTGAGTGGAATTTACCAAGCTACAGAGCTGATAAAGTATAGACCAAATTTGGAGCAACACAAAGGAGGTGACTTTGAAACATAATCAGGCTACAAAGCTACATCTTCAATTAATGCAATTCTTTGAGTGACCATTAGTTTAGTTTTATCAATTGTATATTGATTCTATTGCAAACAATTGCTGACACAGCAGTGAAGACAAAAACAGGACAGCACAAAACAAATGGTTATAATTCCTAGAATAAGTAACATCCTCTGTCACCAAATTCTCCAAGGTTCAAACCAACTGTTTAGCCAATTATTTAGATAGAATGTTGGATCTAAAAGTTTGATTATTGGTATTTTCATATCAACCATTAACTAACTAATGTTATCTGATTCATCTGGGATATAGACACAACACTCAGTTTTTATGACAACACAGGTTCCCCCTTGAACTGCAGTGTTCCTAAAGCTGTATGTAATGTACCCATTATCATAAGAGTATCTTCATTGTTTAAGAGCAAGATACTCACATAGGGTTTTTTGTTTGTTTGTTTGTTTGTTGTTTTTTGTTTTCAGCCAAGAGGAACAATGTCTTTTATCTTTGGGCTTACTTCATCCTCATAGAGAGGCTTTTATAATTCTGGTTGCTGAAGAAGAAAATATAGATTTGCCAATTGAACTGAGCTTCAGAATCTGGCCAGTTTCAGAGATTACAAATATTGCTTAAATCACAAAGATTCACTGCCTCATTTCAAAGAGAAACTGTTTTGTGCCTGACCAAAGATTTGTATGAGAGAAAAGGTTATAGGAATTCTAATGAGTAATTCAAAACAAAACTTTAACCCCAGAGAAAAGCAAATATCACAAATCTGGGATCAGCAGAATCTTTAGAAAATAGCAAATGAAACTCGACCTAGCAGTAAAGCTTCAATTCCAACCTTGTTGAATTAGAAATGTACGTAGCTCAAATTAAGTCCAAGATTCAACCACGCTGTGAAGTTAGTACCTTCATAACCAAGAGAGACCTTACTAGAGACACCTGTTGATCCATCAAGGTCAGGTGAATGGAAGTCATTCCATTTGTCACTCCATGAAGTGACAAGATTGACTGGAGGTCCATTTCGGATCCCTTTGTTGTTGCCAAGACAACTTAAGGTTGACACCTTAAGTAATAAGATTTAGAAAATGTGATTAAGTACAGAATTTATTTGAGCATAAAGCCTGAGGATAGTCACTGAGAAAACACAGTTTAGAAAACTCCTTTCTAAAGACCGGAGTCAGTTTCCAAAGTGGAAAATTAAGGTTTCACTTTTATAAGCAAAGTCAGAGAGGTTTAACACATTTTCAAGCCGGGCTTGGTGGGTCAGCCTGTAATCCCGCACTTTGGGAGGCTGAGGTGAGTGGATTGCCTGAGCCTGTGGGTTCGAGACCCACCTGGGCAACTTGGCAAGACCTCATCTCTACAATAATTCAAAAAATTAGCCGGACGTGGTAGCGCGCGCCTATAGTTCCAGCTACTCGGAAGGGTGAGGCGGAAGGATCACCGGAGTCCAGCAGGTCAAAGCTGCAGTGACCGGAGTGGCCACTGCACTCCAGTCTGGGCGACAGAGTAAGACTCCAGCTTCAACTCCAAAAAAAAAAACAAAACAAATTTTCATACAAGATCAGTACACAAATTATATAGTAACCTGGTTGATCACAGCATGCTACATTCTAAGAGAAATTGCCTTAATATTCCATAAAGAAAGGTAATAACATCAAGGGGTCTTATCTCTAACATCATTTGGCCTTTCTTAATAATTTACAGGACAAGAATGAGGAACAGAGTTAATCTATAATCAAAGAAACAGAAGTTGCAATTGTGTGGTATATGACTCAGGCCACCTAGCCGTACTCCTTTCAAGGGTCAAAATAATTTAAAGTTCCAATAGTTTTAAGTTTGAATTATTGTTGCCAAAAGTTCTTCAGCGTTTCATAAAGATCACTACACCTTTCTTTTTTTTTTGA
The DNA here is from genome assembly GCA_027257055.1 of Cephalopachus bancanus. Taxonomy (NCBI): domain Eukaryota; kingdom Metazoa; phylum Chordata; class Mammalia; order Primates; family Tarsiidae; genus Cephalopachus; species Cephalopachus bancanus. The sequence continues at coordinate 2,219,124 of JAPVLO010000055.1, forward strand.
GTTGGAGTCTCACTCTGTCGCCCAGACTGGAGTGCAGTGGCCATTCCCAGCCACCGCAGCCTCGACCTTTCAAACCCATGCGCCAGGTGTCTTAGTTACTCATGCAAGATGTTAACTGGAAATAAGTTTTGAGATTATTTCGTTGAACATTATTTTACTTATTTTCCATCGAAATTACTTTATTAACATTAGACAACTTTGATACGTCTTCTAGGTGTTGTCAATGATCATTTTCATATTGAAGTGCATATTATTTTGTTACTTTTATTTTATTTCTTCTTTATCTTACACTTAGGGAATTATATTGCATTTTTAAAATACATGGCCAGGGAATTATTAGATCTAAGTTTTATTTCAGTATGGCAAAGTGGCAATAAAAAGACTGATCATAACCAGAAGACAGTGGAAAGTCAAAACTCTCACTAAAACATAAATTACTAATAGTATTTCCTTGCCTCATTATAAGTTGTGATAGTAGAAATAGAAACAAGGTGTGGTGAGTTTGGGGTCACAAATGCAACACCTCTGAGGTTCTAGCCCTCTTCCTAGGGTCAAGTTGGGATATAGCATGGCACTGCTTTCTAGATCATTGCTTCTTCCTCTCACAAACCGTGGAAGTTTTCTGTCTTTGACCACGTTGGAAATCCTTTACCTAAAAAGCCACTGGGAAGGGGGATGTCCATGGAGAAGAGCATATTCTGAATTCTTAAATTTATAGCCAAGTAAATAGCATATTCCAGGTGGATGTACTTTTAAAAAATGGAATGTACTGCAGTGACGTTGATATGGTTCATTAGCATGAGAGTTAATGAAGCTCAGTTTTAAGTTGTCAGCTTTGTGACTCACTTCTCAAATCTCAGCTTGAAAGCCATATGGGTGATAATTAAAGCGAGATGGGCTTGCTGATGAGCTCGAATCATGTCTCTTCTAGAGACAGTAGACTGCGGTTGAGGAGCCTGTACCTGAGGCAGAGGGACAGCTTGTTCAGTGAGGGCTGCTACAGGGAGCCTGAGCTCATGCCCAGTGGAGCTCCTCCCCAGGCCTCCTCAGAGGAGCCTGGGGCCTCCGCAGTCCCCCAGTCCCCCTCCGCCCACAGGGCTCAGTCATCCCTCTGAAACCCCACTGCAGAGAAAAACTCCCAGCAAGCTTCTATGTCAAGCAGTAAGAGTGGATAACCTTGTCAGGAACCTGAAAACCCCATTTAATCCAGTGACTTCTCTTTTTTTTTTGGTTTGGTTTTGTTTTTGAGTTGGAGTCTCACTGTGTTGCCCAGCCTGGAGTGCAGTGGCCACTCCCAGCCACTGCAGCCTCGACCTGCTGGGCTCCGGTGATCCTTCCGCCTCAGCCTTCTGAGTAGCTGGAACTACAGGCACGCGCTACCACACCCGGGTAATTTTTTAATTTATTGTAGAGATGAGGTCTCACCAAGTTGCCCAGGCGGGTCTCCAACCCGCGGGCTCAGGCAATCCACTCACGTCAGCCTCCCAAAGCGTGGGATTACAGGCTGAGCCACTGAGCCCAGCTCAGTGACTTCTTTATAAAAAAAATTCTTTTAAAGAATTTTATAAAAGTTCTTATCTCCCCCTACAAACAATACATAGATAAAACACAAGCAAACTTTTGAGTGATTTTATTTATTGCATTACATTAAAAATGGATTTCCTTTACACAGACAATGTAAAACAAGCTTGACAAGGACACTCTTAGTTTTCTCATGGAAATTGTGCAGTTGTTTACTGATTTGGTGTCCCAGAGAAGCTGAGGTTCATCAGACCTGGGGGAAAGGAAAAGGACATTCCAGGAAGTGGCGTGTTGGGACCTAGTGGGTCAGAAGCACCTGGAGCTCCTAGTCCCCATCACGCCTCTGCGATGGGAGGGTCCAGGCCAGCCTCGCTCCTGGGTTTCCTCCCGAGGTCCCGGCTGTCCTCATGCCCCTCCCTCTCCTTTGCCTAACTTCTACACACTGGCATTCCAGCCCCCCCTTTGTGGGGCCTGAAGACAATCTGACCCATGTCCACTGCTCTAAACGTCCATCTCAGACTGGATACCCCTGCTCCACTTGTCTTCCATTTATCTGCTGCCTCCTTGAATTCTACATCTGAGAGTTTCACAGAAATGACCAGATTGGACGCTTCATTCAATCTGCCGAAAAAGACTCCCCGAAATAAATCCCACATTTACCATCTCAGATATGGTGCTTTCCCCACCCAATCACTCAAATCAGGAATCTGGACATGTTCCTGGATGCCTGCCATCCCTCAAGTCCTGCATCCATCATCCACCAAGACTGGGACCCTCCCAATCCCGGCCACTGCTGCCACCCACCATTCAGAGTCACTGTCCTGTGTCAAAGCATGTCTCTCCTTTCTCTGGTTCCCAAATAGCCACCCACAATGCAGTCACAGCTGCCTCTGGGAAAGAATTACGAGAGGGGTCTCCTGGCTGCCTGACTGCCCGCATTGTGCCCAGGGCACCTGGCACAAGCCCCAAAGCCCTCCAAGGACCTGCACAACCAATGTATCCACACCTCTCCAACACATCTCTTCCCTTCTGCCGGTCATCTCAGTTCCTGTATGTGCCACCCTTTCTTGCCTGAAGCTTTCTCACATCGCAAGCTCCACAGAGCTGCTGAGGGAGATTTGGGCAGCGGTCAGCTGCGTCAGACTGGCATCCAGAGATCTGAGTGTGAGGAGTCCGCAGGCAGGACTCCTGGGACTCCGGCTCTGGTGTGGGATCATCCCAGCACCTTCTTAGAGGAACAGCTGGTCCTTCATAGGACGCTTCTTCATCAGAACTGGCTACTATGGTGAAGCAGAGGGTGTTTGCAGGCAGAGTAGAAGAAGGGAGTGCAGGTCTTACTAGGCTCAGAGGGGCTTTGAGGGCTCCCTTCAAGCTGCGGTGAGCAGTCCAGGGTCCAGAGAAGGCAGCGAGCCAGGACAACCCGCCAGGAGCAGGGAACTTCTAGGGGTCGCCCTGTGTGCTGCTGTTATCCCACGGTGGGCAGCCCATGCCTTTCTGATGAGCAAGAACTCCATCTGCAAAGTTCAAGCTCACGGTTCTTCCACTGAAACAATATGCACTGCATTCTAGTGGACATTTGAAATGATCTCTCTTAGAAGAAATTCCTTAAATGTCCACAGCAGGACATGGTCAAAAGACCACCATCAGTCCTGTATGTAGACAATCCGACTCACTGCACCAGAGTGAAGGTCTCACTGGTCTCCCCAACCAGGACCCCAAGGTTCCCAGTGTCCCCACTCCCTCCTCTGCAAGACCTCTTTGTGGGTGTCCCTGCTCCCTCCCTGTAAGGCAAGGGGTCCCAGACCTCCCGCCTAGCTGTCCCTCTGCCTCTGCAGGGCACAGCAGAGCCGGAATGGGCTCGGGCTGCCCCCAACCCTATGAGCCAGTCTGCTCATTGGACCAGCACTGGCAGCCGAATGCCATGAAGGGGCGTCCTGTCCCAATCCACGCTGGCGGATGGTTGGCGGGGTATGCTCTTTGGGTTCCCTCACGGTAGGGCCAGGCCTAGCGAATCCCCCTGCTGGCGGGATGCCTGGGCCCAGGGCGGGAGCAGTTGAGGGGCACGGTCCACCGAGGCCTCTGCTCCTCCTCCAGGGGCAGCCCCGGGGCTGGCCTCGGAGTGGACCCCGGTGCGTCCCTTCCTGGTTGCGGCCCGGGACGCTCTGAAGGCCGATCCTCAGAGCGGACCTCGTCTTCCCTCCCTGCCCTCCGTCCACGCAGGCTCACGGAAGCCTGCTGGACACGTCGACCCGGTGCTGCCCGAGTCCTTGGGTCCCTGCGGCCCGGAGCCCGCAAGATCGCCGCGGAGCCGCGCCCGCCGCCAGGGGGCGCTACGGCCGCACACGTGCGCATTCTGGCCACGCCGCCATCAGGCTAGGCGCCCGCTTCTCCCCAAACGTCAAAAAGTCACTACACCTCCCTCCCTTCTCCTCCTCCTCCCCCCTCCTCCATCCCCTTCCCCCTCCTCCCTCACTCCTTCCCTCTCCTCCTCCTCCCTCCCCCCCCTTTTTTTTTTTACAATTTTAAAAAATTTTAAAGGTGTGGGGTATAATTCAGGGTTTGGTATGCAAATGTTCATTATCCTTGCTGATGAGGTGTGCCCCCTCCCCAGATTCCCACTACTGGCAGTCCTACTCCCACCCTCCCCTGGCAGTTCCCCACTGCTGCCAATCTCTTTCTTACAGTATTAGGATAATTGTTCATTTCGCTTATAAGTGAGAACATGTGATACTCAGTTCTTTGTTTCTGTGATAGGTCACTCAGTATTATAGCCCATAAGTCCATTCAAGTTGCTGTGAAGTTCATGATTTTGTCCTTCTTTATGGCTGAGTAATATTCTATCATGTATATGTACTACATTTTTAAAATCCAGTTCTCTTTCAATAGACAGCACAGTTAGTTCCATGTTTTTGCTATTGTGAACAATGCTGCAATGAACATATGTGCAGGTATCTCTTTCACAGAGTGATTTGAGTTCCTCTGGGTATATTCCCAGTAAGGGGATTATGGGGTCATATGGAAAGTTGATTTTTAGATCTTTTAGAAATCATCAAACTGTTTTTCCACAGAGGTTGTATTAGTTTTCACACCCACTAACAGTGTAGATGTGTTCCCTTTTCACCACTTCCTCTCCAGCATCTTTGCTTTTTGAGTTATTGATGATGGCCATCCCGGCTGGAGTTAGATGGTATTTCAGTGTGATTTTAATTTGCATGTCTTTGAAAAAAGCACACTTTTCACAACAAGATGGATATCTTCTCACAGAACTTATGATACTATTAAACTTTTTCAGAATTTACAAAAATCAGTAATAAATTTCAGAAGCCATTTTCCCCTAAGGTCTGAAGAGAAAATGAAATGCTAAAATGTGTCGAGCATCCTCCCCAAAGCCCTGTTTTGACCTCTCCCTTTTCCCCTCACCTCACCTTACATCTATCTCCTTAAGCCCCCTCCCCCACTGAGATGGATGAAGATTTGTGATGCCAAGGAGTCGCATAAGAGCCTGACACAGTCGAGTGCTGTCTGCTTTCTGGAAGAGGCTGCACACATCCAGAGTCCAGATCTGCTCCATATGCAGGAAAAACAACACCAGAAGCTTCACGAATGGCATGTCATTCTCTTTAAGATTCAAATTCCATTTGCATCAAATGTTTGTTGTCTTCAGAATTAGATGCGTGCTGTACAGGACCACTTTTTCAGAAGATTTTACATGCTGAAGACTGTGGGAAGCGCATGAAATCCATCTTCAAATGGTGGGTGGCACCTGTGCACTGACAGCTTTCCAGTACCCTGAGCCTCCCAATGCTGGAAACAGCAGTTAAATGCTCACAACACTAAAAAAGCACCCCCTGCTCACCCTAGTGCATACAAGCACCCATTTATTAGGCTCAGTGAAGGCACTGGGGGCTTGGAGGTGGCTCACCTGCCCCCAGAGCAGACCTGTGGAAAGCGGGGTCTTTGAGGGTCTCCATCTCACTGGCAAGCCAAGGCCACTACAGATTGTGGGTGGAGGCTACCAGCAACAGGTGGGTACAGGACCCCAACCAAGTGGCAGAAAGGGACTAAGCTTACAAAGTCATGGAGCCCTCCAGGGCCCCATGACCCTGGGACACCAAACATTTAATCCTGTCAACATTTGCTGAGGACCATCTGTGTGGAGTCCCTGAAAGTGACATAGGAAGTTGCACTCTAGCATGAGAACACATGTATGCATGACTAACCCGGATATAAGGTCAGGTGCCATGCCCTCTGTGACAGGCGGGGGGTGTTGCCTGAGAACTCCCCAGTGGCAAGCTCCCAGCCAAAGCGGGCTCATCTCTGGACACCAGAGCCCAGGGGAGGGCCCGATGCAAGCAGTGCTGTGTCAGCAAATGTTTGCTCAGTTGATATAAGCCAGAAGGATGGAGGACAAATCCAAGTAGCAGATGCCATTTGACCTGGGGTTTAAAAAAATGAGTAAGTGGGGCCAGGCTTGGTGGCTCAGCCTGTAATCCCAGCACTTTGGGAGGCTGAGGCGGGTGGATTGCCTGAGCCCACCAGTTCAAGACCAGCCTGGGCAACTTGGCAAGGCCTCATCTCTACAATAAATCACAAATTAGCCGCGCGTGGTAGCACACGGTAATTCTGGCTACTTGGAAGGCTGAGACAGAAAGATTGCCTGAGCCCAGCAGATCAAGGCTGCTGTGGCCTTGAGAGTGCCACTGCACTGCAGCACCAAAGTGAGACTCTGACTCAAAAAACAAACCAAAAAAAAATTTGAGTAGGTGTCATTAACAGTAATAACTTATGTAACTAATTCATAAGTCACTGTGGGCAGAAAAAAGGAGTCAGAACAATAGCCACATTTGCAAATATTTCACAGGAAGGTTTCAAACCAGATGGATTTCTACTTATCCCTGAGAACATGAAATTAAACAGAATATCCTAGCTATAGGTAAGGGGCTCCCTTTCCCCAACTAATTGGCTCTTTCTCTTTGTCACAAAGAAAGGGTCAGAGCCCCAGGAGACAGCTGTCAATAGAAAGTGCCACTCCATGAAGTCTTTCATTCTATACTCAGGAATATTTATATAACTCCATGAAGGGGACCCCAAAAAACATGGAATTTATTTATAAAAATTATGCATTTTTTACATGTTTAAACGTCAGTCACCTTCAAAGTACTTTCATTTTGATGCAATACACCTATTGAGTTGCTTTTTCCACTGCTCAAAACAACTTTTCAATTCAGCAATTTTGATGCCTTTAAGTGCTTCTGCCATTTTTTATTTCACCTCTTCCACATCGGCAAAACATCTCCCTTTGAGGACTTTTTTCATCCGAGGAAACAAAAAAAAAGTTGCTCAGGGTGAGGCCAGGGAATAGGGAGGGTGGGCACGGGGGTCATGCTGTTTTGGGTCAAAAACTGCTGAACACTTAGCGTGGTGTGGGCAGGTGCACTTGTAAATCATGAAATTGGCAAATGTGTTGAAAGATTCTCCCCCTCCCAAAATTCACTGAGGCTGAAAGCAGCCTCTCCCAACAACACTATCTGGTACACTGATGCTGATGGATTCCTAAAACATTTACCTAGTGGGGTAGCCTATACTACAAGCACCTGCCCCCCAAAAGATAATTCTGGTTTTGGAGGGGAACTCCCTGGTATATTAATTCCTATTTCTCAGTCTTCGCTTGCAAAATTCTTCCTTTTACTTCTGAAATGTAAGTGCTGAGGAGTCCTTGGCCCACATGGGTCTCAAGACAACAATAACAAAAAGACAAAGCTGAGTCTGTGAACAGAACTGGGTTCAGCCCTTCCAGGAACCACCATCAGGTGGCACGCCAACGCCCACCACAGATGTCTTCTCCCATGTGAGACACCGAGAGTCTGGCTCCCTCTAACTTCTGAAAGGAATATAAAAGAACCAAGCATGCAATTTCCAGGTATGAAAAGCAACACAGAAGGGAATTCTGCAGTGTATTTCATGCTCTGTTCCAGTCTTTTTTTGTAGTGTGTGTGTTTCATCTGAATGAAAGATGCAGGTGAGAATGAACAACGCAGGCCTTGTGCTGGCAACAACTCATGAGACTCTCGGCTGGGCACACTCCAGGCTCCCAGGACTTCCCAGGTCATCACGTTGCCCCTGAATCATTAAAGTCCTGCTCGGAGCCTCACTCGAACGGTTCTGGAGGCTCAGGGGCAGCGGGGTTTAGTGGTGGGCAGGGTCAGTCACTCATGAGAGCAGCAAGCAAAGCCCTGGTCCATCCAAGTCCAATTTCTTCTGTAAAATGGGAAGAATCTGCTTCTGAGTGTGAAGATGAAGGGGGAGGGAGGGTCAGTGGATGCTGCCCAGGGCCAGATATGCAAGGAGCCCTCGGCGGCCTCGCCCTGCATTTGCTATCACCAGGAGGCCCCATAGGGCCTGAGGCATTGGAGTGGGTTCCTGTCTGCACAATGTCCTAAACTCTCTGCTGTCTCAAAGCGAGGATCAAGCCCATGGTCCCTCCAGCCCAGGCAAGGTCCTCACTGCTCTCATGCAGGGTGCCATGGTGAGATACCGGCAGGACCAAGGCTGCCCTGCCTTGCTTATCTGTTAGATCAGAAGAGCAGATCTGGAAGAGGATGTGGAGCAGGGGACACTGGTGGACAGGACACCCAGCAGCCCCAGCGAGCGCCCACAACTCAGGGGCTGCAGTGGCCTCCTTGGGTCTTGCACAGGGTCTGGGGAGGGGTGAGTACAAAACCAAGGCCTTCGACAAGCGGTGACTACAAAGCCAAGGCTCAAGGTAAACAGCTTCACACTCTTCTCTATGAGAGGATCCATGGAAGCTCCTCTCTGTCTGGAACTCAGCCCGTTGGAACCCCTCTGGGCAGAGCTGCCCGACTCCAGATGTGAGGAGAGGCTGTGCAGCCCGTCCCACTTCGCCTGTCCCAGGTGCCCCCTCATGTGCCTCAGACCCTTCGGCTGACCTCTGTGTCCACCGGTGCCCTGTAGACAGACCAGGTCTCCCCCTTTTCTGATGCACAGAACACGGAAGGGCTCCACGGACCCTCACAAAGGAGAGGAAAGGAGGCTGCTTGGGGGCTCAGCAGGCCTCCGGGCCCAGCCTCTCCTCCCTCAGGACAGGAAGGCTGTATTTCCACCAGGCCGGCTCTAGTCATCGATTTCTATCATACAGGACAAGCAGAGGAAGAAAGGAAATGTCCCATCTCTCATGACGCGAGCATCGATCTCGTTTTCTTCTCTCCACTGAAGTTCCTCACACAGTCTAGGATCCTGTGACTCCTCAGACCTCCAGGCACACATATCCGTTCTCTCATGAAAGTCATGACTCCCTCTCCTGCCTTCCCTAAGTTTCCAGACAGGCTTGAGGCTCCGGATGGCTCTCTCGACGAAGACCATTGCGGCCACTTGCTTGGTCCAGCGTGGCGATTCAGCGGGTTCCTCCCGAAGGACAGTGGAGAGCGGGCCGCCCCATCACAGCCACACCTGCCCTGCCCGCTCCCCAGGGCAGCAGTTCTGAGAACCTGCTCTTCACCAGGAGCGATGAAGCTGAGGCCACGCAAAGGGGCAGCTGCCCCACCGACCCAGGAAGGGGCAGTGCTGAAGGGAGCACCCAGGGGTGGGGACGAGCGCTTTGCTAGTCCTTCTAACCACAGATCTTTCTCCATCAGCTCGCAAAATCCCGGGTGCTTTGACAAGGGGGTGCTCTGCTGTTCACGCCTGCGGATGGAGGGAACAGCAGGGACAGGCTTGATCACAGCGACGGCTGCATGAGAGTGGGTTGAGAACTCACCAACGCGGAGGAAGGGGAGTCCTCTCCGCGTTTTGAGTGACTTGGTGTTGGGGCTCTTGCACCACGTCACGAAGGCGCCTTCATCGGCAGGTTCTCTGACGGCAGGCCCCAGCCCTGGTGCAGACAGGCATTTGGCTCCTTTGGGGAGGCACATGGAAAGCTAGGGAAGCCCCAGAGGACGCAGGGGAGGACCTACAGGACATTGCACGGGAGACCAACTGCCTGTCCCTTCTTCAAGGGTCTCAGTCTACTGCTTCTGACTTTCTTGTTTCCCCACACTTTTCAGCCACAAAGAGTGTGCCCACTGCCCAGTGAAACAAAGTAGTGATGAGAGCAATGACGGTGAATGCTGGCTGGGGGCGCACTGTCTGCCAAGCACTGTCTTGGGGCCTTACAGGTGTTGAGTCATCTGTTCTTAGGAAAATACACGAGCATAAAAATAGGCAGGAGCTACTATCTTCCCCCTTTTACAGATGAGGAGAGTGAGACACAGGGAGATCGAGCAGTTCTCTCCAAATAGTAGAGCTGCCAAGTGGTAAAGACAGAATAAAAGCCCAGTCAGACACAAAGCGACATCATACTTCACCCCATACCAGAAGGTTCTGCAGGAGAATTGGAGTCCTGCCCACTGAGGATAATTATATGGGCCAATATAGATTCGGAGAGACAAGTGAAGCGAACTGAAGCTGACCCAAGAGGGCCTCATGCCATGGAAACTCTTCGCGGCTGTAGTGCCATCACTAGTGGCATGTGAGGGGCTTTCGGTGTTGCTGTCAAATGGCTGGGCCACCCGCAACCAAGACCTGGAAGCTTCCTTTGCCCAGGTCTGACAACCACGGGGACTTCCTCTGGGCATCCCCGCATTCTTGACCCAGGCTGGGCTCTGCTGAGGTGATTGCTAAAAGAAAGCCTACAGGCTAGCCTGCCATTGCTGTAAGTTCACGGAGAGGCTCTTCATCCTCAGAACCGTGCTTCCCACATGCTGAGTCGAAATACGCGTGGCTGCCACAGCAGCCTTTCCCTCTACACAGCCCGTGGCCCTGGGTGATGAGCATGTTCACCAGCCACGCCACCTCCACAGCTGAAAGGATTCCACGCTGCAGAGAGAAAAACAGTGTTCCAATCATGCCAAGGGTGGAAACGTGCACACGGCAGCTTCCCCATGCAAAGCTCCAGAAAACCCCGAGGGCTGGAGCAGCTGCCAAGCCCGAGCACTGGCCACGTGCCCCACAGGCTCCCTGTGCCTGCCCTCCTCCCTCTCTTCCCTGGCAGACTCCTGTTCATCCCTTGAGAATCAGAGCACACGTCACATTCCTGTCCTGAATCTCCCTCAGCGGCTTTGTTTTCTAAACATGCTTTGCTTGCATCCTCTGCAAAGCCTTCTCAGCATCACACATGACGACTCACACACTGGCCCGCTAGACGGTTGGCCCCTCTGGGATTCAGATGGTCGCCCAATCTGCATCCTCAGCATCCCACTCAAGGTGCGACTGGGCGGATGCTCAGATCTACTCTCCAGGTGAAGTAGACGGGCCTGAGCTCTGGAGTGCTGCACACACACTCAGTGTTGCCCACACTCCCTGAGTGTTAGCTGTCTCTCCTGGTAAAACAGCATCATGGTGGGCTCTCTTTAGGATAATAGAAAGCACGGCATTCTGGGGGAGGCTAACCCCCTTCCTTCTTACCCCACTCTGCACCACCCACATCCACCCCTTCCTAGCCACTCAGCCCACGGGATCTCCACAGCTGTGACATTTGGGGAAGGATGGAGCTTCCTGAGGCCATGCTCCTGCGTCCAGGTGAGACAACATCCTCTCCAGACATTACGGCTCTGGCAGAAACCATCCCAAAATTGTGTGGTGCAGATGACCATGTATTGTGCCCACACGTTCTTTGGCTTAGATGCACAAGAGGCAAAGCGGGAGGGCTCATCTGGGCTCCATGTGTGCGCCTCAGCTGAGAGACCCGAGGGCTGGGGTTGGAACCCTCAGGAACACATGGCTCTCACCATGGCTCCTGCTGGCTGTTCCTGGGGCTTATGTTTCTCCTCACGTGGGCCCCTTCACTCATGGGAGGGCATGGGCTCCCCAGCACCAGGGCCAGCTTGCAGGGCACGGGGGCCTGAGCTGGCTCGACCTGTGAGTCAGCAGTGGTGTGTGGGTCAAGGCCCGGCAGAGGGGTGGGACAGGGTTGCTCCCAGGACAGGCAGAGTCCCAGCAAGGCTATGGCAGCTTTTGCAAAGCATAGTCTGCCTGTGTGTACCTGGAACTGGCAGAAGCACACTAAGGAGTCATGAACCCAACTTCTCCGGCATGTGGTCTGGACACCTCAGAGCTTACCAGTGCTGCTCCGAGACGTGAGTGGAAAAGGAGCCCAGCAGGCCCCAGGGAAGCATAGGCCTAGAGGAAGCCAGGCTTGTCCTGCAGCCTCTGGAGAATTCTGAACTCTCTCCACCCTTCAGAATAACCCTTTATCATGGCGATGTCAGTGTCAGTGGGATGCTTAGAAATAGAGTGTGCATGTGCGCTCATAAAGAGGAGCCATTGTGAATCCGGCTTTCAACAGCTCAGGTGCCCGCAACTACCCAGATCACAGCACTGGCCTTGACCGGGAAGAGGAAGGATGCATGACCAAACAGTGGGGAGGAGGGTGGAGAAAGAGCATGGGAAGAGAAAGGGGGAAAATGGAGCAGAAAGAAAGTCATGCTTATGCTGAGGATGACGTGCTCCCACTTTACCTGCAGAGTCGGTGTCTTCTAAGCCAGGTGCTTTTTAAAAAGAGGGTGGAAAATCCATGGGCCATGGTGCCGTGGGGCAGTTTCGTCAACTTTACTGACTGTCAAATTTTCCGGAAATTTGTGAGCTGGTTGGTGTCAGGTGTGCAGCTCAAAACCAGCCACAGGGAGAATCTTCACCGTGGAGGTCAGTGCAGAGCAGGCCCCAATCGCTGGGAACTGGCTGAGACCCACTAGCATGCACACAACCTTGGCGAACTCTTAGCATTTCTGAGTGTGGTTCCCTCATCTGCAGAATGCAGGTAGGACCCTAATCACTGCCATAAGGTTTGGAATGATGCAGGTGGAGTCTGTAACCTGGTGTGATGGGCAGCAGGCTCAGGAAACTCTCTGACCAGTGTTGCTGTTGTTACTTTAGAAGCCCCACAGACCAGTCTGGTGGGTAACCAGAAACCGCTCTACAAAACTGGCCCTGCTGATCAAACAGAAATATAAGCTAGGAAACCTATTTTTCTTAGAGGGTGGAGAAAACACCACGAGATTTTTCCATAAACCTAAGGAAATCAGTCCTTTCCAATTTCTGGAATTCATTTCAGAGCATGCCAGAAAGCCAGCGTGTTGGTTCCTGAACTCACTCTCTGTGTGGCTCTCTGTGGAGCTTCCAGGAGGAGGCATAGTGTTCCCCAGCCCTTGGAGGCCCTACCAGAAGGAGCCCCATCCCAGGAGGGAGGACTCTGGTGACATCCCCACCCTGGGAGGGAGGACTCTGGTGATATCCCCATCCCAGGAGGGAGGACTCTGGTGGCATGGATCTTCAACCTCTCCACTAAGTCCAGCCCAGTGTGAGCTATCCAAGGACAATCAGGTCAGAGATGGTCAGCAGGTTCTCACTGTACATCCCTAGTGGTCTCTCAACACGATCAGGGAGAAAAAGTCAGGCCCTCCTAAACACAAGGGACAGGAATGTTCCAATTTCCACTTGAGACAGGTGAGCGTGCCCTTTGTGGTGAATGAGAAGACTCTCTGGTGAAAACCCCAAGGACATCAGTCATGCCCACTGGGACCTCACTGAGATCCATGTTTGCCGACACACAAGACCCAAACAGTGACCCTTTGCATGCACTTGCTGGGCTGCCAGCCCACCTCTCCCACTCATGCTGCACCTCAGCTCTGTACCCCACGCCCTCAGTGCAACTCTCTCTGGCCACAGGCGCACTCGCCATTTCAATACTTTCCGTGGCTCCTGCTGGACAGCAACCTCCACATGTGATCTTGCTGGGCACACACTTAAATCAACGTTACGTGGGCAGCTAATCCTTAGGGAGAAGATGTTATTTCTCACAAAAGCCAATGGTGAATTAATGAAGTAGGCTAAGGTGGTAATGACTTATTGCCAGAAAACCAGTGTTTTGGATAAATGTGAGGGTGGAATGTTGAATTTGGCAACAGCTCGTATCTGTGACAGAAACAAGGGAGGCAGCTTGTGAAAAGGCTTTATCCTGTGCTCCAGGCAGAATTTATTTTTATAACTTTATAAATGCCTTTAGCCTTGTTTTATAGAACCATTAAGGTTCTGCATGGGTCACTTAAATTTTTCAGTTATATGTGATTGAATTTTATGAGGAAAATTACATGCAACGGTGAAATCTGAGCATTCAGCAATTGGTGAATGTCCCATGTCTCCCTTGAGAAGATGGAGGAGGGTCATTTAGTCCCTTCTGCCTGTGCTCCTGGTTCCATGTGGTGCCACCTGAATCCTCTGAGAACACTTCAGGCTGTGCGTGGTTCCACTGCAGCCCAGAAGGTGAGCCACAAACCCACTTTCTGACAGGTGAGCACTGGAGATATATTCTCGTTTCCCAGCCTCAGTTTCCTGCACTCCATCTCATGCTGTCCTGGGACGACGGACTTTGTGAAGGGCGAAGTGCTCAGTAAACATGCCACTGCCCTGGCTCCTCCTCCGTCCCACTGCTTGCAGCCTTCCCAACAGACTCTTGCTGACTCCCCTCCCTCCCTTCCACCTCAACTCCAGGTAAGGTGTGTTTCAGTCAAGGCCGGTTCTGAAACACACACAAAGAACCCTGATGTTGCTGATATTGCTGTCTTCTCAGCAGCATAAAAATGCCCAAAATGAAGAGACAAGAGCTGGCAGGGTCCTTGCAGAAGCGCCACCAATGAGCCCAGCCACCCTCCTCCAGTTGCTCAGCCCAGGGTCTTCACCCCGCGGTCCTCACTCCCTTCAAGTGGAGCCACTGGAAGCCATGCTCCACCTTTCTGAACGTACCAAACTTTCCCAAAGTTAATCTCATCAGACAAACAAGAACACTTTTGCTTTATTTTAGAAAGACACAAGCATTATACAATTACAACCGCAAGCCCAAGTGTCCTCAGGAAAACAAGTTGTGGATCTGAGCATGATCAGTTGCCCATGAATCTCTCCAGGACACCTTGGTTTTCATTCCTCTCTTGGTCCTGCTTCCAATTGTTAATGAACAAGAACTGTAGCTGAACGTTAAGCAAACTATTTCTTCAATGCAGACCATGAAGCAGGGTCTGAGATGTGCGTCTGGGACAGGTGCTCCTTCCTTGCTCCCTCTTTCTGAGCCCAGAAATTCCGCTCAGGCAATGTCTGGAAATAGATGCACAACTGACTCGAGTTTAAACCCCCATGAGCTTATTCCTGGAACTGCTGTGAGTGCCGTTCTGGACACAGGCTGCAGGACACGGGTTATGGGACACAAGCTGCCGGACCCTGGCCTGTCCTCTGAATGACATTGCCTCTCCCTTTCTTCTCCCAGAGACTTGAGAGAACCTCCTTCCAGTCTGGAGCTGGCCTGAGTCAGACTAAATTAAGCCAAGTTAAAGCACTTCCACCGCACAGCTCTCTTCTCCTCAAACAATGTCTTCCCTGGAGTTTCAGCACAGATGGCAGCAAAGAAGCAAATTATCAGTCCACTTAGGAGGTAGGGAGTCTGGCCTTGGTTTTGGCAGAAAATCAGTCACCTAAAGAGCAGACCCTGGCATTCGTTCTTCAAGAAAGTTCAGAAGTCTTCCTCCTTAGACCACAAAGCTTCTCTGAGTTTTCCTTTCAAAGTGCTCCTTGCAGAAGCCACCTATTTCATCCATCCAGCATACAGTAGGTGCTTGCTAGGTGTTTGTGAAACAACAGTTAAAAAATTTGTTTTTGAGTTGGAGTCTCACTCCGTCATCCAGGCTGGAGTGCAGTGGCCCATTCATGGCCACTCACAACCACCCCAGCATCGACCTGCTGGGCTCCAGTGATCCTTCAGCCTCAGCTGAAACTATAGGTGCATGCTACCACACCCGGCTAATTTTTTGATTTATTGTAGAGATGAGGTCTCGCCAAGTTGCCTGGGCTGGTCTCTAACCCACGGGCTCAGGCAATCCATTCGCGCCGGCCTCCCAAAGTGGTGGGATTATAGTCTGAGCCACCAAGCATGGTCTACAGCTGAAATTTTTAAAGCTACACAGATGAGCAGAAGGCCAGTCAGAAGTATGGCAGCTCACAGGGTGCCTCCTCCACAACTGCTGGTCTTTGGTCCACAAATGGGCTCCAGGAGGCCTTCATAGCCAAAGAGGTGAATGTGCAAATGTGTGAGTACATTTGTGTCTCTGGCAAGGGATTCATCACTGCCATGGCCTTATCAGAGAGGCTGAAGCCTCCAGACAGGGAGCCGGAATCAGAGTCTGGCTCTATCAAAGCCTCTGCAAAATGCTGGCTTCCAGGAGGAAGGAGAAAAGTTGAGTGGCTCTGTTAAGTAATGGGGAATCCAGAACACACCTCTGGGCCGAAGTTCCCTGATATCCACGTCCAGTTCTTCTGTCTATGAAGTTACAGAGCACAGGGTCAGGCCGCAGCCAGGGGGGACATGTCCCTACCTGCTGAAGCAGACACAACGGCCCCGAGCAGGCCAGAGGTGAATCAATGAAACAATCCCGGGAGGTGCTGGGAAGGAAGGCTCTGAAGAACTGAAATGTGAATGTTGCATGGCTCTCCTCACTCCATAAGCCAATGAACATGGCTCCTGGCTTTGGAGGAGCCATGGAGCAGACCCCCCCCCACACAGTCTACCAGGGACAGTAAAAATCCTTCATGCAGGGTGATGGCCACAGTAAGAGCAGAAGTCAGGCTTTGCTCCTGTAGGCTCTGGGTCCCTGGCCACCTTCTTAGACCTCTGGGCCTCTGTCTCCTCAAGTGTCCCGTGGGACCATGGAGGGCCATGCTGGACAGCCCTGTGCATCTGTCTGGCCCTCCATGACTCTGCTGAGAATCCAGGTCCTGGCCGCCCTCTAGGGCATTTTTCCGATTGCTTCTGGATGAGCAGCCTTGAGGGAGGAGGCAGGTGTCCCCTGCACCAGGCTCAGGTCTGCCTCCGCAAAGTGTGGAAGCTGGGCATCCTGCTCCCTGCCCTCCTGTGATGTTTCTCCTGAGATGCAGCACCGACATGTCTTGCCAGTCTTTCGCTTGTGTCCCATGGGACTTTGGGTTCCAGGATCCCACACAAATAAGCAGGAACCGGAGTGACTGCTGTGCTGGGCATGATGACATTTCTGTCTCTTCCCCAGGAGTCCCATGCCTCAGAAACACCTAGGCCACAACAAAAGGCTGATTTGTTAGCAATTAAACAGAGCAAAGCCCTATCTCTACCCCATCTGTGACACCTAATTATCTTTGTTTCCAGAAATACTGTGATTAGTTGGCAGCATGAGGAAGTTGTTCAGACCATTCTAGAACCCAGTAAACCCTCAGAGCACATTAGTTACGCTGTTTTCAGATGGACCTCTGGGATCAGCCTATCTGAGCCTAGGCCTGACCACACAGACATCGAGGGCCTTGTTCTCATCCAGCATCCACCTACACGCATACTGGCATCCCCCTGGCAGCACGCTGGAAGACATCCTAGCAAGGATTCTTGGAATCTGCTCTCATGTGGGGGGGGGCGTCCAGTCAAGGCTATTGCTAGAGGATGGGGGCCCCGATCTGCTCCCAGAATGCTAGTGGGAGAATACCAGGTAGAACCAAGGACTGGTGCAGATGCTTATCAGAAGGGCACAGGCTTCATGCCAAAACATAAACGTGTTTTAAGCCGGGCTCGGTGGCTCAGCCTGTAATCCCGCGCCTTTGGGAGGCTGAGGTGAGTGGATTGCCTGAGCCCGCAGATTCGAGACACGCCTGGGCAGCGAGACCTCATCTCTACAATAAATCAAAAAATTAGCTGGGCGTGGTTAGCACGCACCTCTAATTCCGGCTACTTGGAAGGCTGAGGCGGAAGGATCGCCAGAGCCCAGCGGGTCAAGGCTGCGGTGGCCTGGAGCAGCCACTGCACTCCAGTCTGGGCGACAGTGTGAGACTCCAACTCAAACAAAACAAAACAAAAAAAACAAACGAAAAAAACATGTTTTACACTGTAAATGTTCTGTAAAGGAAGCCCAATTACAAGACACATTTTTTTCTGAGGAATAACTGACCGCTTGAAGTTTGGCTAATGCAACCCAAGTGGACTGAAGTGTGGATTTACTAATTGTGTTTTCACACTATCAGAAAAGGTCTGCCATGTGCTATGTCTGTGTTCAAGGGATAATTCACTTCTTTATACGAATCCTCTGCCAAAACAATGTCATATGAACCTCACCGTGATAAGGGCTACTAAGCACATGCTGTCGTTAATGTGACAATATACCTCACGGCCAGGTAAGTTAGGCACGATTATCATTCAAGTGATCCTGAGAAGAAACCAAGGAGCAAAGTGGTGAGTGAGCAACTCAGTCTACCATGTTTTCTCTGATGCACACCTTGAATGTCTAGTTTGCACCAGGTCATGTTATAATAACAGAAACATGGGTAGTCTTGATCCTTCTGATGTGTCTAATTTGAAATGTCTAAGAGTGGAGACAAGGTTCCAGGGGAGTGCAACGAACTGCAGCTTCTCATGACATTGGCAACTTCTGCCAGATGCCTGATTTTGTCCTCATGAAGCAGGATTAACTATTTGACCAAAACTGTAGGCATTGATGTCACTCTGTCACCATCGCACATGTACTTATTTGGTCTCCAATGAATACTGGAAAATAGCAGGACAGTGGGTTTTGTGAGGAGGGGGAAAGGACCTCAGGTTACCTCTTGTGAGGGTTAGAGCAGAGGGAACTTCCTTAAACTAGAATCCACTGTTGTTAGGAGAGGGAAAAAACTTGGTCTGCTTTGGGATCTAGCTGTTTCCCTGCAACTTCAACTTGATTATGGAGCATTTGGCATAGGTGACTCCATTTTGGTTTGGTCTGGTCTGTTGGGGCCTAGTGCATGAGCTCAAAACAATTTTGTCTAACCATTTCCTTTTTCAGTCAGTTTTCTCACTTAGGTGAAAGTGTGACAGAAACTTAGTGCTGTAGTGCCACTCGGTCACCACTACTTTGTATTTCTAGGCTCGGCAGGTCATTTATAGGTTACGATGTGCTCACAGTCACACATTTCTTTAAGTGTTTGGCCTTCCAGTCAAAGAGAGGCCAGTTGATGTTCCATCAGATGCTTGTATGCAAACAGCTAAAACTCTTGAGCTAATATAGTGCACCAGAGAGACTACTACTGTGGCGATCAGGAGGATGATACCAAGAGTTTAAATATGCTTCTGAGCCAGGATCCCTATGAACCAAACCAACTAAAATCAAACGACCAAAGAATGAGCCAGATAAAGGGCCTGCTCATCTCAACCAGGCGGCCTGTTCATTAATCCCCTGCAGCGGAATCTCTCTAGTAACTGATGTATTTATCCATGTACAACAACTGGTATCATCAACTTCACAGACACCCCTCTGTTTGTCCATCAGGTGATCTAGAACAATTCTATTGTGTGGTGCAACTTGAGAAAGAGAGTGATTAACAATATGCTATGCAACTATAGCCTTTCCTGTGGAATCTTCTGTAGAGCCTATTATGAGAGATACATTTCTAATCACTGCCTTACTTACTCCAAATCATGGGAAAAAAGACCTATGAAACTATGCTTAATCCAGAACTGTGAAGACCTAGCAATGTTCTCTTTAACCTTGATGTTGGATAGGAGAAGGGACCAATGTTCTGTTTCTGACTGATTATGAAGGAATAAAGGTACCATTAAAATTCCTCATCTACATTGGCCCTCCGTCATCCATCTCTCAAGGCTTGGGATTGTCTGTGTACAAGGCTGTCCACAAATAAAAGTATGCCTCATGGGTGCACACATGACTGCTTTTCCAATTTCGTTGTTCATACAGGCAGAAACAAGAAAAAAAATTGAGAGCATTAATAGTCTCATGATAACACAGAAGCCTTGATCTGTTATCCTGGGAAAGCTGTCCATGTCTAGGATGCACCTGCTTTAAGAGAAACATCTCTGGTTAGATTTACCTGAAGGTCTCCTGTGGGTGTAGAATTCAAAGCGTCTGGAGGAACCCTTCTGAGATGTGGTTACAAACACAATATTCAAGGTCCCGCAGTTTTGCTACAGTGTGGTGAAAGGGAAACACATTTTCTACCATTAAAATATTAGCCATCTTGCACAGAAAAGCTTCTCTACACCCAGAAACCTGCACTAAAAATGACAATTGAATGAAATCCATATATAGATGCTCAAATGGTCCATCATGAAGTTTTGTTTGTCTTCCCAGGATTATGGGTCAGATAAACCAAACATTAATTATAGTTATAAACCATTATAGCAATTTAGAAAATCACTACATCGATATTTTTAATATAATTTGGATCATTTTATCTCTTCCATGATGAGTCACAGATTGTCGAATCCTCAACAATGGACTCAAGAAAGATAAGGCAGCATCTAGGTTCTCCAGGAGTCCCTGCTTAACACTGAATTCATATCCTTTTAAATACCAGTTTTGTTTCTCCAACTCAGGCGCATAACATTGTTTAATAATGGGGTTATCAGGGGTAATTTGACTTGGACCATGGCGTTCACTCAAACTGCATGTCTTAACAACTTTAATATTGGATGATTTTGCATGAAAACATTGGCAGAGTATTGTCTTGGTATTCTTAACTCTTAACCTGCTTCTGTTAGCAGTTTTATGGAGTCAGCTTCTTCATTAGAGTTCTGGGAATATTTACCTAATTGAAGTGATATGATCCTGAAGTTATCAGAAACCTGTGTTCGAGGGGGCTTGCCAGGGTCCTTTGCATCTTTTCCACAAATAACAGCGGCCCAGAGGAGGTTGAAGAGAAGCTGAGGTATAGTCCCAAAAGGAGGACCCCATGGTGGTGGCCTCCCTTGTCCTGGTAGGCCAGCGACACAGGTTAGTGAAAACTGGAAGTGTGGGATGTTTGTTTGATAATTATTTGGGATCTTTGCAAATGAAACTGTATTATGATATCACTTCACACATTTAGAATGTCTATTATCGACCAAATGAAAAATCACAAGTGTTGGCAAAGATGTGGAGAAGCTGGAACTCTTGTGTCCTGTTGGTGGGAATGTAAAATGGTACCGCCACTATGGAAAACAGTATGAAGGCTTCTCAAAAGGTTAAACATAGACTTACCATACATTCCCGCAACTCATCTTCTGGGAATACATGCAAAAGATTTGAAAGCAGGACTTGAATAAATCTTATACACCATATTGTTCAGTACAGCCTGATCCACAATAGCCAAAGAAATGAAGAACTCAAAGTGTCCATAGATGGATTACTGGATAAGCAAAATTGGTATATGCATACAATGGAATATTATTTAGCAGTAAAAAGGGAGGAAACGATCACTGACATTCCTAGAGTAGAGAGGAACTCATCTGAATTTAGGGATTCAGGAGTTCTTGCATAAGGATGACTAGAAGTCAAAAATCAGGGATCTTGTTGAAATCACAGCCTGCACAGGGTCCAGACCAGCCAAGCAGAGAAGAAAGGTAGGTCTGGAGACACAAATGCTGCAGGGCTGGCAAGCTAGGGGGAAATGAAAGGAGGTGTGAAAAGGAGAAGAAAGTGAAAAGAGAGTTGTGGTCAGAGTGAGAACCAGAAAAATGTGTTTCAGTGACAGGAGGGTCTAGAGGCAGCACCGAGCAGACCGGAAGTGGTCTCCCCAAGCCTTGGGGACTGGGTCCCTGGGGCAACAGGAAGAAGGCCCAGAAGGCCTCACTGCTCAATGTGTGCAAGCCGGAATGCCAGGAGAGGGAGGTAGTCTGTAATAGAAGAAGACCCACCCACAGGGAGGCCGACCACCACAGGAAGAGCTTTGCGGTGGAGTTGGGTGGTCCAAGAGGTGATGCTGGCTCTGCACAGACCAGCTCCTGAGCCCATGGCCAAACTACTTTCCACATCTAAAAAATATGGACTGAAATAACATGATTTTATAAGTTGAACTTGTTTCAGAGTGGACAGAATAGGAAAACAGGATGAAATTTACTAGGAAGAGACACAGTATCCTGCACTTAATAAAATCTGTTACCCTAAGTACATGACAGATGGATGCCATTTCTATGCTTAGAGTAAACTCCAGGAACCGAGCTGATCACAGGCTCATATGGAATAACACTGGGAAGGTTGTTTCAGTCTCAGAACTTGGTGGCAAGAATCTCGTTGCACATGCATTGGCGAGGTCATAGCTGCAGTGACTCACCACTCAGAACACACACTGAATGTTTAGAATTCATGGAAGAAAACAAGGCCAGGCAGCCTCACTTGATGCGAGGCACTGAAGGAGCTGAGGATGTTTGCTTAGAAGGGATACAGCTTTCCTTCAGTATCTGAGAGTATCCTGGAGAAGGAAGGCTATGTTTAGTGTTTCAAGGAGGCTCAGCTTTAATTAAGTTCTTAGCACACTGAAGCAGAACTAAACAAATTATTAAGCATTCTGTAAATATCTGTTGAATAAAGGATATGTTTAGTGTTTCAAGGAAGCTCTGGTTTATTAAGCTCTTAGCAAACTGAAGCAGAACTAAAACAAATTATTACTCATTCTGTAAATATCTGTGTGTCCCTTCCCTGCCCCTTACCACTTCCCAAATGAGCATCCTTCTTCTCAAGTACCAAGCACCCACCATGCCCTGCAGACTGGGCTGGGTACTTTTTGCTCAACAGAGGGGATGTTAATGCCCCCATTTTACTGAGGAAGAACTAACCTATAAATGTGAGACAACTTACTAGAAGTCTCACAGGGTAAAAGTGGTCACCATGGGATTTGAACCTACTTTTCAAAGTTACAATCCCCAGCTCTTCATTCTGGGTCATACCCCACCATTTTCCACAAATAACAGAGGCCCAGAGAAGGTTGAAGAGAAGCTGGGGTACAATCCCAAAAGGAGGACCCCATGGTGATGGTCTCCCTGGTACTGGCAAGATCAGTAGTCTGCTCCACCAGGTGGGACCCAATGTAGCTACCTGTTCAACTTCATTTAAAACAGAAAAGCAGGTTTTGTGTAAAAATAGCTTTCAGATCTAAAAATTGACCTCCCATATGACCTTGCAATCCTCCTACTGGGAATATACACAGAGGAACTCAAATCACTCTGTGAAAAGGATACATGCACACACATGTTTATTGCAGCATTATTCACACTAGCAAAAACATGGAACCAACCGTACTGCCCATAGAAAGAGGACACAATTTTTAAAATGTGGTACATATACTTGATGAAATATTATGCAGCCATAAAGAAGGATAACATTATGATTTTTTGCAGCAACTTGGATGGACTTAGAGGTCATAATACTGAGTGATCTGTCACAGAAACAAAGAACCGAGTATCGCATGTTCTCACTCATAAGCAGACCTTGAAATACCATAAGAAAGAGATTGCCAGGGAAGTGTGGAGGTGTGATTGGCAGTAATGGAAAACTGCTAAGGGAGTGGGGGAAATACCTCATCAACAAGGGTAACTGCATAATTAACATTTGCGTACCTAACCCTGAATTGTACCCCACATCTCTAAAATAAAATTTTTATTTTTAAAAAAGCAAATTTAAAGCACTTTAGGTACAAATGTGCTGATGAATAAAATTCGAAATACAAATTTTTTTAAAACAGCTTTTAAATTGCAGATATGTGTCAGCTAAGAGACTTGAGGGCTGTTAAATCCTTCCACTAAGAAAAGGGATGTTCATCATTGGTAAGTTAACTTTACCAGCCTCATTGCCTGTGGCAAATAAATGTCCTTATGGACAGTCCAGCTCCTGGCAAAGTGGTTACAAGGGCCTACTAAAAACCAAAGAGCTAACACTAAACTGATTCTTTAATGGATACTAGTGTATATTAATAATAAAGATTTTCTAAAACACTAGCTTTAAACTTCTTTAGTGCCTTCTAAAGTAAGAGACCATTTTATACCATGGCCTGCTGCACACACAGCACATATATATAAACCTTTTAAAAGTTGCATTGAACTTGTACTTTTTACTGTGTTCAATGTATCCTGAGCTTTCTTTTCTGTTTTTTTTTTTGTTTTGTTATGATGGATTCCCTGACCCTTTCAGTAAAGAACTACATGCCATAGTTAGGAACAAAAATACTTAAATGAATGTTTCTAGCAATACCTTATGATCCTCTAATACGTTCTCTACCTTGTATGCTAAAACTATTTTCTGGTTTTTTTTGTATTTTATTTTATTTTAATTATCTATTTATTTTTTGAGTTGGAGTCTCACTCGGTCGCCCAGACTGGAGTGCAGTGGCCGCTCCCGGCCACCGCAGCCTCGACCTGCTGGGCTCCGGCGATCCTTCCGCCTCAGCCTTCCGAGTAGCCAGAATTACAGGCACGCACACCACACCCGGCTGATTTTTGATTTATTGTAGAGGTGAGGTCTCGCCAAGTTGCCCAGGCGGGTCTCGAACCCGCGGGCTCAGGCAATCCACTCACCTCAGCCTCCCAAAGGCGCTGAGCCACCGAGCCCGGCCTTTTTGTATTTTAAATAAAGAAATTTTATGAAACCACAATTGATCATCCTGGACCTAAGTAACAACATTCCTCTCCTAGATTGCAGGTCGGTAAAAACACTAAAGCCCACTTGGGGGTTGGGGTACTTTCTTCTGTTTGTTTGGGCTCTTTCTGCATAATTCACAGGACAATTCAGGACTGAGAAGGGAAGAAATAAATGATCTTATTTCTACTGGGTCTGCCAAAAAGAGGAAAACATCTCTAAAGAGAAGAAAAGCTCTGGTCTTCAGTGACTAAACCACACTCAACACATAGTCACCTCCACCCCCACTCCAGGACCAGGGGTGGGTGGAGATGGAGAACCTCTGGGGCCCTGGGTTTCAATATCGGCTCCACCCTCAGAGCTCTGGAAACTCAGGCACTGCCAACCCCTCTGAACCTCAGTTTTCTCAGCTGCAAAAGGGGCACAATAATGATCAACTTCTGGGTCACCGAAGGGACCAACACTAAGCAGAGTGTGAGCGGGTGCCCACAAACCCCCCCACCCTCCCTCCTCCACACAGTGAGGTGGTGAGAACCGGGACTGTCCACAGCATGAGGGACATTGGCTGCTGGTGACATGCTCTTAGGGACCATCTCCACTTTTCCCTTCCTTCGTTCATTGCATTAATGGACGTTTTCTAATCATAAAATGAAGGTGCTTCCTCAGCATGTGTGTAGTTTTATTACATGAATACCCTTATGAAGAGGAGCAGAATAGGATAATTTTAGGAAACATCTTGATATTGACCTTTCTCCCAGAGCATTCCAAAGTGAGTGCCTAGGGCTGGGGTGGCAGCGACAGTCACCAGGGACTGAGGCATCTCCCGTCCCCTGGGGCTCCTTTCCCGAGGTCCAGGATGGTTACTGAACCTCCAGCCATCACTTCTGAATCCCTGCAGGAATGAGAAGGGAGGCCACAGAAGGGGATGCCTCCTTCTTCTAAAACCACTCCAAGTAAGGAGCACGTGACACTTTCATTTCAGGCATATTGGATGTCTACGCGGTCACCGAGAGCTGCCAGGGACCTAAGACACAGTCTTGATTACAGATAGCCATGGACTTGGCCAAAACACAATGGCTCTATTTCTAGGGTCAGGGAAAAGCTTAGCATTGAGGGGAAAAAGAACAGTCTTTAAGGCCATCACCATGGCACAAGCTTAAAGTTACAATGGACAGAGGCCTCTTCAAGATTGTTACTCTAGTAAGCAAGGAAGATTAATGTAAGGTAAGTGTGTATCATCCACACCCCTGTGGGAAGAGGGACTCCCCTCTATGTCACTCCTCTGAAAAAGAAGAGTGAACCCTAGCAGGATTCCCAGTACCCCTACATTTGGAAGTAAGGACTTTCTATGGCATTGATGGGGATAAGGGTTTTCTATGGCATCCCTCACTCACGGGAACAGGTGCAGCTCTGGGAGCAACTGCCCTGGGCAGATGGAGGAGAGTGTGATGGCTCCACCTGCCCCTGCTGCAGCAGGAATCAATGGGCCCTGTGGGAAGTGGCATCCACAAACCGGCAAGGCCCCAAGAGCTCCAGCTCTGACTTGGTGACTTCTTGGAGAACGGGCCTCACACTGCAGTGGCCGAGTCCCTATTTCTGGGGTGCCCCTGCCTCCACTCCTTCCTTTCTCAGGTTGGTAGCTGCTGGGTCGCTACCCTGGAAATCAACAGCCCCAGCTTAGTCTGAGTGAGCATTGCAACAAAAACAGGGGTAGGGAGGAAAACCATGAAGACACCCAACTCTGGGCTACCTAGACTTATTTCTATTTGCTTTCCCCAAAGATTCATAATTAAGGAAAGATACGGTCTCTGAAAAAATTCTCCAACATGGAAAGAGAGAAATATGACCCTAAAAAGTTTAAAAGGCATACACTTTTGACTTGCTATGAGAAATACAGGCTAAATTTGAGCAAAATATGCTTGTTATTTCAGTGAAATTGAAGAGAACATAAAGGCATAAAACGGGATATTATAAATGCAATAACCACCAAGGCTGAGGTAGAGGGGACAGGCTGAAGAGGGAATGGACAAAACAAAGATGCAGAGTGAATGGAAGGCCTAGGAGTGGGAGGAAGATGGTAAGGAGCATGATGACATCACAAAACCATGAGCAGGGTGGGAGAGAAACTTCGAAAGTTCCATCAAAATGGACCTGAAAATGAAAAAAGGAAAAGAACGGGAAAATATAACAGACATGGAGGACAAAGAGAGAGAGGTAGCTCAGCTTATCTGCCTTCCTCAAGTACAAGCAAAGGGATAAGCAAATCAAGTTCCAAATACAAAATACACAGACTGGGAGGCTTAAACAGCAGACATTTTTTTCTCAGAGCTATCGAGAGTGGAGAGTACCAGGTGATGCGGTGTCTGGCGAGGGCTTGGTTTCTGGCTTGCAGATCACGGCGCCTTCTCATTGTGTCCTCACCTGATGGAGAGAGGCGAGAACAAGCCCTAGTGTCTCTTCCTCTTCTATGGACACCACTTCTTGTGGATTAGGGCCCACCCTGATGAACCACTTTAACCTTATTTGCTTTAAAGCCCTAATGCCAGATATAGTCATGTTGAAGGTTAGGACTCAACACACAAATTCCTTCCAGAGGGACCAGCAGGGGAAAAGTCGCCAAAACCCGACACATGTCCTGCAGAAGTTTTTCTCCAGTGGACTCCTCCTGGGGAAACACAGCGCCACCACACTCAGAAGTCCCTGCTCAGACTCCAAGGACAAGGACACTGCACGCAAGTAGCCCGTCTTCCTGCTGCAGCTTGTAGAGGTGACATGTTGTGCAGTGATCTCCCAACTGTGCAGCTGTGGGGTTTACAAGATTTTTAGATACTTGTTTATGCACATGGACACACATAGCATTCTACAGCAATCCACATTTAATTGCCACTTACTCCACCAGTGAAAATGATCTCCAGCATACACTATGTCAGTGAACAAGCTCCAGTCTATGGCAGACTGAGATGGCAGAGGTTGATGGTCACATGGCAGCTGCTGTGACTTGAGGCTGCCAGGCCTGGGGGAGGGATCCCTGATGGGTCATTTCCTGTGTCAGCTGACCTTGCTCCCATGTGTGCATTACACCTGAATAGATACGTGTGCGCACATGCATGCACACATCACAGGGATGGACACGTCACAGGCAACGCAAACCCACTACAATGGGACATCAGAGAACAATTAGAAACACAGAGTCCTCTTTTCCTCTCTCAAGTTCTGGTGTCTACACAAGCCCTGCAAGCAGTCAAAGCTGAAAGGAATTGTGTGGAATTATTGCAGAGTCTGTTCTCATGCTTCTCTGGTCGTTATTTCCTAATTGAATTTGCAGTGACAAAGAGGAGAATGGAGCAACAACTCAGGCCATTTGGGTTTAAAGGAGCTCAGCCCTGGGGAGAGGAGTCATTCCTCCTCCCACGCTGGTCCATGCCTGGCCCCAGTGGATTTCTTTGCTGGGAAAATAGACTACTTTGCAAGTTGTTCCTTGGATACTTGAGGTCTGTTGAGGTCGGTGAACATGCTGCATGTGTGTAGGTGTCCTTAGTTATTAGATGGTCACAGTGACTCAACCACCATCTGCCTCCAGAAGAGCAAGGTTAAGAAGTAAAACAAAATAAAGCAAAGTCCAGTGAGGGTTCTTATCCAAAACCACCTCCCCAAATGCCTACACTGCTAAATACCCTACCCTGGTGGGACCCAAGACTCTCTGACCTTCTCCATCCCAATCTACTCTTTCAGATCACCAAGTGAAATGTTGACTGTCTCGAGATAGATGTAATTACCAAGTGAATGATGTGAAACACCAGACGAGGTGAGGGGGAGTGTGCCCAGGACAGAACACTTCCTGAGGAAAGTTAGTTCCACCTCAGTCTCTCAACTTCACTACCTCTTCCTGAGCCTGAGATGAGTTACATAATTAAGGTAAATTATGGCAGTCTTGCAAAAAACTGTGACTCATAGGAATGGGACACTTTATCACATAAGAGAAATTAGCCAACGCACGCAGACTAAACACTGGTATTACAAAGATGGTAAACTAATGCAGTAGAAATTATGCATATTGTCCAGACCTCTATGTGCAGCATTAGAAATGATGAGTGGCACCAGGCTTGGTGACTCAGCCTGTAATCCCAGCGCTTTGGGAGGCTGAGGTGAGTGGATTGCCTGAGCCTACGGGTTCGAAACCCGCCTGGGCACCTTGGCGAGACCTCATCTCTGCAATAAAAAAATTAGCCGGGCGTGGTAGTGCGTGCCTGTAGTTCCAGCTACTTGGAAGGCTGAGGCAGAAGGATTGCCAGAGCCCAGCGGATCGAGGCTGCGGTGGCTGGGAGTGCCCACTGCACTCCAATCTGGGTGACGAAGTGAGACTCCAACTCACACACACAAAAAAAGAAATGATGAGTGGTTGTTTATAAACTTAAAATACTTAAAACTATGAAATTCAATGCAAAGAAAATATGTCTAAAAGGGTAATAAGGAGGCAGAAAAACAATCCCAAGTTTACGTTAGTACTTAGATTTAAAAATATTTAAGAAGGCGAGCAAATATTGAGCACCAACTATATACAAACAAGAGGAAAGCTCTGAGTCTGTCCTAAAAATAAACACACCAAAAATTCCTTGTCCTCAAGACAGTAAGTTAGGAAGTAAGATGCCCATAAATGAAACAATTTTAATAACCAAAAATAGAACTTTTCAGACAAATAAAAGGTAGTGTATGATTGGAAAATGATAATACAGAATGGAGAAATTATGTTCAGTTGGGGCAAAGAAGTTCTGAAGGAAGAAATGGTATTTGCACTGACTCTGAAAAGGTGGACAGAAGTGAAAAGGTATTTCTGGGGAGGAGAAGGACAGGCTTAAATGCCTAAATGTAAGGAGGTGTCAGGCATAGGAAAGACAAAAATAAAGTTCAAGACTGCCAAGCAGTCAATGTTGAGAGGCCGAGATCTCAGAGTCAAGGGAACTACAGACAAGGCTGCTCCAAATTTTATAAGGACAAGGAATAACATACTTTTGCTCAAATCTTGGTAGAAAAAAGCAACTAAACAAACGCATTGAAAAAGCAGAGTGGAACCTGGAGTATTCACCAGACAAGGGAGGTCCCTTCCACATGCCCGAGAAAGATGTGGACAGGGATAGACTAGACAGCACTGGGGAAGATGGTAAGACAGGCACAGAGAGCAGACAGGAGATGAGGGGAGGAGGCGCAAAGGAGGGTGTGACGATGGGAGACCCACATGCAGGAAAGACCCAGGCGCCTCACAAAAGGTGAAGAGGATGTGGAATACAGGCATCAAAAATGAATCCAAAATGTTCAGCTTTCAGATTCCATTGGTGTATGTTAGAGCATGGTCTCACCGACAGAAAGAGGCAGACAGATTAGTGGATATTGGAAGAAATGTGTCTTCGTCTGTTTAAGCTGCTGTAACAGAGTGCCATGAACTGGGTGACTTAAAAACCATAGACATTTATTTCTCACAGTCCTAGAGGTTGGACATTTCAAGGTCAAGGTACTCACCAGGTTGGTGCCTGGTGAGGGCTTGATTTCTGTTTCATAATGTTGCCTTTTCACTGTGTTCCGGCTTGCTGGAAGGGATGAGGGAATTCTCTGGGGCCTCATTTATAAGGAAATAAATCTCATTCATGAGGGCTCCACCTTCATGACTCACTTCCTAACATCACAGTGGGTGTCAGGTTTCAAAATATGACTTTTGACAGGGAGACAAATGCAGACCATAGCCTATGAAAGCCATTTTATAAGCTAGATACTATACAATTGGAAGGGATTAAAATGACAAAACCAGGCAAAGAGGCTGAGATTCTGAAATGAAAGGATGTCTGAATGTTTCACACATCCATCTCCCTAGAAAGTTTGAAGATTCATTCCTCCTGAAAGCCATTTTCTCGTTTATTTTGGATCTTGGTCTCATGGATTGCTACACTCTCTGAATGGATTGGAAAAGAGACAATTTAAGTAAAAGTGGAAGAAAGTGCTAAAAAATAAAAAGTCAAAAAACTTAGGAGAGATGTTGAGATAAAGGACATCTTTTAAATATGATAGGAATCAATGCATTCCAGGCTCTTTTAGAACCATCAACACAGCTGCCTCAGACGACTTAAACACCACATGAGACAGGTGGAGAGGGTGTGGCTCCAGCTTCTGTCGGATGAGCCACAGCAATGGATGCGCTCATGGGAAAACTCACCGCTCATGGGAAAACTACTCACAGAGTAGAAGCATTTGTTGTGAAGACCCCTCTCAGCAGGCTCCCAGGTCCTTGCAAGTGCTGTGAGCAGAGGCACTGTGGCCTCCTGACTGACACTCTTTCCAAGTGTGTCAGTTCAGTGAGGAGTTTTGGAAGATAAAGTGTTTTTCTTCAGAGAGGAAAAACCAGGCTTCCACAACATCCAGTATCACAAAGAGAATGTCTCCCTCTGGGGCAAAGGTCAGTCAGCCTTATTGTCCATGCTACCATCCAGGTCCCTTATGGTCAAACTCCTTAGTGGTGACACTCCACAGCAACACTCTCCTAGGACTTGGGGGACAAGTGGAGTAAAATCTCGACTTTTCATGACTTTGGACACTAGACACCATCAGATTAAATCTGCTGAAAACCAAAGACAAAGAAATAAATCCTTTTTTTTTTCCTTTTTTCTTTTTTGGAGTCCGATTTGCTCAGGCTGAAGTGCAGTGGCACATTCACATTCACCACAGTCTCGACCTACTGGGCTCAGGTGATCTTTCCACCTCAGCCTTCCAAGCCTTCCAAGCTGGAACTACAGGCACATGCCACCACGCCCGGTTAATTTTTTGACCTATTGTAGAGATGAGATCTTGCCAAATTGCCCAGGCTGCTCTCGAACCCATGGGCTCAGTCAATCATCTCACCTCAGATTCCCAAAGTGCAGGGATTATAGGCATGAGTCACCGCACCTGGTCAGAAATAAATCTTAAAAGTAACAAGAGTAAGATAACATGATAACTTTAAAGAGCCATATCTAGAGAATCAGTTGACTTTTCAACAGATAAAAATGAGAAGACATGTAATGACAGCTTTAAAGTATTTATAGAATATATATGACAATCTAAAATTGTATACCCAACAAAGATTTTCTTCCAAAATGAAAGTGAGAATAAAGATGATACTAGACAATTATAACTCATGAGAATGAGGCAGAAAATTTTTCTTGGAAGAGTGAAAATTTTGAAAGAAACGAAGAACACATGAAAAGATAAATATTTGAAGTTAACCTTAGTAAATACTGTCTGTTTAAAACATAGGACAAAATGCAGGACAAAGTCAGCCCCCCAAAAGTGAAATGATTTCAATAAGAAAAATGTAAATGTAATCATTTGGGATAAACTAGATCAATGATAAATTTTTAGTATAAGAAAACCATTGAAAGAATAGTAAAACTATAACAACAAGCAAATGAGGAAAAAACCAGAGTAATAAAAACCTTGATTAATTCACACACACACAAATAAGCCACAGTAAGGGGGAAAAATAAGCACATGGGACAGATAGAAAATAAACACCATGATGGTGGATTTCAAATCAAATACATCAGTGATAGCATGAAATATAAATGGATTATATATACTAATTGAGAAACAGACACTATCTCTCTGGATAAAATAAAGGATCCCACCATATGCTGCTTATAACATAATTACTTTAAATATTAGCACAAACAAATCACAAAAATAAAAGAAATGAACAAGGTATTAAAACAAAACAAATCAAAGATAGACTTTAAAGCAAATAGTTTTACTGCAGATAAAAGGACTACTTCACAAAGATAAGAGATTCCAGTTGACAAGAAGATATAGCAATGCTAAATATGATTGAGCTTAATCACAAAGACTCAAACATATAAAGCCAAAAACTAATGGATCCACAAATTCACAAAAAGAGAAATCCACTATAGCTGAAATTTTTTAAATGTTGATCTTAGTAGTTGGTAATTACAGAGGCTAAAATTAGTAAGAATTTAGATTTGAACAACATGATTAATACATATATTCTAATTGGCCGAATAGAACACTACCCCCAACAATTTTATAGTTGATTCTTTTTAAGTATACCTGAAAAATTCACTGAAGTAGATTATATACTTGACTATAAAGTAACCTCAACAAATTTCAAGGTGCTAAGCAAATACAGAGAATGTTCTTTGACAGAAGTGGAATTAAGCAAAAGACCATTTATACAAGATAATTAGAATAATCCCCAAATATTTGGAAATTAGGCAATGAACTTCTTAATAACATTTTGCCAAAAAAATCAAAATTTGAATTAGGAACATTTTAAACTGAATAATAATAAAATTATGAAATACTGAAACTAGAAGGATGCAGCTACAACAGTGTTCAGAGAGAAATGTATAAGTACATGTTTTATTTCAAAATAAGAATACAAATCAACAATGTATATATTCATCTCAAAAACTAGAGGAAGAAAAGAAACCCAAAGAAGTGGAAGGAAGACAATCATAGACATAAAAGCATAAATCAATAAAATAGAAAACAAAAGAAATTCAACAAAGCAACATATTCTTTGAAAAATTGATAAAATGGGTAAACTTCTAGCTACACTGATTGAGTAAAAAAAGAAGAGAAACAATAGAAATTATGAATACGCAAAATAAAAAAGGAGATTACTACATATTTTACATGTATGAAGAAGACAATAAGATGATAGTATAAATAGCTTTATCCCCCCCCAAAAAAAAAAAAAACATTAAAATGTGGGTGAAAGAGACAATGTGCTTAGAAAACTCTATGAACCAAAACTGAAGTTAGGAGAGATAGAAACTCTTAAAAGACTCACATCTGGCAGGGAGTGGTGGCTCATGCCTGAAATCCCAGCAATTTGGGAGGCCAAGGTAGG
The DNA here is from genome assembly GCA_027257055.1 of Cephalopachus bancanus. Lineage (NCBI taxonomy): Eukaryota > Metazoa > Chordata > Mammalia > Primates > Tarsiidae > Cephalopachus > Cephalopachus bancanus. Next base: position 2,251,962 of record JAPVLO010000055.1, read on the forward strand.
AGGATCACTTGAGGCCGGGAGTTTGAGACCAGCCTGAGCTATATAGTAAGAATCCATCTCTAACAAAAAATAATACTAAGTGAAGACTTAAATCTATTAAAGATAGTGAATCTATAATTTCACACTTTCCCGCAAAGAGCTGGAAGACTAAACTGGTAAGTTTTTCTAACTATTTAAGGAAGAAAGAATACCAATCCCACACAAACTCTTCCAGAGAACAGAAGGGGGAGCACTTCCCAACTTGTCTTATAAAGTCAATATAATCTTGTTACAAGAAAAGGAGAAAACAAACAAAATTTACAGAGAAAGCTCTTTCACACATACAGGCAAAAAAATTAAAAATGTATCAATATAGAAAAAAATGAATACAACACTATGTAAAAAGAATAATATGTTATGCCTAGTGAGGAAGTTTCCTTAACATTTAAAATCAACCCCAGTGATGCAACATACTAACAGAATAAAGGATGAAAACTGTCTGATAATATCAACTCTGTTGGAAATATCATACAATAAAATTCAGCATTCATTTACAATTCAAACAATTAAAAATAAAACCTCAGTTAAACATAAATAGACGGATATTTTTTAAATATGAAGAAGAGTTGCAAAAATACCCACCTAATGGTATTAGGTTCATACCTACACAGTGGCAGATGTTGAAGCCACCACCAATGAATTGAAAGCAAGACAAGGATTTCCACAGTTTGCTTCCCTTAATGCTATGCTTGGAGTAAGAACTGAGGAAATAAAACCAAAGGAAAAAATATAGAGCTAGAAAGAAACAAAAGACACTGTAATTATTTGCAGTACAAAATAATATTATATTATTTGAATTAATAACTGAATGTATTAAGGTTGCTGGATATGAGGTCAGTGTCCAAAACTGAATTGCGTGTCTAGATACCCCAATAACACACATCTAAAAAGTGAAATTTAGAAAAAAAATGACATTCACAATAGCATACAAATACCAATATCAAAAAATAAATCTAACAAAAATATATAAAACCTTTATAAAAGACTTCAGAACATTGCTGAAACCTATTAAGTAAATCATAAATATATGTTAGGAATATAATGTTTATGAATCCAAGGATTAAATGCTGTTAAGCTTGTCAGTTAAGCCCAAGTTGACTTATAGATTCAATACAATACTAATCAAAATTCCTGCAGCTTTTTTTTTTTTTTTGGTAGAAATGTACAAGTTGAGCCGGGCTCGGTGGCTCATCCTGTAATCCCGCTCCTTTGGGAGGCTGAGGAGAGTGGATTGCCTGAGCCCGCGGGTTCGAGACCCGCCTGGGCAGCAAGACCTCATCTCTACAATAAATCAAAAAATCAGCCTGGCGTGGTAACGCATGCCTGTAATTCCGGCTACTTGGAAGGCTGAGGCGGAAGGGTCGCCGGAGTCCAGCAGGTTGAGGCTGCAGTAGCCGGGAGCAGCCACTGCACTCCAGTCTGGGTGACAGAGTGAGACTCCAACTCAAAAAAAAAAAAGAAAAGAAATGTACAAGTTGATATTAAAATGCACGTGGAAAACACAGGGATCAGAACAGCAAGGACAATCTTGAAGAAGAGAAACAAAGTTGAAGTACTTATGAGGGGGCATCTCCCAAAAACTAGAATATATTTATAAAAAATGGTGTATTTATTCCTACCTGTTTACACTTCAGTCACCCTCAAAGTACTCTTCGTTTGATGCGGTACACCAATCAAGACACTTTTTTCACTGTTCAGAACAGTTTTTGAACTCATCAGCTTTACACCTTTTAGTGCCTCTGCCATTTGTTGTTTCACTTCTTCCACATCAGCAAAATGTTTCCCTCTGAGAACTTTTTTCATCTGGGAGACACACAAAACTGTCACTGGGGGTGAAATCAGGTGAATAGGAAGGGTGGGGCGTGTGGTTCATGCTGTTTTTGATCAAAAACTTCTGAACACTCAGAGAGGTGTGAGCAGATGAATTGTCATGGTAGAAGAACCAGTCACCTGTTTGTCACAACTTGGAATGTTTCCTCCACAAATCGTGATGCAAACTTCTCAAAACTTCCAGATGAAATCTCAGTTGACTGTGTGATCTGAAGAAGCAAATTCCAAGTGTTCTACAAGGGGTCCACCCTCCAAAGGATAATACCAGGCTTTTTGGGCCCTCTCCCCATATATTACCAGATATCAAGACAATTTTTATAAGCCTATAGCAATCAAAACTGCATGATGTTGGTGCAGGATAAACAAATTAAGCAAGTAGAAGTCCAGAAACACAGGCATACAGTCCTTCAATTTTGACTGAGGCGAGAGTGCAGGGCTGTGAAGAAAAGATGCTCTTCCAGATGAGAACCACGAGAGCAGCTGAGCGTGTTCAAGGAGAACTCTGAGCCTGGATCTCTACATGTGCTGTGTTTAAAAGTCATCTCCAAGTTACTATAGAACTAAATATGAAAATGAAATTATAAAACTTTCGGAAGATTACATAGGAAAATATCTTAATGTTCATTAAGACTTCTTAAACAGGATGCAAAAAGTCCAGAAAGGACAAGACTGATAAGTAGGACTTGAATAAAGTGAAGAACTTCTGTTCATCAGGAGATACAATTAAGAGAATGAAAGGCACAAATCAGGAGAAGAAAAGTTTGATACATATATCTGGAAATGGACTTATATCCAGAATATTTTAAAAACTACAAATCAATAACAAAGCAACAAAAGCATGTTTTAACTAAGAAAAAGACTTAAGCAAGCACTTAACAACAACAAAAAAGATATCCAAATGACCAATAAATATAACTGAAGGTGCTCAACCTCATCAATAACCAGACAAACACAAATTATCACCACATCGAAATATCACTCCTCACTGCCAGAATGACTACATTTAAAGCTGTCAGCATCAAGTGTTGGAAATGACCTTGGGGAACAAAAACTTTTATCCATTACCAGTGAGAATGGAAATCAGTAAGACCAATGTGGAAAACTTGTTGACAGTTTCTTGTAAAGCAGAATATAGCAAGCTCTTGATTATACTCTGTAATTCCACTTCTAAGTAGATGCTCAACTGAAATGCATTTACATGTGCACCATGAGACTTGTTCATTTCACATTACTCATAATAGCCTAAAATCAAGAAATATCCACTGGTACTGGAATGGTTAAATAAATTTTGGTATACTCAATATGAAAGACCATGAAACAATGACAGAAGACAAACCACAGATACACAAAACTACATGAATAAATCACCAACATGATGCTAAGTGAAAGATAACAGACAAAAAAAGAGTAAATACTGTATGGTTTTAATTGTGAAAAGTTCAAAACTAGGTAAAACTGATCTGTGGTAATAAGTATCAAAGTAAGGCCACTCTACACAGAAAGGTACAGCTTGCTAGTAGTCCATATCTTCTTGATTGGTGGTTGCTTGAAGGTGTCAGCACTGTCAAAGTTCACTGGGCTGAAAATTCAGATGTGTGTGCCTTGTTCTATGCATGTTATGTTTCAACAGAAAACTTACTCAAAGTTCTTTTGCTTTGGAGTTTGCAGCACTGAAGACACGTTCTTCTTTTAGAGGGAAGAAACTTTTCTAACAAAAGAAACCTAGTAAATATCTCTCTCTCAAAAAAAAAAAAAGGTTTTAAATCAAGGCAAAGAAAGAGAACAATTATAACCTAAAAAAAAGTCAGCTATTCTCTAACTTCATTCGTGACAACCATTTCTGTCCTAGAATATCTGACAACACCCACGCTCTTTCTTAGTGTGTTAATCTTGGGCATCCTTAGGCATTTCCTCAAGGGATCCTATGTGATCCCTAGAGGAAGAATTTTGCTGCCACAGCTGTGGATTCAGTTTCTACAGTGAAGCAGACTTAGAGGTGGCTATCCACAGCTATTCAAATAAACAGCTTGTGGTTAACCTAAAGTCACTTTAAATTCCCATATTTACATGCGTTGCTGCTTCTCCATGAATTGAGTAGACCATGAGGATTATACTTTTTCATACTCAACCTTCTTCTCTTGCTCCCTTCCACCTTCCTTCTCTTTCTTAACAATTCTCTCAGAATTAAATTCCCCACTGGTAGATTAAGATATGTCCAACATTTTCAAAGTAAACACTCTCCAGCTATCTTTTCCTCCAAACTCTGCAAATCAGTAAACTCTCAGCACAGAATCCACTTTATTAAAACAAGAAAGGTCCAACTACCAACTCCTAACACTCCTTGAGAAAAGTAACAACATAACAATCTTGACCAATTCCATCCTGTAGGATGCTGCAGTTTGGTATTTCTCAGTTCTTCTTATCAGTCATATTTTTTCTTTCTCTTGTTTATTGGGAGATCAGTGAGACCTTTCTAACAAATGAAATAGCTTGTTTCCTACAGTCTTTCTCTCACTCATAAGATGAAGATTTTTCTGATTGATTAACCCAAAAAACACAGGAAACATCATTTTACAATTTATTTTTCTACTACTAAATTTTCCATACAAGACCTGGCAGCTGTAACGTAGCTATAAAAAGTTGTGCTATCTTCTAGTTTCTTCCTTAAGTGAGAACGCAGATTTCCTGCTTTATCAGAAACCAGAGCTTCAATTTCCTTTCCATGTGTGAGAGCATCATAAGTGGAGCACAGCAATACCAACAGGGCAAAGCAAGGTCTCAAGCACACGTGGCCAAGAATGTGCAATTCCTGCAAAGCTGAACGAGTCCAGCTTCCTTGTCCCCAGGAGGCCCTGAGTACTGCGGCAAACACTGTTGGCTGGAATGGGAATGGACCAAGAACTTGCCTGGCCACCACTATATGTGGTCACCCGAGGTTTTCTTCAGCTGGAAGCTACCGCTGTTGCCTATCTGTGTGTCTTCCATCTGCATCCATGGAACTAGAAGCAAACACAATCCTCACATGCCATTCCTTGCTCCAGCGTGGGCTCCCTGACCCGGCACTGCTGCTCTGTGCTTCTCACTCCTGTGGAAGAGGCCTTCGTTCTCTGAGGCCTGTTCCGCACCCTCCTCTCTCCCTTGATCTCTCCACTCTGAAGCTGTGTCCTCAACAGATGCTGGGACAGTGAGGACATACTCCCTCACATCTGCCCTCCACACATATTTACTCCTTACTCTTTTGTGTCACCAAACATTTAGTAAGCATCTTTGGGTCCCTGTGCTAAGCCTGGGCCTGCAGAGATGAATAATTGTCTCAAGAAGTCTAGCTGAGACGAGAAGGCAGAACAGCAAAGAAGAAGAAAATTACAAAACAGCAGAAAAGATAGAAGTATGAATCTCTTATTCATGAAAATAAGTTAAATTAATTCCTTGTATCCAAGTACAGTATTGAACTTACAAACATGGGCTGAGGAGTCATTTTAATAAGCCTGTGTTTACTTGCCAATTTGAAGAATATATTATCTTAAAGACTGTATTCAGACAAGCCCATGTAAGTCAATTCATTGAAAATACAGTGCTCAGTGATTTATCACAGAAACAAAGAACTGAGTTCCATATGTTCTCACTCATAAGGTGACCTTGAACAATTATAATGCTGGAGGAAGGTGATTGGCAGTAGCGGAAAACTGTCAGGAAAAGGGGGGTGGGACTGGCAGTTGGGGAAAGCTGCTAGGGGAGGGAGGGGCATTCCTCATCAACAAGGGTACCTGCATGATCAATGTTTGTATACCTAGCCCTGAATTGTACCCCACATCTCTATAATAAATAAATTAATTAATTTAAAAATTAAAAAAAAGAAAGAAAATACAGTGGACTCAATTCAACAATAGTTGACTTTCTGTTTCACAATAAAAACTCATAAATTTGACTATCTTGTTTCATGTTGAAGTATGTTGTTTATATGGCCTTAATAACATTTTGATTCATATTTCACCCTTGTCCCAAAAAAGGTGGGAAGCAACCCGTCCCAATTCATCTACAGACAGACAGAGTTCACTATGGGTGGAAAATATCTGTATGAGTCGACTTAGGAAAAATTTTTAAAAATCCAAAAAGAGAGCATTTTGGTCCTAGATTAGTGGGAACATGATTCATTTCACTCCCAAGCACTGCATTCTGAAGGTGGGGCATGAGGTGGGACATGAGGGGGCATTCAGATTATAATGATGATGACAAGCGCCACTTTCCAAGTCTGCTCTGTCTTGGGTTTCTCCTCACTCCTCCTTCCAGCCCAGGACAACCTCACAATCCATAATGGCACCACTTGTGTATCACCTGATGCCTGAGAACCAGAAATGCAGCTCATCAGAGCCCCCACAGCCCCGTGGCCTTGGTGTCTTGTTCTGACTGCAACCCTGGGGTCTGAGTACTCAGCAAGGCAAGACTAACAATGGAGTTCCTGGAGAGGCGGGGTTTCAGTCTTCTGAATTCTGCCATACTCAGACTCGCTCACTATACTGGAGGGTTCTAAGCCCACACTCTCGCCACCTGCCAGGGAAGTTGGGACTCTCGTGGCATCCTGCCCCGCCACCTCAGCGGAGAGTGATGCCCGCCGGCCACAGTCTCCTTCACTGCTTTCCACCGATTCACCCAGGACCATGAGCAGAAGCCTGGGGGGTCAGTGACACCATGAAGGTCTGGAGACAGCTGGTGAGAGCAAAGAACATAAACCAGATTGGTTCTCCCAGTCCAAGGGGGAGGCTACCAGGACACCCAGGGTGCATGCTTGGGCACCTTGCCTTCTCTCCCTCCCACATAGATGCCCTTGCTAAGACTCTGGGGCAAATTTTGCCCCGCTTTCAGAAAAATTCTTACCTCCTTGCCTGAGGATTAATCTCGCTCTAGAAGTCATCTCCTTCACTAAGGATTCTTCCTCCAAGTCAGATATTCAATAGAGAATAAGGCCAGAAGGAACAACAGCAGAATCAGCCAGCCTGGGCTCCAGTCACCCCAGACTGTCCCTTCTGAAACAGCCCCACTGTGCAAAGTGGAATCCTTCCTTTCTTCCTTCCTCCCTTTCTTCCTTATTTCCCTCCTCTTTCCCTCTCTTTTCTTCCCTCCCTCCCTTTCTCCCTCCCTCTCTCCTTTTCCCCCACCGCCCTGTCTCTCAATCTCTTTCTTTCTGCCTGTTTCTGTCTTCTGTCCTGGCTATTAAACAACACTCCATACTGTGTTCCCAAGCCCAGCAAAAATTCTCTGAGATCATCTGCCCCAAATTTTCTTAAGGAATAGAAACATTTTCCAAAAAGAAACTTGTTCTCAAACACTTCCCTTGTCCTCATACAGATTGTCTTTTCTCTTTTACTCAAAGAGTCTTCCACATCCCTTCCAGATTTTCAGGTTCTAAATCTTAATTGGCTTCTGTGTGCAGGAGCCTGCCCCTTTCTGCAGATTTCAGCTACATGTCAGGAGGCCCCTTGCTAGCCTCTATGAGAAAATGATGTTTAAAACCTCTGAGCATTTAACTACAATGAACTGCACTTATTTTCTGTTCTGGTGCTGGCATCGGCCTACTGCAGTTGCAAGAGCATGCCTGCCCCCCTTATGTCTGCATCAACAGCACCATGGATGCTGTGTGACTCAAGGCCTGGGTGGCCTTCCGGGACCTTTGGCATAAGTTCACCTTGATTGACTTTGCCCTCAATGCTGGGCTTTGATGCAGAATGCTTAGGGAAGCCTGGGTAATGATTTTGGTTTCAGATTGGTTCTATTTTGGCCAGACCCTAAGTTATACATATTTTTGTCCCCAAGTTGTCAACCTCACGGCCCAGTGGATATCTCCTTCTCAAATCTGATTCTCCAAATATGTTGAAAGCACCTGCCCTGTTTCCCAATGCAATCTTCTGCACTCTTTTGAGTTAACACTGGGAAATAACTTTCCTGCTTTGGGACATCTGCCTTTAGGAGAACCTGGTGGAGCTTCCTGGACCTCGTGGGTTTCTCTTGCCCTCAACCATGGTCATCTTCTACCAGACTGGAGGCCAAGGATGGAGCTCAGAGTCCCAGGGTCAGGAGGAAAGGGCTGAAGCAAGTGGAGCTGAGCCGGGCCCAGCCCTGAGGTTGGAAAAGCAAGTCTGCCTGAGAGCATTCACCTAGGCAGGTTGCAGCCGCCCCTCAGGGACACGCAGGAAGTGACCTCAGACTTTTTCTCCTACACAGCCAGAACCTGTGACCAGGAGTCACTCAGAACCCAACTGTATCCACGGGAGCTCTTCTCAGAAAAATGTATATAAATACCTCTAAGATGTTACCTGGAAATCAACGAATGAGAGCCATATTCCAGATTCTAAATTACTCCTATGTATTCTATGAGGAAAGTGTCACAGGAAGGTTGAAAGTCGTAGAAAAATATATTTGGATCAATATTTAGCAGATAATTTTCAAGTAGTTACCCCACAGAAGGAATAGAAAGTCTCCAGAGGGAGTGAACTTCCTGTCACTGGGGGCATTCAAGCCCAGGCCATATGACCTCCTGGATGGGAGCTTGATGGTTGGTGGAATAACTCACCACATCTCATCTTCCCAAATTCTATCATGTAATGCTGCAGAGGAAAGCTCTGACCTTTGGGCCTGGGGTCAGGCTGGAAGGCCCCTAGACACCTGGTTGTGCAGGTACCAATGGGGAAGTGCTGACTGTCTCGCCAGCTTTTTGGATGAAGAGGGAGGCTGCCATCTCTACATGTGTCCATGTAGAGGCTCAGAGCTGCATGCAGATGGCCAACCCAAGGCTGATTCTCCCACATGACTGAGTTCTCTTGAGTCTTCAGGTGAGCTGAGAGTGTGTCCCAGGAAGTAACCATCACAGACCTCAGCAGCTGCACAGAGGTGTCAGTGTACCTCTGCCCAGGCCCCTTTGTGCTGTGTAGGTTCAGCCCCACCTGTGCCTAGGGGTAAGCCTGGCTTACCAGGAGTCCATCTCCTTACAGATGCAGAGGCTGGACCCACCCACGTGTTTCTTAGAGACACTCCACGAGATGGTACATTCAGTGAGCCTCAAAGGCGAGTTCCAGAAGAGGGAGTCTTGGTCACCCAAGCTACCACAGGTTCTCCCTAATGCTGGGTTTCTCCCCCAAGCCACCCACCCATTATTCTTTGGGTGCCTCACTTTGCCAGGCTGTGCCACAGCTGTGGTCCGTGGACTCTCTGCCTCTTCTGGTCGCCCTTTCTCCCTGGAGAACACAGACCTTGGCTGGTCGAACCCAAAACAGCCCCTGGGACTCAGAGCAGAAAACAAGGAGGAGGCCTCTCATGGAAGAGGATCTTGGCAGAGAGTGGAGGCCATGCCCTCTCCGTGGTCATCTCTGTCCTGCAGGCACAATTTCCCCACGGCCCAGATTGTGAGCTAGGTCAGCACTACCCAGACCTTTGGATGTTCCGGGGCCTCTCCAGAAACCGCACTATGAATGGGTGGGGTGAATGCATCAGGACGTGAAGATCTCACCCCAGAGTGCATCTGAACTCTTCCCTAAAGATGCAGCTCTTATTCACACGGGGCTCAGCACATGCGCAAATGCAGCTAGTCTCACCCTCAGGCAACCTTCATGGGGGCAGCTAAAATGTGTGTCCCTCTGTCCTCCTGCCAGTCAGATCATGTCATTGTGCCCATGGGTTTTTCTCACAGGAATTTCTGCTTCCACACAATAGACAGGCGAGCACAGCTCTGGGTCAGGGCAGGACCCCGTGTCCCGAAAAGGCAACTCAATTTCCTCCGAAGACGTCAGCGAGTCCTTAGCCCCATCCAACACTCCTCCCTGAAGCTCTCCAAGGGGGGCCTTCTAGGACCTCCCATGGTTCTGAGAAATGCCAACCTTTTGTGCCCTGAACCGGTCGAATCTAAGAGTTGCTGAAGCCTCAGTGGGCTCAGCTTAGTCTTGGACAGGAGAGCAGGGCAGAGCTGACCTAGGGGCCCAGAGGACACCTTGTTGACCTCCTGGTTTACAGATGGGGAAACTGTGGCCAAGACAAACAAATTCAAGTCTCAGTTTTCCTTGATCCCACTCAGCCCTGGCCAGCACTTGTGCACCACAGGGCACAAGGATGAAGTTGCAAATCCTACATAATAACCACATGGCAACTCAGCTGCTGAGCTGGGGTGCAGGACACTGGCTTGATTGAGGACTCCTCTTCTTCCACTATGTGCAGAAGACAGTCGCTGCCTGTGCCCCAAATACCATCAGTTCCAGCCCTGCAAATTGTCATGAGTTTCAGTGTGCCCCCCAAAACTCATATGATGAAGTCCAAACCCCCACTCCTCAGAATGTGACTGTACTTAGAGATGGCTGGTATCCTTTCAAGAGGTGATAGAGACACACAGACACCAGGAGCACACAGAGGGAAGACCATGTGAGGACATGGCGAGAAGGCACCATCTGTGAGCCACAGAGAGAGGTCTTGGAGGACTCCAACCCTGCTGGCCCCTGACCTTGGACTTGTAGCTTCTGAAGCCATGAAGAAGTAAATGCCTCACAAGCTGTGGTGTTTTGTTATAGCAGCTCTAGCAGACTAATACATGTGCCATTTTAGATACTGATATCAAGGCTAGGGCTGGACCCCATTGTGACCAGGATCCTGGGTAGGGGGAGGAGGTAGGAGGCTCTCAAGGGGGTGGAAGAGCTGGGTCACTGCAAAGCCTCCACCTGGTGCCACCTCCACCTGCCACAGCCCTGTGCAGACCAGAGCAGGAAGGAGGCCTGGTGTCCAGGCAGGAGGTGGCAGAGGTAGAGAATATGGGGAGAATTGGAGCCACTCGGATACATTCTGGAGAAAAAGCTGGTGGAATTCAAGGGTCTGTTAAGTTCTCTGACAGATTAAGGTGATGAGCAAAAAGAGGTGTCAAGGCACCTTGGGGGCAGGCCATGTGTTCTCACACAGTCCACGCTCTGCTTGGGCATGGTTAGTCCATGTGGGCCCAAATTCGTCTCTCACTTTCAGGCCAGGCTAGACACATGGGGCATGCGTGCCCACTGAGCATGCATCCTGCCTTTTCAGAAGAAGCAAGACTTCAGGATTGCAGGTCCATGCCAGAAAGGGGCCCCGCAGCTCCATGCCAGGAAAGGGCCCCGCAGATCCATGGCAGGAGAGGGTTCCACAGAACCACACCAGGAGGGAGTGGTCTCCCCTGCAGACCCACACTGGAAGGAGCCCACAGCCTCTGGAGACTGCATAAAGGAGAGTGTTCTGTGAGCACCATCTAGCCTGAATCCAGAAAAGCATGACTGGGAAGGACCCTGTGGTGTTATGCTGGCCACTTATTTGCCACAGCTGTTGGCAGAGTTAGGTAACGTGACCCACATGAAAGCCTCATTTCTGACTTCACACATGAGCCCGGGCATTGAGGGTGGGACTGGGGCTGAGAGGGAAGCCTTGAAGGATACTTGTCAGGGGTACATAAAGGTGGTCCAATCACCAGGTTTCTAGGGGTAACAGCGGGTAGCAGCTGGGCCTGATGCTCAGGAGATGGGTCTGGACTGGAGACCTAGGAGCTGCCAGCTTTGCGGTGCGGCCAGGAGCGTTACCTACTGTAGCCAAGTGCCCTCGCCGTGGATGAAGGAAATGTGCCTTGGCCCACATCTCACAGTGCCGGGGCTCCCATCTGGTCTGGCAGATTTTCCTGCCCCACCGTCAGGATGTCTTGGCACTGGAATCGCAGGATGAGAAGATGACCGCATGTGGCGGATGAGAAGTCTGCCCAGCTTGTTTGTGCAGACGCCCCCAGAGCCAGCAGGCTTCTCTGCCTGAGGTTGGGAAGCCAAATCTGGGTTGGTTCCCAGTGGTTCTGTGGTCCCAGCTGGAGGCAGAAATTCCAGCTGTCTTGTGACAGATGAGTAGTCTCAAGGCTGAGAAAGCAATAGTGACCAGAAACTTATCAGGGGGAGGAAAACTCTCAGTGATAAGATGCAAAAGCGCTTAGAAAATAATTGGCCCAAATAGCACGCCTCAGCGTTTCCAGGATTAATTTAAGCTGCTGCCAAATGCAAGAAACACTTCCAGAAACTCAAGTGCAATGCAGAACAGCACCCCGCCCGACTGCACAGCTGGAAGGTTCAGGAAGACCTTGACAAGGCCAAAGAGGTCACTCAAGTTTATGGATAATTCAGATAAAAAATGTTTCTCCACCAAAAGTAATGCCTAGTAATAATTCTGCGAAATTAGGTTTCTCTGGAGCACAGTGCAGCGAATCTGTAGGAAATGCCTTTGAGCTTCATGAGACTCATTAAGTATTGCTGACAAAATAGATATCATGTTAAGTGCAGTAAAAGATTAAAAAATAAAAAAAGGTGGCGGGTAAAAGAATTTAATAAGTAAATAAACCTAAATGACTGGTAGGTTATTCCAATAACAGACAAATATCACACTGTTATTATAGCTTTCCTGTAAAGAAGTTGTACTCCACTGTGATTAAAAATGTGTTTTAGTCATAAGAATCCGTTGTGGTTTGAGGACTTAACATTTTTTTTTAAGTTAGAGTCTCACTCTGTTGCCCAGGCTGGAGTGCAGTGGCATGCCCACGGCCCCCGCCTCAGCCTTCCAAGTGGCTGGAACTACAGGTGCATGCCACCATGCCTGGCTAATTTTTGTGATTTACTGTAGAGATGAGGTCTCACCAAGTTGCCCAGGCTGTTCTCGAACCCCCGGGCTCAGGCAATCCTCTCACCTCGGCCTCCCAAAGTGCTGGGATTACAAGCAGAGCCACCATACATGGCCAACATTTTTTATCTTAAATTTTGTGAATGTCATTCACAGGATATCAGCTTAATATCTAGAATCCTTAAAAGTCTCCTAGGAATCTACAAATACAAGTTATAGAGAAAACAGGCCCAATTAGATAAAGTGACTTTCCAGAAGTCATGCAGGTAGTAAGCAACTCTCAAACACAAATCTCAAAAGCCAATACTGTTTTTTCACTACAGCACGTTGGCCCTTACCATAAGCAAGAACAAGAAAAAAGGGGAATCTCTTGAGTTTGGTGCCTCACAAGTACCTATGGATGAAAGAAAGTTTCCTCACAATAAGGGTGCTGGAAACACCTGAACGGCAGGCAGCTCCTGCAGATGAGTGCCTGAGAAGCGGTCACCATGGAAACAACAAAGCCGTGGTGCATGGACCAAGGCGCAAGGTCTGGGACAGAAAATGTGAAGCCACACATTCATTCTTGTGTATTTACGTTACTCCAAATGCTTAGTTTTGAGTTTTCACCACTGTATTTAGAAATAAACTACTTATTAACACTTATAATAAGCAAACTAATGTATAGGTAACCATATATTAAAATTATTGAAAGCATTTGAAAAGTTAAACAGAATTTATAAGTGTGACTAGGCTTGAGTCTTAAACGTCAAACCAACTTGCCCTCACAGGTGATATTCTCTGAAAACTATCCTAGCCACAGAGAGGCCAATATGTGTGCTCAATACCCAGGGACCCACTGAAACGTGGTTTTACACAATAAGAGAGAAATCATATGCAGAGAGAAGCTGTTACTCCCAGGAGTCCACCAGTCCTTTACACCCACAGAGGTGGGTGGAACTCAATCAACTGAGCAAACATTACATGTATTCTTGTCTGTGGCAGGCACTGTTTTGCCAGTGCAGATGTAATTATAAAGAAGACATGAAGCCTGCCCTAAGCAATGTCACAGTCTGCAGAAAAAAAATTATTTGAAGGCAAACAAGGCTCTTAGCACCATATATAGAGAGTATGTATGTATACATATATGTGTGTGAGTATATATATGTATATATAATGTCATAAAATTTGCTCTTTTAAAGTGTGAAATTCAGTGATTTTTAATATATTCACAATGTTGTGGAACCATCACTGCTATCTAATTTCAGAACATTTTCATCACCCCAAAAAGAAATCCTATGCCCATCAGCCGACCCTCCCCATTCCCTCTCTCACTCGGTCTCTGACAACTGATAATCTACTTTGTTATTTCTATGAGTTTGCCTTTCCTGGGCATTTTATATGTATGGAATCATACCATATGTGGTCTTTTGTGACTGGCTTCTTGCACTGAGCACAAAGTTTTCAAGGATCATGCATGCACAGGCTTGTCATAACTTCATTCGTTTTTGTGACAGAATAATATTCCATCACATAGGTAGTATACATTTTGCTTATCCATTCATCAAATGGCAGACATTTGTGCTTTTGTGAATAATGCTGCTGTGAATAATCGTGTACAAGTTTTGTATAGGTGTGTGTTTTCAATTTTCTTTGCTGGGTTACACGGTAGCAAATGTTCAACTTGTTAAGGAACTGCCTGTTTTCCGCTGTGGCTGTACCATTTTGCATTTCCACCAGCAATGTACATGGGTTCCCATTTTTCTACATCTCCACCGACACTTATTATTATCATTCTTCTTTTTTATAGTCATCCTAGGGAGTATGAAGTAGCATCTCATCATGGTTTCGATTTGCATTTTTCTAGGGACTAGTTATTTTGAGTATCTTTTCATGTGCTTATTGATCATTTGCATATCTTGTTTGAAGAAATAGCTATTCAAATCCTCTGTCCATTTGTAAATGGGTTATTTGTCATTTTTTTGTTTAGTTATATGAGAAGGGACACAAAAAATCTGGATTATCTTTTGGAGGGTAGGTATCTAGTAGTACAGGCTTGCCCCACTAGATAAGTGTTCCAGGCATCAGTGAACAAGCTACTGCTATTGTGAAAAGTTGCATTAGGCTTCAGTTAATTTTTTTTAAAGATTTTTTTCAAGGTGTCTGCCCATATCATGATGAGTGATTTACAAGGGCACCTGCCCACACTGCACTCAGTGTTTAGCAGTTTTTGACCCAAAATGGCATGTACTCTATGCCCCACCCTCCCTATTCAAACCTAAGGACTTTTTTGTTTCCCTGGATAAAAAAAAAATCCTATCCAATGTAATACTATAAGAAAATGACTGACAGTACTGGGAAACTATGGAGGGGGATGGGATTAACAGTAGCAAATATCTGTCTGGGGACGGGGAAACACCTCTTATCAACAGGGTGCCTGAATGAAACGTAATTGTACACCTAACCCTTAACTGTACCCCACAAAATCATAATAAAAAAAAATCCTCATAGGGGAATGTTTTGGAAAAGATGAAACAAAAAACAGTAGAAGCACTAAAAGGCATCAAAATTGATGAGTCCAAAAACTGTTTTGAGCAGTGGAAAAAGTGTCTCAATAGCTGTATTGCATCAAAACAGAGAGTATTTTGAAGGTGACCAAAATCTAAACATGTATATTTCAAAATAGTAAGTGCCATCTGTGATAAACCAATAGCCAGCACACTGTTAAATGGACAGAAACTGGAAACATTTCCTCTGAAAACTGAAACAAGACAAGGCTCCCCACTCACACTCCTTCTGTTAAACATTGTGTTGGAAGTCCCAGCTAGAACAATTAGATAAGGGAAGGAAATCAGGGGTATCCAAATAGGAAAAGAAGACGTTAACTTATCCTTCTTTGCTGACGACATGATCCTATACCTTAAAAATCCAAAAGAATCTGTCAAAAAACCCCGTGCATTGATAAAGAACTTTGGCAAAGTCTCAGGGTACAAAATAAATGTGCAAAAGACATTCGCATTCTTATACATCAACGGCAAACAGGCAGAGAACTAAATGAAAAGCACAATCCCCTGTTTAATAGCCACACACAAAAAATGAAATACCTCAGCATCTTCCTAATCAGAGAAGTGATTACAATGAAAACTATAAAACATTGCTCACAGGAATCCAAGAAGACACAAACAAATGGAAAAAATATTTTATGCTCATGGACAGGAAGAATCAACATTGTTAAGATGTCCATCCTTCCAAAAGCAATCTACAGATTCAACACAATACCTATTAAATTACCAGTAGCGTTCTTCTCAGACCTGGAAACGACAATACAGAAATTCATATAGAAACATAAACGGCCGTGAATAACCAAAACAATCCTTAGTAAAAATAAATAAATAAATAAAGCAGAAGGCATCACACTTTCAGACTTTAAACTTTACTATAAGGCTACAATAATCAAAAAAGCCTGGTATTGGTACAAGAACAGGCATATGGACCAAAGGAACAGGATAGAGGTTCCAGAAGCAAAACTTCAATTTATCAACCAACTCATCTCAATAAAGTTTTCACCAACAACCACTGGGGAGAGGAGACTCTATTCAGTAAATAGTGCTGGGAAAACAGAATGGCCACATGCAGAAGATTGAAAGAAGGATCCCTACCTATCACCATACACAAAAATCAACTCTAAATGGATCAAGGACTTAAGCATAAAATCTCAAACTATAAGAATCTTAGAAAACACAGAAGACAACCTTACAGAAATCAGAGTAGGCAACCAATTCCTGATCAAAACCCCAAGTGCCCATAGCAGAAGAGATAAGATAGACAAGTGGGACCTCATTAAACTGAAAAGCTTCTGCAAAGCAAAAGAAATCATCAAGAAAGCGAAGAGACAGCGCACAATATGGGAAAAATTATTTGCCAACTGTATGTTTGTCAAAGGTCTAACATCCAGGATCTACAAGGAACTCAAACATGCCAAAAGGAAAAACACAAACAAACTCATTAAAAAGTGGGCAAAAGACATGAATAGACACTTCTCAAAAGAAGATATACAACCAGCCAACAGAAACATGAAAAAGTACTCAGCCTCACTAATCAACAGTGACATGCAAATCAAAACCACTTTGAGATACCACCTAACCACAGTAAGAATGGCCATCACTGATAAAACAAAAAGCAACAGATGCTGGTGAGGATGCAGAGAAAAGGGAACACTTCTACACTACTGGTGGGAATGCAAACTAGTTCAATCTCTATGGAAAACAGTGTGGCGATTCCTAAAAGAACTAGAAATTGACCTTCCATTCGACCCAGCAATCTTCCTATTGGGAATATACCCAGAGGCACTCAAACCATTCTAAAAAAAGATACTGCGCATGCATGTTTATTGCAGCACTATTCATAAAAGCAAAGACATGGAACCAACCATGCTGCCCATTGAAATTGGACTGGATTAAAAAAAAGATGGTACATGTACATGATGGCATATTACACAGCCATAAAGAAGGACCACCATATGGACTTTGCACCAAGTGGCGTGGATCTAGAGTCTATCATACCCAGTGATCTATCACAGAAACAAAGAACAGAGTAATACATGTTCTCATTCATAAATGGACACTAAACATTGATAGTAATAGGATACTGTGGAGTGGGGAAAGGAGGACATCACATCAATAAGGGAACCTGATCTCAAACTGGGCACAGCGGGGACCAACGGGAGGCTCATACTTTACCTGTACGATGACCACTTGTATACCTAATCCTGAATTGTACCTCATATCTTTAAAATGAAATATAAAATAATACAGTATTTAAAACATATAACATACAAAATATGTGTTGATCGACTGTTTATGTTATTGATAAGGCTTTGGTGAAGTTTTGGGAGTCAAAAGTTTCATGCACTCCCAACACCCACTGTACTTTAAATCATCTCTAGATTGCTTGTGATACCTAATACAATATAAATGCCATGTAAATTGTTATTATGCGGTATTGTTTAGGGAATAATGATAATAAAGAAGTCTCTGCATGTACAGTACAGATACAACCATCAATTTTTTTCTTTATATTTTTGATCCACAGTTAGTTGAATCTGTGAATGCAAAATTTGCCGAGAGGGAGAGCCAGCTGTCTTTACTGAAAGAGACATCTGTCATGTGAATGTGCAATGTAGCAAAGACATTGCATGAGGAACATCTAATTACCTAATATCAAAATTAACTCCGATGTTGAAATTGCAAAACTATTCTGCCAATAAGAAGAATTAGGTTCAAATCAATACAAGCAGTTAAGAAACTACTTTTAAAGCAAAGATACTAGATGCATTAGCAATAAGTGGCAATATTTGTATTTGTTCTTTTTACCTTATTCTCACCAGACTCATGTTGGAAAAGAAAGTATTTTGTCATAAAATGTAATATTTTAAGATGTTAAAAAAACTCAAACAAGTAAGAATAAATACACAATTTTTTATAAATAAATTCTGGGGTATTTTGGGCGGTCCCTCCTGTTAAGTATTCTTTATATATTCTGGATATTAGTCACTTGTCATATGTATGATTTACAAATATTTTCTCTCATACTGCAGACTGCTTTTTCATTTTCTTTATGGTGTCTTTCATGCAGAAATGTTTTAAATTTTGATAAGTACAATTTATCTAATATTGTTTGTTGTTCGTGCTTTTGGAGTTATAATCAAGGAACCGTTGCCTAATCTCAGGACATAAAGATTTATAGCTCAGCTTTCTTCTAATAATTGTATAATTTTAGCTCTTATATTTTGATGTTTGATTCACTTTGAATTAAT
This sequence comes from Cephalopachus bancanus, assembly GCA_027257055.1. Lineage (NCBI taxonomy): Eukaryota > Metazoa > Chordata > Mammalia > Primates > Tarsiidae > Cephalopachus > Cephalopachus bancanus. The sequence continues at coordinate 2,270,272 of JAPVLO010000055.1, forward strand.
TTTTTAATAGGGTTTAAGGTAAGGGTCCAACTACATTCTTTTGTGTGAAGACATTGAATTGTCCCAGGACCACTTGTTGAAAATACTATTCTTTCCTCTTTGAATTTTCTTGGCATCTATGTTAAAAATAAGTATAAACATAAGGTTTTATTTATAGACCATTTGATTGATGTATATGTCTATTCTTATGCCAATATCATACTGTTTTGATTACTATAGCTCTGAATGGCTTTGTTCTTTTCTTCTTTTCACAATTGTATTGATTATTCTGCATTGTTGAATTTCCATATGAATTTTAGAATCAATTTGTCAATTTCTGCCCCAAAAAGCTAGCTAGAGTACTGATGGAGATTGTGTTGAATTTGTAAACCAATTTCAGACATCTTACTAATTTAATAATACGAAGTCTTCAATTCCATGACATAAGATAATTTAGGTCTTTTTTATTCCTTTCAATGGTTTGTAAGTTTTATTGTACAAGTCTTTAATTTTCTGTTAAATACATTTCCTAAATATTTCACTCTTTTTGATGCTATTATAAAAAATTGTTTAATTCACTTTGGATTATTTATTGCTAGTATCTACAAATATAGCTGATTCTTGTAAATTAATCATGCTGAATTCATTTGTTAGCTAGAATACCTTATTCGTGAATTATTTAAGATTTTATATATACAAGATTATGTTATTTGCAAATAGAGATTGCTTTCATTCTTCCTTTCCGATTTGCTTGCCTTTTGTTTCACTTTTTTTTTTTTTTTTTTTTTTTTGCCTAACTGCCCTGGCTAGCACGTCTAGCACAGTGTTGGATAGAAGTAGTGAGCAGACATCTTTGTTCATTCCTGATCATAAGGGGAAGCCTTCAGTGTTTCACTGTTGAGTATAACGTTAGCTGTATGTTTTTCATAGATGCCCTTTTCAGATGGAGAAATCTCCCTTCTGCTACTCTCTTTGCAACGAGATCAACAGAAAGAAAAATAGAAAAAAGACAGTAGAAGGGAGGGAGGAACGGTGTGCTAATAAAAGCCCATATATACAAACAGAGCTTTTTAGATGGAGCTCCAGGCTAGGAAATGATTCGTATATGGTTTTAATACCACGTCAAAAAATTCTTAATTATTTGCTTTCTAAGAAACTTAGAATTTGTGACTAAATGGAAATTTAGTATTTCCTTTCTCTGGGTCTCAATTTCTTTTGAAAATAAAAATAAGGAACTAGAAGATCTCTGAGGTCCCTCTGGTTCTGTTGTTCTGTGACCCGAACAGCGGTGCTCCTGGCAAGGCAACAGGTCCGACAGAAGGATGCCCGGGAGATCCCTAGGGGCCCAGTCTGGCCTGAAGCAGGGAGGGTGATGCTGAGACTGAGGGAGAGAGATCCAGAGCAGGACCAGGTTGGGATGGTCCCAGTGAAGGTCTCAGTTATCCCCATGTGTCGCCCAGGGCTCAGCTGGTTCCTAAAACTACATGATTGTGAACAGTCTTGATGCCATTGCTTCTCTGGAAACCAATGTGGGCCCCACATTTCCAGCAGGCACAGGCATGACTATTCCCCCACAGGGAGAGACGGAATTACAAGTAGATTGATTATTTCATATAGAACCTGGGAGTAAGCTAAAAGAAAATCCAGTTTTCACAGCTTCTCAGGCCATGAGAATGATGTATTCAAGAAGAAAGAGATAATCACAGAGGTGTTGTGGCTCATTCTTCTGAAGACCAGATGAACCCAAGTATACACCTTCCTGGAGCCTCTGGCGAGTGGACTGAGAAGTTTCTGGATGTTTTCTCATTTCTGCTGCTATGTCCATGGCCAAGAGGAAATACAAAGAAAAACCCCAGCCTCCCAGTCTTTGTCCATTCATTAAAGAGTGGCAGGGGAGGTCGTCAGCACAACAGGAACCAAAGCTCTAGGATGCGGTGTCCTCCAGTGGGGATGCTGAGGCACCTGCGGCTGCATCCTCACCTGGGAGAGGTTGCCCTTGAGGCCCAGGACAGCCAGCTAGCCCCTGCGCTCTTGGCACCCCAGCCTCACCTGCTCCAGGGATGGTCCTGTGGCTTCTTCTTCACCTACAATCCCAATTCATGTTCCCTCAACTGGATCACTCCATTAGAAACACACACACAGAGAGAATGAAAAGAGAAACTTGTATTCTACCCTTTAAAAAATAACTAAGCTGGCTCAGCCTGTAATCCCACGCCTTTGGGAGGCTGAGGTGAATGGATTGCCTGAGCCCGTGGGTTCGAGACCCACCTGGGCAACTTGGCGAGTCCTCATCTCTACAATAAATCAAAAGTCAACCGGGCATGGTAGCACGTGCCTGTAGTTCCAGCTACTTGGAAGGCTGAGGCAGAAGGATCGCCAGAGCCCAGCAGATCGAGGCTGCAGTGGCTGGAAGCGGCCACTGCACTCCAGTCTGGGCGACAGACTGAGATTCCAACTCAAAAAAAAAATTAAAAATTAAAAAAAATTAAAAAATTAAAAATACCACAACAGCAGCAGAAAATGCAGAATGACCCTGGCGACCCCATTCCCCTCCAGTCCCACCACCCCTGACAGGGCTGTCTCCACTCACAGCCCCACGCGCCTCTCCCCCGACTCGTTCCCACACTGTGAACCAATGTGCCACATGCCCTTGTGACTGCTTTCTGGCCCATGACTGCAAAGAAGGCATTTAGGACACAATCCAGCAGAGCTCCAGCACAGCTGATGGGTCTGTTCCTGCACGTGGCCTCTGGGCACACACCACTCCCCATCCCACCCCACCCCCGTTCAGGCCTCTCTCTTGATGATTCTGGACGTGCTTGGTGTTAGAATGCTCAGGGCTTGGGCCTCAAGAACCCATCTACCTGGTGAATTCATCTCATTTCCTAACTATATGTATGTGGAATGCTGATCCCGCCCAAATGTAGGTCTCAAGCAGAGGCCTCTTTCCCACATACCATGCGGCTGCATCTGGGCACCACCTGGAAACCCTAGTGCCACCCCACATGCAACAGGACACCCATACTGAACAGCTCTCAATGTATCACACATCTTCACTAGGACTCACACAACACACCACACCCTACATTCGACGAGACCCAAGATCCGTCTTCCGTCAGGATCCCTCTCCGTGTCCGTTGGGTGAGTCCGTCATTCCGGCTGTTCGGGCCAAAAACATTGGCGCCATTCTTGATGCCTCTTTCTCTTGTACGCCTCACATGGCCAGTCAGGAATCATGCTGCTTCCACCTTCAGGCACATCAAGGTTCCCAGCAACCCACTACCTCCACCTGGTCCCAGGCACCCCCGTCTCTCACTGGGCCTCTGCAGAGCCTCCTGACTTGAGCAGGGGGAGGCTGGTCTCCCCCAGTGCCACCACTTGTGAAGGATTGTTTAGGAACAAACCCCACAGCACGTCAGGGCATAGGTTAAGCCATAGGATCTACAAGAAAAGGGGAAACTAACAAACAAGAGTCAGTAAGAGAAGAGAGACACCCCTGGCCAGCCCACCATCCCACATGGCCACAGTCAGCCTCCCTGGTCAGAGAAGTCCACACTGCCTGCACCATGGGACTGCTGCCAACTCACTTGGGAAGGGTGTGGGACCACCGGTCTCGTGAGAAACAGGGGCAACTCTTCAATTCCCACATCGAAAGGGAGCCCGACGGCAGCCTCTTCAGGCACCCTGGGGAACCATTTGAGGTCACTCAGAAGCGCTCTGCCTACTGAGGCTGCCCTGTCTCTGTTCCCCTGACAGCAACAAATCCAATGCACAGCATTTCCCTGTTTGGCGTAAAGCAGCAAAGGCTTCCTTCTCCACCCAGAGCATAAACCAAAGCCTCCATCATGGCTTGGAAGGCCCGTAGGGCCCGACTGTGCTGTGCCCTGAACTCTCCTTTTCTCCATCCTCCCATCACCCCAGCTCTGGGCTCATGGGCCTCCCTGTCTCAGGGCCTTTGCACTGGCTTTCCCCTCTGACAGGAATGCTCTTCTTCCAGTCTACCCATGCTTCATTCCTCAGATCCCCGAGTATCCTATTCAGCACACACCCTGCTCACCTCACGACCCTTAGATCCTCTGTTCCCCTCACCCTGTTCAACTCGTTTTTCCACAGCATGTACCCTGTGACATTGGTTAGAATTACTTATTTACAATGCCTGTTGTTTATTAACTGTATGGTCTCCCTCCACACCCAACACAACCTGAAGGGACGCTCCCTGGGAAAGGGTCTCGGTTGTGCTCACTGAGACGTTCAATGATTGGAGAAGTGTTTGCCGACACAATCTTACATGTCAGGAACTGGCCTAAGCCCTGGGGTGAAAGCTGTCCTTTAAAATACTGCACTGTAAGTGGATAACCCATGGCCCATGCCCTCTGGAGCCCATGGTCTCTGGGGGAAGCGTGGATTCCTGAAGCCTGTGAGGATTCCGCATTAGCAGCAGGGCTGGACCTGGGATCACTGAAGCCTTGTCTTTGTTGTCTCACAACCATTCCTAACAAAGACAACCAGCAACATCTGCTGACTGAACACTCTGAAAGGTCCCTCTGGGTGGATCAGATTCCTCCCAGATGTGGGAGATTGCCTTCCCAGAGAAAACCCAATTTATCAGCCTACTGACCACAGATGCACAGGCACCCGCAAGACCTGCATCTGTGAGTGATGTCACTGTGTTTGTGATCCAGAACCGTGTGACGTTCGGCATGTCAAGTCCAAAGCCCAGACCACGGCTGGTTTGCTGAGTCTTCAGCCCTTCTTAGGGAGCAGCTGTGACCTCACATGAGACCCAGAGATGGTGGAGGCAGGCTTCGTCATTTGTTTACCAGGCTCTAAACCTGGCGCTGGGGAAGTAGGCCAGAAACACAAACAAACTGTCTTCCCTGCCACCTTCCTGTCCATGCTCCATCCAAATGCTCCCCAGGACCCCGAGATGCAGCCCATAGTGCCAGCGCCCTTCAGAGGGCTCTGCCTCGTTCCCAGGGTGAGCCCTCCTTCTCCAGAGGCTCTGGCCACAAACTCCTCCTGACACTCTCTTGTGCCTGCTGTCTGAGGCTTAGGTAGTGCACAGAAAGAGATACACACACAGAAGCGCCCACCACATGTGAACATATAACTGTACGTATCTGTAAACATGTTACATGCATTTGCATAAACACGTTGTTATGTGAATGTGTACTTAAATAATGACCTATGTGGATATATAACTGTCAGCCCCAGTGCAGGCATTCCCTCCTTCTTACTGAACAGCACCCTGGGGAGACAGGTGCTGTTAGAGAAAGGGGGATGTTTTGTGCTCACCTGAGGAGGGCACGACCTCCTCACCTTGGGGGAAGGGCACAGCCTCCTCAGCTTGGAGGAAACGCACAGCCTCTTTGCCTTGGGAGGTTTCCCAAGTGCTCAATCTTGGAGTTGGGTCGTGCATGATGAATAAAGTTCTGTTAGTCGCAAATGGGGAGGACGGGGGTGTCCCAGGCGGAGATGGCCAAGTGAGAAAGTTCCCTGAGGCCTCGGGAAATGAAACCAACCTGGACCAAGCTGGTGGTGAGAGCTTGAAGCCAGGCTGAGATGCTCCTTGGATATATTATTTAGACTCAGCATATTTAAAGCAGGAAATGGTATAATTTGCTTTGCTTTTTGGAATGATATTATGGGCAGCAGAGCACTTCTGAAGCAAGAGTCCATCTCTTCAGAAGAGATGAGGCTGGTGGGCAGGGGATGACGGGTGAACACCCCAATGACAAAGTGGTTGTCACCTTCTGCAGTTGGACAGGAAAAGTGGGATTCCTTGAAACACACTAGGGCTAGGAGGGGTGATATGAAGAGCAAGCATAATTTAAAATGTCCCCAGTAAGGGCTCCTCTCCCATGGAATGGTGTGTGAGGGCCATCCTCGATCTCTATTTTCTGTGAACCATCAATGCCCCCACATGGGCAGAAACGTCCACTCCCCAAGGTCCATCAGTGTCACATGAGGCACCCTGGACCACAGCCAGCACAAGGAGTCGGAGAGAGGGACGGTGGAGATCCAGGCACGGATCCCCTCCCGACCTGGACATGCGGTTCCTGCCACCATGGTGGTCACAGGCACAGGATGCCTAGGGCCCAGCCTCCCAGAGCTCCAGGAGCCCCCAGAATGCCTCTCCTTCAGGGATCACAACCCCCAACTCACACACTGGTGTTTCCCCAAGCCAGTCTCTTCTCAGTTCTTCTGCCTTGAAGCTTTCCAAGTTCTCATAGGATTTAGGCTTTTGGAAAACCAAAGACAAGTAAGCAACCAGGAAACTTGGGCTTCGGACCCTGTTTATTCTCTCCTGTGGTAAAGAAGTTGAACCAGCCACCTGCTCGCATGGATGGGCATGAAAGAGACAGTGAGTGAGCAGGAAGATGTGTGAGCCTGCAGAGCAGCGCCACTGAGGAGCGGCAGGACCACAGCTTGACTTACCAGGCAATGCGCTAATGATTCCATAGCTGTGTCATTGAATACTGAAAGTGGTCCTAGACCAGAAATTATGACGTTCATTTTACAGAAGATGCCACCAAAGTTCAGAGAGGTTGGGCGACTTATTGAGTGTGACACAGCTAAGGAGAGACTGGCGTGGAGTTCACATGACTCAGGGGTGCCTTGTGTTTCCGATCATCATGCTGATCTGCCCAGAATGGTTCTGGAAAGTCAGCCCATTGGGAGCCAGGTGGCCACAAGGCCCCAACCTCAAATGCTCCTCCTCACCCAGGGCCTCTGGCATGGTGGTATCTCCGTTACAAACCCATGTCATCTCTGCTAGGATCTTCCTGAGGGCAACAGCATTGTTGATATCAGTACAAGAAATGTAAGCACAAGGAATTTTTAAAGAAATGTAGAGTAAAATTTTAAGAAAGGAAGTGAATTCCCCATAACACATTCCAATATTAATTATTTGCTTTTTTGCGATAAGTAATTGTCTGCTCAGTTCTCATTAAAACATCCCACAGGTAGTATATCTGACCAGGGTGAGCTGAGGAAGACCTACTGTGCCCTCCAGAAGGCAGAGGTACTGAGTCCTCTCAAGACTCCAAGTGGTGAATCTCACAATGTACAAGAGCAAGCAGACATCGAATCATCTCATGTCTGAGAAACAACCCTGGCTTTGGTTGGATGTATTGGGACTCACTGGATATTCCACTAAATGCACCATGACATTGGCTTCCATCAGTCTCGAACTTTTGCATGCCAGACACTGCCCTGAACACGGTGCTCATTCATTCACGTGTCGATTGAGAATCATAGCACACGTCTACGTGTGCTATTTCAGGGGTCTGGAGAAGCTACTATGCCTATTAGCCAAATCTCCTTTGTGAGAAAAATATTCTCTGTGTTTTCATGGCCAGGAAAATAAATTATAACCAGATTGGACAACAGAGTAGTCTAACGTGTTCAGATTGTCTACAGATGGCAATTAGATAGCTTCCATTTCATCCAAGGTCTTTGTTAGTGAACAAGAGTCTACACCAGGACAAGGGGGCTGGCGGAGACTCCGAGTGTCCTGACTGCCTAAGGGGCCCACAGGAGCCTCGCTTCACAACTCTCACCTGCTGATTCCCATCCTAAAGACCCTCATAGGCTCCAGCAAAAACACAGGCGATGGTAGTGAAAAGAAATGGCTGCAAGGAGCCCCCGGAGCTGTGGATGAGTGAGTGACTCTGAGACTTCTCATTCAGGAGCTCCATGTTGTCGACCCCAACCCGAGACCTAAACACACACATGGGTCTATCACCAAACACACAAAAACGCAGATGCACATATACACACCTACACCTAATCACACATACGGACACACGCCCAAACATATGAAGGCACAGAGACACATATTCTATCCACGCACACAGAAACACACCCCCACATACAAACATACACACAAACATACAAAGACAGAGACACACATGTATACACCTACACACAAAGAGATAGAATCACAGACACATGAGGACACACACACACAGACACACATATGCACATCAACGCAAAGATACATACATGCATACATACACAAAACACACAGATAGACATTTTTTAAAAAATTCTTTTGCCTTGTTTATTCCCTTAGGCCTTATTTAGAAACTTTATTCCAGAGAGCATGATGGAGTCACTCTGATTTTAATATATTTCAGCTTTGAAGGGGCAAATCAAAACAGAGAGCAAACTTGTAGGCAGGCATCCAATATGCACTTGGCAGAAGGGACAACTGGCGAGCTGGTGGGGAGAGGGGTAAGACGTGATTTTGGGTGAGCCCCAGGCTTGGCATTTCCCATGGGACAGAAACTGCTTAGGATTAGGAGAACGACCACCCAAAGACACAGTCTCTGCTTCTAGGACATGCAGAGGAGATGAGACGAACTAGAAGGCACTTGTCAACACTCCCAAGATGGCAGAGGGGAAACAGAGGCCAAGAGTGGAGGCCAAGCATGGAGACCTTCTCCTGCATTGGACAGCAGTGAGGAAAAGCTGCCAGAGAACTGCCTCGGTGCTGGTGGGAGGAGCAAATACTGATGGCCATGACTTGAGGACAAATAGCTCTCCAAGCCTGAATGACTTCAGAAGCACTGATTTGTAGCAGACGTTCCATGATCATCACTGAAAGTCATTAAATCCAGTTTGGCAGAGTCTGTCTTTCTAAGAAAGTGAAGAGGATGATGCAATTTAATTTTTTTTAAAAAAAGAACGACAAAAGGTAAAAATCTAGATGATGTTGAAAATACACTTGAAAACAGAAGTTTTCAAGTGTATTTGGATGCATGAGACTGTTTGTGTGCATTCCTTCACATGAGGGGCAACAAGGGCATCTGGGGCACCTGCACCTGTCAGACACCATCCTGCATCCAGGAAGCACATTCATCCCCAGAAGGCAATGCTCAGTCCTTCACCCAGATGTATGGGCCCTACCAGTGTCAAATAGCCAACAACTCAGTCTGTAGACCGCTTGTTGGTTTGGTTGGTTGGTTTTGGTCTTTCATAATCAGGTGACACAGTGGCATTACTGGACAAAGAATTCCCCAAACAACCATGGATGGAAGTGTGTTTTCCTCTAGCCACATGTAGAAAAAAGAGACATACATTCCGGCGCCTGTCCCAGCTCTGCCTCTATTCCTTTGCTTCACCCTCTGAGCTCTGGTTAGTCCACCTGTAAAAGGAGGATGATCCATTCTTTTGTCCTGTCCTGGGGAGAATGCAGCAGAAAGGGTCAGTCAAGCCTCTGTAGAATCAAGGGCCCTCACGTGGCCATTCTGACATCCTTGGTGTGCCTCGCTCAGAAGGCCCCACTGACCATCGCGACTGACATGTAAAGTAAGTGTGTGCGGTTCTCATGAATGATTGTGTGATCTATGAGTCTGAGTGCATGGCTCTCTTGGTTAAGATGCCTACAGTTTCTGAGTTCTAAAATGAGCCAAGAGGATTCTTACCTTTATTCCATCAGTCTCCTTTATCATTCATCCGCTCACACGTTCATTATCCAACAGGGAGGAATCCTTCCGTGCTGCATGAATTTCCCCCTCTTGGATATTAAAGTACATGCCCAGGGTAAGAACTCACATCAGTTAAAATGCCCCAGCCCAGGAAATGACAACGCGGCTCCCAACGCACAGATCACAGACTGAGCACTTACACAGTGGGCATTCCTCCTAGTCTTGGGCTGTAAACAAGGGATCCTTTGGATTGAATATCCTGGGGCTTCCAGGGTGGGAGATATCTGAGGAAGGTACTGCTGAGTGGGGCGGTACATTTGAGAGGGAAGTACACCTGAGTGGGAGGAATACCTGAGTGAGAGGTCCCCAAGGAGAGGAAAGGCAGCTCACAGAAGCAGGAGTCGTCACAGGAAACCAGGCTGAGGAGGGGGCAGGGCCAGGTCATGCAGGACACGGCTGCTGGTTCAGGCAATGGTTTGCATCCTGCAGAGCAGGAACGGGAAGCCCGGGCCTTGCAGGAGACAGAAACCCTGACTCAGATTAGTCTAAGTCAAAAGGGAAATGAGACTTCTGGCTCATGAAATGCAAACTCCTGGGGAGGTTTCACCCTGCAGCTGGATCCAGCTGTTCCAAGTTTGTCTGAAGGTCCTTGCACACTCTCCCTCCCCACCCCCTTCTCTGTGACGTTCGCCATCTCTTTCCCACCTCTGCCTCCCAGGCCCCATCTGCTTCACCTCCCCTCTCTCCCTCATCGGCTTCACCTTTCTCATGAGGCCCTCTCCACAAGTTGGCTCCCAGAAGACCCAAATGTACATTAATCTTAGACCTTACAGTCCCAGCAGAGAGAGATCTACTATCTCCTAAAATTTGCCTCCAGATTTCCTAGGTAAAGACTTGTTGAGCCTCCTTTGATAACAGCTCTCCCTGGAAGCCCTGGTGGGGTAAATATCCCCACTTTAATTCAGGTACTGAAAATAGGGGAAGGTGAACCCCAAAGGAAACTGAGGTGCAGCTGCCAGGACAACTCAGGGCAGAATCTGGGCAGGCAAGCTGGGAGGGGTAGGGTCAGAGAAGTCAAGGTGGCAGGAGAGAGGGAGCAGTTTCAGGGAGACCTGATGTGTCTCTGAAGGGACCTCGAGGAGGGTCTTAGGAAAGCTCAGAGCAGTCAGATACCTTTCCCAGAGGTAACAGCAAAGCTTCTTGGGGGAGAAGCATGAAGGACAGGGAAGTTAGGGATGGACTCTGGGATCACTCCAAACACCGAAAGCATCATCAAGGCCTTCAGTGGCCACACATCCTGTGCCAGTACATTGAAGCTCTCCCAGCCCCATGGACGTTCCCTGTGGAACTAACTAATGCAGGCTCAGCATGTAGGCCTCTATGGGGGCCTCTATGGTCAGTCCTCCGTCTTGTCCAGGGGCTGTGCTTCCGATATTTGAGGCCATGTTTGTGCAGGCTGGTGAGTGAAGTCATGTAGCCCCTACCCGAAACTCACCCACCATCGACACTGGAAGGCCAAGATGGTTAACTCTAGGGGAGGAAGACCCAAGCCTCCCCAAGGAGGACCTATATCCATGATGCAGTGCTAGTAGGTATTCAACAACGTTCTCTCTGGGGAAAGCTCTGCTTTTTAGCACTTGACAATTTGCGGGTATAAGTACTCCCATAATAAGCAAGTGCATGCTACCAACGTGTGGTCACTAGACAGGACCTCGGGCAGACATGTGCACAAGGACCTTGCAAGAAGGTGAAGGGCCCCAACACACCACAGCCTACCTGGGACAAACACCAAACCCATCACTGTCATCTGTGGCTCTAAGTCAGGCCAGACTTGCAGGCAGGTAGTGACACAGTCACCAACTGAGTGTGACATGGGTGTGGAAGGACCACAAAGCCCCTTCTCGCCCATCATGGGCCTGGACAAGTACTCAGAAGTCTCTAAGACCAGATTATTCCTCATTTGGAAACTGGAGAGAGTTTATCACATATGGTTATAGAAAAACCTTAATGAGATAATGTATGTAACACACTTATCAAGGTTTCTAGCCCATACTTAGAAACCAATAAATATTAACTGTTATCATCACCATCTGCTACGCCATTTCTCCAAGAGTGATCTGAAGACCCACAGCAGGGCATTTCCTGGCAGCTTGCTAAAACTGAATCTCAGGCCCCACTCCTAAATCAGAATCTGCTTTTTTGTTAAGCTCTGCAGATGGTTCCTCAACATGGTAAGGTTGAGAAGCACTGATCTAAAATAGCCAGTCTGGTAGAAACATAGCCATTAGGATTTGATTTAGAGCCATCATGGGATGAATAATCAGAGCACCCAGATCATTTCTTTCCCAACACAAACAAGCTCTGTGATAATCTTTGGAATGTGATAATCTTTGGAAGATGAAACCCAAGAATGAGTGCGCTTAGAAATATTCCTGGAATATTATAACAGGAACCCCTCTATTCCCGCTGTCTCCACCCCTGGAGATGCTTTTTCCATATCATGGTACTTTTTAGCTGGAGGAAGGTGACTGCTTCTCATTTTTCCCTAGTTTGCATCCAGTAACGGAGAAGAGAGCACTAATCACAGAAATGCTAAAACAGCCCCATCTTTTACCACTTCTCAGATCTAAGAGCATGCTAACTCTGCTGTAAAATGAGATCCAATTCAACCCCAGCTAGAAATTGAGATTCCCATTCCAGGGGAAGGAAACTCATTGTATTCTCATTATTGCCTCAGTAGAAGTTACAAGTGCACCTGCCTCACCTCTATCTCACACCTGTCCCATTCTCTTCTCCACAGAATGACGCCCTTGGTGAATGTCCCATGTACCTGTAAAATAGAATGTGTTGTGAAATTGTTGGGTGTTGTGCACCATAAGTGTCAGCTAATTCATGGAAATTAGTAGAATTTGAAGATCACTATGTATTTTTTTGTCTAGTTATTCTATAAATTCCTGAGAGAGGAGTATTAAAGTCTCCTGCTTTGTGAAAAAGTCTAATTCTCCCTTTAATTCTGTCAACTTTTGTGTTATATAATCATAACTGCACACTAATAACTTGTGCTTTTCTGATCAATTTTTATTCTTTTATTATTATACACTGTCCCACTTATCCCTGGTAATATTATTTGTATTAAATCTGTTTTATCTGGTATTAACTTAGCCACTTTGCCTTTAGTGCTCAATTATATACATATAATATATATTATTATATATAATTCTATATTATAATAATATATAATATATTATGATTATAATAATTATAATATAATAATATAATAATTATATATATTCTGGGTGTGCCAAAAATGTACACATATTTTAAGCTTTTTGTTAAGATCTGCAGGTGATTCCGAAACAGAGTAAGGTTGAAAAGCACTGATCAAAATTCCCAGTCTGGTAGAAACACAGGCATTAGGATTGATTTAGAACCATCATGGGATGAATAATCAGGGGACCCAGATCATATCTTTTCCAACACAAGCAAGCTCTTAACCACCAGGTATGTAATAATCTGGGAAGATGAAACCCAAGAATAAGTGCACTAAGATATCTACCTGTGTTACTTTTTGAAGTTGAATTGAGTTACAGTAGCAATATGTAATTGCAGAAGTCAAACGTTACTTGTATTCATCGTATGAGTATATATTAAACATTACAATTTTAATACAGTTTTTTAATCCTAAAATGTGTATACATTATTTTGGCACCCTCTGTGTATATATATTTACCATTTACTTACCTTCTACCTATGTGTATCTTTAATTTTAACATATGACTCTTGAAAACATTAATAAGAGGTTTTTTTTTAATTCACTCAGTCTTCTTTTAATTGAAGTATTTAAGCCATCATTATATAATATAATCACAGATATGACTGGGTTTTTAATTACCATTGTGCTATTTTTTTTCTGTGTGTCTGTTCTGTTTTTGTTCCTCTGTTCCCCTTTTTCTGCTTTCTTTTGTATTACTTAAATCTTATTACTATTTATTTTTATTTTTTTGAGTTGGAGTCTCACTCTGTCACCCAGGCTGGAGTGCAGTGGCATACTCACGGCCACTACAGCCTCGACCTGCTGGGCTCAGATAATCCTTCTATCTCAGCCTTCTGAGTTGCTGGAACCACAGGCACATGCCAGCACACCCGGCAATTTTTTTATGTATTGTAGAGTCATGGTCTCACCAAGTTGCCCAGGATGATCTCAAAGCCCTGGACTCAGGTAATGCTCTCATCTCTGTCTTGCCTCTGCCGGGATTACAGGCTTAAGCCACTGTGCCTAGCCCTTATTAATATTTTATTTTATCTATTTGCATTTTTCTTATCTCTTGAACTACTCTTTCAATAGCTGCTCAAATGATTACATGTACATGCAGTCTTTCAAAGACCTTTGGAATCAAGAGTACACCACTTCATGGAGAGTGTGGAAAACCTGCACCTACACAGTCTTCCTCGACTGATATTCATGTCATTGTTGGCATGTGTCTTACACCTATGGACATGGAAGACCACACCAAGCAGTGTCCTAGATTTTGCTTTCCATCTTCATACAAATTTTAAATAATGAAGAAAATAAAAGTAGCCATTTATATTTGTTCAGATACCTAATATTTCTGCTATTTTTTCTTCATTCCTAAATTCCTTTTCACTCACCTTGAACAACTTCTATTGTTAATAGTGTTACTTTTGCTATGCCAGGTCTGTCAGTGACAAATTCTCTGGGCTTTCTTTATTTAAAACTAAATTTGCCTTCATTTCTGATGGATATTGTTGCTGGGTATAAAATTCTTGGTTGACAGCTCTCTTCTTTTAATACCATAAAGCTGTGCTGTCTTCAGGGTGTTTCTAGTAAGAAATCCACAGTTATTCACATTATTGCTCCCCTATATGTAACGTGTGCTTTCAATTTTCATGCTAGTTGTGTAACAGATGGAAAATTGCTCCCTATGAAGCTTAAGTTATATGTTTCTTGGACAAGAAACCAAAAAGTAGAAAAAAAAATGTGCTTGTAAATGCCAGGGACTTAGTAACAAGATGATTCCCACACATTAATCTCCTATGATTGCTAAAGCTCCCTGACTTGTCTCACTTATTGATGCCCTTGACCATGACCATTTGCTACAGTAGTGCCTGAAACACTGATGCACAGGACAATCATTGACCCTTGGGTGCAGCTGAGCTGTCATAATTGCAGTTGCCCATAGAGACCAAAATCACATGTGGTCCTACTTAAGGCTTAATTTGTTCTGGCCCCCGAATTCTACTCTTCATCCGTTTCATCTTTCTCTACAGACAGGGAAACTGAAGCTTGAGCTTGAAACCAGTTGAGGCATAAATGTACCAGTCATACAAATAAACAAAATGCAATCCTTATTACTAATAAGGATGTAATACCAATTGAAAAAATGACTTATTTCTGAATGTCTAATGAGCATGTTATAACTCCCTTCCTTCATTCCCCCTGCCCCTCAGCTAGATCCTGGGACAGTCCTTCTGAAGAGCAGGCCAGGTCCACAAAGGCCGACTATGTGTCCATGATATTTGTTCCCCCCATCTAGAGAGGAGTGAGAAGAAAAAGAGATGAAACCCTTCTCTGATGAGTACCACCAAATGAGCAAAGCGACCCAGCTAAACTCTATTACTGGGAGGGGATTAGTGAAACAAGAGGCTGGCTATGATTCTGAAAAATTCTTTCTCATAGAAACAAAAACACTGTGGACTGCTATTCCCAAGGTGACTTGCCTATTACCTTCAGAACAAAAGCAAAGCACTGTCTCAGGGAACTCTAGCCAGGCCCTCCCTGACTGCCCATTCTCTCACAGATGGCAGCCAGGGGATCCCAGGCCTCTACCCCTCCTTACCCACTACCCACTACATCCCCAGTCCCGCTAATTCCTGTCCATCAGTCACCTCCCTCCCTGCTTCTCCTCCTCTAATGGCCTTCCTCAATCTCCCCTTCCTCTGTGCCAACACTCACAGTTCACCCGTTGCTTTGGTCTAACAGCTTAGTGCTTCAGTACTTTTCCCGGCACTGTCTGGTTTTATACATTATCTTTTCTACCGTTAATAACCCCAAACATAATGTTCATGGCAAAGATTCTCTCCTTGATCAAACTCTAGTCAGGTTCCTCTGAACTCTGTCAACTGGGTCCTGATTTGGGGATTTCTGTGTTCTTTTCTGCATTGTTCAATTTTATCAAAATTTTTCTAAGTCAGTTTAACCAGAGCTCCCTGCCCTTGATATGTTACTGTGTTTTTCACTCCCCACCATCCTTTAGGGGATGTGTGGACACGCTGGCTTGCTTTCAACAAGAGTCCTGTTGAGTTGGTTACCCTGATACTTCCTCTCAGTAATTTTCTACCCACTGACCCCACCCTGCTCCTGACCATAAAAGCCCATGTGTCCTTGTATTTGGAGCTGGCCCTGCTCTCTCTTACTGCAAACCCCCACTGGAGTGGCCCTACATCTATCACAATGCCTCTCCCCACTTAAATAAAACCTGCCTTTCTGTCTTTAAACAAGTCTCAGAATAGTTTTCTCTTTAACACTTGGCAAAGAATAAGTGTTTAGAGTGTATTTTTTTGGAGATCTGAGTTACAGTGTCCTTCCTAAAGGCATCTAAAAGAGGGTCACTTGATGAACAAGGCCAGGAGAGGCAATGGCGGGGCAAGGAGATTGGAGGGGATGGTTGAGGGCTGCACCAGCCCAGCTGCTGGGCCATGAGCAGGGATAGAGGACAGCAAGAGTCTGAGGAGGATGACGGTACAAACAGCACCCATTTTGCACAAACCTCCCAGGTCAGAACCCCTTTCAAAGGACAAAAAGATTGTCTCCTCATCCTCAAGGAATTCTGGTTCCAGAACTTTCTCCCATGTTTAAGTGGCAAGATAAGTCACCCACTGAGGGTGTCTCTTCCATGTTTAATTAAGTAATTATATCGAAAGTGATTTAATTACTTCTTGTAGTTTCTATACTGAAAGAGATGCCCCTCTTCAACTGCCATCTTGCCCCTTCCCATACTCAGCCTACAATAACCAAAAGCCATGTGTCCTGCTGAGAGAGAGAGAGACATCTGCCTCCTAAAGTCATTCGTGTGTGTGTGTGTGTGTGTGTGTGTGTGTGTTTGTGTGTGTATGTGTGTGTGTGTGTGAGAGAGAGAGAGAGAGAGAGGTATGTGTGCAGAAACTATTCTTCCCTGTGAACCAGTACTACTGTACTGATGGAACATTCCCTACACTGGTCAGACAAAGCATTCCCTTTATGATGTGTTTACAATGCTGTCCAAGGCCAGTACATGCGATCCCAAGCCCTCTTCTTTTATGATGTGTTCCTGGGGCTGTCCAAGGCCAGTACACATGGTTTCAAGGCCTCTTCCTTTCCGCTGTGTTTACAAGGCTATCCAAGGCCAGTACACACAGTCTCATGCCCTCTTTCTTTCTGGTGTGTTTCTGGGGTTGCCCAAGCCCAGTACCTGCAGCCTCACTCTCTCTTCCTTTATGGTGTGTTTTCGAGGCTCTCCAAGGCCAGTACACGTGGCCTCACACCCTCTTCCTTTATGTGTTTACAAGACTGCCCAAGGCCAGTACACGTGGCCTCACTCCCTCTTTCTTTACAGTGTGTTTTAAAAGGCTGTCCAAGGCCAGCACACATGGCCTCACACCCTCATGTTCTGTGTCTTTATGGGTTATAATAGACACATCACAGGCCTATTGACTTGAGAGCAAGCAACCACGTTACCTTAGGTTTGGGGGAAAATTACCAACAACACAGCATAGCAGGGAGCTATAGTGTCCATTTATCTATTTTTTTTTTAAAGGAATCAAAACAGGAATAGTGGTTATTGCTCAGGATAGAATTTTCTAAAGGGTGTGTACCAGAATAAAAAACCTTCTGCATTCTGGTTCATAATCAGAGAAAAGAAAATCTAAGCACAAAAGGAATCTATTTGCTCATCTCATTGCATGGTCTTTCCCACTGAGGGAACTGTAGGTCACTTCATGAACGTTCCAGAGGCCAAGGCTTTCTGAAGATTCTCTTCAGGAACAGAATCACGCATGGTCACGAGAATGGGTTCACACCTCACAGGCTCCTTTTTTAACCTGAGAAGCTGGACCCACTGCTAAGGGTGCGCTTAGTAATATGACATTTGGAACTCTGGAAATGAAGTGCATTTCAAATACTGAAGCATGTCTCATTCAGCTAGGGCATCTGTAGCTTTTGTGTCAAAAAGCTTGGCTATTGCAGAACCACAGGTGAGACATTAAGACTCAGCGGTGCTGCATGCCTTCATAACTCCCACTGTGAATGTAGCCCTCCCCACCCTGTTGGGAGGTATGGACATTTCCATCATCCAGAAGGGCTGACAGTCTGGGGCAGAGTGGGGCCCAAATCCAGAAGCAGGGCCCTAAAACTGCCTTGTTGCCCCCCTCCCGTACTCAGCCTACAGTAACTAAGAGCCATGATTTCTGCTGGGTGAGAGAGAGAGAGCCATCTGTCTCCTAAATTCATTTTTGGGTGGGGGGGAAGAGAGAGAGAGAGAGAGCAAATGCTCTTCCCCATGAGCCAGTACCACCATACTGATGGAACATTCCCTACACAAAAATCTTAGTGATCACGAACTCCCAGGAGATTCTTGCCAATTCAGAAGTGAAGTGAAAACAAGGTTCTGACAGAATTTTTTAGTCTTGGCAAAAATACCCAAGGAGAGCTTACACGCGCGGGTGGAAGAACAGCCCTGCATTCTCCAGCTGAGCATGCTGGGACATCATGCCCCACCCTGAGCTCTGCATTCCTGGGACAGAAAGGAAGACCTACCACCCATGGGACCCTGTGCAGACTGAGACGACCACGCACAATGGCTTGTTTCAAACACATGTTGCCTGAAGGAATTCGGCTTTGTCTAAGGGAACAATGACAAATTTTTAAAAATGTTATTTGCACTCTGGATTGCTTCTAAAATGCCAGTCTCTGTGCCTGTCTTCCAACAAAAGGCACAGGCCTTTAGTAGTAAGGTTATTGACTCTCCACAATTTTCAATAGAAAAAATGCTTATGGAGATTTAGCGAGTACAAAAAGATCGTAATTATTATTTAAATTACCCTTGAAGGAACTGTAAACAAACAAAACATGTGGAGCGTTCTCTTCTTGAATTAAGTGTCACATTGATTGAAATGCCATTTGAATGTTCTCACCATGTACTGAATGATTTCAATCAAGGATTTAATCATGCATCTCAGCTGTGGTTAGTGTTGCCCCTGCTGAGGACTGAAGAGGGGATGTGTGTTAGGGGAGTGGGGGGTGTAGTCTGTGAAAGACAGACAAAAACAGAGACAGAGGGAGAGAGAAAGAGGGAGGGAGGGGGAGAGAGAGAGAGAGAGAGAGAGAGAGAGAGAGAGAGAGAGAGAGAGAGAGAGAGAGAGAGACTCCCTGCTGTTAGGAACTGCCATTAAATAGGGCAATTAACTCAACTTACATGGAAAGCCCTACAAGCAAATCAACCTGGGTTTTCTCCCAGGGTTGAGTTGACTTAGCTCTGTAACATTGAGCAAATTAGTCCCCCTCTCTAAGCATTACGTTTTTTAATTGTGAAATAACAAACTGGAAGGACGGGGTGGCGACTCTAAGTCCTTTGTTCTCAAACTGCTCAGGGCCTGAGGGGAGAGTGGGGAGAAGAGGGGCAAGAAGCAGCCAGAGTCAGAGCAGTGGGGGAAGCAGACCTGTAAAGAGGGATATCCATTCTTTTATTTCTGTTGGTTTTACCTTGTTAAAAATAACTACTTGCTTTTTGTTTCGTTTGGAGTCAGAGGCTTACTCTGTCATAACCAGACGAATTCAGTGACATGATCATGGCCACTGTAGCCTTGACCTGCTGGACTCTGATGGTCCTCCACCAATAAGAAATATAAAAGTGACCAGGAGTATTCATCCGTTCATTCAGTTAATATCTGTTTAAAATCCTATCCTGGGTCAGATAGTGTTTTAGGAATTAAAGATTTGGCAACTAAAACAGAATATAAAATGCATACAAAATAAAAACAAAATTAAAACACGAAAAAAAAAGAGGAAAATCCAGGGGCATGGCAGTGGGAGAGGGTAGGCCCTGTGGGTGGGGAAGGTGTCTCCCTCAGACAGTCACAGAAACCTGGGCTGCCACCCTCCCTACCTCCTCCTGTCACAGCCTCTCCTTATCAATGTTTCTCAAACTTTAAGTCACCCCAAGGGCTTAATAAAACACACATTCTGGGTCCCAGCCCCCAGAAACTTCAGCCTGGTCGGACAGGGATAGGCATGAGGAATTTGTGTTTCTGAAATTTGTATAGATGCTGCCAGTCCGAGCCGCCCTGCACCTGCACACTCCTGTGAATGAGTGGGCATCTCCTGGGGCAGAAGTAGGTGGTACAAATAGCCATCCCCCGCTATCGGCTGCCCCATCATGTTGCTCCTTGCCCTCTATAGCCACCACCTCCCACCTTAGTGTGCAAATCGGGGACCTCAACCTGCCGCACTGCCTTTTCTTTTTTTTTTCTTTTCTTTTTTTTTTTTTTTTGAGTTGGAATCTCACTCTGTCATCCAGACTGTAAAAAAGGTCTGGGCTCGACCAGCTGGGCTCCGGCGATCCTTCCACCTCAGCCTTCTGAGTAGCCAGAATTACAAGCAGGCGCTACCACGCCTGGCTGATATTTTTGATTTATTGTAGGGATGAGGTCTCGCCAAGTTGCCCAGGTGGGTCTCGTACCCGCGGGCTCAGGCAATCCACTCACCTCAGCCTCCCAAAGCGTGGCATTACAGGCTGAGCCACCGAGCCCGGCTTGCCTTTTCAAGGATGAGACATGAGTGGATTATACAGCACTTGACCTCTGCAGATTGGATTTTCTCCCTCAGCTCTGGGCCTTTGGATCCACCTAGTTGCCTCATTTATCAATAATCGTTCCTTTCATTACGGAGTGGATATGTGCAGTTTCTTTATCCACTCACCTGTTGCAGGGCACAAGAGTTATCTTTGGTGATCATAAACAAAACTTCTGTAAACACTTCTATATGTATATTTGTGTGGATATAACTTTTCATTTCTCTCGGGCAAATATTTGGAAAGGGAATGGGATTGCAGGTCCTATGGGAAAGTGTACTACTGACTGTGTAAGAAACTGCCCAACTCCTTTCCAGTGACTGCGCCATTAGTGTTCCCACCAGCTGTGTATGAAAGTTCTTTGCTCTGTCTCACAGAAGTCTCTGAAATAGCATTCCTGCCCCACATGCTCAGACTGCCCTGCACTCTCCCTGACAATACTCTATCCTTTCTCCTGGTCCTGGGGCCTCTGGGTTGCTTCAAGGAGTGGACCACTGGGCAAGCAGCACCATGCAACATCCAAGACTATGGTGTAAAAGGAGATTGAGCTTCCAGTCAAACCTTTTGGGGACACTTGCCCTGCAAATAGCCCTCAGTTCAGTCAGGAACTGGCCCATAGCGGAAGGTGGAAGGTGGATTCCCCAGCCTCCAGTTGCTTGACTCTGGCTCAGCCTCAGTACAACAGAGCCCTCCCCACCCTCTCCGCCCAGATCAGATCCATGAGCTAAAAAAATTAAATCTCAAGCCACTACTTTGGGGTGGCTTAATACATAGCAGGCCACATCTGCCTGGCCTGTAACCCCAGCCTGCGTTATACCCATTGAAATTGAGATCGTGGGTGCAGGGCTTAAAATGCAGCCATCGCAATGGTGGTTTAAACCTAGTGTACTTGGAAATGTCTGTTTTGCTGACCGTGGCAAGGAAGTGACAGAGGGTTGACATCTGTCAACAGTCGCATCAGTGTTTGCCTGGCCACTCAGTCACGATTATTTGCTTCGAATTTCTAACAAGCAAAAAACAATATCAAATGCCAATTCCTCTTGTTCCTTGGGCTCGAATAACACAGAAGTTCACCAACCTAGCAGCCCATTCCAAAGTAGGGCACAGCGCAAATGGCTTTGTTTGGCCTCAGTGGGCTGAAAAGAACATTTCAGGCTCCCAGCCTGGTGGAGGCGCCCCAGTAGACAAGTCCAGCCCAGAGAGCCTATGCACACTGCCATTCATGAGTGTCTGTGAATGTCCCTGGCCAGCTGCTCAGAGATTGCCGCTGCCCATGACACAAACTACAAGGGCTTCTGGTCAGAGCAAAGTTGCCCCCTGGAAAGTGCATCCTGGGAATGCTCCATGGGACAGAATTTATTTGCCATAGATTAACATTTTTTTCTTAAAAAGTCTTGAAAATGTGTTCACATTGTCTACTTTTACATGAGCAGATGCTTTCAAAATTATACTCTTTGAGTAATTCAGTCTTGGGGAAAAGAGGTGAGACAGGGAATTCTGAACAGACCTGGTGAGCTTGGAAACTCACCAAGCCTTCCTGCAAGCAACCCCCAAGTCCTGGCAGAGGCCTAGAAAGCTCAAGTCAATGTCTTAGACGCTATACAAAGGATATATTCCAAGAGACACCAAGAGTTGCTCACTAGGATATCCCAGCTTCTTTACTGTGTGAAAAAATGGGAGCCACTTACGACTCTACCCATAAGGGACTGATTTTAATTCATTCTTGAATTCAGACTGCAGAGATTAAATCTCATATATCTGAAAATTGTAATGACCTGGGGAAATGCTCCCAGGAGACCAAATTGTCAGCTTCATACAATGGACATACGTTATTTTATTATGTGCATGTGTGCTTTACTCATTTCCTAATTTTAGGCTAGCAGCATAGTATATTTAAACAACTTCATTACATTTTCAGTCAGAATGAGTCCCTGCACAGAACTGACACGGGCCGGTCCTGCAGAGCACCCACACCAGCACGGTCTCTGGCCCTCAGGGGCAGCGAGGTGTGGAAAGGCGGCCTTGGAGGAGATGGGAGCACTGAGGAGACTGAGGTGGCAGAGACTGGCTCAAGCTCCTCGCGCAGAGTCCTGAAGGTGGAGTTGGCCACCACGCTGCCCAGGCACTGCCGACAGACCTCTCCAGTCAGCCACTCTCTCCTGGTTCTGGTTCCCTTCTCCCCTCTGGGTGTCATAAGTCCTGCTCTGCAAATAGTCCTGTACTACACTCTCCTCAAGCTGCCCGGCACCAACATGCTGCCACTCCCCCTGGGACTGGGACTGAGACCACTTTCTGAGGGTGTTCTGCAGATCAGAGGACAGTGTGTAAAAGCTCTTGTTCTATTTCTCATTTCTGCAGGCTGGAAACCTGTGGCACAGGAACCCAGACTTTTTGCTGAGGCCGGGGTGCTGCTTGCTAATCTGGGCACCCCACATTGCCTGGGTCTTCGGATCCCTAGAGAAGCTTGGACATCTCACGAAGCTACGAGTGTCTGTCTGTAAGTGGGTCCAG
Organism: Cephalopachus bancanus; assembly: GCA_027257055.1. NCBI lineage: Eukaryota > Metazoa > Chordata > Mammalia > Primates > Tarsiidae > Cephalopachus > Cephalopachus bancanus. The sequence goes on from JAPVLO010000055.1 coordinate 2,293,040, forward strand.
AAGCATGGGTCTGACACTGCTCACTCATCCCCCGAGTTGTTCCAGGAGCATGAATCTACCTTTGTAAGCGCCACAACAAACCACAGGTATGCACTGGGAGTCCCGTGATCAGAACAACCTCAGTGGTCCCTCAGGATCACGGCTGTCTCCCAGTTCCCGGCAACCATGCAGCTCTTCATGGAAGCGATGCAGCCCAGGCCTCCCACCCACACACTACCTTGCACCAGTGAATGTGCCAACACCATCAGAAATGGTCCTGCTCGGGCAGCGGGTGGATGGAAAATCCTCACCCAGCAGTTAGATTTGGGAACAAAACATGAACACAATTCAAATCCCTCGGCTGATCCTCATCACATCTATGAACTTCTGAGAAAAAGCAACCTGAATTAACAGTGGGCACATCTATCAACTTGGTTTCATCACTGACCTGTGTGGCCTGGGGACAACCCATGACCTTTCGGAGTCTGTTCCCATCTGTGAAACCCTCACTGGTGTGTAGTGAGTGCCAGGCCCAAGGGTAAGGACTGTGCCCCCCATCTGCATCTGCATGGGGACTGAGTCTGGAATCCCCTACTATGGAGGACACACAGCTCCTCACCCGTGCATAGATGATCACGCAGGGCTGTAGGGCCAACCCCTCCTCACACCGAGACAAGCTCTCTTCCAGACTGTGCATCCTCAGAACTGCAGGGTCCCTTGAAAGGAGGCAACAATTAATTCTTGGGTGGACAAAAGCTTTTGGCTGCGGCAATGTCTGTGACTCTCAGAATGGACAGCACATGAACAGATTTACAGTTGATATGAGGTTTCAGAAAAGGGAAAATTCAAAAGAAAATTCTAACAATGGTCCACAATTGGGCCTGGGCAATAACTCCTAGGTCTGTTTAAAAAAAAAAAAAGAGCTGACTGCTGACCTAACAGTGTAACTAGCATTGTTAAACATTTTGCTGACAAGTACTGGTCCTAAACCTGCTTATGAGATGCAGAACAAAAATAGGATGGAATCAGTTTCCCTCCACCAGACTCTAAGGTGCCTTAACTACCTCCCTCAATCACACATTGACCTTATCTTGTGGATATCATCACTGAGCATCCATCATAACCACAAGAATGTCAGTGTCATACCCGAGTCCCCCATCTTCACAGTTCACATGCATCCCCTGTCAGAAAATGTATGCAGGCTGCACTCATGTCACCTCCTTTGGGACACATTCTCAGTGTGCACTGAGTCTGTGTTCCTGGCTTAAGTCCTCAGGCTTGGCTCAGGATAAGAATCTAACCGTGATTTCTCTAAGTTCTAGTGCTTATTATTTAATTTTCAGTCAATAGTGGTACTATTGCAGAAGTGTGGGCTTTACTAGGAACACTGTCTAAAATGCTCCTTTGTAGAGCCATAATTTCTTTTTTTAAAAAAAGGAACACTGCTCTGGGCATACAAGTCTGTGAAAATTGGCAGGTAAAAATCATCCCATTTGCCCTCCTGTTTATTCAAATATATATGGATTGCTCATAATGTGCAGGGTGCCCCTAGCTGTTGGGGATAGCATACAGGAAGTTGCCTACAAGTTGCAAACTTTCAAAGATGCAAATGTGCATTTGTATGCCCAATCACATAAGTTAGTTCACATGTCTGGCATACATTGTCAAGTGCGTGCATCTCTACAAGTGGTTGTGCTTTTGTGTTCTTTACTGTACAGTACTGTAGAAGATACAGTAGCACAGTATCTTTATTTCAGGCCCAGGATGCTTGGATGCAAGCATAAAAGCAGCATTGATGTAGATGGTACTAAAAAACACCAAGTGATAACAATGGAAGCAAAAATGAAAATCATTGAGAGAGTGGTAGACTTCTGGGAAGACAGAGGTGGAGCCAGTTAGACTATGCAAGTCCCAGTGTGAATGAGTGAGTGTATGGAGAATTTTGCGTGTATGTCTGTAAGTGGACGTGTGAGTGGCTGGCTGAGTGGAGACTTGGGAGCAAGCGGCCAGGGCTTTCCTGGTAAAGTGGCTAGAATCACAGCTGCTCTGCTTGGACCCTAGCACTTCCCAGGGCATGGAAGCCGAGCACCATTTTTTAAAAAATCAGCAAAGCTCTTCCTGGGAAGAAGCTGCCAGGAGTAACTGTCAGCTCCAGGCTCTGCCTCACCACTGCAGCACCTGGCTGGACTTTGGCAGCAAGGGCTGTGGAGGGAGCACGACGAGGGAGCCCAGAAGCAAAACCCCACTGGAGAAGATGAAAGAAGCACCCTGCCACCATCTTGAACACAGGGCAGGAAAGTGCTCCAGTTTGCTCACCATGGAGCGACAGAACTGACCTGATCTCTGTGACCAGCAGATTAACGACTCAGGAGTTGATCATGACTCAGAGGAATATCCTGAAAGCATAAACCCTGGAGGGATAGGATGAATGCTGCGTCTCTAGCGCCCCACCCCTTACCCTGATTCAGTGACCTGGGACAAAGGGTGTGACCAGAAAAGGGACATGGAAGACCTCCAAAGAGATCAGAGCTGACCCAACTCCCTCCTCCCCGACAATGTTCTGAATGTCAGACCCAAACAGCTGGGGCAAGACTGAAAGGGACGAACCCAGACAGAGCCTGGAAGTCAACCGTGATAGGAGGACTCTTCTCCAGGATAAGCCTAACTGGGACACCCCCCCCTACCAGTACCTAGGGAAGAGACAATTCTGTACTTCCCCACTGGAAGGGACACCCCTGACCATATGAGAGTGGGAGGGGAAGACTGAAGCCCAACCCACCCCCACTGCCTCTTTCTCCCTCCCTGGCTGGACACTAAGGAGATTGTGAATAAGGCTGGTGCTCCACAGGAGACAGCAGAAGGGTTTACCTGTGAGCAGCAAAGACAAACAATGACAGAACTTCCACAAGAGGGCAGGTTGTTTTTGTTTAATGTTTGCTTTCTTTTGTTTGTTTTTAATTTTTTTTCTTTTTCTTTGTGCATGAATGTGTATGTCAGTTCTATCTGCACTCCCCCAACCTTTTTTCCTTCCTTTCTTCTTTCATATTTTGATTTCTGTTTATGTGTACATGTGAATGACTGTTCATCTTTCAGGGTTTTTTTTTTTTGTTTTTCTCTTTTTTTTAGCTTAATGTGTGTGAATGTATGTATGAAGGTTCAATTTGAATTCTTTTTTTTCTTCTCCGTTCTTTTTGTGTTGTGTGTGTGTTGGGTTTTCCTGCTTTTTGGTTTCTTGTTTGTTTGTTTTGCTTTTTTTCCCAATTTGTTTTGGTTTGTGTGTGTGTGTGTGTGTGTGTGTGTGTGTGTGTGTGTGTGTGTGTGGTTTTGGTTTGTTTTTTGCATTTTTGTGTGCTTTAAACAATTTTTTGTCAATCTTATTTCATCCTACTTTTCTCTGTTCTCCTCACTGCTGTTACTGTATCTTGGACTCTGGGGGTACACACACGTACCCATTGCATCATCATATAGAGTGGGGGTGAGGAGTGGGTCTCAGGGAACCCACACCACAGTCAGTGAACACTGTGATTTGCAAGTAGCTTCTGAATCCTAGTTCCCCATCCTCCACCTTATTCTACTTTCAAAGCTACAAAAGACAGCAAAGCTTCCCACCCACAGCCCAGTTCCAAAATAGAACAAATTCAGAGCCCTGATCAGGGATGAACAGAGGGCTAAGCAAATGTCAGAAGTGAAAGCCTCTCCCACTGCCACTGAACAACAGAACTAATGAGGAAAAAAAAAAGGATCTGTCACAAATGAGGAAAAATTAACGGAAGAACACAGGTAATTCCCAGTGTAAAAAAGAGAAAATGCATGAAAAATTAAACCTCAGAGCCCAAACAATGGAAGTCACTGCCAACTCGTCCCAGAATACAACAGGATTTAGGAAATGGATTTAGGAAAAGAGAGAATGAGACTCAAGAAAAACAACACAACACTGAAAGAACTTGCACAGAGATTTTGGCCATAAAAATGTCCTCCAGGAAATAAATAACAAGATGAAAAGCATGGAAAGCATGATTAATTAAGCAGAAGAAAGAATCTCAGAACTTGAAGACCCAAAGATGGAATTAACACAATCTGTAACATACATAGAAAGAAAACTCAGAAAGAAAGAACAAAGCCTCCAAAAGATGTGTGATTATGTCAAGAGGCTGAGTCTATGTCTGATTGGTATCCCAGAAGAAGAAAGGGAAAGGGAGAATACCTTGAAGCAACTGTTCTGGGAGGTTATCCAAGAAAACTTTTCCCAGTTCACCAGAGATGTGACCATCCAAACACAAGAGATACAGAGAACCCCACAAGATATCAAATGAGAAACCAACCGTAAGGCACATAGTAATTTGCCTACAAAAAGTAGGTACAAAAGAAAAAATCCCAGTGGCAGCAAGAGAGAAAGCTCAGACTACCTACTAGGAAAAACCAATCAGAATAGCAGCAGAACTATTGGCAGAAACACTATAAGCTAGAAGGAAATGGAGTTCAATATTCAAAGTCCTCAAAGATAAACAATTTCAACCAAGAGTCTGCTACCCAGCCAAGTTCAACTTCATCAGCGATGAAGACTTAAAATCCTTCCCAGACATCCAATCCCTAAGATATTATGCAGCTTCCAGACAAGCTCTACAGAAGACTTTTAAAAAGGTATTAAGCTCAGAAGACAGAAAAAAAAGAATGACCATACACTTCCCAAAAGAGCAGGTGAATACAGAATCAAGAGAATACATTGTGACTGCAAACTTGAAAACAAACATATATATGGACTCCAAAGTTAAAAGAAAACAAACAAACAATTTATAAGAACTTCATGACAGGGATAAACAATCATATTTCAATAATCAGCCTGAATATGAATGGATTAAATGCAGCACTGAAAAGACACAGAATGGCAAACAGGATAAAAAACCATGATCCAATAATTTGCTGCATCCAGGAAACTCATCTCACCATAAAGAACACACACAGACTCAAAGTTAGAGGATGGAGAATGAATGTCCAGGTGAATGGAAGAGGATGGAGAATGAATGTCCAGGTGAATGGATCACAAAAGAAGGCAGGAGTCATTATCTTAATATCAGATAAATAACCTTTAAGCTATCAAAAATTTAAAAGGAAACCAACACTAAGGCACATAGTAATTTGCCTACAAACAGTAGGTACAAAAGAAAAAATCCTAATGGCAGCAAGAGAGAAAAGTCAGACTACCTACTAAGAAAAACCAATCAGAATAGCAGCAGAACTATTGGCTGAAACACTACAAGCTAGAAGGAGCTGGAGTTCAATATTCAAAGTCCTCAAAGATAAACAATTTCAACGAAGATTCTGCTAGCCAGCCAAGTTACCCAGCCAAGCTAAAAAAAGGATAATATGTAATGATAAAAGGTTCAATTAATCAAAAAGAAATATCCATCCTAAACATATATGCACCTAACACAGGAGCACCAGCATTTATAAAGCAACTACTAACTTAACTAAAAAAAGATATTGACTCTAACACTATTATAGCTGGGAACTTAAATACTCCACTAATAACCCTAGATAGATCATCGAGGCAAAAAATCTACAAAGAGATCTTGAGTCTCAACTTGACACTTGACCAGACGGACTTAATAGATACCTACTGAGCACTTCACCCAACAACCACAGAATATACATTCCACTCATCAGCACATGGAACATACTCCAAGATCAATCATATTCTTGACCACAAATCAAGCATAAGCAAATTTCATAAGATCAAAATACTGCCATGTACCTTCTCAGACCACAGTGAAATAAAAATAAATATCAACACCAAAAAAAATTCCCCCAAAACCCACAAAGACATGGATGCTAAACAGAATGATAACTGGGTCAACACAGAAATGCAAACAGAAAAAAAAAATTCCTGGAAACAAATGAAAATGAAAATGAAGAAATATCTTATCAAAACTTCTATGATGCCATGAAAGCAGTTATTATACGAGGAGAATTTATATTTCTGTGAACATACATCAAGAGAACGGAAAGATCACAAGTTAACAGCCTAACAAATCATCTAAGGGGGCTGGAAAGACAAGACCACCAAAGCCCTAACTTTACAGAGAATCCTGATCACCAAAGTAAGAAGCCCAAATATGGGACATAGAAGACAAAAATATCATAGGAAAAAATCAACAAAACAAAAAGTTGGTTCTTTGAAAGAATAAACAAGACTGATGGACCCCATAGCCAGAATGACAAGAAAAAGAGAAAAAAAAAATCCCAAACAAACACAATCAGAAATACAAAAAGCAAATCACAACTGACCCAAAGAAATACAAAAGATTATAAGAGATTACTATGTATACCTGTATGGAAACAAACTTGGTAACCTAAATGAAATGGAGGACTTTCTGACATCACACCACCTCCCAAGGTTGAAACAAGAAGACATTTAGACACTAAATAGACCAATAACAACCCAGGAAACTGACTCTGCCATAAGAAAATTACACATTAAAAAAAAAAAAAAAAAGCCCAGGACCAGACAGCTTTCCAGTGGAATTCTACAAAACATTCAAAAAGGAGATGATACTAATCCTATTGAAAGTATTGCAGGCAATTGAAAAGACAGAATTCTTCCCAAAATATTTTATGACGCTAACATCACACTGATACCCAAATGGGCAAAAATCCAACAATAAAAGAGAACTACAGGCCAATATCCCTAATGAACACAGATGAGAGATGAAAAAATTCTCAACAAGATTCTAGCAAACCAAATCCAACAAAACATCTCAAAAATCATCCACCATGACCAAGTAGCCTTCATCCCTAGGATGCAGGGCTGGTTCAACATCCATAAGACCATAAATATAATTAAACACATCAACAGTTATAAAAAAAAAAAGAACCACGTGATTATACCATTGGATACAGAAAAGACTTTCAATAAAATTCAGCATCGCTTTTTGATAAAAACCTTCGAACATCTAGGCATAGAAGGAATATACCTCAAAAACAGTAAGCGCCATCTACAATAAACCCCGCAGCCAACATATTGCTAATTGGAAAGAAACCGGAAGCATTTCCCCTGAAAACTGGAACAAGACAAGGTTGCCTACTCTTATCCCTCCTGTTCAACATTGTGTTGGAAGTCCTAGCTACAGCAATTAGACAAGGAAAGGAAATCAGGAGTATCCAAATAGGAAAAGAAGAAGATATGCTATCCTTCTTTACTGATCCTACACCTTGAAAATCCAAACAATCTGTCAAAAACATGCTTTCACTGATAAAGGACTTTGACAAAGTCTCGTGGTATAAAATAAATGTGCAAAAGACAGTCATATTCTGATACACCAACAGCAAACAGGCAGAGAACCAAATAAAAAGCATAATCCCATTCACAATAGCCACAAAAAAAGAGAAATACCTCAACATCTTCCTAACCAGAGAAGTGAAAGACCTTTACAATGAAAACTACAAAACACTTTTCAAAGAAATCTGAGAAGACACAAACAAATGGGAAAATATTCCATGGTCATGGATAGAAAGAATCAGCATTATTAAGATTTCCATCCTACCAAAGGCAATCTACAGATTCAACGCAATACCCATTAAATTTCCAACATCATTCTTCTCAGACCTGGAAATGACAATACAGAAATTCATACAGAAACATAAACGACCATGAATAGCCAAAACAATTCTTAGCAAAAGAAACAAAGTGAGAGGTATCACACTTCCTGACTTTAAACTTTACTACAAGGATATAATAATCAAAACAAAGGGTATTGGTACAAGAACAGGTTTAAGGATCACTAGAACAGGATAGAGATTCCGGAAGCAAAACCTCAATTTCTCAACCAACTCATCTTCGACAAAGCCTCCACCAACAATCTCTGGGGAGAGGAGAACCTATTCAGTCAATAGTGCTGGGAAAACTGGCTGATCACATGCAGAAGATTGAAACAGGACTCCTACCTATTACCATACACAAAAATCTATTCTAAATGGATCAAAGACCTAAATGTAAAACCTCAAACTATAAGAACCTTAGAATATGCAGGAGACACTCTTACAGAATGCATGCCATAAGAGATAAGCTAGACCAGTGGGATCTCATTAAACTGAAAAGCTTCTGCAAGGCAAAAGAAATCATCAAGAGAGTGAGGAGACATACCACAGAATGGGAAAAGTTATTTGCCAACTATATATCGGACAAAGGCCTAACATCCAGGATCTACAAGGAACTCAAACATGCCAAAAGGATAAAAACAAACAGCCCTATTAAAAAGTGGGCAAAAGACATGAATAGACACTTCTCAAAAGAAGTTATATAGGCAGCCAACAGACACATGAAAAAGTGCTCAGCCTCACTAATTATCTGAGAAATGCAAATCAAAACCACACTGAGATACCACCTAACCCCAGCCAAAATGGCCTTCATTAATAAAACAAATAACAGATGTTGGTGACGATATGGAGAAAACAGAATGCTTCTATGCTGCTGGTGGGAATGCAAACTAGTTCAACCTCTATGGAAAACTGTGGTCATTTCTAAAAGAACTGAAAATTGACCTTCCCAAATGAACCAGCAATCTGCCTTCTGGGAATATATCCGGAGGAACTCAAATCACTCTACAAAAAAGATACCTCTACACGCATGTTTATTGCAGCACTATTCACATTAGCAAAAACATGGAACCAACCATACTGCCCATTGAAACTGGAGTGGATAAAAAAGGTGATACATATACACAATGGAACGTTACACAGCCATAAAGGACAAACATAGACTTTGAAGCAACTTGGATGGAATTCGAGTCTATCATATTCATGATCTATCACAGAAACAAAGAACACGGTACCACATGTTCTCACTCATAAGCAGACCCTGAACATTTACCCTAATACTATAAGAAAGGGATTGGCAGTAGCGGGACACTGCCAGGGTGGAGGGGTGGGGGGGACATAACATCAATTAGGGTACCTGATCTCAAACCAGACAAAGCGGGGACCAAAGGAAAACCCAAACTTTACCTGTACGATGTCCACTTGTATACCTAATCCTGAACTATACTCCACACCTTTTAAAATGTTTTATATAAATATAAAAATATATATCTGCTATCTTTTCGCCTTGCTCCACTCTATCTCTTTAAAGGCGAAAAGATGGCAGATATCGCTTATTTTTATAACATGAATTGTTCAACCATCAGAACGATTCTAAAGAACAAGGACAAGATCATGGAACATGTGAAGTCTGCTGTGCCATCGATGGTGACAATAATATATATGAAGAATGAAAAAGCGAGGGAAGAGATTGAGAAACTTTTTGTGTGGATGCAGGATAGCATTAGTGTCAAGTACCACTCAGCTTAATGTTGATTCAAGAGAAAGTTAAAAACCTTTATGAAGGCTTGAAGAAGAAACATAGTGAAAAATTAGAGGGTGCCTCTATTAATGCCAGCCATGGCTGATTTCATTGCTTCAGGCCAGAGCCAGCTCTCACAACATAAAAGTGAGTGGCGAGGCAGGTAGTGCAGATACGGCAGCTGCCTGGGAATTTCGAGAAATTATTGATGAAGACATGTATTTACCTGAGCATGTTTTCAATGTGGAGGTAAAGATCATACGGTGCATGCTTGACCCCCAAAGGTTTACCATCTGGCTGGGGAGACAAGAGCTGCCCAGAGGCCGTAATTGGGAACCCATGCCAAGGAGCAAGGCACAGCACAGAGGCAGGTCTTGCTGGCTCCCGCAGGACACATTTCCAGAGACTAGTCACCACGGAATGAAGTGGTGAGCAACAGAGGAGACAAGAGACTATTTCAAGATCAAGGATGAGGGGAGAAGACACAGTCTGAGCACAGACACAAGGCAGGAAAGGTGTGTTTGGAATGCTACGAGCTCTGTCACAGAGGGAGGAGGGACTACTGGGGAGGGGGCTGTATGAGCAGAAACCAGAAAGGTAGGTGCTTGGTGAGTCCAGGCACGGTTTCCGGTAAGCATGTTCCAGGTTTCTGTGAGACTTAAGATATCGGCCACTGGCCTCTAATTTCAAGATGTCTAGGTCAGATGGGGGTGCTTCTCATCATTTAAAGCTCGTTGCCTTTACATTCAGGCAGCGCATGAAGGAATGGTAGAGTTCTAGCATCTTCTCCTTTCTGTCTGCATGGAAGCATGAAGACTCCACATGCTTTAAAAACTAGTATTGGGACAGAGAAGAGGGGGTATCTCCAAGTTAGATCACTCCAGGAGCAAAGTTCTGCTCAAATGACCAGCAAGAAAGAATTAAAGTCTTATGCTTGTGTCAGGCACTTTGATACGAACATCTCAGGTTATCTGTTCAGCAAACTCACATAGTAGTTCGTGTATCTGGTTTATAAGTGAAAAAAAAGACTTGAAAAGGTGATGGGATTTGGCAAAGGCCACAGAGCTAATAAACTGCAGTTAGGACTGCAGTTTAGCACAGAGAGAACGTTACATTCAAGCATTCAGGTTCACAATGTTCTATGATTTTTTTCCTTCCATTTTTTCCTTCTTCCCATGAGGAACAGAATAAAGTCAGAACTATGCAGTCCTATCAATGTTTGGGGCATAGAGTGGAATGAATCAAATTTTAATTAAGTGTAGATCCTCAGTTTCCCTAAGTTTGTTGAAAAAGAGTACCAGTCTCAGTGTCAGAAGCAGTGGGATCAAGAGTTAGGTCCAGCAATTTCTGACTTGTGGGAGAGGTGAGAGTCTGGAGATTACAGGGGTGAGAAAGACCACCTGACATGCACCCAGGCTAGGCACTCTTCTGGCAAACTCAGTGCTCGAAGCTTCCCACAGAGCACATGGCCACAACACAGCAACATCCTGCGCCCTTCCAATCTTTTTCCTACACACTCTCAATCGTTATTCTTAGAAATGATGACCAGTAGTCATTCTCTGAGTTAATTTCTGGTGCAGTAGTTTTTAAAGAACATAAACCATGAATGTTTTCCAAGAACTTCCTCTAAAAACAGCTGCATACTAGTGATTCAGCAAGGTTCTATTTGTATGTCCTGATGAGTTTACTTACTGAGTACAAAACAATAAGAAAATCAGTTTGTATGCTGGGAAGGATGTAGACAAGTTAAAAATCATATAACAGTGAGATGTTGTGGAGTAATTTAATTCAGGGCTCTTAATTGCAAATTGATAACCACAGAGAGAGATTTGCTCTTGATGAAACACACTGAAGAGAAAATTTTCCATGAAACTTTTATGTTCACTGTCAGAAAAGAAATAGATAATAATGAAAATCAAAAGATACCTATTCCTTCTCTTCCCCAAACCACTGTAACAGAAAAGCCATGACAGTTTGCCATTCATATTTTAGTGTCATTGCAACTGATAATACAACAAAATATTTCCTCCCCTCCTCAACAACACACCAGTAATTATGAAGCTATTCCTGAAAATTGTGATTTCCTGGCACTACTGTATGACACTATGAGACTGATGTTCAGAATTAAAATGGAAAAAAAGATGTGACTTCATGATCACTTTAGTAAGATAACTTTTATGACAAAAGGAAGACAATGGAGCAGATGTTGGGATCTTTTAATCTCGTCTTCCTTCCTCTGGAGTCTCTATTGTTTGAACAAAGAAAACCCAGACACTGTAATAGCAGATAGAGACTGAGTTATTTTTAACAAGTCCCACAAACATAAAAAAAGAGTCGCTACTGGAACCTTCCAAATTCAAACATGGTAGCTGACTGTCGGCACTCTGGGTTTGGGGTTGAGAATATTTGCTGCAATAAAAGATACATGAAAGCAAATCCACAATGTGAATATTTCAAGCAGAAAGCCTAACACTCAGTACCTGAAAACCAAAAATGAAGTGACTGTTTAGTGTCTTTGTTAGAAAATGGTGTCTATGGACTTGCTCGATGCAGGATTGTCATAAACCTTCAATTTGTAAAAGACAACATCTGTGAAGCCAATCAAGTGAAGCACAGTAAATGAGGTGTACCGGTAGCTGTTTTTTGTCTGTCAGACGATTCACCAAAATATTATTTCATGTGTTTAGCGAACTTCCCAAATGTTTTCTGACAACGTTTCAGGAAAGCATCTGATCTGCACAAACTGCATTTTGTGAGTCACGAGGATGTTAAAGACAATTTGAGAACAGCAATGTCTTAGAGGGAGTGACCTCATGAGACAGCAGGAGTCAGCTTCCTGAATGAGGTATGCAAATGTAACTGGCATGGACAGAGACTGGAACATCGGGTAGGCCAGGTGCTCATAGGAGTATGCTACAGCGCAGACATGTCAGGCAGGCTCTCACCTGTTGGGTGGCCTGGTGCAATGTCACCTGCCCTCTGGAACCATTTTTCTTCATTTGTAATTACAAGTTAATCCTTGAATCATTTCAAGCCAAGGCTCCCAACCAGTCACTTGATGGGGACTAGGATAAAATTCAAGCATGTGATGGCTTAGGGATAGATGGCCCTCTATTGTGAGTAGACTTTGCTTTGTTCACTTATCTATCCCATCTCCAAGATTATAGTGTCATAGCTACAGTTGTGGGTAGAAATGAATTGGAAAAACCAGAAAAACTGCTAAACAAAATGCAGTTTGTGCAAATCAGATGCTTTCCTGAAACTTTGTCAGAAAACATTTGGGAAGTTCGCTAAACACATCAAAGAATATTTTGGTAAATCCTCTGACGAACAAAAAACAACTACAGGCACACCTCATTTACTATGCTTCACTTGACTGGCTTCACAGATGTTGTCTTTTACAAACTGAGGGTTTGTGGCAATCCTGCATTAAGCAAATCCATAGGCGCCTTTCTAACAGCATGTGCTTACTTTGTCACTATGCCACATTTTGGTAATTCTCCCAATATTTCAAACCTTTTCATTATATCTGTTGTGGTGATATTTAATCTGAGATGTCACTATTGTAATTGTTTTGGAGCACCAGAGGAAGCTCACCCATGTAAGAAGGCAAAGTTAACTGTGTCTGACTGTTCCATCAACCAGGCGGTCCTCCACCTCTCTCTTTCTCCTTGGACCACCCTATTTCCGAAGACACAACAATATTGAAATTACACTGACTAATAACCCTACCATGGCCTCCAAGTGTTCTAGTGAAAAAGTCACATGTTTCTCACTTTAAATCAAAAGCTAGAAATGATTATGCTTAGTGAGGAAGCTATGTTGAAAACCAGGCCTCTTGTGCTATTTAAAAGCCAATCCATGACTACAAAGGAAAAGTTCTTGAAGGAAATGACAAGTGCTGTTCCAGTGAACACATGAATACCAGGAAAGCAAAACAGTTTTACTAATGCACGAGAGTTTGAGTGGTCTGGATAGAAAAATCAAACCAGCCACCACATTCCCATAAGTCAAAGCCCACAGACCAAGGCCCTAACTCTTCTAAATTCTGTGAAGACAGAGAGAGGTGAGGAAACTGCAGAAGAAAAGTTTGAAGCTAGCAGAGATTCCTTTCAAAGTATTACTGATCATTGACAATACACCTGGCCATCCAACAGCTCTGATAGGATGTGCAAGGAGATTAATGTGGTTTCCATGCCTGCTAACATAACATGAGGTTTACGGAAAGAACCATCTCCAGAACACAAAAGTGCAAGGTGAAGCAGCAAGTGTTGATGAGAAGCTTTAGCAAGTTATCCAGGAGACCTAGCTAAGATCATTATGAAGGTGGCTATACTCAACAACAGATTTTCAATGTCAAAATTGCCTTCTATTGGAAGAAGATGTCTTCTAGGACTTTCATAGCTAGAGAGGACAAGTCAAAGTCTGGTTTCAATCCTTCAAAAAACAGGATCTCTTGTTAGGGGGCAATGCAGCTGTTGACTAAGTCAAAGCCAATGCTCATTTACCACTCTGAAGATGCTAGGGTCCTTGAGACTTTTGCCAAATCTACTCTGTCTGTGCTCTGTAAGTAGTACAATGAAGCCTAGATGACAGTATATCTGTTTTCAGCATTGTTTACTGGATATTTTAAGAACACTGTATTGAGGTACTGCTCAGAAGATTCCCTTCAAAGTATTACTGCTCATTGACAATGCACCTGGCCACTCAAAGGCTCTCATGGAGTTGTACAAGATTAATGTGGTTTCCATGCCTGCTCACACAACCTCCACTCTGAAGTCCGTGGACCAAGGAGTCTTTGTGACTTTCAAACTTATTATTTAAGAAATATATTTCTTAAGGCTACAATTCCTCTAGAGAGTGATTCCTCTGATGGAACTGGGAAATATAAACTGAAAATCTTCTGGAAAGAATTCACCATTCTAGATACCATTAAGAACATTCGTGATTCATGGGAGGAAGTCCAAAATATCATTAAAAGGAATTTGGAAGATTTTTGATTCCAACCCTCAAAATTGTCTTTGAGTGATTAAAGACTTCAGTGGAGGAAGTAACTGCAGATGTGGTGGAAACAGTCAGAGAACTAGAGTTAGAAGAGGAACCTGAAGATGAGACTGGACTGCTGCAATCTCATGCTAAAACCTGAGTTGCTTCTTATGGATGAACAAAGAAAGTGGTTTCTTAAGGTGGAATCTACTCCTGGTGAAGATGCTGTGAACGTTGCTAAAATGTCGACAAAGGATTTAGAATATTACATAAACTTGGTTGAGAAAGCTTCATCAGGGTTTGAGAGGATTGACTCCAATCTTGAAAATGGCTCTACTGTAGGTAAAATGCTGTCAAACAGCATTGCATGCAACAGAGAAACCTTTCATGAAAGGAAGAGTCAACTGATGTGACAAACCTTGCTGTTGTTTTATTTTAGAAAACTTCCAGTGCCACCTCAACCATCAACAACCAGCATACTGATCAGTTAGTAGTCATCATTACAGAGGTAAGACCTTCCACCAGCAAAAAGATTATGACTTGTTAAAGGCTCAGATGATAGTTAGCATTTTCTAGCAATAAAGTTTTTGTAAAAGAAAGTATGTACATTGGTTCTCTAAAGCTATTGCACAACTAATAGACTACAGTATAATGTAAACATAGCTTTTATATGCTGGAAAACAAAAAAAATGTGTGGCCTATTTTATTTTGATATTTACTTTATTGTGGTTGCCTGAAACTGGACTCACAATAATCTCCAGGCATATAATTTTGCACACCTGAAACAGATTTTAAGTATTAAAAGCAAAAGACAATAGAAATGTTTCTAGACATTTTCCATCTTTTTCATGCAAGATACATATGATTAATTTTTGCTAGTTTTATATTATGTATCTCATTTAAATTAAAATTGGTATAAGCACTTATTTTTTCCCCTCATGATAAAATGATTAGAAAAGTGCCTAATTTTTCTTTTGTTGATTGAGGAGTAAAAAGCAAATGGGATGCTTGTGAGCCAGAATGAACTGCACCTCTGTGTCCATAGGCCGTAGCTTCTGGCCCAATCCAGTCAGTTGTGTGAACTGTGGAGCCCAAGTCTCCTCCGTGGAGGGAGTTGGGCAACACGTACCCCCACTGTGCATGTGTAGAGCTTGGTAGAAGAGGGTCTGCCCAAGTGCAGACTACCACGTGCCCTTCCCTGAACCAGGGTCTCATGAGCTAACCCAGGGGCTCCAAGCCCAGGAGCTCCAGACACATGTACAGCACAGATGTGGCCAGCACGTGGCACGAGTGTGGCTAAAAGTGACACAGGTGCTGCTCTTGGGTGGTGGTCCAGCTCCATGCAGAGTCTGGTCTCGCCTCCATCGTCCAGTGCTTCTCTCAACCTTGGGCTGACGTGCCCTTTGCCACTGCTCTGCCCAGACAGGTGTTCTGACTAACCATACAGTTCACTGCAGCCTTGAAATCCTCAGGATCAAGTGGAATGGAAACTTTCTCGTGTTACACAAAAAATTTCAACACATTTGTCACTTCGAAACACAGAAACAGAAGAGCTGTTGGAATCGATGGATACAATTCTTAAGTAAGGGTTAAAAAGAGTTTTGGGTTTATAACAGTGTGTGGGCACAGACCATCTCGGGCTCACCATTCACAGCTCACCATTCACTGCCCCAGAGAATCTAGGCATGACATCCCCTGTAACAGAATGCTCAGGAAAGCAACTCCATTCCACATTCGAATTGTGAAATGATTTGGCAATTTTAACACCTTAATATTTAATCTTTCCCTAATATTTCACTTTCTTCTTAGGATAACTATAGACAGTAATGATATTTTCCCAGGTCCTCTGAAGATAACCTCCAACCCTTTCGGTTTTCTTAGAGCAACTTCTTCTCTCCTACCCAACCAACCCCGAGGGGATCAGCAGTTTTCACACATGGTCCTTTACTTCTGGCCACAGAGGCACGCACAGCACAGGTCTGTGGAGGGGAACTGTCCCCCACGCCCTCCAATTCCCCGACCTGACTCCTGCTTTTGGCCAATGTCCACCAATCAGGGATATCTTGGTGTGGCAGTCAGCTTACAACGTGTATCCACTTTGTCTACACCACAAACACTCCAGGAAATGAAGTAGCTGCCAGAAGCGTTTCCCAAGAGCTCAACTCCCACCTGCCCAAGATTAAAAACAATAAATCATCCCAATGTAAGCAGCCTAGCTACTTTGGAAAAACAAGTTCATTGTATCCAATCCCTTTCTTTTTTCTTCTTTTTTGCATTTCTCACATAAAATTAGTAGTGGTGAGGACCGTTCTTGGGCTTCTTTCCAGGACCTACCTCCTTTCTTCTCATGCATTTGATCTCACCTGGAAAATAAATTTTAGCCCTATTTATCGATTTCAGGTTAAAAAAAAAAAGTCATTTTCCGTTTGAAAACGTGGCCCATTTATTTGAACTGAAAGGCATCATTACATAGTGCAAACATTTCTTTGGTAATGAACTGAATACAATGGTCGTAAAACAAAAGGCAGCTGGCTGTTGGCAGCAATTAGAAAAGTAAATAAATATGTACACTCCATCACGTTACAGCATCCCTCATGGCGGCTGCTGGCACCACTTGCTCAGGCACTGCCCACTGGCTTGATAATATAAGATAGTATCAAACTGGTGGCTCTGCAGACATTTCAGTTTGAATTACAGAATTGTTTTTGGTAAAGCACAGTCTTCTTCCTCCCTTGGCTTAGAGAACCCAATACTCTGACACTGGCCCAAATACACACTCTACTGCGTGTGTGCCACCTTGGCACCGGGGCCACAAACACCCCCAAGGCACAGCCAAACCGTGAAACACTCCCAGAATACAGAACTTGATGCAATCTGTAGACCTGAACAACTTACATAACCATCAACTTTTAGACAAACTCATACATCTCCTGTTTTACAGAAATCTCCTCCAATATTTCATCACTACACTTGACTTGATATTTCAAAAGAAGTTGCAATACGAGGATAAGAAGTCGCAATAACCATTTCCACACATACAACACCACAAATCCACAGTGAATGTTATCACAGCTGGAAGACTGCCTATGCCCCTGGTAGACTCTGCAGCCTCCTGCAGGAAGGCGTTGGGGTGTCTCCTGTAGAAAGGATGCTCACCCGGAATACAGGTAATGCACATATCACACCTGACCTCATCAGTGCCCATCTTGTGCCAGATTCTGCAAGGAGCTTTGTCTCCTCCCCATCCCACAAGTCTCAATATAATGCCACCAATGTTGGATACCTGCCACCTCAGACTGAAACTGCCTGTGACCTCAGGGTCTCCCTCTTTCACCACCTCGGCTAGGGACTCTCTGAGGGTAGGTGGTCCCTGTGCTTATGCGTCATGTGTGCCTGGCACCATGCCTGGTGCACAGTGGGCACCAGGTCAATACATTGAATTGGACTTGCATGTTCAGGGAAACACTTCTCAGAACACAGAGCACTTTATATTTAGAACAAAATGGAAGGCTTCGGTCAGTTAAAAAGAGAGAGACCATGAGGTATCATAGTTGCTTTTCACTGATGATTTTTGCATAGTGGAAATGGTTTTTCTGTCACCTCTAATACCTAAAAATGGGCAAATTTTCATAAAACATCATGCATTTTAAAAATACAAATGAGGTATAGGGAATCATTTTTTTTTAATGCACTCACACCTGAAGTTAGAAAGTTCCCAGCATTTGAATTCCTCTTGCCCACTGGAGAATCCCTGGGAAGCGGCTCGAGCTCTCCACGATCAGCTGGGAACGGCCTCCCGGATATAAAAAAAGCCAGGGCCACGATCCAGTCTTGTCAACGCACACGTCAGTCGTCAGTAGGTATTGGCAGATATAAAATGGGATGAAGGGACTTTCACATTCAGTTCACAACCAGGCGGTATGTATGCAAGTTACAAGTGAAAGCAAACCTGCTTCTAAGTGTGGCCTGTTAATGTCATCGTCAGCATGTAGAAGGAAGGAACTGAGACAGTCGCAGGATGTGCAGCTGCTTCAAGCATGGGATGCTCGCTTTGTGGTCAGATGCTGACGAGCTGTGAAATGTCACAGAGAGCCCAGAGGAGGAGCCAAAGATTCCCTGGGAGGGCTGAGGCCTGCACTGCACCACCAAACTGTGTCCCCGTGAACACTTGCATGAAAGATTCTGCAATGTCTGCCAAACACCCATTTTCTTTTTACATGTAGCCTGTGGGTCACCCCGACTTCGGCAAGCCCCCTCTGGCCACCTGTGGGCAACAGGTCTGCAAGCTCCTGGCACGAGAACCAGGCAGGACGACATTTAGAGGTATCCTGCTTTATTTAGAAAGAAAGGGTGGCATTAGGCAAAATCAATTTAGGATCCTAAATGATTCAACCGTGCAATTTAATATTAGCACCAATTTTTCATTTTAAAAGAATTAAATAAAAACCTGAGAAATCTAACGTGAAGCCAGGCCTCGTGTCTGCTTTCCTTCCACGCATCTGCTGTTTCCTTCTTAGTGAACTCGGGTCAGAAGCCTCCTGTGCTACATTCTGTAACAGCACCAGCTGGACGTTGTCGTGAAATGTCTTGAGTTCTGGGTGTTTCCTGGTCTGCAGCTACCCGCATCGGCCACCTGGTCTCACGGTGGCGGAGCAGACACACTCCACGGAGCCTCACGAGAGCCTAAGGCTTCTCCCCCGTGGGCTTCTTTAGGCAGACCGGACAGCAGGCCCCTTTGATTTTCACAGGTGCAGAGCAAGCAGCAGGCTGGCATGCTTCCACAAAACAGGTGACCTGCCCATCCTGGAGGAGAGATACAAGCATAGCCTGTCAACTGCAGGATGACTGTCAGGCCTGGCAGCATGTTGAGCTGCAACCTGGGTCCCTGGCCTTGCCGTGCGCCACCTTCCCTGTGTGCATGGGTCTCCCCTTCCATGGATTTTTGCAATACGGGAATGGCTCTCTGCTGAAGTCATAGTTACAGATGCAAGAGTTAGTGCTAACCCACCCATTTACCCCTAAGTCTCACGTCTCCACCCTCTGCTGTCTATACCCATCATCCTCCCATTCTAGGAGGGCCCCAGTCCACGGGCTGGGGACTCTCTCCTGTCTCACACCTGGGCCCCCTCAGACTGTGTCTGTGGACATTGCTGGGAAGCACGGCAGGGCCAGAGGAAAGTGGGGACAGGGTTCTGCTCAACCCTGATCTGTCCTTTCAAGCCAGCTCAGCCCAGGGACCCTGGCATGCACTCTCCCTATGTCCAAGGCCCTAAGGTGCCCCAGAATAGCCCTGTCCTTGTCATCCTGCCTGCTCATACTCTGTGCTGAGCTTCCCATTGGGACTGGCTGCAGCCAGATGTGCTTACTGCTAGCACCAAGGCATCCACCACCTGTCACCTGTCCCCCTGTCCAAGGTAGGAACAGTTCCTCACCAACCTCTCTAACACCCCCGGCCCCAGACAGGCAAATGCTTAACCACTGGCTCTCTGACACATCTGTGGGTTTTTATGGTGTGAATGCTCTGCTGCCATGCCCAAGTGGCCCTGCCCAAGTGGGAGCTGCCCACCCTCTGAGGGAGGACCATGCTGAGGTTCTGTGCCCACACGTGACTCCTCTTTGGGCACAGCTGTGCTCGCCTGGTGCTTCTGGGAGTGAAAAGTGGATGGACACCAGAACAGGTGGGAGGAGCCTGGCCCTGACACCGGGCCGCCCATCTGGGTGTCACACATGGCTCTCATCCCTACATTTACCTTCGGGTGTAAAAACAGCCTCCCTGTACTCACTTTGCATTCACAAATGGTGCATGCATCTTTTTTCCACTTTGCATTGTTGACATGAGATTCACCGCTGGCATCCACACACTCCGTGGTACTGAGCCGTGATTCAAGTTTCTTTATCTGCAACAAAGCAAAGAACAGTCTCTGGGCACGTCAGAGTAACAGTTTCACTCTTACGGTGTTCCTAAGCCTGAAATGATGTCTTCAAATGAACAACGCTTGACAGGAGTATTTCTGAAGAACTGTCATAAAATCTCCAATGTACTTATTAGTCAGGGGACAGCTGTCCAAAAGCTCCGTGACAAGATGGTTCCACCACTGCACTGTCAAAGAAAAGCCTTGTAGACAAACGAAGGAGA
This sequence comes from Cephalopachus bancanus, assembly GCA_027257055.1. Classification (NCBI taxonomy): domain Eukaryota; kingdom Metazoa; phylum Chordata; class Mammalia; order Primates; family Tarsiidae; genus Cephalopachus; species Cephalopachus bancanus. Next base: position 2,313,475 of record JAPVLO010000055.1, read on the forward strand.
TATTCTCAAAGGTCTGTGAGAACAAGAATCCACCAAGATGACAAAAAGTAATGAATGATTATGACCAACAACCCCCAGTATCCAGTTTTCCTTGCCCTTATAGTAACAAAACCGCTGATTTTTAGTTAGATGTCTGATACCCCAGGTAAAGACCACCAGTCACAATTGCTCTGGAGGCCAGGCGTGACCACGTGATCCCCAGGGACGTGCCTCTGAGAGAGGCCTCTTTCCTCATACCCTCTCCCGCATCTTGTCAGGGGAACGCAGACAGTGATGGTGGCTGAAAATCCTCAGGCCACGAGATAACCTTAGAAGTAGAGGATGCCCATGTGGGAGGCCGGAGAGCTCTGGATCAACTCCCTCAGACTCACATGAGGTAAAACTGTTCTTATTTTGGGATTTCTATTCCTTGTAATGGAACCAAAACTAACTGTGGACAAAGCCTGAAATGGATGGAAATTATTTATCATGGACACCCCGAGTCTCCTCATAAACCTTCTCATAAACCACATTCAGCCATGGGTAAAGCTGTCTGCTTTGACGATGGGTGTTAATGGCCATGAATAACTTAAACCTCCTACTGTTCATTTCCGTGAAAATATCTGCTTTGATTTCCTGTCGGCCATAAACATATGGTCCCCAACCTAGCAAGAGCAGAGCATCTTGCCTGTGCAAATGTCATGCAGCCAAAGGCAATGGCCTCACATCCCCTCTGCATTTCATGACGACAGCTGGTCATCTAAGATTTCATTAGCCCAACAGCTATTCACCTCAGAAAACATCTTAGATATGGCTTCTACATGAAAACCCTCTTTCCTGCATGAGTCCATTTGTTAGTATAATTGGTATTTACGTTACAAATGTTAGAACGTTCCAGTTGAAATGAGGAAGACAAAGAGAAAGGGTCCCTCAGGCCCCAGGAGCAGCAGCAGCCCAGGGCCAGAGAGCGCTCAGGAGTGGCAGCCTTGTCTGTTTGCCCTGCAGAGGCCCTTGGGCTAGGGGAAGTCATCTCCATGGCTGTGACTGTTCTGCTTCAACTCACAGTCGGAGACAAGCCTTGATGAAGCTGGGCCCACATGAGCCTCGGTGGCCAAAAAGGTCAATGAACAGATCTGTGTGGATGCCAGTGGTCACCCAAGAATGCAAGGGACATGGCCACAGATCGCAAACATCCACTGAGCTGCAGCCGGCTGTGAAGGTCGCAGTGAACAGTCTGCATGTCTCAGGCCTAGCACTGTAGCCCAGGGCAGCAAAGAAGTCACGGAGCCACAGACAGCATCAATGTGATGGGGTGGGAAGGCAGCCTGTCTGCATTTAGAACAGTGGGTGGACACAGTGCACTTGCATTAGCAGACACAATCCCCCTCTGCCTTTGCTCTGGAGTCCCCAACATGTCCCTCAATGGTCTGCCAGGCTCTCCAGGGTCACTTTTCCACACAGCCTGCCCTGATCAGCCTTGGAACTCTCGGCCTGCCCCCCAACTCCCAGCATAGTCCTAGAGGGTCTGACTGGGTTTGTCTCTGCTTCTTTCTCGCCTGGTGCCTGCATAGGGCCAGGTGAAGCTGAGTGAGGTGCCGCAAGCTGTCCACCGGCACTGCTGAGGGAACTCAGACCTGGTCTTTAGACTGCAGAGGCAGAAGGACTGGGAGAAGACACAGAAGCAGCTGGAACACCTCCCGCTGGGCTGGAGGTGGACCTGGGGCTACAGTAGATGACCAAAGCCCCTTCCACAGCCACAAGGATCCTGTGAGTGGACGGGGCTGCATATCCAGATTCAAGGCACCACAGGTACCACGAGCCATGCACCTCCTAGGATCTGGTCAACACCCTACCATGGGGTACACGCTTCTTTTATTTAGCTTTAGGCCTCAGTCTTCACACAGGTAACCTCAACACAGGCACTAGAAAATAAAGCAGGAATCAGCTCCCTGGATGGGAGGGAGGGAGATGATTCATTTTCGGCAGGTCTTCTGCAGAGCCTCCGCCAAGAGCCCAGGTTGAAAATCCCTGTTGTCCCAAACAGATGCCAGGACTTTGCTCACACCAGAGAGACCTGGTGAGTATGTGCAGTGCTGAGCTGGAAACGCAAGGTCCCATTCTCTGGCAACAGTTATTTAAGGATTATTCCTTAAGCAGTGGCTTAAGAAAAGGACTCCGAGTCTGAACTTTCCCACAGTTCCCTTATCCTCAGTTTCCTCTGGCAAGGCCCTTGTTGGCAGTCCCCCATCCATGGCACAGATTATCCACTGCCTGGGTGTCCCTGATCCACTGGGAAACCCAAGGATGACAGCTCCATGTGGTCCAGCCGGAGACAAGCTACAGGACCACCCAGCATGCAGAAATGCCATCCCCAGAGGTTCTGGGGTGAGAGTCTCAAGGGGGCTACGGTAGTGTCTGCAGCTGCAGTCGCCTGTGCTTAAGCACATGGGCAGACCAGAGCTGCTGAGTACATGCAGGGAGGCACAGGATGTGAGCCCTCAGGCCAGTCATTACCTGTTTTCTGAGGTCTGTGATGGTCTTCTGCATTTCCACAACAAACTCCTTGAAGTCATTGTTCCCTGGTCCATTTGAGTGCATGCTGAAGGCCGATGTGACGTTGCTGAAATGCTTTCCATGTTTCCCAACACTGTCATGAGGGGCGAGGAAGGAGAAGAAGCAAAATCTAATCGCGGCAGGTTATGACTGCTTTCGTTTCACACGAGCTCAAGTCTGCATTTCCTGAGTGAGCAGCCCTCCTCCAGCAGGGAGTTCTGGGAGGGAAGCCCAGCAGGACACAGGCTGTGTGGCCCCTCCTCCAGAGCCCCGGGATGTCCCTGCCAGGTCCTCGCTCTTGCTCACCAGTGATGGCACAACCCTGACATTGGGACAGTGACTCTACTGCTAGACGTCACAACAGGAAGACACCTCGGCATGCAGTCTGACCTCAGAGACGACCATACCTCAGTATTTTTCGTGGTCTTGTTTTCTTTATGGGTTTGTCTTCCTCGTAGCTGAATTCAAGAGACCGTCTGCCTCGGAAGTGATATGAAAAGGCATTGAATTGTCCCCTGGTCCTACAGTCTAAAATAAAAGCACAAAGAAACATGTCAGCAGAGGATGACTTAACTTAGGAGAGATTAAGTACAATTTCTCAGATACTAATGAGGCTTACAGTGTGCCAATGAGAAAGGCTGTGGCACCTTTAAGGAACTATGACCTAGGTGACCCAGGAAACCAAGCAGTTGACCTGCAGATGCAGCCATCTCCAGACACAGACTGGCTTCAAAGATGAAGTCTTTTAAAAGATTCTGGATTTTCTGGGCAAAAGAACAGAAAATTTGGATCTGCTCCTTCCTAAGTGGCTACAGAGAGTCTGGTCAAATTATCAGAAGACGGAGGCTTTGTAACTGAGAATAAGAACCAGCTTTTCCAAATGATTTTCAAGAGGAAAAGCTTCTGCAAACACAGAATAAACTTTCTGCCGTGCTTGTAGAAAAGCCTTTTGAATTAAAACAGTGAGAATATGAAACAAAAACAAAATAAAACCAGATACAGGTTTCCAACAGATATGATAACAAGAACAAACAGGACTTGGAAAATTGGGTGGGTAGCAAATGTACTTCTATTTCTTATGTGAATTTTCCTACCACATATACATCCATGTAAGTATGCGTGTGTGTGTGTGTGTGTGTGTGTGTGTGTGTGTGTGTGTGTACACGTGTGCACGCACGGTGAGAGAGAAAGAGAACAAGAAGGAGAGAAGACAGAAGGGGAGGCAGATGTAAAAGCTGATCACACACCACAAACACACACATACTACATTGACACATACACACTCGCTTAGAAGAAGCTGTTTAAAACAGCTCAACTCCAGATTTCAACACTTACTAAATCAAATAACATTTGGGCCAGAAGTATTACTTCAGGAAAAAATGAGGTGGGAGAGAAAATAACTCTAGGTTCTGACCTTAGTGTCTCACCTCAAACTACTAAGTGTGCACATACACGCTAGGGTCCAGAGAGTACGGGCAAGGCCAGGGTCTGGTCCCTCACTCTAACCATGCATGTGGCCCGAGAGTCACTCCACCCTGCTGGACCGTTTTCCTCACAAGAGATCATGCTCTACAACTTGGGTTCTGAGCATCCCCCGGCTCCAGTATTCTGTGGTGCTCCGATCACAGTTTGAATAAAGCCAAAATGATGTTTGAATCAGAAAATGCAAGTCGAGGTTAACCAAGAGTGGGATCTAGGAAGGCAAAGGGGAGCTCAGCCTTGGAAACCGTTCGAGCAGGCAACTGACGGGGACTCTGCAGGCAAGACATGCTGGACATGGCAGGTCACACGGGCAGGACAGACGGCAGGGAGCCCTGCGGCTGGAGGGTAGCTATTCCCTGGCCACGAGGGTGCAAGACACTTCTCTCTTCTTCACAGGACATTTTGTAACTCCTTTCTCAGTCATGCACGTTATTAAGGTATTCAGAAACACGTAACAATGCTTTGGAGATCTGATACACCTGACACACTTCTTTCCTATGTTGACTTCCACCTTTAATCTGTGAATACAGATACAGACTATGTAGGCTAACACACAAGTACTGACACGTAAACATGCATTAGGTTTTAAAGAAACGTTAGGAACACTCTTATTAAAGTTTGGTTTTCTGTTTCTTTCACACAGGATTTTAGTTATGAGTACTATCCACGTCACTACAAAGTCCTCAAAATCTTAGTTCTTATTTATTGATTTACATTTTTGGCTCCACGGTTTACCTCAGGATGGATATAGTATAATTCAACACACCTTCCACAGCTAAATATCTTGTCTCCAAGCTCCACGATGATGAACACACCTGCAAGCAACTGCACACGCACGAGGCATCCCCCCAAACTGGTGAAGAGGAAGAACCAGCAATAGGGATGCCTGCACACACCTTCACAGCAGTCCTGCCACACCCTGAGGTCGACCCTGGGGATCTCCTCACAACTGCCGTAGCCGTGAGGGAACTCCGCCACCTTGAACACGTCGCCCTGCACACGGGTGATGTTGTCGGAGTTGTCACACAGGATCCTGGCCAAGGATGTCTGCTTAATCTGCGTCAGCTGGGCGGGGGAGAACACCCCCGGGTTCTCATACCACAACCTGGATTCCCCAAAAGAGCAGGATCAGAGATGGGCAGGAGGACTCACAGGTAATAGGGAGCTGAGTGAAAACATCCCTCTGCCCAGGTTCACCAAGGATACAGAAATCACTTCTTTCAACAAGCTATCACTTACAAACCTACTCAGATATTGCTCGTGATTCCTCCTCAAAAAACAAAAACCAAGAACCCAGGAGAAAAAAGGGTGCTAGCTCTTCCAACTAGCAACAAAGAAGAATGGAAACTGTGTAAATGGACATGGTAGGCAGCTACGTGGTGAATCACCGAGCAGCAGGCAGGGTCCAGCTTACCATGATATTAAACTGAAGTAGTCATGCTGGACTAAAAAGCAAACCATGGTCTTGCCAGAGTCCAAACGTCCCTACCATCCCCTGGGATTTAGCTACATGGACCGTCCATCAGGTTTCCAGAAATGGAAAGATCCTTACTAAGTGAAGGGACAGGGAAGCATCTTTGAACCTGGTGTGGTTCTCTTCTATCGCTGTGGCGATGGGCACACCCAAAGGAGTGCACCAATGACACAGACGTTGAGACCCTGCCTTCAGTCTCAGCACGGATGAGCTCTCCCTTCCCCGAGTCCCTGGAGAGGCGAGTTTGAGAGCGACTCTCCTTCCTGCACGCATGTGCCTTGTTACCTGTCTCCATCTCGCAGGCGCTTGAACTGTGTGCTGAGCAGGCACATCAGGGTGGGCCCCAGTCGGCTGCCGGGAACCAAGTCTTCCACCATGAGGGCTGGAAACAGGTCGATGTTGAGTGTGGAGCCATACAACCTCAAACAAAGAAGCAGAAGCTTAAGTCTACCTAACAGAGTTGTGGAAAAAATAACACAGCAAGTACAGGAAAAGTCCTCTGTGTTTTCTGTCACTGTTTTACATTAGACTTTCCCTTAACAAAGAAAATTTACCTTCATTACTTTGAAGTATCTATCAATTATAGAATGTATTTAAAGAATTTTTTTGTGCTTTCTGTTACATACATATTAACTACACATATTTATTTGTATATATATTCACTTGCTGTAAAAAATTTAGAAAAGCTAGAAAAACAAAAAAATAAGCCATACCTTTTCCTTCTATTCAGGGATAACTACACTTAACATTATAGTGCATACACTTCCAATATTTTTCTATAAATATATGAACAATAAATTCTCTATAGCTACAGACATACTTTTAAAAGAATAAAATTTTGTCATACATTGAAAATATATCTGCCATCAAGAAATTATTTGTTAGGCATGGAACAAGAAATTATCTGTTAGGCAAAAGATTAAGATTTAAATGTTCAAGGACAAACGTCTTCATCATTTTCTTCTAATTCCTTGGAAATATATGCCTACAAGCAAAGGATTGACAACTTATACTACAGATCATTATCTAATCTTAAGACTCGACTGGGCAACAGGTGATGTCTTAGTTTCAACTGCTATTCAAAACCCAACTAGATTTTTTAAAAGTAAACGTTCTATCAATCCGACTGCCCTTTTCAACAAAGCTCAAATCAGCAACCTTAGACTGACCCGTACAATCGAGATAGCATGAGAGAGCAAGAGAGGCACAATGAAGATGCACACAGGGCTGTGTCCCTCAGTGGCTATTTGTCTTGCAAACAGAACAAATGCAATTTCACTCAAACCAGCAGTGAGACTTTCAAAGGACAAATTGTATGCATTTTCTTCCAAGTGCCATGAAACTCAAGCTGAACTTCCAGCTGTAAGATTCCCTGGGAGTAAACCTGGTCAGGAGGACCCTGATCCGGAGTCATCAATTGTGCCATAAATGCACATGCTCCCAGATGGCCCCTGCTCCTGGGCGCCTCCCTCTCTCTTTCTGCCACCTGCCACTTCTGGAAGGGTTCCACCACTGTGGGGATTGGAGTGATCACATTCTTCAGGCATGTTGGGATGAAAACAGGAATCTGAAGCCTCCACCTCCATCCCTTCCACGGAAAGAGCCTTGCAGATCTGGGATGTCACTTGGCTTCAGGGGTGAGGGGGGACAGTGCCAGGCATGAGCTGACCCCAGGCCCTCAACTTGCCATGCTACCCTGAAACGCACGCCTTCAACTGGGTGCCAAGAAAGCAGATGAAAGCTGTGCAATCCCTAAGGTCTGCTGAAGACAATCTGCCTTCCACATCACTTAGCTCCTCGTGTTTATGTCTCGTTTACCCTCTTAGTCAGTCAAGTGTTGAGATTAAAAAAGTAAATGAGGGACTGGGTATGTGGGTAAATGTCTGTAGTTCTATGCCTGGAGTCTAGCATGTCCCAAGGCCTTGGCCCACCAGCAGCACTGAGTGGATGCCTTGTTCCTCTGAACTGTTTTGAAATAAGGCTGGCAAAAGGGAGACTCAACTGGGAAAGCAAACCATGTCAGTGTGGATGAGAACAAAGAAGGACATGTAAGCACAGAAAAACACAGACAGTTCACATAAATCCTAATTAAGCAAAACTGTGACAAAAACTACACTGTGCTGGTAGGGTGGGTGCACATTTCTGAGAGCCAGGAATTTAACACCATTATTTAAATGAACATGGAAACAGAGTAAACCCAGTAGGATATAATGTTGACTTATTCTTAGCTTGCAATAAATTACAAGTAAAAATCACTTTTCTTCCAAAGGCCCAGACCAGATCCTAACAGAGCATGTCTTCACTTTGGTGTTAAGAAACTCGAGAGTCAACTGGAGGGAATCCAGAAAATATGGGACGTGAGTCTTAAGAAAGTTTTCTTTTTAAAACAATGGGAATGAACAAGTCTTAAATACACCATGACCGGTCAAATTAATTCATAAATCCAAGAACGATGAAGGCTCACAATGGGAAAACACTGACGAGTAACTGTTTTTATTTTCCTAAAATACCAAATGCAAATGAAGTGGTAGATGTAAGGTGCGAAAAAAAAAAACAAACAGCTAATGAGCACAGGACAAACGTGAACTCCAAAGAAAGGAGAGCCTTCGAACATCTACAATGTGGAGAACTCTGAAAGTCTAATTGCAAAGTTAAAAACTTGGACTGTGGCAGAGGATGCCAGGGAGGGAGCCCTGACCTGACCGGAGACCCCTACTGCCTGGGCAGCACTGGGTCTCTGCATGTCCTGCGAGTCTTTGTCATTTGGCAGTCCCAGGTGGTCCCAGGTGCCCTGCTGTTGCTGACAGCCTTTCTCTTAGAAGGGATGATACCCTCCTGCATGGCCATCCAGGCAAGCCAATAAGATCTGCTCCCAGAACGATCAAAGCTGTGGCTCGGAAGCCCACACCAAAGCGTTGGTCACCGGCAGGGGTGACACAGCCTGGGTCTGGGTAACAAGGTGGGTGCGGGGAGAGACTAGAAGTCAAACCTCAGGGGAGATTGTTCTGAAGGCTCTGTCTGCCAATACCAAGCTCTGCCTCTCCCTTTGCTCCTGATATGAGAGCCAGAACCTCTTCCCTGAAGCTCCAAACAGCCACAGTCTCAATTCCTGTGCTTTCCTCTCAAACAAGTCCATGCCAGAGAAGCAGAATTCACATCCCAGCTGAAAACTCACTGCAGCTCAGTCAGGCTCATCTCAGGAACAGAGTTCAGGACACAGAGGTGGTTTTAACCAGCTGTGCCTGGCTATGCACCCATCCCTGGCAGCAGCACAGCCACCAAGGGCCACCTGCTACTCAGTCCTCACCTTCATCAACGTATTTTATCCGACCGCTTCACAACAAAGCCTCCCACACACAGACAAATCCCACCACCTCACCCCATGACTTGGGTCAGTCACCCTGGGCCTAGGCGTGCAAGCCGTCACTTCATGGTCCCACCGCGCTCACCTTTTCAGCTTCTCCCGGATTTCGGGGTTTTTTATCTCGTTTTTCAGGTCCTCGAACGTGTGGGCTGCCGACAGGTTGCAGTAGACCCTGTAGTCATGGTAGGGCGGGATGCCGTGGTCCCGGCCGCGCTGGATGTTGATGGCGGCCAGGTCCAGGGCCACCGTGTGTGCCATGGAGAACAGTCGCTCTGTGAGCTCTGTGTTCAGCAGTTGTGAGGGCACGCGCATCTTCCCTGCCACCCCAAACAGACCTCTGAGAAGCGGGTCGATGCCCCCCTCGTTCACAATCCGGAAGGGCGAGAAGAAGGCCTTGTGGAGGGGGATGTGGCCTTGCGCAATGGGCTCGAAGTTCTCATCCAGTCGGTAGAGCAGCGGGTGGACGAGCGTGTGGCCAAAGCGGAAGGCAGCTGTGGCAAAGGCGTTGAAGATGCCAGCGTTGACGCCGGGGTCGTAGCCCCTGTACTCCCCCAGCATCTTCATGCCCACCTCCCCCAGGACCTTTGGGAGCCAGTGCTGGTAGGTGATGTGCTGAATCTCCGCGCCCACAATCTTCCGCGTCTCATAGTAGATGGTGTCGCCGTCCCAGTGCGGGTTCAGCTTGAGCAGCTCTGCAGCGATGCGGTTGTGCTCACGGAACCACAGCGTGTGCATGCTGGTCAGGCCCAGCTGCTCGTTGGCACGGTGGTCCCCAGCCAGGAAGCAGGGGATGGGGCTCTCATTCTCGTCCCGCATGCACTCGGTGGGTGGTCCCGTGGCAAAGGGCAGCAGCGGCTTCCCGGACCGCTGCACGATGCCCTGCCTCAGGAGGCCCCGGTGGCTGGCCAGGTCGCGGATGCCCCGGGCCTCGTGGTCCGTGCTCCCATACACGTTGGACGCGTCGATGTAGGACGTGAGCTGGTTGATCTGCTCCCGTGGGTACACGGAGTTCATGAGCAGTGACGTCATGCCGCTGCCGCACACGGGGCTGGACCGAACGAAGAACATGCAGCGCGCCCCGCTCCGGACCCGGGAGTCGTTGGGGGGGATCATGACGGAGAAGCAGGGGGGGTCGCTGCTGCACACAGAGCTGCAATGCTGCCCGTCGGAGAAGCGTGCCTGGCTCAGGGCCACCACTGTGGAGTCCAGGTCGTGGTCCAGAAACTGGCCCCACTGCATCAGCATGTGGGTGAACTGCCCGTCGGGCGTGATGGCCTCCGTCCCGATCAGGGCTGTGGACACCAGGCGGGGCATGGGCAGGGCATGCCCGTTGTACAGTCGGTGGGGGTTGATGCCGCGGGGGGTGTTAAACCCATTTTCATACACGGACTTCAGCAGCCGCTCGAACGCGGTCAGCGAGGCGCCCCACATGGGGTGCTGGAGGTTGTTGCACGTGCCGTCGTGTGTCCGGAACTTCTGGTGGAAGCACATGTCTGAGCAGTTGTTCACGCGCCGGTGGGCGGTACAGCCCGAAAGATTTGCGATGAGGTTCAGGTACTGCGGAGACACCAGGTCGTTGTAGTGGTAGCCTGCAACAGGGAGCACAGGGCAGGACTTGACCCTCTGGAAAACGTGCGCCAGCCCGGCTCCCAGCACTTCCCAGCTGACGCCGCGCCATCTCCCCCAGCCTGACAGGTGCGGCTCAGGGAGCTCTTCTGCTGGAAACCCTCTCACCTCCTAGTTGGTAAAACTGCTCATCCCCCTCCGTCAGCCCTGAGCACAGATGCTCCCTCGGCCTCCTGCTGTGTGGGCCCACCTGTCGACTCTCACACCTGGGAGACGCCCATGTGATGGAGCCCCCCTGACGTCCAGCAAGCAAGGCTTATGAGTTTTCCACTTCACTGTAGGCAGTGCCACAGAGCAGATGTGAATACAACTCAAATGATCACACGTCATCAGCCTCGCCACACTGCAGAGCTCACAGTTTCCCAACACCTATCACCAGACACCTCAGATGGCTTTGAGGTTTGATGCTCCCTTGCCCAAAGTCCAATCAACTGCCACTTTCATTTACGATGCTTCCAAAATATTCCCAGGATCTATGCCTTCTGTTTCATCATAAGGTAGGATCCCAGGACAGATTCTAGAAGAGCCTCCTAACTGCAGAGCCCGCCATGGACATGCCCTCGCCGCTGTGGACGTGCCCTTCCAAGGGTCTGGTGCAGGCTCCAGCCGGCACACCTTCTTGCTCAAACACCTTCCGTCTTTGCCATGAGCTACAGAGGCAGTTCCCAACTCGTCAGTTGGGACATTACTCCCACGGGTGACACAGAGCTTTCTCATCACAGCTCCTGGTCTTTGCCCTTATGCCATCTACTCCAAGCAGCAACCTCATGAAGTCCTGGGAGCAGCACACTCAGGCTTCTGTTTGCCCAGGGTGCCTCCCCAAATATTCACACATCCCAGGTCTTTAGTTTTTCTTAGCCTCTTGTCTACCGTAGGGCCTGCTGAAAAGCTACACATATGCACACACACTCACATGCATAAGGACATGCTCACACACAGAACAACTTAAACACTTGTGTGCCCACTCACTCCCTCATACACATGCACAAATATGAACACACTCTCATGTGCAGACACTAATTCACACAGACACACACAAATGCCCACATGTGTACACATGTGCACATAATCACAGGCTCACTCTAACACAGTCACGTGCGCACACTCACACATACATGCACTCATATGCACAGGCACACAGATCCACACTAACACATAGGTGCGCAATGCATGTGCTGAATCCTGGGCCATCATTGCCTCATCTTTCTGAAGCACCCCCAGCCACTGCCTGGCTGCCACTGCGCAGCACACCTTGAAAAGAAGCAGGAGACAGCACTGTCTTATGGGGGCTGGTGTCCAAATACCCATGAAAGAACGCAGATGAGAACTGGAGGGTTCTCATCTGCGTTGGGGCTGGGAGGAAACCATCGGAGGCACCTCCCTGGCATGTTGAGTCTGTGTGGGGAACACAGCTGGCCTCCCACATGGCAGACTCCCCACCCCATCTCGTGTGACACATGGTAGCACTTGCCTCACTGGGGCTAAAACATCGCAGCTGAAATGCCTGGCCTATTTTCAGTTACTCTTAGGAAGCCCCAGAAAATTCCCAACCTTACACAGCCCAAAAGCCAGGAAAGTGGACAGCCATTAAGAAAACCGCTTCCTTGTAAACATCCAGTGGCCTGGTGGCTGGTGTCGGCTTTCTTCAAGCATGCTCACTTTTTTCCACAGCCTTGACCACAGGTTTAGAGGCAGATGAGTCCTGGAGGAAAGAGCAGGCACACAAGGCTCCTGCACTCGGCTGCCCAGGGCTGGATTCCCGCGTCTGCCCTCATCCAGGGCAGGACCATCACCCAGTCTGAGGCTTCCAAAGCCTTAAGCAATGTGACTTCTCTGCAGGAACACTGTGACTTCTTTCTCATGCGGAGCAAATGCCAAGTCCTCATATCCCCTGTGAGGTCCTTTCTGGCTGGATACCCCAAGACTCTATGCTCCCTCCCCCTTCCAGCCACACTGACCCATCTGCTGTTCCTCAAGGTTCCGGCTTGGCCTCACCGTGGGGCCTGAGTATTCACTGTCCCCGCAGATGCTGCAAGGCCCCCTGGCTCTTGTGGGGTCCCTGTTCAAATGTCAACTTCACCCATGAAAATGCATCATGCCAATCCCACCAGGGCGCCACTCGCCTCCTTCCACTCTCTCTGCATCACTGCCTGCAACTGACTGTGTGCACTGACCTCCTCCTGGGTTATAGTCCACCTTTCCCTGAAATGGGGGCTCTCTAAGGGCTGAGATTTTTATTTCTTGCATTTGTTGCTGTATCCCCAAACCTGGGATTATAACTGGCAGCGAGAGTGTGCGCAGACAAGTATGTGGAATGAATGAATGCAGCAATGTGTACTCACATGGGTAGCATTCACAAGCAGGTGATGTTTAGCTGTACTGCACTGTATTTACTGTTGCTTAGGTAAAACACAAAGGTATAAAATAATTTCCCTTTTTGGGGGGTAATTCTACTTTTTTTCTTTTTGCCTTTCAAGGTTTCCAAATCTTTGTATAATTAGCATGAATTAACATGCAATGGCATGCAATTCCTTACAAGGAGAAACTTCACCACAGCCTGAACTCGAGCAGGGGTTTCCAGGTGGGCTTTATTTTGTAGTGGCAGCAGCTGAAGTTCATGGACCTGCCTGGTGAGGCTGCCACAGTCATGTTTAAAGATCTGAACTTGACCCTAAATGAAGAAAGGGAGGAAGTAGCAGGAAATTACATCCAGCAGCTCCCATTTCATCCTCTATACACAAGAAAACCTTCACACCAAAGAGACTTACCCAGGGACTTAGGACGGAGCTGGGGGAAGCCACAAGGAGCCCTCGTGTTGGTGCCCCCTAATCCCAACCTCAGCTTGTGCCTGGCAAGCAGCAAGTGCCCAGCAGATACTTGCTGGACAAGTGAAGTGGGTTCTGGCGTTTCTCCCCAGGAACATGCCAGGAGGTGAAGCTGGAATCCACTCAGCAAGACAGGTGGGAACATCCCTAGTCTACCACCAATGAGGGCAGGGGAGGCCAAGCGCACCCTCAGCATGAGAAAGCAGGACTTGCCAGTGCTTGAGAGCTTAAGCACCGATGAGGCCTCCTAATGGGGCCGGACGAGGACAGGCTTAGAGCAGCCACTCCACTCACGAGGCGGGAAGACCCTCAGTTCTCATGTCCACGTCTCTCTCATCTCAGACCCACCTTGTGGAATCAGACTAAAGTTGAGGATCGCTTTTGCCCTGATCATAAAGCACAGGGTGACATTGGAGACAATTCGGAAAACACTCAAGAAATGCTACGGTGGTCCTCTCATCTCACAAGGACGGCTGCTGCTGCACTGTCTCAGTGCTGTGCGTGTCACTGCTGAAACAGACAGCTGACACCACAAAGTCAGGGTCATCTACCCTTTCACCAACTACAACCACTCACAATGATTATCATGACACGCACAGGTATCGCTTATTATACTGGGTGATAGCTAAGTGCCAGAGCAGAGTGAGGGAATCACACACCCCCCACGCCGTCCCCATGCCAGCCCCAGGTGGTCTCCTCAACTGGTTTCACAGGAACACGCCAAGACCTTTTAGAAACATCCCTCCTCACAGCAACACATCTGGCAAACACAATGTCCCTCACTGAGCTTCACCTGCTAAGGCTTCCCTTTATCACAGGAGGTCTGGACTGTCACAGCCTGCCAGGAAGGACGGCACAGCCCACCCTGGCACCGGCTGCGCACACAGATCTTCTCTAGCCCAAGGAGCACGCCATGGGTTTTCACATCCCCGGAGTTTTCTATTAGACTCAGGAGCGACAGCCACAGGGCTCAGGGGATGGAGGTAGAGGCATACCATTCCTCACAAGGAGCAAGTTCAGCCAGCCTGGACGCGAGGACAGGCTCTCAGGTGGGCTTTATTTTGTAGAGGCAGCAGAAGGGGTTCATGTGACCCGCTTGCTGAAGCTGCCACAGCCATGTTTAAAGATCTGTGTGAGAAAACAATTTCCTAATTCATAAGCACAGTGGGACAGAAAATGCTGGAACTCTTCCCAAGGAATGTGACTTAATTGGGCATGTCTGATCCCATGACTCAGGTCAGGGAGGGGAGGGAAAGGCGGGGGCACTGACTTGTTCCGTTCAGGTCGACCATCAGGCCATGCTGCACGTGCTCCTGAATGAGCTGCAATGTCCGTTCAAATATTTCTCCTGCTCGTGCCTGTTCGACCGTGTAAGGATCCCTCGGATACCGGAACAAGGCCAGCAGGTCATTTGGGGAACGAGGGCGGCTGGCAGTTTAGGGAGGAAAATGGAAGAACAAAACAGATTACTGAAGAGAAAAACCACTAGGGTCCCAAAATGTAATGATTGCTATGAATGTTTCTAGAGCTACTTTCTATAACATGATGTACTATACCTTACTTATCCGAAGTGGGAGGCAACAAAACAAAACAAAAAAACAAACAGACAAAAACCGGAAGACACTAAAAACAAATAGTTAATTAAGTCAATAGAGAAAATCACAGACATTGCATTTCAATTAAGATGCAGAGAAACTGCCTCAGAATCGGCAACAGGACCAAATACACCCATGACTAAAAATATTTGGTTTTTGCCAAATCATTTCATCACAAGCTAGAAGAATGAGTTGGAATTTTTTAGCCACATTTTGGTTGTGAGTCACAGCCGAATTCTGCCAGGAAAGCATCATCACCCCCTTTATCTCAGCTCCCAGCAAGCTCAGATGCCCATGTTATTTGTGATTTTTTAAGTCAAACATTTTCATCAGAGCAATAGGTTAGAATGGTGCACTAGAATTCATACACCCTTCAGCGGCTCCCCCACTGGAGGCAGTGACCTGAGGGTCGGCATGTTTACAGCTGTGCAATACCTGTCGAACAAATGCGTTCGGGTAGAGTTGATAGCTCTGTCCACAGTTGCAATGGCTTCCACAATGGAGGTGGCCACAAACGGATCTCCATTCCGACTGACGTCGGGAACTAGGAAAACACAAAGTCGCATATTACCAGAAGAAACACTACACAAGATACTCATAAAACAATGTCTAGACACTACATCATTTAGACTTTGGGCATAGTTTTTTCCAAATGTTATTTCTATTTTTCAAAGTTTAAATTATTTTGTCATAAATTCTACTAGACGCTGTTTTTCAAACAGTATGGAAATTACAGACTTCTAAAATTAATTTCTGGAATCATGCAATACTTTAGTAAGACAGGGAAAAAGGATTTCTACCACAAAACAAGGATGTTCTGAAACAAAACATGACAGCACGCAGGGCGCGTTGACTGAGGCCTCTCTGGGCAAACACCCAGCAAGCCCAGGGGTCAGTGGAGACACCTCAATTCCTGGTGGAGTGTGGTCTTTCACGAGGCCACTGCCTCCTTGGATGCCTGGATCCCACCTGCTCACCTCTTCAAAGACGTGCTGCCCGGGACCACCCCCTTGCCTCACTCAATGAGAGCTATCACTGTCCTCGGCACAGCATCACAGGGCTCCCTCCGTCCCCACACACGCCACACACATCACACTGTACAAACACATCACGCATATCACACCACACACATATCACACTACTCAAACACATCACACACACCACACCACACACAGGTATGCAGCACACACAGCACACACATACTGCACACACATCACACTGTACAAACACATCACACATATCACACCACACACACATAATACTATACAAACACATCACACACACTACATTGTACAAACATCACACACATCACACCACTCACTCACACATCACACTCTACAAACACATCAAACACATCACACCACACACAGATTCACAGCACATACACCATACATCACACTACAAAACACATCACACATGTTACACCATACACAGATAGATACGCAGTACAAACAGCACACACGCCATACATATAGCACATTATCATACACACCTCACACACCACACTATGCGGATACACACCATAGACATACCACATACACACATCACAATATACAAACACATCACACACATCACACAACACAGATGCAAGTGCATACCACATACACAGCATATTACCCACACCACACACCACACACCACAGATACCACACACATCACGCTGTACAAACATTACACACATCACACCACACACAGATAAACAGCAAACACAACACACATAGCACATTATCCACATCATACAGACATACACTGTACACATACCACATGCATCACACTTTATATACAGACACCACATTAGACACACAAACACACCCCACACAAATTTACCCTGTCACCCCTGAAATCGCTATCCTCTTTCTCATCCCCTCTTGGCATTCCTTGTTCCCTGAATACACATCCAGCACTTGTTACTTATTTAAACAAGCCCCAAACTCTTGTAACATCCAGGATTTGGAGTTTCCTAAATAAAAGAATCTCATTTTTAAACCAACTTTTATCTTGAATTACTGAAACAGCTCTTGCCACATCAACAATGACATTCATCTCAATAAACTTACAGGGTTTTTTTTTCCTTCAATATGCTTGCTCTTTTGAGAGACTTTGAAAACAACCTCACTGAAATGCTTCCATCACTTGGCTCCTGGGATAACACGTACTCGTGGCAGAAACGTACCTTGCCACGACTGAAATATGCCCCTTCTGACGGGGATGTGTCCCCTCCTAATGAGGATGTGCTCCCTCCTAACTGGAATATGCTTTCTCCTCACATAAATACGCCCCCTCCTGACAGTGCTATACCCCCTCCCGCCAAGGATATGCCCCTCCTCTCTGGCAGCAATATAGCTCCTCCAGATGGAAATATGCCTCCTCCTGGCAGAGACATGCTTCCTTCTGACAGGGACATATGCCCTCTGGGACAGGGATATGCCCCCTCCTAACAGGAATGTGCCTTTTTCTGACCGGGTTATGCCCCCGACGGGGATGTGCTCCCTCCTGAAGGGAGCATGTCCCTTCCTGGCAGGGACAGATGGGCTCCTGACTGGGACATGCTTTCTCCTGATTTCCTCTGGGCCCATGAGGACTCCTTTTCAGTCCCAGGTTCCTTCCCTTTTTCTCTGTCTCCAGGTCTTGCTCTCTCTTCTTCTGTCTGCCTCTCTGGCGAGCAGAATCGGCTTCATCACAGCCCTTGCTTCTCCTCACTGGACCCCTTGGGGGATGTCCTGTTGCTGTTTCCTCCTCTCCTGCCAGATCTCTGACTGCTGGTACTCCCCAGCCACGGTGACTAGTCACTTTGTCCATCTGCAGACTCTTCCCACATATTTCACCTAACTCCAGTTTTCTAAAGTATTTCTTTAAAAAAAAAATTTTTTTTTTAGTAATGATGACATCTCACCATGATGCCCAAGATGTTTCAAATGCCTGTCCTCAAGCAATCCCCATCTCGGGTTCCCAAATCACTGGGATTACAGACTTGAGCACAGTGACCAAAATCTCCTGGTTTTAATATTTTCAGACTAGCACCATCATCCCTGAGCTCTGCCTTCAGCCAGCTGCTTACTCTAGGCTGTTCGACCTCACTGAGTTCAAACAGAACTCTTCCTTCTCCTCTTCCTGCAAACTGGCTTCTCAACCACCTCTGTCTCTCAGTAGATGGCTCCAAATGGCTCAGGCAGAGCCCGGCAGTTAGTCCACTCTGTGAGCCATTGGCCAACCTGTCAGATATGCTCTTGGCCTTATGCCCTGGGCCCAACTCCACCAGGGCCTCCATGCTGCCAGTGCTGATGCAGGCATACCTTCTCCACCTGGACTCGCATCTTCCCGTCTCCACACCACACCCCTTGTCGTCCTTTACTCACAGCCAAAGCCAACTGTGAGAAAAGCAGCTGGCTTGCAGCACTCCCAATGACTTACCATTGTGTCTGGAACAAACACCAGACTCTAGAGCATGGCCAGCAACAGGGCCCCAGGACCAGCCCCTACCAAGCCCCATCTCCCAGCACTGGGTTTCTCCCCAACTCCCTGGCATCGAGCGTCTTCTGACCCCAGGTTCCTACACCTCAATTCTGGACCAGGCTACTCTTCACCCTCATCGCCACATGGCTTCCTTCTTCTCAACATGTAACACACATGTGCTCAGTCTCCCTTGGCCACCCTCCACAAAAAAGAAGCCCTCCGCCTCTTGCTCATCCCTCATCTTTCTACTCTGCACAGATTAACCACTCTTAGAGCGTAACATTCATTTCATGACTGTTTCTCATTCATCTCTTTCCACAATGAGGGCAAGAGCCTGGCCCACCTGGCTCAGTGTAGCGTCCCCAGAGCCTAGAACAGAGTTCAACACATGGAGACATCTGTTGAATGAACAAACAGACAGAAAAATAGTCGGTAGTGACTGGTTAACACTGACCAGTCAGAAAGCTCTTACGCAAGTCGTATTTTACACTATGTTGTGCATTCATGCTGAGCTATCGATGGGCAAAACTAATCCAATTTACACGCCACGAACAAGTACATTAGGCAAGCTGATTAGCTCTTTTGTATATTTGAGATTTTTACCCATTTATAATTTAAATAGCTGAAAAGAATTTTGCTTAGGTAGAAATGCAATGTTTTTAATAGCATCTCAGAGCCTGAATTTACTGATTTTGGAATGTAATATTCTTGTGTTAATTGGTAGACAATAAGGCAGATGATTTTATAAAATTTGATGACTCTACTATTTCATTATTATCAATGGTTTAAGTTGAATTTGTTTTTCTCTAAGCAATGATCACAGAAAAATCCAAAAGCGCTTATCTACACTTTTTTTTAAAGGAAAGGAATTCAACAAAATGTTAACAATGGGTATTTCTTGGGGATGAAATTATGGATGGGAGATTATTTTAAAATTTCAGAGGCAACTAATTCACGTTAAAGTAACACGTTATTTTTCAAGCATAAAAATAAATATTAATTGAACAAATCCACCGTTCTTTAGTCATAGGTTTCATCAACTTAGCTTTGCACTCATTTCATATACTATATACAATAAGAAAATAAGGTCACCTAATATTTTCCTTCAAGTAAAAGTCTTCCAGAAATTCCACTATGTTTCACATTTGTTAATATCTACCTTGTTCAAGGCTCTGTGTGAGGAATTTGCCATACAAATTAATGGACACTGTCCTCATGTGCTAACAAGTCCCACAGAAAAGGCAAACCAGTCACGATGAAAGGGGAAAAGGTAAAAATGGGGTCACAGTGGCAACTGTGGAGGCTCAGAGGCTGGGGTCTGTGGGGAGCTGGGAAGACAGTCAGAGGGTTGGGTACCTGGCAAAGTCAGACTTCTGTGTGGGCAAGGACTACGTAGGGTATGCATGGTCTCAGAGTATGGCTAAGTCCAAGAAAACAGAGATCTGGAGTGAGGAAACGTGCCATTGATGAAATGTGGGCTTAAGTCAAACCGTGAAGACTTTATGCAAAGCTAAGAGTATGGATTTTACCCTGGTGGCCAAAGGAAGCATGGAGCAGTGTCAGTGACACATCATGGGGTTTGTGTAAGAAGAAAGATAGGGCTACTGTAAGGACAGAGACGCACTGAGAGCCTCAGGTCAGTGGAAACCAGCGGCAGAGGGGCAAAGTGCAAGTGGGCAGATGCAGACACAGGGCCAGGATGAGCCTAGAACTACTGACTGGGTCTTTGGAAAAGGGTTGCCCCTGAGGTTCCCACTGAAAGACATTCCTGGAACATGGGTATTCATGCCCAGCAGAGACAGAAATCTAGCAAAGAAGTACAGAATTTTACACAGCAATGACATTTGCAAAAGATGGCTGGACATTACTCCTAGTTGGATCTAAATAAATTTGGATGATCCATGAGGAGAGTGCTGCCCAATGGATGGGCCGCAGAAGCCTGCAGGTACCAGAGCGGAAGGAAAGGGTTCAAGGCCTAGGCCTGGCAGAGCACCAGTGGAGTGTCTTCACCTGGGAGTCAGGGATGCCTTGTCTTCTGAATAATTCCAACACCCAAGTTGGTTGGCCTGAACCCAAACCAGGGGTCTGTGTGTTTTCTTTCTGGATACCAGGAGGCAGAATGTCTTGTGTAGCCGTGAGCACACAAAATCTTACCATTTACGCTGAGCACCATGCTCACCGAAGCAGACCCAATGGTGTTCCGGGCCACACATTCGTAGCGACCTGCATCAGCGGGGCCAACATCATTGATCGTCAAGAATCCCTCGGGGCTGATGTGAAACTTTCCACTTTCTGTTACCTGAACTCCGTCCTGGAGCAAAACAGAACGCACATGATAATCGGAATAAGGCACAGAAGCAGTCGTTGTTCTTAGGGTGGAGGGCAGGGCAAGCCATTTGATTGGACTTTGCAAATGGAGAGTTCTCCCAGGCTATGCGCAAATCTACACAAACCTGGCAAGCAAGATGTCATCAGTTCTCCCAGTGCCAATTCAGTGGGAAAGACTTCCTACCCCTTACTGTGAGGATGACTTTCCATGACTGGGGTAGAGGCACAAATGGCTCCTCTGGGCTCCGTACTACCGCAGGGAGGGCCTATAGGAAGGCCTGGGACTATCCCTGGAGAGAAGGCACTGAGCTGAGATGGAAAAGAGGTTTTGGAAGCAGACACAGAAAGGACAGGGGGTGCCCAGACCAAGGGAGAAGCAGGAAGAGGTGCCAGGCAGTGCACGGAGAAGGGGAGAGGTGGGAGGCGGCATCGGTGGGGCAAGGGAGCCAGCAGAGGAAGGGCCTTCGCCACCCACAACTCTCCTTCCCTGGGGACTGCATGAGCCGACCAGTCCCACAGGAAGCGGTCCACAGAGAAGCACGTCCACGGTGTGTGAATACTGCTCATGCTGCCGTGTTAGGCTTCACAAAAACAGCCAGGGAAAGTTAAATACCTCAAAGATCTGTCCTTGTCAATTATAAGACCATGAATTTAATAGGAGGAACTTTATTTTTGTCACTGAAAAGGTTTATAAAAAACAGGATGTCCCATGCTTGTTTTTTCTTTCTTCTTTTTTTTTTGAGTTGGAGTCTCACTGTCGCCCAGACTGGAGTGCAGTGGCCGCTCCCGGCCACCGCAGCCTCGACCTGCTGGGCTCTGGCAATCCTTCCGCCTCAGCCTTCCAAGTAGCTGAAACTACAGGTGCACGCTACCACGCCCAGCTATTTTTTTTTATTATTGTACAGATGAAGTCTCGCCTGCCCAGGCGGGTCTCGAACCCGCGGGCTCAGGCAATTCACTCACCTCAGTCTCCCAAAGGCGCGGGATTATAGGCTGAGCCGTTTGTTTTTTCTTATTAGTAAGAATACCCTCAGAGTATTTTACTTCAAGGATCTGGTTATTTTTTTTTCTGCTGCAGAAAAGTCTGCAGAGTCTCAACAAGCAGGTAACAGACTCCACCATACCTAAAGCTCTCGATTCCAACATCTCTAACAGCTCCAGGCTCCACCGCACCTCACAGCTCCCAGTTCTACCACACCTCACAGTTCCCGGCTCCACCACACCTAACCTAACAGCTCTTGGCTCTATCACATCTAACAGCTCCCGGCTCCATTGCACCTTATACTCTCGGCTCTGTCACACCCAAGAGTTCCCCGACTCCACTGCACCTAGTCATTTCCTGGCTCCATCGCACCTAGCCACTCCCTGGCTTTATCACACCTTATATTTTCGCCTCTATCACACCCAACAGCTCCTTGGCTCCACTGCACCTAGCTGCACCCTGGCTCCATCGCACCTAACAGCTCCCCAGCTCCACCACACCTCATAGCTTCTGGCTCCATCACATCTAACAACTTCTGGCTCCATCACACCTAATAGCTCCCTGGTTCCATCACACCTCACAGCTCCTGGCTCTACCACACCTCACAGCTCTTGGCTTCATCACATCTAACAGTTCCCAGCTCCATCACAGCTAACAGCTCCCTGGCTCCATCACACCTAACCAGCCCTGGCTCCATCACACCTCACAGCTCCTGGCTCCATCACACCTTACAGCTCTCAGTTCCATCATACCTACCAGCTCCCTGGCTCCATCACACCTCGCAGCTCCTGGCTCCACCACACCTCACAGCTCTTGGCTCTATCACATCTAACAGCTCCCATCTCCATCACACCAACAGCTCCCCAGCTCCACCGAACCTAACAGTTCCCCGGCCCCATCATACTTCCCTCAGCAGGAGTGAGGCCTAGGGTGTGAGTGTCCTCTTTCCTACCTTGTTCCAGGTAATGGCTGGCTCAGGCTCCCCCTGGGAGCTGCAGGGGAGCTGCACGTTGGTGCCCACCTCCACAGTCATGTCGCTGGGAATACTGGCAAATACTGGGGTGACTAGAAGGCAAACAGATAGAGTCCAAGATGGGTCATTTACATCAAAACACTTTGGAAAAGCAAAATCTCCTCCTGCCTCCCCCCACTGCCCAGAGGCCCTGAGTCATAAGATGGGCCCTTATCTGCCTCCCAGAAGCATTTACACAGAGTACTGGGAGCCTGAGTGTCCCAGAGATCTCTCCGTCCCACCTCCCAGGTACTAGGAGCAAATGGTAAGCAATGCTCCTCTGTGCTCAGAGACAGAGATAGACAATCTAGGGCCTGGGATGTGGCTGGCTGCCCTGTGTCCTCCCCCCCGCCCACCACCCTGGCAGGACAGTCCCGGGCATGTGCCATGTGGCTCACTGAGGAAAACAAACTCCAAGGACCGTGATCTTGGAGGAAAGAAATGCAGCCAGAGAGAAGAGTTTCTCACCTGAAAGCAAGGAAGCCACTACGTGGCAGGTCTGCACAGCTTGCTGGGAACCCCAACCCCCACATTCTCTCCATTCCCTCACTCGTAAGACCTGCAGTTCTGCCAGGTCATAGGAGGGAAGGGAATCTCAAGAAACCTAGAGCCCACCACCAGGTCAGTCATCAACGCAATGACACTCCCCACTGGCAAGAGGCAAGCCTCCTCCAGACCCTCACTGGAAGCACACAGAATCAGGAGCCCACACTTCCCAGCACCAGCCTCTCTGTGCAACCTCCATTGTTGCCACCACAGGCTCAGGTGTCCAGAAGGCTTCACCTCAGTCCTGGGCTCATGTCAGTGTCAGTGACCTGTGCACTTATAGAGGTTTCTTTATCTTTTAACCCCGATTCTATCAAGAGCAACATGAGGCAGCTGAGATACTTCTCACTGAAGGCGACAGGCGAAGGAGACATTCAGAAAGGACTAAGGGAAGCCTGAGGCCAACAGACGAGAGGGGAAACAGGGAACCAGGATTTCACCACATGAGATGTCGTCTGGGGCTGTGTGTGGGTGGAGCTGACTTGAATAGACCGTGTACTACTTAAATATCCACCCTAGAAAGGGAAGTTAAGGAACAACCTTTTCCTCAAGTGACATAAATTCACACAGAAAAAAATAACCGATGGATTTTACTTTAAGTCAGTCTTTTCTGAGTTAAAAACAACCATCATTAAAAATAAACAAATGTTTTCACCAGTAAAAGGGACATAGATCTGATTACTTATTATACAAGATCTTGGGGATACAAACACAGTGACATATGTAAAAGGTAGCAGGAGAAGTAAAGGCTTTTTTTTTTTGAGTTGGAGTCTCACTCTGTCACCCAGACTGGAGTGCAGTGGCCGCTCCCGGCCACTGCAGCCTCGACTTGCTGGGTTCTGGCGATCCTTCCGCCTCAGCCTTCCAAGTAGCCGGAATTACAGGCGTGCGCTACCACGTCCGGCTAATTTTTTGGTTGATTGTAGAAATGAGGTCTCGCCGCCCAGGCGGGTTTCGAACCCGCGGGCTCAGGTAATTCACTCACCTCAGCCTCCCAAAGGCGCGGGATTACAGGCTGAGCCACCGAGCCCGGCGAGTAAAGGCTTTATAACCGTGATATTAATGTCAGCTACAGAAATGTGCACTTCCTGATTACCGATCTGAATAGATTGATGAAGCCTGTGGTCACCTGGTGCCTACCTCTGGGCTGCACAGTCAGGTGGGCCACAACCTTCTGGGAGCCAATGATGTTGACAGCCTGACATTCATACTGGCCCTGGTCATGGAGGGCAACTCCAGAGATCCTGAGTGTTCCTGATGACAGGACAAGGTGCCGTCGGTCCACTGAGAGCTGGCTCCCTGCAAAGGCAAGCATCAATAGTTGGACACTTGAGACTTATGTAGAACTTTAGCTCTGGATTTGAAAGCATCACAAAGCTTGTCTTCACCTGGGTCAGAACCTGGAATAATCTGGTCCTGGCCCTCTGTAAGCAAATCTTTGGTTCCCCCAGCAGACACGAAGAAACACCTGCATGCCATGATGCCTGTGTGGCATGATACACACAGGTTGTGGGTGACTAACTCAGGGGGAAGTAAAATATATTCCCTGCTCCCCAGTCTCTCTAAGGAAGGGGCTGAGAGAGCTAGAGAACAGGGAGAAAAGTGCTGCATCAGGAGCCTGGAGGACACGGGGATTTGCGGAGTCTGAGAGGGCAGATCACAAGCTGGGAGAACTGGGAAGAAGACCAGGGGCTGGAGTTGCCACAGAGTCCATTGAGGTCCCAACACGTGACCTCTGAGCATACACCTATCCTGTTCCCACACAGTAACTGCCTGAGAAAAGGGACAGCCAAGATTTGAGGTTATGTCGCATGCCTCCTCCCCAGAGACTTCAGGACCCCCCCTGGATGGGGTCCCGTAGAATGACAAAGGAATGGAGCTGGCCATTTGGTTCAAGCCAGAGCGCCAGGAGGTCTCAAGGGCATGCTGCCTGGATTCCAGCTCACGGATCCTCCTCCAGCCGACGCAGTAGCTGCCCTCAGGCCCAGCCTCCCCATCTAGATGAGGCCTTATCTAGTAACATGCCAGGGTTTACCAGCTGAAGAAAGTGGGTGGGATCATAACCCCCAAATTAATGTGATCAGTAGTCATAACACGAAATGGGAAATGACATGAGAACTCTGGGGTCAAAGTGAGAGTAAAAGTCGTTTGTCTTAATACAGGCCACGACTTTTTCCAGAAAATTTTATCCTACATGCTATTAGATTTCATTAAAGATGCTAATTAAAAGCAGAATCTAGAGACAATCTAGGAGAAAGTAGGTACCCCGAGTTCCTTCATAATGACAGAGCTTCTTAGCATCTCTCCTACAGCGATGTCCACAAATTGCCATGGTCCAGGGACACCCCAAGAGCAGACACTTCTGCCCTCTCCCCAGCTCTGAGTCACGCTGGAGTTCACCACCGCTTGCCCTGTCCACAGATGCTGGATGTGCCTGGCTGAGGTGAAGACAGAGTATCTCCTGTGCTCATGACCCGAGGAGGCCAAGGGCCCCTGAACCCAGACTGACATCTTACCTCCCTTGGTCCAGGCGATGACCGGCTGCGGGTTGCCCTTTGCCTCACACTGGAAATCTACTGTCTGACCCTCGATGACAACTCTGTCCTGCGGTGTCACAGTGAACTGAGGAAGAGCTTCCAAGGGAAAAACAGTTGATAAGGCCATTTAAACAATAGCAAGGGGCAAAATGCCACACAGAAAGTGACCACTGTCCTGACAGGACACATGACTGCTGGGCTCCATGCCCATGACGAGGAGACAGAAGGGAGGAGACTAGGAGAGAAAATGTGAGCAAGGCAGAAAGAAGCTCAAGGGACAGGTGTGTTCTCAGACTCACACTGAGAAAGTGCACGGAAGATCATGTACTCATTCACACTCGGGACAATGAGCACAGGGCTTGGATAATGTCATGGTCTGCTTGCAGCAGCAAGGCTGATTCAAAAGATTTATCTCATTCTTCAGCCCATATTCATATCTGCAAATGGTTAAAAAATGTTATCTGAGGCCAGGCACAGAGGCTCATGCCAGTAATTCTGGCACTTTGGACAAGAGGATTACTTGAGCCCAGGAGTGTGAGATCAGCCTGGGCAACACAGTGAGACCTTGTCTCTCTCTACAACAACAACAAAAAAATCAAGAATATTAAAAAGATGTGTTGGCATGCCCCTGTGGTCACAGTGACTGAGCAGGCCGAGGCAGAAGGATTGTCTGAGACCAGGATGTCAAGATTGTGGTAAGCCACGATCATGCCACTGCATTCTAGCCTAGGTGACAGAGTAAGACCCCGATTAAAAAAAAATTATCAGGTACAATTGTGTATGATGATAGAAATTATTACTGGGTGAAGAAAGTAAGTTACAGATTAGCATATCCAGTACAATTCAATTTTTATAAAAGAAACAACTTCACACAAAAGTAAAAAAAGAAAAAAGAAAATAAAAAACGTAGCATGGTTGCAATCCTGGATGTACAAAGAAAACTAGAAAGATGGACACAATAAATTGTCAGTGAGGCGGGAAATGATCAAAGAGAGACGTGTGGAAGGAAATACTTTCTCTATATTCACTTCTGTATGATTTTAAGGCTTTCCAGCAAATGCCCCACTTCATGATTTGCTTAAAAATGAATAATTCATTTTATGGTCAATTAAGCCATCTGAAAATACATGGCAAGGTCATGAAACTATGCATACTCCCAGGATCCTATGTTGAAAAATTGGTCTTAGAGAAGTATCCACAGTTGTCTGCACAGTGTAGTGACCAGCACACTACACATGTGCATGTGCGTGCACGTGCGTGCACACACACACATAAAACACACGCACACACAGTCTTGTCGGCCGGGTACTGGAGGTGAGGGGACACCACAGCCAGAATACACAGTACGTCCTACCTAGCCCAGAAAAATCAACCCATTGCCCAGTGTATGTAATTAGCCCAGTGGGGGCGAGTGCTGTGGACAAAAATAAAGCAAGTGAAGCGGACAGGGCGGAAGTTCTCGCTTGTAGGCAAGTTGGCTGGCCTGGGAGGACAGCGTAGAGCCAAGTGTCTCCGGTTCTGATGGCCAACACCCACCCTGAACGATGATGAAGGCAGTGGCATGGACGCTGTCAATGCTGTTGGACGCAAAGCAGGTATATTCCCCGCCATCCTCTTGGACCACGTTCTGGATGTAAAGGCCACCGGATGGTGTGATATTCACCCGCGGGTCAGCGGGCAAGGGGGTGCGGTCACCCCTGGTCCAGGAGATCTGCGGCAGGGGGTGGCCTGTGGCACTGCACTCCAAGGTGACGCTCTCACCAACCAGCACCTCCGTGTTCTGTGGCTGGATTACAAAAGTGGGTCGAGCTGTCACAATTAAACAAAAATTCTCAATTAATTTCTCCCAGCTGGACGCATTTTTTGCTTGATTTTTCCTATGTCAGGTACTCATTCTAACTACTTACCTCCAAAATAAGTAAAGCAAACAAAACTTAATTGCATTTTCTTTTTTTTTTAAAAGGAAAGTGCAGACAACAAAAATGATTAACAGCCTTAGGTCAAACAAAATGCAGACAGCTCATGAGCCATGAGCAACCACAATTGACTAGCAAGTGTAGGATAGTAGAATATCATTAAACATGTGCTAGACTCTACAGAGAATTCTTACTTTTGCTTATTCTAAACACATTATGTTAATCTTGTTACACATAGTTAGTAGTTCTTATTGGCACAAAATATTGTTTGTAAAGTATAATTAGAACATAAAGTATCAATTTTACTCAAATAATGCACATTAAAACTACATTGAGATAATATTTTTCAACTCTAAATCTAGAAAAAAAACAACAATAACCCAAGCACTTACTAGTGTGTTCTATGGGTGTGTTTGTGTGGGAAGAGAACTCTCCCACATGGGTAGTCGACACCCGCACAGCCACGTGTGGAGCCATGGCCATACCTACTGAAATTAAGATGCACAAACCCTTTGACCAGAAATCACTCTGCCAGGAACTTAACCCATGTATTATTTCTACAAGCATACACAATGACATATGTACAAATAAACTTGTGTGCGTTTGTTTTGTTTTTGCCCTGCTGTTTCTTCAGGTCAGCCATCCTTATCCATTCTAGAATTCAAAAAGCTTCTAAAATCATGATTTTTTTCTTAAATTATTTGTTTGCAAAACTGGATCTATCTAGCATGAGGCTACTTCTAATCTTTATATACCCCACTTACTGTGAATATTCATACAGTTCACTATAGGATATTAACACACTTACTACAGGATACTGTCCAAGACTACTGACAGTGTTTGTTGGTCTATGGATTATGTACCACAGTACACTTCAAAAACATTTCTCAAGTTTCTGAATTTCTTTTTTCTTCTTTTTGAGTTGGAGTCTTATTCTGTCATCTACACAGGAGTGCAGTGGCTCAAGTGATTCTTCCACCTCAGCCTTCCACTACAGGCACGTGCCACCATGCCTGGCTAATTTTTTGATTTATTGTAGAGATAAAGTCTCACCAAGTTGCCCAGACTGGTCTCGAACCCGTGGGCTTAGGTAATCCTCTCACCTCGGCCTCCCAATATGATGGGATTATAGGCATGAGTCACCGCACCCAGTCAAGTTTCTAAATTTCAAAGGACATGTGGCCCAAAGGATTTTGAATAAAGGATGTGAACCTGTGACAGCTAAAGATTTTGAAAAAGTTTAAATATACTCCCAAAGGACACTTGTTAAATAATTTATGGTGCATTTAGATAATGGTGTTCTGTGCAGCTATAAAAAGGAAGGGAGTAAGAAAACCCCTCATACACTGAAATGAAAGACTGGAAACATTTCTAAGATATGGCGAGTAAGAAAAATTGCTTGCCTTGAATGTGCTTACGATTTTTGTGGAAGGATGGAGAATAGACTACTATTAGTATTTTGGGAAGTAGGAATGGGATTAGAATTAAGTGAATAAGTGAAACAGGAGGAAGACTTTCTACCCTTTTTGTGTTTGTTTAACAATAACTTAGTAATAATCAAATACCTAAGCAACAATACATTATTAAAAATGCAATTTTATTCTGATAGCATTTCTATCAGAATAGCAAACTGGAAGCTATGAAGTTGCTCACAGAGATGAGAGCACCAAAGTGGGCCTTGAGGGCATATGCAGAACCTTGTAATTTAAATTTAGCTTTAAAGGACCTCATGAAACACAAGATGAGACGAAGACCAGGGCAGGCCCTCGAAGAGGAGCTCAACAGAAATCTCTCTGGCTGAGGATCCAGCATGCAGTGCCCTTGGCATGAAAAAGAACTCCCTTCAGCCCTGTCTGCCCTACCCAGGGAACTATGCCCAGGAGAAGGGAGAAGTGCATTTCATGTAGCCTCTGTGAGTCCAAAGTGGGTCCTCACATGGGGCTGCTGCTCGGTTCCTTCGACATTAGGCAGAAGGAAGGGGACCGCCAACAGAGGAACTAAGATGGACAAAGAGAGAAACAGTGACGGGAGTAAGAACCTAGATGCATTTAGATAGACCGTGGGAGAACAAAATAAGAGCCATGTTTATAGGCTAAAAACCCCAGAGAACTCAGCACATAAACTGAGAGAAAGATTATACGAACTTCAGACTTGGGCAGTTTAAGAATGCATTTAAATTTTCTAAGATAACCACTGAAAGAACAGAAACAGAGCATATGGTTTCCGAACTAGCCGTGGGAAGAGAAAGACGAAAAATAATTATTTCAAAATAAGGTAAGAAGCATAGAAAAAGTTGGAGACATAGTTCAAAATAAGAGGTAGAATTTATAAATCTAGTATTGCTAGCTATAATAAATAAAAATAAGTTTACTTTAAGAAAATCTCAGTCTGGACATTTTTAAGAGACCTAGCTCTATGTTGTTTACAACAAACATCCAGAATATGGTTCTGGAGAGGCTCACAGTAGTATGGTGGGAAAAGATGCAGTTGGCAAATATGAATCAAGAGAAAGCTGTTCTGGCTACATTAAAACAAGTTAAGGCAGAAAGTCCAGAGAGAAGTGTTAAAGATCAAAATTTAATTCGGCAGGAGGAAAACAATTGTAAACTTCCATACTAAACAGAGCTTGAGGATATATTAGAGTGCGGTCTACCACTTATGGCCCATGGAGACGTAAAAGGCACTCTATTCCTATTCCTATAGTTTATTACCATAGTCTGAGATGGGGTTAGCAATTTTTTCTGTAAAGATAATACCTATTTCAAGCCTTGAGGGCTACACGGTCTCTGTTGCTACTATTCAAATCTGCCACAATAGCATAAAGGCAGCCATAGACAATATGCAAAAGAATGCGTATGGTGATGTTCCAATAAAACTAAATTTATAAACACTGAAATCTGAATTCCATGTGGTTGTTGAGGAAACAGGCAATGGGCCAGGTCTGGCCTGTAGGGTGTGGTGTGCCAGCGCTGGGCTAGCCTTCTGGGTTTCTCATAGCCGACTCCCTCACAGCAAGGGCTTCCTCCACACCAGCTTGGGGGACACCTTCGATGCCTCTCTTGGAGCCACTTTTTCAGGGCTTGGCAATTTCTATGCAAAGTCTTCACACATAGATAGTGCTTTATCTTTCACTGTGAGAAAGTTTATTGCCAATTGTTTTTTGCTGCTTTTCCAAATCCTTAGCTACCACAAGCCCATATCCTTGAATCAAAAACTTTGGGCCAGATGTCCTTTGGACACACTCAGATTAGTAATAAGGCTGTTGTTCCTGAGAAAGACACAGAAATTTGTAACAAAAGGAGTTAGATTTGGAACTCTTAGGCCATAAAGGGTTGGTCAAATATTCCTCTTCAGTAATCAATAAGCCTACTAACATGGCAACTCTCCTAAGTCCATCATTCATGGTCTGTTATTATTCTTCTTTATTCTATAACATGTACTTACAGTGTTACATAGTTTTTTCCTATTTTGCTGATTTTTTTAATTCCTTATAAATAGAGCACAGGTTCCTTCTATGACCAAGAGCTGTGTCTGATCCTCTTTGCACAGATTCACAACATTCTGACTTTGGAAAGATGCTAAATGCCTTGGCTCAAACCTGTGGAAAGTTGTTTGAGCAAGAGCTTTGACTCAGAAGCAGTATATCCTTTTTCTTTCCTTTGAACTGAAATTTGATTGCTAAGAAATCCCATTCATTGATAAATATTTGTCGTGTCCATGGTACAATGTACCAGTTGACGCAAAAATCAGACGAGTTAAGGCTCACAGCATCACCTGCCTCAAACATGCTGATTCTGAGTGTGTCCTCAGGTGAGGGGCTGACTGTGGGTCAGATCAATGCTCACAAGTCCCCTGTGACCCTGTGCTTCAAAAGCTTCAATGGTCAAC
Organism: Cephalopachus bancanus; assembly: GCA_027257055.1. Lineage (NCBI taxonomy): Eukaryota > Metazoa > Chordata > Mammalia > Primates > Tarsiidae > Cephalopachus > Cephalopachus bancanus. The sequence continues at coordinate 2,345,034 of JAPVLO010000055.1, forward strand.
CCTGGTTCAAGAGCTTCCACTTGAGACTTTAATCTGTGTTCTTACTTTACTGATTTGGGGCACAAGGAAAGCAGAAAGTGGACAGAGGGGAGACATTTCTGAAAGGGCCCCCGTGTGAAACACTCTCTACATACCTGGAGACCCAAAGTACCTCAGGGTCACTTCCTGCGTCTTCACCTCTCCAGCCACATTTTTTGCCATGCACTGATAAATGCCCTGGTCAGTCTCCTGTGTGTTCTGAATCATTAGGGTTCCATCGTCCAGCAAGTTCAAGCGAGAATCTGTCTTCATGCTCAGCTCATTACTATAAAGACAGAAATCTGGTATGCACAGGTGTTTAACGCGCAAGGAGCTGTCTGGGCAATCCCCCAGTGGAGGGCTTTCCTCCTCCAGGAGCACTCCCAGCCTCCCCAAGAGCACGTGAGCACATCCCAGATGAGGTCAATGTCTCACCTCCCAGGAAGCTCTGCTTTCCAACAACCTCTGACTTAACCAGCATTTCTGAAAATAATGCCCATGCATTTGCATCTCTATTTCATTCACATTCTTATCTTTATTATTCACGTAGTCAGTCTCCCTAAATGTTTAAAGTGGTCCCAATTCCAAAGGAGAAATCGTTGAACATTGTGGAAAGATTCAAAGGAAAAGTCAAAATTTCTCTGTTTCTGATGAACTGAATAAAAAGGATTGAAACACACTGACGCTACTAACAGCAAAAGATACATCTTGCTGTATTTTTTAAAAAATAATGCCTGCAAGTTGCCGGTGGCCTCCCTTTGGGATATACCATTAGCTCCATCCCAGGCGCCATGGGCTGGTGTCTTTATCCTCTGAATGATACAGTCAGTTTTAAACAGCAATGACCTCTCTCCTGGGCCACTGCACCTTTGAGTGCACACAGGTGCATTCTGGACCACACAGACACCTTTGAGAGGTGTGGCCCCTTGGCCCTTTGACTCAGCTCCTCGCCTCTAGCCCCCGGCTCACCCAAGATCTCCCTCTAGCACCCATTGTATAGAAGCATATAAAGAGGAGACAGGTGAAGTTGGATGTCCCTGAGATCACAGTCTGCGGCAAGGGTGCCGACAGCGCAAGGAAAGCCATACAACCAAGCCATGTGGGAAGGCAGATTATTGAGACTGACAAGGCTGCCTTAAAATAACAGTCCATTTCCTCCTTTCAGGTCATTCATCAACTTCATTGTGGAGCAGGACTCCACCTCAATTTCCTAAGAAGCCAGCAGAGTCTGAATGAAGCCCAATTATTCATGCAGAAGGAACAACACCAGACTGTGTGCAAGCATATCCCCATGACAATGCTCACAGAATCCTATACACAGGCTCCTAAACTGGCCAGTGCCCATCCTCTCCCACACCTTCCTCAGGTCCTCCTGTGCCTGGCACACATCTGCCCAAAGGGAAATCTGTCCTAGGTCACAGGGTTTGCTGGATGAAAGCAACAATCAGCTCAGGCCCAACAAATGAGACAGCTTTCTGACATGGCCTAATCCCCTCTCATAAACACAGTGAGCCAGCAGGTAAGACTGGACAGCAGGAGAGATAGGTAGTCAGGTAAGGCTTGCCATTAGGTGAGACAGACTGGTAGATGAGGCTAACCACCAGAAGAGGCAGGCCACAAGGTGAGGTGGGTCATCTGGTGAGACAGACCAGCAAGTGAGGCTGGCCATCAGATAAGGTGGGCCAGCAGGTGAGGTTGACCATCTAGTGATACTGGCTGGCAGGTGAGGCTGACAGTTTGGTGAGACAGGCCAACAGGTGAGACAGACTGGCAGGTGAGGCAGGCCAACAGGTGAGGCTGACCATCTGGTGAGACAGGCCAGCAGTTGAGACTGACCATCTAATAAGACAGGCCAGCAGGTGAGGATGACCATCTGGTGAGACAGGCCTAAGGAGAAACAGACTGACAGGTGAGGCTGACTGTAAGTGAGGGAGGCCAGCAGGCCAACAGGTTATCCTATGAGACAGGCCAGCAGGCGAGGCAGTCAGCCAGGATGCAAATGGGTATATGGCAGATCTCCAACCCAGACATCCGGCCTCAGGGCCCGGCTCTCCCATATTCGGTTCTGAGGTTTAATGTTAGCATCAATTTTTTCACTTATGTGAGGGTGGAACCCCCAAAACCCTGGAATTTACTTATAAAAGTTGTATATTTAGTCTTACATGTTTACACATCAGTCACCTTCAAAGTACTCTCCATTTGATGCAATATTAGGTTGATGCATAACCTCTTAGTGTTTGTTTTGGGTTAGGCAAACTGCGATGTTGAGAGTTTGTCATTTGGAGTGACAATGTTATGCCTGTGAATGTGCCTTGGGTTTGTGGATTTGAAAAAAGTTGGGACTAAAGAAAATGGAGTGTCAAGTGGAAAAAAATGGACACTGCCCTCATATTCTTCTGTTTGAGTTTAACAGAGGAGTAAAGGCAGTGGAAGTGGCTCGAAACATTTGTGCCGTGTGCAGGGAGAATGCCAGCAGGAAAGAACAGCAAGAAAATGGTTTTGTCATTTCAAAGATGGCCACTTTGATCTGAGTGATTCTGCACGTTCCGGAATATCAGCGGGTTTTGATGAAGACAGTTTCAACACTTTAATCCATTATGATCTACATTAGTTAACCTGGGAATTGTCAAATGTAATGAACTGTGACCAGTCAACCATCGTGTGACATTTGCATTCCAAGGGCAAGTGAAAAATGCTATAAACTTATGCATCAACCCGATACACCTATCGAGATGTTTTTTCCACTGCACAAAAGTTTTTGAACATGTGAATTTTGTGCCTTTTAGTGCTTCTGCTGTTTTTGTTTTACCTCTTCCACATCGGCAAAACATTTCTCTTTGAGGACTTTTTCCATCCAGGTAAACAAACAAACAAAAAAGTCACTCAGAGCAAGATTGGGTGAATAGGGAGGGTGGGACATAGGGGGTCATGCTGTTTTTTGGTCAAAAACTGTTGAACACTCAGCATGGTGCAAGCAGGTGCCTTGTTATGGTGGAAGAACCTATTTATCACATCTCGGAACATTTCTACCCCAAATTGGGAGGCAGCCTTCTCAAAATTTTCAGATAAAAACTTTGGTTGACCGTTTGATCTGGAGGAACAAATTCCAATTGTACTATAAAAGGAATACCTTCCAAAAGATAATTCTGGGTTTTTTGGGTTCCCCTTGGAAAATGTACATGTGAAGGCTTTGAGCTGAATGTATGCTTTTCTGCCTTTTAAATGCACACTTCTTAATATTTCAGAATTCTCTAGTGTTGTATTCTGGATTTAAAATCTCATCCATATTGGAGCTGTCCAAGACAAGGAGACATCTGAAGAGTGGACAGTACCTTACATGTTTCCTGCACAGTGCTGGGTCCAAGGTCAATGTGACCTTATGATTATAAGGGTAACACAGTCTAGATCGGGAGCAAGCCTCTGCAGTCCACCTAGGTATGACACATCTTCTGACTCTGGCTCTGATATCTCTGGAACGCCAACATGCAGGTCTCATGGTCACCTCTTCTACAAATAGAACTTTACCCGAGAGCCAAGTCTTATTTGCTTCTGGAGTCTGAAATGATGACTCTATCAGTGGCCTTGAGTATCATGGGGCTGATCTCAGAAGTTTGAAACAATGACTCCACCAGTGTCTGGTCTGTCTGGCCCTGTGTATCACAGGGCTGATCTCAGAGATATCCTCCTTGCTCCCTCATGACTAAACATAGCCAGAGAGCAACATGGAAATGCCAGGACCTACAGCAAAGGTCTCCGTTATCAAGTGCATCCGGTTGTCCTTGTGAGGACAGAGTTGAGTAGCGATGCCAAGGTGGCTTTACCTTAGGATTTTCTTTTAAGAATTCACTTCCAAGGGTAAGCTGGAAAGTGCTTCACTTCAACTCAGATGAGCCTCAGCAACCTGACCCAGGTCCCCTCCACTGGCCCCCACCAAGCGCCTTCAAGCAGCCTGACGCCATTCCTACCAGCACCTCTGTTGCCGGCACCGTGAGTCCTGCCTCGCTCACTCCCCTGCACATTCTGCACTCCCTTTCCATCTCTCTTCCTAGCCTCCATCTCCTCTTCACCAACACAAGCCCGCTCCTGCACACAGCTGAGGAAGGGTGCCCCCCAACACCTGGGCTCACACATGGGTTTCAGCACACAGGTAATGGCCAATTTGCAGAATTTCCCTCTGTCGTCTGTGAGTGACCGCTATTGGGAATGGGACTCTCTTAACCTGAACAGGCCCCACAAAGTGTTTGTGGAAGGAAGGGGAGACCTCCTGTGTTCGGGAGGCAAATTAGATACACACAGAGTTGAGTGAACCTATGATGACTCAAGGGAGCACGTCAGCGGCTACTCTGGCGCTCAGGTCTCCCTGAAGACGGTATACCCAGCAGAGGACAGGGCCACTCAACACCCATTTGGGTCTGGTCACAATGTCCCCAGTCAAGGCCTGCCAACACCAATGACCAGAAGCCAGCGGCTGCCAGCCAGAGCACAAGCCGCAGCCAGAGGGAAGTGGGCAAGACAGAAAAGCCAGCCAGGCTCTCCCTCCAGCTCCAACCCCAGAAGGGACAGGGGTGACGTGCTGATAGGGGAGAGCGTCTCAGCCATCAGGGAAGCCCAGGGTCATTCAGAGGGGCCCTGGCCAGAGAGACATTTCTCCCTACAGTGGGTGTGTAGACCAGAAAAGCAAAAGAATGTTCTCTTTTACACGTTTCCCTACATAGAGGAGGAAGATTGAGGTGGGGGACATAAGGGTGGTAAGATGCAGCTCAGGGCAGGGGGCGTCCAAATGCAATTCCAAGGGAAGCCTGGACATTTCCATCCAGCCCCAACTTACTTGTTTCGCAGCCAGATGATCTCGGGTTTGGGGTTGCCTTCGGCTCTGCAGGTGAAGTACACAGTGTTCCCTGAGGTAACGTCTGCGTCCTGGGGCTCTGATGTGATCCGGGGCCTTTCTATGCCCAACAAGAAAACAAAAATCTTCTTAGTCTAAAGCTATGACATGAAAATAAATAGGAGCCTATGCGAGTCCCTCGTGTTCAGGAGAATGCCACGAATGTCCAAAAGCAACCCTGAGCCATTTCCAAGTGCCACTGCAGATCGCAGCCACGTGAAGGCCTTGGCACTGCCGTGTTCTGAGAACCTGGAGAGAGCAGACATGGAGCTGGTTTCTGGCAAGCTTCAAGTGACTGCCTTCAGGGTTCACAAAGCACTTTAAGGAAGCAAAATGCCTGTCAGAGTGGATGCTCCACAGGAAACTATGTACAGCGAATAAAATAACAGAAATAATCCTTTTGAGCTAAAGCAACCTTGGAAGAATAAAACTCTGAAGGCACAGGCAGATGGCAGACACCAAAGCCAGAGCATCTCCCATGCCCTCCAGAGACGCCCCCCCACCTCCGCTTCCACCCCAAGGAGGAGGAAGAGAGGCCTCTCCTGCCTCCTGCATGTCTGGAATTCCACATTCTGCCTTGTGAGACCACCTGGGGGCTGTGGTCCTGGAGCGCTGGTCCCGGGGTCCCCTCTCCTGAGCTCCAGGCCTGTAGATGAGGGGAGTTCTCCTCGGCAACCAGGAAGGAACCGGTTGGGAACAGGGCAATCCTACGTCCCATTCTCTGCCTTGTCACCTTAGTGTGCTCGTCTAGCTCTCATGTACATGCTGTGAGTATCACAGAAGAAAAAACCACAACCACACCCACACGTGCCCTGCACAACATCTGATATCCTGTGGGTGCAGACTCTGCTCGGCGCTGCTCCTGCTTCTCAGCAGCCAAGGGAGAGACCCTCCACTTGACATGGGGCCCAGCCAACTTGGGCTGCTCCTTCCTGTATTGTCTCCTTCCATCTTCTAAAAAGGAGGGTGGCTGTCCCTGCATCTGCCGCCCGGTCTGGACTCTGGCAGCTCTAACGCACCCGTCACCCCCACATGAATCTGGGTATTGTGTCTCCTCTTTCCACTTCTCTGTGGCTCTGGGACCGTCTGCCTCAGAGGTTCGCACTGACACAGCCTCTCACGGGCCTCCTTATCTCCCTCATACACTCCCTGATCCATTCTCCCCAAGGCTGCCAGAAAAATCTTTCTAGAAATAAGCTTCATCCTGGCGTTTCTTAAGCCCTCCCATGTCTCCCTATCACTATCAGACTAAAAGAAACCTGTCACTATTATTTCCATTCTTCAGGTTGTACAAACCTTTAGATACACTAAAACCCAAATCTTAAACAGAGTGAGGTGCATGGCATGGAAACAATAGTTCAATAAAACTGCCATAAAAAATAATAATAGCTATTGACCAACAGATCAAAGCATGGAGTAGAGTAAGTATCAAGGGGTCTCAAATGACACAGCCTCAGCACAGCCCCTGCAAAAAGGGGAAGCTGTGAGTGGTTTCTTGGAAAACCACCAGAGGACAGAGCTAGCTCACAGGAATATTAGCTGCAGGACAGCAGGCTAGGCCAGTCCACAGCAGGTGATGTAGGTCTTAGGCCTCACTGACCTCAGCAGGTCCCTTCTGCCGGGGACTCATGGGGCAGCTCCTTCTGTTGGAGCCATTCCTGGGAGCTGCTGGCCATTCCTGGGAGCTGCTGGCCACAGAGATGTGGGCAGAGCTGGGGTCCCCAGTGAACACAGGCAGTGCTGGGAGGGTCTGCAATGGGAAGGAGGGCCTTTCTTGCTCCCTAGTCTAGAAACTCGTGTAGTGTTGCCCACCCCAGCCACCAGTTAATGCTCAATTCTAGCTGCCCCTTCTGCAGTTTCATCAATAACAGAACATCAGATATATTTTAAATTTTTTTAAAAACCCAACTATGTATTTGTTATATTACAAAACCATCACACAGGAAAATCCTTTCACCTTACCAAAATAAACACTAATACACGTTATGTGTGTGGATGTTTTTGTGCGTGTATGTGTACAATGTTATGAAATTCTGGGAATCAAAATAGTGTCATAATGATGATGAGAATAAAATCAACACAGTCTGAATGCCTACTACCATCTGCCAAATACCACGCTAGTCATTTCAATTTTAAGCTCCGATGTTTACAATAGCTCACCAAGAGTTGAGGATCCTGCTTTTACAAAAAAGAAAACTAATGCACAGAACGGATTTTAAAACCCCTGCCCAGACTGCACAATTAGCCAGGAATAAAGTCAAACTCACCCCAGGCAAGGTGACACCCCTGTCATTTCGACCACACACAGGTGGCCTTGCTTGCAGCAGACAGCCGATCCCAAAGGCAGATCATTGGGGCCCCTGGAGCCACCTTGCTCCCCTGACTGTTCTGTAAACCCCTCCTGACACAGCGCCTCCAGAGGATAGTGCCCACAACTCTGAGGGGCGGGGAGCTGCATCTTTCCCCAGTACTTACACCTCTCCGGCCACCTTTTATTTTTTATTTTTTTATTTTATTTTATTTTATTTTTTGAGTTGGAGTCTCACACTGTCGCCCAGACTGGAGTGTAGTGGCCGCTCCCGGCCACTGCAAGCCTCGACCTGCTGGGCTCCGGGGATCCTTCTGCCTCAGCCTTCCAAGGAGCTGGAACTATAGGCATGCGATACCACACCCAGCTGATTTTTTGATTTATTGTAGAGATGAGGTCTCGCTGCCCAGGCGGGTCTTGAACCCCCAGGCTCAGGCAATCCACTCACCTCAGCCTCCCAAAGGCGCGGGATTACAGGCTGAGCCACCGAGTCCGGCCACCTTTTAAATGGCCCCATCTACCTGGCTTTCTACGTGAGTGCAGGATCCTCTCAACTCCAGAGACTGGCTGCTATACAGACGCTGACCTGACAGGTGCTTATGCTCCGGAAAACTTCTAGGTATGTGGCATGATGCAAATAAGTGAAATTTACAGATAAGAAGATAAGAAAACACATCAATAAAGGGACAGAGTTTATAAAGTTCTATAAATGATGACAAATGCAGCTATTCGTGGGGCAATTTATAAAATTTACTGGTTTTTCATTTTCACTAATGTTTTTACTATTTAAAAAATAATGACGATGTTTTGGTGGAAGAATGGAGACACTATTTTAGCAACAGAAAAAAATGTGGAAAAAATAATGAAAAGAGCTGAACACTCTAGGCATTTATAAGGAAAATTCTGCCCTGAAATCTCAGGCAGGCATGTCCCTTTCTTCTGATAATGTTTACACTGAGGTGTTACAAACAAACAATGGCACAAAGAGCTGCAGCACACATTCATGAGCCCCTGGGTAACCACGGCCAGAGGAGAATACAGGGCTCCCCCACCCCCAATGAACACCCACCCAGAGCCTGCCCAGGGCCCTCGGATCCCAGTGTCCATCTCCACAGACAAGTTCTGCCAGTTGGGCAGCTGCAGCCCTTCGTGGGGGGAGGAGTGAGGCAGAGACAGAAGCAGTGTGTTGCCCTCAGCTCCTTTTTGCAGGATGACCCGCAAGGGAAACTGTGTATGACCAGGTAGTTATATAGTCTTTTATAGATACTACAGGGCAGGGCTTCCCTGACAGACCTTGTCCAGGACTCGGCCGTGATGGCTGAGACACATTCACGCCAATGCCAGGGATGGAGCCCAGGCCTGGGGCCACTCCCTGCCTCTCATGGGTCATCCAGGCTCACTCACCACAGTTCAGCTCTTCTGGAGTGATTGTCGCCACGGACCGTCCCTGAATGCGTCTGGGATATTCACAAGTGGCAGCTGCCTGTGCATTCCCTGACTGGGCGTAGGTTTTCAGCAAATCCGCCAGCCACAGGATTTCGCAGTCACAGTGAAGTGCATTTGAGTCCAATCGCCTGTGGAAAAAGCAGCCGGTGAGACAGGGTGGTCCATCCACTCAGACAGGGGTGTGAGGTCCTGGATCACCAGCCTGCGGGCACTCGACGTTGGGATGGGACATGTCTCATATGAGAGAATCTGAGACCCAATCTGACCCGACTGGGGAAAGTGAAGCAGAGACTCACATGTCAAGAGTGGAAAATATACTCAAATGACACCAAGAGGCGATGGTGTCATAATGAAAGGCTGATAAATGACAGACACTGTGGATGTTGAGTTCAAAGCACAGGAGTAAGCACTGGCTAGCCAGGCTGGGGAAGCTTGTGGAAACAGGGAGGAGCCTTTCATAGAAATCAGTGGCACCGTTAAGAATCACAGCTGCCAAACCATCTCCTTCACTCAACTCTCAGCACGTCGTGGGCATGGCAGGATGAGGTATTCTTCCACTCTGTCCTGAAACCTCCCCTGAGGAAGAGTTTGAGGGCTAAACTGCAATCTGCTGGTTGGGGTGTACCCTCAAGCCTCATGAGGTCTGAGCTATCCTGGAACCCTGTTGGTAAAAGTGTCACAGGCCACCCAGCACACCTGCCTCAACAAGGGTATAGGTAGGACATGCCTCCACCCTGGAAAAGACCACTCTTCCTGCACAAAAGTAAGAAGTTGTCTTTGGAGAGAGAGGAGTTTCCAGTGGGACACACTAGCTATGGGCAAACATGATGGGAGAAACTGGCACCTGGTTCTCCATCACACAATGCAATCATGCAACCAAAAACTACCTGTACTCCACAAAGCTATCAAAATAAAAAATTAAAATTAAAAAAATTTTTTAAAGTAATTTAAAACGAAGAAGCAGCGGCAACTGGTACCTGGACGTGCTCACTAGCAAACCCAGTGAGGCGGCCCACGTCTCTGCCCCACAGAGGGGGGCTGAGAAGCTGTGAAGTGCCCCCCACCCAGGGTGGTCACAGAGCTTGGGATGGCTGTGTGGCTGTGCCCCGGTCCACCTCTATGGGTTGGCATGGGCTCTGGGAGGGGGATGATGAGGACATGAGCCCACAGGAGACCGGAGCACAGCGCTGACCACGTGACTGGAATAGTCATTGCCTCAGTAAGCATGAGCATGTCTCGGGACAGGCAGGACGCGCCCGTGTGCATGGTCCTCAGGGGAGGAGGCTGTGAGGCAGACAGGCAGGAGCTGGCCCAGAGCACCCCACACATGCTTCCCTTACCCCACAGTCCATGGATGAAAGTCAGTGCAGGACCATGGGAACAGCACAGGAACTCAGATGGGCATGACGGGGTGCATGACACCTGGCATGTCCTTCTAGGCCGAGCAAGCAACACAGAGAACCTGAAGGACACGAAGGACCCACTGGCCCCTGCCTGCTCTGAAGTAGAAATGGGTGACTTGCCAGGGCCTGGGGAGGTAAGGCAGGCAGCAGGGGCCTCCTGGGACTGGGGATCCCGGGGAAGCGAGGTCAGAGAAGGCTCCGGACACACGTAGCCGGGACACAGTGGGCCCTCTGGACACAGCACGAGTAATCTGTCATGGAATTTCAATCTAGGGTATTACTGTGTACGCAACTCTAGAAAGTGGGCAAACAGCAGGGAAGGAGTGTGTGCCAGACATCCAGAGGCTGGAACAGGGAAAGGCAGCTAGTTGTCAGTACAATCTGGACCCAGTTTCACCCGTTTGCCCTGGACTTTCTAGAGCATTTATCTGATCATTTCCTTCTACTCTCTACTATCTGTCAAACGTGGACGAAGTCATCCCATCTTCTACCTAGAACGTACGTTTTTAGTTTGGCTGGTGATACCTTCAGCCTAAGGGGAAAAAATCATAAGTAATTATGAAATCTATGCCTTATTCTACTTTATTTCACTGAAGGGATAAAACAACAAGAGAGCACTCTGGGGCTAGGCTCGTGTCTTGGTGTTTTCTGTTTCTTCCATCGGTCTAGTTCATTGTAGACACTCAACAATGTTGAACTGAAAACAATGGCGTCAAGACCATGAGCGAAACACAAAAAGGATATCGTACAACTTTTTTCCATCAATAATAATGCCTTAATTCTATTATAACAAATTACTCAGCATAAAGAAAAACTATCGAACAGTACAGAGATGCTTTTTAGACTGGTTTTATTTCCACCAGTAAAATAAGTACTGGAATTAAGACTTTATTTAGAGAATTTAAGGATGATTTTTTAAAAATATCTGACTCGCTTATAAGAATTAATTTATTGTCACGCTGCCTGAGTCAGTTGTTTCCTGCTTTGCTTTCTGATGGATTCAATCCAGGCTCCATGTGTGCACACTCTTTCACAGTGCATATTCTAACTGTTATACACACTTCACAAGACCCCCCAAAAAACCAAGGAAACAGATATATAACAGGGAGAAATAAAGCTTCGCTGAAAAGGTAACACAAAGGGTAGTATACTCACAATCTTTTCATGGATTCCAAGTGATTAAATGTCCCTGGAACTAAATGTGAAATCCGGTTGTTATGTAAAAATCTGTTGAAAGAAATATTTTAACAAATCAATTTTTAAAACTATATCTTAAATGTGTAGAAAAGAACAGAAGCCATCAAACAGATCAGTTTTTAAAAACTTCCCCATGATTACATGTATTAATACAAATGAATTTAAGAACAATGTTATTTAGTCCAGCAAAAATGTGAATTTTTTTCTGTTTTGTCACCATTCCCAAATAAAGAGAAAATGGTTAAGTCCTACTTCTGAACTGTTAGACCAGGAATGTGGATTTTATACCAAGACAGTTTTGGGGTATTTAAAAGCTATTGACCTTAACTCTATCAAAGCCAATGACCAGAGGGCTGGGCTCCAAGAACTAAAAATGAAAATTAAGGAACAAAATGCAACTTACAGCCTTTCGAGCTTTGGTAAATGTTGAAACGATTCTGGGTCCAAAGTTTCTATCTGATTGAAGTGCAGGTATCTAGAGGTGTTTTAAGACAGAAAAAATAATAATTTAAAGAGTTTGATTTTCTGCTCAAAAATTTCGTCAAGTCGTTTCAGATTCCTGTGTCAGTCTATGGCTATACCACCCTGAATGCCCAATCTCGTCAGATCAAATCGATATGTCAACAGGTAACACTCTAGATTTCCCACAATGTATGGAAAACAGCTGAAATAATCAAATAGGATGATTAAATATGTGGGTGCAGACATACTGAATTTCCTTCACACCCCCAAGGGATGGGAGATGATGCCCCCCATCCCCCGTGCATTCACCTACAAAATAAATGGAGCTTTAAAAAAACAAGAAACAAAAACATAAGCAACATAATCTTAATGATGGCACATATATAAGTATCTGAATACCTTCCTGCAAGTCTTTTAACTTAAATATGAATTTGGCAGAAGTATAATCATATACTTTAATTTGATTTAATTTAATTTTTTTCCATTTTAGATATCTCCTTACTTTCCATAACTTACACACTTTTGGTATCACTAATTGTTTCTAATTTTCCTGAACACTAATTTTCTCACTTTGAAAGTGTGTTTTCTTTTCCTCTTTGGTCAAACAGTCATTCTCCTCCCTGGAGAGCTTCTGTAGGGAGCCCCTCCTGCCCACACACAGAAGAAGAGAGTTTTCATCAGGCATCTGCCACAGGCAGGAACAATTTAAAGGACTACCTCTTCAAGAGATCAAAATGAGGAACAGAACCAAAATGCCAGCAGTTACACATCTTCATCATAAATTCCAAACCTAAAACTCATGCGCAAGGGTCACTTTTGTTAACATTTTGAGATGACTGTAGCCGCAAGGGCACCAACGTTCCTTTGCTGGGCCCTCCCTGGGCCAGCTCACCAGGCAACATTGCACTAGCCACTCTGAGTCTCTGTGGACACCTGTGGCCCTTCCTGAGACACTGGCCCTTGTGCCCTCCTTGCCCCTCATCTCAGGACAGGCCTGTGCTCAGTAGCCTTTCACACAAGGATAAGAAATGTTGGGGGGAGAAAAGGAATTATAGCAGGACTAGGAAGAAAAGTGCAATCGGTGACTATCGCAGGAGGGTGTCTGATTCAAAGATCCCAAAGAAGAAGAATCAGACAGAAATCTCCAGAAACAATCATGGAGCCTCGTGCATGCCAGGCATTATGTTGATAAAGTGCTTGTGGCTGAGGCCAGTTGGTGGACAAACAAGTGACACAACACTACCAACACACAGTTGTTATGAGCTGCTCAGGAGAGATTTCAGTCTAGCCCAGGCAGGCTGGGGTCAATCTCCAGCAAAGCCTAATAGGATGAGCAGAGGCTTATCTAGGAAAGAAAAGAGGGATATGCCAAATCCCCACAGAGGTTTTTAAAATTCTTCTTCCTAGACTTCATAGTGCAGGCTGGCCAGGAAGAAGGTTGAGCAGGTAGGACTCAGGTACTCGCCTTAAAAGGCGCTGAAAAAAAAAACACCATCAGGGGTTCAGACTCCTAGAGAAGCTGGGACTCCAGCAGCCTTGGGTGTCATCCTCCCCTTCTGAACAGTTGAGGAAATTGAGGACCAAAGACAGGAAGTGGCTCCCCAAGTACACTGAAGTCATTATTGAATTCAAGTCCACGTTCCCTGACTTCAGTCAGGTGTGTTTTTTAACATGTGCCCATGCCTTGCAAGGAGTCTTTCTAGATGAGAGATGCTTAGTAGACCCTGGCTGCATCCGCAGGCTTGTGCTTTCCTGTATCCCTGAAGCTGCTAAGAACACATAACTTGGATGGTTCAGATCTGGAGAGGGACTCCAGGGATGAGGATGGAGTTAGCAAAGATCCAGCACCCACCGCCCCTCAAATGTCACGGGGAGGATTGGAACTGAATTTGGTGGACAAACTGACCTCCTCCCTAGACAGTGCCCTTCCTGAGGGTGGAGACCAGCCCTCCCTCAGAGGTACTAGGGCATTTCCTGAATGAAGCCATACATACAGCAGCAGAGGCCCCGACTCGCCTAATCCTGGGTTCTAAAGGCAGCTCAACCTCAACATCCAAACCTTTAGGGAGGAAATCCTACCTGGAAATGCCCACATGCCACTCCTCTTGCATTCTTTCTCCCCTGACCTGGCCCTTTTCTTCTTAACACAACTCATCTCCACATAAAAGCAGACAAGTCCCTCCTGATTCAGGCAGGATTTTAGTCATCGGCTATGATCATGTTATTTGCTCCCATGCATAAAAAAATGTGTTGCATCCAAGAACTTGTTCCTTCGTAAACTATCCCTATGTCTGGTTGCTTCTAGATATTTCCATATGTTGTTGCAATGACCTGCTCTCTTTATATCCTTCTCTCTGAAGCAGAGATTATATAGCCCCTGATCTACCACTTCCTCACGAATATGTTCACATCCTGTTTATTCTGGCAAATAAATACTTATTTAGAAAACAAACAGCAAGAGGACCTCAATGCAAACGGTCCCAGGGTAGGCTCTCTTTCCAGCCAGGCCTCCAATTCTCTGAAAAGATCACTGTGCCCAGTCAAGCAATGACACATGACACAAAATAAACAGCTGGTGCAAAGAATGTCACCCTGCATTACCACAAACAGCTGTTTACCATCCATGTTTGTAAAACTGTACAACAACTTGAAACTCCTCAGGAACTGGTTCAGCTCACTGAGTGAAAAGGGTGACTGGCCAAGCAAACAACCCCCTCAGAAAACCTCCTTTTAACCAAGACATTCTACTAAAAATCCACATGCTGACTTCGTAGTGAAGTTCAACTTCTCATGTGGTCAAAGAAACAGAACACTTAGTTTCACACTACATATGCTAGCTGGAACTACAAGGAAAAAAAAGGCTGTTTTTTCCCAAAATAATGACATCACGATTAAAGAAATTAAACTGCATGTGTTCACAGTCACACACAACAAACAGCATACGAGGAAAGGAGCCTCGTGATCCCACACTACCCTGGATGCTCCTGGGAAAGACGCATTGCTCTTATTTGTCTGCATGTCTGTCTTTCCTTTCAATGATGACACGGGGAATCAATCAGTGATGCTGTCCCTGGTATCCTCAGTGCATGGCACAGGGCCTAGGCTGCTATGGAGGAAACCCAGCAGATGTCTACTGCGGGGTGGAGGGAGGGCTGGCCAAGGGGGAGGCTGGGGACGTGGCGAAAAACGAGCTCATGATAGCCTTGTCGTTGTCATGCACATACTCCCTACACCCCGTATAGTCTAGGCATGCATCGTGCAAACAGCAAACTTAGTCCATTTTCCCTACGAGAGGCAAAAGGGGAGGTGGTATCCAAGAAACTGAAGCATGGAAGAGAAAGGACACTTACAGTTGCTCTAGAGAGGCAAGTCCCTTAAATGCTTGCCTGTCAATTGACTGGATCTCATTCTTGTACAAATAGCTGAAACAAGAAACATTGGGGAGTATTAGCACACGAACAGGAGGCCAAACTACAGGTGGAACAGAGGAATTAAATCGACACATGGAAACAGTTTTAAAATTAATGATCGTATTAGGATGCAAACAAAACATTTACACAGTAAGTACAGTTTCTCTCATGAGGGTTGCCTTTCCCTTCAACCTCAAGTGGCTCCACAGCAGCTGGCACACACTGGAGGTGATCACACCACTGCTACGTTTGCCAGGTAACTCAGACTCGACGACTATGGCTAATGCGCTTCTGATACCGCATTTGTTTCGAAGCCTGAAGGAAAAAGTGTTTTCCCGCAAAGATATAAAATGCATTGATTAGAAGATTCTATAACAGTTCTGATATAATCCTAAAATACCTAGAATAATTTGGGGATTATACCATAAGAAGACTGAATGTGCCATGAATAACACCCACCTACAATCCAGCGTTATACAACAGAAGCAACAAAGCCGTATCAAAGGAGTCACGTAATTAGCCTGCAGTCTGTTTTTGTGGCCCACAAGCTAAGAATGGTTTTTATATTTTTAAATAGCTGAAAATTTCAAAAGAGAAATTCAAACTAAATTTGAATGCCAATGTCCATCTGCTGGAACACAACCACACTCACAGCAAACTGCCCATGGCTGCCCTTGTGCTAAGCGGTGAAGCTGGTCAGTTGTGACAGACTCTGCAGGGACAACAGGGTCAAGCATGCATGGCCTATCCTGTTCAGAAAAGTTTGCTGAGCCCTTAACTAACTGGCTGAGGGTGAAAACCTCACAAAAGGACCACATTCCAAAAGGAGCCACGAAGCCGTACATGCCGCATCCTGTCTTGGGCATGGCTTGTGTTAGCCAGGTCTCCTCACAGCACAGCCCTACAGCAGCGGGTCTCTGGGGACCCCAGGAAGGCAGAATCACAGATGCTGTCTATGCCCAGAACAGAGAGACCCACCACTGCCATTTCTTCTAATCCACTTGGCTTCCTCTCTGAGTTAGGCAGACGGGCAAGTCTCAAAATTCACACTTTTCCTACCTTTCAGATCAGGCAGACACTTCTCTTCAAACTGATTACTCACTAGCTGGGTTTTACCTACCTGTTCCATGAAATAAACAACAAATTTTTGTCCTGATGCTTGTAATTCTACATACTTCATTTCCAGAAGGGCAGCGTGTTTTACTGTATTTTAATTAATAATGTGTGGTACAGGATCCCATTCAACAAGACCTGCATTGTTGTCTTTACCTGTTGCAATCCATCTAAGTAGATCTCACTTCTGCCCTCTGAAAGTTTGGTTGTAATTCTCAAACAATTACAAGCCTTGACACAAACCAGCCAGAGTCCCCTTACGAGTGACAGCCGCATGCCCGTAACAGAGGCCTGGCATGGCTGTTATTCTCCAGGCTGTATGGGTGGAATCCTTGAATGGTCACTTAATGCCTGTCTGACCTTGAATAAGATATCAATCTTTCTGTGACTCCGTCTCTTCCTCTGTAAAATTGACAGAATCACTGAGATTAAATATCTCTCTCTCTCTCTTTCTCTCTCAGAATACAGCCTGTTACATAGTAACTACTGTTCAGGTGTGACTTATTACTGTTATTTCTATAAAAGACAAGTTAAAAGTAAGTTTGTGTGCCTGTTTTTAAAAAATCAAATAGCAATGAGAACATCACTTTACATGCACTCTTAAAAAATGAGAGTAAAGCAATCTTTTTAAAGAATTCGTAAAACAACTGAGTCAAACTAATGTATGAATATATGTTTATAAAGACATTGGAACAGAATTTGTCTTCATGAGAATAGGTGGGTATTGATCATCAATTGATAATAAATTATAATTTCATCATATCTACTTCATCATAGAGCTGACCCTTGAATATGAGTTGTAACTAACTCAAGAATTAATTTCATCATTAGGAAACATGAATTAAAGAAAAGGCTTATTTCCTGGAGTTCTAGGAAATACGAAACTCTCAACTTCCAAAAATATGCTTTGATGCTGAATAATACACAAGACAAAAATAATCGATAAGTTTCAGGAGAGTTGCTAAGCATTTAAATTACTGTCTACATTTACACAGTTTCCTAAACCACTATTTATCCAAATGTACTCTCCCAACGAGATCTGAGAAGGAGGAGGTTGGATGAAGGGGTCTTCCTGGGACCCCCTCTGCACAGCCCACTCTCTCCCTCGTCTCCAGTCAATTTCTAAATCATGAGCCATCCCTTCTTCATCCCACCCCAGGGAGCTCTCCGTCACTGTGGGGTCCTCACTGTTGAGGGCCCAAGAAAGTATGACAGCGAGAGAGGGAAGGAAGTTAGGCATGTGGGGGCTCAGAGTACACTGCTCAGCATAGGAGGTCAGACACCCACTTTTAAAATAGAGTGCCAGAGTGAAAAACAGAGCATCCCAAACGACTTAACCTTCAACATGCCTGCCAAGTGCATAGTAAGTTGCTCTTAATTAAAAGCCAAAAGCAAAAACTAAAATATAAAACAAACTATTACACACACACAAACACACACACACACACACACACACACACACACACACACAAAGGAATGTCGCTATCAGTTGACTGAATCTACTTTCCAGGAAACAAAAGCCCTCTTCTGGAACCTGCACAGCACTTAAAATACCAGAAAAAAATAAAAGTAAATAAGCAAAATCTCAAAGAATAAGCAGAAGCCCTGATTCTCATTTTAAAAACAAAGGACACGCTACAGCTAAAATCAAGAGATTTCAGAGTATTAGTCAACAATAATAAGACCACTTTAAAAAAAATTAGCATACGACATTTAGGTTGTTAAGATATATATTTCCAATAAAAATAGATGATAAAAATCCTTTATTAACTGCCTGTTTTTGAAAAGCTACTAAGTCCTGAAAATAAAAATAATCTGCTGAAAGCACAGGAAGCACACTTCTACCCTGTCAAGAGCCCAGGTGTCATCTGCGTGTTTTTCTAAATCCTTTCTGATTCTATAATAGGTGTGTGTGAAGGAAACTAAACCAGACCCTTTGCTGGGAACACACTTTCTAAACTACAAAACTGACTATAGCAAGCAGAATATGTTTTAAACAATAATATATAAGTTAATTAAAATCAGTTTTTAAAAATAAAATTCAGCTACCTAAAAATAAGAAGAGGTAAAATCACTTAGAGGAAGACAGGAAAATTTGCAGAAATTAGAAACATTTCAAAGGGATTAGTAGTTTACATTTTACATTTCACCTACAGTTAGAAAGGCAATAGGACACTATCTGAGAGCTGATATTTTGCAAAACGTATAACAGCTGTTCGTATTGGTATGTGATCGCCTCCCATCTCAAGAAGCATGGGTACTTCTTGAGTGATTTTCAGAGGAGGTGTACTGTAAGTTTAATCATCCTATTTTACTTAAGGCTTACAAGCTGCACACACACACAAAAATCGCATAACGTAGCACTTTGTATCGATGACAAGCTGTTAAAAAAATCCCAGACCAAACTTGACTTACCTTCTGAAAACAAATCTTCTTTAGATGGGTATATTTACAATAATTCAAAACCTAGTTATATACTTAAATATAGACAGCATAAGCTTTTAGGTTAAAGAACTGAACATTAACTTACAGATATTTTAAATTTTCCAAGTCTTCAAATGCTCCATTAGGTATTCTCTTGATCTGATTATTGTTGAGAAGCCTATGAAAGAGTGTCAATACGAATTAACAAAAACAAAACTTCAAAATTGTCTTAAGAGAAAACATTCCTAGAATCTTAGAAAAGGTCATAAAATGATTAAGCTACAGACTTTATCATCAACATTCAATAAATGCTACATCGACACAGTAAATACCAGTTTTAGTGTATGACCCTCGTGGCAAATTTGTCCATAATGAGTGTCCATATCATGCTATATTTTTTCAGCTCTATATACCATAAAAAAGTAACTATTTTCTGCTATACAAAGGAGTATATATCTCTATCCTGCTATCTCTCAGATTTCCTACTTTAGCCAGGACTGTGGCCAATTTGAAGGAAATCACGAAAGCATGGTAGTCTAGGCAGACATTTCATTAAAGTCTAGGCAGACATGGTGGTCGTGTACTCAGTGCACAGACAAGGACACCAGGTCACCTTCCCTCCAAGGTCACACAGAAGACAGGTGGTCCCTGCCCCCCATGGCCCTGCACCTAGCTAACATTTTCAATTCTAGAACAAAAGGGATACCAGCTTCCCATGCACTGATGCTTTCTACAGAGCCAGGGGTCTGAGCAGCCATATTGGACGCTGTCCCCACTTGCTCCCTCCACCACCCTGTAGGGTCTAAACACTGGGATACAATGGAGCAGCTTTGACCCCTTGCCTAAGTCCATGCCCAGCTCAGGAGAAACCCCATTTTGTACAACATTGCCACGGAGAAGGGGACAGAGAGCCCAGAAGCCAGCCTGCCCCAGCAAGGATGGAAGTGGTGCTGGAGAGTCTCACTCACATGAAGACAAGGGAAGTGCCCCGTGGTCAGCAAGGGTCCTACCCGATGTGCAGCAGACGGGCACACAGATGTTCGACAAGATGGACAACGTGTGCAATACTGGTATCTAGTGCACATTCCATCCTTATTTCCCTTCTCTGCTTTCCCCCATTCATGCTCCCGATTATGGATAATGAGATCTACCAACAGGTAAATGGCATAATGATTTATGTATATTTTTTCTCAATAGAATGTTTAGACTCACAATGTGTTCAAGTTCCTCAGCCGCTTGAATGCCCCAGGTTGTATCTCTCGAATTCTATTAAACCGAAGATCCCTGTGAAGAAATAAGAAATGCATTTATACATGAAAGAAACCTACAATCATCTCTACTCTTTTGCTATTCTTAAATATAAGTGCTTCAAAATGGTGACAAGGGATTTAAACATTTAAATCACTCAGTTTACTCCTTGAACGAATTGTGTCTTCACTGAGGCTAAACATTTATCTGAATGACAGGACAATGGTACCACATTATAGAATTTTTTAAAACAGTAATTATGGGGAGATAAAAAATCATATCAACCACCTAATCAGACTACCTTTGGTCAACCCAGTAGAAAATTTAATGTCAGAAAGTCTTGGGATAAAAAAACACGGGTTAGATAGGCCCAGATTCAAGAAGAGTCACACACCTCAGCAAATTGTGCAAATACTGTCATATTTACTCTTATAATTTCATGCACTGGAATTTAGTTCTTCAGCTATCTACCTAAAGTGCTATCTCAGTGAAGTTAAGACTGAAGGTCTTAAAACCACGAAGGTAATTCAGCATATGAATTGGGAAAATTTGCTCTCTAATAAATGAGTGTTGCCCTAACGACTCCAAATACACTGTTACAACAGCTATTTATGTTTTGGGGGTCAGGGGAGGATCTGAATGGTCCAGGAGAGACCAGAGAGCTTTCCAGAATAGACACTGAGACTGAAGTTGGGGCCAGCCTGGCAGAAGGAGAAACACTTTAATCCTGTGGAGGTGATGCTCAGGCAGACAAAGTAAGGAAGACCTGGCTGAGGAGTCATAAGTCCAGACACAGGACAGACAGCCAGTGCCAAGGGCCTGAAGGTAACTATGTGAAGTGAAGCCAGGAAGAGACATTGGTTTACCCTCTTAGCAGGCCCATCTCTATCATGAATGAAAAATCATACATTTAACAGGTATGAAAGCCACTGAAAAATGAGAAAGACCACTTTTCTTATGAAGTAGAAAAATTAAAATTTCCTACTCATAGGTCTAACTCTTTCTAACACAGTCCAATAGGGACTTTTTTATGTTGAGTTATGTCTCCCCAAAATTCAAATGTTGAAGTCCTCACCCCAGTGCCTCAAAATGTGACTTTATTTGGAGACAAGGTCTTTACAGAGATGATCAAGTTAAAATAAGGTCACTAGGGTCTCTTACAGCATTTGTTGAACTCTTAAAATGTTTACAGTCTTTTAAAGAATCTGATTTTTCTGAGCCAATTTAATCACTGTCAGTGATGTATGGAATTGATTCTAGTTTATAGTTCAATAAGAAGCATCTCAAAAAGAATTTGTTTGAGTCACCAAAATTAACTGTGTTAAGCTTATGTTTAGGAGGCAGCCAATGAGATGTGGTCCTACCTAGCACTGTCTCCTTGCTTTGGGTCAAGTTCTCAGGGAGGAGAAGGAAAAGGTGGGCTCCCTGTATCTGCCCACACAGACCCTCACGGCTGTCACTCCAACCAAGCCTTCTCATCCTAGTCACTTTGGAATTTAAACATAATTAACTTGTATATGTATTACATGCTAAAATATCCATATGTGACACGAGAGTTAACTAAAATGTTATTAAAATTAACCTGTTTCTAATTATTTAACAAAACTACTAGAAAATTTTAAATGACATAAATGGGTTGCATCATATCTCTGTTGGATGGTGCTGGTCTAGTTTAAGGAGTTATTTCACAACCTGTTAATACAGTCAGACCACCTCTCCAACACTCTAAGGAAGATAACCGTAAAAAGACTTCTACTAAGAAGCCAAAAAGACTTCTACTAAGAAGTTCCCCTTCTCTACAAAGGAAGAATCTTAGCAGAGAAAATAAAACAATAAAAAGAATTAAACTGCAACTCTAAAACTGAAAAATATGACAACAGAAATGAAAAACTCATTATACAGAGTTAATTTATTGATTATTGCAGAAGACAGTGAACTTGAAACCAAACATTAGAAATAATCAACCTGAAGAACAGACATAAAAAAGTTTATATACCCAATATTTATATACATACATCTGTCCATATGGTTTATGTGTATCTTTTAAAATTTTCTGTCTGATACCACAGCACATGAAAAGTAGTCGAAAGAACCATCACTATTACCAAACTGGAGTGTGTGTCTATGGTGAGCTGACCTAAAATACAGCCACATCTGCTCACACTTTACTTTAGGGAACTGTGAACCCAGAGAGACAAGCGGAGGCAGAGAAGACACCACGAGGGGAAGAGGAAACCACCGGCCATTTCAGGTGTGAACCTCAAATTCAGCATCACAAAGGCAAATCCCAAAGGCTGATCTTTCACCTGAATTGACTCTCACTTGCAGGATGCTAAGGGGTGAGTGGGAGGAGGAGTCTGCCTCCAGAGAAAAGACTAGAATCCTCCGAAGCTCTGTTCTCAGCAGGGTCCCTGTCTGGAGCAGCAGCAGAAGCAGCACTTGGGAGCTTGTTACAAAAAGAAACTTCTGGGGCCCACTTAAAATCTACAAAGTCAGAAACTCTGAGGGTGGTCCCAGAAACAACATAGGTTTTACTCAACCTTCTGGGTGATTCTGAAGCAAGGTCAAGTTTGAAGCCACTGCTTCAGGAATGCTGAAGATATAATACAAACAGACAGTACGTATGCATGTCAAGCATGCACATACATGTGAGTAGATATAGGGAAGACATGTGCACACACCTGCACACTCACACATACGACACTAGGAACAGGTGCACCACCTTTCCTCTGCATTTCCTCCATTCCTATCCTCCACCCGAGTTTTGTGAGCGACACAAATGCAAAAGCAAATCCTCCAATTTAGAAGTGCTTACTCGCCGTCAGGCACCATGGCTCATGCCTGTCATCTCAGCACTTTGGGAGACCGAGGTGAGAGGACTGCCTGAGCTCACAGGTTCAAGACCAGCCTGGGCAACTTGGCAAGACCTTGTCTCTATAATACATCAAGAAAAATTAGCCAAGCATGGTGGTGCGCTCCTGTAGTTCCAGCTACTTGGAAGGCTGAGGCGGGAGGATCGCTGAACCCAACAGGTCGAGACTGCAGTGGCCATAAGCATGCCACTGTACTCCAGTCTGGGCGACAGAGTGAGATTCCAAGTCAAAATAAATAAATAAAAGTGCTTATCCAAGTGTATAAGCACCTTCCCCCCTTTTAACCTTTAAAAGAACATCTGCACATGGCTGACAGACAAAATCCCTAACTTTAAGAATGAGTATGGAGGCTCATTCGCTCCCTGTACTGTGCATTTACATAGGATTCAATTATTTGACAAGTAGAATTATTTTAACAGTCGTAATAAATATTTTCACAAATAATCCTAACTAGAAAAAAACTGCCCTGAACTTTAAAAATTAAAGAGCATCTCAAAAACTCTCCTCAGCTCCTCCCTGGGGTTCTGGGGTCCCACCCCCCCCACAGTGGCGCCTCCCTGCAAGCGGCTGAGGGGCACCGTGAGCAGCTGTGGGCACCGTGGGCAAACGAGGCCAAGGCCCCTGCTCTGCATCACACGCTAATGAGCAGGCCATCTTGTCATCTACCACCTACAGCCTGCAGGACCACTTTCCCAACAAGCAAGGAGCACTGGACACTCCCTCCATGAAGCTGGTATGCTGAGAGAATGGAGACAATCTCTATAAAGTTCTGGGAAAGCCAGAGGTGGAGCGATTACCGAAACAAGTCAAACACACATGAACATGGAGGGCTGATGTCAGACGGCATGCATCAACTTTCCGCTGAAGCCAGGACCAAAGCCCCAGGAGACTCCCACGATGCCACCCCTACCAGAGTGAGCACAGACGGCGTATCCGTTCTAAAACCCAGTGTCCCCAAACAGAAAATGATAATAAGCACTCAGGGGCAAGGTTACAGAAGGACACAGAGCAGGTGTGAGAGAAGCGCCTAATACACCAGGAAACTGCAAATATCCGTCCTTAACACCTCTACAGTTTAGTAGATCTCAACAGTCATTGAGGATGTCAAGCATGTATCAGGTGGCAACCATGAATTAAGCAGGCCGGGCACCAGCAGACACATGGTGTGCATGGGGAATCGCTCCAGAGCTCCCAGAAATGACGACTGTGGAGTGAGGCCATGGCCTGCTCAGAGGAAAGCAAAGCAGCGTGCTGGGGAAACGGCCAAGGGCGTTGAGTGAGGCACATTCAACAGGCTGGCTGAAGCAAGGGAGGAGGGAAAGGAGAGTCTGGTTAGAAGGAATTCCTTTACTTGGCAAATCAGAATTTAGAAACCAAGAAAGAGTAGGTAATTGGCCCAAACCAGTCCATCTGTAAGTGGCAGAACTAGAAATACAATCAGAATCAGCCCAGGGTTCCTCTCGCAGCACAAAATTGCTTCCCACTGAAGCCTTTTCAAGGAGGTTAATGGTCACTTGTAGAATCCACATTTACGTTCAAGATTCTTGCCAATGCTGTAGCAGAGCTTCTGACCTACTTAGAGAACGTGGGAGCCAACATGAGCCCTCTTGAGTCTAGAGAATGGCCTGGAATAACTATTAAAAATGAAATATGCATTTTTCTTTTTTCTTTTTTTGAAATATGCATTTTTCAATTCAGAGTCTCAAAAACAGAACTCGGGTGCGTGTATATTTTATATTTAAGAAGGTAGAAAGCTTTAAGTTTCTAAATCAAGGAATCAAGTTCTTTTTTAAGTTTCATTTTGTTTTTCATGTCTCCGTTATTCTCAAATCCTGATGGAATAAAAAAAAAACTACTAGGAAAAAAAACTGTGAGGAATGGTGGTATTTAGAATGAAACATCAAAGTACAAGTTTATAGTCAATAGCAAAATTATAATTCAGTGCAGAACCACAGAATAATTAAAGATTAGAATTAAAAGGAAACGTGGAGATCCAGGTTTTAATCTAATTACCTCTTGGGATTTTTTTTGTCTTTAGCACTTCTTTCACACTAAATTAAAATGTACAAACCATTAAATAATGCTCAATTTAATCATGAAAAAATTAGCATGAATTTTTTTTTTTTTTTTTTTGAGTTGGAGTCTCACTCGGTCGCCCAGACTGGAGTGCAGTGGCCGCTCCCGGCCACCGCAGCCTCGACCTGCTGGGCTCTGGCGATCCTTCCGCCTCAGCCTTCCAAGTAGCTGGAATTACAGGCATGTGCTACCACACCCGGCTGATTTTTTGATTTATTGTAGAAATGAGGTCTCGCTGCCCAGGCGGGTCTCGAACCCACGGGCTCAGGCAATCCACTCACCTCGGCCTCCCAAAGGCACGGGATTACAGGCTGAGCCACTAAACCCAGCTAAAAAAGTTTGCTCTACTATAATCTTCACTAATAAAGTTTTTTAAAAATTTTATTTTAAAGATGTGGGGTAAAATTCAGGAAATCACACTGATCTTTAAATCAAGAGAATCTTGATTTTTCCCATTTACAAAAGTGACAGATGTCTTAATTTATTTTTAAATTTAATTTTTTTTTTCAATTGCCAACAAACATCAAAATTACACAGTATATTTTATTTGGTTTGAAAATCAAAATTAAGCCAGGTGTGGTGGCTCAGGCCTGTAATCCCTGCACTTCAGGAGGCTGAGGTGAGAGGACTGCTGGAGCCCAGGAGTTTGAGACCAGCCTGAACAACATAGGGAGACACCGTGTCTACAAAAAAAGTCAAAAATTAGTTGAGTGTGGTTGTGCACGCCTGTAGTCCCAGCCCAAGATGTCAAGGCTGCAGTGACCTGTGATTGTGCCAGTACACTCCAGCCTGTGCAACAGAACGAGACCCCAACTCTCTCTTTAAAATGTAATTATCTCAAAGTACCAAAAACCCAACAAATTACTTCTATGGTATGATGATTAGAACACTTACATTTTGCTTTTTCTCAAATTTGTTTTACATTTGGGGGCTACTTGCTGACTAATAAGAGCCAGGGAGTACTTGCAAATATTTTTCTACAAATAATACATTTCAGAGGTGAACTGCCTTTATTCTCAATATATTTGGATTAGTACTTTCTCTTTATTGTCTGGATCTTTAACAAGTGTTTTGGGCATTTTTACATGTTACTCAGGTTTGGATCACAATGCTAAAAATTATTTTGAGGCTAACTGCAAAAGTGTCCTCATGTGTAAGCTCCTCGTTAACATATAAAATGTCAGCATGAATGTTCCTTATATAAGTAAATCACAGACCAATGATGCTGTCGTTCTTTAAAAAGCATGTCACTGGGCAATAAGGACATATTGGATTTAACCCAAAGGCTCTAAACTGCTCTGCTTCAGAGGAGAAAATATGTAAAGAAATGCTTTACTGATTTTACAAGTTAGAATCATCGCAGCACGAATTTGGAAACAGGAGGCCCCCACCATCCACACCCCACTGCGGAATGCTGAAAGTGAATCATGTCTCCCTAGTCAACTCGCTAAAAGTCCAAAGCAGAGAGAGATTTTAAACAACATTCTAAAACCAGACCTTATGGTTTCTCATTAATATTTGCCTGGCCTAAAATCATTTCAATTTTTCATACTAATGAATGCCTGAAAAAATACTCAAAACTTGTGTTCTGAGTGTTAAAGATGGCACTGTTTGCACAGGTTAATCCTTCCATCTACTGTTAATATCTATCAGGAGGCTCACATGGCACACCTGGGACTTTGAGAGCTTGTTGTCGTTGGTACTTAATGCACCCCAACTGAGCCGTGAGTGTAAGTGCTCACAGCTTCCATCCAAAATCTGATCTTGCCCACCGTTGGGAAAAAGAAATTATAACCTTGTTGCTGAGCACTGGGATAATATTCTCTTCTAATGTGTAAAATTTTAATTCAGGTAATAGTTTGGCTACATCACTACTCTACTGAAAATTACAGGTGCTATGTTCTGCTTTGAACCAGGCAGCACTGTCCTGTAGAGTGGGTTGTGTCTGGTGAGCATCCACCTGACCCAAACCTGTGACATCTCCAGCATCCTCTGTAGTCAGAGAACTGTGGGCAAGGCTCCTGATCTACCAGACTCTGCTATTAAGTCCTAATCGATCTAAGACAAGCTAACTGTTTTTGAAATCCAGCACTTTACCTTAAAAGGTGTAAATGCATTTCATGCTACGCCACATTGCGACGACTGCTCTAAGATAAAGCATTTTTAAGAAGCTTATCAGGAAAGCAACAGTTCTTAGGTGTCTGATCTCTCATCTCGTGACATGTACAGGAAGCACAGAGGGATGCACCAGAAGGTGCACACCTCCCACAACACAAGTCTTAAACCAAAACTTAGGCTCTTCCCCACAAACCCGTTTTTCCCTCGACTTCTCCAGCTCAGCCAAAGGCACCACTGGCCATCCAGTCATGGAGCCACAGTGGCATCTCCTCCATTGTGTGCCGTTCACCTCTGTTCCGACGCATCTCCAGGCCGCTGTGCTTTCCTGAGTCCTGCCTCACATCCGCCCTGCCATCTACCACCCCAGCCCGTGCCCAGCTTCCCTCACCTGACTTTCACCACCACCTCCCAAGGAGTGCCCCTCCTCTCATCTGACGGAGGCTGATGTCACTCTTCATTTAGCCTGGTCATGACTCCCTCCATGCCGGCTTAAGGGACAGAAGTCCTCAACAAGAGCAAGCAGCCCTCAGTCTCCTGGTCTGTCCCTCCCAAGCATCTAGGCCCATACTGGTCCCTTCACCAAGTGTTTACAGGCATGCTTCTCCAGTCAGGTCGTGACGCAGGCTGACCCTTACCCAGAAGGCCCTCCTCTCCTCTGGGCCCAGTTAACTCCTCAAGCATCGCAGTTGCTCAGGAAAGCTGGATGAAAAGCCCCATTAAAACTGCTGGTTTCAAAGTCCATATATTTATCCTTCTTTATGGCTACATGATATTCCATTATGTATATGTACCACATTTTTTCCATCCAGTCCAGCTTCAGTGGGCAACATGGTTGGTTCCATGTTTTTGCTGTTGTGAATAGAGCTGCAACAAACATACGTGTGCAAGTATCTTTTTCGTAGAATAATTTGAGTTCCTCCAGGATTTGGAGTCTATCATACTCAGTGATTTATCACAGAAACAAAGAACTGAGTTCCATATGTTCTCACTCATAAGGTGACCTTGAAAAATTATAATGCAATAAGAAAGCAACTGGCAGTAGTGGGAAACTGTCAGGGGAGGGGGGTGGGATTGGCAGTTGAGGGAAACTGCTAGGGGAGGGAGGGGCATACCTCATCAACAAGGGTACCTGCATGATCAATGTTTGTATACCTAACCCTGAATTGTAGCCCACATCTTTATAATAAATAAATAAACAAAAAAATAACAAACAAACAAACTGCTGGTTTCTGCCACTATTCAACGTATTTCTGTGATTCTGTGGCTATCCGAGCATGGTGGGCCTTGTTTGTTAACTGCCCTTGGGCTAGCAAAAAAGTGTGAGGTTTAGGATTCATGACTACAAAGCAGAACTCTAAAATGAACCTTTGTAAATTTACTAAAAACAATGAATGTGTTGAAACATGCTTAAAATGTTGATTCCACAGGCAGCAAAGCAGCTCAGGGACCAATCCTGCTTGCAGATGAGCTGTCTGTTCACATAGTTTGGGGCCCTGCAAATGTTTCCTTAAAGTCTTAATTAAGCCAAGATGCAGGGTGCAGGGTGCAGCTCCCCAGACCTGGTATGCAGGGTGCAGGTGCAACTGTCCCAGGATGCATTTTTTAAATAGGATTTTTTTTTTCAATTTTAGGAAAACTGAAAGAAGGTACCTATAGAAACCTAGAATAAACTTAATTTAGCATAGTCTTTTTGCCTCAGCATAGCCCTTTTTGCTTAGACTTTACCCCTGACATGCTTTGAATCTAGCACAGGTTAGACATAGATAAGATGAACTTTCAATAGGCAGGTTTTAGGAAGCATTCAGACTGCAGGCCAAGAGGCAGACTGCCTGACACCCTTGGCAAATTTCCATCAAATGCAAGATAAGGACACAACCATAGAAACGATAATAAGATCGCCTTTTAGTCCAGGAACTTGTGGATTGGAAACGTCTGACAAGTCTCTTGCAGGAAAAACCCCTCCCCTTGCCTCCCATCTAGCCCACCACCAGGGCAGCAAACATGTGACTAATCCAACCATCTGTCTGTTGTCCATCACCTGATGTCAGTACCTGTAATTACCTGCCACCTGATGTCAGTACCTGAACTTACTTTGTGATGACGTGGAGCAGACCACCACCCAATCACCTTAATGACCTTCCCCCACCAAAGGGAAAGGTTAAAAGGACTCAACCACAAGCAGCTATTCACCATTGCTAGGTCATTGCCACCGCCATTGTTAGGCCATTGCCACAGTCATTGCCAGGCCACTGCCTTACTCGACTGTGGTGTGGCCATGTGCTCTCTGAGCTATGGTTGTTGCCATGTTTCCTGGCTTTGGCCCCCTTCCTTCTTGGGGAGGTGAATCTCCTCTTTCACTCTCTCTCTCTCTCAACTTTATAAACTATATTTTCTTTTTTTTTTTTTGAAAGCAGGATTTATTGAGAGGACAGAAAAGCTCCCACAGTGGAAGGGAAACTGAAGGGGTTGCCCAAACTCTATTTTCTAATCTAACTTCTGTGTAATGCTTTGCATCTTTTATGTGGCACTGGATAGCACACCAGACACCCCAACCTTCCAGCAGGCCTGACCTAACATTCTGGAGGCCCCGCTGGGAGTGTGACCCTACCAAAAGCTGTAATCTTGGTCAAACACATCCAGAAGGCACACGGGTGGGAAGGCCAGCTGCCCAATGAGGAAGAAGGTGCAGGTACTCACCCAATTCTTTGTGCCCTGGCCCGCCCTGGGCTCTGTCGCTCTAGCCCCGAGGGCATTTGGCTGGGCTGCCCAGCTCCAGTGCTAGTGCTTATGGCTCACTGAACCCCCACTGGCAGACTGAATATTTATGCCCCCCACCCAATTCATTTGTTAAATTCTACCCCTCAGGGTGAGGGTAATAAGAGGTGGGACCTCTAACCAGGCTCAGTGGCTCAGCCTGTAATCCTGCACCTTGGGAGGCTGAGGTGAGTGGATTGCCTGAGCCCGCGGGTTCGAGACCCAGCTGGGCAACTTGGTGAGACCTCTGGCACGCGCCTGTAGTTCCAGCTACTTGGAAGGCTGAGGCGGAAGGATCGCCGGAGCCTGGCAGGTCGAGGCTGTGGTGGCCAGGAGAGGCCACTGCACTCCAGTCTGGGCGTCAGAGTGAGACTCCATCTCAAAAAAAAAAAGAGGGGCCTCTGAGGGATGATGAGGTCATGAGGGCGGAGTCCTAATGATGGGATTAGTGCCCTCATTAAAGGGGTCCCAGAGGCCTCTCTTAGGTCTTCCTCCTTGTGAGGACACAATGAGATATGGAAGACCTAGATAAGGCCTTCCCCAGAACCTGACCATGCTGGTCAGGTCGGTCTCTGACTTCAGTCTCTGGAACTGTGAGAGACACATTTCTGCTATTTATAAGCCACCGAAGTTTATGGTTTTCTTATAGCACCAGAACAGAGTAAGGCATCCCCTAAAATAATTTAATGGTATCAAATTATCTTGGTCAGGACATGCCTCCTTGTCAGTTATAGAACTTGGCCTAAATCCATGAAGGTGTAAGTGGTCTTGGAATATCATGTACACTCGAAGGCAGAATGAGCAGTCAAGACTTGGGATGGGTAAAGACTGATCTTGGAGCAGTGGGGGCCTGACCATCTTTCTCCCCTCTTCACCCACAGGTCCCCCTTCTCTTGCACACAGCTCCTCCACTGCAGAGGTTCCTCCAAGGGCAGACCCCACCAGGGCTGCATAGATGGGACAGGGAGATGTGCCAACAGCAAAGGAAAGACTGAGGCCACAGATGTCACCACAGTGACTTTTCTTGGGAGTCACAAATCATCCTCGATATATTCTTAGGATTTAGAGATAATGCTCATAGGGACTAGTAAGCATCAACTAAAAATCAGCTTAAGTTACAGAGGAGGGGCAGCAGCAGTGATCACGCAATCTAGGTGTCACCTGGCACTGTCTATCAGGTGAGAAGAGGGCATGTCTACACAAGATCCTGTCCCTGAGCTTCCACCTGCTGGGAAATGAGAACATCCTAGCTCACTCCAAAACTAGACCTGCCCCATTTAAAAACACTCCCTATCTCAAGAAGGCTGGGGGATGGGAGGGTAGCGGTGAGGAAGAGGCAAGCCACATGCAGACCCACCACCTAGGGTGCAGGCCGCAGAGTACAGCTCTCCATGTCCTAGCATCCAGGGTACAACTCCCCAGACCCGGGATGCAGGGTACAGCTTTGTATTTCTTCTGTTCTGAGGTAAGGTGTGACCAGCTCTTTCAGAGGGTGTCGCACGTGGATTGTAGGGCCACAGTAAGCAGTTCTCTGTCTGTAACAGTCTTCCTCCGGTTACTCAGGTCCCAGACAGGACCTGAGTCAGACAAAGCTCTTGGATCTGAGGAAATGTTGGGTTCAAGTTCCCTCCCACTGGGCTTCTGGGCTCCAGTCACACCCAGAGACAATCCCAGTGTTTCTGAACTTCAGTGAGTGTTAGACACTCTGGGTTATTCCATAAATTTGGGAGCTAGTTTGCCCAGGGCATAGAGACCTATCTTGGAGGGTAGAGCTTCCTGTCATCATTCCTCCTGTAGTCTTGTACCCACTGGGTCACAATCCTTCCTCCGTGCCATATTAAGTCCTCCAGAGAGCAGGTGGGTAACAACTGTTTAAATTACAAGTTGCAAAATGTCTCACCACAAGCAATATGATCCTACCATCCTATGGCATCTACAGAAGACAATCAGTCCTACACTTTATCTGTCCCACAAGTACAACCTGACATGATGATATATTGTACGTCAATCACAGATGCCTTACCTAAGCCTTCTAAAAATCAAATTGTCAAATATGAGTCATCAAACAGCAATCATCATTTGATCTCAGATGCATTTTATTCTTGTGTAAATAGCAAACCCACACAACCTAGTTCTCTTCAAACTTTTTCACCCCAACTTTTGAAGCACCATATGGCCAAAAGTCCTTCCTAATAGAGCAAAATAGATCCTGGTGGAGTGGTCTGTCCCTGTCAAAGAGTCTAGAATTACTGGCGGATTCAAGGAGAAGACACTTGCCTTGAACAAGTAGGGAACCAACACACACTGGTTTCTTTGTTAAAGCTTGCAGCACAGGAAAGAACCACACCAAAGTGCTTAAAGAACAATCCTCGCACTTCTTTCCTCAAGAAATGACTACAGGTGACTTTAAGGAGAACAATGAGCCGCTACATCTGAGATGAGGGCACAGTTAGGATGTAAGTTTCATCACACTAAGGTCAGCACCCTACCTTGGAGCTTGGGACAAGTTCTTAAGAGTGCTGAAGCCAACACAAAGCAAGGGAATGGAAACCAACCCGACATCACAAGCAGAGCCACGCTGCAGCTAGAAAAGCAAGCTTGGTCCCAGAGCAAAAGGGAGCCCGCAGCAGGCCCAGAAGTCACGGATGAACAGAGCTTCCCAATCATCAGCCCACCTCGGCACTGAGCAAAGCCGGGAGCTGTATTTGATTTGGAGCTGCTCTCACTCTGCCCCGGAACCGTCTGGCGAGGCTGTCTTGCTCGTGTGCCCTGGCTCAGGCCCAGGTCTAATCGTTCATCCTATCTCTGCCATTGTTCTGCTCCTGAGAGTTAAGTGGGAGGAAAATGATTCTTCCAACCCAGCAGGGTGCTGTGGACCAAGAGCTCACAGACTTGAAAAGATGTTCCCCTTCCATTTTAGGGCAGTCCTCCTCTGACTTGGTCATCGAGTTTGCTCCTGAGATCACCCATGGATCGGCTGAAGGACTGGAACCTTCCTTCTTTGAGTGACCTGTCCCCTTGCTCAATCCCACCCAAACTCCATAGCCCCCAGTTCACCTTCTGTTCTTTGTATGAAGTCTTTTCCTGACTAGGAGGATAAAATCTTGAGAATCCAAAGTGACCCTCAAATCTTTTCTAGAGAGGCAGCTGCAGGGGTTGGGAGGTTCTACTTCTCACCCAGGCTGGCAGAGGGATGAGGGGAGGGGTCCTCAACTCAGTCTGCGACCCCATTCTGCAAAGCAGAAATGCCCAAGAGCCCCCCGAGGTATGCCAACCTCCAAGCCACAGTGACCACACCTCCTCTCCCAGGCACTCAGGCTGCATGGGGAGCTGAACATAACTCACTTCACAGAAGAGACATGTGTCACTTATCTATTTTGACCACCTCACTTCCTGGGAAGACACAAATGTATACATCCAGTCTGGTGTGCTTCGTTGGGTTCACTGGAGCCCTTTTCTAAATTTATAGATTATAGATTTTACCAAGTACATTATTTTCAGAATAACTGCTGATGCAGAATGCCAGACCCAAAATCTAGGCTGCAGTGCCCTGATCATTTTCGTCCCTGATTTTACAGGTACAGACAGCACAGCAATGGGAGTGACTTGCTGATGTAGCCACGGCTTCACTGCTGGACAGAGCTCGTCGGCCGGTTCCCTACGGGAGCCAGACTCTGCTCCCACACTGGCTCCCAGGCAGGGATGTAACCTTGGGAGCCACAAAGGACAGCCCAGCCCAGGCCCTCTGCTAGCTGCTCACTTATTAATATTGACTGCATGCCTACAAAGTTCACAGGTGACACTGAGGGCCCAGTGTGGGGATCCACGAGAAGCGCGGTCCGTGAGGAGGCCAGGCGCCTACAGGTGGCCACGCGCCTGCCGCTGGGGAAAGTTCATGAAGGAGGGAAGGCAGCAGTTATGGCTGGGGCTCGGAGACGGTCCCAAGTATGGTGCTTAATCTAACGGCAGTGTTTGCAGACTTTGCTGCATGGGCAAAATGGCTGAATTTGAGGGGACACCATGCATGGGTCAGAAGAAGGCAGGGCAAAGGAGAACTTCCCTAGGGGCAGGGTGTAGCATGCCTGCAGGGACAGTAAAGACAGGTGCGCACCAGCGCCAAACTTTCCATTTTTTACCTCAAACATCTCAATGCCTCCAAAGTCAAAGCCATTGAAGACCCACACCTGCCTCACACTGGTGGCCATGTGACTTCTCACACTTTCTGCTTGAGAATATAAACGTGTATGTGTGTGTGTGTGTTTCCCTCCCTTCTCACACAAAAGACAACACATTCTGCAAACACTTCTGAAATTTGCCTTTTTCCACTAAATACATTCCAGAGCTCAATTCACACCAGTGTTATGGACTGAATGTCTGTGTCCCCCAATGTCAAGGTGTCAAAGCCCTAACCCCCAATGTGGTGGTATTAAGTGAAGCCTTTGCAGGTGATTCCCTCTGGATGAAGTCCCAAAAGCAGAGCCCTTGGACTGGATTCATGTCCTCATATGAAGAGGAGGAGACACCAGAGGGTGGCCTTCCTCTCTTTCTCCACCATGTGAGGACACCGTGAGAAGGGGCCATATGCAGATCTAGAAGATGGCCCTCCCCAGAACCACACCACACTGGCATCCTGAGTTCAGACGCCGAGGTTCCAGAACCTTGAGAAGAAGTCTTTGTTGTTTAAGCCTCCCTGTCTGTGGTGTTTGTTAGGACCGCCTGAGTTGACCAGTGCAAACAGTCCACAGATACAGTTCCCAGGCCTCTTCCAGTTGCCAGACCTCCCGCCCAGTCCCATTCCTGGAGGACACCTGAATTTCCTCCAGCCTTGTGCTATTGCAAATAGTACTGCAATGACCTGCTTTCTGCACAAAGAGAAGAGACATTTCTAATTTTTGTTAATATATTTATGGAGCAGGTTCCTAGGAACAGCATTGTCATGTCAAAGGTAAACACTGTAAGAATAGAGACCATTTGCTGTCCGTTTGCTGGGTGTGGGTCACTCTTATAAATACACTTTGTTCTCAAGTCCCCAGATGCCTTTGCAAGCCTGGCTTATAGACATTGATTGAGGCAGACCATAGCACGCAACTGCTGAGATTCAGACCCAAGTCACTGGGCTCTTCATTCTCCACTCCCACCTCTGTGTTACACTGTCCAGGCTGGGTCTCAAGGAGGACAGATCACGGAGCTCAGGGTCCTTCCTAAAGTGATGAAGCTTATGAGCAGACCAGATGGATGTGTCAGAAATTGCTGAGGCACAATGCAGGGAAAGGGCTGAGAAGCATCATCCTGGCACCAGAATAGCCAGGGGAGAGGTGACTCCCACAGCAGAGGAGAGGCTGGGGAACGGAGGGGCACACACAGAAGAGGTTGAAGGGCAGGCACAGGGGTCCATAAGTGGGTCTCACAACCCTGCTGGGGAGCCCAGTGTTGGTTTTGTGAAAATGGGGTCCCTGGAGGATGGGCTGGCCTTCGGGGGGGGAAGTGACCATCAGATGTCCAGAGCAAGAGGTCAGAGCACAGAGCAACAGTGCAGTGGCTCTGAGACAACCGAGCCAGAGAGGGATACATCTGTTCTTTCCACATATTTCTTCACTGCCTGAGAGGACAGGTTACATCCCAGCCACATCTCTACGGGTTGACTTCTGCTGGCCTCTCTTAAAACAGGCACAGCACGGGGATCTTCCAAGCATGCCCTGGCCAGCACAGATGACAGTGGGACTAGTCGATGCCCTGTAGGGAGAGGCTGGTAGCCCAATGCAGGACAGAGCCTCCCTGGGTGTTCCTGCTGTGGGTGCCGAGAGTGTGAGGTCCAGCCCCTTCTTATCTGGGCCATCCCTAAGATCTGTGTGGCAGCTGGCAGCTTTGAAGGATGAGGTACCATCTCCTCCTGGTCACAGAGCAGGCTTGTTCACCCTAAGAAAAGGGGTGATGCCCCAGGTTCAACAATCCTCTCTGTGTCCAGCAAGGTCCACCCATACTGCCCCAAGGACCACAGGGAAAAGGTGAAGCTCAGGCCACATGCTAGGAGTCATAATGCCCTCTGTCTTTGACACAGGAGTCTCGTATCTGCTGCCAGCAACCACGAAAGAGAAATAGGTCTTGCTCTCACCTCCTTGACCCTTCCAATAAATGTAGTTACTATACGAGGCTTTTTTGACAACCAGATCATACTTTATACTATATTGAGTTTGGTTCAACTGATGATTTTGAAACTTAACCACAGGAATGGCTTTGAATTAACCTCTCCACCCCCTAAAATCTGGTATTTATGCAAATGATTTTTAAAATATTATTTAACTCAATTCTGTTTTGCTGAACCGCTTTGAAGAAATGGAAGTACTGACTAGAAATCACAGAACTTTTATATGCAATGATAAATTATAGTTTTATTTTTGTTTCCATGCCTATCTTCTTATCTTCTTCCTTCCACAAATAATTAGAGGCAGCATATGAAAAACACACAAAAAAGACAACAAATTGAGTAGTTTAAGGGATATTTAAGAGGGGGGAAGAGAGACAAGGGAAGAACAAGAACAATGCAGGTCCCTAAGGAATATGCACATCTGTCCAAGTGCCTGGCAGCCAGAGCAAAGGGAGTATCTGATCATATACAAGAAGCATTCAATCCAGAACACACCTTGGCCACTTTTTGGGAGAAGTGAGGCTCTTTCTGTTACTGAGGCATAACCAAATTTCTCCCAAGGATCCACATAAACATCAGATGCACAGCTATAATAAACGGTCTCCATCAAAGAGTCAGTGGCTGATCTCTGAATGTTTCTTTGCCCCTCACCGGAAGCCCATTGCACAGTTTTAACAGATTCAATAAAAGTAATTATGCAAATTTCAATCTGCTTACCCTGCACATCTTTCCAGACTCCAGAGGTCTCTCTGGACCCTGATTCACCCTCACACATCAGCTCATCCTCTTAGTGTGTGCCGACTACTCGTGTGAGAAGTATGCACTCTCCCTTATTCACGTTATTAAAACTAACAAGCCGGGCTTGGTGGCTCAGCCTGTAATCCCAGAGCTTTGGGAGCTGAGGTGAGTGGATTGCCTGAGCCTGCGGGTTTGAGACCCACCTGGGCAACTTGGCGAGACCTCATCTCTACAATAAAGCAAAAATTAGCAGGCGTGGTAGTGCATGCCTGTAGTTCCGGCTACTTGGAAGGCTGAGGAGGAAGGAGCCCAGCAGGTCGAGGCCGCAGTGGCCGGGAGTGGCCACTGCACTCCAGTCTGGGTGACAGAGACTCCAACTCAACTAAAATAAAATAAAATAAAACTAACAAAATGAAACAGCACAGATCAGCACAAAAGAAAACAGGGCATGACCATGAAAAGCATAGCGTCTTGGGCCAGGGCTAGCATCTTCTTGCTCTACCTGGCAACAAGGTGTTCCTGGACCGTGGACCATTACAGAACTTTCATTTGCACCCATCAGCAGGGGTCAGGAGTTTCACTCGCCTACCTCCTGAAGTGCTCAATCGAGTCATCTCTACAGACCGACACTGGCCATGCAGGCCACGGAGGTGAGAGACCATTACCTGGGGTCCAAGGTGATGGCACACATGTCCTGGTTTGCCTAAAACGATCCTAGCATCCACTTCTTAACCACATAATTACTAATGGGCCCATTTCAATCCCAAGTATCCCTGTCGATATGACAAATTAAATGACACCCCAAAATGCCCAACATGAATCCTAAAGTAGCTGGTCCAATAGCACTTCATGAGATTTTCTGAAAGGCTTGCCTGGAAAGCCTCCCCATGTCAGTGAGTGGGAGTTGCCTGAGACAGGGAATCTGAAAATAGAGGTCTGGGCCCAGGTCTGTCATTCGGAGTCCTGGGCAAGTCGGCCTATCGCTCAGCCTAATCTCAATCTCGACGACAAGAAAACCAACGCGTGCCTGCCCCTGAGTCTTGTAAAGGGAGATGACGAGAGAAAATAACTCCATGCACGTAGGTCTGTATACATACACAAACACACATAATGAAACTCTAGCCCACGAATGGCCTTAGCTGTGGCTACACATATTCACATGTTGTTTCCTAGTATAAGTACTGATTCAAGGTGGTGTTTCTTAAATATGCAATGTCTTAAGCTCCTAAAAACTTGAAAACATGTAGAATTTTGTTTTCTATTTTATTTTCTATCATAGAACAAAGAGACATGTCTAAGTTTCTCTGATTGCCAGATTTATAATGCTGAGGTCAAACAGTTATTCAAATTGGTGATAGACTAGATCATTTTTTAAGAAACGTCTCAAAGCAAATCTCTGACAGAAACTAAAAATGCCCTACACCCCAGCAATTGACCGAATTCCCTCAACTAAGCTTCTAATCTACGTGGTAGATAAACAGTGCATTCACCTAATATTGAACAAAATTCCTCAGTTACCGCACCGAGTACTGCAGATAGCATGTCTGTGTTCTCCGGAAATCCGTATGTTGAAATCTAATCCCCAGTATAATAATATTAGGAGGCGGAGCCTTTAAGAGGTGATTAGGCCAAGAGGGTAAAGCCCTCATGATGAGATTAGTGCCCTATTAAAAAAGACCTCTCCCACCTCCCAAAAATCTGAGAGTTATGGCCCATGCCTGTAGTCCCAACTACTTGGGGGGGAGAGGTGGGAGAATCACCTGAGATGAGCCTAAGCAACACAGTGGGACTCCATCTCTAAAAAAAAAAATTAAAAATAAATAAATAAATAAAAACAGAGAGCCCTCACATGCATATGTGGTTTCCCTGCTCCCTCCAGCACTGTATGAGGACACAGTGAGAAGGCAGCCATCTGCAGACCAGGAAGCAGGTCCTTACCAGACACGGCACCATGCTGGCACTGTGATTTTGGGCTTCCAGCCTCCAGAACTGTGAGAAATCAGTGCCTGTCCTGTAAGCCGTCCCACCTGTGTGTGTCTGTCATGGCAGCCCCTGCTAAGTCACTCGTGAAGCAAAATCATCTTGTGACCCCAAGAGAAGCCTGGTGTGGAAGTCCTGTGATAGGGTGACACCATCTAGGTTGCATCAATGGCCATGTTAGGAGGAGAGGACTCCACCTGGGGAGGACAGTGAGGTCCCTGAGAATCACAGTATTGAGGACCTGTGAGCCCGGTTCTGCCCTTGCACACCAGCCACCCGCAGACATACCTGGCAATCAGCAGCCAGCGACTCCAGGTCAGTGCTGCTCCACCACCAGAGGCGAGGGGCCAGGTTGCTGGGTCGTGTTGTCTCCCACTGCATTGTGGACTGGTGTTTGTATAAAACCCCAAAATGCGCTTCAGTGTCTCAACAGTATCCAGTTGCTACAGGAGTTCCTAAATGCTTATTTCTTATCTCTGTATTTCTTCGGGCAACATCCACAGAAACCAGCAAGCACAGAGGCTGCTTCCAGCAAAGGTGAGTCAGACACAGGATGAAAAGAGACACCCAGCAGAAACTGTCCCCACCTAGGTTTGTGGGCCGTCCCAGAGA
Organism: Cephalopachus bancanus; assembly: GCA_027257055.1. Lineage (NCBI taxonomy): Eukaryota > Metazoa > Chordata > Mammalia > Primates > Tarsiidae > Cephalopachus > Cephalopachus bancanus. The sequence continues at coordinate 2,384,244 of JAPVLO010000055.1, forward strand.
GAGATGCGGAGAGGTGGCCACGGAAGCTCTTTGCTCTATTGGGCCTTCAACATTACCTGGTTTAACTCTCTCAGGAACATTCTGTAGAGATGGGTCATTTGCCAGCATCCCCAGATGAGCACAGCTGGAGCCACAGCCGAGACGTAGCCAAGTGCACCAACAGCTGTGGTTAGACGGCTCTGGACTCGGTAGTGCTTTGTTTCCCACAGAGCTTCTCTGAGTCTCTGTGGGGTCTTCAACTCTGATGCAGAGTCTCAGATTCCAGAAAGAAGGCTAGTGGGTGGTAAGGGGCACATAGATGTTTGGGAGACAACTGTCAAGCATTTTATCTGTTGTTGTCCCTTCCTTGGGAATTTAAGCACTACTGAGCCAGGAATCCTCCCTTTGGGCATCACAGGCACGGACTCTGCCCCAGCCTGCTCCTGCAAGGGCGCCATCATCACCTGCTCCAACGGGCCCTGCTTCACTGACCCCTGCCCTATCATAACCTTCTCCACTGGTGCCTGCTGTCAGCACCTGCTGAATGACCCTTCACATGAAAGACGTACCAGTTGCCAGAGTCACTTGGGGAGGACTTGTGCAGGCCCTGCCTGAGGAGGAGATTCTGCACAGCCAGTTGCCACTGCATTAGGAACCAAGAACTCAAGGAGCACTCTGAAGGCTTGAGGGGATTCCAGCTCTTATAAATGGGGGCTCCGTCGGTAACACTGTTTCTCTCAGGAGGCAGGAGGTTACCCCATGGTCTTGGCCTTGTCCAGAGCTCTGCTGGACAACCCACCAGCGAATCCATCCCAGCTTCCCAAAGCCAGGAGGTCAAATTCACGCAACCCTTGACTAACATTTCAATAAATTCTTTTAAAATTCTGGTTGGTGCAAATGTTGAGGAATGTATCTAAATAATGAGCAGAGATGAAGGTCAAATTAAAAAAAACCATTTCTCTCTCCAAAGTCCACTACCAAAAAAAAAAAAAAAAAGATAGAGAGAATCATAAAAGCATAGGACAGAAACTTTATTTTAAAAAAAGACTGACTCTGGAAAATAAATCAAGGTATTGATTTATATTCAAAAGAAGCATTACATAAAAGTTTTCATCATGGTTTTCGGTTGCTGGGCTCTTTTAAATTGGCAAATGCAAAAGTACAGGGATTATATTTAAATATTGAACTTCTCTGGGATTTAGTGACAATACTACTTCTTTGTTAAGGTGATACTTTACCTGGTTTTGCAATACTTAATATAATAATCATAACTCTGTAGTTTACAATCTTCTTTCATGGGGTTTAAATGTTTACAATTACTACAGACAAGTGTGGAAGACAGCTGTTACTGAGCATCAAGTTAGGATGTTCTGAGCCTTGTTAATATTAGATACCTAACAAGGGGTGAAAGCAGGAGAGAACGCAGAGATGGAAATCAGAGTTGGCTAAATCCCTCTCCATTCCTCTCAGCAAATCCTCAAGGACAGTCTAAGGTAGAGTAAGTCAGGTCAGGCAGCGGGATTTAGGCCTGAAATCCCCGCACTTTGGGAGGCCAAGGCAAGAGGACTGCTTGAGCCCAGAAGTTTGAGACCATCTGGACATCATAGCAAGACCACATGTCTACAAAAAAAAATGTTAAAAAGTAACTGGGCGTGGTGCCATATACCTATAGTCCCGGCTACTGGGGAGGCTGAGATGGAAGGGTCACCTGTGCCCAGGAGATGAAGGCTGTGGTGAGCTGTGACTGTGCCACTGCACTCCAGACTGGGTGACAGAGTGAGACCCTGACTCAAATATATATATATATATATATATATATATATATATATATATATATATATAGAGAGAGAGAGAGAGAGAGAGAGAGAGAGAGAGAGAGAGAGAGAGAGAAAGTCAGACATGGAGGCCTTGTTGCCTAAAGGTGACCAGTAGCAGAACTGAAACACAAAGTGACTCTAACCAATGAGACTGTGGGGGAAAAGATTGTTACTCTTCATTTTAGATTATGTTTCCACATTTTTTCTAAGAAAGGATATTCCCTTAACTAAAAATAAATAACTGAATCAAAGAGGCAGCTCCTGCTCCTAGACTAGAGTTGCCTTGGGACCCAGTCCCCGAGCCTCTGTGGGACCCCCTCACTCCCACCCAACGCTCGTGTCACCGCCACCGACCCAGTCTCTCCTCCACACACAGGGCTTTCAGGATTCAGACACTCTCCTCAATGCCTTCTGGAGCATGACCTAAAGCAACTACAATTTTCTGCACCAATGATCAATCATTTCAGAAGAAAGAAGGCTGAGCCTCTCCCTGCTACAGTTTTGTGCTGTGGTAACTGAGCTTGGCCTCCGGGCTTCCTACAGCATCAATAAAAGCAGGCAGATCTGAGGAAAGGAAACAGGGAAAGACCCATCTGCAGGCCTTCCCACCCCCGACTGGGGCAGGAGCCATACCTGAAAACAACCTGCTCTTGCCTGGACTGGGTAGAGAGGCCTCCTTGGGAAGGTGGGGGGAAGAGCTGCCTCCCTGTGGCCATCTCTTCCCATGGGGCAGCTCCAAGGCCAGTGGTTATTTCCCTCCTAGCTAGGGGGTAGCCACGCAGGGACTGTACCTCAAAATGGCTTCCAGAGGTATGCAGGGAGCCTCTGTCCCCCACATGCTTCCAGTGCCCAGGGACTGACTCAGTGTGAGCAACCAGGGAAGGCACCTCGCAAGTGTGATGGTGCAAGCTGAGGGGCACAGCTGTAGACCCTGGGCCCTGTGGTGGGCAGAGGTGATGCCCAGCCAACACCAACACTGCTTACACACCAACATCAGCCAGGGAATCTCAGCAGAAGAGCTGTGTCTCAGCCATCACTAGTCTCTCTCTCTTCTTTTGCTTAAAAAGAGACACAGAATCAGCATGTGGGAGGGAGCATGGAGGTCACACTGCAGGCAGGGCATAAACTCCCAGGTCCCGCCCTTTGTGGGCCATGTACTGGGGTCCCAAAAGACATTGGAGGTTCAAATCACCCTGAAATATCGCCCAGTCTTGGCAACCTACAGTAATCCTGGAATAGAGAGTTTTGGCAATGGTCTTCAGACAAAAAGGCTCAAGAAAGTGGCAGGATCACCCCCGGCAGACCTTCTGTCCAATGACAATCCACATCCACTGTTAATTTTTCAACGGCTCCATAAATTGTCTTCCATCTACATGCACGTATTCCACCACTTATTACACATGCCATATTCATGGCACTCTTCCATAGGTCCCAGATCAAACCCCTCAAAACAAGGGAGCCCCTCCTGGGAATCTTCATCAGTCCCCCACCCACACACGGTCCTGCGCGCTGGTCCACTCTGCTCCTATGCCTTTGAGGAGAGGTCTTGCCTCCATCTGCAGGATCGTGAACCCTGTCTGTTACACATTCTAGAACTTCCAGTCCCTGCTCATCATCTCCAAGCCCTGCCCAGCAGTGACTGCGGATCCACCCTCAGGCAAACGCAACTGCACCCCAGCAGGCAAGGCAAATGTATTCCCTAAAAGGCCAGGTGGGAACATCTTCACTTGGTAGCCCAGATCATCGCCTCAAACCTACTTGATTCTGTCATCACAGCAGGCGAGAGCCAGGGACAATGTCAGCGAATGAGTGTGGCTGAGCTCCAATAAATGTCTATTTATGGCACTGAAATTTCACATTCATAGAATGCTCACATCAGGAAACAGTACTCATTTTTTAACCACTGAACAGTGTAAAATACATGGCTCTTGGGTCGGACAAAACCAGGCACAGCCTGGGCCTGGCACTCAGCCCAGGGCACAAGAAAGGGTCCCCTCTCCAGACCTGCAGGTCTGGCCCAGAGTCACGTCTCACCCACCCAGTCACAGAACATTATCCTAGTTCTAGCACTCACCTTTTGGGAGCACTGTTTTTCAGCCACTTGCAAACACACTGATTAATGCAAAGCCTCCCCTTCTGCCTCACAAATAAACAGTACAAATCTCTTTGTTTATGCATACATTGCCTCCTCAGTGAAAAAAAAAACTAAAACTTCTTCCATGGGAATTAAAAAATAAAATCTGTATTTTTCCTGCCCTCCAGACAAGCAATTGGCCAAGACTGTGTGTCTGAAGATTTCTTCCAAGGCCATTTTATTCGGTCTCAGCAAGCCCCCCATGCAGGGTTAAGTACAAGGACAGTGGTGTGATTAGGGGAAAAGGGCCCTTGCTCACATTCTAATCACAGGGGCACGCAAAACAACTGCATGGATGAGCACGCACTCTGTCAGCTCCAACTAGGTGTATCAGTGAAAACAACAGGCTGACATCTTCTAATTAGAAACAGACAAGAAAACAGCAAATAAATGGAAGCCAGTTCCCAGCAGAGCCATGCAAATGAAATCCCAGACGACACGAAGTGGGAACTCTAACTTCTGCTGAAAAATTGTAGATGCCTTCCTGTTATGAAAACCGGATGCAGGTGCAAATAAGTGGCTGTATCTTCTAATTGAAAGAACACGCTACGGAGAATGGCAGTGTTTCCCCTGACATCTCAGGACACAAGAGCAACTCAGTGATGGGTCTGCCAGTTCTCTGGTTGAGCCTGGATTCCAACTCTGGCCTGTGACAGCCAAACAGGCTAAGGATGTGAACAGGCAGGGCACCGAAGGGTAAAGAACTTACGGGGCATGGATGACAGAGACCAGGGTGACAGGCAAGTTGACCACAGGCAACCTCACTCTCGTGAAAAGTGTCCACCTCCCTGTCCTAGCCCAGCCTCTGCTAGCTGAATGTCTTCCGCACTCAGGGTTATTTGTCCATGGACACATACAAGAGATACGCATTTGTGTGTACATTCAAACATGTTTTTTCTAGGCAAAAGTATAGCCCTTATCCAACTGCCCTGAGTAGGTGTGTTGATCTCTTCTAATTCAATAGCAGGCAGTAGAATGCTGGCCCCAGAGGAGGTGACAGACAGGTCTGGGTCAGATCCCTGGACAGCCCAGCAGCCTGGACAAACGCCCAGACCTTCCAGAGCCTCGGTGGACTTGCCTATAAAATCAGGGGGCAATATCGTCGACCTCCTAGAACGCCTTTGAGGACCAAATGAGAGAGATGCAAAGCCAGAAACGAATGAAGAAGGGGGACCAAAGCAGACAGACCATGGCCAGGTTGGGCCTAGGGGCACTCTCTATAAGGAGTGAGGAGTTAACAGGGGCCCCACCCTTCCTCAGAAAGAGACAGGGCACCTTCCCTCACACTGCAGCGCTCTCTGAAGGGTGACATGTCTAGAACCACGGTGAGGAGCACCAGCCCTGTCCCAGGCTTTCCCGTCCTGCCTGCTGTACACCGTTCTAGTGGAAGCCACTGCCCCTTCTCCACTGTGTAGTGCAGTCACTCTGGACACTCCTGTCTGACTCCAAGGACAAACACGGGGCTGAGACCATCAAAGGAGGTCCAGCTCTGCTCCTTCATTTCACACTGAGCAGACAGGTTCAGAGAAGTGAGCCAATCCGCCTAAAATCATTCAGCCCAACCAGAGAAGAACAAGAAGGGGGCATCCAGCCTCGCCACCAACCCAACCCCATGTCCCGCAGACCCTTTTCCTTCTTGGCACCCTCTCGGAAGCCCCCTCACCAAGTGCAACCTGCAAACAGACAGCAACACCCAACATTCCCCAATTCTAACTTGGCTAAGATTTGCTTGTTGATGGAAAAATTAACTTGATGTAATATAGCTCTCTGCCTTAAAAGGCTAAAGCCCTCCCAAATTCGATGCCTAGAAAACACAACTGCCAGGCACAGTGGCTCATGCCTACAATCTCAGCACTTTGGGAGGCTGAGGTAAGAGGATTGCCTGAGCCCACGGGTTCAAGACTAGCCTGGACAACTTGGCGAGACCATGTCTACAATAAATCAAAAAATTAGCTGGGCATAGTGACACACGCCTATAGTTCCAGTTACTTGGAAGGCTGAGGCTGAAGGATTGCCTGAGCCCAGCAGATGGAGGCTGCGGTGGCTATGAGCGTGGTACTGCACTACGGGCAACAGAGTGAGACTCTGAGTCAAAAAAAAAGGAAAAAGAAAACATGACCATATCGAATGCTCCTCATTCATCCCACCAGTTGAGGCAACTCCAGAAAAGAAAAGCGTGCTTGGCTGGTGAATTCCTGTGCTTCCCTAACAATAGGCTAATGCCCAAACTACCGGGTGGAAAGTCTGACTGCTCGGGGATTCCGCAGCTGTCTGTCCGCTATTCAAGGCCTCTTTGTTCTCAGCCCTGTGGATCAGTCCAAATGCCTCTAGCCTGGGGCCATCTGATTCAACTGGTCTCAGCAGCTTTTCCTGACTGGTAACCATATGACCAGGAAACAATGGATCCACACACAAACGGAAAGGACTTCACACACTCCTGAATCTTTACAAATTCCCATTTGGGGAAAAAAAAAACATGCTACAATAAATAACAGACTCACCTAATTTACCTAGCATATGAAAAGTTATGAGTCACGGTGCCAAATTGTGGCTGTGAGGAAGTTCTGATGTGTAGAAGAAAGTCTTCCAATAAATTCAGACAGAATCACAAAATGGCTGTTGTAGAACCCAGAAGCACAAGGCCTACACAACTGGCCAGATACTGACATGCTCTACTAGCCTACTCTACTAACCTGCCACACAAGCCTACCATGCTAACCTAGTATATGAGTCCACTACACTAACTTAACATACTAGCCTAACATACAAACCTACTACACCAACCTGACACAAAATTACTAAACTAACTTAATACACTAGCATGGCATATGAGTCTACTACACTAACCTATTATACCAACCTAATACACAAGTCTACTGTACTAACCTACCACACTCACCTAACATAAAAGTCTACTACACTAACCTACCATACTGCCCTACCTAAGAATCTACTCTCCAACCCTGCCACACCAACCCACGACATTAACCTCCCATACTCACCTGCCTCACTCGCTCCCATGCACACCCACTCGACTCATCCCACCGGGGACCACTGAGCCCCCTCCCCCATGAGTCACGCACCTTGTCTGTCAATGCTAGCAAAGTGGCTCACCTGGTATCCCAACCCAAAGAAACTTACACGCAGAGTTTTAGGGGGTAAGAATGAGCAGTTCTCATGGAGGGCAACTGGGAGCATGGACAGAGCAGAGAGAGCAGAGAGAAGGCAGCAAGTGCCTGGAGTCAGAGGAAGAGAGGTGCTGGCTGGCATCAGGCAGGTGTGCAAGGCTGTGCAGGAAGGGTCTGCCTGGACAGATCATCTTCAGGGACCCAGAAGTCAGCAACCCAGGACACACAGGATGGAATATGCAGGTCGTGTGCAGCCTCGGGGGCTGCTGGGTGTCCAGGCCTTTCTTGGCTTCTTTCTCTTACACTATTGTCTAACTGCACGCTGACGTTAACCCAAGTGCCTGCCACAGTGACTGTTCTATAGCAGCCCACCATGACTCTGGCCAAGAAGATGGATTTTCAAAGTCATGGATGAAGCGCCAGCCCTGGTGAGTGTGCCCTGCAGATGGCTGGTTGGGCACACCAGAAACACTGACAACAATGCAAGATCCCTGCAAAAGCAAACACGTGGTGCAACAGCCTGCACGGAAAAAGGAGGAATTGCTGCCATGAGCGCAGGGTCCTGGCTACTCAGGACACATGCAGGACATGCTCCTTCCTGGGTCCCTCAGCTCCCAAGAAGCCTTGCTCCAGTGGCTCCTGTGTTCTTAGCCACCTGTTTTCCCCAGGAGCGGCTGGCTCACTTTTACCCCTCAGGCCCTCCCAAGCAAGACGTCCAGCCGGGACAGGCTTTCCCCAGCCAAGCACAGGCATCCGTCAGCGGGGTCCGGGACAGACCCTGACCCCTTATCCATTCTCAGTGAGCTTCCTGAGACATGGTCCTCTCCCCAGCATGACTCCTTATACAAATTACAGAGCCTTGGCAGTGCTGGGGCTAATGATACTAAGGTCATGAAACCTAGAGGTGGCGAGGAAGCTGACAGCAGTGCCCAGGACGGGCCATGGCAGGACTGCGGGTCTGTGTGTGAGCCCATGGGCTCCTCGCATGGAATCCTGGCTCAGCCCATTGACCCGCCATTGGCTTGTGTCCTCACCTGGAAAATGAGAATCTGGGTGACCACCCAGGGCTCTGATGAAAAGTCCTCACACCGTCGGTGCTCAGTGATGAGGATCTGTTGCACAGAAAAAGACTATCTCATGTGGAGAGGGATAGAAGAGGGCACCAGGGACCAGGCTGAAACACCCTCCTTGGCCACCAGCTTGGTCTTGCCAGAGCCAGGGTAGAAATATGTGTGGGTGTGTATAGATGGAGACAATGGAGATGACCCCGTTGTGGTAAGTCACACGGAACTAAGTAAACAGGTGCACAGAAGATAAAGTGTGCATGCCCAAGGACTGTGGACTGCATGACTGCAAATGACCTTTTTCTTAATACATTGTAAAAATCTTCTTAAATACACGATCTGGCTTACATAACAATAAATAAAAAACCGGTGTTTTTCTCCTAATTTATTTTATGTATTTATTTATTTTGGTGTGTTTCTAGAGTATTTGGGGCTCAAGGAAAAAAAACTCCCTTCACAATACCAAGTCCTGAACAGGGACAAAGGTGACTGCAGAGACCGGCTTCTCCTGGAGCCAGTGCCCCACACTGAAGGTGCTTCTCCTCCAGGCCTCCCACCCCGTCACCTTCTGCAGACCCTCCTGCTCCCTGCTGACCAGCCCCTTGGTTCTGAAGAGTTCCTGTGCCTCAAGGCCTTCTAGGACCTCTCCGGACTCTAAAACCACAGCTCTCGGACTTCAGCTCCCATGGCTGGCTGCTTAATCCTCAATATCTTGCAGCACGAGTTGCCAAGAGACAGCATCATTTGGGCTAAGCCTGACCATAAGCACCGGCTGGCACATGGACTGGCTGTGTTTGGTCAGGAACCCAGGCCCAAGCAACTGGGATTCAAGAGGACTAGGGTCATGACACCACATCACAGACACTGGATTGGCCAGGATCTTCAAAAGACACAGAACCAGTGGGATGTGTGTACACATGTGTGTGTACAGAGAGGGAAGAGTGGGGTGTTGGGTGGGGGGAGAAAGAGATAGGTTTATTTTAAGGAACTGGCTCAGGAGATTGAGGAGGCTTGGCAAGTCCAACATCTACAGGGCAGCCAGGCAGGTTGGCACCCAAGGAAGAGTTGCCATTGCAGTTCCAGTCTAAAAGCCATCACGGCTGGCAGACTTCCTTCCTGCTGGAGGGAGATCAATCTCTGTTCTATTAAGAACTTCAACTGATAGGATGATGCCCACCCAAATTCGGGAGTACAATCTGCTTTACTCAAATCTATTGACTTTCATCTTAAAAAGATCCACCAGGCATGGTGGCTCATGCCTGTAATCCTGGCACTTTGGGAGGCCAAGGCAGAAGGATTTCTTGAGCCCAGAAGTTCAAGACCAGGATGAGAAACACAGTGAGACCTTGCCTCTACAAAAACTACAAACATTAGCTGGGTGTGGTGATGCACCTGCAGTCCCAGTCACATGGGAGGCTGAGATGGGAAGACAGCTTGAGCCCAGGAGGATGAGGCTGCAGTGAGCTAGGATTGCCCCACTGCACTCCAGCACTTACCTGGAAGACAGAGTGATACCTGTCTCAAAATAATAATAATAATACATAAAAACAAAAAAGTCTTCTCAGAAACATCTAGAATAATGTCTGACCACACATCTGGGTGCCACAGCCCAGCCAAGCTGAGACATAAAACTCAGCATCACACTCAGGCAGGCAGCTTAGCTGAGGACAGGACCCTTTCCTTTAGAAGGTACGAACGAGGCAGGCATGCTGAGATGTAGCAAGTGACTCCAGGATCTTCTGAAACAGAATGGCTATCGGGCTAGTTTGTGCTTTAAGTGCCTCACTGAGAAAATGGGTCGTAGAACAGAATCAAGAAATATTTATATCAAATAGTTACTGTGTACCTAAGAGGCTCTCATCTAAGGGACTTTCTAAATGCAACCCAAGCTAATTAGTGAAGATAAAACATTTTTAAAGTGCTGAATGAGATAGTTTTATCGATGAGATGGTTCCAGAGGCATGGTTCCTACTGCAGCTGTCTCCTCTGTATAACCTTCCAGGCTTCCAACTCCATTCTTCCAATATGGGGGCAGGGAGTGCAGTGGCTCATGTCTGTAATCCCAATACTTTAGGAGGTGAGGCAGGAGGACTACTTGAACCCAGGAGTCTGAGAACAGTCTGGGCAACACAGCGAGACCTGGTCTCTACAAAAAATTTTCTTTTAAATCAGCCAGGCATGGGGTGCAAGCTTGTGGGCCCTGCTACTTGGGAGGTTAACGTAGGAGGATCACTTGAGCCCAGAAGTTGGAGGCTGCAGTGAACTGTTATCCTACCAGTGCACTCTGGGCTGGGCAACAGAGTGAGACCCTGGCTCAAAGTTTTAAAAAATGGGGGTGGGGGGAATAGGAAAAAACAGGAACAGGGCTGTGGCAGGAGGGGGCACACTCCTATACAACACTTTCTACGTGACAGGTGTGCTCACAGCCTGACTCTTCCCGGTCCTTGCACCCGGACAGTCATCATGTGACCGCAGGGTCAGCATGCACCAGTGCCTGACACTTAATAGAGCGTCCAGTAACAGGGGATCGACTGATGGGTAGGCAGGTGGATGGATGGCTGAGTAGGTAGACAGACAGGTGGACAGACGGATAGACAAGACGGATGGATGGATGGATGGATAGGGACGGATGGATGGATGGATGAATAAATGGATAGAAGATAGGAGAGATGAGTGGGGATGAATGGATGGGTGGAAAAACAAACAGATGGATAAATGAATGAGTGGTTACAGGATGGGCAGATGGATGAATGGATGGAAGAGTGGTTATGAATGGACGAGTAGATGGGTGAATGGATGTGGTAGGGACACAAGCACTGATCTGAGGCAATTACACAATGATACAATAATAAAAACACAAGAAAACAAAAGTTCAAGATTAACAGTCACCTGTTGCCATGCCAATATAAACATCCCTCACATTAGAATACGTAACAATGATGATTGTTTCTACTTTAATTGCTGTGTTTAAAATTAAAGGTGTTGCTCTGCTGGTTATAGATTTTTAGAAATATTTGCTCCACACCAGGAAGCAACAAGCCCAATCCTATTCCCTGAAGGAAGCCTGGCTCTGAGTAGGAAGAGGAACTTCAGGTAAACTGCAGCCTTTGTTTTCCAGTGTTGAACACACACTCTCACGTTTTGCCTATAAAGCTATGCTTCTTTCCTACAACATTTCTCAATGAAGAAACTTTCCTACCTGAGAGTTATAATAGTCTTATTTTTCCCCACAGAAAGAGAAAATATTCATGCATTTCAGTCAGAGTTAAATCAAAATATTTCTATCTCTACCAATGTCAACCTTATGTTTTATTTTACATCTGAATTTCCATTTTATTGCTCTTAATTTTTATCACATAAGTACCATTAGATCTATGCTGATATGGCATTTTAGAAAACAAGGATTGCTTTTGCTTTTTAAAATAATGGATTTTGGAAAACAAAGGACACTCACAGTCATGGTCATTTCCCAGTCCCCAGGACTACAGAAGGTGCTGTCCTCAAAAGGAATAATTAGATGTTTCTTAATCATCTGGGTTTGGTCCATAAGAGATAATTGCCAGGCCGGATGCGGTGGCTCAGTCTGTCATCCCAGCACTTTGGGAGCCCGAGGCGAGAGGATTGCCTGAGCCCGGGGGTTCGAGACCTGCCTGGGCAACTTGGTGAGACTTCTTCTCTACAATAAGTCACAAAAACTAACTGGGCGTAGTGGCGTGTGTCTGTAGTCCCAGCTACTTGGAAGGCTGAGGCAGAAGGATCGCCTGAGCCTAGCAGGTCAAAGCTGCAATGGCTATGAGTTTGCCACTGTACTCTAGCCTGGACGACAAGAGTGAGACTCCACCCACCAAAAGAGAGAGAGAGAGAGAGAGAAAGAGAAAGAGAGAGAGAGAGGATTTCCATTCCAAAATCCATTGAAAACTGTGCTTCAGGGTAATTTCTTGTTTTCATCAAAGTATCTGTTTCAGCTAAAGTCAGCACATTTAAGAACCAACAGATGGTTGGTGAGCACACTGCCTGCCCTCCTCCAGGAGACACCACCGCCCACCACAACCACCCAGTTCCCTCGTGTCGGAGTCTCCCATTTTGTGGACTCCCTTGGTTCAGCCTCACACTTATCACAGTTAAATCTGCATAATTCCTTGCGATCCAGATTATGATAACAAACAGCTTCCACTGTACAACATTTCCTGTGCTAGGCTGTGTGCTAGGAGACTTGCATATACACCCCTCGTTGTTCCTTGGGATACGCCTACAGATGGAGAAACCAAGGTACATCTGAAAAGCAGAGGAGGGTCAGCTCAGGGCTGACACACACCCAGGATCTGCTGCTGGCTCCACCACTCAGATGTGCTTTTCTTTAGCCCTCAGTGAGGCAGAGGCATCTTTGAGGGCAGATCTCCAGGTGTCTGAGTCTTCTCATCCCTGAAAGTCTCCATCACATCAGACCATGGCTCAGGGGAGTCCATCCCCTGCCCACTGGACCACCAGAGGCAAACACCAGGAGTCAGCCTAGTGCTTGTGCATGTGCACAGCCTAGTGCATGTGCACTCTGGCACCACGATGTGGTGCCTCCAAACGGATGATTCTTTGTAACTTTTTAATAGAATAATGAAATTTAGCAGCTTTGAAACTGAAGTAGATGCAGAGGCACAATATTTTCTCCCCTAAAAATTAGAAACTGCTATGAACTTTAAGTGTCCCGTTATTCAGCACAGGCCTGTTCTTAACAACTAATGTAAACCTGCAGCCTCAACTTCCTGGGCTCAAGTGATCCTTCACCTCATCCTCCTGAATAGCTGGGGTTACAAGCATGCACCACCACACCTGGCTAATCTTTAATTTTTTGTCACTTAAACCTGGTCTCGAACCTGGGCTCAAGCGATTCAACCGCCTGGGCTTCACTGGCATTACAGGTGTGAGCCACCGCGCCCAACCAGATTCCACATTTGTGAATCTGCCTACTTGCTAAAATGTACATGCCGTCCCCAAATCGATGCTTGCAGTACTTTCGCCATCATTGGTGGACAAGTGCAGGAGGAACCATCTGAGTCACTCACTGCACATGCTCTAAGCCAAGGGGAGAAGGGTTCACAGCCTTCTTGCTTCTGCTCTCCTGCATGAACAGGCTTTTCCACAAAGTCTACTGACTGCCATGGTTTTCATATTTGTGTGCTTTTATTGGCGATTTTGCTACTTAAAATGGCCCCCAAACATAGGGTTATTTTGGCTGGTGTTTCTAAGCCTTACAAAGAGAACAGGTTTGTTAGACAAGCTCAGTTCAGAAACAAGTTACAGTGGTGTTAGCCACAAGTTCCTTAATAATATTAATGAATCAACAATGTAGTGTCTTTAAACAGAAATACACAAGAAATATGATCTATTGGCTGGTTGATGAAAATATTGTGACCAGAAAGCAGGCCCCTAACCGTTTGTCTTCTCCGGAACAAGGGTTCAGCACAGGCTTATTCAATGTTCAGTGACTTTACAGAACAGGACTACCATAAGCCATGGGACTCAACTACAAATACTGCCTTTTGTAAGAGAAGGCAGAGTGCTGAGCTAAGTGATCAGTGAGCTTCTCCCAGTACAAACTCCCAAAGCTATAGATGCAACTACAGGTCTGGTAGAAACAGCCAACTGTGGGGCAGAGAGCAAACAGACACAGACAGCCACTCAATGGAAACTGTCTGAGCCCAGAATAAAGACAGAGCTGGCAAACAAGTTCAGTGACAGACACAAAACCTAGACTGGTCTAGTTCTCAGGGCATACTGAAAACCAAAGACTCTGCAAAGAAAACAAATTACATAAAGCAGTTACTGAGCAAGGAAACATAGGAACACACCTAGGTCATATTTTCATGGTCCTAGGTGAGAGAAAGTATCCTTGGCACCTGTTGTTCCTCTCTGCACTTCATTCTCGCCTTCACACACTCACCTCAGTCAGGTGTGCATTATGTTAGTCCTGCAGCAGATAAGTGATCAGTGCTCAGACCACATCCATCCTCAGGAGAACAAGGGCCGTGTCCAGGAAGGAAACAGAACAGGCAAAGCACATAGTATGCCAACCATGGTCCTTGGTAGGGATCAAAACCTTGTAGAAGATTAGAGAAGTGGGCCCTAAAAACCATCAAGATAAATACAAAAAAAAAAATGCACACAATGGTTTTTCAGAAGCAATGTCTGCTGTAGCAGAAAAGTGGAAACAAAGAAATGACTCAATAAGAATGTTAAATAAATTTGACAATTTATTTGTAGTACTAATAAATAAATACTTTGTGACCATTTCCAATAATGATACAGATCTTTAAGTATTGAATGGGTTGCCAAACTTTAAAATCTATGAAGTAAATTATACCGCAGGTCATATATCACAACCCAATTTTTGAAAATAGATACATGAGCCGGGCTCGGTGGCTCAGCCTGCAATCCCGCGCCCTTGGGAGGCTGAGGTGAGTGGATTGCCTGAGCCCGCGGGTTCGAGACCCGCCTGGGCAGCGAGACCTCATCTCTACAATAAATCAAAAAATCAGCTGGGCGTGGTAGCGCATGCCTGTAATTCTGGCTACTCGGAAGGCTGAGGCGGAAGGATTGCCGGAGCCCAGCAGGTCGAAGCTGCGGTGGCCGGGAGCGGCCACTGCACTCCAGTCTGGGCGACAGAGTGAGACTCCAACTCAAATAAAAAAAAAGAAAAGAAAATAGATACATGATAAATAGAAGATAATGCTTATAGATAGATACAGACAGATAAACAGATCAGATTAGATAGGCAGGCACATATTTACATGCACATATGCACACATATAAATGTGCATGAGAGCAAATGGAGAAAAGACCTAAGAAGTTAACATTTTTCTCTAATGATAGGGATGTGAGTAATTTGTTTCATTTTGTTCATCTGTATTTCCAAATTTTTCTGCCATGAACACATGCAACTTGTATAAAAATAATTTTAAGTATGATGCAAAAGAAAAATAAGCCGGATGTTGCAATTAGTGGGTCAAAGTGCAGGCTTCCTAACCCTTAGCTGACAGCCTCCAGAGAAACACTGTTCAGCAGGAATGTGGTCTGGACCTATCTGTGCATCTAACCAGATTCCATGCTTGCAAGAGGTAAGCAATGACAACAGTTGAGAGGTCCTAGGAGAGAAGACTGTGGGGCAAACTGCCAGAGCTCTTACAAGTTCATAGGCAACTTTAGAACTGCAGTAAGTAAACAGGAAGAGCTGGCACTCCTAGCAAGAGGGCAGGAATGTGGCAGGCTCAGGACAGGGGTGACCCAGCACGCAAGCAGGGGAGGATATGCACTTTACATCCAAAGTAACAGCACACAGCTGACTACTGGTCCCCAGAAGCTGATGATCCAAACTGAGGACCAGGGATTCCTCCTGGTTCAGTGTCTAACCCTTCACCACTTCCCCCATTACTTCTGTGATTACCCAAGCAGGGGTTATGTCAAACCTAAATCTGACTTGGCCCTTGGAGCGAGGTCTTAATTAAGCGACTGTCTTACAAGAAATCTGGTTGTGACCCATGGATTACAATCACTGAGACTATTCTATCCTCACCACAGATAATCTTATTGGGCAACTGCCTTCAATCCCCAAAAATAAACAACAAAATGGTTCATGTTAGAAGAGGGAGAGTGTTTTTTAAACTGTAATTTATCTGTGATCGTATTTGTCACGGCCAACATGAGAAGCTGAGTTGGGGAGGGGGTAAAATCGCCATGAGTCACAGAACCCAGAAGCAAAGGGAACTGCAACATCACAAACATCTGGCAGACCACTCTGAAAAGCGATAGAGTTCAGAGCTGTTCCACACTTGATAACAGTAGCACTCTGTGGACAATGCCACAAAAAGGGAAAATGAACAAGGAAGAGGGAACTTTAAGAGAGAGAGCAGAAGCCGGGCTCGGTGGCTCAGCCTGTAATCCCGCGCCTTTGGGAGGCTGAGGTGAGTGGATTGCCTGAGCCCGCGGGTTGGAGACCTGGCTGGGCAGCAAGACCTCATCTCTACAATAAATCAAAAAATCAGCCGGGCGTGGTAGCATGCGCCTGTAACTCCGGCTACTCGGAAGGCTGAGGCGGAAGGATCGCCAAAGTCCAGCAGGTCAAGGCTGCAGTGGCCGGAGCGGCCACTGCACTCCAGTCTGGGCGACAGAGTGAGACTCCAACTCAAAAAAAAAAAAAGAAAAGAAAGAGAGAGCAGAAACCGATGAGATGCTCACACTCCACTTCCCTTCCTGGGCAAAGAGCTAAACTCTGCATCCCAGAGCCCTTGCACCTGGGTTGGGACATGTGGCAATTCACCCACGCAAAGGAGGTAGAAATGGTGTGTCAACTCTGAGCAGGCTAGAGCAGTGAGCCTTCTGCATGACCAATCTTCCTGTTTCTCCCTACATGACAGCTTCGAGGACCAGGGACTGAGGATGGCAGAATGTCAGGAGGGACAGAGATGGGATCCTGTTGGAGTAACTGTATTTTTAAAGAGCCAGACTGCAAAAAGCTTAGCATGTGACAACTACTCAACCCTGCCTTTGTAGTTGGTTGGCGGACACAGACAAATGTAAACAGATGGGCATGGCACATTCCAATACTGCTCTAGCTGCAAAACAGACAGCTGTCCCACAGACACCGTTTGTCAACTCCTGGCTTAACAGCAGAACCTCCAAAGAAAAGCTGCCCAACCGGCCATTGCATTGCCAAACTCTGGCCAGGCCATGTGGCTCTTTGAGTTATGACTGTCATGTTTTCCTAAGCTTTGGCCCCTACCCCTACCTTAGGAAGGTGAATCTCTCCTCTCTCTAAGTTACTTTCTAAACAAACTGTATTTTCCAATCTAAAAAAAAAAGAAAGAAAAGCTGCCCAACCAAGAACATCTGCACTGGATTTTTTGTGAATGGAGGAGAAACTCACACAGTTTTAATCCACTGAGCTTTTGCAATTGTTCAGTCCACCAGCTAAAGTACCCTGACCAACACAACAGCATTCCAAAGACAAAGAACACTCCAAGGCCTTGCTAGACTCTGGGCTCCTTCCCCCACCTTGGGGAGGTGAATCTTCTCTTTCTTTCTCTCTGTCTCTCTAATTTACTTTTAAATAAACTATATATTCTAATCTTAAAAAAAAGATAAAAAACACCAAGGCTGAATAATTTCTATTTTACTTTTTTTATTGAAATTTGAGAAGGTGAACTTGGTCATTATTTATGCTAATTGTTACTTATTTTTACCCTACCTTCTTGCATTAAAATTTAAAGAAAGTCAAAACAAAAGTTAAGAAAAAGTGGTGTGGATACCTACTCTAGAACAAAATGGAATAAAAGGAGACTTCCTCTCCTACCTGAAGCAACCAAAGAATTGACAAAATACATGAAGCAACGTTTTTCTAGATGGTGTACATCAGCCAACAATGGACAAGATTTCTGAGAGATAGAAAACATTAGGTGAACAGAAAACTGCTCCAGCTCACTGCCTCAGAGAGAAGATGATGCTGAGAGGCCAGAAGGACCAGCCAGCTGCAACAGTCAGGACAGAGCACCCCAGAGATAAGGTACCTGAACACTCTAGGGAAGAAAGAAACTCTAGGGATCGGCAGAGTGTTAAATATGGAGTTGAGCACTGACCGACGAACGGATGTAGGTAAACTATCCAAGGCAGGAGGAGAACCATATGAGGGATTAGAGATAGCTGCGCCCAACACTCATGCTGGGCTAGAAGAAATAGTGCCTGCTCCCATCAGCCAGACTGAAAATCTCAAAACTCAAGGCACACTGGGAACAGTAGATGGGAAGGTCTTGGCTCCATTTTTGAAAATGATCAGGGATTTGTGAAAGGGACACATTGGATATAGTAGGTAAAAGGGTCTTGCCTCAGTCACTGGAAATGATAGCTTTAGACTGAGCACTGCTCTGATCCTGCCTAACAAATCTTAAAAGCAAGACCTTAAAGAACCAAAATAGTTTCCACATAACTTAACTGCACCAAAGAATAAAGCTCAAGGATAATTATAAGAACACAAAAATATCCAGTGCTCAACAAAGTGAAATTCACAATGTCTGGAATCTGATAAAAAAAAATTATCAGGCACGAAAAGAAACAGGATAATATAACCCCTATTGAGAAGATTAAATCGTTCGATTGAAGCCAACCCGGAACGAGCACAGATGTTACGAGTTAGCAAAGACATAAAAATGGTTATTAAAATTATACTTATTCCACAAGTTCAAGATGCCAAGTAGAAAGAAATAAAAGTTTTTTTTAATGCCCACATTTTCTACACATGAAAAAATAAAATATCTGAGTTGAGAAATATAAGGGATTAACAGTAAATTGGAAAATGAGAGGGAAAGACTCATCATGAAAACATAAAAATAGAAACTACCCAAAATGAAACACACAAATAAAAAGACAATAATAAAAAATTGAGCAAACCATGAGTGAACTGTGACCTAATATATGTGTAACTGGAATCTTCAAAGAAGAGGAGATAGAAATGAGGACAGAAAACGTATTTGAAGACCAAACACTCTTTCATTTCCCAAATATGAACAAATCTGTAAATTCACAGATCCAAGAGTAAGGGAAAAAAACTAACACAAGAAACATGAAGAAATCCACACCAAGGCAAATCATAATCAAACTGCTCAAAACCAGTGATAAAGAGAAAATCTTAAAAGCCATCAGAAACATACAGATGGAACAAAGATAAGAGTGGCAGCAGACATCTCATAGAAAGTAATGTGAGTGAGAAGACATTTTCAAAGCAGTGACAGAAAAAAAACTGCCATCTTAGAATACTACTTACAAGAAAATATTCAAAAATGAAAGCAAGATAAGGACCTTTTTGACATATAAAGGCTAAAAGAAGCAGGTCTGCACCACAGGAAATTTTTTTTAGAGTACTTCAAGTAAAAGGATGGAAATATGTACCTACAAGAAGGAATAAAAAGGAACGGAAAGAATGAAAATTTTGTTTCTGCTTATTTAAATCTCTAAAAAGATAACTGACAGTATAAATAAAAGAATAAAAATATAGTATGAGGTTTATAACATATGTAAAATTAAAATGTATGGCAACAATATCACAGAAACTGGGGCCAAAGAGAAATGGAAGTTAAGGCATACCTACAGGATTTTCCAGGTTCTATTCCAAACCACTACAACAAATCAAATACTGCAAAAAACTAATTTACATGGATGTTTTAATTTCCCAATATATGTAAAAGTTATGCTTATACTATACTGCAGTTTATTAAGTATGCAATTGTGTTATTCCTAAAAGAAACCAATGTATACACCTTACTTAAAAATAATTTATTGCAAAAAATGCAAAAGAACATCTGAGCCTTCAGGAAGTCAAAATCTTATTATTACTGAAGGGTCTTGCCTTGATGTCAATGGTTGCTTACTAATCAGGGTGGTGGTTGCTGAAGGATGGAATGGCTGTGACAATTTCTGAAAATAAGGCAATAATGAAGTCTGCCTTATCTATTGACTTGTCCTTTTACAAAAGATTTCTCTGGAGGATATAATGCTGTTTGATAGTATTTTACCCACAGTAGAACTTATTTAAAATTGGAGTCATTCCTTTTAAAACCTGCTACTGCTTTATCTACTAGATGTATATAATATTCTAAATCCTTTGCTGTCATTTCAACCATGTGCACAGCATCTTCACAAGGAGTAGTATATTTTATCTCAGGAAACCACATTTTTTGCTCATCCATTCAAGTTTGATCATGACACTGCAGCAATTCAACCACATCTTCAGATTCCACTTCTAATTCTAGTTCTCTTGGTATTTCACCATATCTCCAGTTACTTCTTCCACCAAAATCTTGAAGCCCTCAAAATCATCCATGAGGACTGGAATCAACTTATTCCAAACTCCTGTTCTTATTGATATTATGACCTCTCCCTATGAATCATGAATGTTCTTAATGACATCTGAATGGCAAATCCTTTCCAGAAGGTTTTCAATTGACTTTGCCCATATCCATCAGAGGAATCACTATCTATGGCAGCTATAGTCTTATGAAATGAGTTTCTCAAACAACAAGACTAAAAAGTAAAAATTACTCCCCAACCTATGGCCTGTAGAATAAATGTTTGCTAGCATGAAAACAACATTAATCCCTTTGTACATTTCCATCAGAGTTCCTGGGTGACTGGACGCACTGTCAAGGAGTAGTAATATTTTAAAAAGAATTCTTTTTCTGAGTAGTAGATCTCAACAGTGGGTTTAAAATGTTCAATAACCCATGCCATAAACAGCTGTGCTGTAATCCAGGCCTTGTGGTTCCACTTATAGAGAGTAGATTTAGCAGACTTCCTAAAGGCCCTAGGATTTTCAGAAAAGTAAATCAGCCCTGACTTCAACTTAAAATCACCAGCTGCTTTAAACCCCTAACAACAGAGTCAGCCATCCTTTGAAGCTTTGAAGGCATGGACTTCTCGCTAGCTATAAAAGTCCTAGATGGCATCTACTTCCAGTAGACGCCTGCTTCATCTACATTAAAATTAGAGATTTAGCAGGATCTTCTGAATAACTTGCTGCAGATTCTCTATCAGCACTTGCTGCCTCGTCTTACTTTTATGTTCTGGAGACAGCTTCTTTCCTTAAACCTCATGAACAAACCTCTGCTAGCTTCAAACTTTTCTGTGGCAGTTTCCTTACTCTGTCAATCTTCACAGAGTGGAAGAAAGTTAAGGCCTTGGTCTGGACTAGGTTTTGGCTGAAAAGAACGCTGTGGTTGGTTTGCTTTTTTATCTAGACTACTAAAACTTCTCTGTAACTAACTGGCACAAGAGGCCTAGCTTTTGCTTTATTTGGGCTTGCAACTTGCCTTCTTCACCAAACTTGATCATTTCTGGCTTTTGATTTAAAGTGAAAAAATGTGCAACTCTCCTGTAGGGTTATTGACTGGCTTAATTTCAATTTGTTGTGTCTCAGGGAACAGGAAGGCCTGAAAAGAGGAAAAGGGATGGAGAAATAACTGGTCAGTGGAGCAGTCAGAACACACTCAACAGACCAGGAACAGCGGCTCCTGCCTGTAATCCCAGCACTTTGGAGGTCAAGGCAGGAGGAATGCATGAGACCAGGAGTTCGAGATCTGCCTGGGCAACATAACAAGACTCCATTTCTACAAAGATAAAAAATGCACAAACTAGCCAGGCATGGTGGCACATGTATGTATGTAGTCCTAGCTACTCGGACAGCTGAAGTGAGAGTATCAGTTGAGCTCAGGAGTCTGAGGTTGCAGTGACCTGTGATCATACCACTGCACACCAGGCTGGGGGACAGAGTGAGACACTACCTCTAAAAACAAATAAATTAAATAATTAATTTAATCTAATGTAGAAAAAGAATATATACATTTAATAGATGAAGTTTGCAGTATGCGGGTGAGGTTCTTGATGCCCCAAAGTAATTACAATAGTAGCATCAAAGATCACCAATTACAGATCACCATAAAAAGTTTGAAACATAGTGAGGATTACCAAAATTGACACAGTGCCATAGAGTGAGCACATAATGTTTAAAAAATGGTGCTAATAGACCAGTTTAATGCAGGGTTGTCACAAAATCTTCAACTTGAAAAAGCTCTATACCTGAAAATCACAATAACATGAAGTGCAATAAAACAAGGTATGCCTGCATCCTGTTGTAAGGTCCTTATACTGTATCTCCTGTAGTATAATTTGAAATAGCCTCTAATACAATATAGCTGTATATTATCAATCCTAAAGAAATCACTAAGAAAAACAAAAATAAAAAATGTTTACAGCTAATAAAATAAAATGAAGTAATTTTAAAGAATATATTTAATCAAAAAGACAGAAACAGAACAAAAAACAGATGAGACAAATAACCAAATAGCAAGATGCAAGATTTAAACTCAACCATATCAATTATCACATTCTACGTAAATGGTCTAAATATCCCAATCAATAGGTAGAGACTCTCAAATTGGATATAATTTTAGAACGTATTTTGATCAGAATGAAAACAAAAACAACGTTTATAGCACTAAACATCTATATTAGAAAGAAGAAATACCTCAGATCACTGGTCCAAACTTCCACCTTAATAAACTCGAAGTGCAAATTAAATCCAAAGTAGAAGAAAGCAAAACTCTAGCAGAAATAAATAAAAAATAAAACAAAACAGAACAAAAAAGAAAACTCAGTGAATCTAAAAATTGGGTCTTTGCAAAGATCAATAAAACAGATAAACCTTTAGTCAGACAGATTAAGAAAAAAATAGAGAATATACAAATTCTTAACATCAGCAATAAAAGAAGTGAATATCCTGAGACAATAAGGAGCAATTTTATGATGACAAATTTGACAACTTATGTGAAATGGACAAGTCCCTTGAAAACCACAGTTTACTGGCCGGGTTCCGTGGTTCAGCCTGTCACCCCAACACTTTGGGAGGCTGAGGTGAGCGGATTGCCTGAGTCCACAGGTTTGACATCAGCCTGGGCAACATGGTGAGACCTTGTCTCTACAATAAGTCAAAAAATTAGCTGGGCATGATAGCATTTGCCTGTAGTTCCAGCTACTTAGAAGGCTGAAGCGGAAGGATCGCCTGAGTCCAACAGGTCAACGCTGGGGTGACCGTGAGCGTGCATGCAACTGCGCCCCAGCCTGGGCAACAGGGTGAGACTCCAACTCAAAAAAAAAAAAAAAAAAAAAGAAAGTAAAATAAACACAGTTTCCCAAACTCACTGAAGAAGAAACAGCTACCCTGATAGACCTCTGTTTATTGAAGAAATTTAACTTGTAATTTAAAACCTACCCACAATGACAAGACTAGCTGCCTCACTGGGAAATTCTACTGCGCATGTCTACTAAACAAGTCCACACACACTCTTCCAAAAAATTAAAGAGAAGGAACTGCTTCTCAACTCATTCTGTAAGGCAGTATTTACTCTCATCTACCAAACAGTCAAAGACATCCCAAGAAAGGAAAATCCCTCAGGAATACAGACACCAAAAACTGTAAATGAGGAGAGAAGGCCTGAGGAAAGATGGTCAAAGGAAACAACGAAACCTGGGGAGAAGGATATGTCCATTATCTTCATTTTGGGGACAGTTTCACAGGAACACATAGGTCAAAACTTGTCAGGTGTACTTTAAACAGGTGGACTTTTGTGTGTATGTGTGAGCTGGATTCTTTCTCAGTCCCCAGGCTGGAGGGGAGTGGCACACTCACTGCCACCCCAGCGTCGACCTGCTGGGCTCAGGATCCTTCCACCTCTGCCTTCCAAGTAGCTGAAACTATAGGTATGCAGTACCACACCTAGCTAATTTTTCATTTTTTTATTGTAGAGACAAGGTCTTGCCAAGTTGCCCGGGGTTGGTCGCGAACCTGCGGGCTCAAGCAATCCACTTGCCTCAACCTCCCAAAGTGCTGGGGATTACAGGCTGAGCCACTGAGCCAGGCAAAATTGAAGTACTTTTTAAGTGTCAATGATGTCAGATAAGACTTCTTTTTCTTTTTAAGTGAAAATTCACCCGGACAAAGATCAAAAAAGGGAACAGTCACGGGTTGACATTTTACTTCAGACCTAACTGTAGAACAAAAGAGAGATGACCCAGCAGGTTCCTGGTAAACCTCCCCTTCCCACCCTGCAGGAATCAGCACACAATAGCCTGTTTAAGGATGCCTGCCTTCCTGTAAACACACTCTGAGCTCCTCAGATGGGCTGGGTATCTAGAGAACAGGGCATGACCCCTGTCTTCAATGGGCTGACTATTTTGGGGGCAATCAGACGTGGAACAAATCACGAACACAAGAAGTCTGCAGTAAAACCTGCAAAAGAACAAACAAAGCCCTGGGAAAACACAGAGGTTTTGACCACTCTTCACCCAAGATCTCTGTTAAGCTCTGAGAGGGTCACAGTCTCCCAAGCTCCTTCCTCAAGAGTGCTGATAATAAGTCAGGGAGAAAGGCAACCATCTCCAGAATCAAGACTCAGATTGACAAAATAACAGTGATAGCTCATCTTGTATCTTAACCAGGAAAAGAGGGCTGGGAGATTGAACCTATTAGTCAACTAATACATTCTTAATTTTCTTGCCAGTTTCAACTTATGCCACATGAGTGATCATTCTACTCAGATATCGTTTGGGTTTTACCCTATTATGTTTGTAGACCTGTGGCATCTGAAGAGAAATCAAGTGACCACAGTGAGAAATACAATGTATGTTTTTCAAAATAAGTGTCAAGACAAAGAAAATAGAAATCATTGGAGCTCTCAATTTAGAAATAGTTTAAGCCATCAATGATATTACTTAAAGAACTAAAAAAAAAAATTTCACCCACCCTCTGACATATTCATGTTGAGTCATGCACAAGCGGAAGACAGCACACAGTATGACAATCCCATAATCCGTCCTGATGTGAGGGAACTATAAGACCTTGCAGAAATGTCACTAACCCATAAGATGTCCTAGTTGACTATTTAAGAATCAAAAACAGTAAAGTTTATCTTAAGTTGAAGTCACCAAAAAAGGTACTTCTAAATGAATCACATTTGCTTTTGTACCCTAAAAGCATATAAAACTGCCACTATTAAAATACTGAGTAAGCTGGACTCTGGGAAGCTCAGCCCACCTCACACACTGGGCACTGGAGACACAAAGCCCACAGCAGCCTCTCCAGGGCCAGACACTGAGGAAGGTGTGCAATTTCCAGGTTCCCAGCCCTAAGTTCCAAGCGCGGAGCTGTGCTGTGGGCCCAGCTAACCTGCATCATTTGCTCAAGTTTCTCATTGCTGTCAAGTACAAAAGAAAAAGTCTGGCTTCTCAAAAAAAAAAAAAAAAAAAAAGATAAAAGCTTCAAACTAGCCAGTGGGAACCAGCACAGTGCATGGTGATCTTCCAACTCCTGCCTAGGATTCAACTTTAATGAGGAGATCTGCTCTGGAGGATGGAATATTGTCTTTGTTTGTGTTTACATTTGTGTGTGTGTGTGTGTGACAGGGTCTCTCACTCTGTCGCCCAGGATGGAGTGTAATGACACACTCCTGGCTCAGCTTCTGGGCTCAGGTAATTCTTCCACCTCAGCCTCTTGAGTAGCGGGACTGCAGACTCGCACCACCATGCCCAGCTAATTTTTTTTTTTTTTTTTTTTTGCAAAGACAAGGTCTTACTATGTTGCCTAGGCTGGTATCAAACTCCTAGGCTCAAGCAATCCTCCATCCTCGGCCTCTCATGGTGCTGGGATTGCGGAAGCCACAGGATGCAGACCGGGTAGACAAGACTTCCTGTCCCCTCACGTATGTTCTAGAGAACAGGCATGCCACGCAGACCGTCTGTTGCCTCAGACAATTCCCAAAACTTCTGCTCATGCACTAAGAAAGAGTCAGTCATTCTCTTCCCACTGGACTTGGCTATGTCATGAAGGAAATCTGTAGCTGCAAGTCATCACCAACTAGGAACACTGAGTCAGAACAACAGAGAAGGAAGCTAAGTCACCATCATGAAGAGAAGAAAGCCATATAATGATGGCAGTGCTTGGAACCTGGGTTAAGTCAAGTTTGAAGACAAAGCTGCCCTGGATTTAAGTTACACAGACTGATATACTTCATTTTTGCAACTACTTCCTTGACACACAAAAACAGAGGAGGGAGGCAAGTTCTAACAAATGAAGAACAACTAAATTGTTCCAACTTTCTAAAAAGAAGAGTATTTTCCCAAAACACAGCATTCAAGTATAAGTTCTCAAAGGTTAAAGCTGTGATTCCGCCTAAGCATAGAACACACTCCCCAGATGGCAAACTGGATATCCCAGTAAGGGTCACAGCACATACTATCATAGAGATGGGTTGCCTCTAAGCTCCTTTTTTTTTTTTTTTTTTGAGGTGGAGTCTCACTCCGTCACCCAGACCGGAGTGCAGTGGCTGCTCCCGGCCACCGCAGCCTCGACCTGCTGGGCACAATCCTTTCGCCTCAGCAATCCTCCGTCCGGCAATCCTTCCGTCTCAGCCTTCCAAGTAGCTGGAACTACAGGTGCGCGCTACCACACCCCGCTAATATTTTTGATTTATTGTAGAGATGAGGTCTCGCCAAGTTGCCCAGGCGGGTCTCGAACTCGTGGGCTCAGGCAATCCACTCACCTCAGCCTTCCAAGGCGCGGGCTTACAGACTGAGCCACCAAGCCTGGCGTCCTTTTTTTTTAAAGAGAGGCAAGGTAACCGGGCTTGGTGGCTCAGCCTGTAATCCCGCACTTTGGGAGGCTGAGGTGAGTGGATTGCCTGAGCCCGCGGGTTCGAGACCCGCCTGGGCAACTTGGCGAGACCTCATCTCTACAATAAATCAAAAATATTAGCGGGGCGTGGTAGCGCGCACCTGTAGTTCCAGCTACTTGGAAGGCAGACGCAGAAGGATTGCCGGAGCCCAGCAGTTAGAGGCTGCGGTGGCTGGGAGCATGCCACTGCACTGCGGTCTGGGCGACGAAGTGAGACTCCAACTCAAAAAAAAAAAAAAGAGAGATGCAAGGTCTTGCTATGTTGCCCAGGCTGGTCTTGAGCTCCTGGGCTCAAGCAATCTTCTTACCTCAGCCTCCAGCCTCGCAAAGTGTTGAGATTATAGACATGAGACACTAGCCACTGTGCCTGACCTCTCTATCCTTATCGTGAACACTGAAGAATTTCCATTTGTGGCCATAGCCCACGAAGAGCTCTCAAAACTGAATATCAGCCATCTCTTAGACACTGGCTCAGGAGCCCTGGCCAACAGTTAATAGTAGGAGAAAATATTTGACCCGTCCACCATCTTGGAAAGATAAATGATCAATATCTAAATACATTTCAAATATCCCTATAGTGCTTTTCAAATACATTTGAGTTACAATAATGAAGTCTTTGACTTTGCATACCAGTGAGTATAAAAGTAAAGTAATTATCTGTTTTACATAAGAGAAGACTCAAACTCAGGACTGCTGTCCCTGGCATGCTAAGCAGCCCACAAAGGCTCCTGCTCAAACCCAGTGACACCTGTGGGTCCGTTCCCACCAAGAGAGCAGCGGCCTGTCATCCTAGGACCTGCACGTTTCACCAGAGGATGTGTCAGAAGTGAGGGGACTTTCTGTGAGTGGAAAGTCGAAGAGGAGAAAGTGAGTATGGAAAGTGTGAGATTGGAGGGTCCAGCTGAGAATCCCCCAGCAGGCAGCCCCTCCATGCTGGGCTAACCTGCTCTGACGCCAAGGCAACACCGTTTTGACCTCAACCCACGTATCTCTGAAAAGATGGCTGATTTTACAAGGGAAGTTGGTGAGAAAATTAGGCTCCATCCAGAGCCGAGTTTGGGGACGCTCCGAGAAGGATAAGAAAGCTCAGGAGCAGCTGAGACTCAGGGGACAAAGTGACCCTGTACAAAGGAAGTCAGTTAAATAAATGACCCAAAGACTCAATTCTCCAGCTACCGGCCATGATGCCCAGAGGGACCTGGGGCCTGCAGGCAGGTGGGAACCCATGAAGCAGCAACACTGAGACTTCCACCGGTGTGGACATAGGTCAGAAGGCAGGAGTTCACTCTGCCCAGACCTCCAAGGGTGCAGAGCCAGAGTGCCCTGCACACTTGTCACTCCACTGGGAAGCCTCCATGATTCTCCAGGGCGCCCACTGTGCTAAGAAGTCCATAAAGGCAGGAATTGGGCCTTTCTTTAAGTGGGTGGCCCATCCAGCACACGCCTACCCACCAATAGGTGATGAGAAAGCTGAGGAATGCGGAACAGCTGTCTGACAGGCGGACCATGTGGGGAGGAGGCCTGGCCCCCACCTGGTGTGTTTCTCCAAAATGCTACCGCAATGGGCCACCCTGAACTCCACATCTCCAGACCCCTCCACACCAGGGTTTCTACCCCACAGCCTGCAGACTGGAGCAACTTTTGGCTTTAGAGCAGTTTGAACTGTCAGGTGGATGTTAGCTTTGAAAGGCCAAGACTCATTAGCTCGATAGTGGTGGCTAAGATAAAAGAAAGGGAGTTGGGGAGGGAGGCGGGTGTGGAGAGGGGAGGTCCTGGAGGGTGGGGGTCCGGGTGCAGGCCAGCGCCCAGGGCAGAGCAGAAAGAACGTTTCCAATGTGACCGCCCCAAAAGCCCAGGAAGAGAAAAGCAAAGAAAGGGCAGTAGTAAACCGCACACTTTTCTTGAATGCTAGCTTTTAACTATCATTGTGACAAACTTCTATGTGTTGGATATAGAATGATATTGCATTCAAAAAGGAAGCATTTCTACAAAACCTTTTGAGCCGAACTGCACACTGAATCCTGAAGGCTGTTTGCAGAAGGTGTCCATGAAGACCACAGAGCAGCCCACCGGCAGAAGCAGAGGTGAGGACCCAATATCCAGACACCACCTTACGCTTCAGCAGGAGGGGTTCAAGACCAAGCCAAACCTGAGTCACTCGTGGCCATGAATCTTAGACCACAAAGCAAAACAACCTAACATCAGACCTAGCTTTAGGGAGAGGGAACAAAATATTTTCCAGTGATTCTGATTTCATCTTTTTGGGAGGTCAGGGTAGGGGTGGATGTCTTAAAAGCAGAGGGTGGATGATGGCTGGATGGCCCAGCAAACTCAGGGCCAGGTTCTTTATTCTCATATTGCTTATGTTCCCAATCTCTACAAAATACCTGACAGGTACATGAGAGCAGAGACCAGGAGAAACACTAAAGGTGGACCTTAAGTGTTTCTGCACATGTGGAATTTACAAGGTGGCTGTGTCTTATCAAGCAACTCCACCCAAAAGCTTAGAAGACTGGGCCCCAGAGACCACCTCAACACGAAGCCCCCCCCACTGCAGAACGGAGTCTTCCTCTTCCCTTGTTTTCCTCTCCCCCAGGGTCCACTCCACTGGGAACCCAGGGAGCCATCTCATTGTCTCCCCAAAACTCCGGTCCCATCACTGCAAGTGTCCCTGGTCCACACAGCTACACCCTTCCTTGTGCTACCAGGGGACACGTGACTTGCTAAATGCTGCCCAGCTGGATCCTGTGAATCCAAAACTCAGCTCGGCTAATTAGCTCGACTTTCTTCCCTGGTGGCTTCGACAACAGCAACAGGGAGCGTCACTTCTATCTCTATGCCTTTGCTTCCACAGCTGTAAAATGGGTGTGGTCACTGCTCCCACAAGTTGCTTAGTGCTATAATGCATTTGATCAGCCTAGCTCCCACTGTTACGCTTGCCTCCTAGAACCCACGAGACTAAACACCAGTCTTTCAAAATATGACCGCAAACTACAAAAAGCCACGAAGAGCATAAGGTACACACTTATGCAAATGTATCCCTTCAGAAAATCTTGCAAGTGTTTCCTATGGCATGTGCAGCGAGGAGGGCCCCGTTCTGCATCTACAATGCCCTCTGCAACACTCATTTTTAAATGTTATTCTCAAAAAGCAATTGCTATTTGGGCACCACAGAGTACAAGTATTAGACTTTGACTAGACGTGGAAAATGGTTTCACGGTTTCACTCTTTCCCACTGCCTCGCTAAAGAATCAAACTGGCTCTATCCAGAGAAATCTCACTCGGCCCCATTTTTTAAGTCCGCTGCTTCCGAGTTTGAGGTCGTGGACACCCGGCCTGGGCTGACCGGGCACACGCTCTGGCTGAGAGCAGCAGCTCGGCGCCGCCGCCGCCACCCGAGGCCTGCAGGAAGCCGCCAGCAAGCTCAGCCGCCCCTGGGAACGGTGGGCTGCGGAGCACTTTGTTTCAGAGGTAAGCACACCGACCGCCCACTTCCTGAATAGTTCACTCGCATTTTTACAACTTTTGCAGACTCTTTGGTGGTGCCAAAGAGTCCTCTGGCTCAGCTAAGAAAAGTGAAAACTATTTTTGGCATGCAGAAGGGCAGCTGTGGGGCGCTGGGCTCGAGTAGGTGCCCTAAACGCAGCTACCCTCACAGGTTCTGAACTTTTCTGATCCGAGCGCATCAGAGCACACGAGGCCTGCAGCGAACTCTGGCGGTTCTTCGGTCCTTCGGAGCCGGCGGCGCGAGGAGACAGGGACTCCTCCTTGGGAGAGGGGAGCGCGGACAGGCCCGCGGGGTGGGTCACATTGTAGCAACTCGAGCGCAGAGTATCGAGCAAATTAGCGCATCCCCGAGCACGGCCGCCCTGGACAGACACCGAAGAAGAGCGTAACCCGGGCAGAACCCGCCGAGCTCCGGCCGTATCTAGACCCGGGCGGCCGCTGCCGGGAACCTCGGTCGCCCGGCTCGCCCTGGGCGCAGAAATAGCCCAAGAGAACCGCTGCGTCCGCGGGTCTCCGGGGGAAAACCCGACACCAGAGGCCCTCGGCGCCCGGGGCAGATGCGGAGACACTGGGGGTGGGTGCGCTGCGGCCGCGGGTGGCCAAGGATCCGTGAGGGAGGTTTCCCCAGCGCAGGGAGTAGGGGTGGACACTGCGCTCCGGGGGGAGGGGGAAAGGGGCGCGGGCGGAGGCGGGGAGACGGTGGAGAAGGAAGGGGGGAGGCGGCAGAGGAGCGGATGAGGCAGCCAACGGGACGGGAAACGGGACTGGGGGCTGCTGTGCCGCGCCTGGGGAGGCGAGGGGAGCGAGCGGGGGAGAACGGAGAGCGGAGGGGGAGGAGCGAGCGGGAGGGGGCAATGGGGCCGGGCGGGGGGAAGCGGCGGGAGGCGCGCGGGGCTTTCCCTGGCGGCTCCCAACAACTTCCCAGTCCAGCGGGGGATTCCGTGCTCCGAACAAAGGCAGCTCCGAGGCCGCGCGCTCAGCGCTCAGGTCCGCCGCCCCGGCTCCTCGGCGTCCCGGCCAGGGCGGACAAAGGCCCGGCGAGCCCCACGCCCGGCCCCCGACGCCTCGAGGCCCCTACGTCCCGACCCGGGACCGTGCCCCGCGCCCCAGCTTCCGGACGCCTCCCGCGCTCCTGGGTCTCCGAGACCCCCGGCCCTGCGGGTCCCGCCTCCCCCTGGGCCCCGGCGCCCGCGCGCCCCCGGGCCGCACTCACAGGATGGAGGTCTGCGGCGCCACGGCGGGCACGGCTTCCAGCAGCAGATGCATGCACCGCACGGTGGTGCGGAAGCACAGGCAGCGGCTCGGACACCCGGCGCCCGGCTTCTGGGCGGCCACGGCCAGCGCCCCCCAGCCACAGCACAGCACGAGCGCCAGCAGCCAGCGTCGCGCGGGGCCCGCGGGGCGCGCGGCCATGGCCGACGGCGCGGACGGTCGCTCGAACGCACGGAGCGACCGCGGAGGGCTCGGCGCGACCACTGCCGGCGCCGGACTGCGCCCGCCCGGCCGCGGCCCACGTCCCAGCTGTGCGCTGGGGGCGGGGGGCGCCAGCTGTGCACATGCGCGCGGCTCCTCCCTGCCCGTCGGAATCCCCGAGGGCGGGGCGGGGCGAGGACCCGGGGCCGCGGCGTCGGGCCGGGCGCCCCCTCCGCGTGGCGCGGCCCCAGGGGAGGCCGAGTGCTGGAGCCCGCGGCAGACCGCGCAGACTTGCCGGGGGCGGGGGGGGTGGCCTGGCGGGGGGGGCAGGGAAAGGAACTGGGCCCTTTGGTTCCGCACTCGGGACCCGGGGGCCTAAGCTAAGTGACACCGCCTGTCGTGCTCGCGGCTTCTGCGTGTGTGCAAAGAGGGTTTGTTGTTGGTGGCGTGTAGTTGTTGTGTACCACTTCTAGAGTGCTTGCTCTGCTCCAGGCGCAATTCCAAGCGCGCACGCGCTTCTTTGCGCTCTCTTTCCCTTACCCCCAGCCCCCCATTCCTACTGAGGAATCCGAGGCCCCAAGAAGCACAGGGAGGCAGGCTCTGCCTCAGGCTTAGAGGCCCGGCGGTCGGGCTCCCCGGGACCTGTTAACCGCCTGCTCTGCCGGCCGCCTACCTCAGGGCACTGTTAGAAGAATCAAAGATCATCTGTGTAGAGTCCTTGGCACGACGCACACGGCCTTCAGTGCCCGCCTGGGACGGAGCAGGACACCGGGCTTGTATAGAAGCAACAGCCGATGTGGAAAGGAAGGAAACACCGAAGTTAAAAATACATGTACCTAAGGTGGCGTTCTAACACTCCTCGTACATTTTCTCATTAACCTCACAAGGACCCATTCTCTGCATTTCACATGTAAGAAAGGGAGCCCGAGTTGTTTGCACAACGCCGTGGGGCGACTAAGTGCCAGATTCAGAAGCACACAGCCCAGGTCCCTTCCCATTGGCAAAGCCTGTGTGTTCCCTGTGTCGTGTGCTGGTGTTCTAACCTCAGGTGCATTTGATGGTAGCTCTGAATGGAACTGGTGGGTGCCAGGCCACGTGCACGTTGCTGTGTATACAACCGCCTCAAGACATGGTTTAAAGCACAGACACCTGTCACCTCCCAAAATTCAGAAGAACAAGCTAATAGGGAAGGGGCGCTGTTGGTCAGGCTACATCACCTAGGGTCTGGAGGCTTCAGTTTCCTCCATGTTGGTCTCTGCAGGGCCGACAACCAAACCACAGCCTGAGACTCCCCCGCCCCCCGCAAGTATTTCAAGAAGGAGAAAGGCAGACGACGAAAACAAATGCCGTGATAAGACCTAACATACCCAAACTAGCATACAGCATACCTAAAGTATCCTTGGGTAGACTGCAGCATGTCTAGCTAGCACTAAGAATGCTAACACTCTTGCAGGGTTCCATGCATGGGCAATAGTGGGTCCAGCCCACACTCCAGATTCCATAACCCCTGCAGTATCTTATTCATAGACTCTATTGTGTTCAGCTCACACTGGAGGATCATGTCCATAGACTTAGTGGGTTCCTTTCACACTATAGATGCCATCACACCTTCCAGATTCTATCTATAGATTTCAGTGGGACACAGCATACTGCCCTGCAGATCATGTGAAGCATGAACTACATGAAGCAGGACCATAGGGAACCATCCGAAAGGTTGCCTACGATTGCAGTTCCTTTTGCATTTGATTCTTGAATTGTGTAGAACAGTGATGCATGCAGTAATAATTTTTCTACATTTTCATAAGGACAGAACCTCCTTGACTTTGAGGCATGTGTTGTATTGACCAGATGAGTTCGCATACTTCCATGATAGGCTGCAATACAGTCCTGACACTAACCACCCGGATTTACCTGAGACCCCACCGGTTACGGGGAGGGATGGATTCTTGCAAGACTGCTCTGACTTCAATATGAGCAGTAAGTTTAGGGGTCCCCAGGCCACTCACACTTCTGACCAACTGGTTGTCAGGTCAGAGGTTCCATAAATCCCCGTTCAGTTTGATAATTTTCAAGAACTACTCAGAAAATGAGGAAAGTGCTGTCTTGAAGATTTCAGGTTTATTATAAAAATACAAATCTAGACTCACCAAATGAAAGGACACATGAAGTGAGGTTGGGATGGGTCCTAAATGCAGAACTTCTGGGCCCATGCCTTGTGGAAGCTAGGTCTGTCACTGTCCCCGTCCATAGATGTGTTCACAACTACTCCCACCCCACACCCTGGGGAGGTTCCACTGAGCTTTGGTGTCCAGTTTTTACCATATGAAATATGAATGACTGACTCACTGACCATGACGTTGACCCCAATGTCAGGCTGATATCAGGAGGCTCAGAGCCCCAGTCCTCTTATCACACGGTCAGCCTTTCTGGTGACCAGCCCCCAACCTGAGTCACCCCATTAGCATCAAGATGTGGTTGAGGGTTCACCATGAATAACAGATACTCTTATCCCTGGGGAAATTCCAAGAAGTTTAGATGCTCTGTCCCAGGGGACGGGGAAAAAAGCAAGATCCATTCTCCTCTACAACACAAGCTTTACAAGGATGTTTGTATTTAGGCAAGTGGCACCCAGGCTGCTATGTCTGTCATTGAAGCTAGATCTCAGATTACAAGGTGTAATCACCTACCTGGGCATCTAGGGAACCTGAACAAGCCATCCGGGGGTCCTAGGTACTGAGGAGTCACACATCTCTTCACAGCACACTTCTGGAATCCATGCTCCCTTCCAAATGCCTTCTAGACATCTCCACCTTGAAGTCCCACAAGAACTTCAAGGTTATCATATCAGAAACCTAAAGCATTTTACTCTCCCGACAAAATGTACTTTTTCTCCTGAAACACTAATTTGATCCTCTAAACCACTCTTTCATGACTACTGGGCTGGAAGTGAGTCTCATCTCAATCCTTGTCCCTCATGGAAGTGCAGTCGTTACCAAATCGTGTTAATCCATTTGCTGAGCACTCCTCCTTCCTCGCACCTGTTTATGGAGTTCTGGCCTCTCACGGCTACTGGACCACCACCGAGACCCTTCTGGGCACCGGGCTCCAGTTCTGCCTGGTCCATCCTCCTGCAGCTCATAGAAAATGTGCCGTCGGCTGGGCCCTGCCACTGCTCTGTGCACCGCCACCCATCCCCAGATGACCAGAAGGGCTCTCAGGCAGCCTTGGAATTCCAAGTTTGCCCTGGCACCGCCTGGGGGTGGGTGACACTTTGGGAACAGTCAGACAAGCATTCTCTGCTTTAAGTTTGTTTAAGTTCAGGAATCCTCAGGAAATCTGTGAAAATGATTGAATCGCTTATATCATGTCTCCTTCTTAACAGAGCACGAAGGGAAGTACTAGATACCAGTATCTCCTTTGAGAGGAGGGAACCTGAGACTAAATATTCAATACCTACCTCAATGTGCTGATGCCACCTTACAGCGACAGTTCTCAGAGTGTCCCTGAATCCCCAGTTGCTGGTGTCCAGTCCACCCTGGCTCAGATGCAGTGTGCCCACATCTGACACTCCAGACACCCTCAATCTATTGCCTCCCACAGAAGCAGAGGCATCTCAGGGCAGCACAAGTTGTTTACTCTTCTTTTCCGTCCAACCATCTCCTAAGTTAGCTGTGACGGTTAATCTTATGTGTCCACCTGGCTGACTGTGGTACCCAGTGACTTGCCAAACACTAATCTAGGTGTTGCTCTGAAGGTCTTTTGTAGATGTGGTTAGTGTCTATAATCAGTTCACTTTAAGTGAAAGAGATGACCCACGATAATGTGGATGGGTTCAATCAGCTAAAGGCATTAAGAGCAAAAACTGAGGTTTCCCAGAGAAGAAATTCTGCCTCAAGACTGCAGCGACAACTCTTGTTTCAATTTGCAAACTTCTGGCCTGTCCTGCAGATTTCAGACCGGTCAGCCCCCGCAATCACCTGAGCCAACTCCTTAAATGAATCTTTCCATCTACCCATCCACCCACCTGTCTATCCACTCATCCATACCTCTACTCATCCTTCCCTTTCTCCCTCCTCCCCTCCTCGCTTCTTTCCTTCCCTCCCTCCCTTTCTTCCGTCCTTCTCTCCCTCTCTCCATCCACCCACCTACCCACCCTTCCATTTTTCCATCCACCCACCCATTCATTCTGTCGGCTCTGTTTCTCTGAAGACCCCCGACTGGCACAATATCCACTTACGTAGCACTGGACAGGGAAGTATAGACAATGAGGGGTGAGAGCAGGCATTTAGTCCTGAAAGAATTGTAGGTTTAGCAAGGAAACTCTCGCTTCTGCTGAGCTAAATATGCTTCCCATATTTTCCTGAGTCTGCCCTCTAGAGGCCTACGAGAGCCTCACACTTCAAGTCTTCACTTCTCTGGTGGTGGATTGTTTGAGGATGATCAAAGCCTCTGAAATTTTATGTTTCCACTAGGACCCGGGTGAGATATCCACACTTGCCTCCGATGACCACTTTCCAAATTCTCTCCTCCCTCTTTTTTTTTTTTTGCACACTACCTTGGACACTACTGTGTGTCAGGCAGGATGCTAGGCCCCAGAGATGCTATGAAAACAGTCGCTCCCCTGTCTGAATGCCTGTACCATGGCAGGAACTGTGCTGGGCTCTTGCAGTCACTTGATTATATGTCCCCCACAACTCCCTGTTTATAAACATTTTATTTCAGATCCTTACAGAAACCTGTGGGGCAAGTATTATTATCCCCATTTTGCGGATGAGAAAGCCAATGCTTGGAGAATTTGAATAACTTGCTCAAGGACTTGTAGCTAGTGAAGAGAAGGAAGAAGGGGAGAGGAAAAAAAAAGAGAAAGAAAATGTTACAGACCAAGCACTCACAGTGTACTGGGTGCTGAAGTGTGTGCTTTCCACATTGCAGTGGACATTTGGGGACCCTCTTGGGTCCTTGCTCCCAGGCACTTGCACTCATCCCCGGTGGCTCTTCTGGTGGGCTGCTGACATTCTTTGGATAATTGCCTGGTCCCACCTGGAAATGCTCAGAGCTCCCCTCCTCGATGCCGCCCATAGCTGAGGATGGGCAAGTTAGGGTTGGCCCTGGCCCCAAGGCAAACACTTCTGTAGCATATCCAGGTGGCATGGTTGAAGCTACAGCCCTGCTGAAACTCTTCCTAGCTTCAACTCTGCTCAGTGGGCTCCCCAACTCCCAAGAGCCCCCCTCCACCCGTCATTTGCAGTCTCAGGCTGTGCTGCTGGGACCCAATCTCCCATGTGCATGTGAGTCATTCATGCTCAGAAGTACACAAGTCCTTTCTCCTGCTACCTCATTGTGGATTTCATCTGCCTGCCTGGCTGTTCCCATACCAGGTTGCACACTCTGAGGATTTACAGAGAATAGAACATCAGTCTGGAACAAGATATGCCTGAGAGGCAGTCTCATCACCTCTGCTTCCAATTCTGTGACCCAGTGACTGTCTTCCTTTCACTGGACTTCACTTTCCTCATCTTTAAAGTCTGAAGAATAGCTCCCACTGACAGGTGGTTATGAGGCCTCGATTTCTCAAGTGTGTGAGACGCCAGCAGTTAGTCATTCTCAGTAGCCGGGGGTTGAATGAACGAGTCAGTGAGGCATGAACACACGTCCTGCTGGGAACCTTTTCGGGGTCTGGTGGACCCAGAGCCTGGAAGGCCAGAGTCATTCCCAGACAGTGAGTCAGCCCTCATCATAGGACCTGACGGGCCTGGTGCCAAAGAACTCGCTCCGCAATCTCTCTCTTCTCATCTGCAGGCAGATGCTTCCAAGTACCTACTGTGTGCTCAGCCTCCCAGCACTGCACAGACCAAGGCCATGGAGCTCATAGGACAGCAGGGTTAGAACTGCCAAGGCCCAGGGTTGAGCCACTGAGGGGCCCGGCTAACAGCTTCTGGCTACCACAACAAAGTGCCACACTGCACGCCTCAAACAACAGATGTCCACTCTCCCAGTGTTCTGGAGCCAGAAGCCTGAGACTAAGATGTCATCAGACAGCCGGGCACAGTGGCTCACGCCTATAATTCCAGCACTTTGGGAGGCCAAGGTGAGAGGATTGCCTGAACCTGTGGGTTTGAGACCAGTTTAGGCAACTTGGAGAGGCCTCATCTCTACAGTAAACCAAAAAATTAGCTGGGCATGGTGGCACACGCCTGCCATTCCAGCTACTTGGAAGGCTGAGATAGAAGGATCACCTGAACCCATCAGGCTGAGGCTGCAGTGGCCATGAGTGTGCCACTACACTCCAGCCTAGGCGACAGAGTGAGACTCCAACTCAAAAAAAAAAAAAAAAGATGTCGTCAGAGTAGGTTCTCCCTGGAGACTCTGAGGCAGAATCTATCCCAGGTCCTCCCCCCAGCTTCTGGTGATGGATAGAAGCCATTGTGTCCCTTGCTTTGTGGCATGTCACTTCAATTTCTGCCTTCCTGGCCATGCATGCTGTCTGTGCTGGCCTTCCTAGAAGGACATGGCCATGTTGGGTTAGGGCTCACCATGACGCCCCCATCGTAATCTGGGTGCATGAATCTAGGGGGACACAATTCCATCCAGTGCTCTAGAGAACCAGGTGAACAAAACAGAGACAGCATGGAGGGGCAGGAGTCAGGCTCTTACCTCGTGGCCTGAGGTCATGTGGAAGAGGAGGCACAAAGAGGAGTGGCTGAAGAGAGCTTAACTGAGCGGCCTGGGGAGGTGAGGCAGAGTTAGGGAAGCCACCAAACATTGGCCAGAGGTAGACAGCTGCAGCTGCTACCTGGGCCACTCAGTAGGGAGGGCATGCTGAACCGTTGTGGCTGGTGCTGCCCACTGGCCACTCTGGCAGGAAGCCAGATGGTACGGGAGACTTGGCGATTCCCTACTCAAGGTCAGGCCCCAGTAGAGGTCAGGCAAGGAAGGGCAGAGACTAAACATGGGAAGGCCAGAACTGGTAAGTAGTGAGCACAGTGTCCATCCCACTTTCTGGGGAACGAGAAATGAATCAAAACCGACCAGCATGACCCCAGCCTCCAAAAGACTCACAGCTGGGTGGAGACAGACTTAAATAAGGTACTTGAATACAAGGTGGTCAGTAAGTGGGTGACCCACTCTGCTTACCAGCTCCAAGGCCTGCGCAGTGACACTGACATCATAGAAGGATGTCCTGTGGCTGCTGTCCTGGGAAGATCACCTCATGTGCTCCAGGCGCTGGGCTTTAAGGAGCATCTACCATGCACATATCTGCAGGTCGCTGAGATGTCCCCCAAAGGTGACTGGTGAGCAGCACAGGGGCATCTCTGAACTAAGTCTTCAACTTCCTGTGAGTGTACAATTATTTCAAAACAAAAAGTCTGTTGAAACTTTAAAAATGAGTAAATAATGAATAAAAAGCTTTGTGTCAATCAATCTTCAAAGCAACCATGAACCGTGAAAAGAAATTTTTTTTAAGTGGAAGAAGAGCACGAGACATAGAAGGTTAAGTGGCCTCTCCAGGATGACAGAACTAGGAGGAAATGGAGCCCAGATCTCTGCCCGGCCGTGTCTTCTCCCAGAACACCTTCTGAATCTCTCTGTTTTTGTGCATCCTGTGACGCAGGGTCGGGTACAGGGTAACCGCCAACGGAGTGTCTTGAGCTCTGCACAGAGGTTACCGGACCTGCACGTGCAGTGCTCACCACCCACCCCAGCCTTCTCAACTCACTCCCCCTTCCCCCTGGTCTCCCCACTCCTGGGGAGGCGCCGTCACCCCAGACACCCGGTTTTCTGCTCTTCTCATCCTTTCGAGACTCAGCTCTAACCTCAGTTCCTTTGAAAAGCCCTGTGTGCTCCGACCCACCTGTGGCATGGCTGGTGTCTCCTTGATGCCCGGACGCAGTGTCTCTGCCCCCTAGTACATGCTGAGCATCTCACCTGCTCTCCCACAGGCTGTCTCCTGCCCAGACCATGAGAGCTGGTGACTTTACCACTGCAGACGCTGGTAACCACTGGTCAGCGTGCACACATAGAATCAGTCGGTCAGTGAGTGGCTGGGGGAGCCTCCTCCCCGGACTGTGGGCCCAGCTGGGGCAGGGTCTGGTTCACTGTGTGGCCCCAGCACATCCCTGGAACACAGGGTCAGAAATGTGCAATTTGTGAACTCCCAAGGCAGTCATCAGGAAGGCTCAGCTGCTGGGTTGGGAGAGAGACGGGAAAGGGTTCGAGTGGGCTCTGGTCCCAGCTCTGCTGTGTGGTCCTGGACAGACGGGCTACGTGGCTTTTCTGTGTCTCAGTCTTTCCATCTGGTGGACAGTGCCTACCACACGGGTATTGTGAACGTCGAAAGAGCTATACGGACAGAGCTCTTCAAGTAAGCCCAGGTGCCAGGTCATGTGCTTCTTGTTGCCACTGCCAGGCAAGGTCCACTGTGCAGATGTGCCACATTCCTTTGCACGGGGGGAGACGTTCTCTTCTACTCCACACACTCCAGAGCACTCTTTCTTAGTGTCTCTGCATCCACCCACTCCCTGGCATTTCCAGGAGGTTGTCGGGCAGAGAGTTGAGCTGCGTCCCTTCCCCCTGCCCCCGCCCAGTTATCTCTGGGTTTGTCTCTCCCAGTCCACACTGTTCCCACATCCATACTTCAGCCCCACTTAACAAGGGGGTCCGTCTTTACTAAGAAAGTGGGGGTGATGGGGCCTGCAGCCAGCCGGGTACAGTGAATTACTCAAAATCACAGGAAATGCTGTCTTTGTAAACATTCCAAATCACCCCCGCGGCAGGGAACTTTTCACTTGTCACATCCTGGCGCACCCGCTGTCCTCTCTGACCCTCGGCTGATGCCTCCAGTCAGACCTGATTCTCCCAGGGATTCTCCGCCCCTTCCCTGGGAGCCTAAAGCCCTTGTGTCCTGAAGGGCTGGCCTCCTTTGCACAGATGAGCAGGCAGGTGTTGGCCGGATGGAGTCCCACCTGCTTATTTCTC
The DNA here is from genome assembly GCA_027257055.1 of Cephalopachus bancanus. Lineage (NCBI taxonomy): Eukaryota > Metazoa > Chordata > Mammalia > Primates > Tarsiidae > Cephalopachus > Cephalopachus bancanus. The sequence continues at coordinate 2,424,521 of JAPVLO010000055.1, forward strand.
CCACAGGCAGCTGATGCGCACTCCTCCTCTACCAGACCCAAACCACCTGGCGGGGCCCTGTTCCCCTCATTGACCCCACCCCCACTGCCTTCCTTTTTACACCATAAAGGACTTCAGGTCAACAGGGACTCCTGGAGTGGCTGGCACTCTGTCCTTTACTGAGTCAAGCACCCACAGAGAAATCACCACAGCTCTGCCTTGCAGATGCCAGCGAGATTACTCTATTACACATGTCTGTGTCTGTGTGTGTTTGTGCTCTGCACAGAAAGCAAAGCAGGGCCAATCTCTTCAAAAGAAGTGTCCTGAGAAATTCCAGGCAAGGGAGAACAAGAAATGATTACCTCAAGGAGATAGTGAGGAATGACTTCTCAGCTGGGACAGGAAAGGGCTGTAGGGTGAAAAACTGTGGCCTTGGGTATCCCTGGAGGCCTCTAATAAATATGTGCAGAGCGAATGAATAACAGAGGAGCATTCACGTGGAGAGCAGAGCTAAGGCTTTGGGTGCCTTAACACATATTTTAATTCATATGGATTTTGTGGTTTTGGGATTTAATTAGCACTTACTCAAACTTTGCTCATGATATGTAATACTCATCCCTGGACATGCAACATCTTTTTCTACGTAAAATGTCATGTAGCCTAACATTTACTGAGTGGCTACCTGTTCCTGGGCTCCCTGGCGGAGGTTGCCGTGGACATGAAATCTAGCTTTCTCAGGGGAGGAGAGACTAGCAGACAAAGGCTGTAGGGTGAGAGCCTAGTGCCTGACGTGGGCATCAGCAGAGCCATCGGGGGCTTGTGGAGCCTGGGTCTGAGCTCTACCCACACATTCAGATTCAGCTATGAAGGCTCTCGGGGAAACTCAGACACCCTGTGGGTCAGCCACTGGTATCCCCCGGGGAAGCCCTAGCACCTCATCTTGCCCACTCCCTCTGCCAGGGGGCAGCGTGAACCACAGATTATAGAACTAGGAAGAAAAACAAAAAGTCTGAGAATTATTGGTCAGCAGTCGCTTTACAAATTCTGAAAGACGACATTAATCTGGGCACAGTGGACAGTAATCCCTGTGATCCCAGTGCCTGTAATCTCAGCACTTTGAGAGGCTGAGACAGGAAGATTGCTTGAGTACAGGAGTTTGAGACCAAGCTGGGCAACATAGTGAGACTCGGTTACTACAACATATGTGTGTATGCATATATATGATATATATATATGTATACATACACACACACATACATTAACTGAGTGTGGTGGTGTCCACCTGTGCCAGCAACTTGGGATGCTGAGTTAGGAAGATTGCTTGAGTCCAGGAGTTCAAGGCTGCAGTGAGCTATGATCACACCATGGCACTCCAACCTGGGTGACAAAGTGAGACCCCATTTCATAAAAAGAAAAAAAAGACACTTATGTATAGCTAGAGCTAATGTTCACTGAGTTTTTACCACTCCCTAAGAATCCTTCCAAGTGTTTTCTGTGTAATGGCTCATTAAATTCACACAAGGATCCTGTGAATTTTTATTAAACTCACTTTCTAGAATAGGAAGGCAGGAGTCAGGGAAACCAGGTAGCTCACCTAAAGTCACTCAGCAAATAAATGCGTGTGCATGGTGTGTGTGTGTGCGCGCACGCACGCGCGAGTGCAAATAAGGGGGCACATGTATGCTTGTGTGTGTGCTGGTATTCAAGCCCCTGGAATCACATTCTAAAGTCGCCCCTCACACTAGCGTAGGACATCTCCGGAATTGCAGAGTCCCAACAGCGCAGCAAGGATTAAATGGGACAGTTTTCGGAGGGCTGGAGGAAAGAGCCTGGCAGGGACCAGTGCCTAAGGGTCTTCCAGCCTCCAGCCTTGCTCCTCAAGGTCACCATCTGCAGCACACATCTGTGAAGAAACCCAGTAAGGCCAGGCAAAATATGGCAGCAAGAGTATGGTAAAGAAATGTCATGTATGGTAGAGGAGAGATGCCAGGGCAGATGTGGCAGCAACACCAAACACACAGCAGCTGGAGGAGGACAGGAGAGCATTGCCTTCATGGACAGTGAGGAATGTTTGGTAAACCAAGGCCTTAAGAAGCATGGGAAAGCCCCTACCTCTTCAAGAATGAATTATTAGGCTGAGCACAGTGGCTCATGCCTATAATCCTAGCATTTTGGGAGGCCGAGGCAAGAGGATTGCCTGAGCCCGTGGGTTCAAGATCAGCCTGCGCAACTTGGTGAAATCTTATCTCTACAAAAAATATATATATATATTAGCCGGACATGGTGGTGCACACCTGTAGTTCCAGCCAATTGGAAGGCTGAAGCAGAAAGATCGCCTGAGTCCAGCAGGTCGATTCTGTAGTAGTCGTGAGCGTGCCACTGCACTCAAGCATGGGCGACAGAGTAAGACTCCAACTAAAAAAATAAAATAAAAATAATGAACTATTTTCATAAAATACAATGCCACCTAAGTCAGAAATCAGGGAACTGCTTAGAGTAGACTGCCAGGTGCCACTGTTTATAGGTCCTCAGAGTAGAAATGAATTTGAGCAGTTAGCATGCACCCACCCTCCATGCTGACTAAGATGCTTCCTCTCCAGCCAAAGCATATGACCTAACACTAAGCATGCCCTTGGCTAATGGGGTAAAAATCATAGTTAGTCTTGCCAAAAGTGCCTGAAGCCCTTTATAACAAGTGAATAGCTTTAGGAACAAGAGTGGGGCATGCTGGCTAACCCCACCTGAGCCAGAGCTCTGGCTGACCCTGTGAATCCAGGCACAGCCCCCGAAGGATGTGTGCTAAGTTATCAGGGGCTCCCACCAGAATCACTGGAAATATGTCTCACATCACCTTGCAGCCAAAGAATGTCAATCATCACACCACATAACCACTGAAACTTGAGCTGTGGATGTGTTTTCCATCCCGGCTATAGGACTAACGAGTTTGTTTTTATGAGAAAATTCCAGGACCCTCCTTTGTAAATTCAATACGACTTCAAAAGAGCAGGTCTCTCCACTGTCCACAAAGCACAGAGTAGTTGAGGCCATTTCAGCCCTGTCTTCAAAGGCTCAGTTCAGCTGTGAGTCAAAACCTTGAGGCTCTTGACCCAGGACTCCCAGGTGTGGCTCCAGGGTGGTGGATGGAGAAATCTGGAGACCCTCCCCTCATTGTCTGACACCACCTCAGGGTCTCTACACAACGCAGACCCCAGAAGCCTGGCTGGTGGGAGCCCTCCACGCAGGCAGCTTGTGACAGGTATGTGGATTTTCCTGGCTGGGTGAAGTGCTATGTTGTGGGGTGACTCTTGCTTGGCTAAAGGGGCAGAGTCTGGAACCAGACAGAGCTGCTCACAAATCCTGCACTGATAGTTCCCCGTTGCCTGACTTTGGATAGACTGTCCACTCAGAAACTCAGAGTCCCCGATCATGAAATGAGACCAGTATCCCCTGATGCAGGGGCTGAAAATGATCCCACATGTCAATGGATCAGAAATACAAACAATGAAGGTTAGTACACATGGTTCCACCCTAGCAGTCTGGACCTTTCTAGGAAATTCAGTATTCCTTCTCAACCGTGGGGCAAGGGGACAGGCTCTATTTGTCTGTTTTCTTTTGTTTTGTTTTGCTTGTAGAGACTAGGTCTTACTATGTTGCCAGGCTGGGTCTCAAAGTCCTGGGCTCAAGGAATTCTCTCACCTTGGCCTCCCAAGGTGTTGGGGTTACAGGCGTGAGCCACCAGGACTGGCCAGGCTCTATTTGGAAACGGACATTTAGGTCTCTTGTGTACAGAATGACTTCAACTTCACATTTCTAAACTTTTGACCTAGGAGTCACGTTGTCAAAGTCATCCTGACTAGCCACTAAAAGCACCCTTAGGATTTTCAATGGCAATACTTCCTTTGGTTCAAATACTTTTCAAACACACTTTGCTTGATTTTCTACTCAAACCATACTCTGCACCACAAGACAAGAACACCAAGAGTGGAAGAGATGCTACTATTAGTGCCAATTAATCTCCTTCCTGTTGGCAGCATCAGTCCCCCATTCCCTCCCCAGGAGGGACCTTGAGTCAGCCTGGGATTAGGACCAGAGCTCAAATAGGGCATAGAGGACCTGTGGGCCTGGCTTTTACATTTTAGGAAATAAAATGGTCAGATCCTCTTTGATTGCACATGTGGGTCTCGAGTGTGAAGGTATCTGTTTATGCACTGACTAAACTCTGACCTCGTCTTGCTTTTTTTTTTTTTTTTTTCTTTTAGCATTTTGGACCAACATGGATTGGAGACTTTGTTTTGACAATATCCTTTCTGAAATTTTGTATGGAGAATGGTGAAAACATAAGCATTAATTAAAAGGGATTTTTGTCATGATTTAGCACCTTGTTATCCTCGAAAGCTGACTTTAATATCCACAGAAAAAAATCAAAAGCTGAGACTTTTTTGTTGTTTTGTTATTGTTTTGATTAGAGAAACAAGATCTCAGAATAATGGTTGATTTTGCTTTAACTTCTCAAATAAGTCATTGTGGGTATTAACAATGACTTACTAAAAAATATATTTGGATTAGACGTGGTGGCTCAGCCTATAAACCCAGCACTTTGGGAGGCTGAGGCAAGAGGATTGCCTGAGCCTGGGGGTTCAAGATCAGCTTGGGCAACTTGGTGAGACCTCGTCTCTACAATAAATCAAAAAAATTAGCCTGGCGTGGTAGTGCATGCCTGTAATTCCAGCTACTTGGAACACTGAGGTAGAAGGATTGCCTAAGCCCAGCAGGTCAAGACTGCAGTGGCTGTGAGTGTTCCACTGCACTCCAGTCTGGGTGACAGAGAACTCAAAATATATAGAATATTTATAGAATATATATAGAGAGAGAAATATACAGAATATATATATGTATATCTACATATTTGCAGTCAGAATATTAACAACATCAAATTGTCAAAGGCAAATTAAGCAAAGGCTCATGGCTAAACCTGCATATCTACAATAATTTGCAGACTTTCAGAATACATGTGTTTATGGGGTTCAGGTTCTGGCAGTCTAGTATGGGTTGGATTGTGTCCCTCCAAAAAGATATGGCAAAGTCCCATCCCCAGGACCTAAAATGAGGCCTTACTTAGAGATTGGGTCGTTTCAGATGTAGCTAAGATGGGGTCTTGCTGGAATATGTTGGGTTCTTCATCCAATGTGTGTGGTGTCTTTATAAAAAGAGGGAAGATGGCGTGAAGACAGAGACACAGAGGAGGTCATGGGAAAGTGGAAGTGGAGGCCAGAGGGACACATTGGCGGCCTGGCCAGCAGCACCAGAAGTGGGAGAGGGGAGGACGCACTTTCCTCTAGAGTCTCCAGAGGGAACGTGGTCCTCCTGACACCTTGGCCTTGAATGCCTGGCCCTCAGAACTGTGAAATAATAATGTCTGTGGTTTAAGACATACGGGTTGTGGTTCTGTCTTACAGCAGCCAAGGAAGCTCATGGCTGGCCTGCTTGGGCATGAGTTTTTCTCAGGGGCTAGTCCAGGTCTGAAGACACCATGGGCCTTGGCGGCATGTTTCTCACAAAAGCAGATGTGAGCAGAGTCCTACATAGGCTGCTCGGGAGGATGGGCAGCACTGGCAAGGAGTGGACCCTGGGCTCTGGCCATGGCTGTGCTCTGAACCTTCATTCCACTGATCCCAGGTGCCAAAATGAGAAGGGTCTACTACAGGGAAAGATTTATGTCCAGCCTGCTGCGAGGGCATCTGGCTCTTCCCACACCCCATCACCGCCCTCCTGCCCTCACTGCCTCCCCTGGCCTCAGGAAATGCCTGTAGGAACAGCTGAGCATGTGAGGAGAAGACCGCATGACCAAGTGGGCCTCTTGGGGTCCTGCTCCCTGGCCAGATAAGCCTCTTAGGCTCCTGCCCATGACCAGATGGGCCTGACAGTGTCCTATTCCTGGCCAGGTGGGCCTCTCAGGGTCCTGCTTTTCGACCAAGTTGGCTCCCTTGGAGTCCTGCCCTTTACCAGATCAGTCTCTCAGGGTCCTGCTCCATGACCAAGCGGTCCTCTCGGAGTCCTGTCCCTGACCCACTGGGTCCCTTGAGATCTTTCCCCGAGCAGGTGGGCCTCTTAGGGTCCTTCTCTCTGACCAGGTGGGTCCCTTGGGGTCCTGATCCAACCAAGCGGGCCTCAGAGGTCCCAGCCTGTGTCCTGGGTGGACATGTCACATCCGGGCTGGCCTGTGCCCCAGGAGACCCTTTTCTCTCCTTGACCAGAAAATTCCTGTCTCAACTCTGCGGGGAAGGTACTAGTTGTGCGGGGTCCTGCAGGAAACTTGTGTACGGCCCCTCCACGCCAGCTCTGTGCTGACTTGGATAATCATGCTAAGAAGAGAAACAGCCCCTGGTACATGGTAACTGGGCCAGTGCTGCGTGCTTCGGTACATTTTCCATTCACCCTGGCAGCAGTCCCCCAGGTGGGCATAAACCTCAGGCCACTGACGATGAACAAACAGGCAGTTGACTCAAGTTTCGCAGCCAAAGTGCGGCCAAACCAGGGCTCAGCCCATGTCTGTACAACCCCAAGGCTGCGTGTCATGCTCCAGGCCTGGCTCCCCTTCCTGTGTCTCCCTGAAGTCATTCCTGTTCAATTAAGCTTAACTCAAAGCAGTCTCTTTCCACATGTTGGGTTCAGCCTAGAGGTTTCTCTGTAGCCTTGTGCATAGTGAATTGTGAGCTAACGGATGTATAAACAGACTTACCTACTCTTCTACCGATCACTGTGTCTAAGCCAATCAAAGGAAGCCAACTGTGAAAGCCAGGTTGAAATAACTCAAAGCAGTCAGCTGTTTCTGTCCCCCACTTTCCCCTGTCTGTCCATAAATCCTCCACCATGAGGCTGTGCTGGAGTGTCTCTAAGGTGACTCTGGTTCAGAGGCTGCCCGGTGCACGAAGCCTTGTTTGCTCATTAAATTCCATCAAGTTTAAATTGTCCTAGGTGTTTTCTTGTATCATACCCTACTCTTTCACTCCCAATGAGAAGTTCTTCCCTGCAGCATCAGCTGTAGGTAAGGGCACACCTGAATACCTCCTGGACTTGTCTGCCACTGGCCCTTCTCTCCCGGAGCCCTGTCTGCGAGGCCTGGGGCGAGGCCAGAGGCAGGGTAGCTAATACGGGTAAGAGGCAGATGGGAACATTTCCCGAAGGCAGGAAGCGTTCAGACATTTTTAAAGTTACATTTTACAGCAGGCCAAGCTGGTAGCCCACCCCACCCCCTCAGCCAATCAAAAGAAAATCCCCCCTCAGATGTAAGAATAGGACAGCCCAACCTTTCAGCTCATAATCATTAAAAATCTTTCAGATTCCCTGGGAAAGGTAAAAGGCTCAACCCCACACTTTCCCCGCTTGTTTTATAAACAAGTTAACCTAATCAGTCCTTCATGACACAGACCCCATCACTATGGCAGCAGTCATGTGGCTAGCCCACCCTCCTGCCCGCCATCCATCACCTGAAGTCAGTATCTGTGTTTACCTGCCCTTTCATGATAATGTGGAAAAGACCACCACCCCATCACCTTAACGACCTACCCCCCATCCTAGGGAAGGTTCAAAAGGCATTTTACTTCAAACAGCAGTCACCATCGCTTTGTTAAACTCTGGTGTCTCCACATGGCTCTTTGATCTATGGCCACCATGTTTCCTTAGCTTTGGCTGCCTCTCCTACCTTTGGGGAGTGAATGTCTCTCTTGAATTTACTTTCTAAATAAACTTTGCTTGAACACTCTGCTGATTGCTCTAAAATTCATTTTAGAAATGAGCCAAAGAATCCATGTTTTTTGTGTCACACCTCATCCAACTTCAAGGCCCACTATCCATGAGAGCACTTAGAAAAAAAAAAGAATCTTCAGACCCAGAACTCACTGAGACCAAGGGAAAGTCGAGCTTGAGAACTGGGTCACCACTGCTGCTTCCCTTTCATTCCAAAATGAAGAGCTGAGTTTCACTTCCTCCACTCTCTTCTTCACATATTTAGTTTATTTGATATAAAATGTAGATTCACTGAGCACAAGACAGTGCATAATTGACTTTTTCCTCTATTCCCTCTTTTCACGTGTAAGGTATAGATTTAGGGACATGAATCAGAGCCTCACGAGAATGCAACCGTTTGCCTCACTGCTGAGCCCCTTCCCTTCCCCTCCTGCTCTTTCTTTCCCCATCAAATACCAAAGTCTAGCCAGGCAAGGTGGCTCATGCCTGTCATCCCTTCACTTTGAGAAACCAAGGCTGGAGTATCGCTTGTATCCAGGAGTCACAGACTGTCTGGGCAACATAGTGAGACCCCCTTCTCTACAAAAATAGATACCGAAGTTCACAAAGCCCCCTTTGGAGACAGCATGGGTCACAGACGCACCCGTGATTCATGTTTTTCTCCTCAGAACACCTCAACCTTGACTACGCAAAAATCTCTAAGTCAGTTGAAACCTGCCTCAGTCACCGCTTGGCTTACAAGTGAAGGGGTGCGAGGAAATTTACTTTAAAATGTGGCGTTTTGTGTGAGGGTCTCTCCCAAGCTGCTTTCCCTCCCTGTTATCAGGAAAGGGGAGGAAGAATGGAATCAGACCTGGCCCATTCACTTTACAAAATCACACCTGTCTCTCAGGTTCATTCAACTTCCAAATAGAACTCTGTGCAAATCATTCTGTTTCCCCATCCATCATTCTCCCAGTCATTTGCTGCTCCTAAATAGAATTTCTCTTCTCCCCCACCCCATACCCTGTTTTACCAGAATGCAAGTCCCCATTCTTTCTGTAACCTAGAGGTGCTATTTGAATTTCTGTAACTCATTAGGAAGTTGGATCTTCATTTGGAAGGTTTCTGTGTATACAGGTTATGTGTATACAGGTTATTTAACCTGTGTATACAGGTTAAATGAAACGTGTATGCTTTTCCTCCTACTAATTGATCTGTCTCATGCCAGTGATTTTTCCGTGAACCTTTGGGGGCTAATGGCCATGGCAAAATGCTTTCTAGTGAGCCTGGTTCACCCTGCACAGCTCCAGTACCATCATGAGAGAGAAAGGACGATTGGCACCACCTCAACTCCCTGCAGTGCCCAGGGCCAGGGCCAGGGTGGGCCCTGTGGAGTGGACTTCTTGTTCTGATTGAGGCAGGTAGTTCAGTGTAGGTTAAACATAGATAAATTTATTGTAGGCAGTTTTAGAACAGAGGAAGCATTCAGACATATTTTCTTATCATTGGCAGGCTGGAATGCAGACTTACCAGTGCAAGCCCACCTTTTCAGTTCATGTTTAACATAATAATTGCTGCAAAAGTCTATCAAGTTCCCTGTTGAAGACAAATACTCAAGCATATCCCTTAGCTCATAAAAGGTGTAAGAATGGTAATTAGCCCATCTTTCAGTTCATGGTTAACATAATAATTGCTGTAAAAATCTATCAAGCTCCCTACCCCTAAGCTCATCACAGGCAGAGAGATGGTAATCTAAATTCAGGATCAAAAACCTGCAGCACACTCTTTGGCATAGTAATCACTAAATAAGTATATCAAGCTCTTTGTTAAAAGCAAAGGTGGCTGGGCTGGGTGGATCAGCCTGTAATCCCAGCACTTTGGGGTGGGTTCAAGACCAGCCCTGGGCAACTTGGCAAGACCCTTGCCTCTACGATAAGTAAAAAAAAAATGGCCAGGCATGGTAGCACACTCCTGTAGTTCTGGCTACTTGGAAGACTGAGGTGGAAGGATCACAAGAGCCCAGCAGGTCGACACTGGGGTGGCTTTGAGACTGCGTGCCACTGCACTCCAGCCTGGGTGATGAAGTGAGACTCTAACTCAAAAAACCTCCCCCAAAACAAAGGTGTGACTTTAAGAGGCCTTTGCCTCTCTGGCACGTTTCCCTTTCTCTCTCTTTCTCACTCTAATAAATTTTGTTTTGATATTATACTGGCTGCATTGAAATTCCTTCCAGCGGTGAGTCAAAGAACCCCCAGAGTGTTGTGCCGCACCCCACCTGCAACGTGATGGTGCTCCTGCTGTTTCGTAGGGGGGGTGCACCTGCTCCCATGGGCAAATAATTTCCTTTTCTGTCTTCTTGCTCTTCCTGCTTCCCCTCAGCTCTCAGTTGTTACCACTCTGGGCTCACCCTCTGCACCTTGACATCATGGTCCAGCCTTCTGAAGGTTTCCCCTTGTGAGGATGGCCTGTGGCCCACTCTTCAGACTGTAGCCAAGCCCCCAGCAGCAGGTCCAGCTCTATAAGCCAGGGCAGGGGGAGCAGGTAAAACTTGTAGGGGCTTGCTAATACAGGTGAGTCTCCCTTATCCAAAGTGCATAGGACCAGAAGTCTTTCAGGTTTTAAATATTTTTGGATTTTGGAACATTTGTATAAACATAATGAAATATCTTGGTGCTGTGGGTAGCCACCCATTGATTAGAGTCATGAGTGGTGAAATCATTCACCCAAGTCAGCTAAGAGCAGAGGGCAGGTAGATTGAGTGCACTGCAAAGGACAGGGGCAGGGCAGTCATAGAGGAGCTGCCTACTGCCTGCTCCAAGCCAGCCTTTCAAGGACATTCCATATGGGAGTTGGCTTCCTTTTAGGTTAGGAAAAGGGTCTCATCAAGGATGAGGGTTTCTGCCATGCAAATGAAGGATTGATATATGGCGGTTCTGATTGGTTGATGTTTGATTTTGATTGTAGCCCACACATTGATCAGTTGGAGGTTAACACAAACCATATAAGATGGCTTCCACACTTGGGGATGTGACCAAGTCTAAACACAGAATCCCTTCATGTTTCACACACACCATATGCACATAGCCTGAAGGTAGCTTTATATATATATTTTTAATAATTTTGTGCATGAAACTCTTAAAATAATAAACTTGAGACAAATTTAACAGAGCTTAACTGAGCAAAGAATGATTCCCAAATCAGACAGCCTTCTAAACAAGAGGAGGTGCAGATGGAATTCAGCACAGCCACATGGTGGAAGAAAATTTATGAACAGAGAAAGGAAAGTGACGCACAGAAAAAGGAAGTGAGGCATGGAAACAGCTGGGCTAGTTACAGCTCAGTATTTGCCTTATTTGAACTCGGTTTGAACAGTTGGCCACTTTCGATTGGCCAAAACTCAGTGGCATAAGAATAGGTTAGTCTGTCTACATATTCATTTAGGTGACAATTCACTATGGGAAAGGTTACAAAGACACCTCAAACCCCAAACGTGAGGATTAGCCCAAAATGGGCTGAACTTAATTTAGCAATTCCCCCCTTTCAATCATCCTCTAAATTGAGAGATTGACCAAAACTTTAGTACTGTCACTCTGTCCTCATTGTAAGTACACTTATTTGGTCTCAAATCTCACTGGAAAATAGCAGAACAGTGGTTTTGTAAGGTAGAAACGGAACTTTAGATTATTTTTTTGTGAGAATTAGAGTAGCGAGACTTTCCTTGTGCTGGAATCTCCTTTTGACAGGAGAAAAACAAAACCTGGCCTATTAGGACCTATTTGCTTTTTTAAAAAAGTTTCAGTTTGATTGTGTTACATTTAGCATGCATGATTTCATTTTGGTTTGGTCTGGTCTGTTGGGGCCTAGTTCATGAGCTCAGTCCAAAACAATGACCTCCCACAATTTCATTTTTAAATTACCCCCTTTTGGTCAGATTCTCACTTAGGTGAGCCTATGACCAAAACTCAGAGCCTAAGCGCCACTCTCAGTCACCATCATTTTGATTTTCTGTCTCAGCACATTACTCATAGGTTACTGTGTCCTCATGGTCACACATTTCTTAGAGTTTTTGTCATTCTAGTCGAAGAGAGGCCATTTGACATTCTACAGCTGGCTACATGCAAACATTTAAAACCTTCTTTTCTTTTCATATATGTACCTATTTAATTCTTATTTTTATTTTTTGGTATTAATTCTTTATTATTTTAAAGATGTGGAGTACAATTCAGGATTAGGTATACAAGTGATCATCATACAGGTAAAATTTGGGCCTCCCTTTGGTCTCCACTTTGCCTGGTTTGAGATCAGGTACACTTACTGATGTTGTATCCCTCCCCCACTCACCCCAGCAGTATCCCACTACTGCCAATCCCTTTCTTATAGTATTATGGCAAATGTTCAGGGTTCATTTATGAGTGAGAACATGGGTACTCTGTTCTTTGTTTCTGTGATAGATCACTGAGTATGATAGGCTCTAAATCCATCCAAGTTGCTGAGAAGTCCATATGTTTATCCTTCTTCATGGTTATATAATATTCAAATGTGTGTATGTACACTTTTTTTTATCCAGTCTAGTTTCAATGGGCAGCATGGTTGGTTCCATGTTTTTGCTATTGTGAATAGTGTTGCGATAAACATGTGTGAGCAGGTATCTTTTTTGTAGAATGATTTGAGTTCCTCCGGGTATATTACCAGTAGGGGGATTGCTGGGTCATACGGGAGGTTGATTTTTAGATCTTTTAGAAATTGCCACACTGTTTTCCACAGAGGCTGTACTAATTTACACTCCCGCCAACAGTGTAGAAGTATTCCCCTTTCGCTGCATCCTCTCCAGGATTTGTTGCTGTTTGTTTTATTAATGATGGCCCTTCTTACTGGTGTTAGGTGGCATCTCAATGTGGTTTTGATTTGCATTTCTCTGATTAGTGAGGCTGAGCACTTTTTCATGTGTCTTTTGGCTGAGCGTATCTCTTCTTTTGAGAAGTGTCTATTCATGTCTTTGCTCACTTTTTAGTGGACTGTTTGTTTTCTTCCTTTTGGCACATTTGAGTTTAAACATTTAAAACTTTCAAGAGGATACAGGGCACCAGGGAGACTACCATTATGACTCTTAGAAGGACCATACCAAGAGTTTGAAGTATGTTCCTGAGCCAGGGTCCCCATGAGCAAAACTAACTAACATCAAGCAGATAAAATGAGCTAGATAAAGAGTCTACTCCTCTCAACCAGGCAGCCTGCTTGTTAATCCCCTACAGCTGAATTGCTGCAGTGCAAGATGCATTTCTTCACGTGCAACAAGAAGTGTCAGGAATGTGCAGACACTTCTGTTCAGCCATTAAGCAGTCTAGAGAAATTCTGTTACCTAGCATGAGAATTTAAAGTCCTCTGTGCAACCTTAGCCTTCACAGTAGGATCTGCAATAGAGCCTATTATGATGGATATATTTGTGATCATTGTCTCATTTATTACAAGAGAGATCTAAAAAATATTTATCCAGAATAACAAAGACTTCCTGACAATATTCTATTTAACCTGTGGTACAGGTTAAGAGGAGAGGACAAGAGTTCCGGTTTCTGACTGATTATGAAGCAACAAAGGTACCATTGACATTCCTCACCCACACTGGCCCCTCATCTTCCATCCATCAAGGCATAAGGCGGTCCATGCGAAAAACTGGCTGCAAAATCTTTCACAAATAAAAGTACACTGCATGGGTGCACACGAGAAAGATCTCATTTTCAGGCCTATTGCTCATAGAGGCATAAGCAAGGAAACACTGAGATAACAGGCTCATGATAACAAACATCTTGATCTATGATCTTGGGAAAAACTGTCCATGCCCAGGATGCCATCTCCTTCTGGGGAAAATCTTCCCCAGGTAACTTTCCGTTGGGATCTCCAATGGGTGCACAGTTCCAAGAGGCTGGAGGGCCCCTTCTGAGTTGTGAGATCATAAACCCAAGGTTCCTAAGTTTTGCTGCAGTGTGTGTGTGGCAAGGGCAGTCTTTCTCTGATGTTGTTCTCAGAAGACACAGTCTCCACATTCTAGATTATGAAGTGTTCGATTGTCCTCAGTGAACCTTGAAAAGATTTCTTTACCTGGTGAAAATAACTTTGGCATAATGCATGAAAGCCTTCATCATGTAGTTATTTTGGAGCTTAGCCATGGAGGATACATGAGGTTCTATTATGAGGGCACAGGCCTTTCAGTGACTAGTTCCTGCGAGGTCAACTTATGTATTCCACCGGAAGTGGATCTGATTGTTATCGATTTTCAGTATCTTTGACCAAGCCAATTCAGTCAGTTCAGTTGGCTTTGCCTAATGCTATTGTATCTGTAATACCTTATTTAACTATTTTACAAGTTGTTAAGCAAAACAAGTACCTCTATATTAGAATTTTTTTTTCTCAGAAATGACCCATGAGGAAAACACATTTCCTAATAACCTTTAAACTTTTGTTATAACATCAGCCTTCCTGCAAAGAAATATTCTATACCTCTACAAAACATGTATGTGTGTGTGTGTGTGTGTGTGTGTTTGTGTGTGTGTGTGTGTAAAAGATACCTGCACATGTTTATCACAGCATTGTTCACAATAGCAAGAACATGGAACCAACCGTGTTGCCCATCAAAAGAGGATTGGATTAAAAAAACATGGTATATACACAATGGAATATTATGCAGCCATAAAGAAGAATAAAATCATGAAATTTGCAGCAACCTGGATGGACTTAGAGTCTATAATACTGAGCTATCTTTCACAGAAACAAATAACTGAGTATCACATGCTCTCACTCATAAACGGACCTAGAATAACTATCGTAATACTATAAGAAAAGGATTGGCAGTAGCAGGAAACTGCAGGGGTGTGGGGTGGGGGGCTGGGGAGGTAGGATTGGCAGTAGTGGGAATCTTCCTGGGGAAGCGGAGGACACCTCATCAACAAAGGTACCTGCATAATGAACATTTGTATACCTAACCCTGAATTGTACCCCACATCTTTAAAACAAAAAAATTAAAAGTTAAAAAAAAGAAAACACGCATTGAAAATGAAAATGGAATGAAATTTCTCTATAAGTGTTTAGATGACCCATGAGATAGCAGAAATGTACCTGAAGTTTTGATTGCCTTCCCAAGACAGTGGGTATGACAAAGCAAACATTTAGCAGTTTAGAACAGCCACCATACCAATATAGATGCATATATATAATTTTATCTCTTCCATGAAATGCAAAGCTTTTAATAATAGAAGTTTTAAGGACTCTTGAAGGGCCAGGCAGTCTCCTCATGAGTCTCTTTCCTAAGATTGTACTTATATCCTCCTATTTAGGTACATAGCACTATGACATGGGTCATCATAGGTAATTTGACTTGGGCCACGGAGTTCCTTCAAATTGCATATCTAAACAGTTTCAGTACTGACTAATTTAGCATGAAAATCTGGCAAAGTATCTTCTTGGTATTAAATTAATTTCTGTCTTGCATGGCTTAGCAGTTTTATAAACCAGTCTCTTCATTAGAGTTCTGGGAATTCTCACCAGTCCAAATGACATGACATTAAGGTGATCAGAAACCTGTATTGGAAAGTGATTGTCGGTCAGGCTCGGTGGCTCAGCCTGCCATCCCAGCACTTTGGGAGGCCGAGGCGAGTGGATTGTCTGAACCCGTGGGCTCAAGACTAGCTCGGGCAACTTGATGAGACCTCATCTCTACAACAAACAAAAAGTAAGCCGGGCATGGTAGCGCTCACCTGTAGTTCCAGTTACTTGGAAGACTGAGGCGGAAGGATCACTGGAGCCCAGCAGGTCGATGCTGGGGTGGCTGTGAGCGTTCCACAGCATTCCAGCCTGGGAGACAGAGTGAGACTCCAACTCAAAGAAAAAACAAAAGAAAAATAAAAGTGATTGTTAGGGTCCTTTCCATCCTGTTCCCAAACCTCCTGGAAGACATAATACCCTAGGATTTTGCTTGCTTAAGAAGTTTTCAGAAACTGCACCAGAATTAAGCAATTGACTGTGGAAATGACTTAAAATGGTACAAAATTGACAAAGACATTTGGTTATTTCTGTGATCTGCAATAACAATGCAATAACCACAATTATGAGCAATACTCAGACATATCAGAATTTTAGAAATCAATTTTAGAAAATATTAACATATTCATTGTAATATAACACAAAGGAGGTTAAACATCATTTCTTACTTGACAATACTTCCCATGTAAAACCCTGTTTATCTCTCCTTTAAATGCTGCAGGGATCCTCTTCCCAAACAATTAAAAAAGACCTGGGATGCTGGGTGAGGAGGCTCATGCCTGTAATCCCAGTACTTAGGAAGGCCAAGGTAGGAGGATCACTTTAGCCCAGGGACTTGAGACCACTTAGGCAACATAGAAAGACCGCGTCTCTACAAAAAAACAAAAATTAGCTGAGCATGGTGGCATGCACCTGTAGTCCTAGTTATTCAGGAGGCTGAGGTAGAAGGATCTCCTGAGCCCAGGAGTTCGAGGCGGTAGTGAGCCATGATTGTGCCACTGCACTCCAGCCTGGGAGACAATGTGAGAATCTGACTCAAAAAACAGGGAAACAAACAAAAACCTGAGAAAGAGCATGAAACAATCTGTTTCTTTTCTCCTTATTTTTTACTTAAAGAGCCAACAAAAATATTTTACTGTCACTATTAATATTACATGAAGCTGTAGTTCAAAAGAGAAAACTACATTTTGCCTTTGCATTAGTGTTACCAACACTAAAGTTAATTTTAATAAAATCTTGTAAACAAATTCATCTAATCTCAGTCAGCTTTAGATTATACCAGATTTTCATAAACTCATATAATCCCATAGATTCTTACAAAATTCTCTTTTCAATTTTCTATATTTTAGTTTTACTTATATCTTTTTATCCCTTTAATTTTAAACAAGCTTTAATTAACTTAAAACTAGACAAAATTAATTTCTTAACAAACATTTATTTTCATGCCTTTATAACCTTCCTCACCAAAAGCTTATCTTGATTCTGTTTACATATTCTGCATACAGAATATTTCTTTTATATCTAATAATTTTAATTATATATTAACTATAATATTAACTTAGTAAACCTAACTTCTGGTGAAAACTCTAGGAAGTAATTTTGTTCCTTTTTAAAAAGTCAGTATTTGTAGATGAAAATCGTTTTATAATTTTTTAGAAAGATCTTTCTTTAAATTTTTGTTTACTAATATATCTAAATATATTTAGCTTTTCTATACCATATAAGAATAAGTTGTCGAAGCACATAAACTTGAACTTATGGTTAACAATGTTTTAGTGTCATAACTTACTTGCAGATGATTCTGATACTTTATGATTATCTATTTCTTAATTTAACACAACATGACTTTTAAGAATTTAAGTTACTAAAATAATTTTGAAATTATGATACAGGTATCCTCCCTGTCTTCCCCATTATCCTGGGACCCAAGTGGCCACATGGTACCCAAGATGGCTAAGAAGGGCCATGGAATTGACATACTGGATGCAGAGCTCAGGACAAAAGACAGAGCTGTAAAGATAGGCCTAGAGGACCAGCCCTCCGAGTTAGCTAGCAGCAAAGCTGGGGATGAAAGGGTCCTACTGGGCTTGATTCTGCCTCGTAGCTGCTGGTCTAGGCACTGAGAACATATGCACAAAGCCTCACAGTGACTACTTATCCAGACCGTAGAATCCAGAGGCTCAGGCTAAAAACAAGCTCTCAGACAAATCAAGCAAATATTTAATTATATTTAACTGACAATTTCGAAGTCATTTCTATTTTACCAATTATTTAAAAATGAGACCAGGCATCACGGCTCATGCCTGTAATCCCAGCACATTGGGAGGCCAAGGTGGGAGGATTGCAAATATTGTATCAGCATTTGTCCAACCCATGGAAGAATGCTATAGGTAAAGCTCAGTTAGACAAGATGGCACCTTAGTTAATTTGAAACAAAGGCAAGGGTTTTCAGTGACTCATCCTCTATCTCAGAACACCTTTACAAATAGAAATTTCTTTATAGATGTAATTTTTTTTTACAAAAGTTTTAAGATAGCCAGTTAAATACCAGAAAGGCATATTTTAGTTCAATAGATGGTCTTTCAAATTAAGCTACTGCTTCTCCGCTAAAATTACTGACTTCAGGATGGAGTCCATTCGGATAAAGTAAAAGAAAGCATTTTCTATGTCTGGACTCAGTTTGAGTAGACCTGAAAAAGAAATAAGCCTATCTTGCCTGGACATCTTCAGAACAGGAGATAATAACTAGGCCAAAAGTTTAGCAGATTTAATTTTTCTTATCAATTAGTTGCTTGAGCTTTTTATTTGTCTTTTTTTTTTTTTGAGTTGGAGTCTCACTCTGTCGCCCAGACTGGAGTGCAGTGGCCGCTCCCGGCCACCGCAGCCTCGATCTGCTGGGCTCCAGCGATCCTTCCTCCTCAGCCTTCCAAGTAGCTGGAACTCCAGGCGTGCACTACTACAACCAGCTTATTTTTTGATTTATTGTAGACATGAGGTCTCGCCAAGTTGCCCAGGCGGGTCTCGAACCCGCGCGCTCAGGCAATTCACTCACCTCAGCCTCCCAAAGGCGTGGGATTACAGGCTGAGCCACCAAGTCTGGCTTATTTGTCTTTTATCAAGTCTTTTTTTAAGCACATTTTTTTTAAAAGTACTAAATCTCTTTAGAAGCTTCTGTACATTAAGAGGTCTCTCTGATTTTGGAAGCTTCCATTTTCTTTTTGTTTTATTATTTTAGCTTTTGTTTTGTTTGAGTTGGACTCTCACTCTATTGCCCAGGCTGGAGTGCAGTGGCATGATCACAATTTACCTCAGACTTGATCTCCTGGGCTCAGTTGGTCCTCCAACCTTAGCCTCCTGAGTAGCTGGGACTACAGGTGTGTACCACCATGCTTGGCCGATTTTTTTTTTTTTTGGTAGAGAAGAGTTCTTGCTATGCTGCTCAGACTGGTCTTGATCTCATGGACAAAGGTTCCCAAAATACTGAGATTACAGGTGTGAGCCACTGTACCCTGCCTCAGAAATGTTCATTTTCAAATGCACTTCTTAGAGTGTAATGTTGTTTGGAACATTCTACTGTAAACTTTAAATTACCTTTAGTAAGATTTCACCATTTCTATAAGTGTTTGCTGCTTCTGCGGCCTAATACTTACATGGGGTAGGGGGACCTCAAAGCTCCAGTATTTATTTATAAAAGATTGAGTATTTATTCTTACACGTTTAAACTTCAGTCACCTTCAAAATACTCTGTTTGATGCAGTACATCTATTGATTTTTTTTTTCTGCTGCTCAAAACAGTTTTGAACTCATCAATTTTGATACCTTTTAGTGCTTCTGCCATTTTTTGCTTTGTCTCTTCCATATTGGCAAAACATCTCACTTTGAGGACTTTTTTTCATCTGGAGAAACAAAAAAAAATGTGGCTCGGAGCAAGATCAGGTGAACAGGGAGGGTGGGGCATGTGGGTCATGCTGTTTTTGGTAAAAAAATAAAAATAAAAATAAAAAAACCAAACAAATTGCTGAACTGTCCAGCATAGTGTGGGCAGGTGAGCTCATAAATCACCCATCATGAAATGGGCAAACTCATTTCTCCAAAAAAAATTCACTGAAGCTGAACGCAACCTTTCACAACAACGCTAGCTGGTACACTCATGCTGATTGGTTCCTTGAACGCTTACCTAGTGAGGAAAGCCAGTACTACAAGGGGCCCGCCGTCCAAAAAATAATTCTGATTTTTTTGGGGGGCGTCCCCCTTAGTACATGTAAATGTAGGCAAAGCCGGAAAGTATAGCACACAGTTCTTCAGAAATAAAGGATTCCGTTTTTATCTTTAATGTTGGCTGTCAGACCTCCTGGATCAACTTTGTCAATTATTTTTCCCTACCTAAGCGCTCATAAAGAAGAAACAAGGACGACAGCACACAAAAATCTTTGTGAGTTTCCAAAAGCTGAAGTTCGCACCCCTGTGGCTTTGTCATTCCTGCTGCTTTCTGTCTGATGCAGTCAGACATAGAGGCCTCTAACTGGATCCAAGCCAGTTAATTATTGGATCTAATCTGATTCTGGACCCAGTCCAGTTTCTGTCATGACTTCCAAAACCAGTTTGGATCAAAAATTGGCTCAAACTCCAATAGCTCAAAACACAAATCTGTGGAGCTTCGGAATCTATCCCTCTTGCTGTGTAGGAGACAGGGACACAGTGGGCCTGGTAGGTCCCCTGCTGGGTCACTCAGGGTTCCTGGGGGCCACTAGATAGTCTGCTTCTAGCCCACTTCTGATGCCATCTGCTAAAAGAAAAAAAAAAATTAAGACAAATTTAACAGGGCTTAAGGCCGGGCACTGTGGCTCACATCTGCAATCCCAAGCACTTCGGGAGGCCAAGGCAGGAGGATTGCTTGAGCTCACGAGTTTGAGATCAGCCTGGAAAACCTAGTGAGATTCTGTCTCTACAAAAATTAAAAACAAACAAAAAACCAGAGTTCGATTGAGCAAAGAACAGTTCCTAGATCGGGCAACCCCTTGTCCAGAGTAGGCTCAGAGAGATGCCACTGCAGCCACATAGTGGAAGAAGTTTTATGGAGAGAGAAAGGAAAGAGACACACAGAAAACAGAAGTGAGGCATAGAAACAGCTGGATTGGTTAGAGCTTAGTGTTTGCCGCACTGGAACCCATTTCAACAGTTAGCCACTTTTGATTGGCCAAAACACAGTGACTGCCACAAGAACAGGTTAGTCTGTCTACATATGCTGTTAGGTGACAGTTCACTATGTGAACGGTGACAGAGAAAGCTCTAGGTCAAACCCCAAACATGCCAGCATTAGCCCAATATGGGCTAAACTTCATTTAACAGAACAAAGTCCATGTCCACTGAACCATCAGAAGACAACGGAGTCCCCACGTTAGCCACCCATGTCGTGCCATGTCATGCCAGGGCCTAAAAAGTTTTGGATTTCGGATGTTTGGATTAGGGGTGCTTAGTCTGAATTTTAAAAATAATCTTGTCCAAAGACTGTTCTGATAAATGCATATGATTTTCCTTCCCCAAAGATGCCAGAGAACCAACAGCCCTGGCTAGGAGACTGAGGTGACATTCAACAATGGGAAAGATCACCCAAGAACATATGGAATTTCATAGTAAAAGGACACCAAAATGCTTGAAACCCCTCAGGCAGGAGAGTCTCCCCAGCACTGTACTGTCCCTTGCCAGTTTCACACATTCTCTACAAGCCGGTGCCTCCACTTCCTCCGGCTCCAGTCTCTGCCTCCAGCCTCTGCCTCTCCCTTTCTACACTGACAAGGCCGCATTAACTCAGGACCTCTCAGCTCTGCATCTTCCTGCAACATTTCTCAAGTGTACTCAAGGGTAAGCATTACCTGCTGTGTCTGTTGGAAGCATTTCCCCACCCCTCCCTCCTTGAGAGAATCAGGTTCAAGCATTTCCCCACCCTTCCCTCACCTAGAGAATCAGGTTCAACGAATTTGAGTGGGGAAGGGACCCAGGTGATTCTTGTCTACAGGCAAGTGGAGAAAAAATATGCGATTGAAATAGCCTTCTGGTTGGCCTCCCTGCTTCTAGCAGCCGCTCTGATCCACTAGGCACCCACTAGTACCCCCGTCTCCAAAGTTCTGACTTTGCCATTGCCTCAGGCCAAGCCTCTGGCCAGGGTCCCCCACAGCCCTGACACCAGGTCACATTCAAGCCTGTGTTCCCTCTGACAATCCAGCTACCAGGTATGGACAACTGGCGAGAACTGGGCCCTAACCACTGTGCCAGGCTCTTCACAGGCTGATTTGACGATATCGGTGGCAATTTGCATGTTTGTCTTACTACTCTATTTGGTGCATGAGGAAATGGAAACCCAGAAAAACTGAATAGCTCTGTAAGGTCACAGAGCTGATAAATGGAGCTTGGATTTGAATCCAGTTCTTTCTGACCCCAAAACTTTTCCTGTTTCCACTTTCAGGCAAGCCTGAGTGATGCCAGGCAGGTGCAGTGTGTTGCTCCTTGGGTTTTTTGACTTTGCCACAGAAAAGCACTTCAGAGTGAGTGCCAAGGATGGTTTAAGACAAAATTTATTAGAAAGAGGCATGCTCAAGATAGCATGGGCCCCTTAGGTGAGGGCCTGTCCTTGTCTTGGGCAAGATGCTTCATATACTTTTACAACCATGATTAAGCAAACCCTGAGCTAAGAGGGGAGAAGGGTTCAGTGTCTGGTCATGAGGGTTTTTTTTTATTCTGAGTTGGAGTCTCACTCTGCCGCCCAGGCAGGAGTGCAGTGGCACACTCATAGCCACCACAGCCTTGACCTGCTGGGCTCAGGCTATCCTTCCACCTCAGCCTTCCAAGTAACTGGAACTACAGGCATGCGCCACCATGCCTGGCTAATTTTTTTTTTAAATTTATTGTAGAGACGAGGTGTCGCCAAGTTGCCTGGACTGGTCTCAAACCTGTGGGCTCAAGTAATCCTCTCACCTTGGCCTCCCAAAGTGCTAGGATTATGGGCGTGAGTCACTGCAGCCAGCCTTCATCACAAGTTTTAATGTTCATCTCTCCATCTTCTATGAGCTAAGATGGGTGGACTGCAGGCGTCTGGTCACGAGTTTTGATGACAATCTCTCCACTTTCTAAGGTCACAAGGACATTTTAAAATAATTAAAGTTGTCGTCTGACTAGATTTGGGCTTTTCTTAGGGCTACATGTCTGTTTTGAGTAATTCTCTATTGCTCCTGTGACTTTCTATACCAGAAGATCCACATTCCGGCCTGTATGGTGGTCAGGTCTGCTGTGCCTGGTCGGTCAGGTGAAAGTTGTGTGCCAGTAAGAAAGATATCTGAACTGCTGCCCTATTTTAAAAATTTTTTTTTTTTTTTTTGAGTTGGAGTCTCACTCCTTCGCTCAGGCTGGAGTGCAGTGGCACGCATGCTCATGGCCACCCAAGCATCAACCTTCTGGGCTCCAGCGATCCTTCCGCCTCAGCCTTCCAAGTAGCTGGAACTACCATGCTCGACTATTTTTTATTTTTATTGTAGAGATGAGGACTTGCCAAGGTGCCCAGACTGGTCTCGAACCCGTGGACTCAGGCTATTCACTCGTCTTGGCCTCCCAAAGTGCTGGGATTACAGACAGCCACGGAGCCTGGCCTCCCTATTTTAATTTAAACTGCCTACAAGAAACTTACCTATTCATGTCTAACCTGCCTCATGAGTATGTGTGGTTGCTCTGCCATCCCCATCACACTCCCTCTTCATGCCACTCCCTCCGTGACTCTGCTCATCCTTCAAGACCCAGGGCACCTCCTCCGTGAACCCCATTTCCCACCAAGCCTGCAGAACTCTCACTCTTTTCAGTCTCCCAACGTGGGATTTCATGCTTAAAATAACTGCCATTTCTCCTAGCTGCTGGGATTTGGGCACACATTCAGTCCTCTCGTGGATTTGAGGGCAGGAATTGGCCCCCTCTCTTGCTTCCCGTGAGGGCTGTCCTTTATTCAGAGCATTACGATAACTTGGCTAAATGGAATTGAACATCAACAGTAGTACCGAGACTCCTAAATGATGCTAAAGGTTCTAGATTTGGAAGTCAATAAATAAAGGAGAAAAAAATTATGAGAAGATTAAATTGTTTTGAGCAGCAGTTCATGCCCATATGAAGTCTAACTTAATCTTGACTGATGTTTTATAAAACAGCCCTCCTGATTGGCTTGGGCTGATCTTGCAACTGAGATCCTTAGAAGAATTTCTTGTACATTTTTCTTTAAAACCTGAGAGCTAAACATGCAGGATTTTTGTCCCTCCCAGGTGTCCTGGAAGTTGCAAACCCGGATCTTCCCTAAGGCTGCCTCAGGTACGGCTCAGGTGAGCTCAGGTGAGTGCCTGGTAAGATGCTGCCCCCTGGTGGCAGTCCTCTTTCTTGTCTCATGTACCCTGACATGGGCTAAGTTCACAGCAAAGTATTTTATGCAAGGTAGTTATACTCAGCAGAGCCACAGAGGGGAAACATCTCTGTTCCCAGAAACCACATCCAGGGAGGTGTGCGTTGCTCTGGAGGGTCTGTCTAGGATACATGGATGAGCCCTTGTGTGTGAGGTTGAGGTGAATATTACACCTCTGAGGATCTGAACACAGCAAGGACTAAGGATCTCTGAGGAAAGAATATTTTCCTCAGAGATAGGCTCCTTCCTTCCAACTCTGCTGCCTGGAAAATCAGCTTCATTTTTTGAAGAAGTCAGAGGGGGCGACGGCCTTCCCATCCTTGCCGGGAGCACAGAGGTTGAGTCTGGCCAGGCAGGCGGTGAATTCCAGACTCTGCAGCACTAAGGGAAGCCACGACCTTCACGTCTACATGGCTAGGCTGAGGCCACCCAGTCTGTAGAATCCACATGTGTGGACGTTTTTCCTTAGAACAGAAATGAATGGTAAGTGCAGAAAATTTGGTAAATAAATTACAGCAAAACTTAAAGAAACCAAAAGCGCCTATTAGGAAGACACCCATATTTTTTTCAACTTTTCTGTTTCATGTTTGTGACATACGTTTTTCCTATTCATACCCGTGGTGGGGTGAGGGGGCTACAAGTGCTGCTGTCCGGCCTTTCTCCTCCTCCTCTTCCCAGACTCCCCAGGCCTTGCCTGGAAACCACAGGGGAAGTGAATCAGTGCTTTTTGCTAGAAAGTGCTATAAAAGTGGCACCTCATGAGACTAGACAGAAGAAAAGCCCAGGAGGTCCAGTCTGGAGGAACAGGTAGGAGACAGGAGGATGCTCTGCAGAGAATCTGAACAGGTGAGATTCTTCAGGCATCTCAAGTACAGGTGTGAGGCCTGCAGCAGTTCAAGTCAGGACAAGGGACGTGTGAAGGCAGCTGAGTGGAGGAGAGCCCAGAGGCAGGGATGGGGCAGCTACATGGAAGCTGCAGGTCCTGGAGGCCTCAGCTGCTCGGGAGGAGACGCTGGCTCAAATCCTGCATCCACCACTCCTTAGCTGGATGGTGTTAGGCAAGTCCCCTGATCCCTGTGCCTCCAGGTGATGTCTGAGACTGGGAGGGAATGATGTGAGGTCTGACTGAACTGTACACATAAAGCCTGGATGAGCCAGCACCAACACAGTGCTCTGTAAGCTGAGTGTCACCGAGGCTCACGTACACCCACCCACCACCTGGGCCCGGCTGAGTAGTACCACGGCCTCTTTCAAATACAGGCCTTAGAGAGCTGGAGTTGGGTACATATAATGAAAAGCAACCCACCTAAACCTCCCAAACCTCTCCACAAATGTGCAAGGGAAAGAGACTAGCTAGCTGCATTATGGAATAAGCATTAAACCAGAGTGGGAAATGCATCAAGGCAATCTGCCAGGAGATGGCGAAGACAGAAAGACTCATACACTTCTGCTGGGAGGGCTGTGCAGTTTGGAGTCAGCTGACAAGTTAAGCCTCCTCCTCCAGGAAATGGGGAGCCTGAGCACCGTCTTTCTCAATGATTACATTTCAAGGAGATGGTTCTCAGGTCCTTGAGGAAATTTTCTTGAATCCTGAGACTGCCCAGAGGTTTATCTAACCATTAAAAAGATTCACATATATTTGAACAACAAAACAAAACAACAAAAAGAAAATATTTCAGAAAAAAAGGGAAAAGAAGAAGTCTATTTCCATATCTTCATCAGGGAAAATCGAGTCTCTTATTTTAAATTTGCATTTGCCTTCAATGGGGAGCTTGTTAAAGAGAATATGCCCAGGCTGCACCCCCAGAGATCCTCTGGATGGATTCTGCAGTAAGGTAGGTTATTCACAATTCAACCCAGACAGGTCTAGCCTCTATCTCCCTTTCTGCCTCACCTGAGGGGAATTCTGGTCTTAGGTGGAATGTACTGTACCCTCCCTGTTTGCCTCACCTGAGGAATGTTCCAGAAGAAAGGACAAGTGGGAGCCATGGGATAAGAGCACCGGTAGAGAGTGGGCAGGTGTCACCAGGACCCCAAGGGTTTGAAGGTGGAAGCAAGTCGGGGCTTGTGAAGAGGCTGGGCTAGTGGTGGGTACCCAGCTTCTGTCAGGCGAGTGGGTTGTTATGTATTATCTTTATAGGTCTCTCACTAGATCAGCCCAAGGATTCATGTTCTGAGGCCATATTCTGCTGCAAAAAGCCCGTAATAAAGTAGAATTTCTCGGAATTAATTGCTTCTCTGGGCTCACCCTCAGAGTGGCTCCAAGACTTGGCCTGTTACCACCTCAAATACACCAAAATAAAGGGCGTCTGGCAATGGATTCACAATACCCAGTAAGGTTCCGGTCTTCTGAACAGAGTCCTGTGGTCTTAACTTTCAGTTTGTCTCCTCAAACCCACTTTATCAGCATAGCCACACCAAGGCTCAGGAATTCAGCACACTTCCCCCTGGCCCATAACACTCTGCTCTTAAATTTGCACAGGCATGTTGAAACTTAATTTTCAAATTAGCCTATAAGCAGTCAGAAGAGCTTGCAGGGAGCTAGGGAGCATGGTTTTGTACCAGGAGGTGGAGGCTGCATTCAGGACAAATGTGAAAGCCATGCGTCTGGCTGAAGGACCAAAACTTAGAGGTGAGGAAGCATTCCGTGAGGCTAAGAAGCCGAATTCTCTCATTTATCAAAGAACGGGAAAAAAAGAGTCAGATCCAGACTTAAGGAAGGCTTTTAGGTCTGGAAAGTGAAAGGGAGCTCCCTTCTGATGCTACAGAAATAAAAAAAATTTTTAGATGTGACCCCAGAATAATCTTTCATACTTTCCATCAGATAAACCTCAAGCATTTAAGAACATTTTTGAATCAACACTTCATTGGGTTCCAGGAAATATTTTTGGCAACACGGCAGATGATGACAAGTAACTCACAAAGCAAAAAGCAGGTTTAGCTTTTAACCTGAATGGCCGAGAGCCCCTCCAACAATCAAGATGGGAACGAAGAGTCCATTGTCAGACACGAAGTCTGGGGCTTTAGACTATGATCGACAACTCTGTTACGAATACTGGAAAATGATGGAAACAAACCAGGGTAAGAAGGCAGGCTTCCTCTGGAGGTGCCCAGGGAGAAAGGGAGCAACTCCTAGAACTCGGCCCAGCAGAGACACCTCCGGGGCAGGCAGCACCACGAAAGTTGCCTCTTGGTTTTCTAGACACGGCACCCCGTGGCCAGTCCACTGGCCTCGCCCTGGCCTTTGAATCCTGTCGGACCAAGAACATACTCTGCCAAAGCACAAAAGCCTCCCAAACAAATGGTTTATTCTTGCCCCAAATCTTTCCCCATGTTCCAAACGAGGGGGCGAAGGGAAATTCACCCCAAAATGTGGGTCAAAATCGGCTTCCTGGAATAGCAAGTATTTTGAATAAAAAACCCGTAAGAGTCAACAGGCCTTGAAAGAGACTTTCCCCCTCTCCCCACATAGGCCCATGAACCCACCGAGAAGGACAATCGCGTTTCCTGCCCTTCCTTGTCATCTCATTGTCTACGGCAGGAAAGGGGAAGAAGCATGTCACCAGGACTGGCCTGACCGTTTCACACATCATGCTTTTCTCTCAGGTTGATTCTCAAAGAGAGCTATGAACAAGTCATTCTGTTTTTCTCATGCATTTGTTCTCTCAGTCATGTGTTTCCCTCAGCAGAATTCCCTTTCTTTCCCCTCCCATAGTCCGTTTTTATCAGAATCCACCCCCCATTCTTTCTGTAACCTGAGGTGGTATTTACGTTTTTGTAACTCATTAGAAAGTTGGGTCTTCATACTGAAGGCTCCTGTGTACACATGTTAAATAAATATGTATGTCTTTTTTCTTCTTCTTCTTTTTTTGAGTTGGAGTCTCACTCTGTCGCCCAGACTGGAGGGCAGTGGCCGCTCGCGGCCACCGCAGCCTCGCCCTGCTGGGCTCCGGCGATCCTTCCGCCTCAGCCTTCCGAGTAGCCGGAGTTACAGGCATGCGCTACCACGCCCGGCTGATTTTTTGATTTATTGTAGAGGTGAGGTCTCGCTGCCCAGGTGGGTCTCGAACCCGCGGGCTCAGGCAATTCCACTCACCTCAGCCTCCAAAGGCGCGGGATTACAGGCTGAGCCACCGAGCCCAGCTTTGTCTTTTTTCTTTAAAAAAAAATTCAATAGGCTGGGCTCGGTGGCTCAGTCTGTCATCCTAGCACGTTGGGAGGCCGAGGCGAATGGATTGCCTGAGTCCGCGGATTTGAGACCAGCCCAGGCAACTTAGTGAGACCTCGTCTTTACAATAAATAAAAAAAATTAACTGGGCATGGTAGCGCGCACCTGTAGTTCCAGCTACTTGGAAGGCTGAGGCGGAAGGATCGGCGGAGCCCAGTAGGTCGACTCGGGATGACTGTGAGCGTGCCACTGCACTCCAGCCTGGGCGATGGAGTGAGACTCCAACTCAAAAAAGAAATTTTTTTTCAATAACTTTGGGGGTAAAAATGGTTTTTGGTCTGGGTTTTAGGCATACCCACCACCCCGACCTGTGCACATTGTACCAGATAGGTGATTATTCTTTCCTTCACCCCTTCCCCCTCCCCTTTGGAGTCTTCAGTGTCCATTATACCATTCTCCATGTCTTTGCATATCCTTAGTTTAGTTCCCATTTATAAGTGAAAACATGTGGTGCTTGGTTTTCTGTTCCTGAGTTCATTCACTTAGGATGATGTTCTCCAATTCCATCCAACTTTCTGTAAAAGACATTATTTTATTCTTTTTGATAGCTGAGTAGTATTCCATGGTGTGTGTGTGTGTGTGTGTATGTATATATATATATACATATATATATATATAGATAGATAGATATATATCACATTTTCACTATCCACTGATCAGTTGATGGGCATTTAGATTGATTCCATATCTTTGCAATTGTGAATCGTGCTGTGATGAACATGTGGGTGCAGGTGTCTTTGTTATAAAATGACTTCTATTCCTTTGGGTAGATACCTAGTAGTGGAATTGCTGGACCAAATGGTAAAGCTACTTTTAATTTTTAAAGAAATCTCCATACCAATTTTCGTAGAGGTTGTACTAATTTATACTCTCACCAGCAGTGTATAGGCATTCCCTTTCCTCTGCATCTGTGCCAGCATCTATTGTTTTTGATTTTTTTTTTTTTTTTTTTTTTTTTGAGTTGGAGTCTCACTCTGTCACCCAGGCTGTAGGGAAGTGGAACGCTCCCGGCCACCACAGCCTTGACCTAAAGGGCTCAGGCGATCCTTCCACCTCAGTCTTCCAAGTAGCTGGAACTACAGGCACGCACCACCATGCCCAACTAATTTTTTTTTTTTAATTGTAGAGATGAGGTCTCACCAAGTTACTAGGGCTGGTCTTGAACCTGTAGGTTCAGGCAATCCTCTCACCTTGGCCTCCCAAAGTGCTGGGATTATAGGCGTGAGCCACTCGCCTGGCCTGTTTTTTGATTTTTTAATAATGATCATTCTGACTGATGTAAGGCAGTATCTCCTATGGTTTTAGTTTGCATTTCCCTGATGATGAGTGATGTTGGCCATTTTTTCATGTTTGTCGGTTATTTCTATATCTTTGTTTGAGAGATGTCTGTTCATGTCATTTGCCCACTTTTAATGAAGTTGTTTACTTTTTCCTTGCTGATTTGTTTGAGTTCTTTGTAGATCCTGGATATTAGTTCTTTGTCAGATGTAGAATTCCGAATATATTTTCCCATTTTGTAGGTTGCCTATTTGCTCTGTTGATTTCTTTTGCTGTGCAGAAGTTTTTTAGTTTAATTAAGCCCTACTTGTTTATTTTTGTTTTTGTTGCATTTGCTTTTGGGGCTTTAGCCATAAATTCTTTGCCTAGGCTGATATTCATAAGAAGTTTTCCTGCTCTCTTTCTTTCTTCCCTCTCCCTCTCTCTCTCTTTCTCTTTCTCTCTCTCCCCCCCTTCACCCCACCCCCCTCAAAAAAGAATTTTTCCTAGGTTTTCTTCTAGGATTTTTATGGTTTCAGGTTGGACATTTAGGTGTTGAATCTATCTTGAGTTAATTTCTTTTCTTTTTTTTTTTTTGTGAGTTGGAGTCTCACTCGGTCGCCCAGACTGGAGTGCAGTGGCTGCTCCCGGCCACCACAGCCTCGCCTGTTGGGTTCCAGCGACCCTTCCGCCTCAGCCTTCCGAGTAGCCGGAATTACAGGCATGCGCTACCACGCCCGGCTGATTTTTTGATTTATTGTAGAGATGAGGTCTCGCTGCCCAGGTGGGTCTCGAACTCGCGGACTCAGGCAATCCACTCACCTCAGCCTCCCAAAGGCACGGGATTACAGGCTGAGCCACCGAGCCCGGCTGAGTTAATTTCTTTTTATCTGGGGAGAGATAGGGATCAAGTTTCATCATTCTGCATGTAGCTGTGCAATTTTCCCAGCACCATTTGTTGAATAGGGTGTCCTTTCCCTAGTGTATGTTTTTGTCTGCTTTGTCAAAGATCAGTTGGTTGTAGGTATTTGGGTTTGTTTCTGAATGCTCTGTTCTGTTCTATTGGTCCATGAGTCTGCTCTTGTGGCAGTACCATGCTATTCTGGTTGCTGCAACCTTGTAGTATAATTTGAAGTCAGGTAATGTGATGCTTTTTGCTTCATATTGCTTTGGCTACTCTGGCTCTTTTTTGGTTTCATATGAATTTTAGTATTTTTTTGTTGTTGTTATGAAAAATGATGTTGGTAGTTTGATAGAGATTGCACTGAATACTTTGGGTAATATGGTCATTTTAACAATGTTGATTCTTCCAATCCATGAGCATGGGCTGTTTTCTCCATTTGTTTGTGTCTTCTACAATGTATTTCATCAGAGTTTTGTAGTTCTCCTTCTCTTTTACCTCCTTAGTTAAATATATTCCTAGGTATTTTAGTTTTGGACTGCTATTGTAAATGGAACTAAGTTCTTGCTTTAATTCTCAGCTTGGTCACTATTGGTTTATAGCAGTGCTACTGACTTGTATGTATTGATGTTTTATCCTGAAACTTTACCAAATTAATTGATCAAGTCCAGAAGTCTTTTGGAGGAGTCTTTAGGATTCTCCAGGTGTAAAATCATGTCATCAGCATACTGAGATAGTTTTACTTCTTCTTATCCTATTTGGGTACCATTTATTTCTTTCTTGTTTGATTTACTCTGGCTAGAACCTCCAGTACTATGTAGACTAGGAGTGGTGAACATGGGCATCCTTGCTTTGTTCCAGTTCTGAGAGGGAATGCGTTCAACTTTTCTCCATTCAGGATTGGCATTGGTTGTAGGTTTGCTGTATATGGCTTTTATTACTTTCAAGAATGTTCCCTCTATGCCTATTTTACTGAGGGCTTTTTATCAGAAAGGATGCTGAATTTTCTCAGATGGTTTTTCTGTATCAATTTGAATGATCATATAATTTTTGGTTTTAATACTGTTTATATAGTGGTTCACTTTTGACTTGCATATATTGAACTACACGTTGCCTCCCTGAGATTAAACCCACCTGGTCGTGGTGTATTGTTATTATTATTTTCATGTGTTGTTGAATTCAGTTTGCTAATATGTTGTTGAGAATTTTTATATCTATGTTTATAAGGGATATCGGTCTGTAATTTCCTTTTTTTGCTGTGTCTTTTTCTGCCTTTGGTAGCAGAGTCATACTGACCTTGTGGAATGAGTTAGGATTTCCTCCTTTTTAATCTTATGGAATAGCTTCAGTAAAATTGGTTCCAGTTCTTCTTTGAATGCATGGTAGAATTCAGCTGTGAGTGCATTAGGTCCTACACTTTTTTTTTTTTAATTGGGGGACTTCTAACTACTGTTTCAATCTCACTACTTGCTATTGGTCTGTTCAGGGTTTCTATTTCTTCCTGATTCAAGATAGGGGGCTTGTGTGTTTCCATGAACTTATCCATTTCCTCTAGATTGTTTAGTTTTTTGCATAGAGATGTTCACAATAGTCTTGGATGATCTTCTGCATTTCTGATGTATCAGTAATGTCTCCATTTTCATCTCTGAATGAGCTAATTTGACTCTTCTCTCTGTTTCTTCATTAATCTAGCTGGTGGGATATCAATTTTGTTTATCTTTTCAAAGAACCAACTTTTTGTTTCATCGATCCTTTATTCTTTAAAATTTTCAATTTGATTTAGTTCTGCTCTAATATTCATTATTTCTTTTCTTCTGCTAGCTCTGGGTTTGGTTTGTGTTTTTTCTAGTTTCTCGAGGTGTGATGTTACACTGTTGGTTTTCAGTCCTTCAGTCTTATTAATGTAGGCCTTAAGCAGTATAATTTTTCCTTTGAGTGCAACTTTGGCTACATCCCAGAGGTTTTGATAATTTGTTTCATTGTTGTCATTCATTTTGAAGAATGTTTAAATTTCCATCTTGATGTCATTGTTGACCCAAGGATCTTTCAAGAACAGATTATTTAACTTCCATGTTTTTGTTTGGTTTCATGAGTTCTTGAAGTTAATTTCTAGTTTTATTCCACTGTGGTCTGAGATAGCACTTCATATGATTTCAAGTTTTTTGAATTTATTGATTCTTGATCTGTGGTCTATCATATGATCGGTCTTAGAGAATGTTCCATGTGCTGATGAGAAAAGTGTATATTCTGTAGTTTGGTGTGGAATGCTGAGTTTGGTGGTGTGCACCTGTAGTACTTGGGAGACTGAAGTAGAAGGATTGCCTGAGCCAAAGAGCTTGAGGCTGTGGTGAGCCCCGATTCCATGATTGTGCCACTACCCTCCAGTCTGGGCAACAGGGTGAGACCCTTCTTCAAAAAAAGAAAGAAAGAAAGAAAGAAAACAATGCTGGACCTTGTATAATTCTTCTAAGATATCAGTCCTTGATTCTTAGAGTCTAGAATTTAGAAAATTTGACATGTATGTCCTAGAGAAAACTAGAAGTTGTAGATGACACCAGGAAGGATAAGAACTTGTGAGGTATTCAAAATCTTTTTTGGAGAACTGGAGGGAATTAACCTTTGAGGTCTATGGTCTTTAATGGTCTGCTTTAACCTCCACAGACACTGCATATTACCCCAAATCATAAACTTACTCTAATGGAGGCCAGGGAAGTCACACTGTTTATAGCTACAAAACTGAGAAATAAAAAATGAAATCCTCCACCCTCTAAGCAACTAAATAGATCCACCTGGAAAACTGAATTCCAGGCCATGATGCCACAGGAAGTCAGACACGCCTCATTATGTCTGCTCCCTTCCTCACGAACCCCCATTAGGTTTTCTTTCCTAAGGGTCAAACAGAAACCAGGCCTTTGGAAAGACTCCTCTGCTGAGGTCAACTGCCTGACACTTGCCTCCACCTTTTGTGTTTTCAACATGTCAACTGACCAGCACTCAGAGTGGTTCTGGCCAGGTTATGGAGGATGCACAGTGAAGTTTTTGGTGTCCACTTCTTCACCTTTGAAGTCAGAGGCTCAAGAACTACCCCCTTGGACTGTCATGCTAACTAGGCCATTTTTTGAACGTGTGACCCATGAAGTCACATTATGCTCAACTGTGCATGTGCACTTTTCTCTTTTCAAAGATATCTGTGACTCCTCCTATAGTTTATTGAATATGTATATTTGATCACCCCATCCCACATCAATCCCTGTCTTATTCTTCCAACTCTCCAAGTGTCTGTTTCTGACTTCTGACTGGAGGCTACACTGCCCAGTCTGTCAGAATAGCCACCCTGCAGGCTGCAACTCTTCATGACAAATAACGCTCTCTTTTCCAAATTTATAAACCTTGTTATCTTCAGTTGACAAAACTGACATAAGGTAAGGATGAGATTTGGCCATTTTTCTTCTTTACTCTTCCTAGATTATTTTGCACTAAAAAAAAAAAAACAAACATTGGGAACCAGTTGCTGACCTAAGGGGAAGAGGCTGAAGCATAAAATGTGGTTTAAAGGTTTACTGGAGCTAGAATAAGGAAAGCTGCCTGGAAGACTCAGACTCAAATAACCTGGGATGGGAGCACTCTCAGGTATTTGTTTCAGATGCGTTTTTAAAAGAACAAAAAGGAAGGGGGAAGTAGGGAGGGGGCTGATACAAAGTTGTTTGTTAGGAAGTCTCCTTGGTTTACAGAAATGACCTTGATTAGTGACTGGCTATATATTGTTAGGCGATAAGATATGGGTGATCATGTGTACTGTGAGCCATTATCAGATGAGGCCATAGCTACTTGTGGCAACAGCAGGCAGTTTCCAGAGACTGGAAGGGACTTGCTGTCTCATTGCAATGCTTGGGCCTCATCATTTAAAAAGACTCACATTCCTCAGATGACAGCTCTTTTCTTTCCTCACAGCAGATCCAGGAAAAACTCTTAAAAAAGGAACAAGTTTTCCTCTTGGGGAGGATATTTACATTTGTCAAAGACTTTTTTTTTTCCTGCACCAGAAAGAGGAGAACTCTTCAAAGCGGTTATCAATGGAGATAGCACATGCTGAAAGCTGTAAATAAGCCTCACTGACACATCCTTGTATAGGTACTTTTCCTGGTCATGTTTCCATAACGTGCCTCCCCCACCCAGAAGTTTTTGAGCCCCTTTTCTTTTGAGTCTAAGATGATGTGCAAACACAAGTTCTATCCATCACTGGTTGTTTCTAGGTATATATGTGAGACATACATGCGAATAAATTTGTTTGCTTTTCTCTCATTAATCAGTTTTTTTGGGAAAGTCTACTCTATAAGACACCAGCTGTAGAAGCTATAATTGGTAGAGGAAAAATATATCTTTCCTCCTCTGCAGTGCAGTCTTGCCCATTGGGTTCCATTGACTAGATCAGATTTGACTTTATCTGACTGACATTTGAATACTCTAGTCAGGCTCTACCTGAGGAGAAGGGACAGGAGGAGGGCATGGGCTCTGATGAGTAGCCGCAGTCCTTCCTGATGGGCTCATGCCAGAACTGCGAGTGAAGACCTCAGGCTCTGCGTGAGTCCTCCACACAGGTACTGTCCCTCTCGGGCTCTACTTCACACACAGAGGTGCAGCCTCACCTACTGATCCTGTGGTAGGACAATATCGAATGTATCTGACATTACTTTCCAGCTTCTCCTTCAGTCCTGACTTTTTCCTTTTCTTCCTTCTTTCTTTTTCTGATGACTCCAGGCCTGCCATGGTCACTTGGTGCTATTCTTCCAACGAGCCACTTGCAAGGCTTCCTACCTTCTGTCCTCACACACATGGGCCAGCTTCTTACAGAAGGAAGAGTGGTGGAGGGAGGGTCTGACTGCTTCCCAAGGATCCTCATTCTGGGGCAAGTCTGAGGGTGTGGAGATCCAGACCAGGTGCTCGGCATGGCTGCTCACCTGCCACAGGACTTGGAACAAATAACTCAACTTTCTCAGTGCGTTTCCCCATTTGTACAGAGTGGACGATGATACTCACCTCTGCAGATGAGTCTCAGAACATGACACCATGAGGTATGTGCCTTGGCTACTGAGTTTTTTGAGACAGGGGACATTAGGAGTTTTCCAAAGCAAGATCTTTACATTCCCTCATTCTCCTGTCCACCAGTCTTCCCTGAAGCCAGTCATAGAAATCAGAATTCCTGTTCCCCAAGGCAGGAGACTGGAAACTAGAGCCCCTCTTCCCTAAAGTAAGCCATAAAACCTAGAAAGGTCACACACAGTGGCTCATGCCTGTCATCCTAGCACTTTGGGAGGAAGAGGTGAGAGGATTACCTGAGCCTGTGGGTTCGAGACCAGTCTGGGCAACATGGCGAGATCTTGTCACTACAATAAATCAAAAAATTAGCTGGGTGTGGTGGCGCATGCCTCTAGTTCCAGCTGCTTGAAAGGCTGAGGTGAAAGAATTGCAGGTTGAGGCTGCAGTGATCGTGAGCAGTGTGCCACTGTACTCTGGCCTGAGGAAAAAGAGTGAGATTACAACTCAAAAAGAAGAAAGACCCCCATTCCAGAAGGGTCCTGCCCTATACCAGGAAGAAAAAAGCTGTAGGAGCCAAGAGAAAACTTTCCCTTTGCCTTCTGAAGGTTTGCTGAAAATCTACTGATAAAATGCAGATTAGTAGGAGAAAAGACATGCATATTTATTGGTATGCACAGGGGGGAAATCAGAGTGATTACTCCATCATGCCATGGATTGCAGATGGCTATATACTTTTCGTCTTATAGGAAAAGGAGACGGAGGTGTAGATGATTGGGCGGGGTTGTAAATAATTTTTAGAATTCCAAGGGCTAGAAGAACATAGTATGACCTAGGGCAATATCTCTTGGTACCACAGAGAAGACAATGGTTGATGACCAAGGTCTGTCAGTAGATTTATTCCATCTACATTTATTAGCATGGGATTTTTTTCTTTGTGTTGCTTCCCACTTTGGCCAGAGTCACAGTATGTGTGAGAGATGATTCCCCTTTGCTAAATCAGTCTCTCCCCTCTGGTAATCCCACTGAGAATAAGTAGCAGAAACAGCCTCTGTCCCAACTACCTATCTATTTGGTTGCTGTCTATCACACCAGCATATGCCTCTACAGCTTTCAAAATGTTCTCCTTTTCCTTGAGTACATCTGGTAGAGAGGATGACATTAATTTCACCCCAGGTTAGTTCAGAAGCAAGAGCTGAATCTTGGGAGTCATCCACAAATCGAGAGGGATCCTCTGAACACTTTCCTAGTTTTTGCCTGCCTCATACCAACTCTGTCATGGAGAAAGGAAGATGAACTCGGATAACTTCTGCTTCTCAATCTGCATACTCCCGTGATGGACACATTTGTCTGGGAGGGTAGAATGCAGCCCCATGGCAGGTGGGTCCTATGGTTTCTTTTGGAAGTGTGGGGTGAGTGGAGTTCGCGAGTGGAAGAATATCTGCTCGTGAAAGATCGGCACGGTGTACCTGAGGCTGAGCCTGGGGCTGAGACAAGCCGTGTGCTCTCCCTTCCTGTGCCCACCTGGTGTGAACTAGGAGGTGGCACCTGAGATAACAGAGGAGCATCTAGCATGTCCTCTCTGTCTGTCTTTTTTTTTTGAGTTGGAGCCTTACTCTGTCACCCAGGCTGGATTGCAGTGGCACACTCAAGGCCATCGCAGCCTCGACCTCCTGGGCTTAAGTGATCCTTCTGCTTCAGCCTTCTAAGTACCTGGAAATACAGGCATGTGCTACCACACCTGGTTAATTTTTTGATTTACTGCAGAGACGAGGTCTCGCCTTGTTGCCCAGGTTGATCTTGGACCCATGGTCTCAGACAGTTCTCTCGCCTCCACCTCTCAAAGTGCTGGGATTATAGGTGTGTCACCACACCAGGCTTAACCTTCTTAATTTGTATTTCTAATGCCCCCTTTGCAAACATAATCTTTTTTCTATGGTGCTGATACAATGCCATAAATGTCTGCACATAAGAGACTTCTGACCAATTTTTTTCTTATCTACAAAACAAATCCAACTGCAATATGTTATTGAAACTAAGATGCTATTCTTAGGCCAGGCTTCATTATCTGCCAAATTATACTGAAGCCAAACCTTATTATAGGAAAGTATTAACCTTTTACATCTTAAACAGTTAAGTCTGAAATTCTCCAAGTCCTTTAAAATTCAATGCAATGGAGTGTCTGAAGGTATACATTGAATATTACCCGTATTCCTCTTTGTGTTCTTCAAGGGAAAATTCTGAACTGAAAACATAAGGACCATAATTAGTTATGCCAGGCAGTTCTGCATCTCTGATGGTCCCCTGGGCCAAGCATTGTCAGTCTCCCTTGTGACTGTGCAGGACTTCCTGTAAGTGCTTTGTGGCTTGAAGCTATGAGCTAAAAACTTTTGGTTGTTCTTTCCTGTTCTTTACCCATGAACAATTCTTTGCATGTATGTGATCTAATTGAAGGTTTTCCAATAGTGCCATATGAAATGGTCTTATGAATAAACTTTGGAGTGAACAGAATATTTGGATGGGCAGGTCATTTTTGTATTCCAATTATGAGCAGACAGATTAGCTGAGAACCCCCTATAGATTCCTGAATAGTATTTTAAAAGGTGCTGGAGGACGTAAAAGAAAGGTTGACATAGGGTGTTGAGAAAAGGAGTCATGAGATGTGGGTAGCTAGACAGGAATGATCAGTTGCCACACCTTACTGTACCGCACAAATAGTACCCAGCATCTAAGCCTTCATCTGTCCAGCAGAAGTTAGAAGTCAGCTAAGAAGACCAGATTTCCATTTCTAAAAAACCTTTCAACAAACCTCACATTTTAAACAATGGTGCTAGCTAGCAATAATGTTAAGGATAGGGGCTCACCATTTCCCAAAGGAGCAATTTGCTTTTGACGGCAGTTGTAAG
Organism: Cephalopachus bancanus; assembly: GCA_027257055.1. Lineage (NCBI taxonomy): Eukaryota > Metazoa > Chordata > Mammalia > Primates > Tarsiidae > Cephalopachus > Cephalopachus bancanus. Next base: position 2,462,518 of record JAPVLO010000055.1, read on the forward strand.
CTTTATGTCCCTTCAGTATATATGGTAAAGTAGAAGCATATAAGGTTAAAGTACGAGCATCAAAATAATTCTCTGCACTGTCTAGTTAAAAAAAAAATGCCTGCCTGAAGAAGTGAATTAAGATAGCATAATCAGCCCTTTCCTATGAGGTGATAGGATTTCCTAGCCACAGGTACCACTCAAAAGTCCTTATGGTTGTGTTAAAAAAGACTCATGGTTTCTCTGCCATCAATGGCTTATAGTGACCTGTGTCTCTTTTCGCCTACACGGTTTACTAAGTGAAACATAATTCTAAGAACGCTGTTGCAGATATCTTCAAAGTCCTGAAAAGAGAACACAAAGCTTCCAACTGTTTCATAAAGTCAGATAACATATCCTAATTTATCCTGGGCAAGGTATAAAACTTATAAAGACAAATTCACTCCCAAATAACCTAACTGCCAGCATTAGAAAGTAGAAGCAATTTGACTCCTCAAACACCAGAGATAAACTTTCCTCCCTATCCCAGGTGGAAAACCTTCTCTTTCCCTTCCTGGTCGAAAAGTGTGAACAAGACATGAAGGGGGCCTTCTGGTAACTACTTGGAAAGAAACTCGGCTTCTTTCATGCTCCCTGTGCCTTGCATCAGGAAAGATCACTCATGTATCAATTCTGCTCAGTGTATGGGTCTATCCCCTTTCCCATCTCCACTAGCCTCCAGTTGAGAGTTGGCTGGTGGTCTGGCTGACGGGAGCAGAAACATGGGCGAAAGGAGGAGGATCTGTAGATGGCCCTGACAGGAGGAGGAGAGAATGTGAAAGCACAGCCCTGAGTGGAGAGTGAGGGCTACAACAATACTCACAAATCCACAGGGTGACAGCAGTTGCTGAGCCTCTTGGGCCACGCGTTTGGGTGCCAAAGATTATGTTGGGTGGCGTGGGTGTAGCTGTTCCATGGGTTATTGACTTTACTGCAGAAAGAAATTTCAGAGTGACCCCAAAGTCAAGTTTTAAGACAAAGTTTATTAGAAAGAAGAGACACATTCAAGCAAGAACCTGGGTGCCCTGAAGAAAGGTACACATGCTTGCCTTTGACAAGAAGTTTTATATAATTTTACAACAATGATTAAGCAAACTATTCCATGAGCTAAGAGCCAAGGACTGCAGGTATCTGGTCAAAAGTTTCGATGACCATCTCTCAACCTTTTTTTTTTTTTGAGTTGGAGTCTCACTCTGTCACCCAGACTGGAGTGCAGTGGCCGCTCCCGGCCACTGCAGCCTCAACCTGCTGGGCTCCGGCGATCCTTCCGCCTCAGCCTTCCAAGTAGCCAGAATTACAGGCATGCGCTACCATGCCCGGCTGATTTTTTGATTTATTGTAGAGATGAGGTCTTGCTGCCCAGTCGGGTCTCAAACCCGCGGGCTCAGGCAATCCACTCACCTCAGCCTCCCAAAGGCACGGGATTACAGGCTGAGCCACTGAGCCTGGCTTCTCAACCTTTTAAAGTCACAAGTAATAATGAAATAATAATGAAAGTTACTGTCTAACTAAATTTTTGTTTTTTTCTTTTTTGAGTTGAAGTCTCACTCTGTCACTCAGGCTGGAGTGCAGTGGCACACTCACAGCCACTACAGCCTTGACCTGTTGGGTTCAGGTGATCCTTCTGCCTCAGCCTCCCAAGTAGCTGGGACGATAGGTGCATGCCACCATGCTCAGCTAATTTTTTGGTTTATTGTAGAGATGAGGTCTTGCCAAGTTGCCCAGGCTGCTCTCCAAGCCCTGGAATCAGACAGTCCTCTTGCCTTGCTTTTCAAAGTTCTGGGATTACAGGCACGAGCTACAGTACCCAGCATGTTTTGGTCTTTTCTTAAGAATATCATGTCTGTGTTTTGGGTAACTCCCTATTGTTTCTGAGAATTGTTGTACTGGTAGATCCACATTCCAACCCATAAGGGATCAGGTTGGATATGCTTGGTCAGTTGGGTGAAGTTCGTGTACCATTAAAAAAGAAGTCTGAATGCCTACATTAGATCTGCCTATATAAAACTCACCTATCTATGTCTAAGCTATACTAGCTGTCCTGCTTCAGTGGAGCTCAGAGGAGCCATGTGTAAACTATACTAAGGGCTAGAATTGGCTCTTTTTGTGATCGGAAGAACTATATCTTGGTTCACCATCCCAGTGATAAAGATATCCAGAAGGAGGTGGAGGTCAGGCCATTGGAATCTATGAGAATCTCCTGGTGGAATGATCATGAATTGATGGGCTGTGAATCTCTCCAGGATCTGGTTGCAGCCGCATTTCCCTCTCAGCACCCATCTCTCCTCTCCTGACTGCACTCTCCCTTGTGTGTTTATTCTGTCTCTTTACCCAAGGGTTTGAAAATTGCAGCCCAAGGGTACTTCTGGAAGAACAGGGAAACTATTCTTTGAATGCCCGGCTTACCTTGTGGAAGGAACCTCAGCCTGGGAGCCTTCTCCTACCAAATGCTCCAGAATCCTTACTACACTCGCGCCTTTTTTGTTTTTAAATATTCACTTCATTGCCGATGGGGATTAAAATGTAATCCAGACCTTCTCTTTTGGTTCTCATAAAGTAAAACGTGTGCAACTGCTGGTCTTAGACCAAGAACCCTAGGGGAACCAAACAAAGGACACAGAGCCTGTTACTGTTTTCTTTGTCCCTACAGTCTTTTCCTGTGCTTACCCTAAACACAGAGATATTTGGATTCTAATCTGTGCTTCCCTGCCTGCCTGCTGCTGCCTCCTCCTCCTCTTTTGACAATTGACTCCACTTCCTGGAGGCCAGTGACCTGGTGATCTCACTCCTCCCTTGATCCCTCTGGTTTGTCCCCTCCAGGATCACAGGGCACCCAGAGGCACCGGGGGCTGGCTGGGCATGCAGTGTGGCTCTCTCTGCCATGATTGTCAATGTCCATTTGATCGAAACATGGTTAGTAATTTGCTTAATCATGTATTTATAGTTTCTTTTTGTACTATTCTCTTATTTCATCATAATCATTTTATTCAAAAGTCTTTATAACTATTATTTTTAATAACTCCATGGTATTCTATAAAACTCACTTATCATGCATTGTTTAGCCATTCCTCAGTAGTAAAACTTTAGGGTTGTTTTATTTATTTTGGTACATGTTATTTGAATTTTCTAAGATTTTTGATATTATTGTTAAATTGCTTTCTAAAATATTTATACCCACTTCTCAGGCACATTGCTCCAAAGGGGAAAAATGTCTTTTAATGCTCAGGTTGACAGACTTGAGCCATCATCTCTTCAACTTTATTTGTCCCTAAAACTGGTCTTTGATGAAGTTTCTACCCTGCAAGTCTAGAGAGACCAAAGTGCAGGAATCCTAAGAGTGAGAGTCACCACTCATTCTTGAGCACCAAAGACTCAAGCTGGGGTTTCTTGCAATAACCAAAGCTTCCCAAGAGAAATGCCACTATGTGTGAAATATTAGACAATAGCTTACAAGAGGTGCTCAGATGAACTCGCAACTGGAAGCAGCTGAAGAATTTACTAGAAACAAAGTTGGGAACTTTACAAAGATTATTGGGGTCTCTTTCTCAAACTTTATATTTTGGGTGATTGCATCTATTATAGGAGGTTGTTTTGGAAGTTTAACCCATGACTTTTACTAATATAAATGATGAAAAAGTAGGTAGCTAATTGTTAAATCATGTTTGAAGGGTAATTTAAGTTTTATGTGTGACTTTGATGCTCAAATCTTTGCCGATAATGTAGAAGTAAGAAGAAGTGCATTACTTTTAAAACACTCAGGTAACCACACCCAGGTAACCAAATAACAGGCCACCTGCTATCCTGTGCCCCCTGATGTGATACTCTGAAAAGGACACATCTTCCATTCAAACTGAATCAATCAGGCGGTGGCAATCACATAAGCCAGCTTGGTGACATTTTTATAAAACAGCTGCTCTGGACACCTGCTCTGGAAGAGCTGCTCTGGAAAACCGCCCATATTCTGGGTGCCATATGAAAGCCAAGAAACTGTTCCAGAATAAGGAAGTGAAAGGGATAGGGACAGCTGAGCCAGATAGGTCCTTGACTGGATTCCAGAGAAGGAAAATATCTAAGAAAGACGTTATTGGTTCCCCTAGGAACGTTTAGGTGTGGCTGCATGTTGAATAACAACAGCGTCCTGTCAAGGGCGACAGCTGTACTATGGCTGGCAGAAGAATGCCCCATGGTCCCAGAGAGACTCGCGTGTGAGAGGCGCGACATCCTCCTGACCGCGCGCCTGCTCAGCCAGTCCAACCCGGGAGGAGCGGGAGCGATGTCAAGTGTGGAAAAGGAAGACACAGTAGGAACGCCGAACCATCCACATAGTTTTCAAAAAATAATTTGCTCCTACATGCCTCAGAGTTGAGAAGTCAACCCTCTAAAATTGTTAAAACAGAAGTTACTAAGATTGGAGTGAAATGCTCAGTGTAGATCCCATGGGGCTCCGGACGGCATTTCCCAGACTCAAGTGAAGACGCGGACCCGGGTTAGAGATCCTTCGTGCTACAAATGTGGCAACACCTTTTTTATTTAGAGTAAGATGTGTTAACATCCAGCATGACAAAATTTGTACAAAGTTCACAATTTAAAAATGAAGTATCACAGCAACTTGTGATTCCACACATTTATAGCAAAATTAAAGTGTCAACAAACCCATGCCGTGTAGTACAAAAATAAATCAAACTTCAGTTCCACAGAGAGCACAATAAATAGTTTATACAAAATTCTGTCTTAATAAATGATTACTTAAATTAACTTAGAAATGAATATGAACAATAAGTTATAATAAATAAACTCTGATGACTCACAATAATTCCATATGAAAGGTCAGCATTCTAATATGTGACACTTTTGTGATCCTTATATAATAGTCACAGATAACTTTTGATTTGATATTATGTACCAACGTTAGATGAGCAGCAGATTTGTGCTTAAAATCCCTTTCCATTGTACATAGGTGATAACGAGAATCCAAAACTGATACTATCTATTACTCTACTAAAAGCATTACTATATTGGCAAAGAAGCTGCAGACACAACGCGGTGGGGATATGCAGATGCTGTTACGGACAATGGGGGCCCTGAAGGGGGCTGGGGCCCTGGACCACACATACGGCCTCACGTGACTGCAAGCACCTTGCTTCAGCTCTCAAAAGGCAATTCTGAGCATGGCAGCTGCAACCAGTAGCACAACAGAAAGGGGGCGCTGTACAGAGATGGTTCTGCAGAGCCCCAGAGTAATTACATAATCTTTTTCCCAGCTAGTTATTAAAGTCCTTGTGGAAAACTGTAAGCTTTTGTACAGTGAACAGTATAAAGTGCCGCTGGGATATACATATATTTATACATATATATATACCGAGGTTGAGTATTGTATCAGAATATTCGTCGTGAGATCCCTGTAGTCTCCCTTCGCAACATTATTGATCAGCCGTGAGGGCCTCCTCTATAATTCATCCAGGTTCAGTGTCACAAGGCTACTGACACAAGGAATTGCACACCTCCGTACGGATATATAGGACAAGGTAAGTGCAAATAGTCGACTGGCACATTGTGGGGGACAATGACCCTGTAAGTCCTGTTCTGCTAAAAATATTTTTTTTTATTTTTACAAAACCCATCTTTTTATTTCATAACAAAATTTTAAAGTACTTTTGTACTTCCTGCATAACATCAAGACATGGAAGGAAGAGATGCTATTAAATGGAAATCAAGTCAACATCAGAAACACAACACATCGTCAAAGGACTACTCAGAAGGGGAATGCAGCAATCGAAAGTGGTCTTATGCATACAGATAGTGCAGTCATTTGGAGTAAAACAATCAAATCTGGAAGGTATAAACGAGTCTAAGATGATCTAGTTTAAAGCAAAAAAGTGCTGAAGTAGATTTAGTTACTTTAAAAGTCTGATTGCATTCATTCTTAGAATAGGTCAGGATAAACCAAACAACAAGGCTATGCAAATGCTAAGTGGTCAACTGGTCTCCAACAAAGTGTAGAACATACCGTCATTTAAGAGAACTCTGAATAGGACCCAATGCTTATTCAAAGTCAAAGTCAGGCGGGGGACGTGGGAGAGAACGTTTACTGAGCTGTTTTCCCACCAGACCCAGCAGAAAATTCAGTCCCATAACTAGAAAACTCACAGATCATTTGCTTTTATCCTTCAAATGCAAAATAATAAGATTCATAACAATAATGATAATTTTTAAAAGTTAAAGGGGAAATAAATGCTCTTAAATTATCTTTTAGCTTAAATTGAAAACACACAAATTCTGTTGATAAACTACATTGCAATAACCGACAGTTCAGAGGGGCACGGAACTCTAGGGGAGATACGAGAAGCTTGTCCCAAAGTTTATTGAAAATGGAAAAGGAAATCTTCATGTTGTCCACCTCTGATAAGCTCCTGTCTTAACTGAAGTTTCCATAGTCACACCATGTAATGTTTAGGAGTTAATTTAAAAGTGCTGTTTAAGCTGCTTTGAATCTTCTGCCCAGTTTCCATGGCTTGATGTTGTCTTACAATAAATTACTTATTTCCTTTCTTACAGTTAATCCACATGCCATTTCCTTGGAATGCAAAAAACCTCACTTATTGCCCCCACCATACACCATCCTCCTAAAACAAACAAACAAAAAAATCACATAATATTTCCAAGCATTGTTCAAAAATAAAGCATTTTTGCAACCAATTCTTGCTATGAAACAATATGCACACAAAATGTATTTCTTAAATTCCATAAAGTCCTCCAACATGAGGTAAAATGATAATGTCTAAACAGTGGCTACGGAGCCACAACATGGTCATTCAAAGCTGTGTGTGTTTTTTTTTTGTGGTTTTTTTTTTTTGTCCATTTCAGTTCAAAATACTAAAACGTTTAATCACTAAAGCATTAAAAAGAATTTACACTCTACTTATTGTGATCAGCTTACCTCTTCAGAAATAGATATACCCCCAAATGTGCATACATCAGCAGCTATAAACATTACATGGCAGAACACTATGTCAGCTTACATGAAAACGTACAAAATGTGGGTGTATTCAAAAACTATTCTGCAGGTACTATCTTTAAAGCAAGACATAAAATCATTATGAAGTCTTGTAAGCATAACACTGTTTTAAACAGAAATAAATATATAACACTTTCTGGTAAGTTACAGCAGCAAAAAACAAGAGGCATCCTTTTTTTAAGCAAGAGTTTCATCACTACAGCAGCTGTTCAGACCTGAATTCCTCTCACAGCCTGCTTTATATTTTCCAGTAGGGCTTTATTTTCTGGACTCTGATAACGATCTTGATTTGTATACATTTCCGTCAAAGTAGTCACGTAAGCATCAAAATTTTGTTCATTGATTGGATCCTACGAGATATTAAATAGTAGTTCATATACAACTTTTATTTTCTTAATAGTATATTTACAAAAGCATAAAATAGTATCATAGCATAGTGCCCCTGGTTTTATACTATTTAAAAGGCTGATTCAGAGCACACAATTTTATGGGATCTACCCCGCCAACGTTTCTAGCAGTTAACGTTATGGTTTCGGGGTGGCAAATATCCAAATATCCAAAGGCTGAAGAACAATGAAAATAATAATAAAAAAGCATCTACTTCATGCTGCGAACTGTGGAAGAGCTCCAAATTCCTTATCTTGCACTCTTAGTCACTTACCATATGTGGCAGCTGGATATTGGCTAGACTATGAATTAAAGACTGGCTCAGGTTGGCCAGTTCATGGAGAAGAGACTCGTTTTGCTGCTCAATGACTTTGTTCTCCTCTTCAATCGTCTTCAGGTTACTCTCCATGGTGGTGATCTAAAACACACAAGTTTGTGTGACATGTAACACAAGTTGGACATGGTGGGGAGTGCACACTGTCACTGTAAGTGATGACTCTCTGTCATATGCAAAGAAAGGACCTCTCTGCTTAGATAAAAAAGACTCAAAGTTGAGAATCTGTCATTTAAAGGGTCCAGTTTTTATGCTTTTGATTCATTACACTTGAAAATTTGGAGTCTGAATCCAGCACCCCTCCTTGATAAAAACCCTCGAACATCTAGGCATAGATGGAACATACCTCAAAATAGTAAGGCCATCTATGACAAACACACAGCCAGCATACTGTTAAACAGACAGAAATTGGAACCATTTTCCCTGAAAACCAGAACAGGACAAGGATGCCCACTCTTAGTCCTCCTGTTCAACAAACCTTTGGAAGTCCTAGCTAGAGCAAGCAGACAAGAGAAGAAGATCAGGGATATCCAAATAGGAAAAGACCAAGTCAAGTTATCCCTCTTTGCAGATGACATGATGCTATACCTCGAAAACCCAAGAGAATCTGTCAAAAACCTACATGTACTGATAAAGGACTTTGGCAAAGTCTCAGGGTATAAGATATAAGTCAGTCACATTCCTATGCACCAACAATAAACAAACAGAAACCCAAATAAAAAGTACAAACCCATTCAAAAATAGCCACACAAAAAATGAAATATCTTGGCATATTCCTAACCAGAGAAGTCAAAGACCGTTACAATGAAAACTACAGAACACTTTTCGAAGAAATCAAAGATGACACAAACAAATGGAAAAATATTCCATGTTCACAGATTGGAAGAATCAACATTGTTAATATGTCTATCCCACCCAAGGCAATCTACAGATTTAATGCAATACCCATTAAATTGCCAGCAGCATTCTTCTCAGACCTGGAAAAAAACAATACAGGAATTCATACGGAAACATAAATGACTACGAATAGCCAAAACAATCCTCAGCAAAAACAACAACAACAACAATAACAACAACAACAAAACAAAGTGGGAGGTATCATGCTCCCAGACTTTAACATTTATTATAAAGCTACAATAATCAAACAGCCTGGTATTGGTATAAGAACAGGCATATAAACTAATGGAACAGGATAGAGATTCTGAAAGCAAAATCTCAATTTCTTAAGCAACTCACCTTTGACAAAGCCTCCACCATCAACCATTGGGGAGAGGAGAACCTATTCAGTAAATGGTGCTGGGAAAACTGGTTGACCACATGCAGAAGATTAAAACAAGATCCCTATCTATCACCATATACAAAAACAACTCTAAATGGATCAATTCCTAAACGTAAAACCTCAAACTATAAGAACCTTAGCAAACGCAGAAGACACCCTTATGGATATTGGAACTGGCACAACCAATTCCTGATCAAAACCCCAAATGCCCATGCCATAAAAGACAAGATAGACAAGTGGGACCTCATCAAACTGACAAGCTTCTGCAAAGCCAAAGAAACCATTGAGAGAGTGGGAAGTTTTTCCACAGGCTGGGAAAAAATATTTGCCAACTTTATATCTGACAAAGGCCTAACATCTAGGATCCACAAGGAGTTCAAATGTGCAGAAAAGAAAAAAATAAACAGGCCCATTATGAAGTGGGCAAAAGGTATGAATAGACACTTTTCAAAAGAATACATATGAGCAGCCTATAGATACATGAAAAACTGCTCAGCCTCACCAGTTATCAAAGAAATGCAAATTAAAACCACACTGAGATGCCACACACTGAGATACCACCTAACTCCAGTCAGGATGGCATTATCAATAACTCAAAAAAACAACAGATGCTGAAGAGGATGTGGTGAAAAGGGAACACTTCTACACTGTTGGTGGGAGCATAAACTAGTACAGCCTCTGTGGAAAACAGTGTGACGATTCCTAAAAGATCTAAAAATTCAACTTCCCATACAACCCCACAATCCCCTACTGGGAATATACATGGGGAAATCAAATCATTCTATGAAAAAGACACCTGCACATGCATGTTTATTGCAGCATTATTTACAATAGCAAAAACATGGAACCAACTGTGCTGCCCATTGAAAGACGACTGGATTTAAAAAATATGGTATATATCCACGAAAGAATTTTACACAGCCATAACGGAGGACAAAATTACGAACTTCACAGCAACTTGGATGGACTTAGAGTCTATAATACTGAGTGATCTATCACAGAAACAAAGAACCGAGTATCACATGTTTTCACTCATAAGCAGACCTAAAACAATTATTGTAATACTATAAGAAGGGGATTGACAGTAGCGGGAAACTGCTATGGGAAGGCAAGGGCAAGATTGGCAGTAGTGGGAAGGTGGGGAGCACACCTCATCAGCAAGGGTACCTGCATAATGAACATTTGTATACCTAGCCCTGACTTGTACTCCACATATTTAAAATAAATAATTTTAAAAAAAAGAAAAGAAAATTTGGGGACTGGACTCTGAGTGTTTGTCCTCCTGAATGTCAGGTAGGTTACTGGGCTGCGGTGATTTTATTCTATCTTTAAATGTTTCTGTTTGCTGTTGTGCATAAAGTATCATACAATGACTATGTCTTTGTACTTTCTTGTTCTTTCTTTGGGTTGAATGGGATTGCAATGTTTATTTGGGTTAGCATTTTACTGACTTGTTGCAAATACTTATTCTCTTCAGTCTGAATCTCATTCTGCCACAGATAAGTCCTATAATGTTCATTTTATTGTGGAATGTGTCACTGTCTTCTCCAGATGGGTCCCAGGGAGGCACTTTGTATACATTTGTCCACTTGGGGTGGTATCCATGAATTTCTACAAGGGATAAAAGCTACCATGGTTCTGGCCCACCCTCTTTCTCAGGTTCCAGAGAGAGTCTGAGTACTGCCAAGTTCAGGGGCTTGAGATGGGGCTTTGGAGCCGCCACCTACAACCACACAATGGAGCATTTACACACACGAATGACTGCACACACAGAGGGGAGGATTTCCACCCTGCTTGCAGTCTCGGCCCCGTGTCCGCTGCCGTGTCTGCAGGGTGGGTCTCTGCCATTGGTCTCGAGTGTTCCCTGGATGACCTCCCTATGGACCGGGGCTCTCCTGCCCTTCCTGCTCCTTCCTCCATTTCCCTGACTGGTCACCCCCAAGTCCTTCCCTCATGGGTGTCTTTTTTCTTCTTTCCCTTGGCCTCACTTTTCCATTTTCCTATCCTTCCTCCACTGTTATCTGGACCCAATCTTATTTTCTCCTTTTATGTGAGCCCCTCCGTCAGCCAGTCAGGAGCCTCGAACCAGGCCCAGACCCTGTGTTAGAAACCTGCCATGCTCCTCACGAGATACCCACCAGGGCGGCGGGGCTCGTGCAGAGTTTCTCTTTGGAAGGAATCACAGCAGGGAGAGAACGTGAGACTTAGTCCGTCTGTTTTTCTGGTGATTATTGATGGCGCTAAAGTTCCTATCTCAGCCAATTCACTCCAGGGCTCAGGTGCAGCTGTCTGGCCCCTTTGCTTCCCTCCTGGGTGTGGCCCTGAACAGGCACTTGGCCTTGGCTTGGTTTTGAAGGTTTTGAAGGTCCTTGCAGCTCTTTCTGGGTGTCTGTTCACCTGCACTCAGTTGCTGACTACGCTCGCCGGCAGGTTACTAGGCAGCATGTCAATTGGAGCTGACATGGGTTTTCTGTGTTTGAAATAAAATTTGGGGAGGTGCCACAATTGCCATGGGGTCCCCAGGTTTTAGGGAGCACTCAAGGAGGAGGCCCCACAGAAGGAATAGGCATGGTAAGCTCTGCGTGGTCCCTGGGTGGAGGACTGCCCTCTCCCTGTGCAACTAGGAAATTCTACAGACAGTGGCTACTCCAGGTCCCTCAGCCCTGCCTATCTGTTCTCCAGGACCCCTTGTTCCCCTCCCCATTCTTCCAGACAATTCCAGCCCTCCTTGCTTTGGCTGCTGTCCAGTGGCTACACTAGCTGTTCTGATTTCCATGAAAGTGGAGAAGGCAACTTAAGGGGCACTCAGGGCAGGGACTTTGCCTCAGGCTGCACCTTGGGCCACTCAGGACCCCATGTACTCTCAGTTACTATGTCTGATGGTCCCCCAGAAGCCTTAGTGGGGATACATGTTAGATCAATTTCCCCTTCAACCTGTATTAAAAAGTTTAGACCTTTCTGAAGAGACCGAAATGTCTTCCTGTGCCAGGGAATCTCCGTAAAACCCGAGGAATTATGCTGTCCCTTTCGCACTGATGGGAGCTGTAAGCTGGGTGGGCCTACTGTGCTCTTTGCTCTGTGTTCTTTGCTTTTCTCAAGAGCAGAGCAAATCTCATTGTGTTGATTACACTTGGCTGTGGAACGAAGTATGCAGTGTGAACACATGTAGAGCGAAAGCCGTGGCTGCAAGAGCACTTGTGTTGTGCCTTGGTGACTCAGGAAAATTACAGTCTTCTGAACTGAGCAACATAGCAAGCCCTGGACAATTTTAGAAGGGTGTCTGGAAACACAAAAATAGCACTGATAGAAGCATATGAAGTCTCACAGTCATACCTCCTTCAAATTGTCTCCCCCTTTTGCCTCTGACTTTTCTGAAGCTCCAGCCCATAAACTCTGGCTCCAAGCTTCTCCATATGGACTCATAGTCACTTGCCTAATGCCGTCCTCAAGAATCACAAGCAACTGGGAGTCTAAGGGGTGATGTTGGCACAAGTTTTACTAGACTAACCAGACAAACCTTGGTCCTTTTTCTGAAAATAAGAATAACAACACTAGCCTGATAAGACTCTCATAAAGAGACGTGCAGAATGTTTGCAGTAAGAAGACATTTGTTGCTCCTGGACCCTCTGTCCTAGTCTAAGAGGCCCAAACTAAAGCATAATACCCTGGGAACTTCTTGGGGTTGTCCCCACAGCACAGCATTCAGAGAAAGCCAAGTGCCTCCGAGAAAGGTAATGTAGATGGAGTACCCCTCAGTCCTTCCTACACGCAGGCACCATCTGAGGGGCTGGGGAGCGACCAGCCTCGGGAATGGGAGTGTGGAACGGGAAGACAGAGGCAGACGTTTCCCTTCCAGACCTGATCGAGGGCAGTCACGGGTGCCAGATGCTCCCACATCCCACACTCTGAAGGTGTCACGGACCACAGTGTTTCCATAAGGAGGCCTGCTTTCCATGTGAAGCCGAGGAGAGACAGGCTGGCAGCCTGTTTCGGTCGGTCATCCGCGATGTGCCTGGGTCTCCTGGCACTGTCCTTAGCTTCAGGGAGCCCCAAGAACAGCCTCAACCTGTCCTTGTGTGAATGTGAGTCTAAATGTTGAGGAGTATCTAGCTCCCAGGGGAAAAGGGACCTGCTCCCTGGAAAGGTGAGTTCTGGTTTGGCTCTTTAGGAAACACTGAATCAGGTGGGTGAGGCTACTGCGAACAGCACGTGTTCAGATCCTTCCTGAGAAGATTTCCACGTTAGCAGGAGGCTGATCCATGAGTCCAGCTTAAAACTTGTTTCTGGCTGGACACGATGGCTCATGTCCGTCATCCCAGCACTTTGGGAGGCCGAGGTGAGAGGATTCCCTGAACCCATAGGTCTGAGGCCAGCCTGGGCAATTTGGCGGGACCTCATCTCTACAAAAAAAAAAAAAAACAAGAATCGGCTGGGCATGATGGCACATGCCTGTAGTTCTAGCTACTTGTGGAAGGATCCTGAGCTACCTGAGCCCAGTAGGTCAAGGTTGTGGTGGCTGTGAGCATGTCCCTGCACTCCAGCCTGGGCAACAGAGTGAGATTCCAACTAAAAAAAACCCAAAAAACAAAAAACAAAAAAAAGTTTGCATTTCTACACACTTGTCCACACTGCCTCTCCTTTTGGGCCTGAGTGTTTGTTGGGATGGGCAGTCTCTGTTTAGACCTGAAGTTGATAAACGTCAAATCCAGACCACGGCCTGATGTTGAAAGCTAAGTATGTTTAATAAGGTCCCACTTGTCTATCTTCTCTCTTATGACCTGTGGGTTTCGGGTTTTGTTCAGGAATTGGATGCCAGTTCCAATTTCCATGAGGGTATTTCCTTCATTTTCTAAGGTTCTTATGGTTTGAGGTTTTACATTTAGGTCTCTGATCCATTTGGAGTCAAGAGAACAGGGAGACAGCCTACAGACTGGGAAAAAATATCTGCCAACACCAGGTCTGACAAAGGCTTAACATACTGGATCTACAAGGAACTAAAATGTGCTGAAAAGAAAAAAAACAAACAACCCCATTATAAAATGGGCAAAAGATATGAACAGACACTTCATAAAAGAGGACATCGAGCAGCCAACAAACACATGAAGAAATGTTCAACTTCACTAATCATCAGGGAGATGCAAATCAAAACCACACTGAGACACCATCTAACTCCAGTCAGAATGGCAATTACCAACAACTCAAAAAATAACAGCTGCTGGAGAGGGTGTGGCGAAAAGGGAACACTTCTACACTGTTGGTGGGAGTGTAAACTAGTGCAACCTCTGTGAAAAGCAGTGTGGCGATTCCTAAAAGCTCCAAATATCAACCTCCCATATGACCCCACAATCCCCCTACTGGGAATATACCCTGAAGAACTCAAATCACTCTATAAAAAAGATACCTGCACACGTATGTTTATCGCAGCATTGTTCACAATAGCAAGAACCTGGAAACAACCATGCTGCCCATCAAAAGAGGACTGGATTAAAAAAAGTGGTACATATACACGATGGAATACTATGCAACCATAAAAAAGAACAAAATCATGAATTTCGCAGCAACCTGGATGGAACTAGAGTCTATAATACTGAGTGACCTCTCACAGAAACAAAGATCCGAGTATCACATGTTCTCACTCATATAATGGACCTTGAACATCCAATGTAATACTCTAAGAAAATGACTGATGGTACTGGGAAACTATGGGGGGGGATGGGATTAACAGTCGCAAATATCTGTCTGGGGATGGGGAAACACCTCTTATCAACAGGGTGCCTGAACGAAACATAATTGTACACCTAATCCTTAACTGTACCCCACAAAACCATAGTAAAAAATATTGATTAAAAAAAAAAGAAAGCTAAGTATGAGCTGAGAATGGTGCTTAAATCTTGTAATGGTTAGCAAAGATCATAAGAAGAACACATTTTATAACATGTAAGAACTACATTAAATTTGGAATGCAGTGCCATATGCAGCTGGGCTGGCTGGAGTCTCATGCGTGTACGTGTGACGTGGCTCTCGTGCCACACCAGAGCTGCCATGGGAGAGGCTGTGTGGTCTGGAGACCTAGAATATTTGCTCTTTGGTTTTTTGTAGAAAGTATTTGCCCATACCTGGCCTGGACTAAGTTATTGGGCAGTGTGACATGTTTAAAGATCATTTCCCGAGGGAGCATAAGATGCATAAGAATCTTAGACATTAAGGTGAGGTGATGGAATGGGCTAAACTCAAGGAATGTGTCACTGCAAAGGAAAGAACTACCTTCCGCTGATGCATATGCTTGAAGAGAAATAGGGACAGGTGCGTGGGCATTAGGAGGAGGCACAATTACATAAAGTCTTTTAGGCCCCAGGGAGAACAGTTCAGAATCTGATGAGTGGTGCGGAAATACTGTGGGATTAACTAACCTGCCAAACTCAGGAGAAGCAAAGCTGCATAGAGCTGTTCACACTGGGGCATCCGGGCTACCAAGCCAGAAGTGCTGGGATTTCTCATGAGCAGCACGGCCTAAAAGTCCCAGCTCCCTTCTTTTTCCTAGGACTCTCACACCCACCTTCCTAACAAGCCACTGTGCTGAACCTGGCTGCGAAGGCCACAGTGGACAGCTGCCCAGCCTGCTCCCAGGTCGCTCTCTTTTTGTTCCTGCTGCACTCTGTGTCTGGAACGCCCTCTCCCTTCCCGGTGTCTGCAGGACTGCATTTCTCGTTGAGCCTCTCCTCACACTGGAGCCCTGCCCTCTGCACTCGCAGGGTTCACACAAACCTTACTGGCCTCACACTGCCTGGAGTTATGACTGTTCCCAGCACCCGAGTCTCATACTTTCTGTCCCTTGGTGGAGACTTTTTTTCTGGAATTCAATAACAAGCAATGCCTCTGTGTTCTGCGAGGCAGAGCGTGAGCTTCTCTCCTCTTTGTATCTTTTTTGCTTGAGTCCCTGGTAATAAGTTGTCTTAACTACTTGTTGGTGTGGATTGAGGTGAATCTAGTGAGAAGTGTCTTAGGAATCTCATGGGCTCCAGAAGGGAGGCTTGGGTACACCCAGCCTGAGTTCCTAGAGCTGCTCCAGTCCCTGAAGCTGTGACTACGTTGAGCAGTTGAATGGGATGGTGGAAGGGTGGGCCTCAGAGGCTTCTCGGCCACTCTGCTGGTGCTGGACCACCACTGGGGGAAGCCTGGGGCAGAGACTGTAACAGGACAGGCATCCAGGATTTCTGATCTGAGTATGGGTGAGGTCGAAGGTCTAGGGACAGATCCCTTTTTATCAAGCTGCAAAGCATAAGAATGTGGAATTTTCCAGGTATATAAAAATTGTGTGGGTTGCACTAACTTGACCCAAAAACTGTTTAAACACACTCCAAATTGACAAACTCATCTACTCTTAAAACAAACATGAAAAGTGTCCTAAAGGTGAACTCTTACAACTAGGCAGTGAACACACCATTTGGCCTTCTAATAAGAGTGCTCCTGGGTCTGAGACAGGGATGCTTAGTCAATTCCACAGGGAAATCTTGCCCTGGGAAAGTGTCTGAAATGAATAAATGCTTGGGTGGAGCTCCCTTGTTCCATTACTTGGCTCTGGGTGGGGCCACAGGACCTGAGAACCAGCTCTAACGTCCTTCCTGCCACTCCTGTTCTGAGACAACGTTGGGGGAGTTGAGGTCCACCTCCCAGCCACCTTGCCGTTGCTCATGCCTGTCTCTAGCTTGGTCTCTGGAGACCAGCTTGCAGCCCTGTGTTGGTGTGACTTGAATGTGTTAGATGCCCAACCCTCAGGTCAGAGTGGATAAGAACACACTGAGGTCTGGATCTGTCCACTTCCTGGTCCTGCTCCACAGGGGAGGGAAGGCGTGAGAAGCGCTAGAAGGTCAGGTCTTCCAGCCAATGACAGGAGTGAAGGTGAGGCAACAGCGTGGAAGGCAGGGCTAGTTCATAACCCAGAGGGCTACGCTGAATGGGAGTCCCAAACCCGGAGCCCGGTCCACCTTCAGACTCTCCTGAGTTGTTGAGTGGGGCACAGGATGCAAGGGAGACTTCAGAGTATCATTGCAAACTGTTTTCTGGTAAGTTTTACCCCAGGTCCATTTCCCACATTGCTCACTGCCTGTCTCTGTGTTCAGGGCTGGCGTTTATGGACCGACTTCCGGGCAGGCCTTGAAAACCACAGAGCTGGAGGACTCTGACTCAGCATGTTCCAATCACTTTTGAGACATGGAGCTTGCCTTCCAGAATCTGAGAGCATCTGTCCCTAGGCACATTTGGGAAAGACACCTCTTTCATCAGTCAAGTCAGTGGGAATAAATATTAACCCTTAAAATTCATTTTTAATTTCAGGTGTACACAGATGCCGTTAGGAGAAACTATTCACCTCAGATATGTTTTAAAAGGCAAAAATGAGTCAGTGATAACCAAAGCAGACACACAATGATTTCCAAGAAGTAAAGTCAAGCAAGCACTGTGGGGTCTGTGGTCTCTGGTCTAAATATCCTGAGTGCTCACACGGTCTTCTCTAGGTGAACTCTGGTCTCAGTGAGCAGTGTCCAACCTGACTCGGCTATCGACTGATCCCCAGTGACTGAAGCTCCACTCAGCACTGGGGGTGTGAGCTGTTCCAGGAGGAAGAGGCTGGGACAGCTACTCCTTCGTGTTGGACAGAGTGATCTCTGGACAGCTGGGCTTTCCCGCAGAGAAAGGGACTACAGGAAGACACCCCTCCCTGAAATATATCCTGTTGGAGTTGGGTTACCCCTGTAGGCTTTGGACTTAATGTCCTTAACAGACAAGGGAATTCTGACTCATCAGAGATTGCTCAGAAACATGCTATTCAAAGGAAAAAAACAAACTAAGGTTTTCAGACATTTTACCCTCATGAATAGAATAAAGTTCAAGGGTGGATTTTCTATATGTCCCAGTCAAATCACTGTTGACTTGGTCACCTCCTTCCTCGTCCCAGAACGTGTGCTTGTGGGTGCTCCTTCAGCCCTGGAGGCCTCTGCACAGACCTAGGCACCACGCCATGTCCTTGACGGGTACTATGCTGAGAAAAGTCACAGACTTAATAGTTCTCCAAACCTAGCACTTGGATAAGTCCTCAGGAAAACTCTACCTTTCAGGTAGGCCCTGGCAAGGCAGATGTGCAGACTGGCGAAGGCCTGACACAATTAATGAGGGTAATAGGTCACTGAGATCAATCTATTCATGCCCTATTGGGAAGTAGATTGGCACCAAAAAGGCTTAACAGCATTTGTCCCTTGGCTAACATGGCTGGTAGAGAGTTTTCACCCCTGGTCTTATCCTTTGTACCTACAGAGGACCCCTGGAAGTCCTTTCAATAACTTGGTGGGTCCATACCTTCCTGAGGATGTCTATTCCTGAGGAAGCTGTGTCCATGGAGTGGAAGTCACCAGCTGAGCATAGCAAAGCTGTTGACTACTACTTAACTGGCCTTCTAAGACCAGGAGAAAGTCACATGACCTTTCTCAGCCTCAGTTGCTTCATCTATAAAATGAGAATAAGAGTGTCCACTCCTGAGGTTGTTAGAGAGACTGCATTATCGTTCAGTTAGCTGAGAGTATTAGCATCACCACTGCGGTCTGGTCCTCACTCCCAGCAAAATAAGTTACCTTCACAGAGGCAGATAAGCAGTGCCTGAGAACCCTCAATAGCACCATGGCCTGTGGGGCAGGGGCTACTCCCAGTTCACGGGATGGATGAGGTGGAGGCCTCATTCCTAAAAGAACAGAAATGCCTCAGCTTACCTGTGTCAGCAATGTGAGGGGGGCCACTTGGCCAGCAGGGGAATTTCCATCCTTGAGCCCACTTTGGGTGAGTGGAACCCTGATGCAGCAAGGCATGGGAGGCTGGGTGCAAGGCTTGGGGTCAGACAAGGCACTGCTTAGCCTCTGTGGCCTGGGTTTAGCTGGTTATTTGCCTCTAAGTCTTAGATGCTGCATGTCTAAAAGGAAGCTGATGGTGCCAATCTTGCCGCCACTCTTGAACACAGAGAAAGCCACGTGATGAAAGCTACTCTGTTAGGAGGGTAGGAGGGGCTCAGTGCAGGTCCAGTCCCTGCTCCTCCCGACCCCAAGGTGCCTGGCGTCCTGGGAATCTGCAGGGACAGCTTTCCACAAATCCCGGACACCGAGGAGTCCTCAGTGACAGGCATTCCTTATGTGAAATTCTGGGAACACCAGCGTTCACTGCATATTTAATAAAATCACTCAATAATATCAGGCCTAAATTATCTTGGAAGGAAAACCCCTTGTCTTTTGCAGGAACAGATGATCCTCTTAGAACGACCATTCACAAATGGCTTGACCCCCAAACCTTAAAAATATAAATACACACAGATTGAAAACTGGAATGAACGTGGCTACTCTGTCACAGTAAATATTGCCATGGAAGTTATGTCAGCAGAACGCCAATATTATAAGGTGAAGAAAATAAAGAAAACAGAGGAAAAAGAGAGTAGATGACACCTCTCCTAAAAGCTGGTGTTAAGCCATGTTTCTCTGGTGTAACAGTACATGTTAGAGCTAAAATTGAGGGCTTCAAAAACTGTTACCTGAGTCCTGAGTTTAATCATATCAGCTTCCATCTGGGAATTGGATTCATTTAGCTCCTTGATTTCTTCATCTAACTGTTTGATTTCTTCATCGTTTTCTATACCTGTAATGACGAATATTACAGTATATTATATTAGGCTATATTTAGTAAGCTAAAACTATTATATGAAAAAATGAGCTAAAATTTTGGAAGTTTTCTTTGTTCTTTTCATATCTGTAATTGAGTAGTCTGGAAAATACACCATGGATTGAAAAAAAAGAACCACAACTTGTGTCTTTCTATTCTCTATCACTGTTCCTTTCTCCCCCTGAGTCCTTCCCCCTAAAATAATCTATGGAGACAGAGATGAACCCTGAGCATTGTGAGTCTCAAGCTCCCAGGGATGGTTCATCAGAGCCATGGGGCCTGTCCTGTGCCAGTGGGGAGAAGCCACGTTGTCCTGGATGCAGATTTGCCGAGCTCAGCCTGCTCACCTCCTGTGTCTGTGCTCGCGCTCTCACTCTCACTCACTCACTGTCTCCATCAGTCATTCTGCAAATGTCCCAGGGTTGGAGCCAGGTTGGAGCCTCTGTGAGCACATTCCAAAACAAAACCAGTACAGTCCTTGCCCTCACCCAGCTTAGAGTCTGAGTAGGAAAACAGACAACAGATGTGTAGCAATTCAGTGAGTACTGAGTGCCACCTTCCCTCACTGACTAATGTGAAGATGTTGAATATGGAAGAGAAGGACTTGGGATAGGAGCAGGCCGCAGGAAGTGGCCATAGGAGGGCTCTTTGACTAGTTGACGTTTGGCTAATAAAAACTCTTCCGAACAATTTTGATTTTGAATGATTAAAAAATACATATCAGCTGGCAGAACCGCCAATTCGTAAACCCTGCTGGGAAGCTAACCTCAAGCAAGATGTGCGCCTGCCTCTCTGAGTGATCCTGGCAGGTGAGTGCCATTGTGCTGAGGCCTGCAGGGGCTACACAGATGTGTTCTGGTGTATCAGATACAGGCACAGAGCCCAATGCCTGTATCTACAAAGGATATTCTCAACACCAACACCCTTGGCTAGTCGCGTCTGGTCGCTGGCAACATTGCACTACCGAGATCAAGAAGGTGGAGATTCCTTTCTATTTTGGGCCATTTGATCTCACAAGATTGAGTGTACACAGAAGACAATGGGAGTTTTGCAAATGCCATCACCCTAGAAAATTTGGGATCTAAGATTGCTATTATCATACAGCACAACAAGAGATCCTTCCTCAAAACCAACAGAAAACACGCTAAGCCCAGGCCTCCAAGGGGCTCAAGTGGACAGATGCCGTCTTTAAGCTTTGCAGACTGAAGAGGCACAATCAGCCAGAGACCAAGACCTGAGTCCACCCCCAGAAACTCTGCAGAAGTTGGCTGAACAGAGAGGAGATGAAAAGGTGAGTAAAAGAGGGACAGTGGAATTAAGCCTCAGGTGCTGCTTTGAGTGAAGTGGAAAAAAAAGTTATATCTTAAGAAAAGAACACCCAATGCAGAAAAACCCTATTTTTAAAACAACCAAATTATGAATCACTGTATCACTCAACACGGATATCACTTAACTGTATCACTTAATCACTGTATCACTTAACTTCCACTGCATCGCAAGCTTCCAGACACTCTTAGAACACCTCCGTGGGTACTGAGGCCCACTGCAGAGTGGACGTGGTAGCATCAGGATCCATTAGGGCTGTCACAGGTGGATTTCTAGAACAAATTCCCCGGAATCATCTTGCAGAGCACCCCAAACACATTTCCATCAAAACCTTGGACTGGCGTGTTTGGCTTTAAGAATTTATCAAAAATGTTTGCCCCATTAACTAACTGGCAAATCAGGCTTCATTATTCAATCAGTCTGCCAGATCAGATCAGCTTTTCTGACAGACTCAGTGTCATTTTTAATCCAAATAAAAGTTCTGACTTGGGTCCCCTGACAACGTTTCATCTCTAATTTCCATTCTGGGGTTGATGTGAGTGGATGAATGAAGATGTGCGTTTTGCCTTCAGCGTTTCTACTGAAATTCCGCTCCGCCCTGTGGGGAGGCAGCCTTGGGGCCAAGCTGTCGGTGACTGCCCCTTGTCAGGCATCTGGAAGCATCTCCATCCCGGGGCTGCCTGCTGGGTCCTGGAATGGCACACTGTTCTTTGGTGAGGTGGAGAAGGGTGGTGAGAAAGTGGGGGTAAGAGAAAACTGGCGGGTCACGATGCCTTCTGGTCTGTGGGATTCTGGAATAAGGTCCTGTGGAGGTGGAGGGTCTGCAAACTTATCTCCTTAGAGGTGTCCATGCCCATGCACCTCTGAGACATGCTGTGAACTCCCAGGCATGTGCACCTTGATATGAAGCCTGCTTCAGAATAATAGCTCTCCAGGCCTGGGTGGGAAGACCCCTGTTTCCCCCCGCCCCAGACCTCACCAGGGAGCCTTAGGGCAGTGACTGGCCCAGGAAGCAGCTCCTTGGCTCACTGCCATCTGTGCCTCAGTGCAGCCCCCACACACCTGGCCACACTTCTCTGCTGAGTCTCCCCTCACTGATGGTCACGATGGAACTAGACTTTTTGCCAAGTGGCCGACTTGCTCTCAGCAAGGGTCCTGCCTTGATGAAGAATTGGCTGAACAAGGAGGGGCCCCAGCTCTAAAGCAGCATCTCAGAGTCAGAAAACATGCCTACTGGAAACCAAGCTGGACAGACAGAAAGTCCTACTCAAATGAGCGCAGCATGGCCCAGGAAGATTTTGATTTATTTCAAGCTTCTGGGAGGTCCTGAAAGGTTAGCATTCTGTGCTGAACCGAGACAACCCTGGTCCCTCTCTCACTAACTGGTCCTCATCCAAACACTTAACCTCTTGGAGTCGGCTTCTCCTTATGGCAGAAATAAAAACATTAGCTCTCATGCATCAAGGTTGCTGGGAATACTAGACAAACTGAATATGTGAAGTTCCTGACATAGGGCTTGATGAAAGTTAGCGTTCCTTTCTCTAGCTTCCTTTCTTCTGTGACAGAGAAAGGGAAAAACAGACATTATCATATTTCTTTCTTTTAAAAAGGCTGCCCCACCTCCCCCAAAAAGCCACTGATGGCACAAATTTATCTGAAGATGCTAGGAGACATATAACAAACATTTGCAAAAGCATTCTGCAGGAAAGACTTGATAACATGGAGTTATGCCTGGCTACTCAGACAGAGCTAAGCAATAATTAGTTATGAGATTATTCTGTGGGATTAAGAAAATAATATAATCTTGTGGGAGGAAAAGATTCTTCTCTAAACTTAAAAAAAAGAAAAAAGTATTTTAGAGCTGGAAGAGAACTTCAAGGACATTTAGAATAGTCACTTCCCTTTCAGGTAAATGCAAGACAGAAAGAGCTAACATTTAATGGCAGGGAATGTCTTGGTCAAGCCAGTCCAGTGGCTTCTCTGTGCTCCTGAGCAGTGTCTGGGGCACTGAGAGAAGCCTCTGGACACATTTGTTACACTGAAGGTCTAAAAGTGGCCTCAGGTAAGGTTTTACACTCAGGATATTCGAGACAAGAGAAAACAAGAGAGAGGGATTGCCTTTTCCACATCTATAGCTGAGGCAACATGGAAGTCGAACCTTCCGATGTGAAGGACGGTGCAGTGGCAGCCGGGAACAGGCTGCAGAGCTTCTACTCCCTGAAGAACGGCAGGAAGGCCCCCCAGGCTTGTCCTGGCTTAGTCACACAGACGGAAGGTGATGCCTGATCATACCAACTGTGCTTTAAGGTTTGGCTGGAAATATCTCTGGTCTTGGTACAAATGGTATCACGAATCAACAGCCCCAGCTTCAGCATGGACTTGGGCTTAGGAAGACCTGGGAGGACCCACTTCTGTGGCTCACACCCTTGGGGACCTAAGGCTTCTCTTTCTTCATCTGTGACATGCACTTATTAGGAGCTGCTGCGAGATAAATGTTTCTGTCCTAATATTTAGGATCACACGAACTGTGTGTCCAACAACTTGGTTTCAATGCAGATAACCGGTGGAAGATGGCCAGCAGTAGGAGCTGAGCCCAGCAGGCAGCCGGTGTCCGTGCAGTGTCTGTGCACCACCGGTTCCCATCAGAATGAAGCCTAGACAGAATGAGTTAACATTGAATGGCAAGAACCATCTTGGCCAAGTCATGGTTGCTGGTTCCTCTAGTTAATAATCACAGACCAATTGTGTCTCTTTATCCCTCCAAGTTAGCACTTGTTTATTTGGAATTAACAATCATGTTATGTGTGGCAGAAATTGGAAGAGGGTTCTGAATGTCCAGTGCCCCAAATGCTAACTCAGGCCATCTCAGCGAGAGATGGTGACGCGATGCACCAAGAGCTGCCCAGCATGGAGACCTGCCTGCTGCCGCCTGGGTAGATCAGCCCTGAGTTTGGGCAGCCCCTCCCTTGGGATCTTAAGATCTGGTCTCTCGATTGTCCTCTTTCCTTTGATTGGCCCTCCAAATAACTTCTACTTCCTTCATTAATGAGTAACAACAGAACACAGACTCAGATCAATCTGTCTAAGAATTTTTGCTCTAATTCCAGGGATTTTAGGAGGTGAAGTGCCATGGAAAGTATTTTGGAAAGTGTCTGCTGCATGGATGGAGCGCTGCAAATGTTTTCTTTCTGGCAATGAACATGGTTCCTTACTGACCGAGTGAGGAGTGAACCCTGGCCATGCTAATGTCTCAGTGCTGGGTTCCATTTGAGAGAGACCATGCAGGTGGGTCAGAAGACTTCTGGAGGGCAGAGGCTGTTTAACGCATCTCCACTACCCAAGCATCAAATAATATGTAGAGAAGTGAACTGGCAAGGCAGGATGCTGGCTCCCAGGAGCTCCAGCCTCCAAGGATAGATGTCATGATTCTGACACCTTTTCTAAAAAATGCTGGACCACAAAGGACTTTTCTGTGCTTGCCACTGGCAGAGGAAAACCCTGCAGGCAGACAAATGCTGGGTGAAGAGGAGAGCCTGGTGGCTATGGCCTGGGTGTCCCACACCTGCACCCTCAAGAGCACTTCAGATTCTGGTCCACCATCAGTTGATTTGGGGAGGAGAAAAGCCCTTGAGCAAAGATCGGTAGGGGGTTGCAGGTTCTGTCCAGGGCCAGTTTTATAGGATGGGTCTGTGGATTATAGGTGGAAACAGCTTCAATCCAGGGCATCCCATGTTCTGTGGTGCTTGGAGAGAGCTCTGTGGGCTCCCTTTATGACACAAAATCAGGAATGCGTCTTGCTAGGGAGGTGCCCAGAGCTGCTTCTCTGAGCGCTGAGGGGATGCTGAGATACTGCAGGCAGGTGACTGTCTGTGGAATGGCGGCAAGCTACAGTCGACCTCGTTCTTCTCTGGGATCATGTTCTATAAAGTCACCTCCCACTCTGTGTAGGTGAGAGTGAAACCACTGCTCCTGGGGAACAGGGTCAGGCTCCTGAAAGCCTCTGGTCACAGCATTCTTGCCAACCAATCAATCAGTAACCTTATTTTATGTGTGTTCTCATTTAAAGACAACTTAACAGATATTGCAGATTCCTTCACATTGAACTCATGGCCAGCAGCTATGACTCCAGCTTGAAGGCAGCTCATCTAGCCTGTGTTTTCTCTGCGAGGCATGTCCCAACCTTCTACACCTAGGGACACCAGATATTTCAGCTCTGTGTCTGGGGGCCAGTTTAAACAGCAAGATCACCAACCCAAAGCACAACAATTAAACAGAATAGTACTAAGTTGAACATGAAACAATTTCTTATTTGCAGTCTGAGAGCTGAAACAAGAGGGCTGCGCCTTGCCCACTCTGTCAGGAACGTGTTGCTCAGCTCACGCATCTCTTCCCTCTGCCATGTCCGAGATAGCTGTAAAAGTGCCGAGAGGACTAATGTTGAGATTACACATTAATGCTAGTGAGTAGGGGAATTTGCAAATAGGGAATCCATGAATCACAAGAATGGACGGTGAATGTATCTAAGGATGCACTGAGGGCTGTGACTCTCCTCTCTCCTCCCCTCCTGAAGCCTCTGATCTTCTGTAGAACTTTGTACACACCTGCATGGGTTGGCAGTAACAGAGACACTCAGAAGGAAGTGAATTTTCCAGGTGGATTGAGGACAATCAGGCACCAGACATGCTGAGAGTGAGAGTGGAGAAGGAAGGAAGTGGCATTCTTACTGTCTATGGTCTGTGGGCCCCTGAAGCTGCTCCTGGATGGAAAAACCCAGGGCCTGAGGAGCAGAGACAGGAGAGCAGGTGCCTTGGGGTTCTGGGAGCAACCACCCAGTGCTGGAGGGAGACCCTCAGGATGCGGGTGTGTGAGTCAGGGAGTGGTGAAGTAAGAGAGGCGGCTTCAGGAAAGACTGCTTCCCCCACCTCCCCAGGAGATTAGCTTTACAGACAGGGCCAATTATTCCTGCCTCTGCTTTCTAAGAAGAGTAAGCTGTAACTATCAAGTTAAAGAATCCAGGCCAGCATGCCCTCTGGCCACTCCTGCCCAGGGGCCGGGTGCTCACCATCACTGGCCCGCTGCTTGATGGTCAACATCTGCTCTCCGGACAGCTTCGCCTTCTTCATTGCCGATGTGGCTCTCGGGCATCCTGACAAGCTGGAAACAAGACACAGGGAGCCATTAGTCATAGGTCTCAGCAGAAAGAACCCCAGCCCTGCAGAGAAAATGGTTGGGAGCAAAGCAAGTGATAGCATTAGGTCAGTTGCCAACAAAAGACTCTCTGTAATGGGAAAAAAGCAAAAAGACCCATGAATACAGCATGGCCATTATGTACAAGCAGGGTGAACATGTGCCTGTGTGCACATGTGTGTCTGTGCACTCACGTACATTATGTGCCCTCATCATGGCAGCATGGCTGGGGTTGCCTCTGCAGGGAGACTTTGGGACTTGGGAGAGGGAGACTTGCTCTTCATTGTACATCTTTTAGAGATGTTTGGAACTTTTTCTTAAATTTGTAGTCTCACTCCATTGCCCAGGCTGGAGTACAGTGGCACACTCACAGCCACCCCAGTGTCGACCTGCTGGGTTTTTACTTCTTTTTTCTTTTTATATGTATCTATTTTATTAGTTTATATTACTGCATTTTCATATTACAAAGGCAGTTTAGTGGAAGAATCTTCCTTCTGATATTTGAATCATTTGAAATAACACAAACATAACTATATTAAAAGGGTAAAATGTCAAAAATGGAATAATTTTTGCTAAAGTGCAGCCATTTTAACACTGCTTAGCTTTGACATGCTTTTTTAACAAAATTACCTAGCTTGCCCTCTAATCATTAGCCAGGGACAATCTGGTTTCCCAGAGGTAGCTGTTGATAATTGTCTTGTAACCCCCCAGGTTCTGATTACTTTCCAATTCCAAGTATTTGTCTTCCAGCCATAAAGTAGCACTTCATGGCCTGCATGACATAGACAGATCCTATCATCATGGCAACAGTTGTGTGACTAACCCCCCCATACGCCTGCCATTTATCATCATGACATCAGTTCCTGTGCTTACTTGCCCACTACGTAATGATATAAAATAGACCAGCAACCAATCATCTTAATGACCTACCCACACCAAAGGAAAGCCTTAGAAGCATTTCATCTCAAGCAGCTGCCGCCATGCTTTTGTTAGCCTCTGGCCTAGCTGTGCTTTCATTGAGCTATGGCCAGGTCATGCTTTTCTCTAAGTTCTGGCCCTCTCCCCAGTCTGGGAAAGCAAATCTCCCCCCTCCATCTACTTTCTAAATAAACCATATTTTCCAATCTAATTTTTGTGCAATTCTTTGCATCTTACCCACAGCACTGGCCTATCCCACAGACCTAACATTTTTAGACCTAACATATATATTCCAAAAGATACTTATTTGGATAACAAAAAAGACAAGTTAAACAACAAAAAAAGTTTTTCTTTCCTACAGGTAGACTTTGAAGAGGGCCTAATTTGAATCTTGTTTTAAAGGCCCCAACAACAAAAGCACCTTAAAACCTAATTTAAAATATATGTTTACTAAACTACTGGTTCCAACACCGTTTTCTGTTTTCTGTTGTTTTGATGGAGGTTCTTCTTTGTCTGCTTCTTCTCTTGCTCTTTTCACTGGTCCAGTTGCAGTATTTTCATCACATTCATTATCACTATCATATTTAGTTTTCTTGCCCCGAAACTGTGTTCTTCATTGAACAGACTCTGGCCGGGCAGCTTTATTACCCTTTCCTTTTCCTTTAAATCTGTGGGCTTTTGACTTCCATTTGTTTAGGGATTCCTGCTAGTTTTCTATGACTGTTTTCTTTTTTTTTTTTTTGAGTTGGAGTCTCACTGTAGCCCAGACTGGAGTGCAGTGGTCCCTCCCAGCCACCGCAGCCTCGACCTGCTGGGCTCCGGTGATCCTTCCACCCCAACCTTCTGAGTAGCTGGAACTATAGGCACGCTACCATGCCCAGCTCATTTTTTTGATTTATGGTAGAGATGAGGTCTCGCCTGCCCAGGCAGGTCTCGAACCCGAGGGCTCAGGCAATCCACTCACCTCAGCCTCCCAAAGGCGCGGGATTAGAGGCTGAGACACCGAGCCCGGATCTATGATTGTTTTCAATGCTTCCTTTGCTACTTCTCTTTCTAGTACTTCTCAGGTCACTTTGCTCCATAATTGGAGGTTACTATCATTTGCAACTTTGGCTTTACTCAGTGCTTCCTTGGCTTTTTCTTTAAATAGAATTATTCTCTTTTGTTCCTCTGACAAGGTCTATCCATTTTACCCACAGCACTGGCCTATACCACAGACCTAACATTTTTAGACCTAACATATACATTCCAAAAGATACTTATTTGGATAACAAAAAAGACAAGTTAAACAACAAAAAAAGTTTGAGAGAAAAGGATGTGCAAATCTCATCTGATCATCCAAGTCACCAAAATATTTCAGCAAGCATCTAATCTTTTCTTCTAGATATTTCATTTCAGCATCTTCTTCTAACTTTTGTTTTTCTTCTTGTTCTTGCCTAGCTGTTAATTTAGCTTTCACTTAATTTTTTTCTTCATTTTTTTTTGCAAAGTAATCTTCCCTGAAAAGTATTCTCAGGTCCGCATCTTTGAACTTCTGGCCAGAGGGCTCTACAAAATTCTTAGCAAATGCAATGCTATCAAATGGTCCTGAAAATGCTTTATGTAATGTTCTTCTCTGAGTGTTTAGTACTGATCTTTATCTTCTACCCATTCTTGTATGTCATCAAAAGTTGCATCAGTTGGGAAGCCTTTAATATAAACAGATCTGTTTTTAAGATCATTTTTATACTCATCAGTCACTTCAGGAAGAAGTTTGCTTGGAGACCTTCGGATTTTAGTTTTTTCCACTGTTTTCCCTGAGTTCTGCCTTAGATTTGCCCAGTGCTTCCACAATTACATTAAAGTCTGTTATCAGACAGTTTAACCTGTTGAATTTTATCATTATCTCCAGAGGTACCTAGCCTTCATTTAGTTTGATCTGTTCCTTTAAAAATTTGTCTTGTGGCAAATTGAAGTCTCCAAAATTACTCAATTTGGTGACAGATTTTGGCCTCTAGAGCAGCCATTTTTTCATGACCACGATTTTCAGTCACTGTGGCTACCTTTAAGGGTCCTGGACCCACAGAGCCACAAGCTCAGGAATCAGCAGCATCTCTACTTCCCTCCAACACTTCTATATTACATAAACTATCAAGCGTATGCAGAGTTTGAATTTAAAACTTAATTCCAAATATCAAAAGTAGGGAGAGTAGAATTATGAACTCACCACCGGGATTCAATCATGATCTCTCATAGCAAATCTGAGTCATCCGCACCCTGCTTGCTTCCACCAATCTCAGATGGAAAAGCATAATCACAATATGGCAGTCTCACCTACATTTTCAAGTCAATTTGTGAATGCCACCAACTCTGCAGTCTGCTCTAGCTCCCAGATGTCCTGCTCCAGGGTCCATCTTAGCTCTCCGCGTTGCATGTGGCGGATGTGTCTGCAAGGTGTCTTTGGGCAGGATAGTGCTCCTCCCTCTCATTCTTCCTTGTTGTGTATTTGCTGAAGACAGTGTGTCCTGTGTCCTGAGCACATCCTCCATGGAGCCATGTGTATGGGCTTCACCACAACTCCTCAGCCTTGAAATCCCTGTGTTCCTCAAGTTCTACTTATTGTGGCCTATGAACAAATCCCCCTTCCTTTCCCCAGGGACGGAAGTGGATAGGCTCCCCTTTAGGCAGTGCCAATGGGACCTGGGCAAAAACATGGAAGTTGCTCCCACCCCACACTTTTGGGTCCCCTCATGCCTTGCCTCCCATCAGATCACAGCATTTCCTGGCCCTGCAAATCTGGTTAAGGGGAGGGCTGATGCTTAAGCTTCCCTAGCTCATCTTTAAAACACTTCTGACTATGCTCAAGATTTTCATTTGTCAAATCAGGAGTGATCAAAAGACCTGTTAAGACCCTCCTGAAATAGTATGCTTCAGTTTTATAAACGCTTTTCCTCTTCCTGAAACTGAGCATGCACTGAAGCTATCAGCCGGGACTCTTTCCAGGGGCTCCTGGCCTCTGGCCTCTGCACTCAGGCAGGCTCCACACTCAGGTGACTGTGTTTGGCAAGTTCTGCTCAAGACCCACTCGGCCCAGCACTGCATCCCAGCCTTCTAGTGTACACACAGCGTAGAGCAGACCTGCAAGGATCTTTGCAGATTTGTGTTTGCTCACTTATAGAATGAAAATAAGGTAAAATCTTGAATTGACCATGTTGATGAAGTCTAACAGGAAGAACGTGCATTCCTGAGGGCAAGGTTTCTTTGTTCACTGCTATATATCTCCATGACAGATAATGCTGAAATAAGAGGTTCTCAGTTCCCATTTTTGAAAGAAAAAGTGCGAACTGAACCCATTTTCTGACAGCTTGGTGAATGGAGGCCCAGGTGTGAGTCCAGGTGAGGGCTATACGGGCAGCAACTCTTGGGCACACCCTGGGTCCTGGAAGATGCAGGCTGAGACTCTGGAGAGGGATGCAGCAGGATTCTGCCAGATTCCCAAGTCAAATGAAGACTAATTTGTGTTGCTGCAGCCCTGGGCTGAGACTCAGGAGGAAGGGGGGTGAGGTCACATCTGGGGCTCCTGTGGGTGTCCTGCCGCTGTGCATCTGGCACAGCCTCCCTCAGTACGACTCTCTGGAAATGCCGGGGCAGCTCCTGTCTTCTCCTGTCTGAGACTCTCTAGCCACAGACATGTAGCATGTTCATGAATAAGGTAGGACGGGGGCTGCAGGGTGTAGCCCCACAGGCCCGCTCCCTCTCCTCACTGTCAATCTGGTGAGCAGCCTCTTGCTGTTTCTTGAGACCTGCCCCTTCCTGTATTACCACATTCAAGGTCTGTGCTTACCCTCTAGGGGTCCCTGGGTCTAAGCCTGGGTCCAGCCTGGTCCATCCCATACATCTCGAGAAATGGACCCAGGTGCCCAGCTCTAATGTCTCCCCACCCTAGAGCTTATGGAGGCTTCTCCAAGAGCAGCAACCCAGGCAATTCCTCGAGGGATTTTGCGACAAGTTCTTCTCAGAGTCCTGTCTCCTCTCTGCTTGCTCGTTCTCCAGGCCAGCTGCTCTGTCCCACAGCCTGACGAATGCCCACAGTGCTCTTGTTTGAGTTTGCTTTCCTTCTCTGTCCCCATCCAACTGATCTCCCGACTCTTCTTCACATTTTTATCTGTAAAACAGGGTCTGGCCTGCACCGGGCGACCTGCTGATCCAGGGCTCTGGACCACCATGGTGCTGCCTTCCCCTCGAGTCCCCTGCACTCTGGTGTGCAGCTCCCTCAGACATGGGGTAGTTTGCATCCTTAGTTATCTGTTCTTGCATCTATTCATCTAAAGCTTGTCCCCTGGAAAGTCAAGCACATTGCCAAGTACATCTGGGTATTCCAGGAGTACTTGCAGATTCAATGTTTTTAGTAACAATACATATGACAGACTGGGCATGGTGGCTCATGCCTGTAATCCCAACACTTGGGAGGCCAAGGTGGGAGGACTGCTTGAGTCCAGGAGGTCGAGGCTTTGGTGAGCTGTGATCGTGGGCAACAGGTGAGACCCTGAACCCCCTCCCCCAAAATGCACAAGATAGAAAATGGAAAAATATTGACTCCACATCATTTACTTTTTCTTCGAGATTCAGTGTTTTGAAAAACGTTCTGAGTCCCAGTAGCTGTGGGAGCGTGGCTTTCCACCCACTTTCTCTCTTATGAACGAGTCTTGCTGCAGGGTTATTAAAGGATCTACTCGAGGAAGTCTTCTAGGGCGGACCTTGTGTTTTTTTCCTGGTGGACTAAACACTTGTTGAATCGTAGACGTGAAATCGTCTAAATGAAATTACCGTTGTGTCCTGACCCCTGGAGGAGGGGCAAGGCTGATTGACACAGTATCTCTTTCACAATGGACCTGAAACTGCTTGAGGAGACAAGAAGTCATCAAAAGACAGCAGTGGTTTCCATCTCCAGGGACTCTACCTCCCCTGTACCTTCCTCCTGACTGCCTCCATACTGGTGGGGAGTAGCGCTTGAGGGTCCAGGGACTGGTTCCGTAGACAGCACCTGCTGCAAAGCCTAAGAATGGTGTCTGAGATCTTTTTCAGACTGTGTGCTCTGGCAGACCAAGCTCCTCCCCAGGCCCAGAGCACCAGGACGTCCTTCGCTGACCACAGGACCCCAGCTCTGTGGTTTCAGGACCCCGGCTCTGGTGTCAGATTGGCTCTGCTTGCACACCAGTGTCACCACTGGCTTACTGTATGACTGTCCCTATGCCTTGGAGTTGTTATTTGTAAAACGGAGATTAAACAGGCAAACAGAAAATCCTCCCTCCTAAGGCTATTTTGAAGACTGAATACACAGAAAGGATGTCTGCAAGCCTGGCTCCTCCAGAGCTGGCGCGAAGTCCCTCTGTGGCCCCTCTCTGGAACGTGAGCTTTCAGAGCTTAGCTGTCCTTGGCATGGATGTTTCCTGCAGAGATGCCTCCCACCTACCCTTCTGAGCAGCACCATAAGGACCCTTGTGCAGCCCTCTCTCTGCCACGGGGTCCCTTTCTGGTCCTCCTCATTGTGATGGGGCTTTGCTTCTTCAGCAGCCCTCCTCATCACACCACTGGCTCCGCCATGGCAGGGCCTTCTCTGTTTCATTTCCACCCTCTCTACCCAGTATCGTGATCAGTGCCTCGGACACCAAGAGCACCTGGTCAGTGTTTGCTGTGTGAATAAAGGAGGAAGGACAGTGTACTGGCTATGAGCGGTTAGAAAACAGAAGGGTCCCAGGGTTCCAGGTTGCTTTCTGGGTCTGCCCCTGCAGAGCAAGGTATAGGGGAGGCACACACACCTTGGCCCTGGGGGATCCTCATACAACCCTCCTAACAACCACTCTTTGGCTGGGCCCAGTGGCTCACGCCTATAATTCCAGCACTTCGGGAAGCTGAGGTGAGATGATTGCCTGAGCCCGCGGGTTCGAGACCAGCCTGGGCAACTTGGTGAGACCTCATCTCTGCAATTAAAAAAAAAAAATTAGCTGGGCATGGTGGCATGTGCCTGTAGTTCCAGCTACTTGGAAGGCTGAGGTGGAAGGATCACCTGAGCCCAGCAGATGGAGGCTGCAGTGAATGAGAGTGTGCCACTGCCCTCCAGTCTGGGCAGTAGAGTGAGACTCCAACTCAAAAATAAAAAACAAAAACAAACAAAAAACCCAACCACTCCTTTTCCCATCTGCGCCCAAAACTTCTGGTCCCCAGACAGAGCGGCCAGGCCGGTCACCCAAGGCCATCAAGTGCAGCTCTCCTCTCTCTCATGTTGTATCTTTTCCAACTTATACTTGTTTCTGTTCCTATCTGCACAGCTTTCAACTTTCCAAGTCCCCTCATAGCCTTTGGCGGCTTTTCCTAGGTTCAAACCATGATGACCCGGGAGTGACTCCAAGGGTCCCATGTCACAGACAGTACCGCACCTGTGGACCTGTGGCCAGGCTTCCCTGTGCTTCGGTTCACATCCTTCTCAAGAGAACGCCCCTTTAGAAGAGAGTTGACTGAAGTGTTCATGAGTTAAAGTCCCATGGTAAGAATTCTGCGTCATTCATGACTGATGCATCACATCAATATTTTCCAGCTCAGATGGTGTTTGGGGGACCGGAGGCAAACTTGGGTTCTGTGCTGAGCGTCATGTGCTACCAAATGAAACAGAAGCCCCTAGTAGAACTGGACAAGTCCTTGGGGGCAGCAATCTGTAGAGCTGGATAAGTCTTCATCAAGGAGCGTAACTCCCCTCAGGGTTTCCATAAGCTTCCAGTTCGGTAAGCCTCCCTCAGGAGGAGAGACTTCTCTCCAAGCACCACCACTTTTTGTAAGATTTCCTTTCATTTCCTGCTCTAGATCTGAGTTGCGAAGCCAGCAGGGAAACACACTTCAGTTCAGAAGCCATGCTGCGGAGAAAGCCAGGGATGTGCCTAGCAAATACTTCCACCATGGAAAAGCGGCAGCCAAAAACGACAGCTGAGAGAGAGCCAAGATGAAGGCTCATGGTGAGGGGTACACAATACCCCTACTTGCTCCTTCAACTTGACTTCAGGAAACCCTGGTTCCCTGCTTTATCTCGCCATGGGGTCTTCTTTCCATGCCACCAAGCAAGCATGAGTGGTAGCTCTGTGAACCTCCTGGGCGCTGCCTCTGTCCCACCTTGACTCCCCATTGTGTGCACACAGTCTCACTGCCCACTCAGGCCTCGAAGCCTGCGTCTGTAGACTGAGAGCAAGACCAGGTGCTCCTCAGGGCCCTGCCACCGGTCCTATTCTAGGACAATCCCTGTGCATCGCAGCACCCATGGTCACCTACAAGCGCCGTGCTCTGGAGAGGGCCTGAGCACATACCATTTTGTCCTCCAGGCTCCTGGGGTTCAGCTTCTGAAGTCACATGGCTGTGCTCAGGCAGGGTTGCCACTGGGAAGCTCCAGCTATCCTCAGTTCAAAAAGGCACATTTCCTCACAACTTGATTTTAAGAAAACCCTTATTAAGTGTATTTCAGTAGTCATATATACTAGGTATCTCTCCACCCCAAATTTTCCTACCTTGGAAATAAAGCAGTCAGAATTCTTATGTGCAACTAACTAAATCACGGGGAGAAAATAACCAAAGAGGAATGCACAATAAAGTAAAAGCCATTGGAGTCCTGGTAGTCTAGCATTTCCACACGTGACTAGACCAGTGGTTCTGCCTGACCTGGAAACTCTGCAGAGTATGTATCCCCAGACCCACACTGACACTCAGGACAGGATCTGATGACAGTCTCGGTGTTGCTTCTCTTGATTTTCAGTTAATCAAACTGCCAGCTAGGAATGGCAAATAGCAGTATTATTTAAGAGGTATGAAGCTTCAGCGAGAGTTTGGGAAGCTAAATTAGGAAACGAAGACAGGACCGAAGAACGATGCATTCTGTTCAAACATGCCTGCATTCGGTTCCTGCCATTCCGATCCGGTGACGACATGGGCAGCGTGGGTCAAATTTGGAAGTAAAACCCGTGAGCAGGTCTGGCTCAGACCCCTGGGAATGCGGGCGAGACTCCGGGCGCGGATGCACTGCCATCTCGTGGCAGATCCAGCGAGGCCGGGGGCTGGCGGGGTCAGAGCGACCCCGGGCTCTTAGGGGAAAAGTCTGCACGTCCGTCTCCTGCTGGGGAGGAGGTAAACCAGGGCTGGCTTTGGGTGGTGAGAGGGTGAGTTCTGGAGCGAAGGCCCCGCAGCCCATGACGGAAGCTCTCCACTTCTTAAAACGAATTGCGCCCGAGCCGAGGTTTGGAGTGCCACCGAGTTTTAGTGCTGGGAGGTTCTGGGCAGCGAAGAGTTAACATTGCTCGCGAGCCTGCCCCAGGCCCCAGACGTCTGGCACCGGGCGCCATGGCAGGAATGCCAGAGGGAGGTTCCAGGGAAAACTTGAGAAGGGCTTCAAAGGGGATCTGGGGAGGCCCCGCATTTTTATCGGACATCAGCCCAGAAGGGACATTTCTGGGGCACAGGACATTTGAAAGTCAGACTTCCCAGGTGGGAAGTGGTTAACAGACATGGGGGGGGTGTCGTTCATGGGAAGAAAAAAAGTAATGTGAGAGAAAATAGGAGTGTATGTACAGAAACTGCGGCTGCCCAGACCGGAAGGTGGGGTGGGGGGCGGGGCGTGAGGAGCGCTTGTTAGAAACAAAGAGAACCCAGCCAAGGTGTTC
This sequence comes from Cephalopachus bancanus, assembly GCA_027257055.1. Taxonomy (NCBI): domain Eukaryota; kingdom Metazoa; phylum Chordata; class Mammalia; order Primates; family Tarsiidae; genus Cephalopachus; species Cephalopachus bancanus. Next base: position 2,498,349 of record JAPVLO010000055.1, read on the forward strand.
CCCTGAACATCAACTCTACACCTCCAGGGCAAGCAGTTTCCTCCACACACAGTTTTGTATATACACTACTACTATTCTAATATAATTACTGTTTGTTTCACTACTTTTTAAATCATGGATTGACTCATGGTGACTGAGAGCATTTTATCAATAAGCAAACATTGATGCGATGTGATGAGCAGCTTCACCTCCTGTGTCTAACATCCAAGTCCCCACGAGAGAAAGACAGTAACTGTTTGTTGAATTTGCTCTCTGGGACTTTGGCCCCCGGGGCATGTGTCAGGAAGAGGCAGAAGGATGTCTCTGCCTCACAAAATGTTTGCATCTGATTATTTATCAGATCTGTTCCTATCTCAGTGAGAAGGAATGTCATGGTCCCTTATTAGTATGAGATCTAGAAATTGAAGTTTTTCCTCTCCAAAATATTCTGTGCCAAACAGGACCCTCTCAAGCCATGGGAGAGAAAATGCTGCCAGAACAGTGGTCTCCGTGCCAGATAGACCATGCAGCCACAGGCAGGTAGAGGCCTGGGCCATTCTGGTGTCTTCCAGCAGTTGGTCTTTAATTGGCCACTGATAGATGAACAGGCAGAACTGGGCAGCAAGCCCTGCAATAACTGAGCTTGTCTTCCCTCAATCCATGGCATTTTGGTTGCATTAGGGGGGTGCAAAAGAAAATAATCTCAGGACCCCTAAACTTAAGCCCAGAGGCTGAGTCATGCAACACCCTCTTCCCGATAAACAACTGTTGCTAACATCACCCAGATCCTGAAGGACAGGTAAGGGACCCTGGCATTCAAGAAGGGCTGCTACCACAGACTAAGTAAAGGCTTTGCTGGGCTCCAATGGACAGGGAATGGACAAGAACTTGCAAATTTTAGCCCTGGCTCTGTAAGCTAAACCTGGCACCTAAAACTCCAATCTGCTCCATCTCACACTGATTACAAGCTTATCTTCCCAGGTGCAAGGACAAGATAGGATCAGTCATTCCTTCACTTACCCAGGGAAGATGACATAATCGACTCTTTACTCCTTTTTCTCTTCAAACATTCACCTTATCTCATGTAAAATGTAAATTTACTGAGCACTGATTAAAATATTACAGAAATGTAACTATTCATCTGCCTGCCTATATGCTGTCCCCCTTTAAGGAAGTATATAAACACTAAACCTCCTGAAAACCTCTTTAGAAACACAGCCGCAGATGCATCTGTGGCTTGTGTGTTTCCTGGCCATGCCCTCAATCTGGCTGTATAAACTTTAGTGATTGAGACTTATGCCTCAGCCTCTCACTTCTATTGTCAAGGGGATCAGGCTATCGTGAGCTGGGAACCTGGCCTCCATGCAAGACGGGGTCCCCTGTAAGGGTGGGAATTTTAAGGAGTGCTTCTACCTGCATCTTTGTAAGGGCTGTGCTATGCCCAGGACCTGACCTCTGGGAAGGGCCCTTCTACCAGGCCCCTCCCAGGCAAGGCCGGTAGGCAGCACTGGAGAGCCCTGGACTTACCTGGCTTCAGAAGAGAACAGGGAGGGAGTGGAGAGGTGACACTGGTGACAAAAGGTGATGTCCATCTGAGAAAAGGACACCTGGCCACTGGTTGAGCCATGAAGGGGAGGCTATCTCACTTCTCCCCCATCCCCCAGGGCAGCGGGGACTGGGGTGGGGGCACAGACGCAACTCCCTCCGCCCACAGTGCCCGAGTTTAGAGTCTAGCCTGGTTGGGGGCTTTGAACCAAATTTGAGAATGAGGTTTTTAAAAGAATGGGATTAAGTCTTAAGAGCTGAAATAAACTACTTTAATAACCAAGCATGACTTGAAAATTATGATCTCAAGATAAGTTAACATCAAGGAAGTTCATTCCCTGGAGGAAACTCCCAGAGGGCTCAGCTGAGGGGTCAGTGTTTAGACTTTCCCTAAATGAGGCTCCCAGAGGCAGAGTCACCTGCTTCAACTGAGTGCTCCTTCTGCAAGGATGCTTCCCAGAGAACACAAGCAGGCCCTTCTGCCTGGTTCCTGGGAACGTCTGCCCTCAGGAATCACAGCCTGTACACAGGAGCTCAGGATGCAGGAATGCAGCCTCGGATGGCTGTGTGACTAACCAGCCAGCCACTAGCCCCCCTGGGTGGCATCCCAGGCCCCGTCTCAGGAGACAAAAGTGCCTCTCTAAGCCTGAGGAGCTGCAGCCGCCCATGGAGCCCGTCTAGTCCAGACATCTGTCCCTTACCCAAAAGATCCATTCTAGAGCCACTGCTTCTCAGCAGTGACAACCAAAACACCATTGCGGTGTCAAAATGTGGTAGGAAAAGAAAGCCTGAGAAGAGGAATGTTGAAAGGCCACTGCTGAGGGACCAGTCTTCCCGTCCATATTTACTCATCAGCAACACCATCTGGGGTCCTCCCGAGTGGGGAGTGGGAGGGTCACAGAACTCTACAGCAGCGTGGAGCCCTCAGCTGCATTGCTCATCCTGTCCTGGCGTGCTCCTAAAGCTTGGCCTTCTGCTCATACAAGCTATTGCTATCCTTTTTTACAAAGGAGAAAACTGAGGCACTAGGTAGCCAACTTGCCCCAGGCCATCCTGTCAGTGCGAAGCTGGATTGACACCCAGGCCTTCCCACCCAGACCTCCGCCAGGCCTCCTTGCCCCAGCCTCCACACACTCCACTCTTCCTCCTACAGCCTTTGTGCATTCACCTGTGAGCGACAGATGCTTCCATCAGGGCCCCTGCCCTTGAGGGACTGCCAGTCCAGGAAGGACAGAAATCCCTGGGAACACATCCCTCCTCAGAAGGATACGTGTAATCTGATGACATAATGGCACACACCAGAGGGAGGCAGAGTCTGTGCAGGTGTTTAAGGACGGATTTGGTTGGAGGGGGTGAGGAGCAGTGAACGGGTAGGAAGAAGCACGAGCAGCGTGTCTCAAGCCTTGAATTTGGGCCCCGGGTGCAGCGGAGCGGTTGAGGGACGGGTTGGCAGAAAGGGCTGGAAGGAGGAGCAGGGCTGATGGCAGAAGACCTTGCTTGCCTCATTGAGACTAGATGTGGCTTGCAGGGTGCGACAAAGTATTGGAAGCGTGTGCTCCAGTAATCTGCCCAGTAAGTGAGTTTGCAGTTGAGAGCTCACTGTGGCAGGTGCATAGATAGCGCCTGCTGAGGGGGGATGCCAGTCAGGGGCTGGAGAGGGACCCCAAGGAGGCCAGACTGAGACACCAGCAGCAAGGGTGCAGAAGCAAGTTCCCACCCAGAGGGGAGAGGAGAGGGACTAGAGGGGCCTCTGCCTTTACGCGCCACTGCTAGTTTGGCTGAGTGTGGAATAATCAGTAGGCAGTCATTTTCCTGAGTGTTGACGGCATTTTTCTATTTGTTTCTAGTTCCCAATGTTGCTGTTGAGTATAGCATTTAGATTACTTTTCTCTTTGTTCCTTTTTTTCTCCCACCTGCCACCACAAGTCTCTCCATGCCAGGATTTCAAAATTTCATGATAAACTTCTGTGTGGTTGGGTGTGATCGTTTTATGTATCAGATTGGAGAGGCCACAGCACCCAGTTGTTCTTCACGCACTATCTAAGTGTGGCTGTGAAGGTATTTTGTAGAGGGTTAATGCCTGTCATTGGTTGGCTTCAAGTGAAGATGATCCTTGCCAGTCTGGGTGGGCCTAACCCACATGGTTGAAAGACCTCAAACACAGAACTGAGGTTTCCTGAGGAAGAAGACATCTGCTTGTGGAATGCCACTTCAGCTCCTGCCTGCAAGGTCCTGCCCTCCCTCTCTACCTTACCGATTCCTAGTAGCTCAGCCAGCCCCCAGGTGGAGCAGGCTAGTACCTTGTAATACATCTATTCTACAGAGATATACTGGGGGTGCTCAAAAATGTGTACACGTTTTAAGAGATGTTATCTGTGGATTACTTTTAGTCCACCATCATCAGAAGTGTCTGGATGCTGATGGCAACCACTTTGAGTGCCTCTTGTAATTGCAGAAGTCAAATGTGACTTGTATTCATCTTTGTTTCCATATATATTGCGAATTACAATTTCAATACAGTTTTTTCCTTTCTTAAGTTGTGTATACCTTTTTTTGGCACCCTCTCTGCAATCTCTCCATGTCTCCTTCTGGTTCTGCTTCTCAGAGGGGCTCTGGAAGATCCAGAGCTTGTCCACCATCACATGGTCACTCTAAAGACCTTTCTATCTGAAAACTCAAGATCTTTGCCTTGGGGATTGTTCTTATTTTTTCATTGGGTAATTTTCTTTCTTCCGTTTTCTCTCTCTCTACTTTTCTCTCTACTTTTTCAGAAACTACTATTAATTGATTGTTAAACCTCCAGAATTACTTCTCTACTATTTTTTTACACAAAATCTTTTATCTTTCTTTTTTTAATGTACAAGATATTTCCTCAACTTTAAGTTTAAACTTTTTTATTTTTTTTGAGTTGGAGTCTCACTCCATCGCCCAGACTGGTGTGTAGTGGCCGCTCCTGGTCACCGCAGCCTCAACCTGCTCGGCTCTGGCGATCCTTCCACCTCAGCCTTCCAAATACCTAGAACTACAGGTGCGCGCTACCACGCCCAGCTAATTTTTTGATTTATTGTAGAGATGAGGTCTCGCCAAGTTGCCCAGGCGGGTCTTGAACCCATGGGCTCACGCAATCCACTCACCTCAGCCTCCCAAAGTGCCGAATTACAGGCTGAGCCACCGAGCTCAGCTAAGTTTTAGCTTTCTAAGTGAATTTATTTTTCATTTAGTTTTTTGGAAGAGCCCTTCCTTGTTCTCTGAAGGATTCTTGGATTTAATGCAATACATTTCAATATTCTTTCTATTTTTTTCTGTTTTATGACAAATTATAGGTTTTTAAAAAACTGCTTCTCTTTCTAGAGATGTTTTTGCTTTCTCTAGCTTTTTAAGGAGAAGGAGAAGCCACTTGCCACAGCTGGGGTCTGGGAGCCAAGCAGAAAGAAGGTTACAGTTGACCTCACCATTTCTCTTAATATTCCTGTTTTCTATACAACAGCTCCCTTCTGCTTCCAGATGCTTTCCCTGGCCGAGAGCATCCGAGTTCCAGCTTCCCCTTCTACTGGGAGAAGTCCCGTGGCAGGGCATCTTAAAGGTCTCCAACGCGTCCTGTTTTCAAGTCCACCCTGATGCCGCATCCTCAGTCTCCAGCTTCTTTCTGTGGATGTTAGGCACATTCCTGGCTCCTCTTTTTCTTAGTTCTAGTCCTATTTTATCTCTCTACCCCACCCTCTTCTTCACTCACCAGTTGCTCTGCCCAAATGTCAGGACTAAACAACTAGACAAAGATGATCTGAGCTCCTGGTGGTCTGGAAGCATCACAGCCCCCCAGGTTGCTTGTGTGTTCCTTTTTTGGCTGGATGTTGCTGACGATAGAGCTTAATCCTAATAGACAATGAGAGTTTCTCCTTTTTGTCTCTTGGGAAATTCAGAGCTAACCTTAGTGTGAATCACTGTTTGGACTGATTGTGTCTCCCAAAAGGATATGGTGATGTCTTAACTCGTGTTACTAGTGAATATGACCTTATTTGGAAATAGGGTCTTTACAGATAGAATCAAGTTAAGGTGAAACTTAAATCCAAAATGACTAGTGTGCTTACAAGAGGAGGAAAACTTGTGCCCAGAGAGAGGGAAGAAGGCCAGGTAACAATAAAGGCAAAGACTGGAATGATGTGTCTGTGGGCCAGGAGGCACCGAGGAAGACTGAAGAGCCCCCCCCCAGAGGTGGATGACCTCTCCCAGAGTCCTCAGAAGATCTCAGCCCTTGACATCTGGATTTCTATCGCCTGGACTCCAGAACTGAGAGAGAATTCATTCGTGTTCTTTTAAGCCACTAATTTCGGGATGATTTATTAGGCTAGTCCTAGGAAATGAACACCGTCGCTTTTGATAGTCAGTCTTGGGTTCTCATGCAAATGTTTTCCCATTTATTTTTAATATGTGAATACCAGCTCTTCTGTGAATAGGAAATTTTGCCCTGAGTTGCTTCCAATGGCATTGGCACGTGGGAGGAAACATGATAAATGAGGAGACATCTGTGGTGACGACTCACAGGACGGTGCAGCCTGGGAGGCAGGCAGGGCAGCGAGCAGGTCCTCCCAGCTGGTAGTGTTTCAGTTGTCACGGTTGTTATGGTTGTGATGGTTATGGTTATTGCATTATAGCTGTGATTGTTGGCATAGTCGTGGCAGTTATGCTTGTCATAGTTGCAGTTGTCGTGGCTGCAGCTGTCATGGCTGGTTCTTGTCTCCTCCACTCAGGGCACTCAGCTTGACCCAGTCTAGCTCCAGACGTCCGCTCTGTGGTCTTGAAGGAAGGGCATGGGCAGCAGGCTAGAGAGGGTGTGGCTGATACCCTGAGGGCAGGCCCTCAGTGACAGGCCTGGGAGGGAAAGCAAAGTGCTGCCCACGTGAATCTCATGTCAGACATCCACAGCAGCCCATGATGCAGCTGAGTCCTTGCAGGATTGTCCACAACTGGCAGCGAGTTCAGGCCTGCACTGTCAACAGGGTGGTCTCATGTGGCCATTCACATTTGAATTTACATGAACTGAAATCAGACTGAAAAAACTCAGTTCCTCTCTGGGGCCCAACTTCCAGAGTTTAGCAGCCTCTTGTGTCTAGTGGCCACCATACTGGGCAGTGTGGACTGGGGCCTTTCCCTTTATACAGAATGGCCCATAGGATGAGGGGGTGAAGGAGAAGTCGTATCACCCCACAGTTAAGCTTCAGGGAGAAGACATGAGAGGCATTTGGTGGCATTTCAGGAGAAGTACCAAGCTTTCTCCTCGAGGGCTGGGGGCTGTTTTTAGTTCGGATTTTAAACAGAGTGATTCTTCCTGTAGAAGGAATTTAAATGGTAGCTAATAAAGCAGGCTGGATTTATTAAACACATTACGACATTTCGGACATTGCACTAAGCATTTTTTATACATGACCCCATCTAATTCTTCCAACAAGCTGTCAAGTAGATCCAATTAGGTATTCGCTCCACATCTTTCTAGGGTTGAGTAATCATGTGCCTGGCACAGCAGGACAGTGCTCTGACCTCTGGGGAATATGCAGTTCCCAGAATGTTCCTTCCCACTGCAGAGTGCTTAGAAGGCTGATGGAACAGAGTGTGTCTCTCAGAATGTGTCAGAGGTCAGCACTGGCCTGGAGAGAGAGCTCAGATCCCAGAGAGGGCAGCCTCCGGGATGGTAAAGGCATGTGCCAGCGTTGGCTTCTGCATTTGAGCAATCTTCGGCAGAAGTAAACTGTGCTTGAGACGATATTTGTGCAAGCATTTCTGCAAGTGGTGATGAAGGTCCTGAGCATGGTGCTGCGGGATGTGGTCTGCTGGGAACTCTCGCTGGGGTATGGGGCAGGAATGAAGCCTAGAGGAAGAAAGAGACAGCCTGGAGCGGGACGAAAGTCCTTGAAGGATTAATGTCCCTTGCTCTTTCTGGAGAAGATGTTGTAACTGGGTGGTTATGGTTGTTTGCGGATTGATTGTGTCTCCTGAAAGGATATGCTGATGTCCTAGCTTGCATTACTCATGAATGTGGCCTCATTTGGAACTAGGTAACAGAGAGTGCTGTTTGGTCCTTTCTGTTAAGCCTGTTGCACAGCATGGTGGGTATGGCTCTTTGGTGACTCACACAATCTTTGACTAATTTTTGTGGGCATCTGTGATGAGGAAACATCCCTGCTGTTGTCCTAAACTTTTGGACTACGTGGGCCCTGTGAGACCCCCAGGGTCCAGCCTGTGGCACTTAGACCTGGCCATGCAAGGTTGGCCCGGGAAAACTGGCCCAGCACTCAGGAGGTCAGATCCTTGCAAGGAGTCTTCAGAGAAGAGTGGGAAGTGAGACTTCAGCAGTATCTTGGCTGCTGCATGTTTTATTCTTCCTATTTCTTCACCACCATTTTTGTTGGCACAGGAAGCTTTTGCTGCCTTAAGGAACCATTGTTGGGTAAAAATAAGAAAGAAAAGGTTTAGAGTTTCAAAGGCTTTGTTTTTTGAGTACCAAATCCCAGAGACAGAAGAAACTGCATCAGCAGTAGATTTGGAAGAATACGTCATGCATCAAAGTAGCAGCTGAAGAATCTCCAGGAAAGGGGAAGGAGAAGGGAGAGAAGAGGACAGGGGTTTTAGTTAGATGTTGGCGGTCCTGAGAGGAGCCTGCAGGAGAAGGGAAGCTGGAGAAGAGAAATGACTGTAGAGTGTGTGTAGCAAACTAGTCTGCATCATGTTGAGGGTGCTCCCTGTTTCTCAGGGTGGGCCGGGGACCAGACCTTCTTTCTCTCACTAGAAAACAGTAGGGAGTTGGCGAAAGTCTTCAGGTGCCCCACTCCCTCCCTCTTCTGGGCTGGATGGACCCAGAGAGGCCTCACATCGGGGCACAGGGAAAATGAAGGGACAAATCACTTGGCTGATGACGGGACAGGAACAAGGACCTCTCCAGGAGCTGATGACTTATCCCATGAGGCCCAACCGGGGTGGAAACACAGGGGGAGGCAGCAAACTGACCTAGGTTATTCAGATCAAGTTCTTGCCATGCAGTGGTGAGGAAGACAGATTTGTCAGTTACAGAAAATAGGTATACTTGTAGACGCTGTATACGTTGTACTACAACACATTTGAACACTGCAATATTTCTGATACTCTATGATTCCCTTAACAATAAAGTGACACTGTGCTCATTAAAAAGTATGTGGAGGGGTCAAAAGATTTTAATTAGTCTTAGCTCCCACTAATTATAAGAATTCAAAGTTTTTTTGTTTTGTTTGTCTGTTTGAGATTAATACACATACAGGACCTTGAAGCTTTTAAAAGGTCAGATTCTCCTTCTTTGTACTGAAGATAAAAATGCCCTTGCTTGTTTGTATTGTTCATTTCTTATTTGTGTGTTGGTCTTTCCTATAACATTATAACAGGCTACGCTTTAGAGGGGGCACAGAGGCTATACTGAAATTTTTACTTCTCCAAAGATCCTAGCCCAGTGGCCAAATAACACCCTTGCAGCAAGTGGAATCCCAAGGTGGCCCCAAGCCTTCCCTGGTGCATCTGCACTGTGTGTCCCCTTCTGATGGGTGTGGGTTGGCCTGTGAATATGCTGGGAATTGCTCTTGCAACATCATAGGAGCCCACATATCAGCTACTAAGGGGTCAAGGGGTATGTGGCCAGGACCTAGGGTCCTCCATCAGCTGACAGTGGCTCTGGCCAACAGCCAGCGAGAAAGTCGGCCGTGGATGCTAAAAGCTTGAGGTGCTGAGTTCTGCCAAGTAACTGAATGAGCTTTGTGGTGAACTGTGAGCCCCAGTGAGGATGGTACCCGACGCCTCTTGCTTTCAGCCTGTGAAGGCCCAACAGAGGCCTCACGTGGGTCAGCCTGGACTTCCTCCCTACGGAAAGTAAGGAGAGGTGTGGGTTGAAGCTGTTTGGTTGGCGACTTTCCTGTCCAACTCTGGTGTGCCAGATCTGCTGAAGCTGACACCTTACCAGGCACTGGGGAGAGCAGGGTGAGGTGGCAAATGTGAAAGTGCTTCAGAGGGAGAAGTTTCATCCCAAATCAAATGTGATTGTGTCCCGCCCTCATGGGAACATGCCAAAATGCTCTGTTGTTTCAGGCGGAGGTCTAACAGATGTCACCTTTCTCTTCCAACTTTTCCTGGGGCCCTTCGGGATTCACAGTTCGAGACAGATGTTGCATCTGACTTTTTCCCTCCCAACTGCTTCCTGTTAAAAACTAAAATAAAAGAAGCAGAACATTGGAGGTGCTTTCAGGAGGCAGTGCAGAGGTTGCATAGGGCACATGATCCACACAGGGTGCGTATCTGGCTGGGCAGAGGGCATCTGACCTGAGACCTCGCTTTCGAGGTGCATCTGGTCCTGGCACAGAGCAGGGAGCCTGACACCAAAGGGCAGCAAAATCAACTCTCACGAAGACTTTCTCATAAAATCATTGGACTAATACAGCCAATTATGCTAGCAGTGAAGTGGGGACAGGGATCCCTCCCCCAGGAACATCCCAGCGTTCTCTAGAGGATAACTCTGCAGGGCTCAGGATGGATCCCAGCATTCTTTGGCAACAAAACAAATGTAGGACCGGAGACTTGACAAAGCACTGAGACTTTCTCTCTGTTTTCCCCTCAACATGGCAACCTGGTTAGACAGCAAAAGGGTTGATGATGAAGGCTGCTTGCCTGAAATGGGGGTGCAGGGACTTCCCAGGAGCTGGAACCCAGCAAACACCCTGATGCAGCACACAGTTTGGTCCTAGATGGAAAGGCAGTGCCTTGACTCCTGGATGGGCCTATCTGCCCCTCCCCTCCTGCAGTTCACTGAGAGACCTTGCGCTTAGGAAACTTCTCTTCTGTTGTTGTGAAACAAAGTGTGACTCTATAAAAATACTTGGGCTAAGCAGAAGCTACCACAGGGTCTGGAGGAGACCCTGGCAATGCCCTCCTCATTCTCCCCACCCTCTGCCCAGCTGGCAGAAGACGCTGCAGACAGGGCAAGGGAGAGAAGTCCTTGCTGGCGGAGGGCGAGTGTTCAAGGAGGCCCTCAGAGAGTCCAAGGAGGCGGTCACCGAGGTAACTATGTCCCAGAATTCATCTGCAGTAGGGACCAGAGTTGCTAGACATGTGCATTCCTAGGTGCTGTGGAATTCAGATTTATCATCAGAGAACGTCTTGAGTTAAGAGGAACTGGAACCTCCTCAGTGTCCTCTGTCCACGTGTGTGGCCTCTGGACAGGGTGGCTGGCCAGTTCTTATCCATAATAGAGAGAGTGAGGACCCCACCCTTCTATGCAACTGGAAGACATGGAAGCATCTTCATGGGGCCAAGGGCAGTGGGCACACAAGTAGCGAGGACAGCTGGGGGATCTCCCCACTTTGTCTTCCCCCCCTGTTTCCAGAGACCAGCCAGTGATCTCTCCTGAGACAGAAACAAGCCTGGCAGAAGCCTGCATGCCGTCATTGAATGCCTGCCCGTGAGAGTCCTGTGCTAGACCTTGTGGATGCATGAAGGTGGGCACGACATTTTGGCCCATGAATGAGGCCCAGCAGTGGTCAGGCAAGTCCCAGCTTTTCTGCGTATGGCCGGTATGCTCAGGGGAGAGTGACTTGCTCTCTCTGGGTTAGTTTCCTCATCCCCAGAATACGAACTCTGTAGATCTCAGGGCACTTGGAGTCTCCTCACCACATCCTCCTTACCTGTCCTGAACCCTGCTTCCCCCATGGAGTCCTCAACCATCTGCCCCACACATTGGGTTGAATGTTGGGTCTGTTTTCATACTACCTGGCTACGGCCAGGCTCGGTGGCTCAGCTTGCAATCCCAGCACTTTGGGAAGCCGAGGCAAGTGGATTGCCCGAGTCTACGGGTTCAAGACCAACCCGGGCAACTTGGCGAGACCTCGTGTCTCTACAATAAAAAAAGAAATTAATCAGGCAAGGCAGTGCATGCTTGTAGTTCTGGCTACTTGGAAGACTGAGGTGGAAGGAGTGCTGGCACCCAGCAAGTTGACACTGGCGTGGCTGTGAGTGTGCCACTGCACTCTAACCTGGACAACAGAGTGAGACTCTGACCAAAAAAAAAAAAGAAAACAATACAATAAAATAAGCTATGGCTATGCAGCATCTGGGGGAGGCAAGGCAGCATACAGGTTTCCTCCCTTCTTGGGCTCAAGGATAGACTGCATTCCCATCTTTCCCTGCATTAGGCGATGCTGTGGGGTTGGTTTCTACCCACGGAATGAGAAATAAGTGAGCTTTGTGGAACTCAACACCTCCCACTTGGGACCCTCTGTGTTCTTTTCTCTCTAGCTGTGGAATGAAAACTGCTGTTGGAAGAACTGATGAAGACACCAGAGCCCTTCTCTCCCGACTTCCTGTCCAGTGCTGTTGTATGAGCAAGAATAATCCTGGTCTTGCTGGAGCCAGTTTTGGCTCTATTTGTTATGGTAGCTAGCCTATCCTAGCTAATCTTACATTACATTAGATGATTGATTTAAAAAATGACTCACATAGTAAGTACTTGATATGGTGACTTATTTTTGCAACAATTCTCTTGGGAAATATTAAGCAAAACAAACACACCCTCCCCCTCAAGAGGCTATGTTCTCATTTATAACAAACTACAGAGAAACTAAAAATAGATTACTTCACATGGTCCAGACAGAAAAGGTTTAAGGGGGTTTAGGAAGTGACTTGAAATAAAGCTTATGTTGGTCAAGGCCCTACAAAAGATAGGAGATACTTCTAAAATATTTGCTTTTCAGAGTTAGATTCAGTGAACTTTAATTTTGGGGAATTTTTCTAAACTTACTTAAGTCGAGTAAGAGCTAGGGTGATGGTGAAGTATGTTTGGTAGGTTTACATTCAAAGGAGTGGGCTCAACAGTTGAAGAAGCCCCCTTATCCCCACTACCTTTCTTCAGTCTGTGCAGTCCCTGCATGTATTGGACCTACCATGTGCATGGCCCTTGTGCTAAGCATTGGCACTCCCACCCAGCACCTGGTCAAGGTCTTCCATGAACAAAGGAGTTGAGCCTGTCACCTCTGAGGTCTTCTCAGACCCGGGCAGAGCATTTCCCAGCCTCCTCCCTCCCTCCTTTCTACCCAGCTCCTTCTGTTCCACTAGCCTGGGTCCTGGACCTTTCTACACACGTGGTGAAGCACACCTGTCTGCTGCTAGGTCCCAGGTTTCTCAAATCTGCACAGTAAATTGCTTTCTATTTTAAATACAGACTTGAAACCTTTCTCAAAAAATGCATTGTATCACAGATGCATGGAAACAGTACTTTTTTTTTTTTTTTTTGAGTTGGAGTCTCACTCGGTCACCCAGACTGGAGTGCAGTGGCCGCTCCCGGCCACCGCAGCCTCGACATGCTGGGCTCCGGCAATCCTTCCGCCTCAGCCTTCCGAGTAGCCGGAATTACAGGCATGCGCTACAACGCCCGGCTGACTTTTTGATTTATTGTAGAGATGAGGTCTTGCTGCCCAGGTGGGTCTTGAACCTGTGGGCTCAGGCAATCCACTCACCTCAGCCTCCCAAAGGCATGGGATTACAGGCTGAGCCATCGAGCCCGGCTTGGAAACAGTTTTTAAATGCTGTTATGTGCAGCGACCAAATGAGGCACCATGGTAAGCAGGAAAGTAAGCAATGGTCGCATCCATACAGGCAGACATTGCAGGGGACTGTGACGAGACTGAGGTTACTTGGTATAGGGCAAAGGGAAGGGACGCTCTGCTTGGAGAGAGGAAGATTTGGTGAAAGTGATCAGTCACCAAGGAAACGGATAGCACAGAAGAGAAGGTCTCAGCAGTGGGCCAGACGGGCTGCCTGGACCTGAACCTGGCTCTGCCACTTACAGACTACAGGACCTTGGGCTGTTACTCAACTTCTCTTTGCCAAAGTGTCTTAATCTTTAAAACAGGAATAATTATAGCCTATTTTGTTGGCTTGTTATGAGGACTAAGGGTTAATGCACTAAGGTGGTCAGAACTCTGCTTGGCACATAGTAAGCCTTAAAAAGTTGCAGCTAACATTCTTTTGAGGATAAGGAGGCAGATGGGGAGATGGAGGAAAGGGTGTTCTCAGTGACGGGTAGGCACACAGGTGTGACACACCACAATGCAGAGGGCACGTGGCCAAGGACACATTTAGCAGCTCAGAATGGCCAAGAAGATGCTCCCGGAGCCAGGGGCAAGGCTGGTGGCAAAGCACCAGGAATGCACAGCATGAATAGCTCTGTAGCTTAACCTCCTCACGGCAGTGTCCTCCTTGCCTGCTTGCTTCTCACAAGGAATCCTCCGCATTCCACTGCCCCTTGGTTGCTAACGCCCTTGGCCATCTGCCCCCACAGGCACCTGCGTCTCCAGGGCTCTCTTCTCCACACTTCGATGGCTGAGTGTCAGGAGACGAGCGCCACCCTCCCTTTAGCGACCGACACCTGGTCTTGTTTCCTGCAGGCTCATGGCATCACTGGGATTCCCTTTGAGTTCCCTCCTGAAGGTGACCCCAGACTACCATGCCCGTAAGGCCTTGCCTCAGATGCCCTGCTCACTCTCAGCTGTTGAGCAAGGTCACATTTGAATGACATGATGAAACCCCTGTTTAGAGGGGACTTCACTCCTTGGCCCCCACTTCCTGGTGCAGTTCCGTCCACACTCATCCTGCTTACCTTTGGCTTTCTAACTTCCCCCGAGATCAGGCTCCACTTGGTCCCTCTGACCCCTTCTGTTCCTTTGACTTCTTTCTCTCTCCTGCTTCTCTTCAGACGACAGACACCCGCTTTCCTCTCTTCCTAGAAAGTCCTCCCTCACTCCGCACCCCTTTTCTAGCTGTAAGTCATTCCTCCCCTTCTCAACTACACTTTGTGAACAGTGAGTTACATCTTCTGTGACCATCTTGACACCTTCCATCTGACCTTTGACCTCTCTCAGTCTCGCTCTGGTGCCTCATCCCTTCCCAAACTCTCCATGAATGAAGTGTTTCTGCTGAGCCCAAGGCCAAGGCCACCCTCATTTTAGAGCCCGATGGTGTTTTCCTTTCTTTTGAGCCAGAGTCTTACTCTGTTACCCAGACCGAGTGCAGTGACATGATCATGATTTGAGGTCACTACAGTCTCGACCTCATGGGCTCAGGGGATCCTTCTGCCTCAGCCTCCTGAGTAGCTAGGACTACAGGCACACGCCATCACACCCAGCTAATATTTTGATTTTTTTTGTAGAGACAAAGTCTCACTAAGTTTCTCAGGCTGGTCTCAAACCCCTGGGCTCAAGAAATATTCTTACCTCATCCTCCCAGAGTGCTGGGATTACAGGCATGAGCCACCATGTCCAACCAACAGCAATCATTTTGAACTTCTGACTCACTGTCCTCCCTGCCACATTTCCTACTGTTGACTGTATTTTTCTCTGTCATATCACGGCACCTGATTCTGTTAACACTGTCTGTGGCACCTCTTCTTCTCCATGGCCTCACCCTGCCCACCTGCTGTTCCAGTTCATGCTTCCTGGTGGTATCTCGGTCGATGCCCTTCTCTTTCAATCCCTGGTCTGGAGGCACACCTGCTGGCTGGGTGTGACCTGGATGGTGCCGATTCCTATGCTATTGTATCTAGGGGTCTTCTCCTAACTCCATTTCCAGCTGCCTGTGGAGAATTCTACTTTAAAGTTCCACAAAATTTCAAACTAACATATTGAAAACGAAATAGTTACTTTTCCCCACTTTTATGGTCTGAATGTGTTCCAGTCCTAACCTCCCATGTGGCTGCATCTGTATGGGCCCTTTAAGGGAGTAATTCAGGTTAAATGAGGTCATGGGTGGGGCCCTGATCTGGTGGAATGAGTGTCATACAAGAAGAGACAGCAGAGCTCAAGCTCTCTCTCTGCCATGTGAGGACACAGAGAGAAGGTGGCCATCTGCAAGCCAGAGGACCTCCCCCAGAAACCAAGTAAGCTGGAACCTTGATCTTGGTCTTCCAGACTCCAGAATGTGAGACAACAAATGTGTGTTGTTTAAGTCACCAGGCTGTGGAGTTCTGTTATGACTGCCCAAGCAGACTAAGGTGCTTACCTTTGTCAAAGCTGAACTCTTTCCCTGCATTCTTGACTTACAGCCTCACCATCCACACTGCTGCTAATGCTGTGGACAACTGCCCCCCCAACACACACTTACTCACTGGGCCCTGCTGCTTTTGCTTCTGAAACATCTCTCTGATCTTCTGCCCTTCCTACCATGTAAAATATCTGGCTCCCACCATTTCTCCCCAGGCCCCTGGGAACTGCTTGGCTTGCCTGCCTGCTCCAGCCTGAGTTCTCTCTAGCTCTCTCCCACCTGACCACCACGATGATGCATGGGAACACACTCTATGCTCCACCTAAAGCCCCTCAATGCAGTGTTCTTCCCTGTGGTGAACTGCATCTCTTCCTTCGATATCTAGTTTTAATCTTGCTTTTGGAGGCATCCTGCCCTGTTTACCCATCCAGATGGGATGATTCTCCTCTATTTCTTGATTTCTATCCTGGTACTACCTTGTTGCATTGTAATATCTTTTCTATCAATTCACAGTATCCTCTAGACTATGTTCTCTTCCTCTCCTCTAAAGAGCAGACCATGGCACTCAACTTCGTAAACCAGACACTGACAGACATTGGCAAAGCTGTTAAAGCTATGTCCATTTGTGCCAGAGAATGAAATGAATGAATGACCCATCAGCTGGGAGCTCAGGGGAGAGATGTGTGTTGCAGACTGAGAGCTCCTTGGGAACACACTCAACAGGTCTCAATTTCCTATGAAGCTTTTTCAGATTTCTCCAAGTCTAAGATCAGTCTCTCTCATGGCATTGCACTCTGTCCCTTGACCTGACATTCTTCCATTGGCTTAGCCTTATGTAAATCTATCCCTTTGCCATGAGGTTCTGAGCTGGGGGAGTTAAGGGCTAGGTCTTACTTATCACTACCACCTTAGACTCTGCTACATCTGGTGTGGACATGGTCTTAGTAAGTGATCAGAACACTTGCTGGATGGATCTGCATGGGCCATGTGTACCATGCTCAGGCCTTGCTGTCACCTCGTTTGTAACTATGCTGTGTCTTCAGCCTGTATTCACTGGGGCTGAGGAATATTCTCGTACTTCCACTGCCTCCTGTATAAAATGCATACCTTCTATCCTGAATTCTAACTATCATTAAAGAATTATCCAATTCTAATAGAATTATCTAATTATCTCTTCCTTCCTGAGCTTTTTGATTTGTTTCTGGGGAGGATGGTCCTTTTATGCCTGACCTAAAAATCTCGTCTTAGTTGCTTTTATGATCGCAACATTACATCCATTCAAAAGGTGATAGGCAGCAAGTGTCCATGTGCTCAGAAGCTGACATTTGTCCTCAAGATGTAGGTGGACACTTTCGCTCTGCCACTAACCCTGATGAGGACTCAGCTGTGACTCTCTGATGTGCTGGTTGACAGGTGTCCCTTGGCTACCCTTTGGGATAAGTCCCCTGGTGGGAATGATCTTAACTCTCCGACACTTGAGAAACAGCAGAAGTGAATGTGCCATGAAGGGCATGTGTTTTCAAGCATGCTGTCTCTATAGTTAAGATAACAAGGGAACTTTGATCTTTTTTAACTAGTTGAATCTCAGTGGCATGCCTCAGTAGAAATGTGTGTCTGATGTCTGTAAGAAAGCATCTGGGTTTGAAGGACTGATTTTTAATTTTAAGCACTGCTTTTCTAGAGAGGTCAAGCCAACCCTAAAGACAAACATTTTCTATTCCTTTTATATCAGCTTTCCTTTGTTCAGATATGACGTAGCTCAGGAAATTGGGACTGGAAAAGAGATCCTTCTGTCCAATACCTCAGATGCAGAAAGAACATTGATTGCTCCAGTACTTACTGTGAAATAAAATAGAAACAATTTCCCAGCAAAGTGTGCAGATACTCAGAGGCTCCTGTTGGGTCTAAGACCCTGGGCTGGGCATGCCACCAGGGCCCAAAACTGCGGACATTTGTTTCTGCTTTGTCTACTCTTTATATCTGGCACCTGTTTGAAAGCAATTCTTTATCATCTAACTAGATTGTCAGTTTGGGGAAAAGGAAAAATAAAACAGGCAATTTTTGTTTCAGTCTAGTCTTTGCTTCTGATTCTGAAAGCTGTTTGTTTCCATAGAGGTGAGATGTCCAGGGAGCCTAGGTCTCAACATACCGACGGTGTCTTTTGGGAAGTTCCTTCTAACCAGGCCTTCAAAGTTTGGGAAAACCACCAGTTGGCCCCAGGCAATCTGGGCAAGCCATGGACTTGATTTCCATATGTATAGCTATATTCTTGCCTAATATGAATATTGTTACACTTTCAAAAACTAATACTTTGCCTACCAAATAAAATACATGAGAACTTGTTCAGCAGATAAAAACCACAATCAACATGCAATGGATATTATATCCTTCAGTCTTCAAAAGGAAGGGAATTCTGACACATGCTGAAACATAAATGAACCTTAAGGACATTACACTAAGTGAAACAGGCCAGTCACAAAAGGACAGTCCTGCACGATTTCACTGTAGGAGGTTCCTAGAGTCATCATATTCAAGGGACAGAAAGTGAAATGGTGATTGTCAGGGGCTGGGGAGGAAAAAGGCAGAGTTAGTGTGTAATGGGACAGAGTTTCACTATGAGATGATAAAACAGTTCTAGAGGATCGGTCAGAGAGCCATGTGAATTCAGATGCTCCTTGATTCATGATGGAATTACAACCTGAGGAGCCCATCTTAAATGGGAAATGCTGCAAGTTGAAAATATTGTAAGTCAAAAATGCATTGAATACCTCTACTAAACATCACAGCTTAGCCAAGCCTATCTTAACATGCTTAGAACACCTACATTAGCCCATAGTTGGGCAAAGTCGTCTGCCACAAAGCCTGCTTTATCATAATATGTTGCATATCTATATAATTTATTTAATACTGTATTGAAAATTAAAATCAGAGTGGTTGTATGGATACTCAAAGTATGGTTTCTGTTGAATGTATAACGCTTTTGCACTGTTATGAAATGGAAAACTCCTAAGTCAGGGATCATATGTATACTTAATGCTACTGAACCATACACCCGAAAATGGCTAAGATGGTAAATTTCATGTTGTGCATATTTTACCGAAATTATCAAAACCAAACTAAACACAGGTCCACTGGGTCTGGATGATCCCTTCCCATATATGCCTCTGTCCTGGGCTTTCCTTTCACACATAGACACTCAAGCTCCACACAGTGTCAGTGACCTGACAATGTGTCCAAACACGGTGGCACACATCCATGTCCCTTTTCTTCCTCAGAGGTCCCTGAAGCTAGTAGTTCAGAGAGTTCTGATTCAGCCTTTACAAGTGTTAAGGTCTCCACATTGTTCTACCCATCCAAGGTAGAACACCCAACAGGTACTGCGACTGAGAACATGAGATTCCTACCTTCTCCCACTTCCTGTGTTGGATACTAATGCCCAAGGTTGGCACCTCGGGCCTTTCCCAGCATAAGCTGTGGTCCTCCAGGCTGGGCGGGGAGCAAAGGAGGCTGGGGTCATTTCTGTTACCTGGGACCTTGAAAGAGTGATCATGCCAAGCCCTGAGGCATGGGTGGGTAGCCACCAAATGGGCGTGGAATGAGTGGCTTGCAGATTTCTAGAGAAGAGAGCTTCTGGTGTAGCAAATTGGGTAATATGGACCTGTAAGATTCTATCAGCCTGTCTAGACAGTGCATGCATGCCTTTCCACTCTCGTCCAGAGCCCCAGGGAGGTGCATGCCTTTGGAGAAAAGAAGCAGGGAAGGGCGGAAACAGAGGTGAAGTTGGCAAGAGAGTGAGCCGAGGCGTGTGGGGTGAAGGCCTAACAGCAGAGACACATATTTGGCATTTGGGAGGGGTTAGGGAGAAACAGGGTTCTACTCCTCAGCTCTGTGGCTCCAGAGCTGGGAGCTCTCCCCTCCTAAAGAAACTGCAAGATGAGGTTTCCTAACAGATGGCTGTGTTCTTGACCTCAATACATCGATCCAACCAAGGCTGGGAGACAGGTGTAAAGACAACATATCGGCACCTAACCTTGGCTTCCTAAAATAAAATGGATAAAATCTAAGCACAAGGAAAGCTTTCTCTGAAGTACAATGCCTCTGCAGAGGGCTTAGTTTTACCCCAACCCAAGAATGTTTCCATGAGGGAATGGAATTGCTTTTGTTTGCATCAGATTAGAAAATCTTATAAACCCTTACTCACATGTCCGATGGGAAGGGTTTTAAAGAGTTTTAAAACATTTTATTAATAGCCAAAGTTTGGGGAAGTAGAAACTTTTTGGTGAGGGTGGGGGCATTTGGCCCAGTCAAAATTGAAAAACTAGCATTCTGGCTTCCAGGAATGTAACCTGAAGATACGGTTGCCCAAAGACATGTGGTTATTCGTGGAATTCTTTGTAATAGTCAACCTAGAAAGGAGATGGGGAGAGTGCTGCCTTGCTGCTGGGGGAAGGAATCTATCCACTCAGGAAGCCCTGCCCCCACCTGCTCTGGCCTGGGGTGTCCTGGTAAACAGACAAGGCCTCCCTTATGCAGGGATCTGTGTGTATAGAAAGGGGATCCCCTGGTGCAGGGCAACGTGGCGTTTGTGGATGTCTCTGCACCATTGTGTGATTGCTTCTGCTCAGGGACAATTTCTGAAAGAAGACAGGAACTGCTGCCTTTGGGGAAGGAGGGGAAAGATCAGGTCAGGGAAAGGTCATTCCATTTTTCTTGTTAAATTCATTTATATCATTTGAATTTTCTACCTGAGTAGAAATTTTTTAATACTTGAAAAGAAGCTTCCTTAAAAAATTTGAAGGCTTAGTGCCACATATTTCTGAAAATGCCTTTTTTCCTTTTCCTTTGCATGTCAACGTTTGTTCACTCTGCATTTGAGATGGTTTCATAGATAGATTAGAGATGAGTGTGTGATTTCTGCAGAAAGCGGCAGGATAGAGCAGCAGAAAGGGAACTGTGGCAAAGTCTCCCCAAAGGGCATGGCCTTTGCATCGTGCCTGGGATTCCGGATTTTCCCCTCGTGTCCTCTCTAACCCTGCATCCGTGAAATGTAATGGATTGTGTCAGTTTCCACCACAGGCCCGTCATTCCTTCAGAGAGAGTCCAACTTGCACGAAACACAATAGGCCTCTTCTAAGACTCTAATTTCATATATTTCTTTTTGAATTAAACAAATAAAAATTTATGAAGTTGAATGGATCTTTTGGAAATGTTCTCATTAGCTTTGGTGCAGTCACAAGAGGCTGCCATGCCAGATACAGTCCTCTTCCCCAGGTGGGGTCTCTTGTGAACTTCAGGCAGGATAAATAACCAGGTATCCTTGTGTGTGTGAAGTGGATTCTGACTTTTTTTTAAAAAAAGAAAATCACTGCCTAATATGTAGGGTTGAAGGAGATTGTGCTCTTCAAAATAAACCTAAGATTTTATTCATCTTTTCCCACCCTCTAGGCTGCCTTAGTTTGGTGTGCGAGTTTTCAGCCATCTCTTTGTAAACGCAGGTGATGACGACGAGGAAGCTGAAACCTGCTCCCATCATAACCAGCCACACTAGAGAGCCCCTGGTGGACGAGCCCAAGTCAGGACCCCACAGACAGTGACCACTCACCTCCGATGTGTGAGGAAGCTGCCGCTGACGTGCCCCGACCCGTCGCACCCTGGCGTGGGGCAGGACATGCCTTCCGTCTTGACTGACTTCCAGGAGAACTGGGAGCCGTTGAGGTACCCATCCTTCTGCCTCTTGGCCGCCAAGGGACACCCTGAGGCGCTGCGGTGCGAGGCATACTTCCCCGTGATGTGGCCCTGACCGTCGCAGCCGGGGACTGGACACCTGGACCACAGACAGAGGGGACGCACTTTATGTCTTGCCACCACAGACCTGGTGACCTCTATCACAAAGTCAAAATAACCTGACATGAAGAAAAAAAGAACCATAATGTTCTGCTTGGCAAAGGGAAAAGAAAGAAAAAAAAATCATTGCAAGACACCACCTAGTGGAACAATTAAATATTTCATCGGTGCAGAGAGACATTTCATAGCGGATGGAAGGTTTTTCTGGAATAAAATATCTGTGCTGGGTGAAGAATGATGGGCCCTGATATGAGAAAGATCTGCTTAGGCAGTTGCAGCCTGTGACATATGGGCATTGGTTTGAAGACACCACTTTGGGGCAGAACCATGGCTTTTCTGGTGGAAAAAATGCAAAGTCAATGAGACCTTGTGGGATCCTTTTTAAAAAGATCCTTTTATCCTCTTCTCAAGAGCTAGAAAACATTTGCTTGTTTGGCTGTATTCTCTGGAGGTCATAAAAGGCCGTTCCTGCTAGACAAGATTTTAAGCTGCAAAGATAACACAGAAGGCTCCCTGGATAGGGCAGGCACAGAGGCGGGGGTGGGGGGGGGTGGAGGGGTACACGGCTGCAGGTAAATCCTGGGGCTCCAGGATAGTTTATGCTGAGGGGTGAATCATAGCCAGGAAAGAGACCACCTTGGAGGAGGGGAGGGCTGGCTTGAGTGCTCCTCACATGCCCAAAACAGCGGGTTTGTCTGTTTGGTGTTTGTTTAACAGCCAAGTTTACATTCTACAGAATTTGTATGACCTATGTATTTTGATAAATCTTAACTTATTTTAATAATTTATGCTTTAATTCATGTTTATTTTGTTTTAATTAAAACTTTTCTCCAAAGAGATTGTGTGAGATTACAATTTCCGGAGGCTGCATTGGGTTTACAGTGTGGGTTTTGAGGTCCAGGCACCCCAGGCATTGGGATGGGGACAGATTACCCCTTGAGTGGCAGGGTAACATCTCCCAGGCTCAAAGCCCAGGCCTGCCATGTCTCCAGTCCTGCCTTAGAACCAGGCACGGTATAACTAAACAATTGTTATAAGCCAGACTCTCAGTAAAACATTCACTCAGGAGGGTATACTTAGTACCTTCAGGAACTTTCCCAAAGTTGCCTTTCCTAGTAAACTCAGCTGTTTTTTCTGCCATGGGCAGAGGGAAGTTTTTTGTGGTTCTGGTTACTGAGAGCATCAGGTGTATGGTTATCAGTTTATTGCTGGATAGCATCCGGGACTTTCTGGCCAATTAGCAGAAGTGATTTGATTTTCGGTGTCAGTTATCTGACTGCAGTTTGTTGAAATCTCAAAGGTGCCCACTAAGACCTGGACCTCTTTTTCTTGTTGATGTGCACTTGCTTCTCTTGAATGTTTATTCCCCATACTGGCAGCCCTGCCACTGGTCTTGGCCAAACAGGCCCTCATACCTAATTGGCTCTTGATCTTCTTTATCTTCTTTGCTTTGTGCTATCCTGATACCACTCTTCTTTGCTCTGGGGCAACCTGAAAGGCTGAATAAGAAACATGTATCAGAAAGCATCCTGCACTGTTGATTCTGGCAAGCTTTCTTAGCAACTGGTAAGACTTGGACTTGATTCTCTCCCAAAGGCTGTGCTTCTGGGTATGAAGCCAAAATCCAGAAAGGAGGGTCCTTTCTGATGTGGAACCTGTGGCCTCTCAAAGGCTGTAACACAGTGTCACTGTCAGTTGCCTTTCAAGGGCAGTAAGAGACTAGGGTGGGCCAGGATGCTGTGAATGGGGAGAACTGGTCAGTTGTAGGAACAGAAGCAGTCAGGAGATGCCAGAATGTTTTGTTGAGAGAGAGATAGACAGAAACAGAGAGAGGGAGGATGGGCCCACGCACAGAGAAGGGTGAACTGGTAGGTGAATGAATAAAAGACCAAAATGGAGTCAATATAACCAAAGAACAGCCATTTTAACACTGCCTAGTTCTGTCATGCTTTTTTAGCTGTTCACTTTAATTTACCCTCTAATCATTAGCCAAGGAAAGAACCAGTTTCCCACACATAGCTATTGATAGCTATCTTACAACTGCCCCTCCCCACCCTGCAAGCCTGCTTTGTACTGTTTACTTTTCTATTCCAAGTTTCCTTCAGCCATAAAGAACCAAGATGATCTAATCTATTGTAAGCAGCCCTTTGTGACCTACATGACACAGGTAGACTCTATCACATAAAGTAGCCCTTCGTGAGCTACATGACACAAACAGACCCCATCATCACGTTGCAGCAGTACCTGTTCTTATCTGCCCCTTAGTGATGAGGTAAAACAGACCACCATCCAATCACCTTAGCGACCTGCCCCCATCAAAGAAAAGCTTTAAGAAGCATACAAGCTTAAGCAGCCATGGCCATATTTCCTGAAGCTTTGGCCCCCTCCCTTATACTGGGGAGGTGAATCTCCTCTCTCTCTCTCTCTCTCTCTCTCTCTAGTCTACTTTCTAAATAAACATTTTTCCTAATCTAACCTCTGTGCAATTCTTTTCATCTTTTCCACTCAGCTTCTGACAGAAACTCACCGAGCCCTTGCATGCCAAATCTGTATCTTGGGAGAGTGTGATATTTTAGTACCAAATTCCAATTCACCTGAAGCACAGACTTCTGGCTGTATCTGCAGAATGTATAGTGACAGCTGAACATGCTTATTTTACTTAATTTTGACATTTTGCATATAAAGGCTTTGAAAACATGTCAAAAGGAGATTTATCAGCTGGAACAGAAAAATACACACACAACACAATAACGAATAAAATAAATGAAACTTTGGAAAATAATTGAAGAATGGGAAATCAGGCATTTCCTGAGATGCCTCAGGACCCTACGGAGACAGCAACCCTGATGCTGTGCACTGCAGTGTCCGGGCAGCCAGTCACTGCCTGGTCTCCCTCATTTTCCTGAGCGTGTGTGTGGTGCAATTACTCCTGCTGGCTCTGATGTTTTTGAAACATGCTGATGCTAGGGGAGGTGCTCACTCTCCAGCAGGAATTTCGTTCCTCCTCCCCATGCCTCAGTCTCCCTCCTCCTCCTTGATGTGTTTCCAGGGATGTGCTGGTGGCCCCAATGCTCTCAGGTGGGAAGCAGCACCTCACAGGCACAGGTGGTGCAGGAGGGTCTTCGCTTGCCCTGGGGTCCTGTCCCAGGCTGGGGGGTGAGGACATTAGGCTGCTGCCTATCGGTGTCAGCAGGGGTGTGCCTGCTGTCTTCTTTTATAAGGAAAAGAAAAGAGGACAAAGAAAAGGAAATGACAGGAGAGACATGCAAGCTCACAGCTTCCTGCAGTCTGTCTTTCTCTCTGTCCTCTTGCAATGGGAGAGCTGCACTTTTTGCCCTGACATTTCCTTCTTCCTCTGATGGTCGGACCTTAGGCTCAGACCCTCCCTCAGGCTCGCACTGATGCTGAGGTCGGTGTGACCTGACTTCTGGTCCCTTCTGTACCCTACTCACTGCTGCACATGGCTGCCTTGATATCCCCAAACAGGACTCATTGTCAACCTGACCAGCCTAAAACCCTTCATGGCCTCGGGCCGGAACACTGGGTTTGTCCTTGCCTGCCCCTCCCGCCCCAGTTTTCCTTCACACAGTTCCCGCTGATTTCACATCCTGAATTTCCTCAAATTCGTTCACTCTTTGCTTCCCTGGACACTGTTAGAACAGAGCACTAACTGCGCTACACCATGTACTCCCAGTCTAGAATCTTCCACTGGCTCTATTCCTCAGGACGAGTCCTCATGGCCTGGCCCCACCACCACGTCGGTCTGCTCCTGCCAGGGCCCAGGGTTCCTCTTGCTCCCTCCCATCCATTTCTAGCCTCAGTCCCTCCCTTGTCTGCTGGCGCACTCAGTCAGCTTGTCCCTGGCCTGCCTGTCACCTCCCTCAAAAAGCCTTGGCCACTCCCCACCCCAAGCCGTCTGACTCAATTCTGAGTTCTCACAGCTCTTCACACGTGACTCACACTGCTGCCCCCACCACAGGCTCCTCTGACAGCTCGTGCTGGGGAGAGTAGACTGTATGCCTGCTGCCTTTCTCCAGTTCCTAGCCCGATGCCTTGCACAGAGCAGGTGACAGTTAAATATTTGTTGAGTGGATCAATAAATGAATGAAAATAAGAGGAATGGATGGGAGAATGACAGTGTCCTACCCCCGGACCCCAGTCTATCTTTCCCTTCCCAGACTAAGTAAGGGCTGCTGTGGGGAGAAACCATGTTGTACCCCAACCACAGAGGCCATCCCCATCATCACTGCCGTCAGCCCTATCCCTGCATTAGGTCCCCCCAACTCCAAGGACTTGAGAGTCAGGTGCAGCTCTGGGCTGCCACAGAGGCTGGGAATGGAAATAACTCAAACAGAACAAATCTGTAGCAACCACAAGGTTTGGCTCTGACAATACAGTGACTTCCAGGAAACCTTGACTTTGGCACAGGGGCTGGTCTTGAATTCTAGAATGCTTCCTCCTGAACTAAGGTTTCTATCATCTGCTCTTCCAGTGTTTAAGAAAGCAGACCTCTTCAGACGAGAATCGGTCCTGCCATCTCTGTGTGTGAATCTGAGGCTCTGATGCCAGGTCACCTGTGAGAGGGCTGTGCACCAGCCAGGAACTGGGGTAGTTGTGGTCTCTGCAAGACCTTGCTTCCTGGGTGGGCTTTCAATGCCTCTGCTCCATGGGATGTTCTCCCTGCCCTCTTCTCTGTCTCTTCCATCCCCAGTATAATAGGCCCTGGCTATCCCTTTAGCATTTAGCACCTCTACAAATCTAGGGTGATGAGGTCTTATTCTCACAGGTAGCATTTTATTGCTTGAGCTGGATGTTTTATGTTACTTACTGCTGGCTAATTTTTTATGCTTGATGGAAACAAGACACATTTTCCTACCCACCAACCAAGAACTAGAATTCCAGGAATAATGGAAGTAAAACTATTCAATTGTTTATAATTCTGTTGTTCTGTTGTTCTGAAACAAACAGCCATTACTTGCTACCAACCCCGGCATGGAGATTCCCTACAGAATGACTATGCTGGGAAAGGATCTGACCAGCCACTTCATTGGGAGATGGCATGGAGTGAGAGATGGAAGAGAGGACGGCATCTATGGGTTGTGGAGACTTGGTTGAGTCTCTAGGCCTCAGTTTTCCCATCTGTGCATGGGACAGAAATACTTATGTCATCAGATGTGAAACTGAATGGGATAACAAGATACATAAGATGCTTGGCACAGAAGTGCTCACAATTTAGATCTTTTATTTTCACTTTTTATCTGTATTTGTGATCCTATTGTAGGGTTCAAATATGAACCGGACAAAAAGTCACTCATCTTGTATTCTTCTTCTAGCTTTGAGTAACGTGGAAATTCACTGGTTGTGTGCTCTGGAAGTGAGGGGAAGGGAGGGAGCAGTTTCCCCTTTCCAGGGCTTCAGAGCATCTGCTCAAGGCTCACATCTGGAGACTGTTCTTAGCATTTAGACCCAGCTTCCATTTAAAAAAATTTTATTTATTTATTTGAGTCAGAGTCTCACTCTGTCACCTAGGCTGCAATTCAGTGCCACACTCTTGGCTACTGCAGCCTCAACCTGCTGGGCTCAGACGATCCTTCTGCCTCAGCTTTCCAAGTATCTGGAACCACAGGCATGTACCACCACCCCTGGTTAATCATTTTAAAGATTTTATTTTCTTTTTACTCCACTTCTTTCAGTGAGTTGAAACAGCATACCTGCTGGTGACTCTGCGTCCTTCATTTCTTCTCTTCCCCTGCTTCCTTTCTCATCTGGATATACCATAAGAATCTCAGAGTTACTGTGTTTAAACACAATGCAACCCTCACTTTGGCAGGCTTTTTTCTCTCAGATAATGCGGTCCCTTGGGTCCCTTCTTCCTCGGGGGCCTCTTCCCATGGCTAGCCCTGCTGGTCACTGCCCCATCACTGCTTTCACAAGGGTACAAAATCTTCTCCAGATGTCGCCATCACTCCAAAGGTGCTCTAGGAGGCCATTTGTCTTTCAGTAGCACATGCTCCAGGTTGAACGCCCAGCTGCCATCTTGTTTAGGCAATCACCTAGTTTTCTAGCAAATAAAGTTTAACCCCTTATAATGAAATTCCTAAGGCTGTTAAAACAAGTTTCCTCCCTCATGACCCCTGTAGACTTACACCTACAATTCTCACCAAACAAAATTGCTCACTGTTAAAAGCACTTTGATTTTGATGTAATTATGAGACTTTTCCAGTGCTGTTCCTTTGCACGGAGCATTCTCCTTCCCAGGACCCTCACCATCTGTCCAGGTAGGGCTCAGTGTCGTCTTCTCGTACCTGCTCGCTGATCTACTCTCTCTAATTGGAATTCAGACCTGATTTATTCATCAAACTTATGTTTTAATATACAAGTACATATATTTGAGAAGCACACTTTTAAGTAGGGTGGCTACTATGGATGGCCACCCAGCACCGTTCTGGTCTAAATACCACAAGATACATGTCCCTGGACTCCATGTCCTCTTGGGAACCCATGGCTGGGTGTTTCTCTCAGTCTCCAGGACGCATTTGGGCATACTATGCTAGTTGGCTTTGATGTCTCTTTCCTCTATGGATTATCCATACCTTGAGGCTGGGAGCGTCTTAATTATCATTGTTCCTTAGCCTCTGGCACATATTTCGTACTCAATAAATATTTACTAATTTCCTAGGTCTCTGGATTTCCAGGCTGACATTTGGGATTATGTTCTAAATGATTAACAATTTCCAGGACAGAAACTGTGTTTATTTATCACGGTGCTCATTACATAGCTATGTTTTTATTTGGAATTTTATAAATGTTGGAAACACCATAAACACTTTTAGAACACTGCATTCTGTGGGAGGAGGGAAAGGTCGGGGTAAGTACACAGCTCCCATCAGAGTAAGGGCAAACTGTCGGTGAGCAGAAGGGTTTATGGGGAACTGGAGGACATGGGGTCAGGAGGACATGTGGTCAAGGGAGGTGCGCTTCATGGCCTTCGGGTCAGAAAGGTGTTAGGGCAGTCTCCCTGCCTGGGGCCCGAGGGAACAGGACACACATTAACCCCTGGCCAAGCAGATCCGGCCCTGTGTGGGAGCAAGTCCCAGTGGGGTTGAGCCAGTGTTGTAGTAAGAGGTGCCACTGGCAGCTCTCTGGTAGAGTCACATATTTCAATGCTGTGAGTAGGGCTTGTCACCCTTGGAAGTAGGACTCTTGCCAGCTCTTCTGGGCATCACCACGCCTGTTTCTTCATTGTCTTCCTCGGGATCTGGTGATCCCTCCACTTCACAGCAGGGAAGTCCTTCAGCATGCTTGTTTAAACTGCCCAAAGCATGCTGGGACAGAGTAGGTAGATATTGCCTGACCCTTTGGCTGTCCTGGAGGCTTACATTGTGCACATTATTTTAAAAGAGCAAAACGAAGTACTCTGGAAGACATAGGAGTTGACAATACAGGTGACTTAGGATCTTGCACTCTTGCTTCTTCATTTGTCATTAGGATACTAATAATCTCATATGATGAGGTTATGTATGTAAAATGCTCGTTGTAATTTTTGGTATTTAGTACGTGACCAATAAATGTTGACATTCGTTATTAGAGGCCATTCTGAAGTTCTGGGAATACAGGGCGTTCTAGAGGGAGTGAGATTCCTGTAGATGGTTGCTTGTGGGAAATGCAAGCTGGACTTCTGCACTGGAGCGAACCCCAGGGCCTCCAGCGCTCTTGCTACTTGTACGACCCTACTTAGAAGACTCATGGGATGACTGGAGCAGAGGAGGTGACAGAAGCTCTGCAGGGGAGTTTTCTGGCAGGACCATGCGGAGGGCGTGGCACCAGCAGGCCTGGGTATGGCAGAAGGAAAGGAAGGCCTTGGTGAAGGAACAGAGAGAGGGATACAGATGGCTGGGAAGCTAGAGCTTTGAGGAAAAGTTTAAGAAATTTTCTTTGTTTGTTTGAAAACAAGAATTCAAATCTAAACCCTG
Source organism: Cephalopachus bancanus (assembly GCA_027257055.1). Lineage (NCBI taxonomy): Eukaryota > Metazoa > Chordata > Mammalia > Primates > Tarsiidae > Cephalopachus > Cephalopachus bancanus. Next base: position 2,527,727 of record JAPVLO010000055.1, read on the forward strand.
TTAATGATGGTGAGCTGTGTGGATGCTTCACCGGCATGTGGTGAACACGGTTTCTCTCCTCTCTGAGGACAGAAGGAAGCACAGAGCATTTGAAGGATTTTTTGATAGAGCATCACAGTCCATAAATATTTGTTAAAATGAATTTAGGAAAGTTTCAGGCATTATGTAGAGCTTAGAAAAACACACCACCATTAAAACCAAAAGCAGGGCAAGTACAGATCAGGTGACTCCAGGGCGGCTTGGGGTGCTCATACTTCATCAAGGCTCATCTGGGCACGAGGAGATGTGATTACGAGTCAGACAGTGCAGTCTTGAGTCAGTTCTGCTATTTAAGCTCTTAGCCTCTCAGATTCCCCATATTCAAAAATGAGCAAAGCTACCTAGCGGTTGGCATGGCTCTGAAGATGGTGAATGACAGCACACTCACCCAAGTTCCCAGAACAGCACCCAGGAGAAAGTTGGTGCTTGGCTACCAGTTCCTCTCTGAAGCTAAGCAAGGGAGCAGTGAACACTGTAGCCTGTAGACAGAATCGGAATGTGTGTGTATGTCCTGGGAGCAGGAGAGAGAAGCACTGCAGATGCCACTGATGCTTGAAATGGATCCATGCCCCTTAACATGTCAAGGATTATTGCTGTGACCTCACTTGTTCCTATAGCCCACAAGGGAGGGGAGAAGATCTGAACTCATATAACTTATTTGAGTTGTGGCACAATTGGAAAAAAGAGGCCAATAAATCACTATTGAAGTAACGTTTTCTTTACAGTTTGTATTTAGGTAACATTATCTTCCTCTTCTTGGGATATGAATAATAGAAAAGTAAAATGAAAAGAAGCTTGCTCTACCTGTATTTATGACCTTAAGAATTAATAGGGCTGGACAAGTTTGCTTTTTTTAACCCATGGCAGCTGTCTGTCTTTGGTGGCCGATTGACATAGAACTGCACTTATTTGACTGTGGGCCTCAAGCTTTCTTTAGTGGCTAACTTATGAACTGTTACCTGAATGCAACACTTTTGCTTAACAACGTGTTCAGCCTCATTTAAATGTCTATGCAAAGGAAGTCTTTATTAGAATAAACAAGACCACAGTGTACTCTACTTTTAAGATATGGGGTTGAATATAGTACTAAAATTTGCCAAAACAGAATCAAATTTACTTTCCAACTCTATTGACTAAAATCCTGAAATCATTTGCTTCAGAAATGGGTCATAGTCCAAGTTTTAGTTGTATATATATATATATATTTTTTTGAGTTGGAGTCTCACTCTGTCACCCAGACTGGAGTGCAGGGGCCGCTCCCGGCCACCGCAGCCTCGACCTGCTGGGCTCCGGCGATCCTTCCGCCTCAGCCTTCCAAGTAGCCGGAATTACAGGCATGCACTACCACGCCCGGCTGATGTTTTGATTTATTGTAGAGATGAGGTCTCGCTGCCCAGGCGGGTCTCGAACCTGCGGGCTCAGGCAATCCACTCACCTCAGCCTCCCAAAGGCGCGGAATTACAGGCTGAGCCACCAAGCCCAGCTTTAGTTGTATTTTTAATCACAGGTTTGTGCTATATTAATACTTAATTTCCAAGATGTATGTGAAGTAAATAAAAATGTGTAAACAATATTATGACTAAATTTACATGATGCCACACCAAAAAAAAAAAAAGTATCAGTATAAAAATAGACATTTGGTACTACCAGAAAGGGACTGGTAGTAGTGGGACACTGCCAGGGGAGTGGAGGGTGGCATATCACAACAATAGGGGTACCTAATGCCAAACCAGGCAAAGTAAGAATCAACGGGAGGCCCAAACTTCCACCTGTACATTGACCATTGTACCTGAACCTGAATTGTGCCCCACATCTTTAAAATAAAACAAACATTTAAAAAGTAATTACAAATCAATGTAATCATACTTTCTAAAAAAGGAAAAGAAAAATAGACACTTGGACAATGAAGTGACCAGGAAACGTTCCCTTTATACATGTGCAGACACAAAATGCTGAAAGTTCTGGCCATGTGACAGGACTGAGACATTTCTTCTCTAAGATAAAATAAAGTCTAACATAAAATGTGCTTGTCATTTTACACTTAACGGGAGTTTATTTAATGTATACCAGGGATCTAACTCTGGCAATCCTGTTGGAAGGCATAACTCACTTTTGTTCTCCATTTAAACCCCGTGGCTGGTTCTATGCTGCCTGGTGCAGCCAGGGGAGGTGATACTCTGTCTCCTGCTGCCCCGTCTCCAGTAGTAACCCCCCCGCCCCCGGCAGACATCCAGCAGTGTCTACAAGCAGCTTTGGTTGGTGTGATGGGTGGTGCTACTGGCATCTGATGAGCGGAGCTGGGGCTGTTCAGCATACTGCAGTGCACAGGACACCCCCACAGCAAAGAACGATCTGCCCCCAGAGGTCCACAGTGCAGAGGCTGAGAAATTCTGGCCAGAGGATGAGATGTTTTCATTGACACTGAAGAATCCTCTCCTACATTGCATGCTTTAATCTTCCTTGGTGGAGTTCACATTTGTGCTTTTCACAGGCATTTGCTGCTAAAACACAGCTCCCAAAGGGCTGGGATGTGAGGGCAGGAACAAATTGCTTGTAGTAGGATTTTAATGACAAAACAAGCACCATGTGAGTTCTGTCCCTAATGTGTCAGCTAGCCAGGTGAGAGGGTCTCACTCGGACCACTAGGATCTGGTTATTCAGGTACAGACAGTGGGCTTCCACTCTGCCAAATCTGTGCGGATGACCTTACATGTGACGCATGGGGTCATTATTGACTGCTGACGTTTGCTTTATGTTTCCTAATTCCCTCCCTCCCTCCCTCTCTCCTTCCTTCCTTCCTTTTTCCTTCCAGGGGATGTGTTTAACACAAGACTCATCTGTTTTTGTTTTTGGACTGTCTAACTTATAATCTGAAAGTTAAAGGGGGAACAGGCGACAGATATCTTGCAACTTAGTTGATTTATTTGATAGCTGTGGCATTGTTTTCCATTGTGGGAGACTTCATTGTAAGTTAGTCTCACATTCTTGTCCTTGCCATGGCAATGGCTGTTGGTCTTATCTAAGCCTGACAAACATTTATTATATGTAGTAGATTCACATTTGTGGAGGCGATGTATTGAAAAATATTATCTCCTTTGACTAAAGCTTTCCTCAGGCTCTTTTGAGTCCTCTAGTAGACTAGGCCTGCCCTTGGCTTCCTTCTCTGTCCTCGTGGAATCCAGTTTGAGTGAAAATCCTGCCAAGTCAGTGTAGTGAAAATCCCCTGACCCTGGAATCTGGCCACCTGGATTTCCTGTCACCATGGCCAGCCTTCAGCAAGGATCCATCATGTCAGTCTGTCCAGAACCTCCTTCTGGGTGCTTCCCCTGAGTGATTTTCCATTCACTGGCCCCAACCCTGCTCCTTGGTTATAAACCCTCACTTGTCCTCCTGGGAGAGTTCCTATTGCAGACTCATTGCAGTGGTCCCAGATACCTCTTAGCATGGCCCTCCCTTGAACAGAATCTGACTTTGCCATCTTTCGCTGTTTGAATAATCGTTTTCCTAAGTAGTACTAAAGTTTCTTTCAATTCCCTTCTAGAAGAGTTCCTAACAGAATGCCTGTTAGGATATAGTCATTCACACAGCATTTACTGCATACTAAGTAGTATGGAATTATATCATTTTCTCTTACATATCTGGATCTTAGTACCATGTCTTAGATGCCACCCTCTCTTTGGGAGTGACAGTGCCTAGCATTTGTAATGTTAAACACGTTTGCAGCATTCAGCTCTGCTTATCCCTGCTTAGAATAACTGTACAGCTTTGTGGGTCAATTCTTTATATTTAAGAGATCAACTCTTAGAGTGGCATTAGAAGGTTGGTTTCTTAATGACTGTTCTCAGGGATCTTATGCTAGATATAATTCTTCCTTTGTTACTCTTTCAGTTTAGAACAGAGTGCTGTGCATGCCTTTAGAAATGTTTCTCAACAGAGCTACTTGGACTACAAGAGAGTTATCATGAGAGGAGGCAGGGGTACCGGAAACATGAGAGTTTGTCTTCTAGATAAGGCTCCATTGAGGACAACATTGCTTTATGGTGCTAAGAGTCGATCCTTAATTTTGCCAGTGGAGTCGAGCTGCGCATGCCCCAGAGTCCAGAGTGAACGATATTCCTATTATTTTCGTGACGAAGAGCAGTTTTGATGAGAAGCATAGCATCTCTACATACCTTCGATGAGAAGCGTAATTGCCAGTGATGTGTCCAGAACCGTCACAGCCAGGGGTGGGGCACCTACAATAAAACGCAAATTGGGTAATTGACTTGACAGAAATAAAACTTGAACAATTAACTTTTTTGTTTATTCAAAAAGTAAACTCTCTTTATTGCTTAACCTTGCTACTTGAAAGAGGCTAAATTGAACCAGAAGCTTCTAGCACATAAACCACCACTACCACACACGGAACTTGTATGACCTTCTTCCTTCCAAGCACGATGACATTTCTAGAGGATCGTGGTTTTTGATAACTCTTTAGGATTCAGAATTCTGGAGAGTATGATGCCCTCAGTCACTAGGTCACTAGGCTGTTTACTCTGGAATCGCTATTCCCTCCAAATATCTCATGTTTCCTTCCTCCATTACTAATCTAAGTTCACTGGAGCCCAGTTTCAACAAGGCATATCATCGTATCAACCTATATGTGAAGCAAGACTCATAAAACATGTGACCTGTGGGTTCGAGAGCATGTTCTCAATCTGGACTAAAACCCTGGCATTACAAAGCCTTCTCTTACTTGGACTCACCAGGACTCTGGCCAGTGTGGGTGGCCCCAGGGTCCAGTGAAGGCAGCAAGTATTTCCAGACTATGAGAATGTAGGCCAATAATCTTTCAGATAGGCACTGTGCACTCAGGCGGACTTGATTTACCTTAAAATCTTTGTTCCTTTTAACTGACATGAGCAGAACACAGGAGATGAGTTTAGAGTCACTGGGTCAGTCAGTGGAGAGACTCAGAATAGCTCAAGGGTACCTACACTCCTCTGCTTAGATCTGTGTAGGTAGCTCCAGTCAATTTCTTTTCTTTTCTCTCTCTTTTTTTTGTTTTTGAGTTGGAATCGCCTCTGTCACTCAGACTGGAGTGCAGTGGCAGGCTCACAGTCACTGCAGCCTCGACCTGCTGGCCTCAGGCAATTCTTCCACCTCAGCCTTCCAAGTAGCTGGAATCACAGGCAAGTGCCACCATGCCCAGATAATTTTTTGATTTATTGTAGAGATGAGGTCTTGCCAAGTTGCCCAGGCTGGTCTTGAATCCCGGGACTCAGGCAATCCTCTTGCCTCAGCCTCCCAAAGGGCTGGGATTACAGGCATGAGCCACCACACCCGGCCTTCAACTAGTGTCTTAATTAAGACTTTGCCATTGCTCTGATGGGAAAGAAGTTTTTCTTTGAAGAGCTTTATAATTATTGCCCTTCATATAACTTCTTAACTAGGCCATCTCAAGAGTAAGACAGCACTGCAAACACATTTTCACTTTCAGCTATTTCAGTTGCATTTGGACCCACCATGAATGTAAAAATTAAAAAAAAATTTCTTTCTTTCCATTAAATTTATAACTCTTCAAAAACGACAAAGTGATTTAGTAAGCAATATTACCACCTAGTAGTAAAACTCAAATCAAGTTCCATGTCCCATCTTTATTAATGAGCACCTGAACTCTGGTCAAGATCAAGAAACACAATTTAAAAATATTTAATAAATGCTTTCTACTCCTAGAGATTTCAGTTTGACAGCGATGCTGAGACCAGGCCAACAAATTGCTTGCCTATAGTTGGGCTTTCTCAGGATCAGGGGAGAATGCCAGGGTACTAAAGTAGAAATAAATGAAATTGAACTAATTTCAAGTGTATGAATGTTATATTTAGAAACTTGGATAAGTAAACACCTTTCAACATTGTCTGTTAGTCCTAAACAAGGGAACAAATTCTAGATCTTGAGGCATAGAAATTGGTATTTTCCAAATAATATTAAAGGGTCAAATTCAATTTGTGCCTGGTTCTGTGGGACAACAGAAAAGTAACTGAGTGAAAAGGCAGAAGAGGAACCTTCCATGTGCACTTATCAACTACCCTTGAGCAGAGCGGAATTGGGAGCTTTAAAACAGGAGTGTGAGGCAGAGCAATGAGGATGAACTTGAAACAGTCTTTGTTTATCAAGAACAAAAACTCTAAATCTGATTGCTGACTTAATTTTTGTTAACGTAACAACTCTTTATATACACTTCAGGTTTGGTCATAAGACTATTCAGCCAACTGCTAAGTAATTATTGCCTAAAAATTTTTTTAAGTGACTGAACTTCACTAATTGACTTTCCCAATGATGTCTCATGTGTATACTCCCAACTCCAGGATACTCATGTAGGAGGAAAATCTGAAAGCATTAAAAATAATTCCATCTAAAGAAGTTAATCTTTGTACAATTTCTGTTTTGAAAATGTTTCAAGAAACAAATTTTTTCTACCAACTAATAATATATGCTTGGTCTTATTTTTTTTTGCTTAAGAAAAGAAAAAGGTTCTTAAACTCTTCCTAATTTAAGTACCTAGTGCAAAGTTATTTAACACTAATTTTAACATGAGTGAACATTTTTCAGGGGTCCTATTTTGGTGAGGGTGGAGGGAAGTTGACCTATTCTGTTCAAATTTAAAATGAAGTATTATAGCCAAAATAAAATAATGAAAATCAGATTTTCCTTGCAGTAGTTTTTGTGTGTTAAAGTCATTTATGGATGTGTAATCCATCATTTGATAAGAAAAGATGTGTTTAAAATATCCTTTCTTAACTATGAAAACAAGCAAAGATAATAATTTGCCTCATTTTTAGAGCTTTCACTGTGTTAGAAAATAAAAGTTACTGGAAAGAGGCCCTTCTTTCTTAAACTGTGGGTGTTTTACTTTAAGGGTTTACTTTAAGGGTTGGGCAGGTGAGGTTTGCACCACAGATTTGCCGCTTATTAGCCAGGCAGATGTGGGGAATGTGCTTAACCTGCCAAGAGTCATAGTCCTCCCAGGCCAGAGCCGGCCTCCGCCAGGCTCAGCGGGACTCTGCATCCCTACCGCCTGGAGCTGCTAATGGGAAACAGGGCTGGCTCAGCATCCTTCCCCTCCACCACCAGGCGTCAGGAGCCAAACATGCAGGATCACTGCCAGCATCTCCCAGAAGCAATCTCCTCCTGGTTTTTCAGGGGCAGTAATTCAGCTTTTTCATCTTTAGGGGGTGCTTCTGGACCACAGGAGGCAGCCCAGTTGTTCTCCAACTGCTCGTTCTCCTAACTGCTGTAGACATTCATTTTTGTGTCGCTGTTGAAGGTTTTTTAAAAACTCATAGCATTACATACACATTTCCTAGCTTTAAGACATCTCAACATTCAAAAATATAATTTTCTGAAGTCGATGGCTGAGGAAGTGATGATTCTTTCAACAAAAGATATCTTTGCTTCTCAAACGGAGTCAACTTCAGGATCCTTGATAGTGGGAGTCGTGCAAAATCAAGTTACAAAAATCTGATTTGTATCTACCTATCTAAGAGTGCATCTTTGCCATGAAGGGAGGCCCCCATGGGACAATCAAAATCCCCTGTGGATAAAATCAGACAGCAGCATGGGCCTCACAGCTTGGGTTCTGAAGTGGTAGCAGAGAGTGACTGGGTTTCCATGGAAACGACCCCTCAACTCCCGCAACAGCACTCAGGCAGCCACAGGAGCAGGGTGAAGTTTCCAAGACCACCTCTCCCTTGATGGCCCTTCCTGCTTTCCAGGTAGCTACTGTGAACCATAGCACCAAGGCTGTTGTAGGTTCCTATGGACGGTGAAGCAACTAAAGTCACAGTAAATAAAATCTTGGCTTTATACATATATATTTTTTTATATTCTAAAGGCACTACTGGTAAAATCAATTGGAGAAAGAAAATTACAAATAAATGATTTCAAAATCTATACTTGCCACCCCACGGATATAATCAAAACAAAAATATTCCTGATCTCTGGTCATGTGCTTGACTGAGATTAAGCAAATAATTTAAGAGAAAATGATTTTTGGTAGTATGTGCTACTATCTGGTTAAAAAAATTGGTCTTGTATAGACATTTAAGAATAATGATGGGAAAATCATAATCAAATGCTTTAAGTTGGGGGTGACATACAGAATTCAGATAGATTCTAAGAAAACAAACACCAAACACAAGAAAAAAATCAGAAACAAAATTTTGGTATTCTGATTTCATGGCGGGAACCTCCTCAAGTAGAAATATCTGATTCTGCTGCTTCTGTAGATCTAACACGTCAGAGAGATCCCTGACCTTGAGGCCTCTCCCAACTCCCTGTGTGCGCTTGGCTTTCTCTTTCTTATTCACCACCAGAGAAACCTTCTATTTAAACCCACATAAGAGTCAGCATGGACTATATGTAGATGCAGGTTGTAAGATGTACCCGCTGGCGTCAGAAAAGAGTTTGCTATCTATGCATTGAAAAGCATGATCATTAAAAAAAAAAAATGCCATTTTACACTGACGCACATCACAAAGATGGGGCACCCGCCAGCTTGTTCTCAAGTTTGCCTCTGATGTGCCCTTAGCAGTACATAAAACCCATTGCTGTGTTGTTTTTTTCCCCATTTCTAAAACCATAACCTGAAACAAGGAAGCGGAAGCTGTTTAGCTATGGATTGAGGTTGTATTCTTGTTTAATTATTCATACCTATGTCTTGAAAGGGCTTCTTCTGTATTCTAGCATCCCATTCTTTCCTTTGCAAAAACATTGTGAAAGTTAAATAGATGCTTAAAAAATTACATTGGCATTTAAAACAGGACTCTTCTTCATGATGTTCTTGACCTCTAGTTAAGTGAATGTACACAGTAACGTACATTTGACCCAGTTTGTCTGAACTCCTATCTAGATTAATGGTCTCTGGGGCTGACTTGGTTTGGTTGGGTTAGTCCTCTAAGGTTGCCCTGATTTTGAGCTTAGTAGCTAAAATATACAAAAATATTCAAAATATACAAAACCCCCTGATTATTTGGAATAATGATATAAATGTCAAACGTTTGTACTTTGAATTCTTTGAAGAATTTTATAAAGAACTTCTTTAATAGTGTCTTTTTTGTTCCTTTGTTTCATGACAGCTCTGTCAAGAAAGCTAAATAGGTAAAGCACAAAATATTTAAAAAATTTTTTTCTTATTGTCTGAATTTTAAAAGAAATAACAAAAATGTAAAATTAGGCCTTGTCTATAGCAGAAAAACACATTTGTAAATCAGAAGGATTCCGGCCACATGAATATGACTTTGCTCCACTTATATAGAAATTTCAATTCAAAACTTTTTTTCCCACCTTAAACAGATCTGGTTCTAAAAATATTCATTTCTTGGAAGTACCAGATATACATTAAAAATAAAAAAATTAAAACATCTTTTCATTTTAATTATTTGTGTCACAGAAATGGAAAACAATAAAGAAATGTAGTGAACGCCAAAATAAAGACATTTAAAGTGGAAAAAATGCTATACACTCATTCTTATGCTACATGTTTCCAATTTTCTCCACAAACAGAAAGAAACCAGGTTACTTATAAGCAAATATATAGTCAGCCCTCTGTGTCCAAGGGCTCTGCATCTGTGGATTCAACCAATGGAGGTTCAAAAATTTTCATAAAAAAAAAAAACAAGAAAAAAATGACAATAAAAAATGATACTAATGAAAGCGATATGCTATAACAACTATTTAAATAGCATTTATGGTGTCGTCGATATTCCACATAATCTAGAGAAAGTTTAATGTATAAGAAAGGATGTGCGTAGGTTATCTGCAAATACTCCCTTTTATGTAAGAGCCTTGAACATCTTTGGATTTCGGTATCCACAGGGGGTCCTGGGACCAAACCCCCAGGGATGCCGGGCAATAATTGCATGTCGCTTCTGGCCAATTTCTTAAATGACCTAAAACCCAAGGAAAGACGAATCCTGTAAATTGCTTTTCAATTTGTAATTTGTTTGCTCTTCTTTTTGAAATTCAGTCTGAGACATGCCCTTTTGAGCCTTCCCCACCCTAATGCAACAGAAAGGATCCCACATTGGGATTTGCTGTCTTCTGGCCACATTTTCCTCTTCATCCCTGGGTGGAGCCTCTCCTGACCTCCCCAACAGGAACCTCAGCACCCGCAGTCTCACCTGAAGGCCTTCTTCATCTTCCCTTTCCTTACTTTTCCAACCCTCCCATCAGGACAGGATGTGGCCGGTGTTCCTGCTATTTAGATATACCAGGTAACGCAAGAGTATCACGCACAAACTCTGAGGCCCTGAGGATGGGGAACCCTTCTTCCCTAAGCCTCAGCTGTTCCAGGTCCCAGGGAGGAGCATCTGTAGATTTACCTCCCACCTCTATCCCTGAGACTCTCAGAGGGTCTCTCATTCTGCTTGTTTCTCAGGTCAGGTGAGAGGCTTTTATGATGTGACTTTTAGATTATTCCAATATTAGAAAACTCTTTATGCTTCAAAACATGAAGTTGGTATGTAGCATTTAGGTGAAAGTTGTGTTCTGATGTTCCTAACCTATAAACACAAAGCATCTTTTTTCTTTTGGTTCAAACACTTTTTTAAAAAAAGTCACACTCAAAAACAAACAAATAGATGGAAAAGAATTTTAAAAGACCTTTAGCATAATTTTTTTCTTTAATTTCTTTTTGGTGGCTCAGATCTCATTTTGGAATAGGTTAGGTTCCAAGGTATTGAGAAAGAAAAGTGTCATTGTGCAGTTGAAACTCCAAAGTTCTGGTTATAGAGACTCGTGGCTGACAGAATGTTCAGGAACTGTGAGGCTATGGCAGGTGAAATAGGGAGCAATTTGGCGGTGAAGGGGCAGGATTAGTTCCAGATGCCCATAATTGTACCAACCAGAACATATACCATGTCCTGCAAGGTTCGTTTGAATGACATGCAGCAAGCACAACCCACTGATAAACAGGATTATTTGCTGTAGGTTTACATTTTGACCTAGGGACTTCCAGGCCTGCCATCAGCACTGGGTTAACCTCTAGCACACGCTGGGTAAATCCCACCCTTCCGCCCTGCCCCCGGCTACGGTGGCCCCCGATGCCCTTGGAGGGTGCTTGCTGCACCTGCTTTTGGATGAGAGGGGCTCTGGGACACTGACTCCCAACAGAACTGATGATGGGGATGGTCCCGCTCCTGGGCCCATTTCCTGAGGGACACTCACGTGGCAGATTTGGCTGTTTGGGGAGCATCCAGGGCCGCCACGGCAGCTTTGTTGTTCATGCTGCATGCAGTTTTTTGTCTGTGTTTTCCAACCATGCAGTCTATGAATCTTCACTTCTAACCATCTGTGGTGATCATGCTGCCCTTATCGCCGGGGCAGGCACCTAGCCAGACCCTCATTGCCAACACTGTGGACTGCTGCGGGGCTGAATGGTGCCCCAGGTACATCCAGCAATGGGCTCCTGTCCAGTGCGGCAGAACGTACCTAGCACATCCTGAAGTCCCATTCATTTAACGGGATGTGTCCTTGGGAACTGCTGCCAGAGCACATGCACGTCCAGCAGCAGTACAGCGGCTAAGCAAGAGGCTGGGGCAGCCGGAGCCAGTATTGGGGTTGGACTCGGAGGACCCATGCAAAAAAAAAATACAAAAGGTGACTAGTGCAGCTGACTCAAGGCAACAGAAACACCATCCCTCGCCTCTCACCCTCCGGTGGGCGAGAGAGTTACACTCGGGGCCTGACGCATTCAACCACAACGCTCTGATGCAGGTGGGCTCCCCATTTGACATGCACAGGACCTCCAACAGGGCTCAGGGACACTGGAGACTGGGGCCGAAAGAGTACTCACCTTTAGTTGATTAAATCGAGTGCTAAGGCAGCTAGTACCATGTATACGTGGTGCAAAACGAATGCTTAAAGACTTTTATGCAGGTTGAGGTAGGGAATTCCTTTCTGGCCAAGGGACAGGATCAAGATGTGTGAGACTGAGTGCCTCTACTTTACTCTTGGCACAGTCATCAGAGCATCCAGAAATGTTTCACAAATAAGCCTTTCCTCTAAGGATGGCAAAGCATTGGTGACCTGTCCAGTTGGTCTTTAATGGTAAGTAATCCAACATGGATTGGTACTGATTAGGATAGGACAAAAGGGGGCTGGAAGGGATCCTTTGCCAGGGCTGCTGCTTTGACGATGCCAATTTCCAACACTATGACCCAATTGGATTGCGTTTGAGATAGAGACCGGCCATCTAGCACAACCACAGTGACTACGCTCATGGCTAGCACTACCACTATGCACAGGCATGCACACACAAACTCACACCTCCGGCTCTCGAGGGTGGACAGGGAAGTATTTACAATGGCTGCAACAATCAACACAGCTCAGACATTGTGTTTTGAAATCTAGGGACATTGAGGACCAGAGTATCTAGAGGCCTGTTCTGTTGGGTCAGACACTAACTTTGGTGTGGGCCTGGTAAGGGGATCCTACACAGGGTGATTTTCTAGGCTGCCAGAGCTCACAGCGCACAAGGATGTTCACTTCTGTTCTCTGTCCAGGGACTGGACCCATTGGCACTCCTTTTCAGTTACATGAAGAAGTAGGTTTATATAACTTAAAAGGGGATATACTTCAGGCAACCTTAGCAAAGACAAGTCTTCCAGGAGAGAAGAAAGGGAAGATTCTAGAGCTACCTAGATGGAAGGGGTTGCTCACATTTTTCCTTTTCAGCTGAAACGTTGCTCCTAATTTTTATTTATTATTTATTTATTTATTTATTTATTTTTAACTTGGAGTCTCACTCTGTCGCCCAGACTGGAGTGCAGTGGCCACTCCCGGCCACCGCAGCCTCGACCTGCTGGGCTCCGGCGATCCTTCCGCCTCAGCCTTCCGAGTAGCCAGAATTACAGGCATGCACTACCATGCCCGGCTGATTTTTTTTTTATTGTAGAGATGAGGTTTCGCTGCCCAGGCGGGTCTTGAACCCGCAGGCTCAGGCAATCCACTCACCTCAGCCTCCCAAAGGCGCGGGATTACAGGCTGAGCCACCGAGCCCGGCTGCTCCTAATTTTTAATGTTCTTTTTACCTTTTTCTATTTCTTTTATATCAGTCAGGTTTGCAGATTTTTTTTAAAGTCTTTATTTTGTCTCATAGAAAAAACATTTTTTATTCTAATCAGGAGAAATGAAAAGACTCCATGCTACGTCTGCTACCTGTGTAATCCTGGAATTCTCTGTGATTTTTTTTCACACTTTGAGTCACTTGACATTTTCTCTCTTTGTTTCTCCCAAATTCTGCCTCATGCTCCTATCTTCTTGTCTATAATTATGGTTTTAAACTTTTTTTCCAGTTGATTTTTCACCTCTTTCAATCTCTTATTTAAGAAAAAAAGGAGTATGTCCTTCCTTTCTCCTATAGAATCTGCCATTTCCTCTCATTTCAAATCTTATTTTATCGGTCAAATGTACAAATGGTTTCACAGACTTAATTTTGCAAGAGATTTTATAAATAGATTAATCAAATATCCTTATTTTGCAGGCAGGGAATCTGATCTAAATAGTTAATCATCTTATTTAAGGTCACACAAGTAGTGACAAAACTAAGATTTCTTCTGGTGCTTTTTACTTGACTGTACTTTTTGTAAATGTTCTTTTACTATCAATAATTCTATCATATGCTCCAAGAGGTAGGTTCATTTGTGTATTTTTTTAAGCACATTTGTTCTCTGTTTGTGCTTTTTATCAACTGATTCATATGAACTTTCCAGGTCTTATAAAATTGGAGAGTTTGAAAAGTGTAGTAAAAAAGTGAAGTGGAATTTGTTTAGAATTTTGTAGAACATAGTCACCCCTAAGTAGTTTCTGGAAATCAAACTGTCCATTGGTTCTCAAATTCCATTCGATTGTGAAGAGGACCAGAGAAGGTGGAGAGAGACGGGGTCAGAGCACACACAACAGATGCTCTCAGGATGTGCCAATCCATGCTCTGGTTCTGGAATCTGGGAGGTGTGTTCCACTGAGGGAAAAACTAGAATCAGCCAGAGTGTTCAGAGGAAGGAGGAAATCAAGAAGGAGAGAAGCAGGCAAGGAAAACGAGAGGGACGAAGAAAAGAGGAAGGAAGAGAAGAGGAGACATTGAGAGGAAGCTGCTGCAGACTCCTTACAAATAACCCATCATCCCTGGGGACTCCTGTATCTGATAGGATGCTCACCATGGTGGATGACCTGGGAGGCCTAGACGGATGCAGGTCTGCTCTGTGAATGGTAGCGTGTTCAGATGCTTAGGTGGTAGGGACCCTGCAGCACCGGGACTTGCTCTTGGGCTCAATTGCTGCTCTAACTTCTTGGAGAGAAAAACAAGTACCTTTTCCTGCAGTGGCTCTCAACTCTTTGTCAGGTGCCTTAGTCAAAGATTAGTAACTTTGGAGAACTAAGTGTGTCATGTGCTGCTTACTCTGCTCCCAGGGCCTCTGGGACTGTGAGCAAAGAATGTATGCAGGCGTGCTTGGTCCACGCTGCCAGCTGGAGAAGCACAGAATCTCCCATCTGGGATCTGTTTAAAGAGCATAGTAGGGGAAATAGACTGGATGAAGAAAACAAAGGTACACTCACAAGAGCAAAACAGCAAGCCAACTGCGACCATACCAGACAGGTGAGGAAGACTGAGCTCAGGTATGAGTAGCCATGATTCTTACATTTCCACAGACTTTCCTTCATATGACTACATTGTAGAGTGTCAACCATGCTAACAATTTACTGTTCAGCTCTGGGTCTTGACTTCCAGGAAGTATGGGAACATTATATTCCAATTAAATGCCAAGAGTGGCCAGGATCATGAAAGGACTTGACCATGTCGTTTGAGAAGAATAAAAAAAAGGCATTTGGGGAAACCTAGCTTGGAGAAGACTCAGGGGAAATCTAACTAAGACAAGGCTCAAGGGAAACAACGTCATTGCCTTGAAATACCTGGCATGCAAAATTTTATGAGCCAAAGAAAATTTGTGTTCTGAACATGCATAAAGGCTGGGACTCACTTTCAGGAAGAGCTTTCTGACTACTGCTGGTCAAAAATGAATGAACTGTCCTGAGCAAGTATGAGCTGAAGTTCAAGGACACGTTGGGTGACCATTAAGAAGTGTGGGGAACCTTACGATGTGAGCTGGATCAGCACCTGCAACCGACCTTAAAACCTCCTGGGGCTGAGGTTCCAGATCTTGTTCACAGTCTGGGATAGCCCAGGATATAGCAAGTAGCCACGTGCTCCGTCTGGGAAATGGCGGCACCATTCCAGGGGATTCCAGGAGGCTCTTCTTCAGGGGACAGGATACTCATGGGAGGGTGACCTGTAGCATGTGGACCTTCTCCAACATGTGGAAAGAACAGAGTGGGTCCAGGGCCTTCTGTGAACCCTCCTGCTCAGGTCACACATTCCACATGTGTCTTCTACATGGCCTCTCTCTTTCCTGAGTCACAACCCTCACGACAGGTGAGCGTCTGCCCTCTAGCACACCCTCCATGGCCTCGTTCCTCCTTCCCTACCAACTCCAGCCTTCCCAAGCTCTGGCGAGGCATGCGCCTGAGTGTACCCCGCACCTGTCTGTCCGAGCTCATCCTAATTGAGGAACTGCCTCCAAGTAAGCTTTCCGGATCACCTACTCTGGGGAGAGCTGGACCCTTCCTTCTTCTGTGGGCTGTCCCCCATTCTGGCCCGGCGCTTGGCAGCCCTGCTCAGTGCTGCCTTCTGTGAGCCTGTATTTCTTTTACTCCTTCAAAATGTGGGCTCTTGGAGGAAGGGGCTGGGTCCTGGGGGTGGACCACGCCTCACAAGAAACTGAAACTCAATGTCTCCCCTGCAGCCTCTTTGGGACAGACATTGACTCTGCAGTTTTCTGATCCACAAGCAAGGCGTCTAGGTGTCAGGATTCACACAACTGGTGTCAAGAACCAGGAGACAGATGCCTAGTGGATCAGCCTGCTGTAAGTGCCCTTCCTCATCCTCAGCTGGATGTCAGGGGCTTGGGCTCTTGCTTAACTGAACCCTACATTGCTGAACTTCAGCTCCACTTAAGGTTTAGCTGCCTTTTCTCCTGTCCTTGGATTTCTGCCCGAGGCCGTTGCTCTGGGTGCTGCTCCCTCCCAGCAACTCTTGCAGGGGGAGGCAGAAATGAAAGGCATCTCTATGTGGTGTCAATGTGCTCATCAGCTGGGTCACTACCTCCTCTCCAAGCTGAAGGTTTCCTGGGTGTCTTAGAGGGATGGACTGGGGCTGAAGGACTCAGCACCAGTGAAAGGTGTAAGCTGCCCTCAGGTGAGAGGTGTCTGGGGAGCTGCAGGACCTGCCTTTCCAGCAATCCTGCCCACCAGGCCAGGGGCTTCCTCCTGGGCTTTGAGGTTGAGGCACTCAGGGTCTGCAGAAGCACAGGCGTGCAGTGAGCCAGGCCTGGCTTTGAATTAAACCTCTGCCATTCACTCAGCACGCGCTCAGAAAATGTGCCTCCTAAGCCTTAGTTTTCGCATCTGCAAAATGGAAAAAATAATGCTCACCAGCATTGTTAAGATCCTCTTTTGTACAAAAGAACTAAAATACTTATAATTCCAACTCTCTCTTTAAAAAGATATGCGTGATTACAGAAGTCCTAGGCTTCCTGGAGGCTGTAGCTTTCTTTTACCTTCTGGCATAAGCGATTGCATAGAACCTGGCTAAATTTCCTTGGGGTAGAAAGGATGCCTGTGAGTTCTGCAGGGGTAGGTCATGAGAATGGCTGGCACTTGCTAAATGATTACTAGACAAGGCCTCAGTGGTCTAGACAGCCCCACAATGAGAGCCAATAATCACTGTGTACTGATAATATATCAGTCCACATTCTAACTGTCCCTTAAGCTTCACAACAATCACATGAGCAAGATCTTACTTTCAGTAATTTCCCCAAGGCAAGGGTGTGCTTTGCATCCACACTGTCCTGCCTGAGAGTCAATGGGTGTAACCACCATGCCACAGTGTGTCTGAGAGGGATGCCATTTATTAAGACATTTGTAGCAAGTGCAGAACAAAAGGTACACAAGGAATATTTATGGGACAGTAGCAGCTTGGGGTAAGCATTCGGGAGAGGGCAAACCGGGGTGTTTTGGTAGGGAAAAGACGGGGACAGGGGAAGGAAGTGCTCAAACAGAAGTGAGTGAGAAAGGGAGAGCCAGGACAGTGGGGCTTCCGGGAAGGGACAAAGATGAGGCACACCAGACACAGCTGGCCAATAACCTGCTGCCTAAAGCTTCCCTGGGTTCAGATGGTGATGGTCTTAAGAAGATGGGAGTGGGGTGGGGGGAGAGAGAGAGAGAGACAGAGGGAGAGAGAGATAGAGAGAAAGAGATGAGAGAGAAAGAGAGAGGAGAGAGTGAGCGAGAGAGAGAGACAGAGAGAGAGACAGGAGACAGAGAGCAAGTGAGAGAGACAGAGAAAGAGAGAGAGAGAGGAAGGAGACAGAGAGAGCAAGCAAGAGACAGAGAGACAGAGAAAGAGACAGAGAGACAGAGACAAAAAGAATGAGAGAGGCAGGAGAGAGTGAGTGAGAGAGTGAGAGTGAGAGTGAGAGAGAGAGAGAGAGAGAGAGAGAGAGAGATTATGCAGAACAGGCACAGAGCATCTGGAGAGTGTGGGGAGAAAACAGCTTTCACCAAGGCCTTGGGCAAAGTTGCAGATGATGTGGGCGGTGGCAGGAAGCAAAATGGAGAGGCCACACACACACTCAAACTCCTGACACTTCTGAAGGCTCCCTTGTCTTGGCTGTCAAACTCCCAATGTCCAATTCCTGCCTCCTCCCGTCTATCATAAGTACCATAGTTGAAGGTTTGGTTCAAATGTCTGTCATGTTTTCCTGTACCACTAATCACCGCATTGAGACAAAAGTCCTTGTCCTCAAGAGTGCTGCCTCTGGTTGGGGAGAGGAAGCATGTCTGTCAGAGGGACATTAGCAGAAAGTCAGAGTCAATGAATGGTAAATGCTAAGAGCAGCCCCGGCAACCACGTCCATGGGATTTTGGGACCCCTTCCTGGCTCTCTTCCAGAGTAGGATGTAGGTTGCACATGGCTCTGTCTGCACTTCCTGCTCACTGCAGAGCCTGGATGCAATACAAGTTTGGTGATTAAATGTAGGTATGCTAGTTAATGCAAATATGTAGATTGAGGTCATTATTAACACATTACCTTCATTGTATTAGTGATTCTTAGTTAATTTTTGTACCAAAAACTGTTCCAAATAAAACAATAAGTTGTGGGAGCTGCTGACAGTGGCAAATGTAAATATTAAAAATATCTATATTTACTGAACCTTTAATGAGAAGCAACTTTGGCTCTAATTTTTAAGAAAATTGTTTTAAAATGCATTTGTCTCAGAGTGTATTTTAGTAGAAACTGCATGCGCATAATATCAAAAATGTGTTTTTCAGGAAAAGAATCACCTTTTAAAAGTGATTTATTGTTATGTAAGCTGTAAAGGTATAATAGAAATGATTTTTTAGAAAAGGGAAGAAAGGAAGGAAGGAAAGAAGGTGGGGGGGGGGAGAAAAGAGACCTGAATAAGCAAGAGCTGTTTTACAGGACAAGAGGCTTGCAGTTCTTTTTAATCTTCATGTCTTATTAGCAATCTCACAGAGAAGGTCTCGAGAGCTGCATCCTTCCTGCCCAGAAGGTAGGGCAGGTGTTAGCAGACTGGGAGGAAGTCTCTCTGAAGGTCTATGACAGGGAGGCATTCTGCAGGCCGCCTCCTCTGTGCACCACTCCCCCAGCCCCCAAGACACTCTGGGACCTGCCCAGGGGCTGTGAAAGGGATGAGGGAGAGTGTTGCTATGGAAACACGGTTGCTAGGCTCTCTCTTCTCTCCTCAGCCCCGTGGTGCAGGCCAGTTCTACAACGTGCAGGGGAAAAAAGCCCCGAAAGCCTGGATCAGCTCCCTGGTTGTGGAGCTGCTGGGCCCTGAGCAGGGTGATGAAGAGATGCCCTGAGGGTGGGGTGATGGGGTGCTCCAGGGAGGTAAGGGAAAGTCTTTCAGTGAGGCTTGGGTTCAGCTTAACCAGCTTCTCATCCAGAGTAAGGATGAACAATCAGAAACCAGGAGTCTTTTGGGTACACACACCAGCCCTCCCTGAGCTTTGGCGGAATCATCGTCACTCGGTGCCTCCAGCCAGGACTGTCAGCTGGCACAGGCCACCAGGGGAGGGTATCATACAGATCCAAAGTGCAGTTGGCATTTGAGTGTACCAAAATGTAGATCAGAAGCATGTTTGTTGCAATTCTCTTTTCCATATGCCACTGTATCTCCGCCAAGGACAAAGTATAACCCACTGGAGTTTTGTGGTATGGACCTGTCCTGCACATTTCATTTTAAAAACAGAGTCCAGAGGATGATGGCACAACTGTTTGAAAACGACACTGAGCTGGGGGTCTCATGAAACCTGTCACTCTGGACCCAGCCCTCTCCGTGACCAGCTGTGTACCTCAGGCTAATTCTCCTATGTTAGGGTGTGTGTGCATGCATGCATGTGAGTCAGCCTGTGTGTGTGCACATGTGGTCAGTACAAAGGCTCAAAATATGACCACAGGCTTATATATTTCACAGGCTCAAAGAGGATGAAGGCTTTCCTTGTTAAGGGAAAAGTATTTTCTCTGAAGATGGAAGCAATAATGATGTGACAGCCAAAACTTAATACCATCATTTCTCTCTATTCTGGTGTTTTAGATAGTGGTTCCCTACAGTTTGCAAGACACAGTATTAGACACTTAAATGCTAACTCACCTAAGTTCGTCTTCATCTTAGACTTGGAAGATGATGATTATTATCATTCTAGTTTTAGAGATAAAAAGACTTAGGTTCAAAGAAAGTCAGGTAGTGAACGCAGGCTACCCAGCTAGTGGGTGGCCAAGCCTGTCTGTCTGAATCTGTGAAGTTACTACATGGGTCTCCATGTCTAATACCAGGAAACCAGCTATTCACCTAATAAACTCTTTGCACTTAAAGTATATAAGTAATAAACAGATTTCATCATTTACATTGAAAAATTGGCAATTTAAGCCAGGCGTGGTGGCTCACGACTATAATCCCAGTGCTATGGGAGATGGAGGTGAGAGGATTACCTGAGCCCTGGGGTTTGAGACCAACCTGGGCAACTTGGTGAGACCTCTTATCTACAATACATCAGAAAATCAGTTGGGCGTGGTGGCACATGCCTGTGGTTCCAGTTATTTGGAAGACTGAAGCTGAAGGATCGCCTGATCCCAGCAGGTTGAAGTTGCTGTGGCTGTGAGCATGCCACCGCACTCCAGCCTGGGCGACAGAGTGAGACTCCGACTCAAACAAAAAAAAAAAAGAAGAAAGAAAAATTGGCAATTTGAAGGGTGATGAGCTATTGTGAGACCACTTTTCTGGGCTAAGCAGTCAATCATGGAGAGGCGTTTCTTACTCTCTGTCTGCTGTGTGACAGTTCTTACAGTGGCTCTTGAAAGACTGATTCCAATAAAAAGACTTTCTTCTTTGAGGCCATTCATTGAAACTATTTCATGGCACAGAGGAGACCGATCACTTCGGCAGAAACACTAAGTCTACCCAAGCTGAGTGAATTTTCCGGAAGTCATCAAGCTCTCTGTTGTGACATGCTGACAAGAAAGAGCAGTCTGATCCTCCAGCATAAGGACTGGTCACTTTCTGGAATCCTCCGCCCTATCCCTCTCTGTCCTCTGTGGGCTATGGAAAGGTTCCGAGCAACTCTGCCCCGAGAGCAGTGTCCAGGAAGCTCCTCAGACACACATGAGGGCCTCACCAGGAAGCATGGCTGCTGCTTTCCAGGGCAAGGAAGAGGGGGTGCTGGAGGGTCTACTGATGTGAGGCGCTTGTGATAGCGTTGCCAAGTCTCGCCGAAGTAACCGGATGTCTCTCTTCAGTTGGAGTTTGGGACCAAGGACCGTTTTGGAAGAAAGTGGAGGTGGGTTTTGTTCTGCTGGGTGAGGGCACCAGTGTCTATGTTGATATATCAGAGCCTGCCGCACACTAGATATACTAAGTGATATTGTTTTCTCCTCTAGTTATGGAAGATTGGGTTGAAATCTTGTGTTTGCAAAAAGTAGTTTTGAAATTTTACTTTAAATGCAATATTCATTTTGGAAAGTTGCAGGATTCGGAGCACAGTTGTCATTGGAAAAGCTTTCTGCTGTGGAGTCGGCAGTGTGCAGAAATTCCCTCTCAGGCCCCGCCCTTGGCTTTCTGAGAGTCTTTTTTTTCCTCACCGTCCTTCCTGCTGTATTTGTCCTGCCCTCTGCTGGTGCTCTTTGTTGGTGAGAGAGACAGTAAAAATTTTAAATGCATCACACATTCTCCACAGAAGGATGAGAAAAGAGACAGGAAATGGATCTCAGACGGAATTAACAGAAGAGGAGTTGCTGAGCAATGAGATTCTCTATCAGTCTATACCACGGCTGTTCTTGGTTTCTGGAATAAGTTAACATGTTTCCCAAAGTGTGTAATTAGACCACACAGAAAAGTCATTATTTTGATGAATTGAAAATCAAATGACGTAAATGTCTGAATTAAAGCCTCCAGTCTCTTAGGCAACTTCCTCAAGTCCTAAATGCTATGGAAATCCTGGTGTGTCTCAGTGAGCTGATGGAAGGGACTCTGGACCAGGCTATTGGGAAATTTACTTCCAGATCTGGTTTGCTGCCCAAGCTGCTGTGTGTCCTGTCTTGCTCCTTAGTTGCCTTACCTGGAGCAGAAAGGCACAAGTGCCCCTCATTCTGCTGACCTCTAATCGTGATGCACATCAATGTTTTCCACCACAGGCCTCTGCAGAGGACTGGGCAAAGCATGCTCTTGTCTGACCCTGCACCAGTCTTGGGAAGTTGGAGGGGAGATATCATTGCTGCTTCTTTTAGATCAGGAAAGTGAAATTGGTTTGCAGAAACCCATGTGGCTAGAAGGTGTAAAGGGTCCAGATTGAGGTTTCCTGTGCTTCTACCAACATCACACAGGGCGAACGCCTAGCCCACCTACTCCCTGGACTTCCGTGCCCAGAAGGCAGCTGCAGGGCATGGCTGTCTCAGTTCATAACCTTCTAGGGCCTGGTCCAATGTAAATGCTTAAGTAAGTATGTGTAGAAAAGATTGGTGTGTTAAATAAATAAGAAAAGGGCATTTGGAAAATACCAAAGAGCTTGCAAGTATGAGATGCTACTATGATGTGTAAGAGAGCTCTAGGTTTAACCCAAATCATTATCACTGACAGAGGATGTTACCGTTGAAGCTGAAGTAGAAACATGGCTGAAACATGAAATTAGGAAGAATCAAAGAGGATTCTGTATGAGGTGCATTGTTTGTGGAAACAATACGGCCCCACACATTCAACTTGACTGATAACTAAGCAAGGTGATGCTGGTGCAGTCTCACAAAGGTGTAACTAATGTGTGACGGACACGCTGACATCTAATTCATGTATAATAGACTGCTTGGAGGAGGAAAGGGCCTGTTCTGGCCTGGAATCTACAGAGGGAAAAAAAAGTGAGATTTCTCAAGACCACTATCATTATCCAGGAGAGAGTGTGTTCTGACCCATCCCAATCTACAGCAAATAGGAAAATGCCTCAATTTTGACTCTGTTTTCATCTTAACGCTTGCGTCATCCAAAAGAGGCAAGAGAACTGAAGCCAGAATTTAAGGCTGTTTGGAAAGAAAGAAATGATAGAATAAGACAAAGTATGCAAGCTAGGAAAATGTTTTAGAATTCAGAGTGGGGAGGACAGAGTGAAATCAGTAGTGTGTGTTATATCTGATGTGAATTTGATGGACTGATGGACATTCTTATTTGATGCTTTTAAACCTAATTTGTAAGCCTGAGTATTTTAAAATTGCGCCATGTTAGAGAAGAGTAAGAAAAAGACATATTAGGAAAATGGAATTATTTTATCTTTTAAATATTTTGATTGTGGTTATTGTAGTTTCAAATATAAAACATTTTATTTCATTCATTGTTGGAACTGAGATACATTTTAGATATTAAATTTTCTGTGCCTGTTTTTTTCAGACACCCTTCCATCCTTCACACAGTTTCAGAAATCCTTTGGTCTGGCCCACCAGGCCATTCATAGGTTGGTTCATGCCTTTGTCTTGACTCAAATTTCATTCTTTTATGTAATAAATGCTTCCAAAGCCTATTCTGGGCACCAGATGCTGTTCTGAGCACTTTACAAATATGAATCCATTTAATCTTTATAATGACATATCAAGTAGGTGCCAGCATGATCCCCACTCTGTAGACAGGACAACCAGAAAGGTTAAGTGACTTATTCAGGGTTACACAGTCTATGGGTGGTCAAGTCAGGATTTGAAGTCAAGAAGCCTGGTTTTGAGATCTGTGCTTGTCAGTAATGTTCTTGGTTTCTGTCTCCTGCTTTGGCCTTGATGAGGGGGCTACAGAAACCACCAGAAGCAGCAGGCAGGTAGAGAGAAGGTCCCCTCTCCATGCGTATTGCCTTACCTCACGTTTTGAGACACCCATAGGTTTTCAACTGATTCTAGGCTGCTGAGGAGTCCTTATTGATGCAGTTTAAATATTCTGACTAGATTTTTAAACACAATTTTTTTTTGAGTCAGAGTCTCACTCTGTTGCCCAGACTGGAGTGCAGTGGCATGCTCACAAGCTACTGTAGCCTTGATCTGCTGGGATCATGCGATCCTTCCGCCTCAGCTTTCCATGTAGCTGGAATCACAGGTGTATGCCATCACACCCAGCTAATTTTTGATTTATTGTAGAGACAGGTTTTGCCATGTGGCCCAGTCTGGTCTCAAATTCCTGGGCTCTCCTCTCACCTCTGCCTCCTAAAATGCCGAGATTACGGGCGTGAGTCACCTCACTCTGTCGCCCAGACTGGAGTGCAGTGGCCACTCCCGGACACCTCAGCCTCGACCTGCTGGGCTCCGGCGATCCTTCCACCTCAGCCTTCCAAGTAGCTGGAACTACAGGTGCATGCTACCACGCCCAGCCAATTTTTGATTTATTGTAGAGATGAGGTCTCGCCAAGTTGCCCAGGTGGGTCTCGAACCCGCGGGCTCAGACAATCAACTTACCTCAGCCTCCCCAAGCAAGGAATTATAGGCTGAGCCACCAAGCCCGGCTAAATGTAACTTTTTAAAGGGGTTGGGGACCAATTCCAAATGCTTGCAATAAAACAAAAAGCAAATTTTAAACTATTTTTATTTAATATAAAAACTTACTCCAAGCTGGGCTTGGTGGCTCAGCCTGTTATCCCGCGCCTTGGGAGGCTGAGGTGAGTGGATTGCCTGAGTCCGCGGGTTTGAGACCCGCCTGGGCAACCTGGTGAGACCTCATCTCTATAATAAATCCAAAAATTAGCCGGGTGTGGTAGCGTGCACCTGTAGTTCCAACTACTTGGAAGGCTGAGGCAGAAGGACTGCCGGGGCCCCAGCAGGTCGAGGCTGCGGTGGCTAGGAGCGGCCACTGCACTTCAGTCTGGGTGACAGAGTGAGACTCCAACTCAAAAAAAAAAGAAAAAAGAAAAAAAACCTTACTCTATTTGCTATCCCTGGGGAATTAAAGCTAGAGACAGACATTTTCAATGGCAAAGAGTCTAGTCATGATATGAAAGGAAAAGAGATAAATACCTTAGAGAGATGCCAGAGCCTCCAAGGCTCAGATGGAAAGAACATCACATCACTACAGCATTATTCTGACAGAAAGATTTGATTGAACCAAAACTCAGTCAGGAATGTGGCATCACAATTGGTGAAGCTCTTCCCCAGCAAAGCTGCATTAGTACACGTGTCTGGAAGTTATGGTTCAATTACACTTACTTGCAATTTGTTCTGTGTCCGGTGGGTGACTGGTGCCATTCTGGGGGCCAGACACCTAGTTGCAGACACAGGCACCCCAATCCCAGACTCAGGAAGCTGGCTTCCAGTGAGTTCTTAGGAAGCCACGTCTCACGTGCTGGAGTCTAGCTGACATAATAACTAAGCTGAAAACATGACATTTAATTTAAAACAAACAAACAAAAAGAGAAACGCTAACAAGTCGTTACAGACCTCCCTGAGCATCCATGAGTGCTGAGTGAAGTATATGCTCAGAGCTCACTGGCCTGAAAAATTATCCACGGACAAGTTCTGCTGGCCTGCTATCTTCAAGCTAATGAACATCATAGGTGTGGGAGAGGAAAGGTAAGAGGGCTGAGGATGCTAGGCACTGGGATGGGCTTGCAGGATGAGAAGGAAGGGACAGGAATTCTAGAGTCAGGAGGGAAGAAGGCGCAGAGAACAGTCTGGAGGTAGTACCCATGGGACACGGATGGAGGGAGGTGTGCACAGCCTTCCTGAGTGAATGGTTCACATGCAAAAAGACAAAAATCTTCTTTTCAGGTCTTGAAAACTGGCAAAACTCATTTTTTCCCCCAAGATAAGCTTTAAATAGGGGAAGTGGGAAAGATCCAAGTCATTTCTCCACAGCGAGTCTTAGGTTTTGTCTGAAAGGAGGCTCAGAAGATCACCTGCTTTGTGAAGACTAAACTAATGCATAAAAAAGTGCTTGTTTTTTCATAGCATTGTGATAGTTTTCACAATGGTTAAGAGTTCAAACTCTGCTGACTTCTAGTTAACGTTGGCCAGACCTGTCTATCTTTGGCACTTGGTGCTTCCCCTACTCTGCCCTGAAGACACATTGGGGATGGCCACATGGGCACAGGGCATGGCGGAGGGCCAGCTGGGCTCTCCTGATGGACCACGGTGTTGCAGCCACCTGGCTCTTGGTCGAGCAACTGAAACTGCATGTCCTTCCTCTTTGCTCAGTTATCAGAAGGCCCAGGTCAGGTGAAGCGGACATGCACTGAGCAGCAGTGTCACACTGGAGCCACAGTATTCTGCCTGTGCCACCATTTGCCACCTTCGTGTGATGCTGCAACTGGCTCCCACTTATAGGCAACTGCAGCAGCCAGTCCCACTGTCTTCCTCATGCAAACAGTTTTGAGACTCAGTCATCGTCCTTGCCTCATTTCCACCTAGAGCAGTGGAATTTTCAAAACACACGAGCCTTTTGATAATTGTCCCTCACTAGGTAAGAGACCGGCACTCAGAGATGTGGCTTCATCTGCCCAAGATCACCTCACCTGCTGGGTCTGTCTGCTGACCCCGCTAATTGCCCTCAACTGTTGTCCTTTTGGAATTCTCGTACTTCTGACAAAACTGTGCTGTACAAATAAATCTATCGCCATTTATTCATTAGCTTTTTTACCCAGTGGCTTGGATCTCAGGCAATGTGCAAATGCTGTGTCATAGGGGAGCATGCCAACGTGGAAGGCCTCCCCTACCCTTAAGGATCCTGCATTCTAGCACAGAAATCACAGAGTAAGAGATGGTCAAAACAGGACGAGCAAGAAGCACTTTGTGATTGTTGTCCATGATCTGCCATATCCTGTTGAGGGGAGTGGGAACTTTGGCCGGTGACTATCATGGTGCTGGTTGGGCTTGGGTGAACAGGCTGGATTTTGATAAGGAAGAGTCATTTCAAGGGAGGTGCCTGCATCACCAGGGGGTAGGGGAACAGGCGTCACGTAATTGCAGCATGAGATAGAAGTACATTTAAATGGTTATTTTAAGAATTCAGAAATATACATTTTGGGATTCCTTAAACTGTCTTCAAGCCTCAAAGGGAAACAGCTTGAAAAATCTGTGAGTGTGTCCTGTCTTTCCTGTTCAAGGTGAAGTTAAAGCAGTTCTCTCACAAGGACTTGCTCCTCAATCTGTCCGCCTGGTGGCCTCTCTTCCTCTGTCCCCAGGTGTGGTGTCAGACAACAACCAGACTGAACTCTGGATGGGCATCCTTGCAGCAATGAGTAGAAGCAGATATCATCTGATAACGAGATTACTGCCAGGAATCAATCTCCACTTTTTAAAAGATGTTCATATCAACTCTTTTTTGACCTACCAGTGCAAACTGGCTTTGTTCAAGGATCTCAGCTGAGAAGAATGAACACTCTGCTCAGTCTTCTGCTCCAAAATATCAACCTCTTAGCATAATTGTGGAAGTGGAATTCCCTATCCTTGATAGCTGTGTCCTCTCTCTTTCTTAATATAGTAAAAGAAAAGCACATTATTTGAATCATATTTAAATAATCCCCAAATCATCATGATATCCTCATAAGTCAGAAGAACAATGATGAGTTTTGAAATACAGCTCTGTGTGCTCATGTCCACTCCTGTGGTGAGGTGGGAGGGCTGGTGGCACCATCAGTACTGAAAATATGCTGTCGGGTGTCGTGACTCAAGCCTGTCATCCCAGTAATTTGGGAGGCTGAGGTGGGAGGATTGCCCAAGCCCAGGGCTTTGAGACCAGCCTGGACAACTTGGCAAGACCTCTTCTCTACAATAAATAAAAAAAAATTAGCTGGGCGTGGTGGCACACACCTGTAGTTCCAGCTACTTGGAAGGCTGAGGCAGAAGGATAGCCTGAACCCAGCAGGTCGAGGCTGCGGTGGCTGTAAGCATGCCACTGCACTCCAGCCTGGGTGACAGAGTGAGACTACGACTCTAAAAAAGAAAAGAAAAGAAAACATGCTACCTTACCCTTAGGGGTGCTTTCAGTGGTTTGTTGGGGGGGGATGCTGCATTCTTGGGTCAGTAAGACGTGGAGAGAAAATGTTTATAGCAGGATTTCCAAATTTTAGAATTATCTGCATTTACAGAATATAATTAGATGATCCTAGACCCCTCCCACTGAGTGTTGAAACAGACCCAGGGACTGAGCTTGATCGCCAACATTAGGAGGAGCATGAAGGGTGGGTCTGGGTACTTCTCCTCTGTCTGTTCTCACTTCCTGGTGATGTGTCCTGGTGATGGCCTTCACATCTTCTATGTGCTGAGAACTCTAGGCGCCAGATGGGTCAGATTCCCCTGAGTCCCTCCATAGTGTGCTTGTACACCTGGCTCCAGGACATCACTCCGGGCCTCTAACAAGAATCTGGAGCTCACCATCCACCTTGGGACTCCTGACTCTGTCCTGTCTCTCCCTTGCAACCTTTCCACTGCAGAAGGCAGCAGTTGTGGGGGCTTCTGGGGGGTTCCCCTGTCAGAATAATACTTTTTTTTCTGTCTTAGCTACAATGACATGAGTGCCAGGATTAGGTGATTTTACATTCACACCCTGTACCAAGTGCCTCTGCCAAACTCTGTTCACACTGTTGTGGAAGCCCTCAGAATCTGCCTGCTTCTTGTCCGCAGCCCTGCTCCTAACCTGCCTGGGTAATGGCTTCTTCTCCAGCCTGCTATTGCCAAGGCCTCCCAGCTGGCCTGCCTCCTGCTTCAACCATCCTATGAATGCCTTCTGCAAGGCAGCCTGGGTGACCTAAAAGACACTGTCATACCCGGAACAGCACTCGAGGTCCTGCCAAGACACACAGCCCCCACGGGATTTGACACCTGCTACTCACCACTCAACTTCACGTTCTAGCACTTCTCCCAGCCCCTCCTCCACTGACCTCTTGATGTCTGCTAAGCATGCAGGGATTTTGCATCTGCTGTCTCCCTAGAGGTCAGAAACAAGGGTGGACAGAGACCTGGCTTGTTCTCTGTGGCTAGACACTTATGCAGAGTCTTCTATTCTTCTATGACCAAGTTGCCCTGTGAGGACCACAGCCCAGAAAAACCACCAGTCACTAGCTTAAAAAAATTAGATGCCCATAGCAAATATTCACACTTTTTACAAAGTGCTTGTACTTCTACAATCTGCCTATGATCATCTCAGCTCTGGAAGAGACCACCACAGTCCTAGCTGTACAGAGAAGGAAAGAGTCTTTGCAGAGCATACAGGCTTCAAAATGCCTGAATTCCTGATGCTAAAGGACTGTTCTTTGTTATGATGGAACTACAAACACATTTTTCTCCTTGAAATGTTATGCAGCCACTAAAAATAAGATTATATAACAATATGTTAAGCAGGTTTCAAGATTAGAGATAAATTGTGATTCATCACAATGCAAGCATACCTGGGAGTGTGGTAAGGTCACAAATATTTCATTTTCTACTTTCTCAATGTTTTGAGCCCATATTAGTTGTATGTCCAAAAATATTGTTTGAAAACATTCTTACTTGATTAATAATACTTTTTTTTCTGTCTCAGCTACAATGACATGAGTGCCAGGATTAGGTGATTTTATATATCATGCATACTTTTTATCCTAGTCTAATGAAAGTATATAATAAACACTATCAGTACTTTGCCACAGGAGGATAAAATGAAGGATGAGACCCAAGAAAGAGAGCCATTCGCTCACACATCTGTGATGGGACAGACAGGGAGGGGTGTTCCCTGGCACAGGCACACGCCTGTGAGCATCAAGGCTAGCCTAGTTTCTCTTGGTTGGCCCGAGATTAAAAATCACCTCAAGCACAATGCCCATTTGTATCCTAAGTTGTAAAATTACGTGATAATGACATCCTCCTAATTCAGACACAAAAATTAATTGGAATGAGGGACTTGCCGAAGTCTCCCTCCGTGTTGCAAGCTTTTCTCTGCAGGTAGGCTAATTAATAGCATAAGCAAGCTTGAAAGGGAAATATTTAAGTTACAAGTGGAAAACAGGCTTCCAACAACTTGAAAGTCCCAATTATTAACAATGTATATGCTAATTACGTCAGGTTTACTTAGCCACTGAAAAAGGTGGCCTTAGGACCTCACTTTGATAATACCTGATTAAACAAATTTGATTTTCTGTCCATGCATGAAAGAAATAAAGTTGTGTGACTTTTTAAAATGACATAACTGAGTCTTTCCACGCACTCACAGTGAAGGCTGCCCCAGAGGAGGTCCCAAGTAGTGAGGTTTCCTTTTATTGTACCATGAAATATGCACCGTCTTCTATTCTGAAAACAGTAACACTGAAATTTATGTCATCGTATAGAATGCTTAAATGAAAAAAGACAACTGTATATACATATAAAGTTATCAATCTTTTTGCCCACTGCTTAATAGTATAACAAAAATGTCAAAGCCTCAGATGTTTAAGAAAAGATCATAAACTGTTCAGTTGTAGGAGTAAAATATCCCTAAATGTTTAATAGAACATGGTAAAAACTAAATAAAGAGCACTATAAATAAAGTCTATGGTTTTATTTGGCACTGCCCAATATGCACGTCCACTTGATATGTGGCTATTTAAATTTGAATTCACAAAATGAAATATGGTCAAGAATTCAGTTGCTCAGCCACAGGTGCCTCATTTCTAGTCTGTGACTACCGTGTAGGACTGAAAAATTTCATTGCCCCAGAAAGTTCTGTGGGATTATTCAAGCACTTATTTCACATAGCCAAACAACACTTTTTTTTGATTATTAGAAAACCTTTTTTTTTTTTAAGTTGGAGTCTCACTCTGTCATCCAGACTGGAGTGCAGTGGCACACTCATGGCTACTGCAGCCTCAACCTGTTGGGCTCAAGAGATCCTTCCACCTCAGCCTTTCAAGTAGCTGGAACCATGGGCATGCGTCACCATATCTGGCTAGCTTTTTCATTTATTGTAGAGACAAGGTTCTTGCTGAATTGCCTAGCCTGGTCTCAAACCTCTGGGCTCAGGCAATCCTCTTGCTTCCACTTCCCAAAGTGTTGGGATTACAGGCATGAGCTACCACACCTGGCTAGAAAGTCTCTTTTTAAAACATCAGGTAAGCATGGAATGTCCAATTTCTTTATACTGTTATAATCACGCTTGGAGGTAGACAAGATGTCTCCATCTCTCACTCATGAATAGAGAAAATGTAATCACCCGTAGAATCCAGAGCTTTTAAAACTGTAATTAAATGGAATTCACTCATGCCAGGGACATACTTCCTTCCGTACAAAAACAACAAAAGAAAAGATGAGACGTGGTTTCTCTGAATTGTCACTCCTGGAAGATCACCACATCATGTTTAGGAATAAACACAATGACAGGTTGAAAGTGCAGATGCTGCTTGTGAGTGGCCCTGCCTCCCAGCTCTCCCCTCTTCCTCACCAAATGGCCTGTGAGGCCCTGCGAAGTTGTTCTACCCAAGAAAAAGCCCAGAAGAGAACGAGTCTGCCTCCCAAAATGGCCAGGAAAAATGTCTTCCCAAATCCTTGTCAATAACTTCTCAAGGGGAGGATCTACTTTATTTCCAGTGTTGCTCAGGCTGCTCCAGGGAACTATGAATTAGTGAAGTGTTTACTAGATTGATACCTGGAAGGTACAGTTAAGGGAGATGTAACCTCATCCTAGGGGCCAGCCTTTCTCATCACAGAGGACTTGTTTCTCATCCCACTTACAGCTGGTGTCTGGAATGGACACGGAACCCCGTGAACTCTCAGGGAGCCCATCTTCCAGAGCCATCCCAGAGGCGCCAATAATGAGATGAAATGAGGCCAGAATTCCCAATAATGAGAAGAGGTCAATGTAATCAGATGTGAATATAAAGAGAGCTCAAAGTAACATATATCATGAAAGAAAATGTGTCTGGCTTTGAATCCTAACCAAAAAAAAGTGTGTGTGTACAAATTCATGACACTTATTTATCCGTTAGTAAACACATGTATTTGTATACACTTATTTAAAATAACTTTAAAACTTCAGTAATTAACATTGTAAGGGACAGATATTTTTCTTTCTGCTCACTTGCTTCAAGAATGTCACATATTTTTTTTTAAAAAAGGAATCCAGAGGTTGAAAAAATCAATTTATTCAAAGAGCTATTTTCAAATAGTTTTTTATATGATCTATTATTTTACATTTGACTTGATGACAAATAATTTTTACTTGTTTGAAAGTAAGCAACATCATTCAGTAGTTTCTGATGCCTGCATTAATGTTTCATAATTTTGAAATGAGAAAGTAGAATGCTAAGTATTTCATTTGAAAAATCTTCCTTCCACCTTAATCTAGATGCAAAAGGTTCCCAAGGTTTGTCACAATAAAACAACAATACCACCAATAAAAAACCCACAAAGCCAACTTGAATTAAGAGCTAGAAATTAGCCTCTGGTCCCCGGGAAGAATTCAGGGCTTGCCATCTCTAAGTTCAACCATGCCACAGTCCTTACAAACTGCTTTTTATTTTTTTGAGTTGGAGTCTCACTCTGTTGCCCAGGCTGGAGTGCAATGGCACGCTCACTATCACTGCAGCCTCAGCCTCCTGGGCTCAGGCTATCCTTTAGCCTCAGCCTTCCAAGTATGGAACCACAGGCATGCACCACCATGCCCAACTGATTTTTTTATTTATTGTAGAGACAAGGTCATGCCATGTTGCTCAAGCTGGCCTTGAACCTCTGAGATCAGGCAACCTGCCTCTTCCTCCCAATTCCTCCTTCACGATTACAGGCGTGAGCCAGGGTGCCCAGTACAAACTACTTTTTTAATGGGTTAATGTATGAATTGTTAAAGTGGTAAAATAAATTAACTTAATTGAGAAATCAGCAAATATGGCAGATTAAAGATAAAATGTAAATACCAATGGAATCCATCCTCTCTTTAGTAAAGAGTATGCTGATTTTCCTAAAGTGGGGACTTGCTAAGGTAAAATGCCTGACCACAACAACTGACAATGAAGGTTAGGATCCAGAAAGCTATTAAAGAAAACTTTCATCATTTTGTTAATTGTGGCTTGAGGAACCTTGTCTACATCCATCAAGCATTATTTAGTTTTCATGAAAATGAATGATGAAATATAAGCTAAAAATCTAAACATTTCATTTTTGTGCGGAAGATGAAGACCATATTTCTAACACAGGCCTTGGCAGTCAGTCCAGCAAATCTTTCATGAGGCAAAAGAAAGCTCTTGCGTGCATTCGGCATGAGTGTACACTGCCCGTGTAAGCTTCCTATTTAAAAACCACCTCGTGAGGTTTCCTGGGGAAGGCATTGTTTGTAATGTTGGCCCAAACTGAACCGTGATGATCACCTCTGTCCCGACCACCAGACCACCAAGTCCAGCATCCTGGAAAAGAGCCTCAGGGTCTCTCTAACGAAAGGCTAAGCCTCAGCTCCTGTGACTGACCAGAAATCAGGACAGCTCCTTACTTCACTTCCCAAATGGCTCTTAAATACAGCCCACTCCTCTACCCTCACCGAACTGCCTCAATCCCCGATCCCTCCAGCCCCTCCCCAGGGTCCCCTGTCAGATGCCCTCCCTCAGGCTCCTCTCTCATTGTCTCCTGGAGAACATCCTGCTTCCAGGCGCCTCTCTTCTGCAGCTGTACTCGCTGGGTTCTGGCCATTCCAAGCCATTGCTTACCGTCCCGCTCCCTGACCACTGGGGAACTGCAGGATGATGTCCACAGTGCTCACCAGTGTGTCACGGATCATGTCCCTCCTGTTTTTTGCAGCTGCATTCTTTCGCCATGTTTGGCCCTCAGAGCTCTCTGCCCTGGGTGTCTGTGCTTACGCTCTCCTGATGTCAATTCTCTTGAAAGGAGGGTCGTCCATTCATTGCCCGCCCACCTTCGCCAGGTTCCTGCATCTAGCTCATGCCTCTCTGATGACCAGAGGCCTTTCACCAGTCCAGTCCCAACAGCATGCTGGGCTGCCATACCATCCCAGAAATCTCTCTCAATATACGAGTGTATATCTGCACATCTTTGGGTCTGTTTTAAATAGCTGACTGATGATGAAGGTTAGGGTCTGGAGGGCAGAAACTGTATCTTATCTCTGGGTAGTGGTTAGATGTTTTTGAAATAAATGGATAAAACTTTGCTCAGCTCCTCATTTCCCTGAATGTGTCCTCTGCTGGGTGAGCTTTTTTCTAGGAAGTCAGGGAGCTCAGAGGGTTTCCAGATCAGCCCTTCTTTCCTGTAAGATCCATGGGCTGTGAATACAGAGATGACAAAACACAGGAGGCCCAGGAGCTCCTCCTAACGCGTATTTTAGAAGCAGCCCCTGCACACACCACACCCAGGATCAACAAGTGCAAGCGAAGCAGCAGCAACAAACCTAGGTTCAAGCACGTGCCCACAGTGCACAGGCACCATGGGGACCTACTGAGACGAGACCGGCAGAAAGCTTCACTCGGGGCTCCGGGAAGCTTCCCGGGCATTCTGGACGTGGAACTCTCCCAGTGCCTTTTAAAATCAGAGGCCTTGAGGTAAAGTCTTCCAAAATGGGAGCCTTGAAAGATTTCTGACCGAATTAAAGTTCTTCTCATTTCAGTGACTTCATGAAACATAATGGATGCGGAATTATTTTGTAGGTGTTATATTAACTTTCACATTCCCCTCTGTTAAGTTCCTGTTAATATTTGCATAAGGCACACAATGTAGAGACTGCTATGGGATTGATGTACATTGTTATTGTTAATAAAAATAATAATAATATTTATTGAATGTCTGCTATGTGCCTGCTACCAGGACTGTCCCATTTCACAGATAAGGAAATTGAGGCACTGAGGAGATTAACGACACACCATTGTGACTAGAAAGCCCCTGCTCTGTATTTTGTTTTGCCAAAATAATCTATGTGAAACAGTGGGTCTTGGTCATTACCCTCAGATCCTGCCACTTCCATCTCCTTTTTCACCTAAGTCTGATTTTTACTCAGTAAATTTTCGTATCGTCTCCATCAAAACACTGATAATAGTGAGGCATAAACAAACAAACAAACAAAATAGGTCTAAACTGCATTTCAAGTATTGCTAGGAAACTTTGTTTTGTCAAGCACAGAGTCCTTAATACAATTAATTAAAATTAAAGGTTTGGTTGCTGTTGTGTTTTGAGTTGGTTTGTGTGTATTGTTAAAAGGAAGTAAGAGCCCAAACACAAACACCTAGACCTCTCACTTAATAATCTGGGTCGTGTACTTATCGCTAGAGGAGAAGATGACGGAAAGAAAGATTCATGGCAGGGATGGATCTGAGTCAGGACAGCCTCAGCAGGAGAGAAGAAAACAGAAAGAAAACAGAAAGAAGGATTCCTGGCAGGGGTGGACGGGGGTCAACACACACCCTCAGGACAGCATCAGTAGGGGGTCAGGGCCAGCCCTTGCTCTCCTCTCCACTTGCAGCCCTTCAGCTGAACCCAGGAGTCCTCCATGCCTGGGCTCATGGCGACATGACTGCACATGTCAGAAACCAAGGCAAAGACAGGGTTTCCTGGCTTATCCCTGAACAAAAAACTCGGGGAACCAAGACTTGAGCAGCCCAGCCCTGGCTTATCTTTGATTTGAATGTTCGTGTGTGTGTGTGTGTGTGTGTGTGTGTGTGTGTGTGTTATGCATAATTGGAGTCACCCTCAAAGATTATTTTAAAAATTTTCTAAATTATGCTTAACCGTATTTCCTATATTGAACTTATTTTAAATTGGTCCTATTCGTTATGAAAAAGTAAAACTATATCAGGAACAAGCTGCATTTTGTAGGGTATTTTAAAAAAATGCTGTAGTGCAAGCTTTATACATCTTTTACAGATGTTGAAATATAAATGGTACAACTACTTTCCTGATGGTGCAAGTTCAAAATGCATTTGCTGATTGTGAGGAATGAATGTGATCAGATTCCACCTGTGATGTGATGCAACACTAGGAGTTTGACCAGCACTGGGTTGACCCCCATTTAACTTCCTGTGTGGTTTATAAGAAAACCGCTGTTGCGTGTGGTGGTTCATGTCTGCCATCCAGCACTTTGGGATGCAGAGGCAAGAGGATTGCCTGAGTCCAGGGGTTTGAGACCAGCCTGGGCACTTGGTGAGACCTCGTCTCTACAGTAAATAAAAAAAAATTAGCAGATCAAGGCTGTGGTGGCTGTGAGCGTGCCACTGCACTCCAGCCTGGGGACAGAGTGAGATTCTTGCACCAAAAAAAAAGAAAAAAAAAAGAAAACTGCACATGGCCAACCATGGAAAAATAAACTCTGTGTGTGTGTGTGTGTGTAGTGTGTGTGTGTGTGTGTGTGTGTGCAAGGTACAGTTATTTAATTTAATGTAAACCTTTCATTCTTGATCACAAAGCAGCATACTTGTCAAGCACCTCACAAGCACAAAATATTTCATTGCAAGAAGGTGCCACCATGGATGTGGGGGAGGCTGTGGAACCAGAGCTGAGGTCTAGGCCGGACTTCCTAGAGTCCCCGTGGGTGGCGTGACTGGGAGTGACTGGCACCTGGGAAAACCCTCGTCAATACCGTCTTCTCACCCAGACACATTCCTGCTTGCGCATGTAGTTGGTCACATGCCCCAAGGTGCTTGGGTAAGCTGAGTCAGCCTCTGAGTAAAACACTGTTTCTAACCAAAACGAGGCTGTCTATGGAAGGAAACCATCTTTGAAGTGAAAGATCATGCATAAGCTCCCCCCCTCATACGGCAGCCGGAATCTCACAACCACTTTCTGTTGTCAAGGAGCTAGGTTTACACAGAGGTCACTCATTCTCCTGATAAGGAAATATGTCTGTCTGTTAAAGAAACCAGACCCGAGTTAAGGGTAGTTGTAATTCACAAAGTTTTGTGGATTTACTATTGTAAACTGTGAAAGCAAAAGATTATAGAAATGAGGATTATTTCTAAGAACTCGGTGAGCAGTCAGAGTGGATGAACCTCCCGCACCCTGACAATGAAAGCTGTGGGCTGAGCCAAGCGCTATTAGATTCTGGTAAATAATCGTGCTGGCCTGCATTACATTCATAGCTGGAAAAATAAGCCCTGGGACATTTTAGAAATCAGTAGCCTTGAACAAAAAGTGACATGTAGACCTATGCTCAACATTTTATTGCTTTGATTTATGTTTCTTAAAAATAAATGTAACTAAGTTAAAAAGGATTTGTTATGGGTGGCTAAAATTACCATATGCTTAAGATAAAAATACCCAGGATACATGTCTAGAGAATACAGAATACATGAGAACATTCTACAGGGCAGGGGACCACAAAGTAAAATTTCCTCCCTCCGTGTTGGTTCAGTCAAAGTCCAAACATCAGGAAGTACAGACTAACCAGTGATCTACATTCCTCTTCCTGCAAGGAGCTATACTGCGATAGGGACTTGTAGTGTTACAAGGTAAAGGTATGTATAATAAAAAGAATCTAAATTTGGCTAACCAAAGTATACATGGAAGCCAATTTGCTGGCCTATTTTAAGAGCTAATTGCCTCTGATTGAAATCAGTTTTGATTTGGCTTAAATTTGCTACTGGGACGGCTAAAACACCTACATCATGCCTGCGTCTGTAACTGAACACACATCTGGAAGTAGGAAAAAGATGGTTGGGAGAATATGGCTTCTTAAAAAAAAAGGTTGACTACGATGTGTTATAATTTGTAAGTCCTTTCCTGTTACTTCTTTCAGGGAATCTTAGCAAATAAAATGTTAAGAGAAGAAACTTCCCTTTAGAATCAGAGCTCATGTCAGGCAGAGTTCTCACCAAAAAAAACACTTCAGTTTGCACATATTAATTTGTTTTTGCCTTCTGGTCTATAGCCTCAATGAATGTCACAGCCAAGGAATCCTCACACTGTGAGTTTTTTTCTGGAAGATGTACACAGTGTAATGGGAAACGCTACTTCAAGGCATTGACTCGAAAGGGTCTGCAAGGTGCAGGGGTACAGGAACCTTCTGAACTATGGATACCCTCTTCTGTCTGCCTCCTGGAATTGTCCCTCTTTTCCCTTGGGGTTCCCATCTCACTTCTGAGCCACTGACCTATGTTTTCTATAACAAAAGGACTAGGGACCACAGAAAACAATAGTTCCAGAGTTTGAGTAAGATTCACATACACATTAAATTTTAATACATTTTTACTTTACATATTGCACATAATTAGACACAAAGTTATTTATTTCTTTTTAGTAATAGCCTATGTTTGTTGCTCCCGATGAGAATCAAGCAGGTTTACACTCAGGAAGTTTAAGAGCTTTGAGGATTCAAGATGCAGAATCTATCTGGCACAATTTGTCTTGTCCATGATTAATGGTCAACTATCAAACTTCAGTGTTGGAAATGACAAGAAGAAGATTTCCAGAAAATTCCATTCGTTAGTTGATGTATAATAGAAACACATTTTTTTGAGGTAATTGGGTCCCACTTTCTAATATGTCTTTATGAATGAGTAGAAAGAATTGCATCGTACAATGAATAGTGTGACTTCATGTTCTCAATCAAGAAAGATGCTGTTGTTGTGGGAACTGACCATAACTTTTAAGATATACAAATAATATTCTGTTATAAAAGGCGCGTGCATGACTTATTCTAAAGAAAGCTGTTGTAAGTTGTAAAGGAATTGGTTCACGCTCTGCCTGGGCAAGCCACCCCAGGACCTTTCTGACTCAGATAAAACAAGTGATAGATGGAGGGCATCACAAATTAAAGGTGAAATTAAAAAATTATAATTTGTGGCTCCTTCAGTTTAGAAAGGCATATAATCAAGTAAAAATCGGTCATTTAAACATTAGTGTGTTTTAACAACAGATGTTTCATTGAAATCTGTAGTTGTGAAGACCATTAATAGAAATGGACCATTTCAGAAAATAAGTCAAGTTTAGATTTTCCAGAAAGGTCCAATCAAAATAAGACTTACTTTTTGCAAAGATAAGTTTAAAAACACGTGTGACTTTTGGATCGGCCCAAATTAGGAAAACGGCATCCGTCTTCTGGAAGATTCAATCTCGTCTCCAGCACCAGGCGGGCAGGAGAGAGCTGAGCCGTTCCACCCTGCCCAGAAAGAAGAGAAGAGCTAACCACTTCCATCTGGAGATGCTGACGGTGAGGACCGTCACGCCATCTTGCAAGATGATGTAAAAGAAGAAGAAAGTGCTGACACTGGAGAATCTGCAAATGTACTTGGGAATTTCAGATCAACATAAACTTCCAAGGCCAAGGTTAAGGGATGTACGCCAACGACAACTAAACCCGCCAGTCTTTGAGGGTTCTGAGACACTAACAAGATAGAAGCGATACTAAGATATAACTTGTGCAAAGGCGATTTTCTTGTTTATGGCTGGCATCTTGGAACTGGAGATGTGCCAAACTTTTGCAAAGTGTCCCTCATCAAGAAATTCAAAGGAATGGAGCCACGCTCTGATGTACTGGCCAAGTTCCAAGTGCTGTTAATCATGTTTGGACCATGAGGGAAAAGTGGTTTCAAGCCATAAAAAAGATGCCTGGACAAATTGGGTTGAGTTGTTCCTGCTAATGCTGTCCATTTTGAGATTCTAAAACTACTTTGTCCGTTAGGCACTGCTTTGGACGATGCTACAGACTTTAAAGGTGTTATGTAAGAGGAAGCCCTCCAGGTGTTTACATTCCATGAAGAAAACTCCAAGAGTCTTGTGGCGAAAGAGCTAGTTCAGGAAGTCAC
Source organism: Cephalopachus bancanus (assembly GCA_027257055.1). Lineage (NCBI taxonomy): Eukaryota > Metazoa > Chordata > Mammalia > Primates > Tarsiidae > Cephalopachus > Cephalopachus bancanus. Next base: position 2,567,066 of record JAPVLO010000055.1, read on the forward strand.
TGAACATGAGCAGGTGATCTATGGCACTAGGGCCTTGGACAGGGATCCTGTAAGAAATGACATGGGCGTGAAAGAAAATCCTATACTTCGTGATAGTCCTGGTCTTTTGTCCTGGGACTGGGGTGCCTAGGTTGGGGAGGGATGGTTAAGAAAGGAATCCAATGTGCGTTTTGGAAACAGCATTTTCTTTGCATGGATAGCAGGGTCTTTTCCAAACAAAATGGAAGCTGAGCAATTTGAGATAATAATACGATCTGTCAGATAATTCAAAACAATTACTTTGGGAACTCTTTGTTGTCATCATGCTGTGGGGTATTCAGGTTGTGCCTCTTTTCCTGTATGTCTGATCTCCCTGGAGTGCTGAAGGTTTAATATTCTTTCTATAACTTGTGCCAACTTCTTTTTAAACCTATCTGGGCCTGAATATAGAGATGTATACGTAAAGGAGAAACATCTTAGCTTGGTGGTGTAGATGTAGGTGGTTCATAATTTTGCCAGATTTATGCTTAAAATGTATAGGCATATAGGAGAGGAGGGAAAGCTTTTAAATGATGTGTGTCCAGCTGAATGCCATCACTATTCAGATGCCTGACTGTGAGCTACCATTCTCCTACAGAATATGAACAAGAGAGACCACAGTGTATTTCAGAAGTTGGCTATTATCATGGTAGATTTTATCATTAGTGCTATTTAGGTACCCATATTTTAAATAACTGTGTTAATTTGCTTAAAAATCAATTTCGAGTCTTTAAATTACAATCATTTCCTAAAAGTTTGAGTAACTGTAAAATTGCCCTTCCATATGCATACCTTTCTGAAGATAATATACTTATACCTTAGGAAATTCAAGATAAAAAGGACACAATATAAAAACACTAGAGATAAATATAAGGGAAAAAGGAAGAATGGGTGGTCTGGAAAAGTGACCAAGAGCTCGAGGACCTGATCACATGTGCTAAATCTAGACACGGACGTGCACAGGTCATTTTTTAAAAAGACATTTTTCTTTTCAAATGACACATCATTTTTTGTGAACTACTGAGTGAATAGATTTTTAAAAGATAATTATTTGCATTAAATCTTACTTGAGTTCTTGGGAACTGGTGGCCAGCATACTTCGAATGCTTTTGTCCGCCAGTGGGCAGCCAGACAGACTGTAAGACAGGCCGGGACAGTCAGGTCAGTCAACTGCTAAGCATGTAACTCCCGAACAAACACAACATACAAACTGAAATTAAAGAGTTTAATGCAGAAAAGCAATGGGTAAGTGCTGTATATTGAATTTTTTGTATAATTAACTCTGAATAAGTTCAAATGTAAATTTAAGAAAACATTTCTGTTAATAAGCATTTTTAATAAGAATTTTTTGATCTTTGGTTAAATGCTTAAGAAGAATTTTGCAAATTTAGGTAGTTTATTTGAAAATGAAAGACATTATACAACACATAAACTAGCATGCTTTTGAAGGTCAACATATAGCACTTAAAGGGTTGACACAGAATTCAACATTTGTACTTTGACAGCATTGTTGAGGTAAGCTGAAAACAATAAATTGAAAAGACAGAATCCACCATGAAAAAAATGAAGTCACACCTTCTATGTGAGGCGTAATTACCAGTCACATGACCACTCCCATCACACCCTGGAGTTGGACATCTGCCACCAAACAAAAACAAAAACAGCCAAAATAGTAAGTATGCTTAAAAAAAAAACTTTAAAAAAAGTTTCATTGTTTCCAGTTTAGCTGCAATGTCTGCAAGGGGATTTAAGCACCCTGAAGAAAGGCTGCAAAATGCACAGGATTACATGAAAATGACGCCCCCATACAATAGAGCATCATTAAGAACAAGCAAGTACACAGTTCGCTTCTCACTCTACCCAACCGGCAGTTGGAAACATTTATATGCTGCGAATGTCGCATGCTCAAACGGCAAGGCAGATACAGATCCGGTTTTTAAAAATAAGCCAAAGAATGGGAAAACTAAGAAGTGTTGTAATTTCACCTCACGTCATGCTTACGTTATTAAATCCTTTTTGCTCTCCTTGCATTGAGGGTACTTGGGTTTGGGACTTGGGATGGTCACCTCCCCAGGATACCTTCTTTCTTCCAGAGCCTCCTGGAATGGATCCAAGTCTTCTGGCTGCAGGCAAAACACAGCTTCAGAGCCACACGGATAACAGGGAACACCACACACAGACAGGAGGAGGTGGCTCATGGCTCTCGGGTTGCCGCTACATTTTGCGCCTTTTCCTACTGTACATTTAAAGTTGCTATAAATCTTTGTCTTGATCCAGCCTCTTCTAATAACGCAAACTGAACTCTTTGTCAATTGCTCTAAATTACAGTGATTGTCAGCTGTCAGTAGTCAGGGCACTTAGTCAGTATTCATTGGCCGCGGCCATGCTCATAGCAGGGGCACATATAGTCTGATGGCCAGAGACTACTTTTAATGTGGTCTTCCTTGTTCAGCATTCAGTAAATACCTGTTGGTGTGTATGCTGCGGTCCTAGGCAGTGTTTCATCCAACACTGCCAAGACTCAACACTGTACCTAAACATATTTTAGAGGTGAGGCTTTACCCTCCATTGGTAAGTATTTCACAAGTATATGCTTTTAAGACTCAAGGCAATGGAACACCAGTTTAGATGAATGCAGTTTAAATTATTCTTATGCAGCATTTCTTTTCTTGGTTGCGTCCAATTGCAGTAACCGAGACATTCCTATAGATGGCAATGTTCAGCAAATGTGTTTCCTAAGTTTCTGATACTTGGGAAGGTTTTACTTCCCCAACAGTCTATAGGATAAAAACACTTGTGTCGTTTTATGAGGACTTAATCTTAATTAAAATAGATTCAGAGATTCAACTATCATGCCTTATTTGGTAGTAATGATTCAACACTTCAGGAGAGAAAAAAATACATAGAAATTTACTTATCACACAGATTTGATTCTTTTTTTTTTTTTAACAAAGCCTGGAGACGGAAAGCACTTTGAAGAAAAAGGATAATCGAGGCTTATAAGTAGGTGCCCTCTCTGCCTATTTCTACATGGGGCTAATGTTTCTTTTTTCACTTTTTATCAAATACTATTGATTTGATGGTGATCTCTTTATTGTACTAATTTTTTTCATTTTGCAGTGAATAAAGGACATGTCATAATTTTCAGAACTGAACATTTTAAAGTCAGTACATAAAGAAAACATTTTTCTTCATTTATTTTCAAAACCTAAGGGATATTATATCTATTTCAATAACCTGAATTTGCAAATTGTGACTATGTCAAAAATAGGTTCTTGATATAGATGTTGTAAGTTATATTGTCATAAACAAAGATTTAGGTGATTGCACTAAAATAATTTCTACAAAGCTTGAGTAAATTCTTCTGAATATTCTAAGTTTCTTAGAAAAGAGACACTGTCCTTAGCCTTAAGAAGCTAATTAATTAATAGCACCTAGGTAACCGTTTAAGCATCTAAGACTCTCATTATAAGTCTCTACCTGCAAGGAAAACCCTGTATTGTGTCAACAGTTGACCCGGAAAAAATGTACTGGTATGCTGTTTATACATTTTCTTAGAGAAGTAATTTGCAACAAAACATATTTGTCAGGAAATAAAATTTATCATTTAAAAGAGCTGGTTGTTTGATTCACTCAAATCAGTGTTAGTCATCAATTTCTTCCGGGTCAACAAGAACTGCCTTCTAAGTCATCCTCAGCTGAAGGTCATATGTAAAGAGAAAACATGTTTTCTCTTAAGGTATGTGCAAATGGCCTTTTCTTTCAGCTGAGGCCCAATTTTAAAGTCTCACAGTCAACACAGGCAGGTTTCCATGAAAAGGACATACAGTAATCTCTTTGGACTCATCCTCGTCTACCCTCCGGGGCTTCATTTTGGTGTAGTCTACGGGCAAGTCCCAGCAGTCCCCCTCGCCCAGCTGGAAACACCGGTTGTTCATCACAGCCTGCTGCTGGGGGGACATGGGCTCCAGGGGGGTCAGAATGGGGCAGCAGCTGTCTCGTGGCCTCTGCTTGTTCATGCTGAGGTCCAGGGTCCCGTTCTCATCCACTTCCATGTCAGGGTTCTGTTGGCAGAAAGACATGGTGACTGGGCTTGGCTTGACATCTTGTAACACCCTACCAGACTGCCGTCTTGCCTTTAGCCACTACAGCATTCAAACACAGAATTCCTCACTGCTGTCTCATTTACCTTAGCTCCCAAAGCGAACTGATGCAGCCTGTTGCTAGCTTTCTGCTATCTCATGCTCAGCTGCTAAATTAGTTGAAGGGTCCGTCCGTCTGTCCATTCATTCCTCTCTCCATCCATCCATCCATCCATTTCTCTATTTATCTATCATCTGTTCTCTCTCTTCTCTTTCCTTTTTTCCCCTGGTTACATCTCTACTTTTGGAAATAAACTTGACCAGGACAAAATTTATGAAGTGCATAATTTCAATCTCATTCCAGTTCAGATGCCTAAGAGATTAAAAATATGTGTGTATATATATATATGTGTTTGCATACATGTATATGTATGTAGTCCATATACACATATATGTCAGCTTAAAAATTCATTCTTTTTAGTTACATTGACGCTAACAGTTCAAAAATTAAAGAGGAGGTAAACAAAAAATTAGAAAGATGAAGAAAGGAGAGAGAAGGGACTAAAATTTACTTTCTGATGGAAACTCTTTTGATGAAGATAATCTTTTAAGAGAGGAGATGTACAATCACAGTTCAAGAGACATCTACTACAGTGATTATAGAATGATCTACTCTAAGTTTCAGTAAACCCACTATTTAGTCAATGAGATAAAAAAAATAGCCAAATAGGTACAGGGTAAGAGTCTTAAAATATGATGCCTTGAAATACATCAAGAATTCTTCAGAGCTTGCCTCTCAGAGGAGTGTGAGGAGGGACACGTGGACAGAAAGTACAGAAAAAAAAATCAGAATACCTCCAACAATCCTGCATGTTTTCCCCTAAAGAGTATACTCTCTTTAGCAAAAATTCGATTTCAGACCTGGTGTGAAAGCTGCTGCCTTCTCAAAGGTCCAGCGGCTCTTTCCTCCCGATGTAATAGCAGAAGGAAGACGCTAGAATGAGAACCCCATCTTGGGAGGTGTTACCTTGATAAATTATACAGTATTATTCTGCCTGAACTCTCTTTGCTGAAGTGCACTCCTGAGTTGAAGCTCTAATACTAATTTAGGCTTCATAATGTTGAATTTATTCTATCACTTTTATTTAAGAAAGTAAAAAAATGCAAGGGGTTTCTTTTTCTTTTTTTTTTCCTTTTTCTTGCCTCAGACTCTCTTCCACACCAGCCTCGCATTTTGGCAACGTTGATCGCCATGAAAACTGCATGCCCCTGAGGCTTCTCCAGTATCTCCGAATAAAAATATCAATAGAAAAAAAAGTATTGGCAAAACGTAAGATCACTGACCTTTCTCCATTCACAGGAATTACAATGATTTATAACAACTACTGTCAGTGTGGTGAGCTCATGGCGCCTGGGGGGGCCGCGCCAGGTAGAGGGGCCCTTTGCTTCTCTGGAGGGGAGGTGAACGGCGGGGCGCTCAGCACCCCCTCCGAGCACACAATGGACCGCTCCCCGCACCGCCAGCTTCCCTCCGGCCACCTGGTGGCCTCAGCGAGGCAGCGCTCTCCCAGCTCGAGCATCTCTCGCGGCTCGCGCTCCTGCAAGGGGTCCATTGACAGGAACACACAAAACGGAGCCCGGCAGGTCGAGGCTGCGGTGCCACGGCACTCCAGCCTGGGCGAGACTCCGACTCAAAGAAAAAGAAAAAAAAGGACACAAAAGATAGAAACGCTCCGCAAACATCTCACGCCCTGCAGCATCTACGACAAGTTTAAACTGACGAGCGCTGGCTACACCTCCGTTACTGATCACTGGCGAGGAAGTCAGCTTCTCCTTCCTTTGTTTCCCTGGCGCCGGGCCGTGCGCCGGGAGTGTGGGTCAAGGGACAGCCCTGCCTTTCATCCCACCACGGCGGGCGAGACCTTCCTGTGTCTGAACGTCAGGGCCCGCGGCTCCTTGGTCTCGCGTCCCTGGGCGGTCTCTTCGGACCGCATGCAGCCCCTGCGGGCTTCGTGTTCAGTGGCACGACCCTCGGGCGCTGCGCACGGGCGAATCTAAACGCTCCGACCGCGCCTCCTGATGCCGAAAGCGAGTCCGCCCGGGCCAGAGCCCCCTGCAGGCCGCCTGGGCGCAGCTGCCCGGGGCGTCCCCGGCGAGCGCCCTGACTCGGCGAGGCCGCGAGGGCGGCCGCCGAGGCCCCGCCCCGGTGCGCCGAAGCCCCGCCCCCCAGGCCGCGGGTGGGGCCCCCCGGCCCGGCGGGCGTACCCGCGCGGCGCACAGGTCCTGCGGCTTGGTGGACAGGTTCTGCGGCATCTCGCGGCAGCGCGTGGACAGGTTGAGGATGGCGGTGGCCGCCATGTGGGCCGCCTCCATGTCGTGCGTGTAGTCGAAGCTGCTCTTGCTGCAGGTGCTGCTGGCGCTGCTGCCGCCGCCGCAGCTGAGGTTGCTGCTGCTGCTGGGCGCGTAGCTGCTCGTGGTGCTGCTGCTGGGGCTCGGGTTCTTGCAGTACCGCTTCGCTGGGGAGACAGGGGACAGGGTGACTCAGGCCGGCCCGCAGGGCACCGCAGGCAGAGCAGAGCGGGGCCCGCCGCGCCCCCGCCTCGTTCACACACGCCACGTGGGGACGGGCCCGGGGCGCCGAGCTCACTTCAGAAAGAACACACAACCCCTCTGGCTGCTTTTCTTTCTTTCCTTTCCTTTCTTTCTTTTTTAAACATTGTGTATGTTTGAATGAGCAGAGAATTCTGGAAGAGAATTCGTCTAACCTCGCGAAGAGGTTGCGAGTTGCGCACTGCAGGGCGGTTACCTGAGCCTGTCAGGGCACACACTGGCATGTAGGGGGCCGGACTTTCTCGGGGACTTCCTCCCAAAGAGGAAGAAGAGGACAAAACTAAAAGAAACAAAAAGCCTGCTCGCATAGCTAATACGGCCGTTATGAACGATATTAAGAAGTCCCCCCCCCACCAAAGCGCTGAATTTGGATAGAAAACAGTAATTGAGCTGTTATTATCAGTAATGTTCAATTTTGGGCTGAAGACTGTGTCTTCCTGACACCAAGGAAGAGGTACGGTTTGGGGGTACTTTGAAAGCTACAGCCCACTGCAGAGGAAGCCCTGATGACCAGGGCCCAGTGTGAGAGAGACTACCTTCCTCTCCTCTCAGGCCCTGCCAAAAGCTACAAAGCAAACCCCACAAGACAGTGACTGCTTTACACCCAGGTGGGCCAGAGGCTCAAACCCGTGAAGCACACAGGTACCTTGTAGATAACATGATTTCTGTTTTGCTCATTTAACTTGGCAGAGCCATAGAGAGTGATACCCAAACCTGGTTGGGCGCTGCTGTCCCGGAGGGGAGTGTCCTTCTCCCATATCTTTGGGAATGCACCTCACTTAAAGAGCAAAGCAGCTCAGTGCTGGTGGGCAGCGGCTGCCGGTCTGAGCACAGACCATGCCAGGACCTCTGAGAGAGAGGGGCCTGTGGCACTTCCAGGGAGCTGACTAGGACACAACAGAGACCCTGCTGAGGCCCCCTGGGACCTGTGTGGTAGGTGCCATGAGCTACTACCAGTTTGTAGTTTGTGATAGTATGGATCTGGGCTGAAGGTTGTGATTTTATATTATTTACATTTTTTGTTTAAAAATAAGAGTATACAATTGTATACTCTTTTTTCCTAGTTCAGGAAAAAAAAAGGTCCACATTAAAAATAAAACAAAAACTAAGTTTTGTTTTGAAATGAGTGAATTTCAATAAAACAAAAAAAGTAAAAGGAGCAATGTGAATCTATGCAACAAACTGCCATTGACACCATGTCGGTCACATCAGGGCAGGCTAGTCTGGGTCCCCCCCATGGGCTCAGCACCAGCAAGGGTGCCATGCAGCGTGGGGTTCAGGGACATGATGAGAGCTCCTGTTTGCTCTGATGGGCCAGACATTTCCTGTCCTGTGTTTCTCTCGCAGAGACTGCCTGTCACGCTGTGCCACAGGGTCCTCCAACCTACTGCATCCAGCCCCCCACTGCCCCATGAGAATGCTGCCCCAGCCCCATTTCACAGTTACAGAAATTGAGGCTGCCTCAGGTCAAGATGAAAGTCTACCAGAGCTGTGGTTTGTCTAGGTGAGTCTCATATCTTATCTGTTACAAACACTACTTCTGGCTGGGCTTGGTGACTCAGCCTGTAATCCCAGCACTTTGGGAGGCCGAGGTGAGTGGATTGCCTGAGCCCATGGGTTCGAGACCAGTCCAGGAAACTTGGGAGGACCTTGTCTTTACAATAAATAAAATATTAGCTGGGCATGGTAGCGCGTGCCTGTGGTTCGACTACTTGGAAGGCTGAGGCGGAAGGATTTCCAGAGCCCAGCAGGTTGACACTGGGGTGGCTGTTAGTGTGCCACTGCACTTCAGCCTGGGTGACAGAGTGAGACTCCAACTCCAAACAAAACATACATAAAAAAACAAAAATGCTACCTCTATGTGACTGTATTTTACTTAAGCGAATCTTTAACTAAAATGAGTCTTTGTATTTCTCTTAGCTTACTTGAATCACTTTAAATTATCCTGCAGTTATAAAATGTAGACATGACGATGCATTTACTTTCCCAAATGTTAAATCATAAGATGCCACACTTGGGATATGCCAGTGGATGGTGCTGAATTTTAGTAGGCGACTGAACTGTCAATAATGTTTTGATGTGCCTGTCGACTAATATCACTCAAATAAGCAAGTGGGACCCTGTCTACTTTCATATGTATTCTTTACTGAATGTAAAACACATATTTTCCAATTTTGATCATAACAAAAATGAGAGTATCTATGGTTTAAATTGTTCAGAAAAGTAAGGTCTTTAGTCCTAATAATTTGCCCTACTTGTAAAACATCACCAAAACCCTTAATGCCAGTGTCATTTGAAGCACGGTTAGCATTGCTTGGGTCATTGGAATGACACCAGGGGGTGCTGCAGAACAGGCTGCTTCAGACTAGGGGTGCTGTGCCCCGCCTCCTCCCCCCAGCAGACCTACCCTCTGCTTCTTCCAATGAGAGCAGTTTCATAGAAACCTAATGAACTTTCTTTTCTCTCTTTCTTTCTTTTTGACATACAAAGCTATTTTCTGTCAAATCACTTTCCAATCAGTCAGCAGAGAAGTATGAGTTACTTTTTCTAGGTGCCCCGAACATTACTATATCATATGAGAAACATGACAGCTTTGGGTCTAGGTGCCTCAGCTGCTTTGAGAATGTGGCAACTGGCTCGATCTGAACTTTCCTGAGAAACACTTCTTCAAGTATTCCCTCTCCTCTACTTCAGAAAGAAGAAGTACACAGGACTTGGAGTGATTAAATATGGCTGTGTATGCAAGGTAAAAAACAATACAATGTCAAAAAACAAAACAATCCAACTAGGACCTTCTTATTAACCTACTCTGCCTGTGAAATTCTTACTAAAGGTATGTCTCTCATTCTCCTAGAAATGCCCATTTCCTTATATATTGGCATTTTCTTGTAGGAAATAACTTTGTCTTTACAATACTGAATTTCCATGAAAAGCAGACAAAAAAGAATGGAATCCAAAGATATCCATGGTAGAGTTGTCTCTACTGTCTGGGACCTGGTTACCTTTGGGCCTAATTCAATTCAGATCTCTTCGTAGTTTTTACATTGTTTTGTCATAAGTAAATTTAAGTACACTGAAGCAGAAATGCCAATGGGGAAAAATGTACTTTCTTATGAAAGTGTCCTGTGAAACAACACCTTCAAGGTAAATAGTTTACCCACAGGAGTTGAACTAATGTCCAGAGTAGGGGTCCTTGAGCAGTAGGTGTCCTTTGCAAGACTACTGCCTGCCTGGCCTGCCCCGGCCCTAAAGCACTGGGGCAAATCTCTTGCCCACCAGAAGTTTACAGTCGAGCGAGAAGACAAGAAGGTCACACAAGAAGCGACTGAGGGTGACACGAGCTACAGTGCATGGACAGAGTGTGGGTGTCGCATTTGACACAAGCCATCCACTGAAGAGGGAGCATGGGCTGTGAACTGCCCTGCGGGAACAGAGAACTTCCTGAAGGAGTCTGGTAAGGCTGCGAGAAAGTTTGCCAGGTGGAGAGAAGCCTCCGAGGTGGGCCTGGAGGGGACTGGAGGGGGAGGGTCAGGGAAGGCCTGCTCCAGTGAGGTCATGTGGAAGGGACAGGGCGCCTGCATGGGCAGTCAGGGGAGAGTCCACGGCCCTGGGGCTGCACGCCGTTGGAGGGGAACAGAGAGCGGTGTGGCTCCAGGGCGAAAAAGAAGTTCAAGGCTGATCAAAAGTTTAAGCTCTTGAGAATTGGAAAGTTTGGGAAAAGTCAAAAGGGAGAACCCCAAGAAAGTGTCCACAAGAGGGCTGGGAACTCAGTGGGTTTAGGCAAACCCAAGGGTGGTAACAGATCACCTGGAGATAGTGAAGAAGAAAATGCCTTAGACCAGCGGCTTTTTTCTGTAAAGGATTCCATAGCAAATATTCTAGGCTTTGGGGGCGGTGTGGTCATTGTCACCACCACTCAGCTCTATCCTTGTCCTGTGGGAGCAGCTTTAGCCCACACGTCAACCAAGGAGGGCGGCCAGGCATCAACAGTCCTGTGTGGACGGGCACAGAAATTTGAATTTGATGGTTTTTATAAATCAGAAAATATTCTTTCTCATTTTTTTCTCCAAGTATTTAACAATGTAAAAACCATTCTTAGCTCATCATGCAGATTAAGCAGGGAAGATGGGGCCTGGAACTTCCAGGAGGACAGGGTCCAGATGTCCACATGAGTGATCTGTCCTGTCTTGCCTTGCCTCCTCCATCACCTCCTCATGTGCTCCCATTTCCTGCAGGTAATGCGAAGCCCCTTTCTCACAAGCCCCTTTCTCACAAGTTCCCACAGTTGTCCCTGTTCTTCCTTCCATGCATCTTAATTGCAGCCTCCTCAGATCACTGGCTGTTCTCATGAGTCCATGGGCTTCCTTGCCTTCCCATAATTTCCACTCAGACTTTCTGATCGGCTTTAAAATTGCTACTTGGGTAACCCCCATGCTAATTTCTCCAGGTAGTAAGGAGTCCTGGCTTCACTGCACATCAGATATGCTTCACTATCTTGTGTGTATTTGTAATCTCTTCTTTGAAACCGATTATCTACAGAGAAAGGATAGATAGATTGCTAGATAGAGAGACAGATAACACCAGACACAGATAGGTACTAGCAAGCACCTGGCTTGCCGTGCCATGTCTGGAAAAATGCGAGAGGTTAAGTAACGGTTTGTTTAGTGTTTTTGGTCACAGTTGGTGTGATGCATGGGATGGTATCCCAAGACTGGGGAGAAAGGTCCTGCTCCTTATTTTTTTTTTCTGGATTTCCATGGTCCTGACCCCTGTTTGCTGTGAATCACACTTTTCTTCCCTACACTGGGTTTATTTCTCTGCTTTATTTTATTTTATTTTTTTGAATTGGAGTCTCACTCTGTCACCCAGATTGGAGTGCAGTGGCATGCTCCTGGCCACTGCAGCCTCAATCTGCTGGGCTCTGGCGATCCTTCCGCCTCAGTCTTCCAAGTAGCTGGGACTACAGGTGCGTGCTACCACGCCTGGCTAATTTTTTGATTTAGTGTAGAGATGAGGTCTCGCCAAGTTGCCCAGGTGGGTCTCAAACTCACAGGGTCAGGCAATCCACTCACCTCAGCCTCCCAAAGTGTGGGATTACAGGCTGAGCCACCAAGCCCAGCTTCTCTGCCTTTTTCAAAGGAACAATGACTCAATCATTTGTGCACCTGAAGCGAGTCTTGGCAAAGACACGTTGGAAGGTAACTGCAGACAAAAGTCACTCTGCAATCTGTTTTTTTTTTTTTTGAGTTGGAGTCTCACTCTGTCGCCCAGACTGGAGTGCAGTGGCCGCTCCCGGCCACCGCAGCCTCGACTTACTGGGCTCCAGCGATCCTTCCGCCTCAGGCTTCCAAGTAGCCGGAATTACAGGCGCGCACTACCATGTCCGGCTAATTTTTTGATTTTATTGTAGAGATGAGGTCTTGCCTGCCCAGGCGGGTCTCAAACCCGCGGGCTTGGGCAATCCACTCACCTCAGCCTCCCAAAGGTGCGGGATTACAGGCTGAGCCACCAAGCCCAGCTCACTCTGCAATCTTAATCTACTATCTGATATCCAGGTATAGGGTTGGCTCCTCTCGGATTATATCCATTGACAGCCCTACCCAGATAATCTTATCCTAGTGGGCACTTTCTGTGATGCTTTTAAAGTGGAACAGAAATAAAGTATCACTAAAAGCCCAGATTTCACCAGTACACAATATGTCCATGTAACAAAACTTAAATTTATATCAGAAAATTGAGTGTAAATTTGTTTTCTCAGTAAACTGTGGTAAAAGACTGCATTTCCTTTTTACTTGGTTTCCTGAAGACCAAATATTGAGATTTCACCCTGTATGCTAAACAGATTCTTGTTATCTAGTGGGTCAGCTGAAAAGCTTAGTTTCGGACAACAGGTATTTTGCCTGGGCATGTGACAATGAGCACTAATAATTAACATGTAATTGCTCATCTTTTACAGCTGGCATAAAGTGCACCCCTCTGCACCATCTTCATGACAGCCCAGTGAGATCAGGATAGACACTCTTACTCCACCTCTACTCTTGAGGAAACTAATGCACAGAAAGGCTATTTTGTCCAACAATATTCAGCTAATACTAAGTGGCAGTGCTGAGAATTGACTCAAGCAGATTTGACTTCTGGTCCACTAAAGGGCATTGTGACCATGAAGATACGCATTGCTGGTCACGACCTTACCCAGAAGTGCCCTTTCTTTCTCAGGCTGGAGTCCAACCATAGCAACAAAGTTAAAGAAATTAGGTCACCCAGAACCAGAAAACATAGGTGTATAAAAATGAACATCGAGCGAAAGAATAAAACAAATCACTGTAAAATATCAATGAATAGGCAATCTTATAAACAGAAATCTTCAATTATGTAAACTTGGCTTCTTTTGATCTTTCATTTGTAGTTGGATGAATAAAATTACAACAAAACCTGAAATTGGCAAGTAATTGTTATAGAATAAGCAACAAAACAAACTAAAAATAATTATTTATGTCATACCCTTCAAAGCACTCCTTTTTTCACTTATGACTACATTCCTGAATATTGAGAATTGATACACAAGGGTAATCAATATATAATTCATCAAATAAATATTACATTTCATTCATTATACAAATGAATTGTTATTAAGGCAAGAAATACCATAGCTTAGAAAGATGTGCAACAACTTATATTGAATTGTAAAAAAGATCTCTGAATTCCATAATCATTCAACTTAAATATTTTTTGTGTGTGTACCTTGATTTTAATGAAATATCGTTTTCAAAGAGAAGCTTGAAAATCTTTAAGAAGCTATTTTTTTTCTTCTATGCAAGAGAGCACCACAATAAGACTTCTAAATCAGAACTTTTACAGCCCAAGTCCCAGTTGGTAAAATTTGCAACTGTGGCTATATATCCTAGAATGCTGATGTGTGGTGAGATAAATAAGTCAAATCAAAGACACAGTTTTTCCCCCTAATGTTAAGCTACTTACCAAATTAGCTCTGTAACAAAGTGGTAACTAACTCACATCACTGGTAGCGGTTCCCGCAAGTATTAGTGAAAAATAAACCATCCTTTTCCTGTGAAACATGCAGCATTTTAGTTGTTTCATCAGTTCTGTTTTATTGGTAGGTGCCACAACAGCCACAAGTGCATACCAAAGTTATGTCACAGTAGGTGGCACCTCAGAGCTGTCCCTTCCTTTCTCTCCATTTTCCTCAATTGGAGAAGAGACATAGGTCCTGGGATGGCTCTGAAGAGACTGGGGAATGCAGAGGCTGCTGGCCCCGGCTCTCATGAGACTCACTGGTGAGCTTTTCGAAGATGGCATTGCACGAGAAGTACCCCAGGATTCTGATTTACTTGGTCTGGGATGAAGGCTGGGAATAAACATTAAAAAAATGGCTCTCCAGATAATTCTAACGTGTGTCCAAGGCTGAGAACACTGAGGAAGTCAGTGCAGAGCTTTTGAACACCACAAGGAACTCGGGGTTGTGCTGCTGGTTCTCCCTGTACTGTCTTTGGGCCATCTATATAAAAGGAGTTTAGACTGTCTGACAAATACCAGAAAACACGACTCTCCACGTTCCACGAGCAGCCAGAACGCATTACTCTGGAATTACTGAAGGAAAGCCCTCTCTCTCCTTCCCCAGAGGTTTTGTTCACCTGAGGCTGTGTGGACCTGGGGGCCCTCAGCTTGGGGACTGTGCTGTGAGTGTCGCGTTCACGAGTGCCCGACCGCTTTGCAGGACATGGAAATACACAACAACAACATCATCAACGGCAACGTGTCTCTCACGTATAAGAGTGTGCACCTCCTACCATCATCATATCCTTTGGGGGATAAATCCCTGGTTTGCACCTTGGGAGCTATGGCTCGCTTGCCATAAGTATGGTTGTCGTAACTGTTGTATTCAAACGAGGTCTTGGAGTATTTCTCAAGCTCCTTGGCCAGGTTGGAACGAGGTGTGGTTGTGGGGACATTGTTTCTGTAGCCATACTGAGGAATCTCGAGCTGCTTGACAAAGCACATTGGCCTGAAAGTAAACGAGACAATAAACAAGCTTACTTTCCTGTGACTTTGTATACGACATGCCTTCCATTTCTTAAATGTATTAAGAGGTTTTCACAAAAACTGCAATTTTATTTTCATGAGAAAAGATAAAGAGTGGTTTAATTAGATAGCACCAAACTACCTAAAAGTCAACTTTGGCAATAAAAAGGATAAGCACTAACATAAAATTGTCTCTTTTTTTCCTCTTTCTTTTAAGAGGTCTGGTGGGCAGAATGAAGAGATGAGATGTAGGGATGAAAAATAATATGTTCATGCGTGCTCCTTTCAGTAGTTACAAAAAAGAGTCGAATTACACACAAATGACATAAGTTTAGAATAAATGCTGCCCAGCACGCTGGCTCATGCTTATAATTCCAGCACTTTGGAAGTTGGAGGCAAGAGGATTGCCTGAGCCCAGGGGTTTGAGACCAGCCTGGGCAACTTGGAGAGAACGCACCTCTACAATAAATAAAAAAATTAGTTGGGCATGGTGGCGTGTGCCTGTAGTTCTGTTACTTGGAAGGCTGAGGTGGAAGGATCACCTGAGTCTAGCAGGTCAAGGCTGTGGTGGCCGTGAGCATGCCACTGCACTCCAGCCTGGGCAACAGAGACTCCGACTCAAAAAAAAAAAAAAAAAATTAATGCCTCCTAAAAATAAAGAAATACTCTTTGGGACACAGACTGAGACAAAACAACAAAACTAGATAAAAATTTGTCTATGGATGGAGACAGTGGTAATATACAGTGTCAAATATTAGCATATGCTTCCAATGTTTTTACCTAGCAGTCTTTTTTTAATCTTTGGTATAAAATATATAAATAGAAGGACACTCCATTATTATTCATTCATTGCCTCTCTATCCTGTATGTGTATGTGTCTGTCCATTCCTTTATCTGTCTATCTCTTAAGAGGCAGTTTAAGTCTTTTTATTTGAAATAATTTTAGACTTACAGAAAAGTTGTACAGAGGTTTTCCTCATACCTTGTCAGCAATTTCTGGTCATGTTCCCCATCTTCTTAACCATAGTACAATGATCAGAAACCAGGAAATTAATGCTAGTATAATATTATTTACTACAAGCTTTACTTGATTTGGTCAGTTTTTCTGCTGTGTCTTTTTTTTGATACAATCATGCCAGGATCCCGTGTGCTTAACTGTCCTGTCCTCTGTCTCTTGCCTATGGTGGCTCCTCAGTTTGACCTGGGCTCTGGGCTTCTCGGCCAACTCTCTGAAGAGCATAGGTCTGATGTTTTGAGGAATAGATATGGATATAAATTTAGTCATGGGATTCTAGAGTCTCATCCGCCGTCTTTGCATTTTTCTCAAGGCAAAATATTTATAAATATATTTACAGACATTTTCACATAGGCATCATTTTTGTACACCATAACTATAACAAAATATTGAAATTTTTATCACTTATAATTTTTTTATTTTAAAAATGTGGGGTACAATTCAGGATTAGGTATACAAATGCTCATTATAAAATATTGAATTTTAAAGGCAGAGAGTTTCCTGATTATTCTTTATCTTTCTAAATTATGTAAAAGATAAAGCTCTGATGAAGGCTAATGTTTTAGCAGAAAAAAACAAAAGTGGTGACTTTATGCATTAGTGTTAGATTCTCTGTGAATCCGTGACTGATAATTATTTTTGTGTAAGATTCTATTTCTTGATGGATTACTGGCATCAGCTCTGCAGTAGTGCCTGCACCTCAAGCACAAGTGTGATGTGTTAGCAGTTGTATGAAATTACAAGGCTGGCAGATATGAATGTGTCCTGTATAGTTAGAAAACTCTCCTGGACAGTAGATGTGCACATGCTATCCTGATTGGTTCTCCCTGTGAATGGTAAACTGAGAGGTTTGGGTTTTTTATTTTCCTAAGTTATTTTCCACAAATACTGTTTGTGTGTCTAAATAAATGTATTTTCTCTTGCGTTCCTTCTCTCTGTCTAAATTGTGCATATAGGTACACAAAGGTCACCTGTACTTGCCTTAGGGATAAAAATCGTTATAACTATTGTTTTACTTTTTATGATTCATTAAAAAATACTTAGGTGACACAAAAACTCTACTAAAAAAATCATCTATAATTGTTCCCAACACAAAACTTGTTCATATTTTGGTGTGTTTTTTTTCTGCAAATTTCTATTTTATATTTATTTAAATATCTAGAATCTTATGTTTTTATGCATTTTACATGGCATTCGATTTTCTCTTTTGTTGTTTAGGCTTTAAAAACAATTCTTAATAGCTACATGATATTGAATATCATACTATTTAACTATTTTCCAATTTTCCAATTTTTTGTTACTATAAACTGTGACTTAATATGCATGCATGTATACAATCTGTTTCTTCTCTGATTATTTTAAATTTTTATTGGTTTAGGGCAGTTATAAAGTTTTTTTACTGGATTTTTTTTTAAAAAAGAAAGTCAGCATTTACATGAGTTTATTGCATATCTATGCCACCTTTATAATGACATAGTGATGGCTAAATATCCAATTTATTTGTTAAATCACCAATACATTTTGATTTCATTAATTTAGCTAATTTATTTCTTGTCAAATCAACAAAATAACGTAAAAATTGATTGTCTATATTTTTGAGGCATTTTACCAGGTAACACAGAGGTGCATAAATGACTAAAGCTTTCATTTTTTTTTTTTTTTTTTTTTTGAGTTGAAGTCTCACTCCGTTTCTCAGACTGGAGTGCAGTTGCCACTCCCAGCCACTGCAGCTTCGACCTGCTGGGCTCCAGCGATCCTTCCGCCTCAGCCTTCCAAGCAGCCGGAACTACAGGTGCGCGCTAGCAAGCCTGGCTGATTTTTTGATTTATTGTAGAAATGAGGTCTCGCCAAGTTGCCCAGGTGGGTCTCGAACGCGTGGGCTCAGGCAATCCACTCACCTCGGCCTCCCAATGCACGGGATTACTGGCTGAACCACCGAGCCCAGCTATGACTAAAGCTTTCAAAGATCATGTGGGCTGTGATAATATTTTAGGGTTAAAGTTCTATGAGAATTCAGAAGAGAGGTCACCTGTGGCTCTGGAAGTCAGCTAAGCTTTAATGGAGAAGGCGATGTTTGAAGGAGGTTTGCATAAACAGTAATTTTTTAAGGTGAAGATTCAAGGTGTGGTGAGAAAGCATTCTAGGAAAAGAAACTACGAGGTCTGAAGGTTTGGAAGCAAGAAAACTAAGCGCTTCAGGGAGGAGCAAGAGGCCTGGGAACTTGGGACCACATTGGTGGGCTGACAATCTGTTCACTCATCTGGTAGGCAAGGCCACAACATTTGGCTTTGGGAGTCTCATCAATCACCCCTAAACCTTGAAAAGATTAGGACCAGATCAGAAGAGGGAAGCTGAGGTAGAGAGGCTTTGGCTGGGCAGTGCTCCACTGACAAAGGAAGGCTCTAGTGGAGGCTGTGGGCTTTCCCCTCTCCTGGAGGGTGCTGGAAAGGAAATTGCAGTGCTGCACAAGCTTGGAGGCACTTAAGTCTCAGCTTTTTTTTTTAAAGTCCCTCATTAAATGACTGCAGTTTAAATCTTTTTCTCTTTCCTTCCTTCCTATACCCTTCCTCACCCTGTTGGAAGAGCACCTCCTATGTGGAGACACTGAGGAATTGAGGTGCTGTGGCAGGGACCTGTCCTCAGGTGCTCACAACCCACCCAGTCCTCAGGTAAGCCTGATGTCAGGTAAGCCTGTCAAAGTGTGTGCAAGCCCCTAGGGTTCCTCCTTAGAGAGCCTGGAGCTGCTGGGGCTGTCCAGTCTCTTTGCTGGGCTGCTCCTGGGCCCGCTCTCTGTGGTGGGAGTGGAGTCTTTTTCTTCCTGTGAAGGATCTTGTCCCACCCCAGTTCTCACCCCTCTTCCCAAGGCAGATGAAGAGAATGCTTGCAAGTGTGCAATGACTGCTCCCCAGCTTGAGAATCAGTTGGCATTTGAGGGAACTTTCAATTGTCAGGGGTCCACAGAAGAACACAGAAGGCAGCTCCATGAGGCCTGGACATCTGGAGGGAGTCTTGTGTGTGGACAGCTGCAAGCATGTCGCCTCAGTCTCAAGCTGCCCATGAGCTTCTCCCTGAAGTCTCTGATCAGGGCTGACCTCTGGGAGCAGAGCTGCAGGTGTGTGGGCAGTGCGGTCACCTTGGTGGCTTCAAGAAGCACCTAGCACAGGATTTCTTCTAGTTTTCTGGGTTCTGGCCAAAGTAGGCAGGGGAAAATGAGTAAGACTCTCAGCAATACATTTCTCCCTGCCACTTTTCAATTTTTTTTAAACTGATAGCCATTCCCCATCTTGAGTTATGCAGATTGGCTTGTTTGTATGGGGGAGGGGTTTGCATGCTGCCAGAAACTGTCAGTGGGCAGGGAGAGGTGAGGAAGGAAGTCCTACAGTTTGTTTCGTATTCAGTTTGCTATCTGGAAGATGGGTGAATTCTTGTGAGGGGGAAACTGCGTGAGACAGGTTTACTGGAGGTACTTTACGTTCACAACTCACACATAGAACACTCCAGAAGTACTCGTGCCACATTTATGAGGGATGATCTCTGAATGGCAAGGTCATAGATGATTTTATTTCCTTATTTTTGCCTAACTAAATATTTCTAATTTTCTGTAAATATTTTAACTTTTTTTTTTATGGGGGAAAAGGGAATTTAGTTACTATAGTAAAAGCCTCTAAGGAAGTGATGAAATAATATTTAAGAAACAAAAATATATTGATATTACTAGCCCAGTGATTTATCCCAAAGAAATAATTTAACAGAAGCAAAATGCTGAATATATGAACAAAATGTTTATTATTGTTCTTTCTTTAATAGCAAAAGTTGGAAACAACCTAAATGCCTCAGGGATAGAACCTGGTTTTGGTATTGAGGGCATATCGGAACAGAGAATTATGCAGCTATTGAGATAGCAATTAAAATTATTTTGTGGAGAGAAGGATGCATGTTTCTAGTGTGATACTGGCTGAAAAGGCAGAATATATGACTATTGTCACGGTTTTTATGTGTCCAAAGATGTGCAAGGATATGCAAAAATGAAAGATATGTAAGGACTATGCAAATGTGGGTTTCCTCTTCTGCCTCTCACCCCAATAATCATCTTTTCTAAACCGTAAAAAGGAAAAAAAATAGTGGTTTCCGCCCGGTTATCTGTCAAGGTCTTTTCCGTTTCAACATTCCTGAATAAGTGATTTCAGGACGTCATTTAACCTCTCTGCATGCTGTGCTTTTCTCGCTTGTCAAATAGAGGTGATGGCACTGACTCTGTCCCCTCTCAGGGTGTTTGAGGACGAGAGGATGGAAGGAGAGGGAAGTGCCGGCTCTTCCCGCGTGGAGCTTCCGCACTGCAAGGCGGTCCTCATCACGCTTCCATTTCCAAAATCGCAGTTTCATCCTGTAGGTCGGCGCTGTCCCCCTCCTCCAAGTGGAGATAAAGTTTCTGTGGGCACCTCGTTAATTTTCAACGCTTCCCTTTCATCTGGCACTCACAGGATCATGAACTATCAGGGCCAGAAAGAACCCCCCAAATGATTCCCTCCGATTCTCTCATCGAAGTCGTCCTGACGGGCCCCAGAAAAGTGAGGCGACACCCCCCGCCCCCGCCCCTCATGCAGTCGCGCCCGGAGTAGGGTGGGCCAGAGCTGGGCTTCCAGCAGGGCCACCCTCTCCGCCCCTGCTGCTGCGTGAGAGCCCCCCTTGGCGGGTGGGACCCGGGTTCTGACGGCTGCGCATGGAGCCCGTGGGATGACGCGCTCGGCTGGTACCTGAGCACTCGGTCCGAGGCCTGGTTGGACTTGGACACATCGCAGCTCTGGTGCTTCTCCTGTGCCTTTGCCAGTTTCTCTGCCGCAGCAATAGGGCATCCAGAAAGGCTGCAACGACAGAAAGTGGGCTGAGTGGTCCCGTCCCCAGCGGCCTCGCAACACGCGGATCCTCCCGCGGCACGGGAAGACCCTCAGGTGGGTGGAGCTGGCCGGGAAGGGGTCGTTTCCTAACGCTGCTGGTTACAGCTTTAGACAGCTATTCCATTCTGGGTTGTTCACCACCTCTGGGGAGAGGAATCACCAGCTTGGATAGGATCAGGGTTTAAAAAGCTCAAGAATGGCAACCAGCTGATGGGCACCAGAAGGTGGAATGCTAGGCAGATTCCCCAAATGTTCCTGGACGCGACTCTTGGGCTGGCCTCAGCCCTTGGGTGCTTTCCACAAGAAGAGATTCGAAAATGGGGAAGAAAGCAGAATGACCTCTCGGACTGCAACCAAGTGTTTTGGGAACTACTTGGTCCCAATGTGGTCTATATGGAGTAGACAATAGATGGGCTGTTTTGTGTTTGAGCTTATTCTTCTGCTCTCTGTGTGTCTATCTATATGTATATCTGTCTATTTGTGTAGATGCTCACTCCATGTATACATCATGTCTCAAACTATGTGACTGTGCTGAGGTTCGACACAGGTGCTGACCCTGCAAATGCTATACCGAATGGCACTCGGCATGACGCTCACCCACCTATTGATCATTTATCCCTACTGCAGATTAAACACCAGAGTATCTCTGAAGGGCACAGAGTCAAGGTGTGTTTCATTATAAATTTAACACGAGTTACCAAATGTACCGGTCACACAAGCAAAAATTAAGTGAAGCTTAGAACAACTTCCTCCTTTTTGATGTAATTGTACAGGAGCTTGGGAAGCTGAAACCACAGACAGTAAGACAAACTTTAACAGAGCCACTTTTCCGCCTCTGGAAAAAAAGACATCCGCTAGGAAGTGAATATGATGAGTAATTTAGTACCTCATGTCTGACAGAACAGGAAAAGAGAGCTGGGATATGACATGAACAGAAGAGTGATTCCTACCACACTTTTTTTACAGTGAGAGTCTAGTCCGAGTCTATTTCCCTGCTCTCTAGTATTCCAAATACCCCAACTAGAACTTCTAGATATCTGCAGGAATTTTGAAGATGTCCACGTTGATGGCTTGGAGTTTCAGCAGAATTTTAAAGGCAGCCAAGCTACGGACAGACTTACTGGATCCCAGTTCTTCACCCTGTCAGACAAGTCACAGGACAGCCCCTTCTCTACCCTAGAGGATACTTGGGCCTTGATTTTGTTCCTCCTAAATGGTCATGGTTTCCATCTTGGATATTATGCCCAGGCTGGTACCTTCTGAGAGTCTGTTACCCCATTATGGCAAGGTGGGTGAGACATCTAAAAAACATTCCATTTGCAAAAAAGGGCACCTAAGCCTGGACTGTCCCCTGCACTACCCCAGGGTGCTCTGGGCTTCGGGAACACAGTGCTGACTGGCTGCACCCGGGAAGGAGGAGGTGAGTGGTGGAGAGCGCCCCAGGGGTGGGCTGCTGGCGCTCCCTCCAGTGGGGTGCAGCACGCTGGGCTTACCTTCTGTGGGAGTTCCTGTTGCTGTTGACGTGCCCGCGCCCCGTGCAGCCCGGAGTGGGGCACTTGAGGACACTTTCGTGCATGGCAAGGACTTGACAGGGAGAGGCAAAGAGAACAGCCAGCGTTAAAACAGAGGCATGGGCAGGACACATGAATATGCAGCCATCTTAACAAAGGCCGGGTTAGTTCACGACACACAGTCCCACAGACGCTTGCAATGGGCATGGTCAGGAAAACGCACGGAGGAGGAAAGAGAAGTTTGTCTTGACCCTACGCTAGTGGGCACACAGAGCAGGGGGTGCTGCCACCCCAAGAACACAAGAACTGAAGCCTTCCCAGTGGGATGAGGAGTGAGGGCCATCCCAGATATTTCCCATACATAAGCAAGCACCGAGTATTGATTGGCCATGTGACAGCACACAGATTGGTAACTGTAAAATCGTGCCTATGCTTTGGAAACACACAGTGCTAGGAACGTGTGGTGGGCATGGGTGAATAGAAACCCCAAATCTAATTTTTAATACAATGAATAATGCCTTTTCCTTTAGGAATTAAGTTCTTTCTTCTTATTTAAATAGAATGAGCTAGAATAATAAGTGTTATACATTTTTACCAGGCAAAATTAACACGTGGGAGAGGCAACGTGAACACTCTCCTACCAGCCTGTCTCCAGGGAAGAGCTGTTTAAATGTACCCAGCAGTGACCATGGACCTGCTGGTCATTTGTATCCCTTTTTTCCTGGTTCTTCATGAACGAGCACTCCACTATTCTGGATTCTGGGGGAAGCTGGTGGGGGTGAGTTGACCTACACACTGGCTCCTTCTGCCAGATGCTCTGCTCCTCTGAGCTGTGGCCTGCAAGCCCCAGAAGGACGATGTGGTAGTTTTCCCTGCAATAAGGTTTCCCTGAGGCCAGGCTAGTATGGAAAGTCTACTCAATACAAGGCTGCCTAACTAGTTACAACATCACTGTATTTTGTATAATTTGCCTCCTTCTCTAGAACAATCTCTCTTTCCTCTGAAATCTGCAGGTTTCATTGGGCACTGCATCCTATATCCACATGATGTTGCTGTTATTTGAATTCATATTCCATCTCTTTACTACTGGTTAGTCTCTTAGAAACAGTCCACTTTGGTTTTAACTTTACAGCTCTCATAGTTCCTGCCTTGTCCTTCGGCATGGTCATCGCTCAATAAGTGGCCATCAAAACAATGAATGATCAAGATGAATCAACTTTGGCTCATGTTGCGCTGGGGACCTGGCTGGAGTTGTGTGACAGGAGGTCTCTTTTGGGGTTGGGGGGAGGATCTAGGCAAAACTCCCTTCTTCCTTGCCATTCTCAGAGGGAGTGGGGTCCCTCTTCCCTTACAAGGTGAACTCTTGAGTCAGCCTTCTTACTGTTCACTCTCTGTTGTTCTCAGGACCTTGATGTGCCTACTGCATTTATTCTTTACTCTGCTGTTTTCCTATCACCCTGTTATAATAGTGCAACGGTACTTCCCTTGACACAACTTCCCTCTTACATTCAGATACACCTTTCCTTTGCTTTTACGCTAAATATTTCAAATATAAAGCTTCCTAGGAGATCCATACAGCTGTCCCGCTTGCCTATGGCCTAGATCTCAAGTAGACTGTGCCTCTCCACCCTGCTGAGTGGGGACCATACTCCCAGCAGTGTCACTGGATTCACACTTGAGACGGAATCCACTTGCTACCCTTGGTTCATTCTCTGCCCTTATTTGATCAATCTCACGCATAGTTCTAGCTTCTGCAGCCTCTGTACCTCCCTTTCAACTCCTCTCACATCTCTCTTTGGGGTCAGGAGCAGGCTTTCAATCGATAAATCCTGTGGCCTCTATGTTTTTTCTCCTGGGGTTCTGTGGAACCCTGGGTGTTGCCTCCCTTACATGGGACTTCCTCAGAAACCCTGTTCTCTCCCACTTTTCTGTTTCTTTCTGATTACTCTGCCTGCTTCACCTGTTGCACCATTTTGTCCAGAAGTCCCATTTCAGGTTCCTCTTTCTTTCCTGCTTCATGTCTCCCCCCCGGGGAATTCCAATCTCCATTTTCATGAACACTGCTCAAAGCGAAGCATCCGGTTGGCCATCTCTGTGCCTGCTCTCCCCAAAGTCCGCTGGAACATCATGCAGCACTTCAGCTCAAATGGGGAGGATACAAGTCATGGTTTCCCCTATTAAATGTGGTCCTGCCTCTCAATTTCCTGTGCCAATTATTGGTATAGCAAGTCCCCTACACACAAACCTTCAAGTTGCAAACTTTAACAGTGCACACCTGCCTTGTCCTTATTATTTATGCCCACCAGGTGTCAATATAGTCCATTAAATACATACAACATGGCAGCCAATTGTGTTAGTTGGGTACCTGGTTTAACTTTGGAGGGCTTAAAACAAATTGGACTGATAAATGTGCTATTGGAATGGAACTCTTTTGTATGTTGGGGACTTACTGTATTATCATCCTGACACTCACTGAGTGTCAAACACCTAGCTACAAACCTAGGTGTCATCCCAGCCTCCCCCCTTCCTCTTGCTCCTCACGCACAATGATCTTCATGGCCTGCAGCATGTCTCTGGAATGTTCCTTAAATCTGCCCCAACCCTCTGCCATGTCTTCTTAGCACCCTGATCTCCTTGTGGACTTTTACAGCAGCCTTTGGGAAATGCTTCCTCCTCTCACCCAGGAAAGCTAAAATATCACCTCAGAGGAGTCTTGAGAACCCTTGGAAGTGTTGCCCCTGGTGTCTTACACCCGTGTCTAGAACATATTGCAGAGGCTCCTCTGTGCCGTGGCCACTCTCTGCTTGGAGCTCATGCCCTGGCCTCAGCCAGGCTGCGTGCTCTCTGTGGCCCAGCATGGAGTCTCATTCAGTGACATGTCCTCTGTGGCCCTGACCCAGTGTGCTGCAGGGTTTTCATTGAAGTCAGTTGGTCAGAAATGGTGATTAGGGGAGACTAACCCAGAAAAACAACTAGGAAAAAAGTCTTTTATGGATGAAATAGTCTAACTTGTCTTTTTATATTTTTGTGGCATTACAAAGAATCCTGCAGGAGCAAATGCTTACTCCTGTAGATGCTGTGGAATGCATTTGTAAGGTTCATGCCAAAGCTGAGTTCTTGCTTCCTCTGAGTGTGTTCTGACCCAAGTGAGGTACAGTCTGTGCAATGTGCACCTTGCCAGAACACAGCCCAGAATTCTTCTCCATTTAGATGTTTCCTGGGAAAATATGGAGTCAGAAATGTTTCCCACCCATACAAAGGAACTGATAATCTACCTTGAAGGGGAACATGTATGCCTTAAAGAAAAAAAACGCATAAAGGAACTTTCTTCTCAAAACACCAGAGCTTGATTCTGGCGCCTCATTTGGTAGATGAGGAAAATGACTCGCAGAGTGTGCCGCGTGCTGATGTCACACAGCTTGTTAGGACTGAGCCTGGGACATCACAGCCAGGTCTCAGAGGAAACAGACAGGCTTGGGGATCAGACAGACATGGGCTGACATCTTAGCTGGGCATTTGCTCGGGCAAGTTAGCACCTGCTCATAGCTGTTTAAAAAAAACATGGTGCATCCCCAGTTTGCCAGGCACTACGCTCACTCCTGGAAGGAGAGGGCGACGGAGCCTCTGGTGCTCATTTTCCTCATCTGAGTAACAGGGCCCATACTGCCCTGCAGGGCTTTTGGGGTGTAGGTGAATTCGTGTTTGCTGGGTGCGAGCTGAGCCCCTGACACAAAGTGTGTGCCCGGGACATGAAAGCCGTTGTCAAACCATGCTGTCCTCCTGCTCATGTAACACACGGGATTGTAGCCACATACGCTCATCTCTACTTTCTCAGCTCCTCAGGCTTGTTCACAAGGCAGTCACAAGAAACATGCGTGCGTCATTTTTAGTATCAAGCCATTTGAAAACCTGGAGCCACAATATCTCTTAAAAAGATCTCACCTGAAAATGGTTAGTGAAATCTTTCTAATCTCAAACACTACCAAGAACTTTTCTTTGTGCTGATAGCCTTAGCTTTCAAGTATTCCGAAGTTACCCATTTTAATGGGACAATGTTCCCAAGCTCCTTGAAATAATTAACTGGTTGTCATATCTCAAGCCAAGCTACTACATTTTCCCCACTTAGAAACTGTGTCTTAGATAATAAGGATAATCCCTTCACATGCTAGACTCAATGTCAGGATCTTAAACTCGTATACTCTTTTTTCCTGAACAATCAATTCTAATTGTATTTGAATAACTGGTGTGGTTTATGTACTGTGAGAAAGAAACAAAAAGCGGTGTATATCATTTCAGTTCTAAAATAAGTTCAGTCTTTTCATAGATGTATTCCATATTATTAGACTCTTATTAACTAAAAATATTGCATAAGATCAAACCCATCTGATTTAAACCTCCTTTTTAAAAATCTTATGGTTTTGAAATGTTGGGACAACTATGACATGAAACAAACTTTACAAGTGAAATGCAATAAAACTTCAGCTCTAAATATTCATTCAAATGATATACAGAAGTCCAGATATTTGGGCAAGAGATGTCTCAAGGCTTTTCCCCTAGGGATTCATAGCAGTTTAGTGCCAGAAGGGATGTCTTAGAGACCATCTCATTCAATCTGATAATTTGTGAGGAGTAGAGAAGCCGCGTGTCTGCAGTTCAAGGGCAGGGCAAGTCAGATCTGAAATCAGGCCTAGAACCCAGGACTGTCCAGGAGCTGTGTTACAGGGAGGTGGGCTTCATGTAAGCAACTCTTCTGGGGCTGTTCTGGCAGGCACCTGACACCCAGAAAACACTAGAACCGGGAGGAGGCTGGGCCTCATGGGCCATGGACAAGGCCCACTGAAGCTGGATGAGCTACCTGTCAGGACAAGCAGGGGCCTAACTAAATAAGGTTGCACTGAGCCATAGGATGGAGATGACATTAGGTAGGAGGGATGATAGAGACAGAGTCATAGGTGCTTGTGCTCCCAAGGGTAACGGTGAGACGTGGACTTACTTTCTGGAGGGACCCTATCTTTGTGCGGGCATCCGGACAGGCTGCGGTGATGTGGGTACAGCCCAGTTACGTGGCCAGTTCCATCACACCCGGGGGTTGGGCACTTGCTTTCTTTCTTTTCTGTTCTTGAGGGATCTAAAAGCGACAACAGGTGCCAAGAGAGTGAATGTTCACCAGCCGAAGACAAATGTGGTTATTTAACATCTGAAGAAACCTTTGCTAAAGAAAGAAATAAAGCAGGTGTCGGGGGACAGTCTGTGACATGAGACTTTTGCTTAGGGAGTTCTTTGGTTTGGGGGGGATTTTTTTCAACCTTATACAGATTAATCATGAATTATAAAGTATTTTAGTTATTACCCTAAGAAAAAAAAGCCTACCCTATCCTTAATTCTTGATTATTTTCCCGTGTGTTACATGATAAGCTGTGTTGCTCAAAGAAATCAACTTAAATAGTGATGAGACACAGTGACCTTCTTAGAGAACAAAACTTTGTATGGCTACCAATTGCAATTTCTCTGTGAAATTCAACCAGAGAGTGTAATTCTACACGCTCTTTCATTGAATTTCTCTCTCATTGAGTGCTCTGATCATTTATACCATAAGCTGCGAAATTTTACTGGCTTTGAAATTTGTTCTGTTGAGGTCAGGTGACGCTATTTATTAGCATATCAATTCAGTGCTTTTCTGAAAATAAGCTGAACTCTCAGAAGGCACTGTAAGCAAATGACCAAAAGGGTGCAAGCCCACCTGCAGAGGTGATGGGCATTCGAAAATGTTTCAGAAGCCACGGGAGCAACCCTTTGTTTTGATTTCTTCATCTGTGCTTGAAACCAGAGGAAGGCTTGCAGAATGCCGTGCATGCATACACAAAACTAAGAGGGAATGAGTCTACAGCCCTGGTGACTTCTCTGCAGTACCAGTCAAGGGCAAATTCGAGCAGAGGTGTGGTTTAAAAAAAATTAAATGCTAGAGGCCAGAAATGTAATAATATTGCCAATAAAATTATTTGTATACCTGGAATTGACCACAGTTCATAAATACATAATAAAATAACTCCAGAAAATATTTCTAAGGTAAAGCTCAGACTAAATAGTCCACATAAGCACGTGAAACACTGTATTTTTAGCCAGTTTTTGAAAACCAGTTGCTCAGATCACCAACAGATCGTGATTATTATGATTTGGTCCAGATAGTGCTATAGTTTCCTTTAGGGATTTAATTCTTTTATATTGATATCTCACTAATCAGGCCGATCACTATTGATAGAACGTATATATTTTACATTTGGTTAAGAATTCTCTTTTATAAAAAAAACTAGATTTAAGTTTTTTTGAACTCTTGTGGACCTTCTTCTTAAGTCATTTATGTAGACATGAACTAGAAAAGAGCTCACAGAAATATATAAATGCAATCATGTTTATATAAAAAGCACTCCCCTTTTCTTTTTTTAGCTAACATCTTATTCTACATAATGTGCTTGTCATGTGCTGAAAACTCTAAAACCAGTGCTGGTGTTCAGGGAAATAACCTGTGTACAATTGTTAGCTACTTTATTACAATTATTTATCAGTAAAAACCTCTGAGAACAAATATAAAATTATGTGGTTTTGAATTCAATATCTAATTACCTTATTGGAACTTTTCTTACACATGCAAACTAAGATACCTAGCATTTTATTGGCTTTTCAATAATTTTATAATCATGTTGGTATACATTAACTAATGAAAACATAAAGTAATAAGTACATAGTAACAGTTTCAAAATAAATATTCATGATCCAAAGTCATAAATTAAAGAGATTTTAAAATTAGATTAAAATGTCTTGTAACAGACAACAAAGAGAAAGTTATGACTATCATTAATCCTGAAGTGACTCTATTTCCATCAAGACACTTAGGGTTTCCTAACAAATTATATTATTTCACAATTTTCAGAAGTGCTCTGAAATTAATTACAGATTTGTTTTAAAACAATGTGGCTCAAAACTCTCTCATGTTTTGGAAGACAACAAGCGTATAATCTCCTCTCGATGCATGAAATCCTGTTTGAGGTGGGGTATACTGTTAGCCTTCACCATTATTTCCCCTTAATTTTTTTCTTGTAATCCCAATTAATCTTAAAAGCAAACATACAAACAAGCACAAAATAACCAATCAAGCAAAGAGACCAACAATTGAACAGAAAACCTTACAACAACTCATAGAAAAAAATTGCTGCTTTTAGCTTGCTCCCCCTTTTACTTCCAATAGAGATGATTGAATAGGAGAAAGAGAAGTTTCATGATTAAGGTCTTTTGCATTAGTTCAGGATTTTGGAACCGTGACTCATTGATCATTTAAATCAGTTTGAAAAGGTTGTGTAGGAATGAGAATTGATGCAAGTGGTCTCTCCATCTTTAATAAAATAACAGAGTAGCTGAAAATAGAGACTGTTGACATGCTAACCTTTGCAGGAACTCTCCATTGACTGAACTGATGAGATGTTATCACATAACTGTCTTTATTCTTTTAAAGGGGAGCCTTAATCTCTTTGCTCCATTTTGTAGGCCTTGCTTGGCTTTATTTACTTGGTTCTGAATATAACTAGACATCTCTGAAGGAAACTTGGAACAATGTGAAAACACTGATAGAAATGGAAATGAACTTTGGTCAGAAGAAGATCTGGAACAACTAAGAGAGACAGGAGTCGATGCCTTCTACTTATGAGAAAGTCCAAATCCCCAACCATTCCTCATTTCAGGGAAAAAGCACGTCCCATTCCTTACTGTTTGCTCCCACCCAGACCCCATTTATATAGGGGAAGCAAGCGGCTTGAATTCCATTTCTTGCAAATGAAACAAAACAAAACAACAGAATTAGTCAAAATTTGCATAAAGCTGCCGAATTTAAAGGGACCAAGAAACCAAAGAAACCACTGTAATGTAGAATCAGCCTACACATTTACACAGCTCATCCCTGCATTGCTCAATGACAAAACTCTATCCAAAAACCCACTCTTTGGGATTCTGAAACATAAATCTAAAGTCCAACTGAGCATCACAGGAGAAGAAGACACTATTTCTTTCTAGAAAATGTTTGGTTCCTGCAGGATTCACAAAAATTCAACTAAAAATTGCTAATAGGTAATTTTAGCCCATCTTGTTTACAGTGATAACACTATAATCTTAAGCATGTGTGCTGTGTATTTTATAGTCTTTAAAATACCCAAAGCAAGTCTGACATTCTACTGAGCTAAAGACTCTCTTTCTTTTAAAGAAACAACCCTTCATCACATAAGAACAACTTATAGCAGTCTAGTCTTCACTTTGTAACTGAAATGCTGTCAGTGCCCCAGCATCCATCAAATCAAGGACTCCCAGGCCTCTGGCTAAGGTCTGTTTCCAATTTGGATTTGGTTATAGCAATACCCGGCTTGTTATAGAAAGTATGTGCACACATTGAGAGGAGAATACACACCCATGCCACAGCAGGAAAAATGCCATTTTTCTGATTGTTTGAAGTTTTTACACAGCAACTGATTTTCAAGTCAAATTCCTGAACCTCATTACTAGATTCACAGTGAGGAAAGTCAGGGTTCATAATGAATATTATAAAATAAAGAACAGAAAAAGGATCTTTTTGGTGTTAATATAGGAAGATTTAAGAAACCATCAGTTTCATTCTTGAAATTGTTTCTTACTTAGTTTTAAAGGAAAATTGTAATTAAGATATCCACAGTGTCAAGGTTCTCCATGAGACTGAATTATACATACCTGCCTCATATTGAAAATAGACTTACTATAAACATAAAAACAATAATTCAGGTTGGAGATTATATATATATATGTAGATCTAGCTATCTATCTATCTATACACACACACACACACACACATATACATGAAGCATACTTACTACATATGTATAGTATATATACAGTCAAATATATTGATATATGCAAATAGGTACCCACATACTCCATAAAAGAAAATTCAGCTAAAACTATCATTGTTTTAAAATACACTGTATTTGAGAAAACTGCCATAACTATTTCCACAATGGAGTGGAACCAGTGAGGGGGAATGAATATTCTAAAGAAATTGCTATTGATCTCAGCTGAGGCCATACCATGTCTTGCATAGCAAATGGTTTCCACTACCTAACTATCTTAAGATAATTAATGTGTAGTCACTGCCCTCATCTTACCTTATCGGTCATTCTGTTACTGTTCAATTTCTATCAGGGGTGTTTTTTATGAGGACAATTTCATCAATAACTGTCATTTGATGATAATTTTATAAATCATGATGCCACCTACCCAATCCAATTTATAAAATATGTGCTTTATCTCTTATTGACTAATTGGTACATAAACCTTGCCACTCAACATGGATTGTGGTTCATTTATATCAGCACAGGCTTAGCCGTGTGTTTTCTGTCACATGAAATACCTGCGTGTCAACATCGTCTTCCAAAGGAAGGCGTTTCCCACTGAAATATCATAATATTCATCTGCCCTAATAATATGACATTGAGCTGTTTTATGTATTTCTCAGAGAAATATTTTATTTGCTCTTCAGAAACATAATCACAAAATATCATTTGGGAATCAACTCTAAAAGTGTGCAACAGAGATAAAATTTCAGTGTGATTCACACTTTAATTGTAGGCTATCATTAACATCTTTTACTTTAGCTCATGTTTTCACGAGGCAACTTACGTTAGGTAGAAATATTACCTTTACCATAGTATGGCTTTTTGACATGGCTGTCACTGGATTTAGGCTTTCTGTCTTCCCCAGGAAGTTGTCTTGGAGACTGGTCCTCATATGATCTCATATTGTCCCTCCTTCCAGCTTCCATTGCCATCTTCTCCCTCATGGCCTTTGCTCTTTCAGTTTCCAAAGCAATAGCTTTCTCAAGCAGGGTTAAATTTCCCTTGGTCATGTCAAACACCTCTTCGGATCTGTCTGAGTTTACAGAGGTGGTATCGTCATCTCGTTCATGACACCCATCCTCCTTTGCACAGCTGGAAAACACCCTTGATCTGGGACTCAGCTGTTCTTCAAGCCTCATGAGGTTCATCATGTCTGAGTAGTTCCTGTCTGGCGTTCTTCCTGCGAAGTCGTCTTCTTGCCTGACGTGCTGACGGATGTTCATGTTCTGCTGAGGATTTCTCTCCTGAGGGTTGGTCTCGCTGAGCTTCCTGGCCAGGTCAAAGCACTGATTCCTCAAACACTCCAAACTGCTCAGACACACCTCCTCGTCGCTCTCCTCTACCATTTTTTCCATAAGTCCATTGTTCATGGGCTTCCCCAACATTACATAATTCATATTTCGACTATCTTGCTGTGACATGCTGTCTGCATAATTCCTGTCATTAATGTTCTCTGAGAGCACGACACCATGTCCTTGTGCTAATAATTTAAGAGAGTCCACTGTTTCTCTGACAACATCACTGTCTAAGTCCAAACTTAACTCACTTTTCCGCCCCAGGTTTTCGTTTTTGTCACTATCATCTTCCAGACTATTGGAGGTATTGCTGTTCATTTCTGACTCAGTCCTGGCCCGGTAGGCTGCATCCTCAGCAATTTTGCCAAGATTTAACAAAGACTTGGCCACAAGTTCATCATAATTATCATACTCATCATTATTGTTATCATCCTTTTCTGTGTCTTGCATTATTCGAGTATTGTGACAATTCATTTGATGGTCTTCTGCAAAGAAAATAAAAAAGACAAAAAAGAAAAGAAAAGAAAAAAGTGGCTAGAACTTGAAGTTTAGTTGCAACAGCATGGATAGCAAGTTAACGGCAAGTCAAACTCTGTTCAGCATCTTACAGCACCTTAAGTCCCATTTGCAGCTGGGTTGAAAATGTTGACATAAAGAAAATGGATTGTGCTAAAAAATCAGATCATATAAAATATTTGCTGTGAACTAATAACTTTCTTAATAATCTTAGAACAAACCAGTAAATATGATAAATATAATTTAAAAATATTAATTTCTGATTATTTATAAATTTTAAGAATTCTTCATGACTATTTATTTACAGTCCAACCAGATGCATGCTAACTGCATTCATCATATTACTAGGCTTTCCAAGAGTTCATGAACTTTACTTGTTGCCAACTCATAAGCAGATGTTTGCAACAATTGCTTTTAAATTGTCTATTTTTACAGTGATTCTTGGGCAACACAGAAGAAAGCTTCAGGCTCCTGAGAAAAATGCAGCAGTGCCACTTACATTGGGAGATAAATACAGTGAGCACATGTGGCAATTGAATTAAGAGTATTTTGAATCCGGTACCTTCCAGACAGTTAATCATGACACACAGTGAAGCAACAGGAATTGTATAGTAAAAGTTTAGAAACTAAATTTGATGAATTATAACTCCTCCGTCCTTATCCCCACAGGCTTGAGAGTGGGAGGAAGGAAGTGTGCAGTGGCCACATGCCTATAAAAGGCAGAGTTGAGATGAACAGGTACAACTATGACATGTATAATAAAGCATTTGACTTAGTATGTGGTGTTAGTATATTCCTCCATCTCACAGCCCCAGGACAATTTTGGTGAGTGGAAATAACATGTGATAAGTTTTGTACTCAATTTCAAAAAAAAATTTAGAAAAACTCTTTAAAAATACCATATTAAAAATTATATAACCTCCATGTTTCATCTGAAATATATTATGTTTCACACTCAAAAAATATTTGGGATTTGTACATCTCTTCACCATTGCTATCATGTATATTGTAAATAAAGATAGTAATAAAAGTGTTCTTAAATGTATTCATCCACTTAGATTGGGTTTGGTTAATCATATGCCACTTTCAAGTCTGTTTTTTGTTTCCATGATTTAAAAAACAGAGTAACACAAATTTTTAAAGTTTATTAAAGATTTGAAGAAATGAAATATATTGACTAGTGGAAAATATCAGTTGATTAAAGCTGAGATATGGGACCTCTGGTGTTTTCTTTATGAATTTTATACTGAAAAGCCTCTTATAGTGAAAAAAAGATATGGAGCTCAATATATCAATAATAGAGAATAACATCCCTGTTATCTCACACTGAATCAACAAAAATGCAAGATCTGACACACTTTCCTAAACCCCAGTAAGTCAAATTTATCATTTATTAGCCATAGAACATTGCTAATTGTATGAACAATTGTTGTCTCCTTTCTGGATAACTATTATAATTTATTTTATTTGTCATAAGGATAAAGGTGTTATCAAAAAGCAACAAACTGAAAGAAAATCAATCCAGTGAATGCATTCAGAAACACTGTGGAAGTATTGTTGTCAAATGTTCACCTTGCCATTGACCTAGGTGAAGTCAATCCTGTTTTAATAAACATTTGGAAATATAAAATTATATTCTCCTTTCAATTTATGCACTTTGTTATAATCATGGGCTGTGAATAGAGAAGTGTCCTCAGGATAACCAACCTGCGTTTTCTTTGAAAAAAACAAAACAAAAAAACCCTGGTGAATTTTGATAGCCAGAACAACTACAGCTATGAGGAACCAAACATGAGTTAGAGGTATAAGTTATAATTTGTAAACAAGAACATGCATACAACATGTTGAAGCATTTTGAAAGTCTAGTCAAAGAAGAAACCACAGTCGGGTAAGACATTATTTTAATAATTTGCTCCTAAATTTCTTTTACGGAAATAAATTTAGGAGCAAATTCCTGAAGAATTTGAGAAAGCAACAAGTCATTGAAAGTGACAAACAAGAAGAGAAAAAGCCTGCCAAATCCTTGTTGCTGTTTCTAAAGCCATAATAAAGTCTGCACTTGGAACAGGTCATGGTCTACATTTTGTGATATTCTTCACCGTCCTATCAAATGTGTTAAACAAGATTGGTAATTCTCCACATTCTAAGTCTCAGGATTATCCCCAGTTATTTGCCTCTACTTTCTCCTTTCTGCATCACATAGGTAAGGAGTACATTTCACTTTTTAAATAATCAGAAATCTACTCTCTCCATTCAATTCATAAGTTACCTTTCCCCCAGAGAGATTAAAATGGAATTCGACAAGCTTCTTTGCACTGTGTCAGAGCCATGCTGATGAGTGTAGCTGAGAGCATTCTGGAAAGGGGGTCCCTCCACCCTCTGGAAAATGGAGAGTGTGGACTGCCACCAATGTCTTTTCGGCTTTAGGTTCTAATGAAGTACAGCAAGAGCAAATTTTGGTGGTCATATGAGAGTGGTACAAAGTTAGAAGTTGTATCACCCACCACAATTTTGCCACTTACTAGTTGTGTGAAGTTGGTGACCCAAGTTTTCACAACCTTAGTTGCCTCACCTGTAAAGTGGGGATAATAAAACTGCCTGGGGGAGTTCCGGTAAGATGGCGATGGCATAGGTGGAATTGTGAGATTCTCTGAATGTGAGTTCCCAAAAAGACTCTTACTTTTCTTCCCCCACCTCCCTGCCCACTGCCAGCTGGACTGGTCTGAGGCCCAGGGATCTTCGGTCCCATGCAGGGCTGGATATTGCAGCCCCCGGCTGCTGCTGCTCCACTATATGTGGCTCCTGCCTGCATGGGAGTCTTGGGTCTCAGCTCCCTCCCTGGCTACATTGTCTAGCCCAGCACCAAGCCGCCGGTCACCCAGGGAGGCTCTGGGCGCCAGCCCCTCAGAGATACTGGTCCCATTTCTGGCTGAAGTACCCTGTGAGGGGCCCAGGGCCACTCCCGCTGCTCACCGCCTGCCCTTTGGAGCTTCGGAGCTCTGGGCCCACCCTGGCTGAGGCACTCAGTGCGTGACCCCATGCTTGTGTAAGGGAACAGCATATCTTAAGGAGGTGCAGATCAGAGGCTCTCAGCTCCAGAGGAGGGAACTCCCAACCCCCTCCTCCACCCCAGCCTGCTGGGGGCACCCCGGATCCAGCACCAAGCTGTGCAGCTGATCCCCGGTGCCTCCCACACAACTACAGTCCACCATAGTGGATCACCCAGGGACCCAGATGAGCAGAGAGAAAAGATCCACGAAAGTGAAGCTGCCACCTCGGCCATTCACCAGGCAGAGATTTGCATTGCCCCGTCCACCTATCAGCAGCCTCCACCTTGGTTCCTAAGTAACATTGCTAAACAGGAGACAAAGCCTCTCCCCTACGCTGAATCGGACAAAGGCAACTAAGCATCACAGACCTCCTGGGCAGCAGACTGAAAAAACAAACCCAAGCTGTGAGTAAATCTAGCTTCCTGCAATGAAAACAAAAGGGAGAGGCTGGAGATCAGAGCTGAAGAGGTTTTAGACACTCAAGAAAGATTTCAGAGCTAGTCTGATCTCTTATTTTGACTTTTGATTTTATCATTTTGACTGTTTGTTTTTGCTCACTTTTGCTTGCTTTCTGACTTACACTATATGTTTCATGACTTTATTGGTCTGTCATTGTGTAGCTATCAGTATTCTTTAGGGAATTTTGCTTGTGTGTTTTTTTCACTTCTCTCCAACCTTGTGCCTCTTTTTCACATGTTAGTTGGTATATCTGTTTTCCGTCTCACTCTTCTCTCTTTCTAACTTCCTATTGATCCCTCCTTCCTCCATTATTTTCCTCTTTTGTACCTCCTTTTGATCCAGGGACCAAACCGACATACCGCTGCACAGACAGATTGTAAGGCAATGGGAAACAGGCTCCAGTGTGCTCATACATGTGTTGGTGGATGCTGGAATCAGCATATAGATTCTGAATCACAGCTTCCCCCTCAATTAAACCTCACAACTGCAAAAAGTACAATCTGCAGCCCACACTCCAACCTCAAAATTGAACAAAGCCAGAGGACCCTCATAAGGAAGAACAGGAGATTGCACAAGTGAAGCAAAAGCAACTCCACCATCCCTGAAAAACAGAATTAAAGAAGGGGAGGGAAAGGAGGAGAGAGAGGAAAATCTACACAAATGAAGAAAAACCAAAAGAAGAATATGGGTCTCTCCCAGACCCGTGGGAGGGCAGACACTAGAAAACTAACTTTGGAATGCAAACAATGAAGAGCCCCCAGAATGACTGGTCTCAAACAGCAAACCTAGATATCAAGACATTAATGGAGAGATTAAAAATAATTGTGGAGAGACAAGAAGAAACTAGGAAGGAGCTGATGACTGAGATAACAGTAATAAAGAATATTGTGAATGAAATAAATAACAAACTGATAAGCATGGAAAGCAGAATTACCCAAGCAGAAGAAAGAATCTCAGAGCTCGAGGACCAAAATATAGAACTAATCCAAATTCTTAAAAACACTGAAAACAAGCTCAAAAAGACAGAACAAAACCTTCAAGAGATGAACGATTACTTCAAGAAACCGAACCTAAGAGTAATTGGCCTTAGGAGGCAGAAAGAGAGACAGAGATGACACTGGAACAAACTTTCCATGTGATTATTCAAGAAAACTTCCGTTATCTAATCAGTGATGCAAAAATTCAAACACGAGATTCAGAGAACCTCTGCAAGACAACAAATGAGAAAACCCACTCCTAGACACATAATAATTTGCCTAAACAAAGTAGGCATAAAAGAAAAAATACAAGCTGGGCTCGGTGGCTCAGCCTGTAATCCCGTACCTTTGGGAGGCTGAGGTGAGTGGATTGCCTGAGCCCATGGGTTCGAGACCTACCTGGGCAGCAAGACCTC
Source organism: Cephalopachus bancanus (assembly GCA_027257055.1). Classification (NCBI taxonomy): domain Eukaryota; kingdom Metazoa; phylum Chordata; class Mammalia; order Primates; family Tarsiidae; genus Cephalopachus; species Cephalopachus bancanus. Next base: position 2,604,856 of record JAPVLO010000055.1, read on the forward strand.
ATCTCTACAATAAATAAATAAATAAATAAATCAGCCGGGTGTGGTACTGCATGCCTGTAATTCCAGCTACTCGGAAGGCTGAGGTGGAAGGATCACCGGAGCCCAACAGGCCAAGGCTGCAGTGGCCGGGAGTGGCCACTGCACTCCAGTCTGGGCGACAGAGTGAGACTCCAACTCAAAAAAAAAGAAAAGAAAAGAAAAGAAAAAATACTAAAGGCAGAAAGAGAAAAAGGCCAGATCACCTACCAGGGAAGACAAATTAGAATAGCAGCAGACTTATCTACAGAAACCCTGCAGGCTAGGAGAGCTTGGAGCCCTATCTTCAAAGTCCTAAAAGATAAACAATTTCAACCAAGAGTAACCTACCCAGCCAAGTTAAGCTTCATCAGTGAGGGAGAATTAAAATCTTTCCCAGATATCCAATCCCTAAGAACTTACACTGCCACCAGACCACCTCTACACGAAACACTTAAGAAAGTACTAAACACAGAAGAAAAGGAAAAAAGAACAATGTTCTTCACAAGAGTACAGGAAAAAGAATAAAATACACATGAACCACCCCTAACCAAAAGAAAGACAAAAAAACCAAGCGGAAGAACAACAACTCTATAAGAACTCTATGATAGGGACGAACTCTCACATTTCAATCATTAGTCTGAATGTGAATGGACTAAATGCACCACTGAAAAGACATAGAAAGGCAAAATGGTTAAAATACCACCAGGCAACAATATACTGCCTACAAGAGACACATCTCACTAGAAAGGACATGCACAGACTCAAAGTAAGAGGATGGGAAACAAATTTTCAGGCAAATGGAACACAAAAGAAAGGAGGAGTCGCGATCCTAATTTCAGACAAAATACCATTTAAGCTATCAAAAATTTAAAAAGATACAGAGGGCCACTACATAATGATAAAAGGTTCACTCTATCAACAAGAAATATCTATCCTAAACATATATGCACCCAACATAGGAGCACCAACTTTCATAAAGCAGCTTCTAGGAAAACTAAAGAAAGATATTGACTCTAACACCATCATAACTGGGGACTTTAATGCCCTACTCACAACCCTTGACAGATCATCTGGACAAAAAATCAGCAATGAGATCCGGAACCTCAGTATGACTCTTGACCAAATGAACTTAATTGATACCTACAGAACACTCCATCCAAAGACCACAGAATACACATTCTGCTCGTCACCGCATGGAATATATTCTAAAATTGACCACTATTGGGCCATAAATCAAGCATAAGCAAATTTAAAAGGACTGAAATTTTACCATGCACCTTCTCGGACCACAGTGGAATAAAAATAAACATTAACACCAACAAGGTCCCCCCCAAACCCACAAAGACATGGATACTAAACAGCATGATGCTAAACCACTTCTGGGTCAATGATGAAATCAAAACAGAGATTAAAAGATACCTGGAAACAAATGAAAATGAAGAAACATTTTACCAAAATCTCTGGGATGCCATGAAAGCTGTAGTAAGAGGGGAATTTATATCCCTACAAATGCACATGAAGAAAATAGAAGGATCACAAATTAACAGCCTAACAAGCCACCTAAGGAAGCTGGAAAAACAAGACCACAAAAATTCTAATTTCAGCAGAAGAATCCAAATCACCAAAATAAAAGCCCAGATCCAGGACATAGAAGACAAAACGATAATATAAAAAATCAATGAAACAAAAAGCTGACTCTTCGAAAGGATAAACAAGATTGATGATACCCTAGCTAGGCTGACCAAGAAAAAGAGAGAAAAAACCCAAATAAGCACAATCAGAAACACAAAAGATGAAGTCACATCTGATCCTGGAGAAATACAAAAGATCATTAGAGACTACTATGTACACTTGTATAGAAACAAACTTGAAAACCTTAAGGAAATGGAGGACTTTCTGTCATCACACAACCTGCCTAGGTTGAAACAAGAAGAAATTGAGACCTGAATAGACCAATAACAATCAAGGAAATTGACAACGTAATAAGAAAACTACCTACAAAAAAAGCCCTGGACCAGATGGCTTTCTAGCAGAATTCTACAAGACATTTAAGAAGGAGCTGATACCACTCCTACTGAAGGTATTCCAGGTGATTGAGAAAGATGGAACTCTCCCCAAATCATTTTCCAAAGTTAACATCACGTTGATACCCAAGCCAGGTAAAAACTCAACAAAGAAAGAGAACTACAGGCCAATATCTTTGATGAACATAGATGCTAAAATTCTCAACAAGATCCTAGCAAACTGGATTCAACAACACATCTCAAAAATCATCCATCATGACCAAGTAGGCTTCATCCCTGGGATCCAAGCCTGGTTCAACATTTGTAAAACCATACATGTAATTAAATACATCAACAGATGTCAAAACAAGACCACATGATTATATCATTAGATGCAGAAAAAGCTTTTGATAAAATCCAGCACCCCTTCTTGATAAAAACCCTTGAACACCTAGGCATACGGGGAACATAGCTAAAAACAGTAAAAGTCATCTACGAGAAACCCACATCCAGCATACCTAAATAGACAAAAATCAAAACCATTTCTCATGAAAACTGGAACAAGACAAGGATGCCCACTCTCACCCCTCCTGTTCAATATAGTATTGGAAGTCCTGGCTAGAGCAATCAGAGAAGAGAAGGCAATCGGGGTATCCAAATAGGAAAAGAGGAAGTCAAGTTATCTTTCTTTGCAGATGACATGATTGTATACCTTGAAAACCCAAGAGAATCTGTGAAAAACCTCCTTACACTGATAAAGGCCTTTGGCAAAGTCTCAGGATATAAAATAAATGTGCAAAAGACAATTGCATTTCTTTACACCAATATTAAACAAACAGAAACCTGAATAAAAAGCACAATTCCATTCACAATAGCCACACACAAAAAAATGAAATACTTTGACATCTTCCTAACCAGAGACATGAAAGACCTTTATAATGAAAACTACAAAACACTGCTCAAAGAAATCAAAGATGACACAAACAAGTGGAAAAATAACCCATGCTCATGGATTGGAAGAATCAACATTGTGAAGATGTCCATCTTACCTAAGGCAATCTACAGATTTAATGCAATACCCATCAAATTACCAGCAACATTCTTCTCAGACCTAGAAAAAACAACACAGGAATTCATATGGAAACACAAATGACCAAGAATAGCCAGAACAATCCTCAGGAAAAAAAACAAAGCAGGTGGCATCACATTACCAGACTTCAAACTTTACTATAAAGCTACAATCATCAAAACAGCTTGGTATTGGTATAGGAACAGGCATATAGATCAATGGAATAGAATTGAGATTCCAGAAGCAAAACCTCAATTTCTCAACCAACTCATCTTTGACAAAGCCTCTATCACCTACCACTGGGGACAGGAGAACCTATTCAGCAAATGGTGCTGGGAAAACTGGCTGACCACATGCAGAAGATTGAAACAGGACCCCTATCTATCCCCATACACAAAAATTAACTCCAAATGGATCAGAGACCTATATGTAAAACCTCAAATCATAAGAACCTTGGAGAATGAAGGACATACCCTCATGGAATTTGGAACTGGCATCCAATTCCTGAACAAAACCCCAAACCCACAGGCCATAAGAAATAAGATAGACAAGTGGGACCTCATTAAACTGACAAGCTTCTGCAAAGTCAAAGAAACCTTCAAGAGAGCAGGGAGACAGCCTACAGACTGGGAAAAAGTATTTGCCAACTCCAGGTCTGACAAAGGCTTAACATCTTGGATCTACAAGGAACGCAAACATGATGAAAAGAAAAAAGCAAACAACCCCATTATAAAATGGGCAAAAGATATGAACAGACACTTCTCAAAGGAAGACATTCGAGCAGCCAACAGACACATGAAGAAATGTTCAATCTCACTAATCATCAGGGAGATGCAAATCAAAACCACACTGAGATACCACCTAACTCCAGTCAGAATGGCAATTATCAATAACTCAAAAAATAACAGTTGCTGGAGAGGGTGTGGCAAAAAGGGAACACTCCTACGCTGTTGGTGGGAGTGTAAACTAGTGCAACCTCTGTGGAAAGCAGTGTGGCGATTCCTAAAAGCTCTAAATATCAACCTCCCATATGACCCCACAATCCCCCTACCCTGAAGAACTCAAATCACTATAGAAAAGATACCTGCACACATATGTTTATCTCAGCTTTGTTCACAATAGCAAGAACATGGAAGCAACCATGGTGTCCATCACAAGAAGACTGGATTAAAAAATGTGGTACATATACACTATGGAATACTATGCAGCCTTAAAAAAGAACAAATTCACGAATTTCGTGGCAACCTGGATCAAACTAGAGTCTATAATATTGAGTGACCTCTCACAGAAACAAAGATCTGAGTATCACATGTTCTCACTCATATAGTGGATCTTGATCATCCAACGTATTACCATAAGAAAATGACTGACAGTGGTGGGAAACTATGGGGGGGAGAGAAATGGGATTAATGGTAGTAAACATCTGTCTGGGAATGGGGAGACACCTCTTATCAACAAGGGTGCCTGAATGAAACATATTTGTATACCTAACCCTTAACTGTACCCCACAATATCATAATAAAAAATATTGATTTAAAAAAATGCAATACTTAATTCCACAATTTAGTGCTCTGAACTATGTACATGGATGCAGTTCTTGAATATTCTGTACTGCACTATTGTTGCACTCTATAGCTATTACAGATATTTATGTAGGCTATACAAGTTGTAAAAGAAATAATAAAGAAATAAATTTACAAGGTGCATGCTGTAAAAAATACAAAATAATAACAACAAAAAAAAACTTCCTGACTCTTCTTAGAGATTGCCTAGAAGAATCATGCAATAGGATGTACCTCCTAAAGACTTTGTACTCTGGCTAGTCTTAACATCAGCTTACAGAGTGGGCGCCTGGGGACACCAGTCAGTTTGCAAAAGATATCTAGAAACAGGCAATGGAGAACATACTGGCATCTGATCTGCAGTCTATTGTATGATTTGGCTTTTCTTCAAAGATACTAACACTCAGTGTCAGCTGAGGCTCTGTCCTGATGGCAGTAAATGTGGAAATGGCTGGTGAAGATGGCATAAGTGCCCCCAAATTCTTTCCGGTTAATAGAGTGTCTCAAGATACTGGTAGTTAACTATTTCAAAACATATTTGAAACAGAGTCTACTTTTAATTATGTGTACTAAAGGAGGTGAAGAGTCAGTCCATCCATCAACAAGCAGGTTCTAAATGTCTACTGTACATCAGCCTCATCTAGGACTTAGAATCATGTACAGTGAGTTTTTAGGATTCCATCTATGGTTTTACACATTCAATTCCTCCTTCTAGTTGTGTTTTTGCTGAGGCTAAAAATGAAATGAGTCACATGTAGAGGTGGCTATGGGAACTGAACCAGGACTTTTGGTGCCAGTTTGGGATTAAAAATGTGGTATGAACAATCCACAAAGTGAATATTGCAACTACAAAAATCAAAAGTCAATTATACTAGTTTCAATCTAGGGATTGATGTTCTATCAAATAGAGTTGATGTTTTTATGATAAAAACCATTTTATCAGAAAATTATTGTAAAGTAAAAGTTTGTGTTCCAAGTAGAAGAATATAGGTATTTAAATTGAAGTTTAAAGAGAAGACTAATGCATTATCAGTTTCCTTTTTTTGTAGTTTTCTTAAATCTGCCATCTAGCAAAGTTGCACAGTAACAGACTATAAAAGAGACTCTCCTATTAGTAGGTGCTAGCCCAAGTGTTCCCTACTGGTGTGGACTCACAGAATTCTCATACTGGGAGGAAAATTAACGACAATCTGGTCCATCCCTTTCCAAGTGAGAAAACTGAACCCAGAAAGCAGAGATGATTCAGTGGCTAAACTTTTTATGTTCCCGTTAGTCAATTTCAGACTTCATTTTTATTATTATTACATGTGAGACTTCAATTCCCATGAGAATGAGCTTTATAAAATGTTAAAGGGAGGAAGGGAGGAAGATGGCGGCAGAGCCAGTCGGACTATGCGAGTCCCAGTGTGAGTGAGCGAATGGAAAATTTTGCATACGTGTCTGTGAGTAAGTGGGCATATGAGTGGCTGACCGAGTGTGAACTTGGGAGCAAGTGGCCAGGGCTCTGCTGGTGGTGCTGTAGCTGCTCTGTTTGGACTCTAGTGCTTGTTTTACATCAACAAGGCCCTTCCCAGGAAGAAGCTGCTGGCTCCAGGCTCTGTTTCACCACTGCAGCACCTGGCTAGACACTGGCAGCAAGGGCTGTGGAGAAAGCACAGCGAGGGAGCCCAGAAGCAGAGCTCAACCAGAGAAGACAAAAGAGGTGTCTGCCACTATCTTGAAAACTGGTCAGGTAAGTGCTCCGACTCGCTCACCATGGAGTGACAGACCCAATCTGATCTCTGTGATAGAAACTACTCAGGGGTTGATTGTGACCAAGAGGGGATATCCTGAAAGCACAAACTCTGGGGGGGACAGGATGAGTGCTGAGTCTTAGGCACCCCACCTCTGACCTAATACAGCCATGGGACAAAGGGTATGACCAGAAAAGGACAAGGAAGACCTCCAAAGTGATCAATGGTGAGTCCAGGGCCGACCCAACGCCCTCCTCCCCAGCAATCCTCTGAACATCAGACCCACATGGCTGGGGCATGACTGAGAAGGACAAACTCAGGCAGAGTCTAGATGTCAGCCTGGATGGGTGACTCTACTCCAGGATAAGCTTGGCTGGGGCGTCTCCCCACCAGTACTGGGGAAAGAGACAATCCTGCACTGCACCTGACCATACAAGAGTGGGAAGAGAGGACTGAAGCCCCACTCACCCCCACCATCCCCTCCTCCTTCCCTGGGCCAGACACTGAGGATATTGTGAATGATGCCAAGCTCTGCAGAAGACAGCAGAGGGGCTTACCTGTGAGCAACTGAGAGGAATAATGACAGAACCTGCCACAAAAGGGTAGATTTTTGTTGTTTGTTGTTTTAAAATTTTTTAATATTTCTCCTTTGTGCATGAATTTGTGTGTGAGGGTTCTATCTGCATCCCCCCACCCTTTTTTCTTTCTTTCTTCTTTTATTTTTTTGTTTTCTGTTTATATGTGTATGTGAATGATTGAGTGTTCCTCTTTCAGTTTTTTTCTGTTTGTTTTTGCTTTTTTGTTCTTCTCTTTTTTTAGTTTAATGTGTATTTGAATATATGTGTGAGGGTTTGATTTGAATTTCTTTTTTTCCCTCTTTTTCTTCTCCTTTCATTTTATGTTGGGCATGTGCATGTGTGTTAGATTTTCATGGGTTTTATTGCTTTTATTTTTTTTGCTTTATTGTTTTACAGTTAGAGAGAGAGAGAAAGAGTTTAATTTCTTTGTTTTGGTTTTCTGCTTTTGTTGTTCTGTGTTTTTTTTTTTTTTAATTTATGCCCGTCTTATTTCATTCTACTTTTCTCTGTTCTCCTCATTGCTGTTACTGTACCTTGAACTCAGAGGGTACACACACATTCTCATTGCATCATCTTATAGAGTGGTGGTGGGAAGAGGGTTTCAGGGAACCCATACCACAATCAGTGAACATTGAGATTTGCAAGTAGTTTCTGAATCCTAGCTCCCCATCCTTCACCTTATTCGACTCTCAAAACTACAAGAGATAGCAAAGCTTCCTACTTATAGCCTTGTATCAAAATAGAACAAATTCAGAGCCCTGATCAGAGAAGAGCAGAGGGCTGAGCAAACATCAGAGGTGAACGCCTCTCTCACTGCCACTGAATAATGGAACTAAAGAGAAAAGAACACGATCAGTCACAAAGGAGGAAAAATCAACAGAAGAATATAGGTAATTCTGAGTGTAACAAAGAGAAAATGCCTGAAAATCAGACCTCAGAGCCCAAAAAATGGATATCACCAATGACTGGCCCCAGAATACACTAAGGATTAGGAAATGAATGGAAAGAGTGAATAAGACTCAAGAAAGACAAGGTGCAACACTGAAATAACTTGTAACAGAGATATTGGTCATCAAAAATTTCATCCAGAAAATAAATAACAAGATGACAGCATGGAAAGCAGAACTAATTAAGAAGAATAAAGAATCTCAGAACTTGAAAACCAAAACATAAAATTAGCTCGATCTGTACAAAACAAAGAAAGAAAACTCAGAAAGAAAGGACAAAGCCTCTAAGAGATGTGCGATTATCTTAAGAGACCAAACCTATGCCTGATTGGTATTTCAGAAGAAGAAAGGGAAAGGGAGAACACCTTGGAGCAAGTAGTTCAGGAGTTTATCCAAGAAAACTTTCCCCATCTCACCAGAGATATGACCATACAAACATGAGAGATATGAGAAACCCTGAAAGACAGTAAATGAGAAGACCAACCCCTAGACACAGTAATTCACCTACACAAAGTAGGTACAAAAGAAAAAAATCCTAATGGTAGCAAGAGAGAAAGGTCAGACAATCTACTGGGGAAAACCATTCCAAATAGCAGCAGACCTATTGGCAGAAACTCTTAAGTTAGAAGGGATTGGAGTTCAATATTCAAAGTCCTCAAAGATAAGCAATTTCAACAAGAATTTCCTACCCAGCCAAGCTCAACTTCATCAGTTATGGAGAATTAAAATCCTTTCCAGACATCCAACCCTTAAGAGATTATGCAGCTTCCAGACCAGCTCTACAGAAGATGCTTAAAAAGGCATTAAGCACAGAAGAAAGAAAAGAGAGAATGATCATGCACTTCTGAAGAGAACAGTAGAACACAGAATCAACAGAGAATAAAATGCAACTGCAATCTTGAAAACACGCACATAGTTCAACCCAAAAGCCAAAAGAAAACAAAGAAACAAAGAAAAAACTTTATAAGAACCTCATGACAGGGATAAACAATCACATTTTAATAATAAGCCTGAATGTGAATGGACTAAATGCACCAATGAAAAGACACAGAATGGCAAACTAGATCAAAAACCATGACCCAATAATTTGCTGCATCCAGGAAATTCATCCCACCACAAGGGATGCACGCAGACTACAAGTTAGAGGATGGAAAATGAGTTTCCAGGTGAATGGATCACAAAAGAAGGCAGGAGTTGTGCTCTTAACACCAGACAAAACAACCTTTAAGCTATCAAAAAATGTAAAAGATACAGAAGGACACTACCTATTGATAAAAGGTTCAATCCATTAACAAGAAATAACCATCCTCAACATATATGCACCTAACACAGGAGCACCAGTGTTTATAAAACTCCTAAGTACACGAAAAAAAAAAAAGAAAAAATATACTGACTCTAACACTATTATAGCTGGGGACTTAAATACCCCCACTAACAACCCTAGATACGTCATCGAGACAAAAAGTCAACAAAGAGATTCAGAATCTCAACTTGATGCTTGACCAAATGGAATTAATTGATATCTACAGAATACTCCACCCAAAAACCGCAGAATATCCATTCTACTCATCACCATGTGGAATGCACTGTAAGATTGATCACATCCTCAGCTATAAATCAAGCATAAACAAATTTTATAAGATCAAAATACTGTCATGCACCTTGTCACACTACAGTGGAGTAATAGTAAATATCAATACCAACAAAATCTCCCCCAAATCCACAAAGATATGGACACTAAACAGCATGATGCTGATAAACTCCTGGTCAACACAGAAATCAAAATAGAAATTCAAAGATTCCTAGAAACAAAGGAAAATGAAGAGCATCTTACCAAAACCTCTGGGTTGCCATGAAATCCATTCTAAGAGGGGAATTTATTTCTCTATGAACACACAACAAGAAAATAGAAAGATCTCAAGTTGACAGCCCAACAAATCACCAAAGGGAGCTGGAAAGACAAGACCACTGAAACCCTAACTTTAGCAGAGGAATCCAAATCACCAAAGTAAAAGCCCAAATACAGGACATAGAAGACAAAAATATCATAGAAAAAAATCAACAAAACAAAAAGGTTATTCTTTGAAAGAATAAACAAGATTGTGGACTCTTTGCCAGAGTGACCATGAAAAGGAGAGAAAAAGCCCAAATAAACACAATCATAAATGTAAAAGATCAAATCACAATTGACTCTGAAGAAATACAAAAGATTATCAGATATTACTATGCAAAACTGTATGGAAACAAACTTGATAACCTCAAAGAAATGGAAAACTTTCTGATATCACACAACCTCAGAACATTGAAACAAGGAGTCACTGAGACACTAAATAGACCAGGAACAAACCAGGAAATTGAATCTGTCTTTGTAGGTAGAAGACTACCTACAAAGAAAAAAAATCCTGGACCATATGGCTTTCCAGTGAAATTCTACAAAACATACAGGAAGAGCTGATATAAATCCTATTGAAAGTATTTAGGCAATTGAGAATTCTCCCCAATTCATTTTACAAAGTTAACATCACACTGATATCCAAACCAGGTTAAAATCCAAAAGCAACAAAAAAAGAAAATTGTAATTCCTTTAGGCCAATATCCCTAATGCACATGGATGCAAAAATTCTCAACAAGATTCTAGCAAATAGGATCCAATAACATATCTCAAAAATCATCCACCATGACCAAGTAGGCTTCATCCCCAGGATGCAAGGCTGGTTCAACATCCACAAGACCATAAATGTAATTAAATACATCAAAAGATGCAAAAATAAGAACCACATGATTATATCATTAGATGCAGAAAATGCTTTTGATAAAATCCAGCATTTCTTCTTGATAAAAACCCTCAAACACCTCAGCATAGAAGGAACATACCTCAAAATAGTAAATGCCATGTGTGATAAAACCACAGCCAGCATATTGCTAAATGAACAGAAACTGAAAACATTCCCCCTAAAAAATAGGAATAAAACAAGGCTGCCCCCACACACCCCTGTTGTTCAACACTGTGTTGGAAGTTCTAGCAAGAGCAATTAGACAAGAGAAGGAAATCACAGATATCCAAACAGGAAAAGAGAAAGTTAAGTTATCCTTCTTTGTTGACAATATGATCCTGTACCTTGAAAATCCAAAATAATCTGTCAAAAATCTGCTTTCACTGATAAAGGACTTTGGCAAAGTTTCCGGGTACAAAGTAAATGTACAAAAGACAGTCGCATTTTTACATACCAACAACAAGTCAGCAGAGAATCAAATCAAAAGTACAATCCCATTCACAATAGTCACACAAAAATGAAATACCTTGGCATCTTCCTAACCATTGAAGTGAAAGATCTTTACAATGAAAACTACAAAACACTGTTCAAAAATCCAAGAAGACACAAACAAATGGAAAAGCATTCCATGCTCATGGATTGGAAGAATCAACATTGTTAAGATGTCCATCCTACCAAAAAAAATCTACAGATTCAATGCAATGCCCATTAAATTGCCAACATCATTATTTTCAGACCTGGAAATAACAATACAGAAATTCATGGAAACATAAATGACCATGAATAGACAAAACAATCCTTAGCAAAAGAAACAAAGTGAGAGGTATCACACTTCCAGACTTTAAACTTTACTATAAGTCTACAATAATCAAAACAGCTTGGTATTGGAACAGGAATAGGCATATGGACCAATGGAACAGGATAGAGATTCCTGAAGCAAAACCACAATTTCTCAACCAACTTATCTTTGACAAAGCCTCCACCAACAACCACTGGGGAGAGGAGAATCTAGTCAGTAAATGGTGCTGGGAAAACTGCATGACCACATGCAGAAGAATGAAATAGGACCCCTACCTATCACCATACACAAAAACCAACTCTAAATGGATCAAAGACCTAAATGTAAATCCTCAAAGTATAAGAACCTTAGAAAATGCAGGAGACACCCTTATGGAAATTGGAACTGGCAACCAATTCCTGATCAAAACCCCAACTGCCCATCCATAAGCGATAAGATAGACAAGTGGGACCTCATCAAAAGGAAAAGCTTCTGGAAAGCAAAAGAAACCATCAAGAGATTGGGGAGACAAACCACAGAATGGGAACAAATATTCAACAACTTTATATCTGACAAAGGCCTAACTTCGAGAATCTATAAGGAACTCAAACATGCAGAAAGGAAAAAAACAAACACCCCCACTAAAAAGTGGGCAAAAGTAATGAATAGACACTTCTCAAAAGAAGATATGAAAATAGTGCTCAGCCTCACTAATCACCAGAGAAATGCAAATCAAAACCACACTGAGATATCACCTAATTCCAGTAAGAATGGCCATTATTAACAAAGCAAACAACAACAGATGCTGGTGAGGATGCACAGAAAAAAAGAACACTTCTACACTGCTGGTGGGAATGTAAACTAGTGCAACCTCTTTGGAAAACAGTGTGGCAATCTCTAAAAGAACTAGACATTGACCTTCCATATGACCCAGTAGTCCGCCTACTGGGAAAATACCCAGAGGAACTCAAATTATTCTACTAAAAAGATACCTGCAAACACATGTTTGCCGCAGTACTATTCACAATTGCCAAAACATGGAACCAACCATGCGCCCACTGAAACTGGACTGGATTAAAAAAAAAGTACATATATGCAATGGAATATTATGCAGCCACAAAGGACAAACATATGGACTTCACAGCAACTTGGATGGATTTAGAGTCTATCGTACTCTGTGATCTATCACAGAAACAAAGAACAAAGTACCACATGTTCTCACTCATAAGCAGACTCTGAACATTTACCGTAATACTATAAGAAAGGGACTGGCAGTAGCAGGATACTGCCAGGGTGGGAGTGGGGGAGATACAACATCAGTAAGGGAACCTGATCTCAAACCAGGCAAAGTGGGGAACAAACAGAAGCCCAAACTTTGTCTGTACGATGACCACTTGTATACTAATCCTGAATTGTACCCCACATCTTTAAAATAAAAAATAAAATAAAATGTTGAAGAGCTGTGGTGTATTCTTTGAGTCTGATTGTTATAAACAACTTATGCTAACATCACAAATTCATCATCAATGAGATTAGCCCGTAATTTTTTTTCTTTGCTTGGTCTTAACCACATTTGGGTATCAGTGTGGTGTTAACTTCATAAAAGCTTTCCAGGAGCTAGAAAGGCAAGACCACCAAAATCCTAACTTCAGCAGAAGGATCCAGATCACTAAAATAAAGTCGCAGCTGCAGGGCATAGAAGACATAAATAGCATAGAAAAAAATCCACCGGACAAAAAGCTGATTTTTTGAGTGGATAAATAAGATTGATGGACCCCTAGCCATGCTGAAAAAAAAAGAGAGAAAACTCAAATAAATAAAATTAAAAGCGCAAAAGATGAAGTCGCAATTGACCCAGAAGAAATTCCAAAGATTATTAGAGATTACCAGACACACCTGTATGGACATAAACGCAAAACCCTAAAGGAAATGGAGAACTTTCTGACATTACACAACATTCCAAGGTTGAAACAAGAAGAAACTGAAACCTTAAACAGACCAAAAACAACCCAGGAAATCTACTTCATCATAAGAAATCTATCTAAAAACAAAACAAAACAAAAAACCCAGTCCTGAACCAGATGACTTTCCAGCTGAATTCTACAAAACATACAAGGAGGAATTGATACCAATCTCATCAAAAGTATTCCAGGCAATCAAGAAAAATGAGACTCTCCCCAAATCATTTTATGAAGCTGACATCATACTGATACCCAAACCTGGTAAACAGCCAACAAGGAAAGAGAATTACAGGCCAATATCCTTGATGAACATAGGTGCAAAAATTCTCAGTAAGATCCTAGCAAATTGGATCCAACAACACATCTCAAGAATCATCCACTGTGACCAAATTGGCTTTATTCCCAGGATGCAGGGCTGTTTCAACATTTGCAAGACCATAAACATATTTCAATACATTAACTGATGTAAAAACAAGAACCACACGATTAGCAGAAAAAGCTTTCGACAAAATCTAGCATCCCTTCTTGATAAAAACCCTTGACACCTAGGCATAGAAGGAACATTCCTCAAAACAGTAAGAGCCATCTATGATAAACTCACAGTTAACATACTGCTCAATGGACAGAAGTTAGATGCATACCCCTTGAAAATTGGAACAAGAGGAAAGATAAAGTTACGTTATCCCTCTTTTCAGATGATATGATTCTATACCTTGAAAACCCAAGGGAGTCCATCAAAAAAAACCTTCTTGCACTGATGAATGACTGTGGTAAAGTTTTGGAGTACAAAATCAACAGGCAAAAGACAGTGGCATTTCCATACACCGGTAACAAACAAGCAGAGTTCTAAATAAAGAGCACAATCCCATTCACAATAACCAGAAAAAAATGTAATACCTTGGCACCTTCCTAACAAGAGAAGTGAAAAACCTTTACTATAACAGCTATAAAGCACTGTTCAAAGAAATCAAAGAGGACACAAACAAATAGAAAAACATTCCATGCTCATAGATTGCAAGAATCAATATTGTCAAGATGTCCATCCTACCAAAGGCAATCTACAGATTCAATGCAATACCCACCAGATTATCAACATCATTATTCTCTGTATTGGAATCGACAATACAGAAATTCGTATGGAAACATAAACAACCACCAATCCTCAGCAAAAGAAACACAGCAGGAGGTATCACACTTCAGACTCTAAACTTTACTATAAGGCTGCAATAATCAAAACAACCTGGTGGTGGTACAGGAACAGACAAACGAAACAGAATAGAGATTCTGGAAGCAAAAACTTGATATCTCAATCAACTCATCTTTGACAAAGTCATCAATAACAACCACTGGGGAGAGGAGACCTTACTTACCAAATGGTGCTGGGAAAACTGGCTGACTACATACAGAAGAATGAAACAGGACTCCCACTTATTGCCATATACAAAAATCAACTCTAAATGGATCAAAGACCTGAACAAAAAACTTCAAACTATAAGAATTCTAGCAGAAAATGGGAAACACTCTTATGCACATTGGAACAGGCCAAGAACTCTTGATCAAATTCCCGAAAGTGAATGTCTTAAAAGAGAAGACAGACAAATGGGACCTCATCAAACCAAAAAGCTTTTGCATAGCAAAAGAAACCATCAAGAGAGAAGGCAGACAACTCACAGAATGGGAAAAAAATAATTGTGTATCTGGCAAAGTCCTAATTTTCAGATCTATAAGGAACTCAAAAAAGCCAAAAAGAAAAATAAACAAATAGCCCTATTAAAAAATGTGCAGAGGACATGTATAGACATTTCTCAAAAGAAGACATAAGAGTAGCCAACAGATACATGAAAAAATGCTCATCCTCACTAATCATCAGAGAAATGCAAATCAAAACACTGAGATACCACCTTACCCCAGTAAGGCCATTATTAGTTAAAAAAAAAAAAAAGATGCTGGCATTGGTGGGGAGAAAAAGGGATGCTTCCGCACTATTGGGAGTGAAACCTCGTCTAACATCTATGAAATATAGTGTGGAGATATCTAAAGGAACTAGAAATTGGCCTTTCATATGATCCAGCATTCACCCTTCTGGGAATATACCTGGACACGTGCATATGCATGTTTATTGCCACACTATTTCCAATAGCCAAAACATGGAACCAACCCTTATGCCCATTGAAGTAGACTGGATAAAGAAAATGTGGTACATATATACGATGGAATATTACGCAGCCATAAGGAGGGACAAAATCATGGACTTCTCAGCAAATTGGATGGAAATGGAGGCATTCTTAACAATCTATCACAGAAACAAAGAACTGAATACCACATGTTCTTACTCATAAGTGGGACCTGAATATTAATCACAAAAGCACAAGGGAGGGATCAGCAGTCGGGGAACACTCTCTAAAATGCATTTCTGTAACACAATTTATGAGTTTTTCAACATCTAGTACTAACTGAGTTACTGCTGTTCTTTCTAGTCACCGAATTAGTCCGAGCAGGCAAACTGCATATAGAGCTTAAAAGCATTGAGTAACAAACAGCCAGGAAATACATTACTTCAAAGCAAAAACCAGTCTAGACTTCACCGGGACAAAGGGGGTGTGGTCTGAGAGTGCACGCCAATATTATTTCAAATAATGAATGACAACTATTTTCATGGCATTAGAGAGTTTTTTTCTAATTCTAGAAATAAGTAATATCAAATATATTTCTGTCTTGTAAATGCAGAAATTTGATAATATATTGACTAATAAAAAGATAACGGCAATTATCTTAATTAATAGCAATTACAATGATAGAAAAGAAAAGAAGTGGCATAAGCCACATACATATACCTTATACAACATCCCAGCAATAGTGGAACATTATATTTCTGGGTGGAGGAAGTGAAATTAGTGAGTTCAGAAGAACAGTCTGACTCATCAGAATCTCATGGCAGGTGATTACTTGTCCTCATTTTACACCCATAATGACCCTATGAGAAATGCACTTGGGATAGCTACTGCTCCCTCTAAAAGATGACAATCCAAACCACAAGAGAGCAATAATTTCCCTAAGTCACAAGCTGTCTAGTGACAGAGTGGAAGTGCCTCCCTGAATTCTGGGCAGGGTGTGGCCCTTACCATTGTGCAACACTGCCTCTCCCTCAATAGCAACCAAATTCACGTAATCCTCATCCAAGAGGATTCCAGTAGGCTCTGGGCTCCTTCCAGGCCAGTTAGCTAGACCTTTAACTCTTCATGAGTAGACAGTGACACAACTTCCTTCTGCCTAAACATTCAGAATGTTTTTGTGGTTGTTACTATTTTTAACATTTAACTTCTGATTTTTTTTCTCCTTTTAATACTCCATATTGGCTTACGAATTGAAGACTTAGTTATATCACCAACCATTGAAAATTGTGTCAGCTTAGTTGGTCTGTTATCTACCAGAGTCCTGATTAATGGAGTCTAGGCCCCTTTTGATGTGGAAAGGATATCAGGAAATTAGGAAAATCCAGGATGATGGACTGATATTTAAGAGGGCACTGGCTTCATGATTCCAGGTACCTGGAAAGCCTGAGGGATCTGAGTAGGTTGGAGGGTGGGGGCAGGTGAGAACTAGAAGGATGTTATGTGGAGAGGGATTGGGGGTAGGACAGACCTGAGCACCTCAGTGTTCTGCTGGCTGTGGCGCTGCTATTATGTGGCACATACCAAGTACACTTGTGAGGACCATAGAGTGAACATCGGGAGCTGATTTCCCTCTTGCTTCGATCCATCTTCAAATACCCCAGGCACATGACACACGTTGAGACAAACATGATCTCCTTCTCTTTATGACAGGAAAGAGGTCATCTTACCAGCCTGGCTGCTGTTCCGTTTGGCAACTTTCTCTGGGTGAGGTGCTAGCTTCTGAATCTGTGGGAGGGGTCTGCCCTCGCCTGCCTCCCAGCAGAAAGAGACAGCCTGGGTTCTAGTTACAGCTCTTCTCCCAGTTAGCATGGGGGTCCCAGGGCCCACCCTCCTAAGTCTCACTCGTCCTGTCCTCAACCAAGCAGGGAGGCACTTCATTGGAAGACTGCTCAGGCCCCTGCAAACTCAACAGTCTTCCAGCTAAACAAGGATAAAAGGAGGATCTTGAAGTAGAGAGTGGGGTGGGGAGTGGAATGTGTGTGTCTTATGTGGACAAGCGATACCACATTTGGTATCTCTCTGGACTTATCATGTTTTCCTACCACATCCGACTTAACAATGTTGCTAACTTTTGGAATAGGTCTATCCATATTCACAGGTGGAACGGTAATTTCTACTATGAGAGGTTAAAATGATCCTAGAAGAAGTTTGTTCTCACAACCTTTATTAAACTTATGTATAGATTAAGATGGCCATCTTTTCCAGTGTCAGCCATTGTCATTTTCCTTGAATCATAGGATATTTGTGTTAGACAGAATTATGGAGTTAATCCCTTCAAATGCCTTATATTACATGTGAAGAAACTTAGGTCCAGAGAGTTGAAGTAACTTATTTACCACCAATATGCCACCAGTAGTGACAAGTCTCCAGTTTCCCACCCTGGTTTTCTCACATTATCTCAAATCTTTTTCCATCACACACTTCCCCTACCTCAAAATTTGTAAATATTTTGAGGATCGCATAGCAGTGTTATCTCAAAGATACAAGTCTGAGAAATGGAAAGATCCATGTTAAGAAAGTATTTATTTGCTTCAAGTTAGGAAGACAGATCTCAGTCTTGTGTCTTTCAGCTCAGGGTAAGGAAGGAGACCAATGGAGAGCACCTGAGGCCACCCCAAATTGAAAGCACACTACTCAGCAGGAACCCTTCCCCAGATGCTCAATTGGAGTGAGCACTAATTAGGAACACAGAACTGTAGCCAGGGATGCAACAGAGGGACTGATTTTTGCACCAAGTTCTAAATTACACATTCTAGATCTTTTCTAAACAATTGCCACCCAATTGCTGGCGTCTACTCCTGGGCAGCCTTAATTCCTGAACACAAATTAACTGTGAGAGTGTAGGGTTATCTCAGGGCATAGTGGCGAATCTGCCACTGTAGAGCACTCTATAGCCCAGGTAGGGGTGTGCCTCGTCTCATTACGGCTCTCTTCTCTGATAATTCATTTGCCTATTTTGTTCAGTAGATGCAGGCACAGTCTAATTCTAATTCTACCTTGATCTGTTTTTTCCTCTCTTTTTCAGAAAAAGAAACCACAGGGCATTTTTCTACCATAACTATTCCTCTACAATTCCCAAACTTCAGGTGTGAGTTGCATATTTAAATAAGATGCCAGCTAGGTCCTGCAGGTTGGTGTTTCAAGGGCTGCGAGGCACAGGGGTGGATGTGGCACTCTGCTGCTGAGGGCCGTGTGTGCAGCTGAGCCAGCACCCGAGTTTTGTTTTCAGACGAAATGCTCTCTCTTTTAAAAGTTGTTTAAAATGATTAATATACAGCATATGATTTCCCTGTAGCTTATAAAAAAGTAATTTAGAATAAGTTGGGAATTTTTTTAAACAAGGGAAAGTGGAAATATTGCATTTCAGTGATAATCTTTCTACGTGGCATAGATTAACTAGAATGACTTGAAAGCAGTTTCTGCACTCCTTTCTGACACTTTTTTCCTGTTTATTTGGAGACTGCAGAGGCCAGCCATTCTAAATTGGCATCTATTCTGCATGCAGGACGTGATCCTCGTGCTTTTGGGGTCCTGCTGTGACGCTGTCTCACCACTCGCTCTTAGAGAAGACAAAGGCAAGGTTGATGGGGAGGAAGTCTGTGCCAGGTTAGGCCTTCCCCTTTGCCCCTTATGCACCCTGCCACTGGGAAGGGGCGAAGCCAAGAGGAGCTCCTGACAGGTACAAAGGCAGACATTCCCGGAGAGATGAGCACTGATGCCGAAGAGGATGATACCACGTGGATTCAGAACGACACACAGAGCCTCTGGGCGTTTCCTCCGCCTTCAGCAATGCCCGCGTCTGCTGTGCTTGCAGTGTCTGCGCGGTTCCTTCAGACAGTGGTTTCTTTGTTCTTATTTGTGCTAATTACTGGGGAGATGGTTTGGTACATTCTATGCAATTACCCAGAACACATTCCCGGCCCGTGTTCTGTGTGTTGTTTCCTCTGTGGTTATTTTTGGGCTCTAGTCTCGTTACCATAAATGTCTGTGCATCGAACAGCTCGACCTACTTATCCACCAATGGAACTCATTCACTGGACTTGAATCTGTTTCTCTGTGCTTTTGTATTTGCTGCTGTCTTTTGCTTTGTCTTTGTGAATCAATCTACTCTGTGGAATAGTAGCTGACACCTTCCTAAACTTCAGATAAGGAGCATGCCTTGTCTCACTATTGTCTACGGATTCAGTGCAGGGCTCAGGAGTTCAGGAAGGCCCTGTCTGCCCTTCACACGTGTGTGAGGACTCTCCGCTAAGTCACATGGTTCTAAAATGTTTAGTGATCTTGGTTTCTGTCGTTGCGTAAAAACTTCCTTTACAACCGAATGGAAGCAAGCAGGGCAGACATCCTCCTACTCCCACAAGTATTGATTGTCTAGGACAATAGTAACCTTGGAAAGGTATTGGCTCAGGCTTAGGAAGATCTACGACAGTGACTAAACTGCACAACACATCTCTCACCAAAACCATCTTTCACAGGACACTGAGGCATGGCGGAAAAGCTCTCCCTGAGGTGAGAGGCATGCAAGAAATTTCACCAGACATTTATTTACCTGGGTTAAATATTGGTAAGTCTAGATATCTTTGTCAGACTTATAAAAATGCAAAAATGTTGGAGAGGGTGACACATCACAACCCTTTTATTAGATCAAAGGCAAATATAACTGTTCTGATTTTGCGTAAGCCAGCTCTGCTAGGCCCAGGACAAGGGAGGACTAATAGAACGATATTTATTCATTTAATGGCTGTTTATTGTCAGATTTAGAGTTAAACAATGAACTAAAAGGATAATGTCCTTGTAGTCATGGAAGTTCCACTGCAGTTAGAGAAAGAGACAAAAACAAATAGTAAATATATACTGTGATGTCAGATAGTGACGTGAGCTGTGACTAAAAATGAAGCAGAATAAGATGACAGAGAAGGATTGGGAGGGAGTGCTATTTTGGGCAGGGAATTGGGCAAAGTCTCACCGAGAAGGTGACACTTGAGCAGAGACTTGCAGTGAGAAAGTCAGTCATGCTGGAGAAAGACCTTCTGGGGAAAAACATGAGTACAAAGGTGCAGGATCACGTCCTGCAAGCTCCACGGACCGTAGAGGTCAGCTTGGCTGGTGGAACATGCTAAAAGGGCGGGGGGGGGGGGGCTGTGAGGGCAGGGATGTGGTCAGGACCAGTGCACACCAACACAACACCAATATGCCAAGCCTAGACACCATCTGCTGAAGTCCTATCACATGAGCAGCTTAAGTGAGAATAATAGTGCCAGCAACCTCACACCTCGATTATCTTGTCAGTGTGCCTGGAGCCTGGGCATTCTCCCAGGTGTCCCCATCCGGGACCTCTGAGTCATACTTTCTGTAGATTCCACGTCATCATCTTCACCTTGTAGACAAAGGAATGAATCCAAAGAGGATTTTTCCTGCTTTTGTTCAAGGTCATATGGTTAGGATGTGAATCTAGGATTCTAACTCACATAGGTCTAATGGACCAGCCTGCTTCCACTGCCCCCCTGCCCCCAACCTGTTGGTCTCTTCCTCAAAGAACCCATGGCGCCACAGGGGAAAGTCTAGTAACAAGTCACAGAAACTACGCCATGGCTCCAAGGAATGGGAGGAGACCAGATCCCCTGGGCATCTCCATTTTTACATGAAGAAAGTTTGAATGCACAGATTCTAGCCCCAGGATGGAAGAAACACAACTCGGCTAAAGAAAACACAACTTATGCCAGAAAAGACTCAAGGGTAAGGTTTCCTTGACTGTGAGCCGTTAAGATCTCTGTGTCTTCTTTGAACAGTGAACAAAAAAGTTTTTTTGACTCCTTCAGAAGACTGAACAATTTTGGATATAAAGAAAGAGAATCCCAGTGCCTTAACATGAAAGGAAATAATTTGTAAACAGTAGTTTGCCTCATTCAGAGACTGGACAGGTCATAAAAGACACACCTCCTGTGATGGTACATCTCTATACAAGCACACACATTGTGTTCAGTTAGAAGAACAGAAGACGGAGCTCTTGGGGAACTGAACTAGCTGCAGTGGGCAGAGGACAAGGTGTCCGGTGTGTGGGTGTGCCTTAGAAAGTGATAGAATGTTCTTTGACTTATGCAACTGTAATGAATTTAATGTATTTACATTTAGGTAACCATGTTGGGCTAGGGTCTACCATGTAGGCCAGCATGGACACAGACAAAAGTTCAGGCAGAGTTGGGCTCTAATTTTGATTTTATAACCTACATGTTTATATAACCTCGTATGCCCACAATTCACACTCGTATCCACGTGGCATACATTTTATATAAGCCATCCACCAGCAGAACACTGGCATGTGGAACACTTTCTCTTACTTGCTTGTCCCACAGTGCTTTCCTGGGTGCTGAGGAGCCTGTCCGGGAGAGTCAGGCTCTGGCCCTGATCCCATTCCCGAGCAGCGGCACACCACTGCCCCCCACTATGTGGGAGCTGCAGCTGTACTTGCTTTCTCATGAATATACCCCCCAGCACAGAATGGCGCCTGGACATAGAAGGGGCTCACCCAGCATCTGTGTCATCCATGAATGAACCAAGTCAAGGACCAGTCAGTGCCCAGGTCATCACAGGAAGACGCTGCCCTGTGGACATGTCTCTTCTGCATCCTCAGGTGTCTGCTGCACAGCTCTTTGCACACCTGCCCCCATCAGAGGAGTCTGAAGTCAGGCATCCCATTTCATGTCTACACTTGAGTCTGTGGTTGTGTACTGAAGCCTCTCTGTACACTGCAAGGCACCCAAGATGAAAAATATGGGGCAATTCTGCCCGAGTTCTAAGGGCGTTATTAGCTGATTGATTTTAAATACTGTCTATTTTATAAGCCAAACCATGATTTAGAAATTTCTACTTGGCTAATTGAGATAAACTGAGGAAAAGCTAATTTTCAAAAGAAAACCAGATTGCATAAAACTTTTAATTTAAAAATTGTTGATGTATTTCTCAAAGTTTTTATTCATTAGGTATCTAAATTAGTGGAATATGAATACAGTTTAATTTATTTATAAAATTGTGAGGTCCTTCCTCTAAAATTATGACATTTTAGGTATCTAGTTAATCTAAATTTAGAGATTTAAAAAATGAGATAGTCATATTTTCCCCCCAGAAAATGAGTGATTTGGAGTCAATAGCTTTCAGATAGAGAGTTACTAAAACATATGAACCAACTGCATCTCTCTTCCTGTCTCTAGCTGTCTCCTCTCTCTCTCTCACACACACACACACACACACACACACACACACACACTCACACCCCACATGGGCACAGGCAAAAGAGTTTCAAGATTAAATGGACTGCCTCGGGCATCCCTTGCCCCCAGAGCAAGATTGCTTTTGTTACTGTTCAATCTGGTAACTCAGGGAATGGAAATAAGCCTTCATAAAAATTCTGGTCTTTCTGTTTTCTAGAATAGTTTTGAAACAAATGTGGCTGTGTTTGGGAATGTTTTGGATTGGGAGTAAACTTAAGAGGATTTCAGGGTTTCTTTTCTTCATTTCTCATCTACCATATTTCATCACTGTTAGGGAGAAAATTGTCTGATCTGTTTATAAAGAACTTGCAGATACAACACTACCACCTTTTTTGTAACCTAAAGTTTAGGAATCTTCAATATGCAAAAATTTTTATTCTTATTTTCACCTCAAGTACTTAAAGCCTTTATCTCAGCTTATGCCTTCTAATCCTGCCCTTCGTAAAGAACCATACTTTGTATTTTTATGTACATGGCTCTTTCACATTTTATTGCAAGTCTTTTCTGGAAAATGGTGAGTCTATTTAATGTTTGTCCTCATGCAACCCAGTGCCCTTCTGGGCACACAGAAAAAATGCACACCGTGTTTTGAAATGCTCTACTATACTTTGAGTTCTTTGAACTCTTGTAGTCTTAATATTATAATCTACTTGCTGTGTGTAGGCATGGACTTTAGGTTAAAAGTGATAGAAGAGCTTGAACAAACGCATGGGAGAGTAATATCATACTAAAATTGTTCTTAATCACAATTGTGACATTACAACTCTAAACTGCTTTATGTCTGTCAAGTGTTTTCATATACTGCAACTTCTTTAAGCTATAAAACAAGACATTGAGGTGAATGAAGGACAAGTCCTGGTATTCTCATCTCAAGTCAAACTGAGGTCCGGTGAGGTTAAGTGACTTGCTCAACAAAGAGCTGGAATGTTCACCCACGTTGTCCCTTAACTCCGGGCTGTACTGTGATCAACTAGAAGTTGGATTAAAAATTAAACTAACAAGACATACCAAAGAAGCTGTTAATTTCTGAGAGTGGGCCTTAAGAACAAATTGAATAAGAACTTATTAGATCTATTGTCTTACACCTTTTATTTTTCATTACTATGTTAACATCATTTCCCCACTACTTTATATATGTTATTTGCTTCTTAAATATATACGGCAATACATGTTCATCCAGTTTTATGATTTGTATCAAAGTGCCTGAAAATGTATAACTTAAGATAGAATTATACTTTTAATTATGCACAATTAGCCTGCATGAAGAAAGTTTAGTTTTTTACGGTAGACTAGTACATACATAGCAACACCTAATTCTGTGATTACTCATTCCCAAGAGACAGTGTCACATACTTCAACATACCTGCATACTTAATGTTCTAATAGAATGCTTCCATGGATGTAGGGAAAGATTAATTTTTAAGATGATAAAAAATTATTGTATTCATCCTCCCAACTGTGCCCACAGTCTTTCTCAAGTTGAAACCTTGCATACTAAACATATCATCTTTGTTTCTATGTTGGTCTCAGAACTCATTGCTTTTTCTGCTGACTGCAGAGAAAACTGGTTGGCTAATTCTGATTTTCACAGTCTGTCTGTGTTTCCACTTGCTTTCCTCATCAGGGACATTTCCCTGAGAAAGATACGAGAGGATAATTGGCTAATCAATATGGAGAACAGCATCCTAAAGGGAGGCTGGGGAATTCAGAGGCCGCAGCACGGACCCCTCATCACCTCTACTCTGTCCTCGCTTATGAAAATTCAAGCCTATTATCAGGATGCTCTAGTAACTCGAGGCCTCGTGCATCATTCTGTTTGAAAGAAAACACACCCTGGGAACTTTGCCATAAAATAAAATGTTACTGTGAGAAGGAATTTATACAGCATGGGCTTTGCCTTGAATTCCCTTTAAAGGAAGTTGGGTTACTGCAGTGTAGAAACACTCCATTAGAAAACAGTCCCATGCATAAGACCAGTTCACGGTGAGGGGCATGAGGATAGAGTCTGAAATTAGAATGCAGTTGACACTGATCACTAGCCATGATGGTAATTCAAGAGACAACAGAAAAGAGTCACACCAGCTCCTCCAACAAAGGTATCCTCCTTCCTTTTTAACTCTACGCCACACTCATATTCTGCCTCTGGTCAGCTCCTCTGCCTTGGTCTACAGCAAGTGAGAAGATCCTTGACATAATTATGCATATTTTCTCTCAAACAGCCCACTTCTCCTTAGATGTGAATATCTCATGATTCAGTTGCACACTTATGGTTCATCGATTTGGAGAATCCACTATAAAAAGTCAGGTAGCCTTCAGAGAAAGAAGACACCAGCATTTACCTAATGTACCCTTGTGATCAAGGGGCACATCAGTCCTGAGACTCAGCAGAGAAGAGTGAAGACATCACATATTCCCCAAAGTATTTCAAAAACAGAACAGATAAGACACAGCTATTGGTTAAACATAGGTGCACATATGAAAACTTTCTTTAGTTTAGAAAGCACCTTGTTAGGCTCCCCCTCATGAAAAGTGCATTCTTGCCTATATGTGCTGGAAATAATGTATACATTCTGCATATATACAAATATATGCATGTATACATATATATATATTCCCAGTAGGGGGATTGCAGGGTCATATGGAAGGTTGATTTTTAGAACTTTTAGGAATTGTCACACTGTTTTCCACAGAGGCTGTACTAGTTTGCACTCCCACCAACAGTGTAGAAGTGTTCCCTTTTCGTCATCTCCTCTCCAGCATCTGTTATTCTTTGAGTTATTGATGATGACCATTCATCAGTTAGGTGGTATCTCAGTGTAGCTTGCACCTCCTTGATGACTACTGAGGCTGAGCATTTTATCCGGAAGAACTCAAATCACTCTATAAAAAAGAAACCTGCACATGTATGTTTATCGCAGCACTGTTCATAAGAACAAGAACATGGAACCAACTGTGCTGCTCAACAAAAGAGGACTGGTAAAAAAAAAATGTGGTACATATACATAATGGAATATTACACAGCTATAAACAAGAACAAAATCATGAACTCTGCAGCAAGCTGGAAGGAATTAGAGTCTATAATACTGAGTGATCTTTCACAGAAACAAAGAACTGATTATCACATGTTCTCACTCGTAAGTGTACCTTGAACAACTACTGCAATACTATAAGAAAAGGATTGACTATAGCAGGAAACTGCAGAGGGAAGGGGGGGATGGGAGGTGGGATTGACAGTAGCGGAAACCTGCCTGGGAAAGGGGGGCCACACCTCATCAACAAGGGGACCTGCACAGTGAATATTTGTATACCTAACCCTGGAATGTAACCCACAATTTTAAAATAAAAACATTTTAAAAGTTAAAAAAAGAAAATAAAAAACAAAACAAATATATGTATATACACACATTCACTTTTTATTTAAAGATTTTTTTAGTGGACTGGAGTATGAAAATAAACCATAACTTACTAGGAATTATATATTCATTTAATATATATTTCTCAAATCACAGGAATTCAAAAAGATATTTATCATAATATAAACAAAGTCTGCTAATAGAAAAACCTATGACCACTGAGCAATAACTTGACTTTTAGGATAAGATGGAAATTTTTATTTCATAAATGTGGACTTAAACTGTTATAATGTATTTGGAAAATAAAATTCTTCATGCAAAAGACCAGTCTATAACAGGTAAACTGTATCATAAATATAATTGTGATTAATTAAATATGAACTTAATGTAATCTAAATGATCTATTCAGATATCCTTTCCTATTGTTCAGATAAGCAGAGAATGATCAAGAAAACATGAGTTGTGTAACAAAAGGAACTACCAACAGAATTTGAGCATATACCCACTCCTCACAGAAAATAATTTAATCTTAATGAGCCTTGGTTAAATAGTTTCTGCACTACTTGTCCTACATAATCAATGTGAAGATCAAACACAACAATGTAATTAAATATGGCCATTGGAAATGTACGTTATTAGCACTATTTTTATTCATGTATAATGGCCATGCTGGAGGATCCTTGAAATTAAAACAGATACGCAATTCTCAGTTTATAAACAACAGTCCTTCTATAATCTGTGGGCTCTTATTATAATAATCTGGTGGCTTGTGTAAATTTTTTTTATTTTTGTTAGATGAACAAATAAAGGCATCCTCTTAGGATAAGCAGTCTGAGACATTCTGTCTACTCGTAAGGATGATGTCAGCCTTTGTCCTGTGGCTCCACCAACATGCCCTGATTTCTGTGAGTCAGATAACCATCTGCTCCACACAGAGCATGAGCAAGAGTGGTGCTCAGCACTGTCCAAGAATGTTTTCCTCGCATTGTGTTCTGACCACATGGTTTTTGTTTTAGTCTGGTCTCTGTGCTTCTATTCACTAGGAAAGAGGCACAATCAACCTTAGAGGAGTCTGCTGCTGGCCCCGGGACATAACGGGCACTATGAGTGTCAACCAAGGAGCCTGAAAGACAGACTTCAGGATGGTGACCCAGAACTCTGGTGATCAGACACAAAATGGGACATTCCAGTTCGTAAGAATTATACAATTTCTCCCAAATCCATTCAAAGAGGAGGCAAAAGTGCATTCCTTGTGTGTACTCTGTGGAATATCCTGTGTTCATGCTGCATTTCTCACAGTAAAGATGCTGCGATCATGGCAGAGATTTACATTTGTTGATAGCGATTTTGGCAATAAATTTAACAGAAGGTAAAATGTGACATATCCATCCAATAAGTGAGGATATTAAAATAGGAGATTGGCAGGTATTTTTTTTCAAAGCCTTACTTTAATAAATTAAATATAACTAGGAGTTTGATTATGCAAAATGACTGCTCCATCAACCAAACTATCCTGCCCTTTGATATGAAATCTACTTGGAGATTCCTGATCCTGAGGATTTATGAAATATCCTAGAGTATACCTTCAGGTGACATTGACCACATGGTGTCTTGGAATACCCGTCCATGGGGCTCTGCCAATGGAGAATTCTCTTTCTGACAGAAAGGTTTTGTGAGACAGTCTTCAGGAACAGATAAGACACAGCTATTGGTCAAAGATAGCTGCACATACGAAAGCTTTCTTTAGTCTAGAAAGCACCATCTTCGGCTCTCCCTCATGAAACGTACATCCCTGCCCATATGCACTAGGAATAATATATACATTCTGTATATATACAAATATATGCATATATACAAATATATGTATGCATACATGTTCACTTTTTATTTAAAGGGTTTTTTTTAGTGGTCTGGAGTATGAAAATAAGCCTTAACTTACTAGGAATTATATACTCGTTTAATATATATTTCTCAGATCATAGGAATTAAAAAAGATATTTATCATAATATAAACAAAGCCTGCTAATAGAAAAACCTATGACCACTGATCAACAACTTAACTTTTAGAATAAGGAGGAAATTTTTATTTCATAAATGTGAACTTAAATTGTTAAGGCCTCTGATGTGATGAATTCGTAGGAGAAGAACTTTTGTTTGATTTAGAAATCAAGCAAGCCTTTGGCGCTCCCTCCAGAGAGCCTGCAGCAATCAAAACTGTAGTGAAAGGTCCTTCCCAAGCAGTATCACTGTTGGTTCTAAATGACTCCTTGGAATGCAGGATTTGTATGAGAGGCTCTCTTGACACTTTACCACCAAGGGTACTCAGTCAATTGGATATATTTGTCTTACACCAGTAGCAGATAGCCTAATCTTGTAACATCTCACTGCAGCTGAACCTTCATGAGCAGTTCATTTGATTCCTTTAAAGTTCATGCAATAAGAGTTGCCTAACTGAAAAGCCAGATACCGAATATGAATTCTGAAACCAGGCGCCCAACAAACGATTATTATCCTTGTCATGAGTCCTGTTACCTCTTCATGGGCACTTGCTTCTGGGACCCACTTCCTTCTGTGCTCCAGACTCAACCTTTGCTGAGTACCTGAGTGGTAGTCACCATGCCAGGCAGGTCTCATCAAGTAATTAGAAATCCTGAGACCTACAGCATAATTAAGCAATTGTTCATTTGACGATACCATTGCACATCCATTTATTATGCCCACTTAAATTTTTCTCGCAAAAAATGTCTTCAGTTTTAATTGGCTACCTGGCTTTTAAAAATACTCATGTGTTAAGTGTTCAGGTCAGAATAAACAAATCCTACACAGCCACATTCTAAAGTTATTTCAAAGAAGTTTTCTGACTACTTTTCAAAATATATCTCCTTGTTCTTTTTAAGGTAGGTTATTCAAAATATGGCCCTAAAAACATTAAAAAATGAAAATTTAATTCCAGAAAATGAAGATCAAAACCTAAGATTGGACTAAGACCCTTGGTTAAATGATACATATTTACATATCTCCTTAGTCCATCACAAACAAAAATATTCAGAAACCCAAATATTAATGTCTACTGCTTCCAAATGAGATAAGAATATGAAATAGCAATATTTCATACCATCTTTCTAATAAACCATGGTCAAGTTACAAATCAGTCTCAACAATTAAAGATGTCACCCCAAACTACATGTATTTAATACTGTTTCCAGAAATAATGTGCCAAATTGATCTACTTTCTTCAACTTTCTGTATATTATATTGCACAGTGCTAGGCCTTAAATTCTTAGCATCTCATTAATGACATGAGGCATGATGTCCACAATGGACTAAGTAGAGATAGTGGTTAATCTATTGGTATATGTTCTGATATATTGTGAGGTCTTCTCCACACAATGCCTTACAATAGCAAGACAAAAAAATGTTAGGGGAGACTAATTTTAATTTATACCATCTATGTGTGGGCATCTCTCTCTCTCTCTCTCTATACACACACACACACACACACACACACACACACACACACACACACACACATATATGTATATGTGCTTGCATATATATGTAAATGTAAGCAGTTAATTGTTTTCATATGATTTTTTAAGCCACTGTAACAGTCTAGGATTATTGTATAAAATTCAGTTTTCCTAATACAAACAATCCTGAAGGAGAAAAGTTAATTTATGCCTGCACATGGAACTGGCAACAAATGACTCATAGCTCCTGAACCTAAAAGGCTCTATCTACTGGCTGAGAAAACTATTCATCATTTCTGTTTAGAAACTCAACACAAAAATCAGGAAATCTGAAAATGAGATTCTTGAAGAACTTTTGAACCCAAGAGAGAAGGGTAAGAAAAACACATATTCCTTTCACTTTTTAACATGTGGTGGCATTTCTATGAGGCAATCCCTTAGTCAATAAAGACTATACCTAGGCTCTGAAGAATACTCCCACTTCTGTCTAGAAATGACTTTTATCAAAGAACTGATTTTGAAGATGTAGTGTTGAGTCTACTACAACAGACTCAAACAGAAAATTGGACATAAAAACTGGACTGGACATAACAGAAAGCTGGACATAAAAAAGTCAAATTCTCATACCTTGAAGAGCAACTTTTTACTTATGCCCTTACAGTGCTGGATGCCTCAGATAAGAATCATGATTGTCACATACAGAAACAGATGACAAGCTGAGTAATTGTTTCACCTCAACAGTATTTTGTTTCATACTAATTATGTGGCAGACACTAAGGTAAGCTTTGGCCATCTATGGACAAAACCCACCTTGCCTGTTGACAGATGTACCTGCCATTCAGCAAGTCTTCCAGCTCTGCTAAGGAGGCAGGTGGGCTGAGGCCACTGCAAAGACGCTATATTGGCTAGTAGTAGTATCTCATGGCTAAAGCATGAACGAAATGTAAAATTGCAGGCCAAGGATACTAACTTAATGTTCTTCTCTACTGTTGTTAAGCTAATCAAATATGTACACCATAAATATTTCAGTAAATTACTGTGACAACCAACCTGAATGAGAGTTTGACTGAAATAAAATAAAATAAATGGAACTTAAAGTTTAACAAATAATCTAAAGGAATTATTTAAAACAAAGGTTAAATTCACATGAACAGTGTTTTTTAGTATTGACTAAGCAGACTTATTTATGACAATCGTTCACGTGTCATATACATTAACACCAGGCAATTCATCTCAAAAAACGAACCCAAATCAGACTTGACTCTTTGCTAATATTTAAAGATTACCGTTTTCTTCTTCCTCCTCCTCTTCCTCCTCCTCTTCTTCCTCCTCTTCTTCTTCATCCTCGACGTCGTCTCCATCGTCATCGTCGTCCTCGTCTTCTTCCTCGATCTCCTCCTCTTCCTCTCGATCCACCTCCTCATCCTCCTCATCTTCATCCCCAGGCTCATCGTTGTCTTCTGAGTACTCCTCTTCCTCGTCCTCCTCTTTCTCATCCATATCTTCCGTCCCATCACTCTCGTAGCATTCATCTATGGAGGAGCTGTCTGCCTTCACTGCAAATGGCTTTCTTTTGGGAGCAGGCTCTTGGGGCTGTTTATCTTGTGTTTTTCTTTTTTTTGCCAAGGGACAACCATATACACTAATTTAAAAAGAGGAGGGAGAGAGAAAATAAAAGAGAAAATTTGTGTTACCATCTTTGAAGATCAGAGCGATGGGAGTTTTGATCAAGATATTTAAGGTTTAGCACGAATGTCATCAGGACAAACACCACAGAGACATAAACTTACATGTGTTCATATACATATGCCAAAGTCTGTTAATAAAATGATATTGCAAATAAATATAGTCTGTATTTGTCTAGTTACTCAGACAAATAACATTTAATCTGAGTCTCCTTACTTCCCATTACTATAATTCCAGATAACAATGGAGATTCTAATAAAAGTCACGAGGTTGGTTTATGAAACACTTGCATAATATGCATAACATACAGTTGACCATACAGATGTAATTTTTAAAACATATTACCAAATATTAACTATGCATGATGTACATTTAAAACAATACTTATTTTATGCAAACTATATTAACATGTACACATTTTCATAAAATATAAAAATGTTTAGGTGAAAGAGCTTTGGATATATTTGGACTTGTATAGTCTATAGATAAAATTATATCTTTAGACATTATAACTTACTCAAACAAGAGGAAACACAAGTGCCTATCAATGTTATGAAAGCAACTGCATAATTTAAAGTTGTGTAGAACATCGTCAGTCTTAGAGAGCATCAGTCTCACGCCCAGAATTCCAGGAAACAACTTCAGTGTTATCAGTAACCACCACTAACTCATGCAGAAATTGACCCAAACTTGGATACTACCCTTCTGGCAGAAGCTCACATTCTTTCCTTGAAAAGGGGAAATTTTCTAAAGCTACATCACGCCTTCAGATTTTTTCTTTCTGGAAATCCTATATATATACTACAACAAATAGGAGGAAAAAGACACAGAGGCAGATAACTATGGGCAAGTATTCTACTTGTCTAGAACGAGATGAGGAATTTCCTTTACCAACTAATTATTCTGCGGGAATAATTAGTCCTTCAGAAATTAACTAGCTGGGTTTGATCTGGAGATACTCATTTAGTTGTGAATGTATCCAGTGCATATTTGTTTGGGAAACTCCTTGTTGTTGAACCCTGTGCTATGCAGGAGATTCAGAGACGAGAGACACAGATCTGCACCCCAGGGCTGTATGTTCCAGTGGGGAATTTAAACAGGCCAGTAATACTATTTTATATTTCTATCCTATCCTATCCTGTCTTGTCCTGTCCTGTCCTGTCCTATCCTATCCTGTCCTTTTTTTTGAGGTAGGGTCTCCCTCTGAAACCCAGGCTAGAGGGCAGTGGCATGATTATAGCCTCCTCAACCTCCTAGGATCAAGTCATCCTTCTACCTCAGCCTCCTGAGGTAAATTTTTTATTTTTTTATAGAGATGAGATCTTGCTATGTTGCCCAGGCTGATCTCAAACTCCTGAGCTCAAGCAATCCTCTTGCCTCAGCATCCCAAAAGTGCTGGGATTACAGGTGTGAACCACTGCACCTGGTCAGTAGTACCACTTTAGAACCACTCATTTCTGTTTACCATGGTGTACCATATACCTTCATGCCACAGACACTCAACAAATTTGTTGAATGAATGAAGCATGATAGCCATGGTAAAAATATGTATATGTTACTATGGCATGTCAAAAGAGGAGCAGGTGGTCAAGGGTGCTAGCAAGATTTCCAGAAAGAGTTAATACTGGTGATGAGCTTTCAAGGACATATAAATTACATCTGGGAGGGAAAGAAAGCATTTTCAGTTTCAAGTAAAATAGAATTTGCAAGAGATGTGAATGCACGTAACAGCACCATAGGTTTAGAAAACTAAAAAACAAAACTCAGAAAGTTGGAGCGTATAGTGAGTGTAGGACAGTGTGTGGATGAGGGGATAGGAGGAAAGATGAGATTACATGGGGTCAGATCAACCTTGAGGACTAACTCTGGGACTCTAAAGTTTTATGTAAGGAAATAGGACTTGTTCGAGTTTTTTCAAGCCTTCAACATTGCAAGCAAATGTTTGTGTTGGAAAGGCAATGGCAAGGTGTAATGAGGAGGAGGAAGACAGACTAGAGGAGGTGCAGGCTGGAGACAGGGTGAGCAGAATGCAGCCAGTTTCACATTTAGGTGATGGATGGATGGGAAGGTGCACTGAGGAGGGTGCTCAGATCTCCAGGTGTGATGTCAGACTGAGAGGAGGGCTGAGAGGATCAAGGGCCCCGGGGGGGAGCCTCTTGGCACTGTCAGACTCCTGGGGGTGATGGGGTGCCGCCAAAGAAAGGAGAAGCAGAGTCAGATCCATCATTGGCGGGTGCTGGGGAGTGGGCGCGGGGATGGGGCACACTGCGTGTGGACCTTGCTCAGCTTGAATTGCTCATAGTGGGTTGAATGACTTTAGACAGACGTTCAGCTTTATATCGCAGAGTCATCAGCTGTAAAATGAGAAAAATACTCATCTCATGTGGGCACTTTAAGGATGACATAAAAAATATGTAAAGAGATTAGTACCATACCTGATATGCACTAGGTATTCAATGAATGACAGTGGCTGCTGTTTACTGATGATAATAATACAAAATTATTATCACTATTTTTATTATTATTTAGACAACCAATTATCCAGCAAATATGTTGTCCCTTAAAGTTTTGGAAACTAACTATTGCACTATTTGTTTTTTACTGTCAATACTTCTAGGGCAATTTAGACAGATTGCACTAGTGAAAGAGAGTAATAACAATTTTATGTTTCTTAGGAAGCCATTTTTTCTTATGGCTTGGGTATATTTCATATTCTAAAAGAGGCAGCATTGCTAATCTCATGCCCTGGAGGATGCAAACATGTTGCAGTGACCAGAGTTGAGGGACTTCATTTCCATCTTGCTGTGTGCCTGGGGGAAGTCCCTTCAATCAATGTTGCTTATTTTACCTATAAAATGAGGACAGTTTGGGGATTTCTACGGCTCTATCTGCCCTGAGATAGTAGGATGGTTCATCAGTTGACTTTTAAATGTTATCAACTTTTCAAAACATAATAAGCAAAACAAGAATAATTTTTATAGCCAGAAAAAAATTAAGGAAAAAAGTTATATATTATATAAAAAATATTGCCAAATATATTACAAATATATTAGAATATATTATAAGAAAAAGATTGACAGTAGTGGGAAGCTGCCCGGGGAGGGTAGGGGCAGGATTGGCAGTAGTGGGAATCTGCTGGGGGAGGAGGGCACACAACATCAACAAGAGTATATGTACAATGAACGTTTGTATACCTAACCCTGAATTGTACCCCACATCTCTAAAAGAAAAAAGAAAACAAAAGAAAAAGAAAAATATTTATCCACATGGCATTTGAAATATTAAATTAACATATTTCTGATATTTCCTTTGTGCAAATTTTTTCTTGTATTAAGAGAGAATCTGAGTCAGTAATCGTAGGCATAGCAATGAAGGAATTGCCCCCAACATCATGCTGAATTATCACCTCACAACCAGTCACGTCTAAGGTCAACACTGGCCAATCTTCTCACAAGGTGGCCCTCTGTCAGAGTGGGCTGGTTTTGGTGTATTCATTCTATATTTCTCCAAACAATAAATGAGTAAAGGTAGCATAGGGTCTGCCCGTGGTTTTGCAGGTCATAATGATTTATCTTCTTCCCATTTTTCTTTTCTCTTTGCAGTTAATCAATATATTTGATAGTCTATTCTGTATTAAAGCTACCTGCACACCAGAGTTCATTACAACAGATAAGTGGGTCCCATCTTTAAGCTCTGGATCCATTCAGATGCTAAGAAATAACCTCAAACCACTTGTGCTATTTTGTGATGTTATATCTACCTCCACCTGGCATGGGGAAGCTTCTTCAGAGGTTATAGGTGGGGCTCCTATTCCATTCTCTCTTCACACACATGCAGCTGCCCCACATGCAAGATGACTCACTCGCTGCTCAGCTTTGAGATGGTATAGCTGCAAGGTTTAGAACAGGAGATTGGAGATGGTCCTGAAAATTGATGCTGCAATTAGAAGTAAGTAGAACTAGACTTCGAGCACGCTAACCTGAAGCCGCTCAGAGTTTGGAAGACATGTCTGACTCTGAGGACATTTGGGAGCATATGTCCCAGTGGTGGAGCCTGTGGGGTGGGTGTCTAGGCCCTAACCTCCAAAGGGGTGTCTGGGTCACCGAGATAATGGGGCAGGGTATCTCCTACGAAGATGTTGTCTGAATTGCTCTTGTGCGTCCATGGCTGTCTCTCACATGACACTCCCCATTTTCATGCTGCCTCTTCCTGTCTCCTGGCGCCTTTCATTCTGTGAGAACCCTCTGGCAGTGGGAAGGTGGAGGGAGTGTGGCAGAGGAAAAGACATGAGGAAGAGTCGAATGAAGAGTTGAATCCAGAGAGAGAAGGTGAGTGAGTGTAGAAAGACAGGTGTAAATGAAAAGGAAAAATAATGAGCTGGTCTGGTTTCTGCTAGCCACAATGTGGGTATAATCATAATCAAACAGGGTTTTCTTTTAAAAAATGAAACATTTCATAAACAACCTGACTGTATTCAGGGTAGTGATGTGGAGAGGACGTCACATCCAGGAACCCGAGTTTCAGGTTTAGCTTTGCTAATACCTTTTTAAACATCTGGACTTTAGTTTGGCCTTAGTTTACCTATCGGCATAATGGAAGTAACACCGGTTTCTTTACTGGTTGGAAATTACCAGTGAAGTATGTTTCAGTGTCTTCTAATCTATTTTTACTTTGACCTGGGTTGGTTTGTTTTACTTCCCTGTCCCTACATTTTGCAAAGCATTTGGACTTATCTTAGCAACCACTGGAATTGGCCGGCCTCAAACTTCCAGTTCCTCCTGCCAATTTACATGGTTCCTTGCTCTAGATGTTCTCTATATCCATTAATGTAAAGTGCGAATAAAATTTTACTTCCAAGCCGGGCTCGGTGGCTCAGCCTGTAATCCTGTGCCTTTGGGAGGCTGAGGTGAGTGGATTGCCTGAGCCCGCGGGTTCGAGACCCGCCTGGGCAGCGAGACCTCATCTCTACAATAAAGCAAAAAATCAGCCGGGCGTGGTAGCGCGTGTCTGTAATTCTGGCTACTCGGAAGGCTGAGGCGGAAGGATCTCCGGAGCCCAGCAGGTCGAGGCTGCAGTGGCCGGGAGCGGCTACTGCACTCCAGTCTGGGCGACAGAGTGAGACTCCAACTCAAAAAAAAAAAAAAAAAAATTTACTTCCAGTTACAACCAAATCCCCCTTGGTCTTTTCTGTAATGATCCATTCTCATTTACTGCCAGTTCCTGGTGTCTACTTTTAATGTGACAAGACATTCAAACCAAAGGTATATCTCATTCTATGGTCAGCGCTATCTGGCTCACGAACCTGCCCAAATCAATAGAGGCCTCTTGGTCTCTGAGACCAAAGGTTTGCGGTGGTTCCAAGTGGGGTCTTGGAAAGCAATTCTGGGACGTGAATTTGAGGAACATTCTGTGAAACATTCTGTGAACCCCATGTCCGCTGCCTGGGTGAGTGGCAGCCTGAAAGGAGAGAATTTTGCAACCTAAAGAGTGGGCATTGCCTTGCTAGTGCCTCCACCAGCCCACAGTGGGGAGGTGGGCAGCCTGCCTGATGCAGCTGCACCCAGATTCAACTGGGCACGGGTCTGTGGGTACATATGAGTCTTTCTAGAACGACAACAAGGCCACATTTCTGGAATGTCTGCAGATTAAGAAAGACCAAGGGGAATAAGCTGCAGTCTTCAGCACCCCTGGGAAGCCAGGGTCGGG
Organism: Cephalopachus bancanus; assembly: GCA_027257055.1. Taxonomy (NCBI): domain Eukaryota; kingdom Metazoa; phylum Chordata; class Mammalia; order Primates; family Tarsiidae; genus Cephalopachus; species Cephalopachus bancanus. The sequence goes on from JAPVLO010000055.1 coordinate 2,641,936, forward strand.
GAGAACCTCTGCCCAGGGAACATGGCCCCTCATTCTCAGGGGTTTCACATCCAACTTGTTACTTAGAGTTTGAAACTTCATCTCTCTTCAATTCTGCTTCTCAGTAGTGTGGCTAAGCCCCTACCAGCTGCTGGTTTCCCATGATGGCTAATTGAAACTCACTTATGATGGGTGCTCAGTGAACATTTGCCTACTGGACAAACAGTGGTTTTCTCCATAGATTAAAAATGCAAGCACTTCTCACACTCCAGTATGATTGTGGGTTGCAAGCTACGTTGTCCTTCAATGGAGTGAAAAAAATGGCTTGAGTTTAACCGACTCATATGTCTGAGAGCTGTGGTATCTAATATAGTAGTCACTGAGCCATAGGTAGCTGTTTAAAAGTTTAAAACTAAAAAAAAATTAAAATTTAACTTCTCAGTCACACTAGTCACATTTCAAGTGTCCAGGGGCCACCTGTGGCAGCAGCTTCTGTGCTGGTCAGAGCAGATACAGGACATTTTCATCATGGCATAAAGTCTGTGGATGGTTCTGGGGGAGCCCAACATGTTTTTGGAAAACGGTAGGTGCTCGAAAAGTATTTGCTGAATGAAGAAGTGATAGAGAGAGCCCTGGCTACTGCAGGAAAGATGATGAGGGTGGGAGAATGAGAAGGCCTGGCCGTGGGAAGGCAGCTCAAGACTCCTTCTCCTGGAGGGCAGCGCATGCCAGAGCTAGGGTCTCAGATGACCCCTGCAGTGCCTGAGGGATGTTGTGGTGCCATGGCCAGTATGTCCCAGCAGCTGAAGCTGCACAGCCCTGCAGCTTCAAGGTGACCCCGAATATTTCAACACACTTCTGGAGTGCTGACTTCAACGTCTGCAATGTATGGACAGAATATCTAGTGTTTACACATATTTGCCCTACTAAATTAGCATCTCTTTATTCAATACACAATGGTTGAAGATTTCAGTAAGAATGTACTCTATGTTTTCACAGAGTTAAGACTTCAACAAAGATCATGGTAACTCAATAGTACTCTGCTAACAAAAATTATCTCTTGTAATTTTTTGAGATTGTACCCATAAAGTGATTCTTTTTTTGTTTCTTTTTTGAGTCAGGGTCTCAATCTGTCACTCAGGCTGGAGTGCTGCAGCCTTGACCTTCCGCCCTCAGGTGATCCTTCCACCTCAGCCTCCCAAGTAAGTGGGACTAGAGACATGTGCCACTACACCTGGCTAATTTTTGTGTGTGTGTGTGAAGACAACTTCTTGTAATGTTGCCTATACTGGTCTTGAACTCCTGGGCTCAAGTAATCCTTCCATCTCAGCCTCCCAAAGTGCTGGGATTACAGGTATGAGACACCACACCTAGCAGTCTTCATATAATTTTCTAGCAACAGAAAAGAAAGTTCAAAGTACTTTAAGTAGAGTGAAAAGGGAAATAAATGCTGACTCAGAAACAAGAAACTCTAGGTTTTTAGTGTTTTAACCTTGTTTAAATTACTTAAGTTACAAATGGAAAAACTGCATTTCATCAACTCCAGTTCCCCTGAACTTTTCTGTTCTGAGAGTCCCCATGCTCATTCTAATATCAGTCTTTTAGTTGGTGTGGCCTTCCTAGTTTTTTTTTTTTGTGGTTAACTCAGTACAAACAGCTTTTCGTCTTTTGTATTAGGTTATTCTAGAAAATTGGTTACTTGCTATGGATTTCCCTCAGTGAATCCACATATTTAAAATGTTCTGTGTAGCCGGGCTCGGTGGCTCAGCCTGTAATCCTGCGCCTTTGGGAGACTGAGGTAAGTGGATTGCCCGAGCCCACGGGTTCGAGACCCGCCTGGGCAGCGAGACCTCATCTCTACAATAAATAAAAAAATCAGCTGGGCGTGGTAGCGCATGCCTGTAATTCCGGCTACTTGGAAGGCTGAGGCGGAAGGATTGCCGGAGTCCAGCAGGTCGAGGCTGTGGTGGCCGGGAGCGGCCACTGCACTCCAGTCTGGGCGACAGAGTGAGACTCCAACTCAAAAACAAAAACAAAAACAAAACAAAACAAAACAAAATAAAATGTTCTGTGTTGCATGCTCTTAAGGCCAGTTTGCATGTTATTTTTAGTGGTCTTTTACTTAACATTTTCATTTATTCAATTTCATTATGAACATAGGATAAAGTCTTGGTAACTGAAGAACAAATTTGGTAAAGTATACTCTGCTCCCAAGTCTCCTATTATTGCTGCTGTCAAGAGAGAAAAGGGGCGGGAAAAAGAATCATTTTGTCCCCTGGGCTCGCTCCATCTGAGGCTGATGTTTGCAAATTACAGAATGGACAATAAGTCAGTTTAGAAACTCATAAGTGATTCTTTATAATCTCTTGTTTTATGGATATTATCTTTCTTGTATTTCTTGACAGCAGCCATTGGGATAAAGCTAAAATAATTATTCGAAAAAAAACATTTGGACATAGTTTGAAAAAAATATTTGAACATGATTCTGGCGTACTGAGCTTTAATTTCAGCTCACTTGATACCAATAGTACTTGCTTACTGTGTGCCTGATATTTTCTAAAATCTTTACATATGTGAACCCATGTAACCTCCCAATGACCTCAGGAGGTAGATTCTATTAAAATTCCTACTTTGCGGGACAGAGGTTTTGAATAACTTGCTTAAAGACAGAGCTGAATAACATTGGACAAGGTATTTACAACTCCCTTTTACTTACGTCTTAGGTTTCTAACTTCTAGAAAGGGATATTAATCTTGCCCTACTTTCTTATTGGGCCATGGTAAGAAGTCACTTAAAAATAACACATACTTTTCTCTAATGCTTATTATATAGTAAATAGGGGCTCAATAAGTATTTTCTGAATGAATAGAATGAGTGATTCATTTGTTCAGGAAGCATTTTGCTGAGCAATACCAACACAGTCCCTAATCTCGTGGGATACCTCCTAATGGAGGGGGTCAAGAAAGCTTCATAGGCAACCAATGTTGTGGGGGAGGTTGGAGCTAGAGTGAGAAAGATAGCGAAAGAGACACAAAAAGAGTCACAGAGAGAAGGAGTGATAGAGAGACAGAGGCAGAGATAGGAACATGGAGATAATAGAGAGATAGGCAAAGAGATAGAGAAAAAGACAGAGAAGAAACAGAGAGAAACAGAGAGGCAGAGAAAAAAGTAGATAGAGATAAACAGGGGAAGCAGGAGAAAGATGGAAATAGAAGAAAGACAGAAACCAAGCAATACAGAGAGAGGCAGAGAGGGCATAGAGAGACAAAGACAGGGAGACAGAGAGAGAAACAGAGAGCAACTGAGCAGAGAGAGACAGAAAGATACAAAGATAGAGAGAGACAGAGATGGCAAGTGCAACAAGGTTGCATCAGTGGGGTGATGGTCAGGAGGCTGGAGGAGGAAGGATGCTGCTGATTGAGGCCTGCTGGGCTGCAACGGGGAGTTAGTGTCCCTCCTAGGAACCCTGGGAGCCCCTGGAGTGTAGACAGTGGGATGACAGGTCTGTTCAGGGCTATGGAACTTTCTCTGGCTGTAGTGTAGGAATGAGAGGGAGGACAGCATGGTCAGAAGAGGAAGGTCACTTGGGGAGTGATGCCATGTCCTAGGTTGGCCGGGCTGGGGCAGAGGCAGAGCATGTAGGAGTGAGGTAAGGGGACAGGATATGGAATGAATCCTGGCTTTCAACTCAGGAAACTGGCAGGTGGAAGTGCCTATAGATATGGAAGACAGAGGAGACTCACGAGTATTGGTTGGCTTGGTTTTGGTTGGAAACAGAGACTTATGGGTGATTCTTTATGACTCCTTCTTTTGTGGATGCAGAAAGACCAGGCTGATTTAGGTGTCCCAGCTTCGGGCCTGGAACATTGGTATGGGGTGATCAGTGGCTGAACGGAACAGACATGGTGGAAACAGGAGCGATTTATTGGGAAGAGCAAGGGCTTTGGACAGAACTCTTGGAACACAAGGACTCTAGGACTGGGGAGTAAGAAAGGGCCAACAGGAGGACTGAGATAAAAAAGCCTGAGGACAGGCCAAGTGCCGTGAGGGCTCCAAGGATTGTGAGACTCATATTCCCCCCGCCTCTGCTGCCCAGGTTATACAACCCACAGACTCTCAGATTCCCAGAAGGTGAGAGACAAGTTACCCTGGCAGGAAGGAAGCCACACTGAAGTGGGCTTGGAACTTGTCCCTGAAGGAGGAGTCATGGCCACAGAGCACACTCTAAGTGGGAGACACTCAGAACTTTCACAATTACATTTAAATGTTTTCTAGTCTCAGTCTGACGGGCTTTTCCTGCAAGATGGCTCTCAGATGGAAGGCAGGCACAGGTGCGTGGGCAGGTAAGGATGTTTTCAGAAAGGCTGTCAGCCATGGCTCAGGGAGGTAGGTCCGGCCAGGTGTGCCCCTCCTCTCCCAGGCTCTGCCGACTCTCCCAGGGTTCTCAGCCCCTCGCATCTGAATGACATTTCTAAGCCTAGTCTCCTCCTGCTGAAACCAAACACATTTTCTGGAGTTATAAGTTTTATCAGATCCATCCTCTGTTTAGATTTCTTTAACAGCATTCTCATACTGAATACTATTTACACTCCAATGTTTGTTTTTAGAATTAGTTGAGATTTGCACATAATTCAGAGTCGGTCATTTTGAAAACTCATAATCCTCCTAATTTCCCACTCAATAAATTTCTATTTGTCCCAAGTAGCCATCATCAAAGTTGGAGCAGATTCTTGGTTTTCATGGCTACTTCTCTGGATAAGTGCTTTTATGATTACTTCTTGATTACCTAGTTTTGGGCAGTTTCTCTTGATGTCTTATCCTGGAAGAAGAGGTTCTCACCCCTCATCTCCCCTCCTCCATTAACAAGTGCATTTTTAATACTCTACTATTCCCAATACAGCTGTATTGAATTTTATTTTGATCAGTGTTCAATTTGGATATTATTATGGTCACACAAACATCTCGAAGCAGCAGAGCCAGGTGGCATACTATGAGCACTTTTCTTTCTTGCATAACTTACATTTTCCCTGTATTTAATATTATTAATATTTTTACTTTTCTTAATCTATGTACTCACTTATTGGCTCCCAAACTCTACCAGGTGTGAGATACTCCTCTGCATGCACCCAGAACATGGACATCAGGCTCATCACCACGAAGCAGCATCTGCTTCCACCTTCCCACCTGCTCCAGCCTGGTCCACCCCAGGCTTTGTCCACCTTGGAATCAGCTTCACAGAGACACCCACTCCTCCACTGGGGGTTCTCCTGTCTCCTGACCCAAGGCTTTCTCTTTTGTAGTTTCTCATGTTGGTGGAACATCCGCCAGGTTTATTGAGGAAGGGACCATGAAGGGCACATTTTTGAAACTTTGATTATTTGAAAATGTCTTTGCTCTACCTTTGCATGTAATTGATGATGTATCTCGGCATATAGTTCTAAATTGCAAAGTGCTTTCCTTCAGAACTGAAACAGTCTTTTCCCGTGTTCCAGTTTCTTGTGATTGTGCCAAAAAGTCGAACGCTATAATGATTTTTGATCCTTTATATTTAGCCCACTCTTTTACCTTTTATAAGAGGCTTTTTTTTTCTTCTCATTTTGCTTTCAGGGTAGTCTCTTGGTCCCGGAGTTCTGGAATAAGATTTCTTGGTGGTACAATGTTTTCAACTTTTGGGATGAACACTTGGGGGTTGTGTTAATCTGGAAAGTCAGTTCAGGGAAGCTTTTTAAGTTATCTCTTTCACTGTTTTTCCTAATTGTTTTCTCCTCCTCCTCCTCCTCCTCCAGAATTGCTATCATTTGGATGTTGTATTTTCTGGACTGGCTCTTTCATTGCTTCATTTTCTGTCTACTATTTTTATTTTCATAATTTTGTCTTTTTAACTGGAATATTTCTCCAACTTTATCTCAATCCTCTTGCATTTTTATTTCTTGCTATCTTTCTAAATTTCTTAGAGCTCTTGTTTTCTAAATAAAATATTTTCCCATTTAAAGAAATGGGAACATTATAACTGTCTTAAAATTTTTTCGTCTCCATATAATATCTGTTTTCTCCAATTTAAAAAAATGTTTTACTGTTTTTCAGTAGGAGTCTTACCCTGTTGCTCAGGCTGGAGTGCAGTGGCACGCTCACCGCCACCATAGCCTTGACCTGGTGGACTCAGGAAATCCTTCAGCCTCAGCCTTCCAAGTAGCTGGAACTATAGGTGTGTGCCACCATGCCCAGCTAATTTTTTGATTTATTGTAGGGACAAGATCTCACCAAGTTGCCCCAGTGTACTTTAGCCTTTAAAAACTAGACTCCTTACTGTCATTATGGTGACGTTTCTAAGACAGTAGAAGCTAATTTAGGTGTTTATCCTGCATCTTTGACTCAGGTATGGTCTACTTAATTTTTAAGAACTTGAAACATGTGGCCACACTTTTCCTACATCATTTCAGATTCCACACATGCCTCCATTTATCTTTCATTATGGGTATCCATTTCCATCACTCTCTTCCTACAGTTCTATGTCCATTCATGATTCTTCTTGCCTGGAATTTACTCTCCTACTCATCCTTTAAGACCCTTCACAAGCCCATTTTATCCATTATGTCATTCCTGATCATTCTGGAATTCAGGAGCATCTAACAAGCTCTGGGCCATTAGATGTATACATCTAATTGTAAACTACTGCATACTGCTCTTGACTTTTTCGTGTGTGCTTCTCTTATTGCCTCAACTTAACTGCTTCCTCTTTGATTTTAGAGACCTTGCCATGTAAGTAATTATTATTCTAAGTCCCCACTGTGCCGAGCAAAGGAGTGGGCATTCAATACTTTTCGTTTCTACTGACTGATTATATTGACACCTTAGGTACTGGCCTGCTAGTCTTTAGCCACGGTTCAATCAGTATTTGGTTTTCAATAAAATGCATGTTGCTTCTTTTTAGTCTATAATAACTATTTAATAGCTTTGTCATTTACAAAACAGAATGTTGATCATGCTAAAACAAAATTATTCCAACAGTCATCTACCTCTTGGCAGTAAGATCAGCAAACTAAGCTGCCATATGAATATACTGAGATTACCGGGGTGGCATTCTGTTCTAGCAAAAATCCTCAGATAGCTGACAGGGAGCTGGTGACCTGTGACACCACTTACTAATGCAATACCCTCGGGATGGGAGAAATCTGGGGAAGGAGAAGTCTTGCAAATCACTTAATCCATCTTTCCACCTGGAAAATGAAGTGGCGGGCACAAGGTCAAAGTGTCAGGTAGCATTTGAGCTGGAGTTTCTGCCTTCTAAGCAAGAGTCTTCTGTCAGGCCAAAATACAAGTTGAAATTAATATTAGAGAACATACTTCTACCGGGGACCTATTCATACACTGTTCTGCTGGTACTCACTGCCTGTCAAGCATACTGTTCACATTATGTTTCAAAGGAGCATACCCGGAGAAAAAACCGCTGGAAACCAACACCACACAGGCAGTGACACTGTCAAAGAGGTCTCTTTTTCCACTTCATCTTCCTGAATATGCACACATTGACACAAGTGCTCTTGGTCACATGGGTTCTAGGTCATATTTAACATTAACGGCAGCAAAGATGATATGAAGAACTGAGAAACAAGCTATGCAAGCATTTATGATTCTACCAGCTACATCTTTGCCCTGGGACAAATTTATAAGAAAATAGAGAAAAACAAAAAACTAAAGATTCCCCTTCTTTAGCTGATCTAGGAAAGAGTACTATGTCTTGATGTGATTGGTAAGAAATTATTCAATTGTGAGCTATATAAAATCCAGGTAGTTGAAGGACTGAAATGTTTCCACTTCAAGCTTGGTGATGGAGAGACACTTGAACATTCCTAGCTCAAAGCACTAGAAACATGCCTGCGATCACATATAAATACACACACACACACACACACACACACACACACACACACACACACACACCATACCACAGGTTTTCCAGGCAAAATATGCTCTCTGTATAAACTGTGAAGCTTATTAAATATGTATTTTCTAAAACATTATTGCAAGTAAAATATAAGCACTTCACATAGGTTTTCAAAGCTACTCAGTAGTTTAATGGGCATCAGGGTACAGATAATACACTTTTAAATCTGGTTATTATAAACAGGATTAAAAAAACATTTGCTCCATAGCATCTCCTTGATTTTAATTTCTGGGGCAATGATTAGTTACAAGTTGCTGTGTCTAAATTTTTTGCTGAAGCGCAGCCTTGTGGCTAAACCCATCTGCCCACGGGGGTTGCCACCCAGTGTTTGGTACTATCTCAGCTGGACACACTTATTCTTACCCTATTTATTTACTTTCCAAGTAACCATTAGAAATACTTAACCAAGGAAGACACACACAGGTTTCTTAATTATGCACACTGCACTGCTCCAAAATCACTGCATTTGGAAATACTACTTGGGTTGCATATTTAATCGAGCTTACTATGACTGCTTTTGCTACATGCCATGCAATACTCTGTTCAAAACCATGAATCTCCACTATTCCCAGAACTATTTTCTCTTCTTTCTTTCTTTTTTTTGAGTTGGAGTCTCACTCCGTTGCCCAGGCTGGAGTGCAGTGACACACTCATGGCTACCTCAGCATCGACCTGCTGGACTCAGGCGATCCCGTGGCCTTAGCCTTCCAAGTCTCCAGAACTATAGGCATGTGCTACCACATCCAGCTAATTTTTTATTTTATTGTAGAGATGAAGTCTTGCCAAGTTGTCCAGGCTGGTCTCGAACCCATGGGCTCAGGCTTTCACCTCAGGTCCCAAAGTGTTGGGATTACAGGCTTGAAACATTGTGCCTGGCCTCTTTCTAAACTCAATTGGCAAAAGATAAAATATTTTCTTGTATTTCTTGTATAAAAAGAGACAACACTGGTTTTGAACGGTCCTCTTTCTCACACAGTAATCTAGTGAAAGGCAACAGAATGTCCTGCTTGATGAAAATGCAATTGGAGGAGGTTCTTAGGGGAGAGGTGCTTTGAGGACAAGCTCAAAATATCCACTTCTCTCAGTGCTTCCTTCTTTCAGAGTCTCCCTGTGTTCTCTGAATACAGCACTCTGTCCCATCTGTCTGCAGCATGTTTGTCTGTGTGAGCAGGGAGCGTACCCTTAGGGCCGTGAGGATACCCATGTGGCTTGAACTGAGGTCATGCTCACTCGAATTTCCCATCAGAGGGGATATGACAGAGTGGTGGGTACAGGCAGAGGCTGCTGCAGATCACAGCCAGCACAAGGCTTGACTTATATGTGATTCACCCTGTGTGTGAGGTCATGAGATGTATGTATGTGTGTGTGCATCTCTGTATATCCCCCTCTCATCCACCTATCTACCAATCATATCTATCATTTATCTATCTATCTAATCTATATACCTACCTATCTCTATCAATCTATCAATCATCTAATTATCATCTATCTATTTATTTTGACAGAGGAAGAACAGTGGATAGCTCTGTCCATCTTTCTGGCACTAACTTCTGAGTAGAAGGTCACCAAGCATTCACCTCTCTACCTGCCAACTTTTTTGTAGCCTCTCAATCTCTTGGGAATACAGAAGAAAGGCTGTCTTACAGTGCAGACCTGGCACACAGTAGGTCCTCAGTGTGGTTCACATTTGTTTACGTTTGTCTTAATGATCACATTGCTCATCTAAAGTGAGTAATAAGATGTTCCACTGAAAAGGCTCCAACCTATCTCCAGCAGGGCCCCATTAGGCAATGACCAATCAGGCAAGCAGATGCTCCCTCCATGCTCCTGACACTTCCCCTTCTCACTCCTTGGGAAGAGGACGCACTTCTTAAGGAGAGTCTTCAAATGCTGCCAAGCCTGGTTAGCTCATTGCACTCATGGGTGAGAACTGAGTTGCACAACCTTTTTTTTCTGTTTTAGAGAAATTCAATATTGCCTTGGTCATGTCTGTGCAGAATAATTATTGAGGGGATCTGAGAAGAGAAAGTGGCTATCACATGTCGAATCCAGGTAAGTAGGTACTCTATCAGCTTAAAGACAAAAAATACTGAACTCCAACTAGTTAAAATGTTGAATTTAAATACTGCTACCATGATACCTAAAATTATTTTATCTGTCTCCACATTTAATTACACAAAATAGACAAGAATTTTTTTCTATCAATTTTCTTAAGAACTGCCTACCCTCTCCTCTTTGTAAGCAGAAAGAAAGATCTTGGTCCCACAAATGCAAAGATTCTCAGGTATTTTATTCTGGAAAATAACTCTCATCTGGGAGATACAATTGCTGGATTCTACACTTTTTTGTCAATGATGTGGATCAGTTTATCACTACCGGTCTCAAGAGGTTACCACATTTCAAGGGACGGAGCTCATCATTTGCTCAGGGATCTTCAGCTACATTTTCTGGAATCACAGGGCATTGGAGAGGCATCTCAGGGGCCTCTGTGAAAGCCAGAAGGGGCCACAGGACCTGCCGTCCTTGGTTGGGAAAGCTGTGCCTCCACCTGTTTTACATACCTGAATTTCTTGTTCTGTGGAAGACTTTTACTGGGGTGTGAGGGATGGGGTCAGCCCATTCACCTGACTGTTAAGGCCCCTTCAATTCTAGAAATTTGTGGTGTTTCCTTTAACAGTTCCTATTGCAATGGGGGTCCACATATGTTTTATTTGGAAATAGGTCAGTCACATAAATTATAAAACATCAGACACTTAAAAAGATATGAGAAAGGATCGCTGTAGCTTGGACCTCTTTAGGGATGTCAACTTCTCAATGCTTACAAATGCTAATGTAATAAATAATGACATCAACAATCAATAGGTACTGTATCAGATTACGGTTGGAAAAAAAGAAACCAAAACAGAAATTGAACCAAAAAGTCTAAATGCTAGAATAAAGGGGAGGGATTTATAAGACACTCACTGAATTTATTTCCAAATGTGCTCTTGGACTTTCTGGTCCACTTGCCTTAGAATATGGCCCAGAATGAACATCATTCTGCTTCAGAAAAGATCAAACTCAGATCACACGGAACTTTCCACCTTCTGAAGCCTGGGTCTGAAGGGAGATGGGATGGCACCCAGTCAGTAGTGCTGGCCTCTTATGCTGGTCTAAGGAGACATAGTCACTGGTGAAGGCCTGGCCCAAGCCATGCTGAGGGCTGAGGGACCCTCTGCATCCTGGCTCCATATTCAGTACCTCCAGGGAGGGCCGACCTCTAGGTCAAGATCTGCAGCCCCTGCTAATTCTATTTCTACTGAAAAGACTCGCATAAAAACAATCTATCAGCAGCTGGCTAAGAACCACGTATCAGTTTCCTTATCACACCCAATACTCCAGCAAACAGGCGAATGAAGTCTGGTTTGTGTACACTGACTGGCATTCTCTTGATGGCCCCTAGCTCGGGTTGGCACTGATCGAACTGGGGAATGCTACCACCCAGCAGGTCTTGCTTTGGCCAAATGCTGAGGGCCGCTGCCATGCTAAGCATGCTGGGCAGTATAGGGCTGCTCAGATCTGGGTAAGCTCTCCCACCTGGGTACACATGCTGACCTTTCTTTCCCTGAAAAATGCCCATACCCTTTGGAAATTATTCTTATAAATTGGAAAGATAAGCAATAAGAAGAAACATTTTGCCTCGAATATCTACCAGTGGATTGAGATATGTTGGAAAACTGTGACTGAAAGTGAAATCCACAAGAGGGGGCAGCAGTATGCCTCTCTCCCCATGTCTGCGTCTCCAAGGTCGCCCACCTTGGCTTTCAAGGTGAGAGCGGTCACAGTCAAGGTGGCATCTGAACTCAAGTTTACTCAGGAAGGACACTTACAAGCATCTCAGCTGCCTGGGTCTTCCTTGGGGTTTCCTGTGCCAGTTACTGAAACAAAGCAGGGTAACGCATTTGTATTTATGGCAACCTGGATCCAGGTACCAAGAGAAGCAGGCAGTGTTTGGTATGAGAAGTCTTGTGCAACAGACCCGGCTTGGGATTCCTGTAACTCAGGAGCAACGCAGTGACCCTTGCTGGCCTTCAGTCCTGCGTTGACCAAAGAGTGCCATCCCCACACATGGAGGGGGCCCGTGGGCTGCGAGTACACGGAGAGGCCACCTTGCTCCACAAGGGATTGGAACGGAAGGGAGGGGACCTGTAGAATGTCACCTGCTGCACGGTGGTCACGTGAAATGTGCTCCATGTCTTCTAGTTCCCACGCCTGGCAGCAGGCACATCTCTAAGAAAACAATCACCTGTGTCAAGACTGGACCCTCCTTGCCCATCTGTGCCCTGGACAGGCGGCTCCCGAGTCAGTCCTCCTCTCACCTGTGTCTGCCGCTGCCTCCGGTGAGGCTGGACGTTGTGGCCCAGATCACTCATGCAGCGGCTTCCCCACTCATCCCTCCAATTCAAGGGCTGCAGGTGGACTGTCACCTGTGAAAGCGCTGGGGTCCTGACATCAGTATTCTTCAAGGCTTAATCTCCCCTCCCTCTCTCCCCTTCCCTTCCTTCTTTTTCTTCTCGCTCCCTCTGTTTCCCTGAGAGGATTCACCTGATCATCTGCAGGCATTAGCTTTCCCTCTGTTTCCATTCCCCTGCACTGCCACTCCAGAGTTCAGACTTCTTAGAGCCTCTTCTTGGTCATGGATGACCTCCGACGGTAGAGGTCTCCTTACACTGGCGGCCTCGCTCCCTGCTGTCTCTCCTTCCGCACCTGTGGTGGCCACTACTCTCCTTTCTCTCCTCTCTGGGTTCTGTCCACCCCCGATCCTGCTCTGCCCCATTGCAGGTTGCCTCTCAGGTACCAAGAGAAGCAGGCAGGATTTGGTATGAGCAGGTACCAAGAGAAGCACCCCTCCTCTGATGATGCCACCTCTGCAGAGTGAGGTATTGGCACCTCAGGGACTGGTGCTTGTTTGGAGAGCACATCATGTGCTGGTGCTGAAGGTGTCTCTCTTGGAGAGCTAAGACCAGGCCTGTCACCACAGGGATCACGGTCTGGCATCTGGCACATCTGGGTGCTCAAATAACGCGCAACTTAGCATGTGGAAGGACCAAGCATGTGGGATTCTACCTCACACCTCCAGACCTCATCACTTCCTCCCAGTCAGCTGAACTTCTCCTTTAAAAGTCATCTGGAATGTCTCCTACCTCATGAAGACTCTGGCCACTCCTAGAGGAGGGAACCACTTCCTCACTGGGCCTCTGTAGTGCTCAGAACACTGTGTCACATTTGTACTTCTGCAGAGGCTGCATGTTTCTACCTTTAGCAGAGAATCTGCTTCCCTCATGCATGGGATGTACTTTTCTGTGCACGGCACAGCCCCAGCATTTGGTATGGAGGCGGTGAATATTAGAATATAATCAGGAAGACTTCCTCTAAGGAAAAGCCATAAGACTTGATTATGGATTATTAATTTAGAGAGAACAAGATCTAAAACAATCTGCTTCCATGTAGAAATTGTTCTTACAAATATTTTCCATCACTTGTCCTATTCTGCATCCCCTCATTTCCTAGGCAGCAATATCTTCCAGCAAGCATGTAATGAATGACCACTGTGAGCCGGAATTTCGAAAGGCAGCACACGTGAAGCGATGCTGCAGAGGATTTATCTGTATTCTGAGAAGTGAATGCGGTCTACTTGGGAAGAAAATTTACACACGGGCAGAAACTGTGCAGTAACAGAAAGTCAGCCGAGAAGCCGGTGCCTTGCAAGCGTTGGTCAAGATGAAACCCAGCATTGTGGTTTAAATGCAGAAAAGGAATCTAGTTTTTGGGAGAGGGTTGTAATGATTCCTTATGTAAGGAACCACAGGGCAACCAAATAATGCAGAATAAACCAAACCTGGAAGGAACCCGGTTTTTACCTGCATTTACATATGTAAAAATACCATGAACAGAGAAGTGACATAACTTGTCCAAGGTCCCACAGCTAGTTAGTGCCAAAGCTATAACTAAATAAAAGTCTTCTAACTTCCATTTTCCAAAATGTTGTCAAATTTGGAATTTTTGTGTGCAAGCCATTTCTTAAGTTGACATCAACATGCTTAGGATAATGAATTTATGAGTCATGTAAAAATAAAAATGATATGGCCAACAATCTGCCATCTCAAACTCAAGTCTTGGTCTCCTGTGGCATATTTTGGATCGTAATAGCAGAGGTCTCACAGGAGAACCTTGCCTGCAGCTCTGGGAGGCTGTTATCCCAATTCTGCCTCCTTCCCTGGACATGCACCTCCCTTGCACGTCCCTGCATTTCTCAGTGCATGTGTGCATCTGTGTCTGTTACACGTTGAACATGTCACATCACACGTTCTTCCAGAATTAGGAGCCCTGTCCCTAAACATTGTTTCTGACAGAGTTGTGTGTGCAGTCAGCACTCAATAATTACTATAATGGAACATCTTTTTAGCAATCTCAGATTCTTGCTGCAGAATCTCTAACAGCTATTTCAGGTCTAATTATTATGATCTTAAAATCTAAAGGCAATTTTATACAGTGATCCAGACCTAGAACCTGAGCACAGACATACCTCAGAGATACAGTTCCAGACTGCCACACTAAAGTGAATACCACAATAAAGCAAACCATACAAGATTTTTTGTTTCACAGTGTATATAAGAGAAGTTGATTAATGGGTACTCATATATTGTTTGATAGAAGAAATAAGACCTAGTGTTAGATAGATCAGTAGGGTGACTATAGTTTACAATGATGTATTGTATATTTCAGAGCTAGAAGAGAAAAAATTGAATGGTTCTAGCATAAAGAAAAATATTTATGATGATGGATATTCCAAGAACACTGATTTGATTTTTACAAATTATGGCAATATATTAAGTTATTACATGTACCCCCAAACTATGTACATCTACTATACATCAATAAAGATAGAATTACATTGTCTATCAATTCCTTTTTTTAAATATATGAAGCTATAGTGTCCTAATACTTTGCATGTGTTTTTCTATTGGTAAGATATTAATCGAAAATAGATTCTGTGTCTGTCACTAAGGTCTGGGATAGCTCTTAGTCTGAGAAAGGCACAAAAAATTGTTGAGCAGCTATATGAATAAATACATAAATACAGGATTTGAAAATGAAGAGCTATGTTTACACTATACTATAGCCTACTAAATGTGCAATATTATTGTCTAGAAAACAATGTACATATCTGAATTTGAAATAGTTTATTGCTGAAAGTGCTAATGATCAACTGAACCTTCAAAAAGATGCAGCTTTTTGCTGGTAGGAGGTCTTGCTTTGTTGTTGATGGACGCTGACTAATCAGTGTGGTGGCTATTGAAGGGTCAGGAGGCTGTGGCAATTTCTTAAAATAAGACAACAGTGAGGCTTACAAAATCAATTAAGTCTTCCTTTCACAAAAGATTTCTCTGTGAAATCAATGTGATACTGTTGATAGCATTTTATCCACAGTAGAATTTCTTTCAAAACTGTAGTCATTCCTCCCAGGCCCAAGCTCTGCCACTGTTTTAACAAGTAAGTTTATCCCAGTTTTTTTGGTTTTCATTTGAGCAATATTCACAATATCTTCACCAAGAGTGATTCCATCTCAACAAACCACTTTCTTTGCTCGTCCATAAGAAGTAACCTCTCACCTGTTCAAGTTCCATCATGATTTTGTGGCAATTCTACCATATCGTCAGACTCCATTTCTGATTCTAGTTCTCTTGCTCTTTCACTACACCTGCAGTGGCTTCCTCCATGAAAGTCTCAAGGTTATTCATGAGGGCTGGAATCAACTTCTTCTAAACTCCTAGTAATGTGGATATTTTGACTTCTTCCCATAAAGCACAAGTGTTCTTTTTTTTTTTTTTTTTGAGTTGGAGTCTCACTCGGTCGCCCAGACTGGAGTGCAGTGGCCGCTCCCGGCCACCGCAGCCTCGCCTGCTGGTCTCCGGCGATCCTTCCGCCTCAGCCTTCCGAGTAGCCAGAATTACAGGCATGTGCTACAACGCCCGGCTGATTTTTTTGATTTATTGTAGAGATGAGGTCTCGCTGCCCAGGCGGGTCTCGAACCCGCGGGCTCAGGCAATCCACTCACCTCAGCCTCCCAAAGGCGCGGGATTATAGGCTGAGCCACCGAGCCCGGCTAAGCACAAGTGTTCTTAATGGCATCTGGAGTGGTGAATCCTTTCCAGAAGGTTTTCCATGCACTTTGCTCAGATATGTCAGAGGAATCACTAACTATGGCAGCTATGAATTTATGGAATGTATTTCTTAAATAGTAAGACTTGAAAATAAAAATTATATCTTGATCCATGAGTTGCAGAATAGATGTGTTAGCAGGCATGAAAACAACATTCATTCCCTTCTACGTCTCTGTCAGAGCTCTTAAGTGGCTAGATGCATTGTCAATGAGTGGTAATACTTTGAAAAAAATCTTTTTTCTGAGCAGTAGGTCTCAACAGTGGTCTTAAATATTCAGCAAACCATGTTGTAAACAGACATGCTGTCATCCAGGCTTTGTTATTACATTTACAGAGTACAGGCAGAGGAGCTTTAGCATAATTCTTAACAGCCCCTAGGATTTCAGAACAACAAATGAGCACTGATTTTATCTTAAAGTTACCAGCTGCATTAGCCCCAACAAGAGAGTCAGCTGTCCTTTGAAGTTTTGAAGCCAGACATGTACTTCTCCTCTCTAACTATGAGCATCCTAGATGGCATTTTCTTTCAGCAGAAGGCTGGTTTGGTCTACAATGAAAATTTGTTTTTTAGCGTTGCCACCATCAACTTAGTTAGATCTTCTGGATAACTTGTTGCAGCTTCCCCATCAGCACTGGCAACTTCATCTTGCACTTATGTTACAGAGATAGCTTCTTTCCTTCAACTTATTGAACCAACTTCTGCCTGCCTCAAATTCTTCTGCAGCTTCCTCACCTCTCTCAGCCTTCATAGTACTGAAGAGAGTTAGGGACTTGCTCTGGATTAGGCTTTGGCTTCAGGGACTGTCGTGGCTGATTTGAACTTCTATTCAGACCACTGAAACGTTTTCCATGTCAGCAATAAGGCTGTCTCGCTTTCTCATTCATGTGTTCAATGGAATAGCACTTTAATTTTCTTTAAGTTTTTTTTTTTTTTTTGCTTTCACAACTTGGCTTTCTGTCTGGCACAAGAGCTTTCAGCCAGTCTAGGCTTTTGACATGCCCTCCTCACTAAGCTTAATTATTCCTAGCTTTTGGTTTATAGTAAGAGACACGCACCTCTTCCTTTCACTTGAATACTTAGACACCATTGTAGGGTTATTAACTGGCCTAATTGCACTTTTGCAATATTGTTGTGTCTCAGGGAATAGGGAGGCCCATGGAAACCAAGAGAGATGGAGGAACAGCCGACCAGTGGAGCAGTCAGAACACACACGTTCGGGGATTACATTCACTGTTTGTTTCTGCCATTGCAGGGGTGCCTTGCTTTACAGGCATTAAACCATTAATAAAGAAACAGGCCACTAGGCAGATAGGTAATGCTTCATGCCAGGCAAAAGGTGGAAAGGGCTGCTTCCATGCCTCTCCACAGGTGGCAGAGCCTCGTACTCCAAGCACAGAGCTACAAGCAGAACTGGCAGGCTGGCTACCATAGCCACCAGGCAAGGCCTTCAGCGTGGGCCCCAAACACATCGTGAGTCATGTTGTATTGCAGGCATTTCATTTTTCACAAATGCAAGGTTTGTGGCCACCCCTGAGTCAAACAAATCTAATGGTGCAATTTTCCCAGCCTCTCTACTGTTTGAACTTCTGTTCAGACCACTGAGACACTCCAAGAAAATGCTTCCAAGATATTACCTATATAACAACATTTGTGTATATAATATACATATAATACATACATACGTACATATGTGCATATATACTTATATACACATATACCGTCTCTAGAGAAGAACAAGGGTAAAGTTTTCTCATTAAAAAAACTGAACTAGCTTGATTTATTTTGTATTGTTATACGTTTTTAAGGTGATATTTGAAAAAGCAGCTTACTTTAAAGACCTAAAAATTATACTAATTCAGGGTTTTAGGGACCAAGAGTGATCCACAGAGTTCTCTGTGTCTATAGCCTGCACAGCTCACACATCACTGAACATTCAATAAACAGGTGGCTGTGCTGAGCGAAAAGTCTCCTGGAGTCATGTCTAACAAGCTTAGTGTCACAGGCAAGAACGACAGGCAGACCTGGGTGCACAAAAGCACCAAACACGGCATTCCCTGAGCAATTCTTACTGGGTTAGGAAAGCCAGTTTATACATTTTGCCTGGGATGAAAACTGTGGGATCTCACAATCCACCAGTTTCTAGAAAATTTAATGAACCAGAGTATCCGGAGCACTGGCAACATCATTTGCACAAAGAGACAGAGGACTTTTCTCTGGCCCCCATGAATGAGCAGAGAAGAGGAGGAGCCCCAACTTTGGGAGGCATACAGAAGGCAAGCTCTTTAGCCTTGGAAGGACCCAGAGTGTATCCAAGTGCAGGGGACAATGGTGTAGGCCAAGTTCAGATTGAATGGGACCTCTGAGCAGTCAGAGGGTAGGAGCTGTGGAGGCGGGGGCAGGGAGGCGTTCAGCCACCCACCCTGGCGTTTGCTTTCCCAAGCACATGAAACTGTCTGTGGAAGGGAGGAGGCTTGTCTTGCCGTCTTGAGGCCTTGCGGTGACGTCTAGACAGAAGAAGGTTCCACTGTCATTCTGAAGTTAAACCATGGGGAAATGCAACAAACTGAGGCCAGACAATGCATCTGGGTACCATGGATCAATTCAAGATTAAGTCAAGCTGGTCATGGGGCTGCAAAGGTGAACAGGGCTTAGCGCCAGTTTTCAGTGGGCCCCTGTCTGGGCAGCCGACAAGGGACTTAATGGCGAGGTATTGGTGGGAGACTGTCAGGTCGTGAAAGCCCCATGGTGACTCACGATGTGTTTGGGGCCCACGCTGAAGGCCTTGCCTGGTGGCTATGGTAGCCAGCCTGCCAGTTCTGCTTGTAGCTCTGTGCTTGGAGTACGAGGCTCTGCCACCTGTGGAGAGGCATGGAAGCAGCCCTTTCCACCTTTTGCCTGGCACGAAGCATCACCTATCTGCCTAGTGGCCTGTTTCTTTATTCAGCTACAGGAAAATAAAATAATTCCTAGGGTCAGTCTGGAAGGGAGGGAGCTCCTTCAACACTAAGCAAGCAAGATCGTTCTAAAAAAGGAAAATAATTCCTTAACTTGCTAACTGTTCCTTCTTCCAGAATTTTCTGCAAAGACATTGTTGAATAAAGTGATCAGTCATTTAAAAAATAACCTTTTAAAAATAGACATTTAAAAAAATTAAAAGTAAGCACTCTGAATATAATTATATTCTGCATGATCTATAGTAGGACAACAGAAGAATTCTTCTTCTTTTTCTTTCTTTTTTTTTTTTTTGAGGCGGGGGACTTACTCTGTCTCCCAGGCTGGAGTACAATGGCACAATCATGGCTCATGCCATCCTTGAACTTCTGGGCTCTAGAGATTCTCACACCTCAGTTTCCTGAGTAGATCTAAAACTATAGGCACACACCAACATGCCTGGCTAATTTCTTTCTTCTTTCTTTCTTCCTTCCTTCCTTCCTTCCTTCCTTCCTTCCTTCCTTCCTTCCTTCCTTTTCTTTCTTTCTCTTTCTTTCTCTCTCTCTCTCTCTCTCTCTCTCTCTTTCTTTCTTTTTGCAGAGGCAAGCTCTCGCTCATGTTGCCTAGGCTGATCTTGAACTCCTGGACTTAAGTGACCCTCCACCTCGGCTTCCCAAAGTACCGGAATTACAAATGTTAGTCACCACGCCCGGTCAGAGGCATTCTTCTATTCTGCTGGTGGGAGCATAAACAGATCTGATTTGTACTAGAGAGAAATTATTTCTGGAAAGAGGACTTCTCTTACCCTCCCGTTCTTCCCAATGATTTGCCTCAAGGAAACAAATGAAAAAGTCATAGAAAATCATCTTCAAAGATATGTTTCCCACATATGTATCACATGGAAAAGCTTCTTTAAAAAGAAGTTTCAACAATAAAAGAATTGCATAAATCACATTTCAACTATAGGATGGAAGTTAGCCATGAAAATTAAAATTAAAATATTTAATGACATAGGAAAGGTTTTATGTGATAATGTTAAGTAAAAACTACACAATTACATCTATCATAGGAGATATTCAAAAAAAGAAGAGCAAAAAAGGTCTTAAAAAATCAAAGAAAAAATCTAGCAGTGGTCACTGATCTCCTGGTCAAATGTCACATTGTGACTTTAACACAGTAGATATTAATAAAAGGTTGTCCTCATTTCTATTATTATTTCTTTCATAATTTTATTTTTTAGTTCTTATTTAATAAAATAAGCATTTTCCCAACTTGAATCTTAAGTCATTTTTGAGCCGATCCATTTCTTATGGCTTCTCTTGCCAATAATATACTACAGGAAAGAAGAACATTTAGAAAGTCAACTCCTTTTTAGTTTGTCAGGTTCTAAAGTGTTTCCAAAATTGAAAATCCCCATGGTTTTTGCCCTCTTCCCTGTCTGACCTGGAAGCCAGAAGGCCTGTGTTGTGAGGGGGGTTGAGTGTCCCCAGGGGTTGGCACCTGCCAGGCTGTCCTGCCTTCAGGGAACTGAAGACATGGCCCTCTAGAGATGGCCCTGTGGCAGGTGAAGAAAGTACTGAGAGGTGCTGACTCACCCACCCAGCCCAAAACAGCTCCTTTCCTCGCCTTCACCACATCCCCTTATTTTTTCATTTGTTAGAAATCAATTTGGGTTAATTCAAGAAGCTTCTCTGCCAAGACCATGGTCGCCCTAGGGAAGGTTCAATTCATTAGTCACTCAAGGCAGGTGCACCTTATTTTAATAATCTGATTAGTGCTTTCTGCTTGGCTGCAGCAGGGAAGCAGAGGGCAGGCTGGGGCTGGAGGAAGAAAAGGTCATTCTGGGGCTGGAGAACCCCCCCGTGGATGGAGTAGGGGGTGGGTGGAGGCCAAAGGGAGAAGTGTCACTGCAGCCAGCGGGGTTGGGGGTACACACAGCCAAGAGGCAGGTCCAGCGCCCTCTTGCCAATGGCGCAGGACTTCTGGGACGTGGCTATGATTGAGGGGATGACAGGGCAGCAGGAGGGCCTCCTGAGGGCAGGGGGAAGCAGCAGGCCCAAACCTTTCCTGCATTCCCATTCTGCCAAGACTTCCTGGTGCCACCCTGTGTGTCCTCAGGCAAAGCCAAGGAGAAGACACCTAGTCTAGGTAACCTGCTCCCTGCCCTTAGAGGCCTCTGCTCTGTGCCCATCTGTTTCTGTCCTTACCACATTGCCAGGAGAGCAGGAGAGGGAAAGAAGGGGGAGAGGCTTTATTGGTACCGATGGCTTCTGCATTCCCAAACACTGTTAACTCTGCTTGTCAGGCTCAGCAGTGGCGAGGGGGCCCAACACTGGGCTGCTGCTGTGTGTCCCCCTTCCTCACCCCCACCCCTTGCCAGGACCAGCACTGGGCCCCTTCCACAGGGCTGTGCTTTCTGCTCTCAGCTCTTACCCCTAGCGGGGTCAGCCAGAGGCTCAAGTCTCCTCTGCTGTCCTGATGGATAAATGTAGCCATTAGGATTTCACTCCCCTCTGCCCTTTCCTGCCTGCCAGGTTCTCTCCCTGGTCCCCAGGGAACACCGGCAGTTCATTCAGAAGCATAACAAGCCCTGGGATTGGCTGAAGGGGATAACAGAGTGATCGGAGCATCACTGAATCGTAATGCATTATTTATGAAATGAATTTCTTCCAAGATGTTCACTTTCCCCCTGCACTCTCCTCCCTAGAGTTTTAGGAAATGCATCCACTTGTATATGAAGCATATCTCTGACGATGTCAAGTAGAACATCAGATAATATTCACAGCCTTGCAGAGTGGCTACAAAATTACAATGAACAGATTCCCTAAAATCTGTTGAATTACACAGGTGGGGCTCAGTTTCCCTTAGCAGAAAAGGGAGGATGCATTCATCTTAATAATGCACTCAGAGGCTTGTGAAGGTGTGCAGTGGGTTGCCAGACCCAGGGCAGTCCTTTCTGATAAAGAAAAACAAAAGCCCTGCAGGCTTTCCCACATTCTCCACCAGTAGTCTATGGTGGGGTAGCTAAAGCACAGATTTCCAGCCCACCCCTCAGCTTCTGCTTCAGTAGGTCTGGGAGGAGGCCCAAGTTTGCCTTCTAGCAAGTTCCCAGGTGACTTTGAGGTACTGGGTCAGGAGGTTCCACTCTGAGGAGGGAAAGTAGCCAGCCTCTGACTCCAGAGGTGGCCTGGAGAGTTCTAGTTCGCCATACCTGCTTGTCAGTGACCTTTGGGAATGGTCACGGGACCTACAACTGTTGTTGGTGTCTCAGAAGGTTCCTCCTCATTTTTCTGAGACAGTTTCAGGAAAGGACCTCTCTGCACATCAGCAACAGCTGTCAGGCCCGGGGTGGCCATGACTTTCTCCCATAGTAAGGAACAAACACTGTGAGACTCGTGAGAGGCACAGGAGAAGGGAGGAGAATCCCCTGTGCTGAGTCAACCTGCCACTGCCTCTAGATGTTCAGGTTAGGTAGAACAATTGATGTATGTACGGTTTAAGCTAGTTTCAGGTGGGGTTTCTATTTATTGCAGCTGGTAACATCCTGTGTTACACAGAACCTTTCAGATAAAACACTAGCATCCTATCCTAAGCAATCTTAGGACCAAGGGAGAGTTTCCTTTCTCTAAATCTTTTACTAATTTTGGCAGGAAGAGCATATCGAAATTTGGCGATGTAATCACATTTTGGAGTCTAATGTTGGAAAGACTCTTCTCTTTAGGGAAGGTCAGAGAAGACAGAGGAAACAACTGCTAATCCGAGTTAGGGTTCAGAAGGGCCCTCTTGATTATTCCTGTCTCCTCAAAGTGTAAATATATCTTCATGGCAATCATAACATATGAATATCCTCAAATATGGGTTTAAAGAACTAGATCACAATGCTGCTCTTAACGGTGGTTTCTTAAAAGTCATGAGTTGTGATGGCAGATTCCAAGTACTTATTCTAACCCAACATAGTCACCTGAACCACTTAAATCCAGGTGACAAGAGGGTTCTCACATTCTGAGCCCCTGCACCCCCTGTCTTGCACACTATCCTCACTTCCCTAAAAGTGGGGACTCATATCCTTGAGTGAGTGTGGAGGGCAGAACTCTCTAACCGCCAATGGACTTCCAGTGCCTGTGACATCCTCGAGAGCCAGACAGAGAGCTGCCCCAGGGTTGCTACCTGGGAATCTGCCCATGTGTGTTATTGTAGCTAATAACTGCATAGCCGGGTAACCTCCCCCTGACATCCTTCCTGTGAACTTTTTACTGCCATATCACTCCATCTAGTGACACTTCAAGATCTAAAAAGTGGCTGCCATGTATTTGTTTTAATCTCAATGCAGATGGTGGGGGCAGGAATCAAACTGCGGTTTTTTTGGTGGGTAAACCTCAGACAATAGTAATACTACACGTGGGTTCTGGTGTGCATTCTGTTGATGTTCCTAAGCCAATTTCCAAAATTTCAATCATTCATCGAGAAATAAGAACAAAATTATAACTGCTAAATTTAGATTTGACCAGTGAGGATCCTATAAATTATAGATTCCTGATCAGTGCACCTGTTGTGTTTAGCACCATATCTGAAAATACTCATGTACCTTCTCTTTGAAGGTGCAATTACTTTGAAAATGTATTTAACTTCATCAAACATCAAAAATATGCCCTGAGATACGTTACATGTTTTGTTTTGCAGCATTGAATCCAATGGGTCACACTTTACTACAAAATATAAGACAAAATAGGCCATGCCCAGAGATGTGTCTGTTGAGGCAGACACACAATAGACCAGTAGCAGGCAAATTGTTTTCTTAGGACAATGGCCAGGATTCTATTTTTTTAATAGAGGACTTACTGTGACAGTGAAGGTTAACTGCCACCACATTCCAGAAAACGAGGCCTGGGATGGTGTGTGTGCACACGCCGTTGGTAGTCAGGCTCAGAGCTACGGTGGGACTGGGAGTCACTTGCTTGGATTGTCCACTTCTCCCAAAAAAGTCCTCAGATCTCAAAATTTTTGTTCCATGTGCAAGTGTGCCATGCTATCAAATTAATGTTAAAATATGTATGCCCTACCTTCCAATTTATAATATCAGTGACAAACAGTAAAAAGGACAGGCATGCATAAAGCTTGTGGATGGGGTGACAGCGTGCACAATGATGTCTCATAAAGAATGGAGGGGGAGCCATTTATTCTCGTGGCTTCATGGAGTAGAGCACAGCTCGACCGGCTTGGAGGCTGCGTGCACAGAATTTTTCATAAACATCCCACAGTGCACCCTGTCGTACAGCAGCCACACGTTAATTAGAGCGTTCAGCAGACACGGCGATGTATTCCATGCGCCCAAGTGGATCCTCATTTTTCACATGCAGGGCCTTACTAATTAAAATCAGCTTTGCAATTAAACGTGGAAAATTGTGTTAAACTTTCAAGCATGGTTAGAAAAAGACCAATTATTTTTAGGATATTTTATTTTAATGCAAATGAAAATTCTATCTATATGAAAACGGAAAAGGGAGGTATAGGGATTCCTATTTCTTTCTCTCCTCTCTGTCTTCCTCTCTGTTTCTTCTTCTTGCTTTCAGGTTTAAAAAAAATTTTTTTTATTATAGATGCTCCTCTTAGTTGCAAGTTGCAATGCTCCACTATCTCTCAGCCAGTACCTGGCTCTGTTCCAAAGCTTTTAGTGAGTACTCTCTGTCAAGGCATGAATAATACAGCCCCTAGGCTGTTGGCAGAATCCAAATGAGGCATGCATCAGGAAGCAAGCCCTCGACTCTAGCTCCGAACAAGCTCTTGTGAAGACAGGCAATTATTCACCGTGCTGCGCCATAGCAATCACACTGGTGGGTGAAAAGGTATGTGAAATGGAAAAGGAATCCGAATAAGGGTAGCACAACAAGCCCGAGAGACTCCAACAGTATTCTAATAAGGAAGAAATGGTACCATTTAAAGACTTTAATTTTAAAGTTTCAGATTCAATGATTTGGCTCAGTGTTTCCTCAATTGGGGAGGATTCAAGTATAATGCCAATATCCATCATTTAATTTTGGAGTGTTTGTTGAGTATGTCAAAACTCTAAAGCTAAATTACAGGTTAAATATTTCCTCAGAACCCTATGCTCAACAAATGAGTGATGTAAAAAACCCCACTGCAGGCTAAAGGTAAATGAAATCCATGAAATTCCAGAAATAAATTAAATGGGATCAGAGCAGATATGTGAAGAATGAGTCTTTCCTGGGAGTTTTCTCTGTCTCTTTTTTTCTCTGTCTTTGGTACATTGGAGGCTTAGGCAAAAATCACTAGAAATAAGTAATATAATCAATTAATTTCAAATGTTTCAGTGTATGTATAACTACTGCAAGTAAGGCTAATGTTAATAAATTTTGATGATTACTATTTCTGATTCATACTAGGAAAAATTTTAAAAAGACTTTGAGAACAATAAATTGGCCATCATTTTGATGGATAAGTTTAGTTTTTATAAATATATTCCTTTCTAAATAATAAGTTGCATTTTGTCTTTAATATAACCAATATTTTATATCAACATAGAAAAGAAAAAAACAAGCTATGAACATAAGGAAACAGAATTTCTCATCTTAGTCAAATGTTTAAAAACAGATTGCTGTAGACATGTTTGACATTTGATTTTTTTTATTTTTTTTAGCTGTACCTTAGTATCAGTTCATGAAGTATTCTAGATTAATAACAGCATCTCTTTATCAGGTGCTTAAGGCATACAAACAACCAGCTGTACAGACTGAGTGGTTTCTTTTCCACATGTCCCCATCCTTCCATGAAATATCAGTCTTTGCTGTGGAGATGCCACCAGGAAATGCTGAGATGCCAAGTCCCACCCTGTGACCTCCCCTCCACTCAGGTGTCTGGCTCTGGGAAACCAGCTCAGGAGCAGTAAATGTACCTTCCTGACCTGACATGGTGTTGCTCAAACTGCATACTTTGATTTGGCTCCACAGCATCCCTCCCCTGCAAGCTTCCTTGCCAGCAAATTGCTGGGGGTGGCCAGGAGGAGAACATTCAGCAGTTTCCTGAATGTCAAGTGTGATGACTTATAAGTATTTCATTTATTTCCTACCACCCATCCACAAAACAAACAAAAACAAAAAAACATGCTGTAGGCATATTGGGAAAACTCCTGTCTTCGTGTATTAAATGCTTCCAGGACACACCACCCACTTGGCCTGCAAAATGGGGAAGGATGTAACACAAGGAAACACCCTTCCTGAGCTTGGGGACCTAAACTAAACTCTGGAAAATCACTTAGGAAGACTAAGGCTTAGTTTGAACATGTGTGAAATGAAGCTCAGTGGCTGGACCCCATGTCTGAGGTACATTAATGTCTCCAGCCAGCTCTCAGTGTGATGTGAGAGCAGTCAGATGCACTCAGTGTAGTTGAAGAGACTGAACCACATGTACAAAATATAGTAATATGAGTCAAAATAAGAGGTCAGATTTACTGCACACAGGAAAGACCAAGTGGGCATTCTGAGTCATAATATAAGGATTACTTGTAGCTCTGATTGTCAAGTTCATGATGTTTTTGTCAAATGTTTATGTTCATAATACAAAACCTCAGTTGGGAAAAACAAATGACAAATCTATATGTCCATATAATAATGATGTTTCTGAAGATAAATATCTGTGAGCTTCTTTATTTTTTTGGAGTTGGAGTCTCACTCTTTCTTGCCCAGGCTGAAGTGCAGTGTGCACTCATGGCCACCGCAGCTTTGACCTGCTGGGCTTAGGCCATCCTTCAGCCTCACTCAGTCTTCCAAGTAGCTGGAACTACAGATGCACGACACCATACCTAGCTAGTTTTTGCGATTTACTGTAGAGACGAGGTCTCACCAAGTTGCCCAGGCTGGTCTCAAATCCCCGGGCTCAGGCAATTCTCTCCCCTTGGCCTCCCAAAGTGCTAGGATTACAGGCTGAGCCACCTCGGAGTGTCTGGCCTGTGAGCTTCTTAATGTGAGTGTTTTAAGATGCCTGGCCCTGATAACCTATATCAGTTCACAGAATGTTGACTGAGGTTGGATCCCTGCTGGGAAATGCATGAAAATTCAAAGATATTTATCTTTGGTGCCAAGAGAGTATACTTCTCTGAGGACCCGATCAGAGTATCAGATCACGGAAACTCTATCATTCACCTTTCTGGCTTTTGCTTTGGTTGCCAAGAGACCCAGAACTAAATGTAATACTACATTAAGAGCCCTAATATATCTTGAAGTCATGGTAAAATTATGTTTCCATTTTCCTTATGTTCCTAATTTTTATTTTGTTTGTTTGTTTATTATTTTTATTTTTTTTTTGAGTTGCAGTCTCACTCCGTCGCCCAGACTGGAGTGCAGTGGCTGCTCCTGGCCACCGCAGCCTCAACCTGCCGGGCTCCAGCTATCCTTCCACCTCAGCCTTCCAAGTAGCTGGAACTACAGGTGCACGCTACCACGCCTGGCTAGTTTTTTTGATTTATTGTAGAGATGAGGTCTCACCAGGGGGATCTTGAACCCACGGGCTTAGGCAATTCACTCACCTCGGCCTCCCAAAGTGTGGGATTACAGGCTGAGCCACCGAGCCCGGCTTGTTTGTTTATTTTTATAGAGATGGGTCTTGCTATGTTGCCCAGGTTGGTCTTGAACCCCTGGACTCAAGCAATCCTCCCACCACAGCCTCGCAAAGTGCTGGGATTATAAGCATGAGCTACCATGCTTAGGCAACCTAATATTTATTTCTATTTAAGATTTAATTGTGCAGTTGTATGTAGGCTTATTGGCTACCTCAAATTGTTTATAAACTATCAACAGAAATAAATACATATAAATCCCTAATCTTTTGTTCAAAGATACAATCTTGAACTTAATGTAGAATACCCAACAAACTAAGTTTTATAGCCTAACATCTACCCCTAAAATTTGAAATTTAAATTATGAATTCTTTTTTGAAATTACTGTTTCCTTCTTCAAATACTAACCAATGATTGAGTCTCCTCTATTCCCGATTTCTTACAAACCCACAACCCTACCTCCATCACACTGGAAAAATAAAACAAACCTTCAGTTCCAGTAGCTATGGCAGAAGCATGAAGCAAGGCTAACCCACAAGAGCTACCATGGTGTATATCCCACAAAGTAGTAAACAAGTAAACCACAATTGTGCTAAAGATCTGATTTTCTGAAAAAGGTTTCCTCTGTTAAAAATTAACACTGGACACAGTGGCTCACACTTGTAATCCCAGCACTTTGGGAGGCCAAAACGGGAGGATTTCTTGAGGCCAAGAGTTCCAGACTAGCCTGGGCAACATAGGGAGACCCTGTCTCTCTACTTTTAAAAAAGAAAAATATTAGCTGGAAGTGGGGGATTGCGCCTGTAGCAGGTACTCAGGAGGCTAAGGTGGGAGGATCACTTGAGCCCTGGAGTTTGAGGCTGCAGTGAGCAATGATTATACCACTGTACTGTAGCCAGGACAGCAGAGTGAGACCCTGTCTCAACAAAACAAACAACAAATGAACAAACAAAGCATAACTAAATGGTAGGCATTATTTTGTCACTTGGGATTCATTCCCTAAAAAATAGAAATTTTTTAAAAAATTTTGTTAATTTTCCACATCTGCCTCATGTTACTTATTTTTTTTTTTTGTAAAAAAAAAAAAAAAACTTAGAAAACCTCACTTGGAACCTCAGTGAGATTCTTCCCAAGAGCAGGCTTTAGACATCACTGCTGAGTGGTCATGAGTTTCACATGGCAAAGTCTGCGGCTCCCCTCTTTTAAAATAGAAGAAGCTGAAGGCCATCAATGCTAAGCAACTTGTCCAAAGCCCCTCAGCTCAATAATGTCACAGGGGAAGCTAAAATCTGGGCCTTGGGACTGGAAAGTAGGTTGTTTTTTCAAACTAAAGCACAGTAGATCTTCTACTTGCCTATTTCTATTAAAATATTAGGAGTTCTAATAATGACATGAAATACGACTCATGGTAAAAAATGATGACCTTATTTTATATTAAACAGAAGTTTAGTTAAAATAGTTTTCACTTTGGGTATCTCTGTGAATTCTCCTGACATCCCATCTAAGTAATACTGCTAAAATTCAGGGTGCTTCTAGGATAACAAATCAGCGTCAAGACTCAAAAGGAAGACGAAGTCTAACCCTCTTCAAATCTAACTCCAAGTACCATTTTTTAAAGCAGGGAAAGAAATCTTGTGAGCAGATGTGTACACATATCACATAGGGACCTATCATCCATATCTTAATGGAATGAACCTTGGTTAAGAATATGAATATTTGAAATAATTCTTTAGAAACTAAGCAAGATTTATTGAGAGAACAGAAAAGCTCCCACAGTGGGAGGGGATCCGAAGGGGCTGCCCTAATTAAAACTTTTAAGCTAAATTTAATACTTTTTTGGTAACAGTATGATAAAGTTTAACTATTGACTAATCAAGAAATGATTAAGAAACAAACATAAATAACACGATTTTAAAAACTTTTAGATAAATAGCTTACAGAGATATACTTCTTAATAAAGTAATAAAATACTTTAAATAAATGACTTATTTCAGTTGCATAATTCAACAGTTTACTATTTTAACCATATATAATACATTAAATTTACTAGTTTTATCACAAAATTATCTGAAAAAATAGTCCACAGTTCCTTTGGTATATAACAGAGAAAGTCAGACAACCATTGCATGATGGAGGCTCATTAAAGTTTCCCTGCCTCCCTAAGTGCTAGGTGGGGATTTGGGGAGTAATTTGTAATTTTTCCTTTGATTTTATGAAAGGACAATCAAAATAATTGCTTGATTTCACCCATAAATTAATCCTTCACTAAAAGGAAAATGAAATGCAAGGCAGTGAGGAAGGTCACCCTGAGGTGGGGCAGATTCACCTCCTTTAGAATCTGGTTTTGTGACCTGGGTCTGGTCGCTGAGGGTTTACTAGACTGGAACGACCTTAGTCTTTGCAACCTAATTCATGAAAAATTAGCTAACAACTTCTAATAGCCTGTAAACTTTCCTAACTCATCATAACTGAAAACTTTCTATTGAAAGGCACAACTACATTAATATCATAGAGAAGAAAATGCCAGAAAAACAAATCTAAGGACTGATATGTACTTCGTGGTCAGCCACAGGCGTATAAGACACAATTTGCTGTGATGTGTTTTTTGCAGTAATTACCCACCGCTTTATTTTCCAGAAGTTCTCTACACGTCCCTGTTGCAGACCTGAAATCCCAGTATTAGCTAGATTAATGCAATTGTTCAAGTCCCAAAGTCTCATAAGCTTGATCTACCTTGACTTTGACCTCCACAAGTGACCTCACCCTGCAGCCACCCATGTGCATGCTTGGGCTTCGTTTCCCAGGATGAACACTGCTAAATGATGGAAGTCAAATGTCCAGATAGGTCAATAGGTAGCATTTTAATTTATCATCCACGATTTGCCATCCTGATTCTACCCAAATAAGCAAGTGACAAAGAAGTAATCTTCTCGCTAAGGTGGCGGGGGCTCTTCGTCATTCGCGTGTGAGCGCTGTGTACATAGCTGGAGAAAATGAGTTCGAGGTGGTCTTAGTTTGTGGTGTCCTATGGATTATTTTCAATTCTTGGCACGAGATAGAACGCTTTATGTTTTGCAAACCCGTGCAAAAGAAAAGCACTGAGTCCCAGTGAGAAAAGAGAAGGCAACCTAACACGCATTGCTTTCCAAGAACACCTACCCACAGCTTTCCATCATTAGGGTTGGGTCCCTGTATAAGTCATTTTAGACAGCACATGGTGAAAACAAAATGCAGGCATTACCTTCTGTGTCTTGCATATTTGCCACTGACATGACCACTGCCGTCACAGCCAGGGGTAGGACAGCTGCAACAGGAAAGAATTGATTACAAGGTGCCGCAGGCAGGCAGGTGACACGGACGCTTCCATAGCAGCAGAAAGAAGGAGGGCTGCCCAGACAGAGGAGAGAAATCACACAATTGAAAGCAGGGGGAGAATCAGGAAGACTTTTTTTATGAGCAAGTCTCAGGGGAATTAATTTCATCAGTGCAGCAGGGCGTGAGCAAGCCGCCGGTGAACTCGAAAGTACAGTGCACCCATTAAAAAGCGTGAATTTTCCAAACTGCTAATGGGGATACATTTTACCCGCGTGGCACTAACCTGAACAGCTCTTGTATGGCTGGTTCCACGGGAACTGCAGAGAAATGGAAATAGATAAAAATGTACCATCTATCACGTGTGTCATTGTCCACAGAAAATTACCGAAAGGGTGGAGTGAAGGAGGGGTCAGAGTGAACGGAGCAGTGATCCTGCAGGGTGAGGGTGACCCTGAGCCAGCCTCAGGGATGCAGGGAAGAGCGGACGTACCTCGAACCCCTTTGGACCGTGTGCGATGGCGCTTCTCCTCGGTGTCCACCTCCATCTGGGAATAGATTAGCAGGCGGTCAATGTCCTTATCCTGCCTGTGCAGACTAGTTGTGCATGGGGCTGCCCTCTCTCTCTGGTGTTTCATTGGCAGGGCTCTGATCTTGTTTTACTCGTGAGGGGAAGCCTGCTATAAGGGCAGGAGGTAGGTGAGACAAGGGTCTGGAAATCTAAATGTATTATTTTTTAAATAATAAGCAGGCCTTGCGCTTGTAGGAAACACTGAATCGGGGGCCCCTGCACTCTACAGTGGGGTAGATTTTGAGGAATCTTGAAGTGCCTCTTTTCAAGGATCTGATCAAGACATATCTGGATGATTCTGAGTTCTACTTTGTACTAAGAATATAATAGATAGCCATTAGGTTTACAGGGAGGTTAAAATAAGTGTTGTCAAGATTCTCCTAATGGAAAGGTTAATGATTAAGTAGTAAGGAGACAGGGAAGATTTAGTGGAAGAGCACTTGTACCATGGGGACGTGTTCTCAATGTTGTCTAATTCCCAGAATGCAATTGCAAGGAAGGCATTTTTATTATATCTGTTTTATACATAAGAAAACTAAAATTCAGACCACGTGACTCACCCAAGATGATCTGAGTGGAAGGTTTGGGCATAGGGACCTGAAATCACACTGATCTGTAAATGCCCCTTTAACATCACAGGGACACACTAACACATGGTTCATGTACACTAGTATATTGGCTTACCAATAGCCCCACATACATGAATACTTTACACATGTCAAACTGCACAGCAGCAGAATTCTACTTGATATGACAAGAGATAAACAGTAGGGACTGATCAGATGACAGAATGTAACTTTTCAGCTCTGCTTAGGATTTCTTTCCCTGAACAACACAACCACGGCTGCATTCCCAGGCAGAAGACAGGGCACCACCAAGTGGCTTCTATGCACGGTTCACAGTAGATGGCAAAGCCACTTCCTTCTTCCTTCCACTTTCTTCCAGTTGTGGAAAGAATGGTCAGAACAGAGAGCAAACTAGAGAGATGCACACTCTGGAAAAGAACAGGATCAACTAAAATGAACCACAGTGTGAGCAAGGCGTGATTCTCGCCAGGTGTCATATTAAGGCATCCTAAAATCACATCAACAGCTCCAGATTTAGTGTTTGTATCAATCGGCCATCAAATATTTATTAATGAAAGCTGTAGCTGGGTGAGGTATCAGGGGATGAAGACATACCTAAAATAAAAAACAAGCTCATTTAATGATATATCTTCATGGGGGATATCTATGTGTAGATATAATAATGTGCCAGACTTAATATATGAAGAAGAAGAATTTCGCAAAAGGAGGAGCCAGAGGCAAGTGGCTATGAAGGAAGATTCCCAGGGAAAGTTTAATACTTAAGAATTCTTTTTGGACTTTGTAGCAATTTGGATGGATTTAGAGTCGATCCTACTCAGTGATCTATCACAGAGACAAAGAACAGCATACCATATGTTCTCACTCATAAGCGGACCTTGAACAATTATCATAGTACTATAAGAAAAGGATTGGCAATAGTGGGAAACCGTCAGGGGAGGGGCGTGGGATTGGCAGTTGAGGGAAATTGCCAGGGGAGGGAGGGGCACACCTCATCACCAAGGATACTTGCATAATCAACATTTGTATACCTAACCCTGAATTGTACCCCACATATTTAAAATAAAAAATAAATAAATAAAATTCCTTGTTTAGGTGTGAAATAAGAGAGACCGCACCTGTGCCTTATGTATAAATACCAGAAACACAGTTCTTGAATGAACAGTCCAAGGAAGCGTGTGAGCAGTGCAGGATACTGAAAAGACCGTATCAGAAGAAGCTGAAAGCAGGGCCGGTGTCCAGGGCTGGTGCAAAGTTGGAAGGGGACACTACAGAGGCCCAGGGAGTCCCTGGGAGGGTCACAGTAGCGCAGCTGCATAGACTGCTGCTGTCCTTTCTTGGAATGTGATGGATGAGTCACAGCATATTTCAGAAGAACTTATGTAGCAGTGCCCTGAGAGAGGGCACGGAGGGCATGGGGGATGGAGTCAGGATCAAGCGAGAGGAGCCAGGCAGGCTCGAGCCGAGGCCTCCATTGACCCTGTGGCTTAGTCCCGTTGTCATCTAAGTCCTGGAATGTAATTGGGAAGGAAAAAATGGATTTTAAAAATTTTTGATGGAAGAAACAACTTGATGCAGTGGCTTAGGTGGTATCTTCTGGGTTTTCTGCTCTTTTTCATTATTCAAGCATATGAAGAGGGTATTAAAATCTGAATGCAGCCGGACTTGGTGGCTCAGCCTGTAATCCCGCGCCTTTGGGAGGCTGAGGTGAGTGGATTGCCTGAGCCCGCGGGTTCGAGACCCGCCTGGGTAGAGAGACCTCATCTCTACAATAAATCAAAAAATCAGCCAGGCGTGGTAACGCATGCCTGTAATTCCGGCTACTCGGAAGACTGAGGCGGAAGGATCACCGGAGCCCAGCAGGTGGAGGTTGCGGCGGCCGGGAGCGGCCATTGCACTCCAGTCTGGGTGACAGAGTGAGACTCCAACTCAAAAAAAAAAAAAAAATCTGAATGCAGTCTTATTATGCGGTTGGGAGTTTTAAATAAATAGCACTCCTAGTAACACATCGATGCTCTAAAATTACTATTCAACATGAAAACAGCTCAATGTACTGAAAAATGTCAGCAAGGAGATACAGGGCCAAAGTGACATGAGGCAGTGTGGTGCTAGGATCTTACATTCAATAGAAAGGGTGCGTTTCCTGAGATCCTGTGCACTTGGCACAGAACTAGGGATGCACAGAGAATGAAAAAAATCTTACTCTTTAAGGCATTCAGAATTGAATGGAAACAATTTTCTGAGGAGATCAGTGAGAAATAGTCTCTAAGTGGCACATGGAAACTTGGACAAGCAGTATCTAACATCTAACCCATCCCAAGGAAGCAGTCAGAAAGGTTTCCTGGAGGAGCTGATATTTGAAAAAAGTTTTAAAGTTTAACTGGATCTTTCATGTTTAAAAAAAATTTTTAAATGGTGGGTATTCTAGGCAGAGGAGACAGGAGGTACAAAGACCACGAGGCTTGAAGAGACGGTGGTCTGTGCCAGGAGAGCCAAGGGTTGGGCCTGGGGATGGGGGGGCACTCTGGGGGGTCCTGAGGGGCTTCCTTCAGTGTTCTGGAACAGGGGCCAGCCACACACAGTGACCTCCTGGCTTGATTACACTCATCTAGCATCCGACAAATGAATCTACACTTAGGATTCCCCTGGATTAGTTTAGGAAATAACTTTTGACCAAAAGCTTAGTAAAGTCAGCTCTTCTTTGTGGGCATTAAATAGAAACCTTAACCTCATTAGCTAATTGCTCATATGATTGGTTAAAGATAGGAATTGCTTTACTTTTCACAATCAAATTCTCCATCCTTTCAGTATTTTTTGATGCGTATAGGGACAACTTTATTGCTTTCCAGCCGGCTAACTGCACTAAAATATCCCTTTTGCTATATGTTAAAGTCCTACCACAATTGTGCCTACTTTCTGACTCTCTGTTCCACTCTCCGTTTATTTATCCCCATGTTAATCCCGTTTGGATTACAGCATGACACAACATGTTTTCCTCTGCTAAACGAGATTCTCTTGCTCCCCACCTAAAGGTGTGTGGTCATAGGTCAGCTTGCCCTTGCAGGAATCTCCTGGTACCCCCCCACTGCCTTCCCTGTCTTGCCTGCCTTGCTGAAAGGAAGGCTTGCTTCCACCCAAGGCTTTCCCACCAGCTGGAGACTGTCATTAGCAGCATCAGGTAAACCGCACATTTGATCATTCTTGTAGTGGTCCTAAGGCCTGAGTTGCATGACTTCACCTAGTGAAGCCAGGGATGGTTTAGCAACAATTTTCTAATATACCAGCTCAGATTTTCCATGGAACTGGAGAAAGTGAACCCCAAATATCACTGCTTGGGTTTCTAATGCCCTCTCCAGGAAGTTGAGAAGCAGCTATGGCAGAGAGCGGGGGCTGGAGCTGAGGCTCCGGGGGTCAGAGTGGGAGCTGTCTGTATCCAGCCTGAGATTCGAGCCTCCGTGCCCTTGGAGTTCCGGACTGATGCTTTCTCCTGTCGAGTACCATGTCAGGCCACAACCGTGAACCCAGGAGTTCCAGTACTCTGTATCCCAGGCCTACCTTTTAATTTCCCTTTTAAAAAATCACCCTTAAAGTGCTCCTTTGGTATTCATTCTCTTATTTTTAAGTCCGGTATTTATTTTTAAAAAATAAGGTTACATTTTCTAAGGAACTTTAAATGGTTTTTCACTTAAAAAAAATTCTTAAATTTAAGAAATGTGCTTTTGAGTCAGCAAAGCTATCAGGACTGACTTACTGAAGAAAGAGCAAATGAGTTATTTTGTAATATGCAAAATTTACATTTGGAATCGAGATGTATTTTATTACTTTGATATTCTCTCTTCTTTCCTCCCAACAAAATGCATACTTTCTTCATGATGTGCCTTAGAAGACATCATATTGTAAACACATACGAATCTCGTAAATTCAGTGAAATCCCTTGGAGTCCTGGGCTGCAGCTTTCTCCCATCTAGTACCGTGTCTGGCCACAACCATGAACCCAGGAGTTACAGTCCTCTGGGTCTTAGGTCTTCCAGAGCCTGGCAAGGTTCCCTTAATTTGAGTTGCCGGCCCCAGGGATCTGTTCTTTCCTTCCCAGGAGAGCCTTCTGTCAGTAACAGGGCACAGAGGCTCGAATCTCAGACTGCATGAGGACAGCTCCCACTCTGACCCCTGGAGCCCAAACTGCAGCCTGCTCTCTCTGTCACAACTGCTTCTCAACTTCCTGGAAGCTAGCTATCAATTTTTCCAACCTGCCACACCCTCCCCTCAACTCCAGATTCCGCCATTTCACTGCCCCTCAGCACCATCATGAAGAGGTGGGAGGGACTGCAGAAACCAGGGGTGTGTGATAGGTAAGTCTGGGGTCAGGTATGATAAAGAGGAACTAGGCACTCTGGCAAAAGGAAGTGGGAGGGTGAGATCAACTGTATGCAGGTATTTCCCAAGAGTATTTATTCCTGGGGAAGCTGGGTTCTAGGTACTAAGAACGTCCATCATATACAATTCCACAACAGAAAATGCCCCTATGTCTCACTTCTGACTCAAACAAGTTTTGGCTCATAAAAATCCATCTGGGAAGGTCAGCAAGACTCAGAAATAACATTTTCTACACATCCTTGGAAAGTGTTTCAATAAAACTACAACAATTAAATTTTTTTTCCAAAATATGACAAAATTGTATGTTTTTTAGTGACTTTATTAGAGGGCAAATACATTAACTTTTAGGATTTATATCTGACATTAATATGAAAAGAAAGGATAATGTTATTATCAGGTTGCAAAGAGAAGAGATAAGTGAGTGTATAGTTCATTGAATCATGATTCATAATTGTTCAATTTCAGTTATCCAATTTCATAGGATGGAAATAAGAAAAAAAGTAAGCAAATATTAAATACAACAGAGAAAAAAGTCATGGTTTATTTGCTCTAATTTTTTCTTTTTCTCCTTTCCATTTCTTTATTGATGACAGTTAGTGAAATGATCATCTTGGAGAAAGAGATTTATATCCCTGGGCCTCTTCACCCCAAAACTGTGTACTTGTGTATGTGTGTATTTGGTGGGGGAAGGTTTGTGTCAACAAAGGCAAGGGGAATTGAAATGAGAAAATAAAACTTCACTTGGCAAAAAAGAAAATGACAATACAGCCGATGTCTACTTGCTATCTGCCACTCTGTGTAGAGTCTGACAGTCTGTAACGTGAGATGAAACCACTCCCTCTGTACTCAGAAATAAAGATGATTTTTGTGGATATAATTTTTTAGAAAATGAAGGACCACATTGGAAATTGTTTACTTGCAGTTTGTTGAAATGAGATTTGAAAGTCAATTGTTTTATGAACTAGTCAATAAGTATTTAGTATGTTTAAAATGGATATCATACAAGAACATTTTAAAAAGTCACTATAAAAACATGGCATTATCAAACTTGTCCTTGGCCTAAACTGAAACAAAGCAAGTATCCCTCCCCACTCTCTGGTTATGGATTTCCTTGTTATAAAATAATTGTGTACAATTGTGTATAAAATAAAGTTTTGACCTTAACATGTCTTCCTCTCTCTTCTTGACTCCTATCACCAGTGATCTGCTCTGCTAATCGCTCTTCAGACAGAAGTGCTAGAGGACAAGTGTTCAGTTATGAGTGAGGAAAACAGAAAACATGCAGCAAGTATTAAAATCCATGTCTGCCTATACTTTTGCTTTGGTCTTGAGAATATTCTGGAAGACTCCTCATCACTAGGATTCTCTGGTCCTCTGGGCATGTCCCTTCACAGATATGGGAGTGGCTTGGGCACTAGGGACCTAAGGCCATGTTTTCAAAACAAAAATTACACACACGTGGTATGACAAATAATATTTATGCTATGTCAAGGGCAAAAGTCAGTCTTTGAGATAGAGCTTTAAGGCCAAATTACTGGAAACTCTAGCATATTTGGGAAATTTGCAGGCATAACTAGATAGGATAATTGAAATCAAAACAGTCTTGGAAAATATAGGACAAATGTTTGCTCTAATGGCTCAAGACAATAAAACTAAGGTTATACAGTAAGTAGCACACGTGTTCTCATGAAATCCTAAAATAAATCCTTCTAAAGAGCATAGGTTGAATGCTTAATAAAATCCTATGCCCGGTTTGCCACAAATATTATAAAAATCATGCTACAAACCCTAAGAAAGTAGTAGTCAAAACGATGACAGGTTGCAATAAAGATGTTCTGAGATAGGCACCCTATAAAGGAGAATCATCTTCGTGACGGAGTCAACTTGTGAGAGTAGAATAACCCAGGGTGCCACTAATTAAAGCAGCTGCCAGGGGACACCATGCTGAACTGTGACTCCGTGCGTGCCCCTCAGCCTTTCACCCTGAGGCCTGTGTGTGCATGTGTGTAGTGAGGAGCCATGACAGAGCAGGGAGTTGGACTCGCAGAGGCAGGACTTCAGCCATAATGAAGTTCACTATTCAACCCAGTCTTCTGAATATAGAAAAAGAAAATTATCAAAAGAAAAGAAAAGTTTCTGTCTTTTAGACAGATGGATATTGTGACAGGAAGGTGCCTGGCTCATAGTGAGCATCTGTGAATTCCAGTTAAAAGGGTGGATGAATGGAAGACTTATAGTGAACTAACACTTCTCTTGGTGAGCTGCACTGTTAATAATTTTAGTACATAGTTTTAAACCTTCATGCTACAAATAAAGAACTGCCAGAAAATAGC
This sequence comes from Cephalopachus bancanus, assembly GCA_027257055.1. Taxonomy (NCBI): domain Eukaryota; kingdom Metazoa; phylum Chordata; class Mammalia; order Primates; family Tarsiidae; genus Cephalopachus; species Cephalopachus bancanus. Next base: position 2,680,739 of record JAPVLO010000055.1, read on the forward strand.
AACCTCACAAGCAGCCAAGACAGTCATGCCTTTATGCCTACAGAATGTGGCCAGGCTCCATGCAGTAATTCTGACTCACAGAAGAGGAAGGTCAGCACAGCAGGGAGCCTCTCACAACTTCAGAAGGAGCCCCATTTTGCTCTAAGGAAGTCCTGGGATTCCTTGGTCCCAGACAGGTTTCCTCAGATCCCTGGAACTGAGATTACTCAGCTCCTCCACCCTCATGGAACACTTGAAGCTAAACCAAAACTAAACCAAGTTTCAAAGGCTTCAAAGGTGACTACAGGATCATCAAGGCAGTGGGGATGCTTTGGCAAAATAGTTAATGTTTGATTTTATTCAAATAAGAGGTGATCCATAAAATCTTTACTATTCATAAAAATCTGTTTCTCAGTCTATACTGTCTGGGATATCAGTAAAGAGGCACCTGGCACACCCATAAGAGGCGTTTCGTGGGGCGAGTGTCTTGTGAGGCCTGTCTTCACTTTGGGGCCCGAATCTTAGGCTGGGGGTCATCAGCTGCTGTGGTCTGAGGAGACCTGGACAACTTCAGGTCATTGTAGAGCTTTCTGCACGCTTATATCTAGCACTCGGACGAGCTAAAGTTAATTCACATTTAGCTGTTGTGTTTACAATCACAGCATGATGTTTGCCTCTAAGTGTCAAAGAATGGCTGAGCAGGAAGGCACTCATTCCAGAACTTTAGATGAAACATCAAGTCAGGTACCCTTCAACTATTTAAACTATGTTTTCAATAGCTATTGGGTTTTTTAATTTTTTGGCCCTAAGTGCAAAAGTAAGAAATTAAACCTGCATTTATTTGCATTAAAAATCTAATTTTCTGAACCTGAATGTGTTTCTCATTACTTCATCATTGCTTTATTGCACCAGCGAGTTCTGAGAGAAAACACAAAGAGTCAGAATGTTAGGCTGGGTGACCCTGATGGTATGGGCCAGGGAGCTCCATCCAGCCATGTAACTCTTCTGTTGGCTCTGAATGCTTGACAATTGGACCAGCAACTAGAAATCTGGAGGTTTGATGTCCAAATCAGGATTTCTGATCGTTCTGGAAAAATACAATGATCTGGAAACACTGCTGTAAATTTCTCTTGGCCACCGTCAGCCAGAGTGGAGCAGCAGCCTTCCCGAGGGAATAGTGTGCACCATGCTACACTGTGGCCCTCGTGCCCTGAAGTCTCATACATTCCCTTCCCTGTCCACCTGCTTCGGTGACTCACCTCTGCTACTCTGGACCTACTCCAAGAAGATGAGGCTCAGTAGACAGAGCCAGCAATGGTCAGGCTGCACGGGAGGTGGAGGGTGAGGACACTCCCTGGGTCCCCTGTTCCCTACTCCTGAGGGTAACTGGGTCTAAAGGAAACAGAGCAAGACACCCAAGGCCCAGGGCCTCTGGAGAATCGCCGAGAAGCCAGTCCTAAGTTCATGTTTTAGGGTTGATGTGTTTTTTATAGGAATGGTATTCCAATGTAGGATTTCAAGACCCAGGACAAGGCCAGTCAGGAACTCTGTGACTGTGGGACTTCAGAGACTCCATACTTACTGATACGGTAAACGTCAAAGGTTCAGAATATGGCAGCTTCTCCTGAAACTGTCTACGTCTCCAGCACATGAGCTTTTTGCTCAATGTTTAATAAGCTATTTGCTCTTCATCCTTCTACTTGGAGTAACTTGTTCTTCAACTTCCCTGAAAGTTACTTTAAACAAGTTTCCATAGAGTCTGTACATGCCTCTAAAATAACTATAACTTAACTCTCCTGTTTAGGCATTCATCCTCCCCCAAACTGACTGCACCCTCAAGTGGCGACTGTGTGGAGCTCCTGTCTGGCTTCCTGTGATTTTGGAGTGCTGGGCACACAGCAGGGCTTGGAGAGTACCCTACCACTGCCTCACTGCAGCAGGTGGATGGAAAACGAGCCCTGATGCTGTGTGGCTCTGAACCTCTCTGAGTTTGCCTTTCAAGGCCCTATAGCGGGCAGGATCCTCCCTCTAACCTGCCAGCTCTCCAGATTAAAGTGTCTTGACATTCTTGGATACTTTCTTGTCAGTGGTGATCCTTTGATTGTTTTAGATACACACTGTGGTCTGTGTACTACCACCTGATGCTGGAAAAAGTTATCTCTGTAAATCTGAGTACTTTTATGTGTAAAATTCCTACTTACTCACTGGGTGTTGAGAGCATCAAATGAAATGATCTCACATAAGAACCTAGTGCAGTGCCTGGTACATGACAGCTGCTTTAAAAATGTGTGTCACTTTCTTCTCACCTCAACTTTCTGTGTATAGTATGTTTTCCCAAAGGGATGAAAAATAGAAATGTTTATAGTATCCAAGTTATAGATCACTGCATAACACTCGTTATGCAGGGTAAGATGAAGTCCTCTGGGCATTGCTAATTGACAGCTATTTTATTGTCCTTTTGTGTCACTGAACCAGTATATTGGTACCTTAGCTTCAGAGTAGAATTTTCATAATGATTCCTACAGTAAAAAGTTTGGTATATTTACAAAATCTAAAAAGTGTGTGTGTGTGTGTATGTGTGTGTGTGTGTGTGTGTGTGTGTGTGTGTATGCATGTGTGTCTGAGGTGGGGTGGGAACACAACTTTCAAGTCTAGTTAAGAGTATTTCTCTTGGACTCTTAACAATATCCTTTAATCTAGCTAACCCCTTATTTTTCATGGGTTCAGACTTCTAAATTACTTACATCAGGCCAGGGAGCAGCTGAGAATGTCTTCTCAGAAGCTGTATTCCTGAAAGCTTGGGGAAATGCGTCACTATCCAGAAGAGTCAGCTCTCTGAGCTGTCCGCATGCCGGTAGAAATCCAGGCCTAGCCACTGCAGCTGGCTCTCCTGGGACACAGCAACACTTTCTCCTCTGTGCATGCTGTAGCCCCCGGCATGGCACTTGGCACAGAGCAGCAGCTTGCTGAATATTTGCTGAGTGGTGCAAAATAAAAACACCACAGCTTCACTAAGGATCACATGGAGGTTGGGTATACCTTCTTGACAATAGGAAAGAAGTTAGTTAAGAGTTACAGATACTCTACATAGGAAAGGAAATGAGCAAAATAAAATGGGAAACGTTTCCCAGGATGGGATAGTCATACCCATGAAGGGGACACTTCAAAAATAAATCATGAAGATTCAAAAATGATAGGCAGAGGATTATTTTAGTGACCTGTACTTGGTCCTTTTTTAGACAAGTATGGTCTGAAATAAGCATCAATAATCTCAGGCCTTTTGGAACCTCTAAACCACTTTCTGCATATGTGATGGGATCAAAGGAAGCCCTGGTCCAGGAAGGATGGCCAGTGTTTCCTTCTCTGCTCCTCTCTCCTCTCCTTCTGCTGAGAGGCATGGGCTGACACCGACTCTTGGGGCAACACTCAGCTTTCCTCTGCGCACCAGTGAAGGCTTCTTGCTCCTTAGCTTCTATTGCAGCTTTTTCTAAATTCCCAAACTCACCAGTACACGGTGCTGGAAGATGAAGTATTTTAAAACCATTGTTGTATTCCCCAGTTCCTAAGAGTGTTGCACTGTTTATAAATAAGAGACCCTCAGTGAATCACTGAGGAAGACAGACACTGAAACAGCAAGTTATAATACTAGACAGAATGAATTAAGTGCCCAAATATAAAAACCACTGCAAGAAGTTACAGAGGGTAATGGAGGGAGAGCAGTGCTTACCTGCTTGGGCATAGGCTGAACTTCCCAGGGACACACCCTCCCTTTGTTTCTTCTAGCTGTATAATCTTAGGCAAGTTATATAACTTCTATGTACTTCAGTTATCTTAATTATACCTATGCTGCTACCTTAATGATACCCAGGGATGTCAGAGAGCCAAAGAAGGGAATGGCTTTGAATGTGTTCTGGGGAAAGAAGAACAGCCTGTGTGTATGAGGAGGGTCAGACAGATGGCCAGGACTGACTGCGTGCTAAGCACTCGGAACAGACCAATAGCCCGGAGCCCTGGGCATTGGCACCACACCTTGATGATGACAGAACTGCATAAGAAGTGAGGTTGCCACATGCCTTGGCATGCCATGATGGGTGTATGCTGGAACTGAGGCTTCATCTTTCACGGTGTGGCCTGAATAGCAGCCATCTGGGTTCTGGATGGACCAGAGGCCCCCATCATGTCAATCTCCTCTGTGGTCTGAGCTTGGTCTCCTGAAGTCTTGCGATATGCTTTCCATGATGGGTGATTTACGGACCTTGCAGTTCTACTCTTGACCCCTCCTAGTGAACACCCTTGTGATTCCCTTAGTAATAAAGAGTAGAGGAACTGTCTGAGTCCCTCAGCTGATCAGAACTGTGTCTCTAATCTGACATCTCCTTCCAGTCTGTCTCTGTGTAAGAAGTTTCCCTTCAAAACTCTTTTTGCTATCAGGAATCCAGGAATTGTGGCCCTCAAATCACACCCTGGGTTAGGGTCTTTCTGTTGCTGGATCTCACCTCCATGCTTAGTCATCAGACCTGCCCTCGGGGAGGTGCTTGCCAGGTCTTCTTCCTAAAAGTGGCTTCCAAGGACCTGCTCCTCACACCATCTTCTCTCCAGCCTGCTTGTCTGTCCTCCTCTCCTGACCCTCCCCTGCCTTAAGTCAAGCTCAAGTCCCTCTGACCTCTGTCCGTCAGCCATCTTATCATTGCCATCATTCTTCCTTCTCAACGTTCCATCCCCCTTCACTGACCCTCTCTCATACAGTCCGGACCCTGTTGGATAGCAATTCTAAAGTCCTTGTTTCAAAGAACACCAGTGACCCATCTCCAAAATTCCCCAAGCCCTGCCAATGCCCATCCCTCAGCAATGTCTTGGATGCCATTGATCACCTTCCTCCAAGTTACCACCTCCAGCCCAAGGCACTGGTTCTCAGGACTCTTCCCTGGGTCCTCTCGCCTGTCAGAGGACATTTCTGTCTCCACTGGTTTGCAGGGAATAGGACTCAAACTAGATCTTTAGCGCCACTGTTTCCGTTAAATGTTCCTGGATCTCTTGCTGTGAATTCATTTTAGGGCCTTCCCCTGACCATGCCATTTCTTTCTCTGTCACACCATTATTTATTGCTCTCCTCTCTCTTCCCTCCGCATTTTGTAAACTCTGTATGAGACACTCATGTCTCTGTACAGTGGTAAGAAGGTTGTTCTCCATTGTTTGTGAGATTCAGTGAGGAGGGGGACTTGTAATATCCCAGCATCAGTCCACTATTTCTCAGAAATTATTTCCTGAATAAATGAAGTTATTGTTCACCTTTTTTGAAGCCTTAAAATAACATTTGATGATTTTTTTCTCTTTTTTCTGTCAAATAATTTATGACATTCTGGTTTTAGTGATTGTGTTATTTTTTTCCTTTCCTTCTGTCTTCCCGGACACACACGCATCCATATCATTGCTGGAGTTTCCAAGATGCTTCCTCCTCTCTGTATGGCTTCCCTGTGATCCATGATGTTTACAGCTGCGATATCATCATCTTGCTTCCACCCTGAAATTCTCCGGCTTAAGAATTCAGAATGTTCTCTGTTGATGACCTTGCCTAGCAACAATGTCTCCTTTTCCTTTCTTTCTTTACATTATTAGATTGGTAAAAGTCAAAAGTATATACAAAGGAAGAACCTAAAAACACCCTGAAATTGTCACTTGGAGGGTGGGCCCCACATAGTACAGGCTTCCCCTGCGAGGTAAGTGTTCTAGGAACCCGTCGGCAACAGTGTACCAGCTAGTGTTGTTGTAAGATGTTGCGTTCAGCTTCAGTGAATTTATTTATTTATTTATTTTCTTGGCGATTTGGTCGATGTATTTCCCTATTTCATGACAGGTGATTTACAAGCACACCTACCCACACTGCACTCAGTGTTCAGCAGTTTTTGGCCAAAAATGGCATGACCCCTGTGCCCTACTCTCCCCATTCTCCCTATCTTGCCCCGAGCACATTCTTTTGTTGTTTCTCTGGTTGACAAAAATTCTCAAAGAAAATGTTTTGCCAATGTGAAGGAAGTGAAATGAAAAACAGGAGAAGCACTAAAAGGGATCAAAACTGACAAGTTCAAAATCTGTTTTGAGCAGTGGTACAAAGAGTCTTGATAGGTGTGTTGCATCAAACAGAGAATACTTTAAAGGTGATTTGAACTTTAAACATGTAAGAATAAATAAACAATCTGTTAATAAATAAATTATGTCTTTTTGAGTACTCCCTTGTACGGTAACATATGAACCAGTGCACTGGAGAAAAATGCAGTAGCTGTAATCTCTCTTCCTCCAGTCAATTTCCTCACCCAGAGGGGACCAACATTCATTCTACTTCACAGTGTAATGAATACATAGAGCAATTTTTGTATGTTTATTGTTTTCAAAATTAGGCTTCATTGCACAATGTCTACAATTGAACTATTTTGTTCTAATGGCTGCATGATTCCTCAGAATACATCTACTTACTATAATTTATCTAACCATCCCCCAAAGTTTCTCTATTAATGATCACTTAGGTTGTTTTAGGTATGTATGTATTATTTATTTCACTACAAAAATAAGCTACAGATGTTATCACACATATTTTGTATATATTTCTATGATAGAGCTTCCTGAAATTATATTGTCATTTTACCATTAAAAATGAAAAATCAGGCAAACCCTTCGGGTCCCCTCCCACTGTGGGAGCTTTTCTGCTTTTCTGTCCTCTTAATAAATCCTGCTTTCTAAAAAAAAAAAGAAAAATCCATGCACTTTTTAGTAATATATGATCATGTTCATTTCTGGAAGTGCTAGACACCAAAGATTTTAAGTCTTTCACTTTTTTTGTGTTTCTCTTTTGAGTTGGAGTCTTACTGTATCACCCAGGCTGGAATGCAGTGACATAATCATGGCTACCGCAGCCTCGACCTGCAGGGCTCAGGGGGTCCTTCTGCCTCAGCCTTCCAAGTAGCTGGAACTACAGGCATGCGCCATCACGCTTGGCTGAGTTTTTAGTTCATTGTAGAGATGAGATCTTGCCACGTTGCCCAGGCTGGTCTTGAATCCTTGGGCTTAGGCAGTCCTCTCACTCTGCCTCCCAAAGTGCTGGGATTATAGGTGTGAGCCACTGCACCCAGACAAGTCTTTTTCTTCTGTTGAGTAAACAATGTACCTCATTATGGCTTAAATGTGTCTTTCCCTTGCCACTAATGAGGTTAAACATCTTCAAAAGGTCTAATGTTAACCTTTTGCATTTTCTCTTCTGTGAAATTCTTGTTCATACTCTGCTTACCTTTTTTCTTTCTTTTAAAATTTTCATATCAACCTGTAATCGTTCCCTACGTATTTGTTTTCCTCATCTTATCTTTTGCAACTATTTTCTTCCAGTTTATTGTTTCATTTTTTTTTGACTTTGCTGGTGGCTTTTTTTCCCCATGTATAAGTAAAAGTTTTAGATAATCAATCAGCCATTTGAAAAGAATCTCAGTCCTCCATGACCTGGCTGTGACTTTCTCAGTAAGCCTCAGGTCTCTGAGTGACTGCCTGTCCCCCCACCCACCACAGACCCAATCCCTTCCTGTGCCCTCACCAGCTCAGCTCGGGGCTCACAGCCCACGTGGGCCATGTCGTCTTCCTAGCTGGCTTCATTCTGTGCTCTGCTCTACCTCCCCATGCTGTGTTCACACCATGCCAACCAACAAGGAAGGCTTCCTTCTCTAATTAATAACCGTCTTGTAGAACGTGCCATGGAAGTGGAGGTGAAGAAAGTCAAAACACATCTCTTTTAGAGAAATCCAAAACACACGGATATGACTAATGAACTACTTTTAATAAGTAATAGTGCTCTGTATTCATGAGCAGATCTGTAAGACTCTTTCCGAGATTGTATCTGGTCTAGATGCAGCATTTTCCATCTAACTTCTCTATTACTCAAATTTTGATGAAGTGATTACAAAATTTAAAAATTCAAGTATGTTTTGCCATATAAAATTTTGGTAAGAATACCCATTTATACATATATTTTAAATTATCCTAGTGATTTCCTGGTTTACAGTTTTAATTGTTTTTTTCAAAATCATTTTACTTGTTTTTTTTAGAAGAAGAAAAGTGTTTTTAAAAAACAAATATTTTGCGATAAACACACGTGTGCAGGTATCTTTTTTAGAACTAGAGTCTATAATACTGAGTGACCTCTCACAGAAACAAAGATCCTAGTATCACATGTTCTCACTCATATAATGGACCTAAAACATCCAATGTAATACTATAAGAAAATGACTGACGGTACTGGGAAACTATGGGGGGGGATGGGATTAACAGTAGCAAATATCTGTCTGGGGATGGGGAAACACCTCTTATCAACAGGGTGCCTAAATGAAACGTAATTGTACACCTAACCCTTAACTGTACCCCACAAAACCATAATAATAAATATTGATTAAAAAAAAACCAAACAAAAAAAACCCAAATATTTTTGCTGGTCTTGGTGGCTCAGCTTGTAATCCTGTGCTTTGTAAGGCTGAGGTGAGTGAATTGCCTGAGCCCGCAGGTTCGAGACCCACCTGGGCAACTTGGCGAGACCTCATCTCTGCAATAAATCAAAAAATTAGCCAGGCGGGGTAGCACGTGCCTGTAGTTCCAGCTACTTGGAAGGCTGAGGCGGAAGGATCGCGGGAGCCCAGCAGGTTGAGACTGTGGTGGCCAGGAGCGTGCCACTGTACTCTAGTCTGGGTGACAGAGTGAGACTCCAACTCAAAATATACATATATATATATTGAAAAGCTGATGTTTACAGGTGATAGAATGTGTAACCTGTGGCATATGTTCAGGGGAGAGAAAATATACTATTCCACAAAAAAATTACATAATTGAAAATGTTTCAAAGTTATTAGATGGAAAACATATGAATTTTAGAAAGAGGGGGCTGGGCTTGGAATTCAAACAAATTTTTTTCCCCACTTACTGAGCCTCTTTATCTTTAGGGCCTCAATTTTGTCATGCATACAAATGAATCCATAAGAATAATGTGTCTTCCCATGTGCTTAATATGAAGATCAGATGGATCTCATAGTACACATAGAAGAATGCTTATAGTGCACATAGAAGAACTTTGTAAACTGTTAAGTGCTCTACACATGTAAGAAGGAATGTTGTTATGTGCACTGTGTGGTAGTTCATCACACTGCCAATGATCCCTGGACCTCTGTTTATATGTCATGTGTACCCTACTCCATGAGAAAAATACACACAGAGCTTTTGGAGGGCAAGAATAGATGAAAAAAATGCATCAATAGAAGAATGTCCTAAATGGTAAGAAGATAATTTTAAAAACCTGCAAGGAACAGAAGAAGAGAGAAAGTTTTAGAAGGCGTAGAGGGGAAGAGGAAGGGGTATTAGGTTGTCACCATAAGCTTTGGTAAGGGGAAGAGTGAATGAAGTGGGCTGGCGGTCTTATGCAGACCACCACCGAGTAGCGGTCAAGTGTGGGTGAAATCATCTTGCATGAGATCAAGGTTCAGAGTTTTGAACATCAGATGATGGGATGTGGGAGTAGTTTACATCTCATCCCCAGATGACACTATCTGGATTTGTTGCTCATTTCTAAAGAGAAGTAGTGAGAGAAAGGTAAGAAGACATTGGGATTTTCAGACTGCAGTGGACAGTGAAGAGGAGGCAGGACAGCTCGTCTCAAGTGCCCTGCCCAAGGCTTGTCCAGAAGGACAGGGGCAAATGACAAGCTCAAGAGGTGAAGAAACAAGCTTCTCTCCCTCTCCTTTTTGTAAATCCCAGGATAGGGTAAATCCAGTTGTCTGAGAGGAAGAGGTGATAAACATAAAAAGAGGAGAAGGCCAAAGCTGGAGCAAGGGCTCAGAAGAAGAAAAAACAGAGACACCTAGAAGCTGTTAGAAGATGAAAGAGGTGAGTGAAGGTACAGAGAGATGTGAGGCAGAGGTGAGCTGCTCCGGTAGCTGTTCTGACCATGCGAGGAGGTGGTTTGTAGACAATGTGGTCTAGAGCAGACATCTAAGCCCAGCTGGGGATGTGAGTGCTGCTGTCTAGGTCTTGGCACATATGCAGTGGGCACACACCCTACCAATAGCGGGGTTGTCCCAGCTCACACAGACTATATACAACCAAGAGTGGGGGCAGGGTCACCCATTACCTTGCAGAAAGTCTTCTCTCCTAAGAACGGAGGCAGCGTGACTCCGGGGCAGGACACAGGCCCAGAGTCAGGGGCTCGCTCTAAGTTCTAATCCTGGTCCTCCCCAGCTTGTGACTGTGGCAAAGTCACTTAATTTCTCTGTGCCTTGACTTCTCCATCTGCAAAAAAATGAAAAGCAATATACAACACCTAATGATTCCATGAACGCACTGGGAGGAGATATACACATACAATCCTCTTTGCAACAGTCACCATGGACACATCCGTTTCCTCCGAAGACCAAATGAGTGTTCTCTTTCAGATCTGCGAACAATGTAACCCCTTTAGAATTTATTCTCCTTGACTTGAGGCCTGCTCTTCAGATTCCGAGTCATGCTCAGGCAGTCCTGCCTGGATCAAGCTGTGGGAAGCCATGTTCCCTGCCTGCTAAGAAGCTCTGAGGGCTCTGAGATATTCTGCTCTGCCCAAGACAGGGTCTATGAGTTCACAGGGCCCAGAAGTCCTGCAGATTGCCTTCAGGCAACCTCTTCCTAGATCTGGGAGAGAATCTGTCTACACAGCAGCACAGGATAGTGCTACACCAGCAGGATAGTGCTACACCAGCATTTGCATCGTAAGCTTCATTAATTATGTGATTTTTCCAGGGATATGAGGGGCTACGGGACTAGGCTGGTCTCTTTAAAGTTTGTAGAACTGGAAAACTTTACAAAACATTTTCTAATCCATTATGTCTTTTAGCTATCAATCAAAACATATGCTAATTTTATTAATGAAGCCACAGATTCTCAGATGGTGAAATATTTTCTCCAAACTTCCTAGTTAGTCAGAGGAGAGTCATACAGAAACTAAATCTCTTGATTGAAAATCTAGTACTTCTCACTGTGCAACAAGGCCTGTCCAAACATTCTCAAAAAGAACCCAAAGGGCTGAGATATGGAATTTGAGTCATGTCACATGGTCCTGGGGGAGCCTTGGATGGTGGCATGGGGTGACTGGCCCCTAACAATGGCCATGGATATTCGTTCAAAAGCATTCCTTCATTACAAAGCACTCAGAACTTCTTGCTATCAGAGTTTAATGGGACTCAAAATCTCTGGGCTGTTCTAAACCTTAACAGATCAAGGGGAGATGGCTACCATGGTGGCCTCAGGAATTCACAGTTTAATGGGAACACTTCTGTAACCCAGCTTAACATAGACAACCAACACTAAGTGCTATAACAACTTTCTTCAGAATTCCTCACTTGAGCAACAGGAAACTAGACAGTTGAACTAAATAAGGAACACAGGGAGTCACCATAGGGCCAACTTCCCCAGAATGTTGCAGTTCTTTCCTTTAACCTGAGAACAAGCACACCCTGTTTGCTTCTGCCGACCATGAGGGGACTAAGCCCAAAGCCCTTTCCTTATGTGCTCAGCTCTCCCCAAGTAATAATTTCATCCATATACACAGTTAGCAAGTATTCGAACATGTATGTCTTATGAAGAACAACGATATAAACACAGACGGTTAAAAATCACAGTAAGTCCCCAGAAAGATAAGGGAACTAGACTAGATTTATCTTTTTTCTCTTCTAATTTGCAGTTTAAAACAAACCCCCAAAACTTCTCCCTTCCCCCTCCTTTGTATATCATAATTTCCCCTGAATGTCACTGTGACTCCTTATCTGATGACACGGTCCTCTGCACTGTGCATGACTCCAGAGCAAAGACCATTTCTACTTGTGTGTGTAACTTATGTGCCTGCACCTAGTTGGTTAATATGGATTTGTTTTTTAAAAATGAGACGAAAAGGTCAGGAAAAAAAAAAAGAAAGAAAATGCTTCCATTAACCTGTAAAGGATTCTGATTCTAGTTGATCAGTTCATGCTACACAGTGGCTCAGCCAGGAAGTAAAATGTTTAATGGTTAATAACTTGCAACCAAACAGAATTAGGCTATTTTATGCCACCACTTACTACCTGATGTCTTGAGCATGTTTTTTTAGAAGCATTAGCTTCCTAGACTTTTCAATTAGATAATATACCAGAAGTATCTAGCTTATCATTAAATGTTCAATAAATGGTAGCAGGTAGTGACATCATCATCACTATATACCAATCGATTAATATGCATAATGCTTCTGATTTTTAGTTTCTAACTTATAAATGTGACGATGTAAACAAGCAGAAAAGTTTATACACAGAAACTCCCTAATCTGGATGCTACTAATAATTCATCCAATATTTGTTGAAGGCTGACTTTACTAACACAGTATAAAACAAGATAAACCAGATATCATGACATTACTTCAAAACAGGTTTAAAAGAAATAGAGAGACATTAGAATCAGCATAGTTTCAATCTTAAAGACTTAGAAAAAATAATTTATTTTGGGTCTAAGGAAAAATAGAAAGTATGAAAGAACAGAGGGAAAAAAAACATAAAAAATATGTTTGGGCAAAACAGAAATTCCATGGCCACAATTCCATTTATCCCCAAAAATAAATAAATGAAAAAAATACAATAGATTTGATTAAAATAAAAAGCTAAAACAAATTAATATCTTGATAACATGTTCAGTTTTAATGCTTCAACATAGGAAGAAGTTGTCTTTTTAAGTAAATTATTTTATAAAATTATAGTTATAAAAAGCAGCATTTTGCAATCAGCTAATAGTCAACAGAATGTTAGTAGTATCATCAAAAATGCATATATAAATAGCTGATAATATCTAAAAATTGAACAATTAGATTATGTCTTAATGAGTGGCAAGCCATCTATTAATTATGGTATAAGTCCTAGCATGCATTAAATTGGGTTTGAGGTTCCTATTTGTCACAGTTATCATATAATGCATGTTCATTTGTGTGTTTTGATTAACAACAAAACTATGTTAGACAATTTTTCTTAAAAGAGCAAATGGAAGAATAGAGAATAACGACAAGACAGAACTGTTTTTCTGCCTGTTCACAGTACTGTAATCAGAAAGTGGCTGCATTTGACTTTGGAGCAGAATAAGTACTTCACAAAGCCAAATCTTCCTTCACTGGGACAGGAGCAAGGTGGCTGAGTCCGCTCCAAAGCCTCTGCAACCACGACCAGGTCCTATCCTGGGGACTGGGGTTGAGGACCTGCCAAAATCCTTCTTCCAGGGTTCCTAGTTCATTTAAAAAATTTTTGAAGTCAGTGCCAGAAATTCCTTCCAGGAAATTTATTTCAGGAAAGCAAGTTTCTCAAACCTAATCTATTTCTATGTATTTGCTTTTGAAAAACGTGCATTCACATATGTCCAGCTCCAGAGCTTGACGACAGGAAGCATGGCCCTGAGTAACTGATGCTCACTCCCTGTGCTGGGCAGGTCCCGTCATAGCAGGAGTCACACTGCACTTGAAGTTGTGCCTGTCCCTCCACTGCCATCCTGTTTGCCCAGACCCTCCGTCACTTGAGGGCGTGGGCTGTTTTTGTTGGGTTCCTTATGGACCCCGTGGCTTTAGTATCCCACAAGATTCTCTTTCCTGGACTTTCTCTCTCCTTTGTGGACACACAGTCCCGGGCATGTTTTTTGTTTTTTTAAGAATAAGGATCTTCAAGTAAGTGTTATGAGGTCTTGCATGTCAGAAATGTCTGTTTCACTAAGGGGAAAACCAGACTGCAGAGGCACTGCTTCTATTCCATTCTGTAAGATATATCTATATCTATATTTATATCTATATCAAATATAATATGAAAATATATAAATATTATATATATATATATATACACACACACACACACATATATATAATTCTAGTTCCTTGCAGAGGCCAATCTGATTCCTGTTCCCCTTAGAAGCATGGGTTTTCTCTTTACACAGCTCTCAGGATCTTCTCTTCCTCCGATTTTCTGGAATTTTATGAGTTTTGTATGTTTAAGTGTGTGAATCCCTTTTTCATTCATAGTGCTTAGCATTCAGTGCTCCCATACAACATGAAGGCTGTCAATTTGTGAGAACATTTTTTTCTGTAATAATTTATCTCTTTTTATTTTCTTTACTAAAAAAAAAATTCTACCAAGTGAATTTGGATTGTCTAAATTTATCTTTCATTGATCTTAACTCTCATTTTCTTTGTTTCTTCTCTGTCTTCTTTTCCATGTTCTGAATTTTTTCTCAGATTTATCTTTGAGTTCTTCAACTGCGTTTTAAAATTAAAGAATCTATTTTAGTTTCCAAAATTAGCTATGTCATGTTGCATGCTTACTTTTGTTTTGGAGATTATTTTTCTTCACAAGAGGTTAGAGATCATGTCTCACCACTATGACTGATAGTTCACACATGGTGCAGTGTATGTGTATATTTGATCAATAATACAACAGATAAATGTATGAAGGAAAAAAGAAATGAATGAAAATATCTCTGCACAGGATCAGTGCTACATTGCCTCTGTCCCCATTTGCAGATGATGAACAGAAGCTGGAAAGAGGCTCAATAATTTGGCTCTATAATGTTTTTTAAATTTTGTATTTTGAAGATATGGGGCACAATTCAGAGTTAGGTATACGAATGTTCACTATGCAGGTACCCTTGTAGATGAGGTGTGGTCCCCCTCCCCTGGCAGTTTCCCGTTACTGCCAGTCCCACCCCCTCTCTCCCCTGGCAGTTCCCAACTACTGAATTTGGCCATATTTGCAAGGTCTCCAGGTAAGGTAAGTCAGGAAACAAGGCACAGGGTGCCATGAAGTAACTTAGTCAAGAATAAGGTAGTGAACCCGATGGGGACCCATGCTCTTCCTTTACTGGTCATCACCACTTGGCACTTGGTGGTTCAGCTGAAAAAAAGGCATGGGCCCCTCTTTGTTAGCCCAGGATTCTCAGTGTTGTGTGTTTTCTTTCTTGATTGGGATCCAGTTACCTTCCGTTCCCTTTGCTCAGAGACCTAGTTCACCTCTTTTCTATATGGACCTAGGGAGTGGCTTTAAAGTTTTTGACGATGATTCATAGTGAGGAATATATTTGACATCTTGATCTAGTGTGCACATACTGTGTATATCATAGGGAAATTGTATACTTATAATGGAAATAGTTCACAAAATAATACTTAATCTATGTATAATATCCTCTGACATTGTTCATTTTAGTCTTCTTTTGGAATTGGTCTCAATTCTCCAAATTGATATCACAACCTACAAATAAATTGTTACCTACAGTTAGAAAAATACTAGAAAAGATCAATGAAGGTATATTTCTTCACAGTCAACTACGACACTTGGAACGTTACCATGCCATTTGATCCTTGCTGCTGCCAAGATGAAGACCTGCCTTGATCCCTTTTAGCCCAATACACCATCACTGTTTATGAAAGGATGTTGAAAATCATTAAAGTCATTAATTGCAACATAGTCTTTGCACCTCTCCGTTTAATATAGAACTAAATTAAAAAAAAAAAAACACTTTCCATATTATGCTACATGTGTTAGTTGGTCTGTAGTTTGGTAAGTTTGGGGCTATTGTTGTGTTCCAGGCTGCCTAAGAGAACATAAGCGTACATAAAATGACTCACAGAAGGGTCTTCCATGGACCACAGTGTCATAGTAATTGCACCAAAAAAATCTAATTATTTGTCTCTCTTCATAACCACAGGTACTTCAGAACAATGTTTGTCAGGAGAAATACTCAACATGACCCATTAGCCTTGGGAAGTACTGAGAACCAGTCTGTGCCTCCCTATCTCCCCAAATTAAGCTTACACCTGGTCCAAAGTATGAACCTACTGCTCACCCTCTGTTTTCCAGTGAGACTTGCTGTATGATGCTGGGATATGAACTCTTATATCTAGACCTCTGGATTTCATCTCTTAACTCAGTCTCACTTCATTTCAAAGACTTTTTGGGCTTTTCCACAGAAAATTTTAGATAAAGCATTTTAAAAAATAAGCAGGTCTAAGGTTAGCTTGTGAAAGACTCCCTATTACCCAAGTCACCTAGCCTAGAAATGCCCACCGTGACCCCCACCCTCCTCTTCCGCTGTGTCCCAGCCATGCAGTTCTGCTCCTCAGGGTCTCTCCAGGTCATCTCTCTTCTTCCTGTTTTTGCTCTGTTCCCACCCATGTAGCCATGGCCCACAGTCTCACTGACTATCCCTGGGATGTCCACAGGGGCTTCTCTCCTGGCGCTAGTGCCTGCCCCCAACCCGCCCTCTCTCTGCAGCTTTGTGAGATGCATCTCTTTCCTTCTGACAGTTCTTTAGTGTGCCTCCAGCACCTTCAAGACAAATCCACACCTTGAAGTGGCATCCACAGTCCATGACCAGGCATCGTCTTCCCTCTGGGCCCCGATCGCATCCAGCCAAACTTCCCTGGAGCCCTTCCCTCCCCTAGGGATGTCTACCCACACCTCTCTGCAAGTCACTGCTCCCTCTCTCTGACTCAGATCCTGGTTGTCTTCTGGAGAAGCCCTTGCCTGGATGGCACTCCACCCCCAGCTGGCTCGGGTGCTCATCATCTGTGATCCTATAGCTCTGTGCTTATTTTTCCATCATAAAATTCATCACATGTATTCATCCACTCCTTTCATCCATGTCTATTCTTTTTCATATTCTTTCTTATTTCGAACAGGAAACATATCATTAAATGGTATCGTAAGTGTCCACTTACTGGTCTATTTTCTCCACTGCATTTAAAAAATATAAATTTTATTGTGTACAGTTGAGGTTTACAATATTATGTGGGATACTTATAGATAGTAGAATGGTTACTATAGTGAAGCAGATTAACATGTATTATTTTTCACATAGTTGCTTTATTGTGATAAGAGCAGCTTACATCCACCTATTCAGCAAAGTCCCAAATACAATATGTAACAGCTCTATTAACCTTAGTTTTCATGTTGTACAGGAGGTCTCCAGACATGTTCATCCTACACATTTCCCATTTTGTATCCTTTGACCTGCATATCCCCATCCTCCCACCCTATAACCACTGTTTATTTTTAGCTCCGTGTATTTGAGCTTGTTAAAAACATTCTGTATAATAAGAGAGATCATGCAATATTTCTCCTTCTGTGTCCGGCTAAGGTTTTCCTCAGCATAATGTTCTCCAGGTCCATTTAGATTGTAGCAAATGGCACAACCTCGTTCTTTCTAAGGCTGGATGATAGGCCATTGTGTTTACATGAGGGAAGGAAGACCCTCCCAAAAAACTCCACAATTTATTTATGAAAAATTGTGCACTTATTCTTACATGTGTAAACTTCAGTTACTTTCAAAGTACTCTTTGTTTGATGCAACACATCTACTGAGACACTTTTCCTGCTCAAAACGGTTTTTAAACTCATCCATTTTGATGTCTTTTATTTCTTCTGCCATTTTTTGTTTTACCTCTTCCACACTGGCAAAATATTTCCCTTTGAGAACTTTTTTTCATCAGGAAAACAAACAAAAGTCCTTCCATACAAGATCCAGTGAATAGTGAGGATGGGGCATAGGAATCATGCCATTTTTGGTCAAAAACTGCTGAACATTCAGCGTAGTGTACGCAGGTGCACTTGTAAATCACCCATCATGAAATGGGCAAATGTGTTGAAAGAATCTCAAAAAAAAAAAAAAATTAACTGAAGCCAAAAGGCAGCCTCTCACAACAATTCTAGCTGGTACACTGAGGTCCAAGGGTTCTTAGAACACTTACCTGGGGCAGGGGAAGGGACTTGCCCTCCAAAAGATAATTCTGGGTTATTTTGTGTCCCCTTTGTATACCACATTTTCTCCATCCATTTTCCACCAATGAACATGGAAGTGCAGATATTTTTACAAGGTTTTTACTTCATCTTCTTTGAACATATACCCAAGAGATTGTTGGGTCATATGGTAGTTCTATATTTAATTCTTTAGAACTTCCATACTGTTTCTCAAAATGTCTGTACCAAACCAAATTCCCACCAATAATGTACAAGGGTTCCCTTTTCTCCTAACATTTACAATTTGCTATCTTTTGTCTTTTGTATAATTGTCATTCCTACAGGTGGGAGGTGGTAACTCATAGTGGTTTTATTTTGTATTCTCCTTATGAGTAGTGATGTTGAGCACTTTTTCATATACTTGTTGGCCACTTTTATTTCTTTTTTGAATAAATAACCCAGAATTATCTTTTGGAGGGTGGGTCCCTTTATAATACAGGCTCCCCCTGCTAGGTAAGTGTTCTACCATCAGTGTACCAGCTAGAATTGTTGTGAAAGGTTGCGTTTGGCTTCAGTGAATTTTTTCAAATGTTTTCTTTAATTAATTTTTATCAATTTTGGGGGATATTTAGTTGTAAGCGCTATTTATAAACTTTGTATATTAACCCCTTATCAGATACATGACTTACACATAATATTTCCCAATCCATGGATTAACATTTTATTTTGTTATTTTTTCCTTTGCTGTGCAGAACTTTTTTAGTTTTATGTAATCTCGCTTATTTACTTTTGGTTTTGTAGCCTCATTGTCAAGGCCAATGCCAAGGAGATTTTCTCTTAGGTTTTCTTCTAGGAGTTTTATGGTCTCAGGTCTTTCATTTAGAACTTTTATGTATTTTCAGCTGAATATGTATATGACAAAGGTCCAATATTATTCTTTTGTATGTGAAAATCCAGTTTTTCCAGCACCATTTATTGAAAAGATCATCTTTTCCCCATTGTGTCCTATCGATGCCCTTGTGAAAAATTAGTTGACCATATGTGTTTGAATTTATTTCTGGGCTTACTATTCTATTCCATGGATATATGTTTCTATTTTTATGTCAGATCAGATCACTGGGGGCCAGATCAGGTGAGTAGGGAGGGTATTCCAATACAGTTATTTGTTTACTGGCTAGAAACTCCTTCACAGACAGTGCTGTGTGAGCTGGTGCATTGTCGTGATGCGAGAGCTCTTTCAAGACCTTTTTCATGCCAAGTTTTTCAGTTAAGATTTTCCTGTTTCTTTATCAATGTTCATTTGCTCTGTTATGCATCTCACAGTCAGCCAATGATTTTGATGTATGCTTTGACAAATTTTGCAATGCTTTCATCAGTGCGGCAGGTTACTGGCTATCCCAACCTCTCTTCACCAGTGACACTTTCTCTCCCCTCAGGAAAATGTTTAATCCATTTGTACACGACCATTTTCTTCATGGCATTATCCCCCTTAAACTTGGGCTAACCTGTCCCTGATTTCACTTCCATTCTTGCCAAGTTTAATGAGAAATTTAATGTCTGTTCTTTGCTCTGATTCATCTTTGACATTCTTGTGATAGCATGCAAAAACATGCAAAAACAATAATGAACTTTGCTCAGCAAGACACCGCCACACATTGACACAAACATAGCTGTAAGACATGGATATTCCAAGGTTACAAAGCCTTACCAAGTTGTTTGTACTGTGCTGCCAATGTAAGCGCACAGTGGCAAGTTTATAAACTTAATTGTCAGACCTCATAAGCAAAACCAACCTCCATTGCACTTTTAAGTTTATTCTGAGGCTGTTCAAAAACTTTGCTTTTATGTATTGGGTATCTGTGGGATAAAATAGAGAATACACCAGTGCTTCTTAGCTGTTTTTCTGTATAGAGGTTGTAGCAGGTAAGATGTACAGATGTCCAGCGATCAGGGAACCATGATTCTTCAAGTCTAAGGTAAAAACATTCAGAAGGATGTAATGGCCTGTGAAGGGCAATCCAATAAGTTATAAGCTAGGAGGCTGGAGGCTACCTTTGTGTTGGTAATTCTTCTTGGCTGTGAACACACTATGTGGTGGGGAGGCAGTTAGGTGCCTGCTGGGTGTAGACAGGGTCTGCTGACTGCCATGGCAGCATGCCAAGATGGAGGGCACACTTGAAGGTTCCACTCCACTGCTGTCTGCTCACTGTACCCATGGGTTCATTATGCTGGGTCAAATCTGGGTATCTTTTGATACATTTCTGGTCACTGCAACTAGTCAGTGAGGCTCAGTTACCTCTTCTAAAAATGTTGTATCATAAAAATAGCAAGGTTTAAATTTCTGCTCTTCTATTTATTAGATTTGTGATCTTTAAGAGTCAGACTACATACCACAGTTAACAGCATACAAAACAAAGTAGGAGGGCTCATGATTCCCTATTTCAGAACTTACTACAAAGCAACAGTAATCGAAACAGAGTGGTACCACATACGGATAGACATGGAGATCAGTGGAATCAATTGATAGTCCAGAAATAAATTTATATATCTATTGCTATTGAACTTTTCACAAGAATGACAGAGACATTCAAAAGAGAAAGGACAGCCTTGTAACCAATTGGGTATCCTCATGCAAACACAGAAACTTGGACCCCTGTCTCACACCATCCATAAAAATGAACTCAAAATGGATCGAAACCTCAAATGTAAGATCTGACACTATAAAACTCTTAGAAAAAAATAGGGGTTTAAATTTTAATGATTTTTAATTTGGCAAGAAGAGATTCTTGGATATGACAACAAAAGTGTAAGGAATAACAATAAAAGCGGATTAACTAAATGGTATGAAAAAATTGTGCTACAAAACCATAAAAAAGTTAAAGGACAACCTATAGATGAAGACGAGCTTTTACAAATTATATACTGATAAAGGATTTATATCCAGACTATATAAGGACTTCTTACAATTCAACAATAGAAAGACAAATTACTCAATTCAAACACAATCCGAATAGACATGTCTCCATAGAAGATAAGTGAAACAATATTAAGCACTTGAAAAGATAATCGATATTATTAGTCATCAGAAATGCTAATAAAAACCACAATAAGAAGCCACTTCATACCCACTAGGATAGCCAAAAACAAAAAGTCAGATGATAGTAAGAGTTTATTTATGAGGATGGGGAGAAATCAGAATGCTCATACCCTGCTGGTGAGGATGTTTCCAGTGCATCCACTTTAGAAAACAATCTGGTAGCTCCTCAAGTCACTATAAACACAGTGACTATATGTCCCAGAAATGTTACTCCTAGGTAAGAAATAAAAACATGTGCACATGTTCACAGAAAAAATATGACTCTTCATCATAACGTTATTCATGACATCCAAAATGGGGACTCAAGTTAAATTTCCATCAACTGATGAATGGGTACATAGAATATGGTTTATGCATATAATGGAATATTATTCTGCCAAAAAAAGTTATGGAGTACTCATACATGCTACAACATAAATGAAGATTAAAACCATATGCTAAGTGAAAGAAGTCAGTCACAAAAGACCACATATCATATCATTTCACTTACATGAAATGTCCGGAGTAGAGAAACTTTTAGAGGCAGAAGGGTAAGTGGTTGCCGAGGGCTCGAAGGGTGAGGAAGTGGGTATGCGAGCTAGCTGAAGGGAGCAAGCATTTTTTGTTTGTTTGTTTTTGTGATGGTGGAAATGTTTGAAAAATTGACTGGTGATACTTGCACATATCTGTGAATATAGTAGATTCACTTATTCATGGTTTTGCTTCAAGGGTTTCAGATACCGAAGGTCAACTGTGGTCCCAAAATACTTAGTGGAAAATTCCAGAAGTAAACTACTCATGAATTTCAAATAATGTGCTGTTCTGAGTATTGTGATGAAATCCCCTGCCGTCCTGCTCCTTCCTGCCAAGGATCAACCCTTTGTCTGGCATATCCATGCTGTATGAACCCCCTGCCTATTAGTCATGTAGTAGCTGTCTCAGTTGCCAGATGGACCGTGAGTTATTGCAGGGCTCGTGCTCAAGTCACCCTTATTTTATTTGAGAATAGCCACCATAGCACAAGAGCATTGCTTTCTTTTATCGTCAGTTATTGTTACTAATCTCTTAATGGGCCTAATTCATAAATTAAACTGTATCATGGGTATGTGTGTATAAGAAAAAACATAGTATATAGAGGGTTTGTCTCCATCCACGGTTTCAAGACTCACTAGGAGTCTTGGAGCGTATTCCTCAAGGACAGGGGAGACGACGATACACCCAAACCTACAGAATTGTATATTTTCAATGGGAGAATTATATCTCAATAACATTGTTGAAGATATTCATTAGACATTTTGAGAAATACTCAGTAGTTATGAGTGAACCAACCCAAACATCCTGAACCATGATGGAGCAAACTCCATGCATGCCTCAGTTTTCCATAGGACCCAGGTATTGTTTCTTCCCGGATTTTAGGTGCCAGGATGATTCTCGAGAATCTGCATAACCCTTCTGATGGGCAGTGAGCTTGGCCCTTCTGCCCTGGGCCAAGCTCACTGTCCATCAGCAACAGCGTCTGAGAGTGCATCTGACCACAGTTGACCATTTTGCCGTGTTCTGCTTCTGCATGGTCTTGTCCATGGACAAGACCTGGGGCCCAGTGCTAGGCATGTCAAGCCCAGGCAGTAAAGCGAGGCTGGACACCTGAGGCTCATGGCCACCAAGGGGAGCACCCAGCTCTCAGACATGTGCTGCTTTGGCCAGAATCCAAGTTTGGCTGTAGCTCCAGTTCAGGCAGCCTCAGAGGTGCCAGGCTTCAGCTCATGCGTGTGTTCTGCAGGTTGACCGATGCATTGAAGGCAGGGTTTGTTTCTGTCACCAGCTCCTGTCTAGCCCAGTAAATGTACTGAAAAATGAGGGACAATTCTCCCAAGAAAAGTGAGAGCCCTGCTGGCCTGGGTGGGCTCTAAAAAGTAACTGAATTCTGTCAACACAAAATACTCCTGTGGTTCCTGAAAAATGTCCATTATGTGCTGCACAAAGACCTTGTCTATCTCCAAGTTGTTGACTTCAGGTCACAGGTGGAGTCCTTCCCACATAAACCTCTTAAGATACAGTAATGGCTAAGGCATCTTCACGACATGCATCACAGTATCTGATCTTGCTGGAAGTCCATCCATATGACCAGACATTCGGATGCCTGCACATTTCTTTAATGAATCCAATTTGCCTGGGAAATAATAACTAACTGATGAGGAAGACCCAGGTCTAGAACAGATAGGCTGCTGCCTTTAAATGAAAATAAACATATTTGAGAGCAAGTAAAGTGCCTCCTGTTATTTCATTTTTTTCCCTGGGGTGGGATGTACAGGAATCCTATTTCTCTCCTGAGCTGTCAGGAAGAGTTTAGCTGCCTCTATCTGGTGGCAAAGTGGGGATTTTATACCTTAATAACCAGCCCCTGGACTTACGAGCCACCTTCCATGGGTGATCTCCAAGTTCCTTCCAAACAGTGACTTAATTAAGGCTCACAGCAGCCCTGTGCTTTGGTAAACATGATAATCCACCCTCCACTGCTGATGGAAATCAGCCATCTTGGGAGAAAACGTGTGCAGGGTAACACGCTCTCAATCACGGGCTTGAAGTCAACGGAGAGGGTGGGAGGTGATCTCTGGATAGAAGGCAAGGAGGTCTCCATCCTCCTTCCTTTGGGCCCACTACCAGCAGTGAGGAGTACAGATGTCTATTGCTGGCAGCTTCTTGGGAGTGCCAGCATCTGTGTCTGTGCTTCCAGCACAGGCACCTATCTTATTCTGATTCATAACCCGAGCACTTAGCACAGAGCCTGGAGCTCATGGAAGCTCCGGAATGAATGCAGATAAGATGCATTTAGGTCAAAGGACAGTCAGCAAGGTTGGGCAGTGAGTGGCAGTGCTAGAATGAGTAAGAGAGGGTTAGAATCCGAGGAGCAGAGGGCACAAAGAGATGCAGCAGACACAGAGGAAAGAAGATTCCCCTGGGACTCCCCGGAAAGGAGGGCAGGGCCTGGCAGCACTTAGGCTGGGGAGAAGCAAGAGGTAGAGAAGAAGCTGGGGAGGGAGGCACTGGTGAGTCAGGGCACAGGGCTTTTGGATGTCGAATGAAACAGTTTTGACTTTTGTTATTCCCTTCTGTACAAAGGCTCTTGGATGCCTTGGTGGGGCACAGCCCTAAGATCAAAATCATGTTTTAGGGTGACACTGTGGACTCTATTTTAAAACACAAGTTATCTAGCTGGGCTGGCACTTATGTGCTGAGGCATCAAAGATCATGGTGACAACAGAGCAAAAATGTGGACTTGTGGGTTTACAAAGGGGCGGTGTGACCTGAAAACACATATGCTGGCGAGAGTGGATGCGACGGTGGGGCCTTTAGACATGGCCTCTCAGGAATCTCAGTAATGAAAAAGGAGAAGGTGTGTAGCACTCGGGTCACTGCTTACCAACAGCATCACGTCTCACCTACTCCTCCCTGCTCCTAAAGAGTCGTCTTCACTGTACTTTAAAGATGAGGGAGTTTCCTCCAACAGCCAGGTGATCTGGAAAGCCACCTCATTCACGCACCTGCATCTTCTCGACTGTAAAAAGGGAGATTCACAGGACTGTCTTTGTACCATCCAGGTAATGCACACATCAGAGCTCTTGGTAATAGTGAGTGTGCCAAACATTACATGAATTACAGCGTTCTTGGCAAACTCAAGGGAATTGTGGCTTTGAAATTGCTTAGGAGAAAGAGAAAACCACATGGTGAAACAAAGAAGGAAAGAGAAGTATGTGAAGGCAAGGAAAGGAGGGGACAGGAAACACTGCCCAACCCACCTGCAGGATGTCCACTGGGCTCTGGGCTTCAGACCAGATACCATCTTGCATGTAACTTGCCCAGTCCCTTCAACAAACCTGTGAGGCAGTCCCCTTTCATCTATTTTGCAGGTGTGCCATAACCCATGCAAAATTAGGCTCTAGCAAGCAGCCCATCTGGAATCCTACCACAGACATAGTTATGACTCCAAAATCGTGTGGCTCACTGCAATCTGATGACAGCCAAACAAAAGAAGCTTACAAAGAATTGATGACGGGCTGATAACCTGGAAGGATGTGCCTCATCAACTGTTTCCTTTAATGAAGTGTCAGCTTAAAGAGTAAAATTTACATCTATTTTGGTTCGGCCAAGGTCTTCTAAGGATTACGTACCTTGATTCACTCAAGAGCTTTGTTCATGTCAGGTATTTGGGTGCTGGGGACACCGCTGTGATGAAACCAGACAAAGTCATTGCTCTCTGGCACTCACAGTCTAGGCAGGGAAAGCAAACAAATACACAGGCACTAGATGTGTTGGGGGAGAGATGCTAGGAGCTTGTAGCCTAGCCAGAAAAGGAAAACAGTACAATAGAGGTCAGAGCAACACAGAACGCAGAGTAAGGAGATGGAAAGGGACAGGAAGTGGCTATTTCAGGAAGGTTGGCCAGGAAGGTATGTCTGAGAACTTGGAGCCATGAGCAGAGAAATTTCTCCTTCTACCTGTTTAGCACCCAAAGCCAGGCCCCTTGGAAATTTATAATGGGGAAGTGCACAACATCCTAACTCCAGAGTTCTCACAGATGCCATGGTGCTGCTCGCATTCCTAAATAATGCTGAGTCAGGCCAACTCCTCAGAGGTACAGTTCTGTAGACAGAAATAGGAAAATCAGCCCCCTTCTCTAAC